>CM023542.1:24422989-26822989 GCA_013350335.1 Chimonanthus salicifolius
TCACTTATATTTACAACAATGCCATCCATGGCTAACATAACCCAATATTCTTATTTACAATATACTTAGGCTAATAATTAACCCATTAATCCAAATTCATGGGGTTTGGCCATACCCATGGCCGAACCCATGATCTTTCATTTTATGTGATAATTACAAAATTGTCATTCAAGGCTAACCTTCCTTTTTAGCAAGTATTTACAACCTTGCCATTGCCTCCAACAACTTAGGCTTAGGTTCCAACACATAGGTCCATTTATTTATTTTAAACATGTTAGGTCCATACATGAATCCTCCAATAATCCACAACCATGGAACCATAAATAAAACCTTCTATTCCTTTAACCATATTAGGTCCATCAAAGACCATAAAATTTGGTTCATGGGGTTCGGCCATACCCCATGGCCGAACCCATGATATCATGGTTCCATCCTCCTTCTAAATTCATTTAATAATAATAAATCCATAATTAGACCAAAGACTTGATTCATGGGGTTCGACCAAACATCATGGCCGAACCCTATGATGTAAATTTTCCAATTATGTTAATTTCCACACTTGGATCCATAAAACCCATATGATCCTTTAGTTGGTCCATGGGGTTCGGCCATACACTTTGGCTGAACCCTATGGTGTACAATTTCCAATTATGGCAACTTCCATATTTGAATCCATAATTCAAGTTGCCTAATATAATACTTACCCTTAGATCCTTTCTAAATTAATTTAACTTCCATAAATAAAAGCTTCCTAATTTGGCAACCTTCTTTCCATACTTGGATAGTTTCCAAATTTAGATTCCATAATTAGAAAGTTTTTAAATTAAAACTTTCTAATTTAGTTTCCACCTTCCAAAATAGAAACTTTACATTTTTAATCTCCTCCTTCTCTTTTTAGAAACTTTCTTAATAAACAACCTTCCATAACTAAAAAGGTTTCAAAAAATAAACCCTAGTGGGGTTCGGCCATACACCATGGCCGAACCTCACTCATGCCAACCAATCCATTCATTCCCTCTTTTTAAATCCAATCTTCCTTAATTAGAAAGTTTCCTAAGTTAGCATCCATGCTTCCATAATTAGAAACTTTCAAAATTAATTAACCATCAATAACCTTCCATGTTAAGATAGTTTCCAAATTTAGCATGCAACCTTCCATAATTAAATCAAAATATGATATCATGAATAACCATTCACCTTCCATGGGGTTCGGCTATACCCTCGGTCGAACCCTATAGTTCATGATTAATCAATCACTATTCGTCTATGGTCTTCCATATTTAAAACCAATTAATCTTTATCAAAATACCAATTCCACTCCGTGGGGTTCGGCCATTAACCTTGGCCGAACCCTATGGTTCAAGGTCCTTGGCCATTATCTAACCTTGATCCTCCATTATTTTCTCCCATTAAAATTCAATGATAATACTAACACCACTCCATTAAAATTATCAAACTTTCATAAATCAATTCCTAGTGGGGTTCGGCCATGCACCATGGCCTGAACCTCACTCATAGGAATAATCCATAATAATTTCTTTCTAAGTCATCATCATCCTTCCATTTTTAATCAAATAATTTCCATAACAATAACCATGTCCTTCCATGGTTTTAAATCCATTATAAAAATTCTCCAATTACTTCCATGGTTTCCAACCCATAAAAGTCCATTATCTAGACCATGTCTTTCCATGGGGTTCGGCCATTAACCTTGGCCGAACCCTATGGTCCATTCTTCCATTAAAAATAACCATAGTTCTTAAATCAAAATTTGGAATCACTTACCGGTTCCGCGACTCCTTCGGTTATCCCTTGCTCCGATCTTTCTCTTCCAATATTTTTCTTTCCCTTTGCTGGCCAAACAACCTTCTTGCTGATTTCCTTCTTATCTCCTTTGTTTTTGGCGTGAATAGGAACTGAGAGAGAGAGAGAGAAATCGGCCTATGGGTGTCTCTTATATAAGCTCCCCTTTATCTAAATGGAGAAGGTGCCATGCGCCCCTCCTTTTCTTATTTTTGTAATGTCGTGTGCCCCCTTGCTTAGGTTAGAAATTGCCATTCTTTTAATTAAGGAAATACCCTCTTTATTTTATCCAATGCCTTTCCATAATTTGTAATACCTCGGATATTCAGATTATTATTTTATATGAAAATCATCCATTTTTCTTGTGAATTTTAGATTGGATCTTATATGGATAAGGAATTGGGCCATGATCCAATTAGGACCCAATTACATTGTGGCATTGGTTTTATCAACAATTAAATGGGATAGTGCATGGCCGAATTTTAATTATTAAATCCAAGTTTATGCGCATAAGTGATATGCATATCTAGTTGATATGCTAGAATATTTAGAGAAGGACTTTTCTAATTAAATTGGATTTGCATATCTTAAGAAGATGTTCAAAATCAAATAAAGATTATGCATGGCCGAATTTTAGATAATGAATATCTACATTATGCGCATGGGATATTTTAAATAGGGTATGCAAATAATCTTAAACTAATTAAAAAGAAATGTACACGGTAATGGACATGGGTTATCTTAGACATATTCTAAGATAATCAAGCAATTGCTAAATTGAGCAAGGAAGGTCGGCCATCACATAAACAAGGAAAGGGTGCACACGGCATGGGCTAAATAAGTATTAGCCATGTGGGGTAAATATTAAAAGGGAAAGACAAGGGGCGCATGGTTTAAGGGGTTGGCTATCTTAAGCATTTTTCTAAATTTGGATCAAGGAAAGATTATATAAGGAGAAAGGGACAAGGGCACAAGGTTTACACCTTCATAGCCGAACTCTCTCTATCTCTCTCTCAATCTCTCTTTTTCGCCAAAGAGCAAGAAGAAGAAGAAGGTGTTCTCGGCCAGCAAAGGGAAAGGAAGAAGAACATTGAAAGAGTAAAGAGGTTAGTATCCTAATGGTATAATTTTATGTTTGAAACAAAAAGAACCATAGGTTTCGGCCATGGTTTTTGGCCGAACCCCATGGAAGAAGTTTAGATGATGTTTGGATTATATTTAAATGGAGAAAAAGAACCATAGGGTTCGGCCATGAAGGAAAGAAGTATTTAATTCATGGGTTTTAGAAGATTGAAAACCATGGAGAGATTTGATTTATTTCATTGGGTTTATGTTCTTAGATTTTAAATCATAGAAACCTTGATGGTTGTCGGTTTTAGATTCAAGAAATCAATGAAAGAATATGGAATATGGGGCGGCCATGGCATGGCCGAACCATGATTGTTTTATGGCTAATTGATTGAATCTATACTAATGAAAAGAAGGGGTGAGGTTCTGCCATGGTGTATGGCCGAACCCCACCAAATATTTTAATGAATTGGTGGTTGAGTTTAATGGATCTGAACCATTGAGGAAGGTCATGAACCATAGGGTTCGGCCATGGTGCTTGGCCGAACCCCATGGAGTTGTTTTTGGAATGGGGATTAAATTTGGAAACTATACAATTATGGAAAGAGTTGCTTAATATGGAAAGGTTCCAAATAAGGAAAGGAGTTGCTAAATTGGAAAGCATTCCAAATATAGAGAGAGTTGCTAAATTGGAAAGCACTCCAATTTTAGAAAGAAGAATTCTAATCTAAGAAAACCTTCCAATTATGGAAAGGTGTAGGTTATTTTTGGAAAGCAGTCTAAATATGGAAGGAAGGTTATTATTTTTGGAAACCTTCTATTTTTGGAAGGTGTTTGCTAAATTTAGAAAGTTCCAATTATGGAAGGTGTTTGCTTAATAAGGAAAGTTTCTATTCTTGGAAGTGGACATTGGAATTAGAAAATATCTAATTATAGACCATGAAGACTATTTATGGAAACTATCCAAGAATGGAAGGTGGGGACTAATTATGGAACTTAGATTAAATGAATGGATTGGATATCATGAGTGAGGTTCGGCCATGGTGTATGGCCGAACCCCACTAGGATTTATTTTGGAAACCTTTTATTTGTAGAAGGTTGTTTAATTAAGCAAGTTCCTAAAAATAGAAGGGGAGATTAATAAGGGGAAAGTTCTATTTTTGGAAGGTGAAATCTAAATTTGGAAACCATAGGGTTCGGCCATGGGTATGGCCGAACCCCATGGAATTGGTTTGGTATTGTTAGTGTAAATAAAGTAAAGGATACAATGTATGTTATGGAATGTAAGCCATGGATGGCATTTTTGGTAAATATGTGAAAATTATGGAACATTGGGTTCGGCCATGGTGTATGGCCGAACCCCATGAATTATTTTATGGACTGTGTATTTTGAATTAAAAGAAATATGTATGGATGATTTAGAACCTAAGCAAAGGAAAAGGGCTATGGTTATGGACAATGGCATTTTCGTAAATAAGTATGAAAAATGGTAAGCCATGGGTTCGGCCATGTGTTCGGCCATGGTGTATTGCGGAACCCCATGGGGTCTTGTTTATGGACTTAAAACCTTGTAATCAAGTGGAACTTGGTGTTGATTTATTACTATATTATAAGGTAACGGGATCTCGCAAGCGGTGCGCGATCGGTGATCGAATCTTGGACGGAAATGCAAGGACTTGTGAACGGTCTTTGGTAGGATTCCACCTTTTTGAAACCATGGATTATGTACTTTGTTTTTTCTCATGTTTGATGAAAATATTGTTTCAAAGGATATGCTTTATTATTGAATTTCAAATGCTATGTTTAAATTGTTTTAAAATAGCATGGATTGATTATGTTTCAAAAGTTGATTTTAAATGCTATGTTTATCTTATTAAAATAGCATATGTTTCATTGGCATCTCATGCATGGCATAGGGTGGAGGATTTATAACCGGAGGGGTCACACTCCGTCGGGGTGTCCAAAAAACCTATGTGCGATACCTTGATGTATTTTTCCATCAGGAAGAAACCGGAGGGTCCACACTCTGCCGGGGCGTCCGGAAGACCTATGTGGTGGGTACATTTATGTACATGTGATGGGTGGGACTCATTGCATTGGTCATCATTGCATGGCATGGATTTTACCTGGTTTTATATATTATGTTATAATATATGTTTTGTCTTAACCATGTGTTAGCCGTAACTAGAATACCTACTGGGTGCGTTGTTCTAACGCCCTACTTCTACCCTAGTTGATGATGCAGGTAATCAGGGAAACGATGACCGTAAGACGGACCAGGCATAGGAGCTTGGAAGACTTATTTTATATGTTTTGAATAAAATTACTCATGGACTTGTAATTGAGTAACTAGTTTCGAAATGTAATAACTTAGATGGTTGGATGGTTAGTTTGATGATTATGACGTACTTTGCTATCTGAATGGAATAGAACATGGTTCTATTACGATTCCGCATTTTGATGTTATGATTCGGCAGGTTATGATTTTTATTCCGCATCTTGAGATTGCTATGTGTGAACCATTTTATTGGAGTGAGTCCATACACACATAGGGTTGGCTAGTTAAGGGTCAGACTTTGGAAGTTCAGACTTAGCTCGCGTCGTGACGTCCCGCGCTCTATCACTCTACTCTGTTATATATAAAAAAAAAAAAATAGACTCTGAATTTACAGGAAAAAGCAAGTGAAAAAGGGCGGGGCGTTACATAACTCAACTCCTAAATCTCTCCATTCCATGCGCATAACCTTAAAGATTTTCTCATATCAAATTCAGCCATGCAATCTTCCAAATTATTTGAGATCTTATTTATTTAAAAATCCCCTCAATTTAATCCTAAATATCTTCTTAAGATATTGTAGCATATTATCATAGATATGAAAAATCCCAAAAGAATATCTCTATACACGGCCATGCACAATTTTATTTAAACTTGGACATTTTCTTAAAATATACAAATCCAATTTGATTAGAAAAGTCCCTCTTTAAATTTTCTAGCATATCACCTAGATATGCATAACACTCATGCGCATAAACATGGATTTAATATCTATAATTCGGCCATGTAAAATTATCCCATTCTTAATCCCTTTATGCGCATGCAATCTTCCAAATCCCTTATTTATTACTAATTAAATCTAGCCCCATTTAATTTATTTGAAACCATTTACTAAAACCGTTGGGTCTTAATTGGGCCAATGACCCAATTCTTTGCCCAATTTAAGATCCATAACTAATATTCATAAATTAATTGGATTATTTTCATACAAAATAATTAACTGAAAATCCGAGTTGTTACAAAACCATTTATAATATAGGTTTAGGAGTGCGAGGTCGAAACCCTCGGAACTTAGGAAAATATATGCATAAAAAACATACCACTGAATTATGTAGTTTTAAGAAATTCATAAAACATGGAAATAAATCATAAACATGTAATTAATTTTCTAATCTATGAAATTTAATTTTAATTTAGAAATATTCTAAATATAGAAAACTTGTTCTAAAATTGGAAACCACACCTAAACATAGAAACTATCCATTAAAGAAATCTAATTACCATGAAAAACACAAAATTTAATCTAATTTCAATTAAGATGGTAGAATTGATTTAAAAATTGTAAATAATTTCAATCTAACTTAGAATATAAAATTAAGATGCAATTAATTAATTACCAACGTAGTTCCATATTTTTCAAGAATTTGAATTTATAAACAAAAGAAAATTAAAATTACCTAACTTACCTGTGTACATATTTACAGTGGAACTGGATCAAAGAATCAAATATATTTTCCATATTTTAAAAATAAAATCAAAGCCTAAAATATGAGCTCACGTAAAATCCAATTTTATTCAAGTCTTTCATCAAATTATTTCCCTAATTAATCTGAACCTTAGATGTATATTATTCATGCAATTCTCCGATCTAACCATTTCATATGTTCCAAGGAACCTTAGACCTAGAATAGTAATGTTAATCAAAGATCTAACTATTTCATATGTCCAAATTAGTTACCAAGGGAGGAGTCAAGAACTAGAATGATTCAAACCATCATAATAAAAATCAGAATTTTGAAAGCCATAATTCTAATAATCTCACCTTTTTTAATTAAAAGACGGAATTAAAAAAACAAATCAATGGAATTTAAAGAAAAGGAAAACAAGAAAGATAACTAGGAAAATTAAAAAAAAAAATACCCAACTAAAAACCATGTAGAATCGAATCTTCCTTAGCCTCTTTTTCATTTTCATTCTTTTCTTTTCCTTCATCTCTAGCTCTCCAAAAGTCTCAGTTGAAGTTCAATTTTCTCAATGGGAGAGAGATAGTATTTAGAGATGACATGAAGGTAAAGTGAATGGATTGGATTTAAAGTTTTATCTAAAGCAATGGACACTTGAAATACTGACATGGTTTGTGCTGAACATGGAATGGTTTAAATGAGGTAAGGAGGTGAAAAATACCAGTAAAATTCGTACAAGGTGTGAACACAAGGGATTGAGTCGGCCATGGTGTGACCCAGTTAATATCCTAATGACAAAATTTCGTAAACTACAAGGTTGTATCCCATGACGTATTATTTCCACCTGAAAAAAAAAATTCAATGCAATCGGATAACGGAGTGCAAAGTTATGGACAAAATACTGAAGCTGTGTCAAAATATTCCTTCTAAGTTCTTCCAAATTTATTAATTATTCTCTTTCTCTCTCCTCCACATGGCCTTGTGTGAATTTTGTTCTCTTTCCTCCACATGGCCTTGTGTGAATTTTGCATGGTTGAGCTCTTTGAATTTCACGTGCTTGAATTTGAACACTTCATTTCTTCATATCTTCAATTTACGAAAGTTAGTAAATTATCTCACCCCTTGAAAATAATAAAAAAGTCTAAAAATTTACTGAATTAATTCAAACTCTCATAAATGGATTTGAATTAATTAGTTTAAAATGAAACCCTAAATTGTGGTGAAATAAATATTAAAAATCCGTTCATTCCAAGAATATCTCATTCCAAAAATAACAGCTTCCAAAAATAGATTTCTTCTCAATTTCTCCTTTTTCTTCCATTTAATCCTTATATCGTGTATTTTCCAAACATATTTATAAAACTCCAAAAATACCATTAATGATATTAAAAACACTGAAAACAAGGGATAACTTATCCAATACTCAGGGGTAAAATTGTCAATTTTCAGTGTCCATCATACACAACACAAAATTCGCCCATGCCCATCTCGATCCAATATTTTCTCTAACTTTTCTTGCACTCCAAGCTGACTTAGCCACCAAGTCACCCTCTCTCCAAGAAAGCCAAATTCGTGTGAGCACTAGGAAACCGTAATCTTTTCAACTTTTAGTCCTCTCCCATCCAAATTCCATGAGATTTAATCCAAGCCATTCACCAATCACTCAAACCAAGATTAAATCTCAGTCGTTTATTCTAACCCAGAGCCTATAAATAGAGCACTAAGCATAACACAAAATTCGAATTTGACCTGGTTCTTAAGAGGACCAAAGGCTGAGGGGAAAAGATCAAGTGACAAGAAGACAAGAGATCCCGCACGATTTTACAAATGAGAGTTGTAAATTTACGTCTCCACTTTATTTATTTGTTCTCAATTTTATGTACGCCTATACTTGAATTCTTCCATGAAATAAATAAGAGATGTTCCTTTAGAATCATGGAAAGTCCTATTATTCAGACTTCTTTTTATGCTCTCTTAGATTTAATTTTGTATTCTTTATTTAATTAAAGGATTTAGGTTATAAGTGTTAAACCTATGAACTAAACTTTAATTAGATTAAAGATTATGAATTTTAATTAAATGGTGTAAATTGATATTTGAATTTTAGATCTAGATCTCCTATTTGTTTATTTATTTTAGTCGATGAGAGAAGAATTCAATAACCACCTTTAAATTATGCATTTACTTATTCTGTCATTTACTTTACTTTCCAATTTTTTTCCTGTCTTTAGTTACATTAGTTACTTTGTATGTTTGTTGTATAAAAATTGTTCAATATATGTTTTTATAGTGAATCTTGTATGTTTATTCTTTAATTCTTCAATTCATTGTATCCAAACTCACTCACTCTCAAATTTCACCTAACTAAGGTTGGAGATATGATATTTTGATCTTAAAACATGTGATGAGACTACATATTCATGTTTCACCAATTTAATAAAAAGAAAATGGATTTGATTCTCTACTTGTTAAATTTATAAGTTAGATAATAATGGTGATAATTTTGAATTTCTAAGGTCTAAATCAAAAAGTGTAATTCCATGAATTTGATTTCTTAAGATTACATTTTTTTTATGGTACCAATTTAATTTAAGCATATATTTTGTGGATTTCGTTTGGTTTCTACTACACACTCAATCCTATACGATTAAATGGTTCGTGCGCTTGCGAGATTTATAAATGTAAAATTTGCACATCAACAAGTTTTTGGTGCCATTGCTGGGGAAATCAAAATTAAATTATGTGCCATTAAAATTATGTGATTTTAGGAAAGATTGTTATTTTTGGAATATTTCTATTTTAGGCCACTCTTTAAAATTGGAAATTTCTATTTTTGGAAAATCTAATTTTGAAAAGTTTCTTTTTATTAGAGATTTCTAAAAATAACAATATTTTTAGAATTGATTTATTTTTGGAATGTTGCTAATTTTAGAAACTGCTATAATTAGAATTTTCTATTTTTAGATATTTTCTAATATATTAGTTTCCTCTTTTAGCAAGAACTTTTCATGGAATTATGTTTTAATTTATTTTTGGAAAGTCCATTTTTCGAAAGCTTCTATTTTTTGAAAAATCTATTTTTACTAATTTATCTATTTTTGGTAACCATCCAATTTTAAGAAAAAATTCCAAACTTTGAAGTTTTCTAGATTTAGAAATCTTATCTAACTTATGAAAGTTTCAAAATAAACAAATCTTGGAGACTATGGAACTATAGATTAATTTGGTGAAACTCAACTTTAATTTTTCATGGTCTTGTCTTATTTTTCTTGTTTAGGATTGTAAATATTTTATCTCCTCCACTAGTTGTAGTTTAGAAAATTTTTATCTAGATTAGGTTTCATGCATTCATCATGAGAGTAAGAATCTTCACTTTGTTTTGTGGTATTTCAATGTACAGGGATTTTGAATAGCTCTCTAAAAATTTATGACAGGAAAGCACTACAAGCAAAGGTAAGTGCCAAACCTTATTTTTTTTAACTTTTTATTTTCCATGCATTCATATAGATTTTATTATGGTGTTTGCATTTTTTTTACATAAAAAAAAATAAAAATATTACATATTTACTTTGCTCATGCATTTAGGTTGTTAGTCTTCATACATTAGCGTAGATTGTTTGCTTATTGTTTGCATATTTGCTTGTGTATCTTGCACTGTTAGATTTAGGATTGCACTCACAAAAAAATAGCAAAATAAAAAAGAATAGCAAATAAAATGGTTCATGCATCTCCTAATAAAATTAATTAAGAAACCATTATTCTAGATTTTAGAATTTCATGCTCATTAAGAACCTTTTTAACTCAAATCAATTTTTGTAACCAATGAATAGTTTATTTCAAGAATGGTGTCTACGGCTAGTTCTGTCACCAAGGCATGAGGTCGATCATGTCTAAGGATAAGTTGGGACGAGATGCCGTCTGTGCTCCCCAACTTACTTGGGAACTTAAGTGGCCATCTTATGGTTAAACTCTAATTGGAAACAGAGATTATTTAGAGAGAAAAGTAGGAGCAAGACTAGAAAAAAATTAGGGTCCTATTAGCAACCAATAAAAATTCAATTTCTCTTAAAGAAACGTGAATCTAGATTTAGGCATTTCTTGTGTAATTTTTGTTTCAGTGTGTGAATCATGTTTGTGTATGTATCATTGGTCTCTTGACTCCACCAATCGCTTGGTTAGAGTTACACTTCTCGTCAGTACATCGCTCGTTGTGTCCGTAGCTCAGTCAAGCTTAGTCATAGATATAGATGGTCCACCTTTATCACCACCCTCATCCACTCATTTACCCATCCACCCATTTACCCATTCACCCATTTATACATTTACCCATCCACTCATTTACCCATTTACCAATTTACCCATCCGCCCATTTACCTATTCACCCATTATCCATTTACTCATTTACTCATCCAATAATTTACCCATTTATCCATTTACCCATCCACCCATTTATCCATTTACCCATTCGTCCATTTATCAATTTACCCATCCACCCATTTACTCATTTACCTATTGACCTACTCACCCATATTCACCGATTCATCACCCAGACCCACCTATTCATCTGTCTATGTCAGAGTCGGTCTGAGTCCTTAGTGTCTAGTTTAGATTTTCATTGAGTCAGTCTAGGATTTTAGTTAATTTGTTCGACTCAGTCTAGCCTAGGATTTTTATTGAGTCAGTTTAGGAATTTTGTTTCTAAGTGTGTTTCAAGTTTTCACGTTGTGAGCCCTTTTTGGTACATCCAAACTAGTTAGCACTGTTCCGATATTTTTTGATTTGCACCTAATCATTGTAGATTAGGGAACACTGAGAATGATATTCAATTCAAGTTTCGGGGTATTGAGGGGTTACACTTGAGTCCAATAAAAAAAATATTGTTTTCTTAGGTAGAGAGAGACTTAATATTTTTAAGGGAAGAGTAAGCGAGGGCTGAGACTCCTTGGTTCTTAACAAGACTGTCAATCTTAACTTAAGAAAAACATGCGTCTTGACAATCTGACGTAAAAAGAGTCACATTTTTAACATTAATACTTAGATAGAGATCTTTATATCATATTTTTCTAGAAAGATTTTTATAGGATTTATACTTGGAAACACTTCTACACAACCATGTTAAGTTTAGTCTGAAAAAGAAAAATAACCACGAATCGAGTGGTCACTAGAGGAATACAGAGACTAAGACCCTATGAGCTTCAGAGCCATTCTTTTCTTCTGAGGGTTATAAGCCAATTCCATTTTCTTAGTAGGTCAAATAAGTCGTTGTTGATCTCGTTATTCTTCATCTTGGTCATATTACTGAAAACGCCATCAAAATTGAGTTAGTATGCCTGAAATTTTTCCAAATTTATTTGAAACATTGAAATCATCTTATGAAGCTTAAGATATGATATAGGTCATTTTTGGATCGTTTGAGCCTAAAAGCCCACCTATATTTGGTCATTTGTCTTGATAGTTTCCCAATTGAGCCTTTAAAGTATCATGTTTTCTTGATCAGCTATGGTTACCATACCCAACTCTGGTTATGGAGTTTGAGCAAAAATTGGAATATCCGTGACTTATCCTAGGGCCCAGGAAAGGTTAAAGATGAAAATTTGGGATGGTACTCTGAAAAATTGTGGCACTTGAAAAGGAAAGAAAAATGAATGATGGAGAAAGCCAAAAAAAAGAAAATTATATTGCATCACAAATAGAAAAAGGAAAAAAAAAAAAGGAACATTCAGCAGACATCAAAGAAGAATGTGAAAAAAAATAGAAAGAGAAAAAAAAAAAAGAATACTTTGAAAAGTGCTGAAAGCAAAGATAGAGGAAAAATATCCCAAGTCACGTTTTGTCCTATAGGAAGTCTTATCAATCTTAAGTCTAAATAGGGTATTTCATGTAGAGAATAAAGGAAGGAAAATGATGGTGTTTGACTCAACGTTCTCTGGAAAGTGGCACATATTCATGGGATCACTCATTTTCTTTGAATTGAGCCGTCTTTGATAATACATATGTGAGATACTTTGATTGAACACATAAATTCTGCTCACATATACCTTGAGAGAAAATGAACCCAAACCTCTGAGTGTTAATTTTTTTGAAGATATAACTAGTGAGGTTTGCAGTCAAAGTGCATTTTCCAACAGTGTGAACCAAACTTGGATCTATTTTTGAAAAAGAAATCTATCTTAACATTGGCTAAGCACACACACACACACACTCCGGATATAAGCCTTGTAAAATGAATTTTAGAGTTGTATGATGTTTAGACCCTTTGTCTATGTGTTCTTATTAAAGATGTTGATGTTTGTGGATATCATCACTGAAATCCCTCACGAGACTATAATTCGTTCATTAGGGGAAACCTAGGGGTTTAAAGGCTTGTTGCATACGCTAAATGAAATCAAGTGTACCAGCGAAAGTGGTGGAGTTTTTAGGTTTAGCTTAGGTTTTAGTATAGGAATAAAATTAGTTTAGCACTAGATTTTTGAATTTTTGAGTCGTAGTTTTTATTTAGTTTTGCTCGAGGATTAGCAAAATCTGAGTTTGAGGGTATTTGTTGAATGAAATATTACATTTTTATCCCTAGTTATTGGACCTGTTAGCTCTCATATTTATGTACATTGGTGCATTTAATTTTATTTTATAGTTTTGTAGATTAAAAATGGAGAATTTAAGAAATCAAGTTAAGTCAATGGATAATTGCAAGTTTTGAGCCTAAAATAGAAGATTTGGAATTTTAGTAATTAATTTCACTCCACTTTTAGGGTTTTAAATGTAACTTGATTAATTTGGATCCATTTATGAGAGTTTAGATTAATTTAATATTAAAGTGGTGAGTAAATTATTAAATTCCGGAAGATGAAGTTGTAATTCACGAGGCAAAAGCTGAAATTCAAGATTAATAGGCCAGAGATCCACTTCAACTGGGCCAAGCTAAGCTCCAAATGCTATCAATGGCCAGGCCACTGGCAATCCATGCGCATATCACAGATGGGCCAGGCCAAGTACTCCATCCGTATTCTCCAATGTGGGCCAAGCCAAAGTGAATCCAAGTCCTCAAGCTCAATTCCAAGGCCCACTGAAGGCCCATGTGCTCATTTATAGTCCATAACCTAGTCACACGCCCAATCCTTGTCCATTTCCTTGTCAATCAACATCATCCAATCTCCATCTTAAATCCTAAACCATTCATCTCATGCATAAAAACTAGGTCAAAACCTAAAGACACCTATCAAATCCAACCCATACATTCATGACCTTAGATCTAGGCCATCCAACCTATCCATCACCTAGATCAACTTTAGGACCATAACCATCCATACATCATTTCATCATCCATCCATTTAGATCAACCATCACTCATTAAAGCCATCATATTTAGGATATATCATGCATACATTTTAGGTAAACCCTAGAGCCTCCATCCCATATCCATTACATACATAAATCATCTTTGATCTAGGCTATTCATCTCATCATCCCTCTTGATCAACCTTTAATTTGTAACCCTCCATTAGGTACCTCATCATTCTTATATTTTATTTCATCCAATTAACTTTAGTGCCATTAGAACTTAACCCTAGGATTATGAATAAAGGCAAAATTCCATCTAGGTTCATGCCACATCACCTACACATCATCACTTCATCCACACAATCCTTCCACACGATTTTTGCATCATCTAATCCAACTCATGTGCATATCACATAGGTTAACCCTCCACGTCATCCAATTCATCTCATCCAATCATGCATTCTAACTTCAGATCTCAACCATTCATTGCATTGCATTCATAAACCCTACTACACAACACAAAATTCGCCCATGCCCATCTAGATCCAATATTTTCTCTAAGTTTTCTTGCACTCCAAGCTGACTTAGCCACAAAGTCACCCTCTCTCCAAGCAAGCCAAATTCGTGTGAGTCCTAGGAAACCCTAATCTTTTCAACTTTTAACCCTCTCCATTCAAATTCCATAGATCTAATCCAAGCCATTCACCAATCATTCAAACTAAGATTAAATCTCAGCCATCCATTCTAACCCATAGCCTATAAATAGAGCACTAAGCACAACACAAAAGTCGAATTTGACCTGGAGCTCAAGAGGACCAAAGGCTGAGGAGAAACGATCAAAAGACAAGAAGACAAGAGATCCTGCACGATTTTACAAGTGAGAGTTGTAAATTTACGTCTCCATTTTGTTTATTTTGTTCTCAATTTTATGTATGCCTGTACTTGAATTCTTCCATGAAATAAATAAGAGATGTTCTTTTAGAATCCTGGAAAGTCCGATTATTCAGACTTCTTTTTATGCTCTCTTTGATTCAATTTTGTATTCTTTATTTAATTAAAGGACTTAGGTTATAAGTGTTAAATCTATGAACTAGGCTTTAATTAAACTAAAGATTATGAATTTTAATTAAATAGTGTAAATTGATATCTGAATTCTAAGCGTTGAATTTCAGATCTAGATCTTCTATTTGTTTATTATTTTGGTCGATGAGAGAAGAATTCCATAACCACCTTTAAATTATGCATTTATTTATTCTATCATTTACTTTACTTTCCAATTTTTTTCCTGACTTTAGTTACATTTGTTACTTTGTATGTTTGTTGTATAAAAATTGTTCAATATATGTTTTTATTGTAAATCTTGTATGTTTATTCTTTAATCCTTTAATTCATTTTATCCAAACTCTCTTTCTCTCAAATTTCACCTAACTAATGTTGGAGATATGATATTTTGATCTTAAAACATGTGATGAGACTACATATTCATGTTTCACCAATTTAATAAAAAGAAAATGGATTTGATTCTCGACTTGTTAAATTTATAAGTTAGATAATAATGGTGATAATTTTGATTTTCTAAGATCTAGGTTAAAAAGTGTAATTTCATGAATTTTATTTCTTAAGATTACATCTTTTTGAAGGTACCAATTTAATTTAAGCATATATTTTGTAGATTTCCCTTGGGTTCGACTTCGCATTCAATCTATATACTATTATATAGTTCGTCCGCTTGCGAGATTTATAAATTTAAAATTTGCACATCAACACCCCTCTTATTTGTTTTTTTATTTATTTCAATACACATTCAAATCTCATTCATTCAATACAACATTTTTCATTCATTTTCATTCTTGAATCAGAATCTCACAATTCATTTCAGTCATTAAGGAAAAATTACACATGAATTACGGCGCTAAAACTCTGGGTTCTTACAACTAACGTCACCATATCTCATCCAACTAATTAACCAGTTAGCCTCTAGGCAGATAATTGGGTCTGATACTTCGCTATAGAGGGCTAGGCCTCGGCTCTCGAAGACTATCATATGCTTACGTTCTACATTTAGAACTGTCAAATTTATTCATGTACGTGTAAGCAATGTCAAGAATCACATTTTGGTCCCGTTTAGGTCTTTTCCATATTTCATTGTCTATGGGTCCCATTATTGCTTTAGGGTTAACGGTTTTCCAGTTTTAGAATTTATATGCAATATGAATGCATTTCAAAAGAAAATGTGTGGTTGAATCTCCTCACCGTGATCTGGTGAGTTTGAAAGAAAAAAATGAAATAAATAAAGTATGTGTAAATAAACTTTTCAGAAATCAAGGCGTGTAGAAATACAAATGTAAATAAATTGGGAGAAATAAAACTTTCAAGTGAAAGCATAAATGTAAAATAAACAAAGTAAAACAACACATAATGTGGGGTGTTTTAAAGAGTAAAGTACATTAAAGAACTCAGTGCTTGGTCTCTGAATTTCCCTGGGTAGAGCCTCCAATAATTCGGAAAGTTTCGGCCCAGAGGGTACAGAAAGCAGTAAAGAAGAGAGTAAATTGCTGAAAAGTAAATTATGTCTTGTAGCCTTGGACCAGTTCTGAACAGAACGTTAGGCACTAGAATCTGCTCTTCAATGAAATGACATACGGACAAGGTAGTTTGCAAATGGAGATGTTCTGTAAGTATTCGATGCCAGACCTCAAAATACTCCAAATTGAAGCTTGGAACTTCCGATTTTATCCCTCGGTTTCTTGAGAACGGTCCTGGCACAAAACACCTACAGAAACCAAAGTACTGCAGGTTACCTTAGAAAAGACAGAATAACCAAGTGGCTTAAAAAGGAAAGCAAAGAGAAAGTACAAGCCTTTGAAATGTGCAAACGGACTAAAATCCCATTTTTGGAACTTTTACATCAATTTCAAAAATTACATTTCAGTCCCTGCTTTCCTCGAGCCCTCGAGCCAGAAAACTCAGTACTGTCTGCAAAATCAGTCTTTTCTTAGTCTCAAGCCCTCGGACTATAGAACTGAAATTGTCTAAGAAAATAGACTATTATTTGTCTCGAGCCCTAGATAAAATAATTAAAAATAATAGAATTTTTTTTAATAATATATTAAAATTAAATTACATATTCAAAGATGAATCTCTTTAGTGTCTAAGTATACATTAGATATAGTGCTAAAAAAAACATTCTACCTAAAAAGTGTTCAAAATCATAATCATTAATTAGAAGAAGAAGTTGAGTTATTCTGTCACGCCCTAACCCAAAACATGGGAACGTGATGCAGAAAAAAAATTTACTTTTTCGAATATTACACGTGAGAAACACACGTGTACTCACAACTCAATCATCGAGATCATAAATAAAATCAAATACTATTAATATCTCAAAGGTTATATAAATTCTCTACCATAAATGTTATCATATATTCTAGAATTTCTTACAACCAAATCCACAACGAATAAAATGGTATAAACAACATCACCAATTTAAATCAAATAAATAAAGCAATTAACTCAATATGTAGGGCGTATCAAGCAACATGATAAACTAAGAACTTCCTCAGGGTCCCTAGGACCCAACTGGTGAAACATTATCTAAAATTGCAAGGACGTGAGTACAAACAATACTCAGTGGGGAAAGATGCATGCTACACACTCACACACCCACATAATAATAATGTATGAAATTGAATATAAATAAAGCTATGCTATCATGTCATGGTATCAATCTCATCAATATAAAGACAATGTCCACCTTAGGTTTTTAATTTCGTTTTTAAAAACCATATCAATGTAAAGTGGATTAAGGAGGATTGGCTCCGGAACCACTATAAAAAATTCTAGAGCATTGTCTCTGACATAGTGGTGGGTGGAATTCCCATCCAAATAAATAGGTGGAATTCCTATTTTACTGTGGTGGGTGAAATTCACAGCCGATTGAATGGGGTGAAATTCCTATTCTAATGGTGAGGGTGTAAGTCCCCACTTAGTGAAATGGGGATAGCTCAAGGTTGAGCGAGTCCTAACAGTGGATGTAGGTTGGCTAACCGAACCACTATATATCTTGCGTCCTTGTGCTTATGGTGTTAGAACTAGTTTCTTGTTTTGATTGTTTAAACACATTTGCTAACACACACTCACTTGATTGTTGTATTCACTGTGTTTAAACAAATCAATCAATGAATTTTAAAAGGACCAACGATTGTTAGATTGACCTATTCATCCTCCTCTAGGGTCAATCGTGTTCTAGCACCGAAAGGGACTTTCAAATAAGATTGAGACAACGCTTTTAAATTCATGGTTTTCCACTTAATGTGCATTGATTATGATGGTATGATTTTATTTTTAATTCCTTTATGAATGTGTGTTTTAATTTAATCGTAGAATTTTCATCTTAAACAACAATTTTTGGAGAAAATTTAGAACCTTAATTTTCAGTTTTAAGACTCTCTTTAAGAGTAGGTTAAAAATTTAGAATTTGAATTTTATGATGTATTCTTTCTAACCCCGCGCGTTATCTTTGAAATATCTCAAATCAACACAAAGAACATATATCAGGTATATATATTGTTTTGAAATGGGGTAATTATCTCCCACTTAACAAACTGCAAGACCATAATGCTAAGAGACATAACAAACAACCACAAACTGACCAAATATAGTCATACTGTCATCCGAAATAAACATCATACAGAGAATTCATACCAAACAAGGACTTTTAAACTAAATATAAGCATGATAATAAAATCTCTAACTAGTATTACTCCTCCCTGGGCATCTGCTCAAAGGACCCGTCCTGCTCCTCCGTAATCGGAGTACCTGAAAGGTAAGGGTGAGCTAACCAGCCCAGTGAAGAAATAATGCATATCACATGTCAGCAACATAAATATATATAATATGCATGAATGCAAAAATATCATAATAACCGGAGTTCTCATATTTATGAGATCCAACTACACCACCAACCAAAAATTCACCGACCAAATCCGAGACATCATCTCGGCAGCTCACATCAGGGTCATCCAACAAACTCCAGTCTCTCTATCAATGCAAACGGGAGACCACACAATACACAGCCGCCTCAACCGCCGGAATGTAACTGGAAACCCACTTCCCCTATGGGGTCTCAACTGCCGGAGCATAACGGGGAAGCCAATTTCAAGGGCAGGCACCTCAACCGCCGGAACGCAACGGGAAAACCCGCATCCCCTATGGGGGTCTCGACCGCAGGAGCATAACGGGAAAGTCCTCCCAACAACCAAGCTCATCTCATCATCATGAATGTATCACATAAACAAATCCTCCCATGCATGCATATGGTATCATGATCATGTATGACAACACAAACATGTTCTAACATGACACCAATATCAACAATATGCCTCATCATGTGGTCAACGACACATAACAGTGCTTAGAAGCATACTTCTATATCAAACATGCGATTACATTTGCATATTATGCGTAAACACACAATGCATTACAAGCATCTTCCAAATATCGTGTTCTACATCCATCTAACACTTGTCTCATTCCTCATAATATCATATATGTGTTATGATTAAACACAAACATGTTTTCAACAATTTTCAAGCACCAATAATCATTCATTCAATCAGAATTTTCCATTAATCGCATATAATTGACATGGGTGAACCCGAACGTATCCCTTGCCCCATTCATTTCAATGGTTCCCTTACCGAGTGGCTTAATAAACGAAAGGACTCATTCAGGTCACTCGATGTCCAAGGTTATAAGTTAAGAATGTGAATGCATCCTAAAACAGTGATAAGTCCCCTCACTTGTGTGTGTGCTTTTGAAATCCAAGCAATAAAACAGGCTGCAGGGTTGAAAGCAGTGATGCAAGAGCTATCGGGCCTGAGAAGCTGGGGCAGATCTACAAAAATTGGGACGGTCCTAAAAAACTAGGACGGTCCTGTAAAACTGGGTTGATCCCATAAATTCGGCCAAAAACGAGCTAGAAACAATCCAAGAACGATCCAAAATGGGCTGGAAAAGCTTCAGAAGGGATCCCAGAACAAACCAAAAGCAACCCAAAACTAGGCCTGGAACGGGCCCAAAACGGGCTTGGGTCGAGCCTATAAAAGAGCCTGGGCCGAGCCTGAAAGTGGGTAGGGCTGCTGATCTGGGCTGCTGGATTGGGCCTTGGTTGCACTGAGTTGGGCTTAGAGCTGGGCCAACATCAAGTTGGGTCAGACTGTTGGGCTGAAACTGTAGTTGGGCCGAGCTAGCCAAAGAAATGGGCAGGGTACAAGCTGGACCACAACGAACTGGGCCTGATTTGCTATGTTTGGCTCAGGAATCACATACTCTGTCCAACTGAGTCAGATGAGTTGCTCAACTCAACTCGACTCAGTTGGGTCAAGAGATTAGGGTTTCAAGAAAGATAAGTGAAGAGGAAGAAAATAAGAAGAAGGGAACCAATGGTGGTGGCAGCGGCTGCTGAGATTAGGGTTTCGGATGGATGTTGAGGGATGGAAAATAGAGAATGAACTAAGATAAGAGAGAGGAGAGTGAGAGAAGAAAGAAAAGGGGGGAAAGAGATGAAGAGGAGATGAGATGGAAGGAGGCCGAAATAAGGATAGAGAGGAGGAGGTGGCGACACAAAGGGGGATAGGATAGGGTTTCGAATGGAGTAGGAAAGGAGGAAGGTGAAGAGGCAGCGGCTGGAAAAGAGGTTAGGGGTGGTGGCGGCTGCAAAGGATTTAGGGTTTTTGGGCTTAGGAGGAGAGGGATTGGAGAGAAAAGAAAGGAGATGATGGAGACTAGGGTTTTGCAAAAAAAGAAGGTAAAGGAGAAAGAGAATATTTATATGGGTGACATAGGGTTAAGATTAGGATTTGGATTTTCTATATAAATATATATATTTTTAAAAGAGTTTTAATTACGAACAAAAAATAAAATAAAATCAAAATCAAAACCCACAATCTTTTGTATCATCGAATTTATTTTATTTATTAATATTACTATTATTATTATTATTATTTTTAAACCTTGAATGTGTTAAATCAAATTTTCAAAAAGCAGAGTCTTTGCATTTTCAAGAAAAAGAATTGAAAATCCGAAAAAATCGAACGTTGAACGTCGGGACAGAAAAACGTGTGATTTCCAAATATTTTTCTTTGGACAAAACGTATAATAATTCAGAATTACAAAATCACCCTTCGAGTCTCTGTACTCGAAAACAGGTAAACTGGGGCCCGCCTCAGGCCCCACACTCTCCCAATGCCACCAAAGTCCCGTAACAGCTCAGAGATCCGAAAGTCTCCGAAAAAGAATTGGGAAATTTCAAAATGGGTCATTACAATTTCCCTTAGGATCGACCTCGTACTCTTAACGTTATACTATTAAATGGTTTATGCGTTTGCGAGTTATAAATTTAAAATTTACACAGCAGCGCTCCCCTGGTAGTCCCGGTTAAATTGCTAAGTATTGGGTAGTAGCTCCCAGCCGGTGCCACTGGGAAAGCTACGGACATAAATGGCCAATGTCTATAACCATTGAATGAGAAAGAAAAATGGACCAATGCATGAGGCATGAGAAGGGCTTGCCTGGATTCATGTCACCATGGCATAATATATCATATTGATTTTAAGTGTATTTGAAATATTATGATTCTTATTTGTATGAAATGATTATGAAGTAGATTTGAATGAGTTTTTAGTACTTGTATGAAACGAATTTTGAAATACGGGGGTATGATTTTCAAATGAGATATATAGTATGCTTAATACATATGATTTGTTTTCCTATTTTTATTACTTCACATGTTGGCACCTACTTGATGGGAATTCCTACTGGACGCGTTGACTAAGCCCACAATTCTTTCCCCTTTTTAGAATATAATGCAGATAAGGATAAAGATGATGAAGCAGAGCCAAGTAATAGCCATGCGTGAGTATAAAGAAAGCAAAAAAATAAGAGCTTGGGAAATTACTCTTTTTTTGATATTTTTGAATTGAAGAAGACATAGTTTATTTGATTATTTTGTTTACATTTTGAAGGAATGTAATTTTGTAGGAGTTATGAGTATGGAAATGTAATAACTTATGTTTAAACTCCTAGATACTTATGTTAGACTTGATATTCGTAATTTGACTTATGTAGAATCCTTACACTTTGCTTTAAAACGTGATTGGTTATTATTCAGATGCATCAAATATTGTTATATGTTTCCGTATGGTTATTTAAATGCGTTGCAAAATTCAAATGGACTCCTGTCCGTGTGCAAACAATAGATGGGTCAGTCGAGGGTCGGGCCTTCGGACTCGAACTCAGTTCGAGTCGTGGCACTCTCGCCTCCCTCTCTCCACTAAATATCCACACAATTCTACTCTGATGTCGGTGGTCAGAGGGAGGGGCGCTACAACGTGTGACATTGTGACATTTATAACTGGACTTTCAAATGAGACAATGGTAGACTATTTCTTAAGTGTTAAAAAAAAAAAATCAATCATTTTTTGAACCCACATCGGGGCAGGGCATGACACTAGAGTTTTATTTTCCTTGGTGACCTTGAATAGTATCAATTTTGCCTAAGGAAGTCATCGACCTTAGCTCTTTATTCCAGCGAGAATTGAAGGTTTTGATTTATCTCTCCTTTAAGGTCCATTTGTCGTAGATCTGGGTGGGTGATCAAAGAGCGTCATACGCCCAAGTTGGTCAAGGGATCTCCTTAGACGACTTGATTCTTTAGATATAAGTTCTCTTGAGGTCCTGCTGGAATACCGAGCTAGTAGAATCATATCAATTTGAAGGTGGTGACCTAGATAAGCGTTAAACTCGAACTTACCCTTCATCACTTGAGCATTCAATCTTCTAGATAATCTATTTAGCGCCTCCACTTGCCTTTCTTTCAATGGACCAGAGTAGCACATGCAAGATGCTCTTATCACCTTCTAGACGTATAGATCTTGCAATATCTTAGAGATAAAGGGGGAAGGGGAACACATCGAATAAGGCAGACATGGCGGGAAAGAGGAGATCCGATGACTGAGGGTTTCAATCGGCTGGAGTGGTTGCTTCACTAACTGAGAAAATAGGGGAAACAAAGCGAGTAAGGGAAGAAGGAGAAGGAGGAGAAGAAGAAGAAGAAAAAAGAAGAAGGAACAGAGAGAGGGAAAGAGAATCACCAGAGAGAGAAGAAGGAGAATGAGAGATGCGGTTTGGGGTGCGGTGGCACTGTAGCACAAGCGGCTACAGTATCGCGGAAAAAGGGGAGTTTAAATGGGTTAGGGTTTAGGGTTTTCGGCCATTTTCTTTTTAAAAAAAATAAAATAAAAGTTTTTAAAATCTCTTTTCAAAAGAGTAAAAAAGGTAGGATTGAAAGCCCGAAAAATCTCGAGTGATGAATGTCGAGCGAGAAAACGTGTGACCTTTGAACAATTTTTTATGACAAATATACAATAGTTATAAAATTACCAAAATATCCTTCGAGTTCCCGAACTTGAAAACAGGTAAACTGGGCCCACCACGGCACCCACACTCTCCTCACTGCTACCATGGTCCCAAAAACAACTTGGAGATCCGAAAATCAGAAAATTAGGAACGGGTCATTACATTTTTATTTTCCTTGGTGATCTTGCATAGTATCAATTTCACCTAAGGAAGTCATCGAGCTTAGCTCTTTATTCCAGTGAGAATTGAAGGTTCGGTTCATCTCTTCTTTAAGCCCCATTTGTCGTAGATCTGAGTGGGTGATCAAAGAGTGTCATACGTCGAAGTTGGTCAAGGGATCTCCTTAAACAACTTGATTCTTTAGGTATGAGTTCTCTTGAGGTCCTATTGAAATACCGAGTCGGTAGAATCCTATCAATTTGAAGGTGGTGACCTAGATAAAGTTATCATCACTTGAGCATTCAATCTTGTAGAGAATCTATTTAGCGCCTCAACCTGACTTCTTTTGATGGACCATTGTAGCACGTGGAAGATGCTCTTATCACCTTCTAGACCTTGCAATTTCTTAGAGATAAAGCATGTGAAATTCGTCACTCTCAACAAATCTATTTTTAAGGTCTATAGAGACTAGGTCCTATAATCATTTATATAAAAAAAATTATTTAGAACCCTAGACTAATTTCAGTGCATCTTTTGCCTTTAGATGACTTGAGAATTTAAAAATTTTGGAAGATATTTTATTCATCGTAATAACTAAGATGTGTAATTAAAAAAGATAGCCTCAAATTCTCCAAATGCTCTACATTAGAGTGTCATTTTGTACCTTTAGTTCTTGTATTAGGGAGAGGGGAGTGCGCTTTAATGGCTTGACTGGGTGTAGTCTTTGCCTGATTTGAATTTCTCAATGGAACTAATTCTCTTCTTCCTTTCACATTTGATTGGCATGTTTGACCATCAATTATCGAGATCATGCTGATTGCTGGTTAGTTTCATGGTTAATCCTAGCCAACTTGCAACAATCAAAACTAATCCAAATGATGGACTTTTAGACATCAGCTCCCTTGAAATCTAAATTAAGCCCAACAATCCAGCGACCCACATAAATAAGGTGATTCAGGTTAGAATAGAAGAGTGACCCAAATTAGAAAAAAAAAACTTCTACACTCCAGAAGCATATAGACTCAAAATAGAAGATTCAAAATCATAGAACCTCATTCTGTGTTATTATAGTTTTTTTTAAAAAAAAAAAAAAAAAACCATTCCAATAGTTGGTTCTACATGAATTGCTTATGAAAAACATAAATAATATTTCATCTCACCTATATTGTCGTCATTAAATACTTCCTCTTTAAAGTCAAATCAAATGCCATGGTTTCCACTTTATGCGAAGTGAAATACTTCAATTTATATCAAATATTTAAAGAATTTTTCTTCTAAGCATCGCTTAGACTCCAAGCAAATAATTGAACGACTTTTAGTGTAAAAATGATTTAAAAAAAGGGGTTGCAAGGCTCAACAACCCCAATTAGCCTTGAGGCATACATAATCTAATTGTTTATCGAAGGTGCCAATTTCCCAAATGACTAGGAAAAGCCCATGTACCATAAGAGTTTCATAAAGATCTTTTATTCTCATTAGATTAATTAGACGAAGCCCAATCCTTGACTTCATTGACCTCTTGAAGAATTCCAAACAGTTGGTGCTTTAGAGGCAATATGGTCTTGGTCCATATCCACTCTACCGTCCAGGGATTTAAAAAACGCCCGGCCGATATATCGGCCGATATTTTTATCTCTCCTCCCGATATCGACATTTTCTCTCTCCTCCGATATCGGAACCGTGAAAAAACCGCAAAAAACCGCGACGAACCGTGACGAACCGCAAAAAACTGTGAAAGCCGTATCCTGACGAACCGTTACGAACCGTGACGAACTGCAAAAAACTGTTAAAAACCGCAAAAAACCGTGAAAGCCATATCCTGACGAACCGTGCCGAACCGTGCTGAACCACAAAAAACCGTAAAAAATAGTGGAAAACCGTGTAAAAACCGTATCGGTGTTTTTTTTAAAAAAAAAATTTAAATACCGATATTTCTGAATATCGGCCGATATTGGGACCGATATTTCGGTCCGAATATCAGCCATATCGGCCGATAATACTACTGTACGGCCGATACATATCGTATCGGCCGATATTTGAACCTTTGCTACCATCATCATGCCGATACTTGCAATTAAGGGTAACAATATCGATTGATACGATATGCATCGGGTGTACATCCTGGATATTGGCCAATATAGCAAAAATATCGATGACATATATCGGTCAAATATCAGCTGCTATCACAAATATCATCTAATATTAAAAAAAAAAAATGTGCTTCCCGTCTCCAATATATCGATTGATATAAGTCAAGTATCGGTGATGATATCGACTGATATTTAAAATATCATCTGATCTTAGTCAATATTTTTTTTCTAGTTTTTTTTAATAAAAAGCCAAAAAAAAATCATCTGATATTTCAAAAAAGAAATAGAAGAGGCCGTTATCACTCTCTGCCCCATATTTTAACCCATGCTTGCAATAAAACATACTACAGTAAAATTAGAAGAGTTTTTTTGCATAATAACTAAAGTAAGCTGGTGTCCATATCTAAAGTGTGTGCGCCACCTTTTATTAATTTGAAACTCCAAGCACTAGGCATAACTACGCTTCTCTCCCCTTTCTCTACTTTTGAAATCAACGTTTAGTCTATTTAACTTTAAAACTCAAAGCTTACCAAATCAATCTACTTCTGTACGCATCCTACGTGTGATCACCGTTCTATTTTTCAACCTCTTCTACTATTGTTGTGAGGATAGGAATGTTGAACTGTATGAATAATACATTAAATACTCTAGCGTTAATAAAATATATAAAATCAGACCCTTTAATCGATGACTCATAGAACAAATTGATACATTTAGATTATAATCACTAAGTATTATGTATTGTGGAGTCTGATCATCTGAAATATACGGTTGATCTGGCTCGCATTATACCGGGTTGAGCTCTTTATTGTAGGGACAATTTTGTAATTTTCACATTACACCTTATGTAAATTCTAATCAGGGCAGTATATAATGTTGTTTTCTGTGAAAAAGAAAAAAAAGCAAAAATTATAGCGAGAATGAGAGTCTTCTTCGATTTCTTTTTTCTTTGAGGATAGTGGATCAGCATAAATCTCAGTTTTGTAGTTTAATTCTCTGTGTTGATTTTTTTTTTCTTCTATTTTCTTTTGGATATTTTTGTTTGTGTGTGGTAGAAAAGTTATTTCCTCTTGATATTAAGAAACAGGAAAATTGCTTTAATGCCAACTGTTAAGCACTGTTAAGGATGTAAAGACTATAGTAAAAATTCAAAGTTGATGAAACACCCATGACTCTCAGCAAAGAGTTCACAATTATTTTTATGATTTAGCAAGAGTAGAGAAGTGTTTTTTTTTCGTTTTATTAAAGAAAAACCTTTCAGAGTAATTTCTCTATGTCTATGAATTTTCATGCAAACAAGGTACTGTGGATGGCCACAGGAGTAAAAAAATACTGATATCCAACACTTAATCAGATAAATTTTGCGTTGTATACGCTAGGAATCTGTGACTTGTCAACACTTCATTTATGTTTACAGCATACTTCAGAATTAAGAGTTTGTGACATATGAATAAGGACATCATAGCTCATGATAGTGAACTCTTATCTGACACCGAGATAATGTCTTCTACAGAAACCAAGCAAGTACTTCTGCAATTGCAAGCAAATCAGTGGTTAAAAATACCCTCCAACCGAGATATCGTGGAAATGGCCGATATTGGATACAGGCCAATATCTCGGGTGAGATCAGGGCCGGTCTTGAGATTTCAGAGCTCTAAGCAAACTTTTAATATGGGCCTTTTATATACTTACAAAAAATAAAATCATACTTTTTTTTTTATAAAATGTGAAGCATTTAAATAAAATATCATAATCAAATTCATAATCTAATATTATTTAAAATTTATTCTTCTATGATATTGAGATGCAAAATTACTATATTTAAGTTTTTTTAACATTTATTTTTCAATAGATAAGATAACTAATCCATTCAATCTTTCTTATGACATTTTAGACCGAAGATAAGATTTTATCAGTTTTAACTTTGAAAAACTTTTTTTTGCAGAGGTAACTGTAATAGGTATAATCAACATTATTCTATAAGCAATGCATGCATTTGGAAAATAACAATTTATTCTTTTTATATAATTTAGCAATTCAATTGTTTCTTTTACTTCTTTTAATATTGAATCTTTTATCATATTCGAGTGCGACACTAATGCAAATTCTCATTTGAAACGAAGATATTATTATTATTATTTTAATTTTTCAATTTTTCTAGATTTTTAAAAAATTAAAAATTAAAATTATCTTAATTATAATGATTTATACTTGTATATTACATCTAATAAAATCTACATTGATCAAATGAATAAAGCTATGCTTTTTCATCTCTTCAAATTTTAAAAGGTTTAAATTATTTTTAATTCAAAATTATCAACTCAATATAGGTTTCTCTTGCGCTCTATTTAGATGATACATATATTTTAAAAGATTTTTTATTAATTAAAATTATTGTTATTTTTATTATTATTATTAAACTCAATAAAATGAGGATTATAATAATTATTAGTATGATTGTTACTATCATTATTTTAATGTTTTAAGAAACCCACGTTTTAAATGAGTAGAAAAATTATCAATATATAAATTTTCAATTTTGAGTGTTTTAAATTAGAAATAGTTAAAAATAGTAAAATGATTTCAAGTGGCAATAACTTAAAATCATAAATGAGATTAGATAGGATTTGAATGTCGCTCTATTTAGATGATACATATATTTTAAAACTCAATAAAAATGAGGATTATAATAATTATTACTATGATTTTTACTATTATTATTTTAATTTTTTAAGAAATCCACATTTTAAATTGACTAGATGATCATATATTTTAAAAGATTCTTTATTAATTAAAATTATTGTTATTATTAATTAAAATTATTGTTATTTTCATCATTATTATTAAACTCGATAAAAATAATTATAATTATTATACACAGCTGAGATTTGAACTCAGGTACCCAATTTGGAAGTGGAGCATCCTAACTAAACTAGACAACAATGAATTTGTGTTTTCATATGCATTATAAACTATTTAAGATATAATAAAGGAGTTTATGGACTTGGAGGGCCTATTTATTTGGGGCCCAGGGTCGGCCCTGGGTGAGATAATTTTCTCTCTTCTTTTTTTTTTTAAAAAAAAAAAATATCGGTTGATTTTTTTAAAATTTTATCTGAATTAAAAAATAAAAAACACAAAAACAAATTTAAAAAAAAAAATATTTTTCCTAGAAAAAATAAAAATATCGATTGATATTTTTGTGGGGCCTAGCATTGAAACAGAGTTTTTAATTATTTTTCTTAAATTCGGCTTATGTTCAATATATCGGCCGAATTTTTGAGCCGATACAATACAATCATCTATGTTGTACAAATTTTAAATTTATAACTCGCAAGCGCACGAATCATTAGATAGTATAGTGATTGAGTGCAAGGTCGAACCTATCAGAACTTAAGAAAAATATCCGTAAAAAATACACCATTGAATTATGTTATTTAAGAAATTTAGAAAAGATGGAGATAAATCACAAATATGAAATTATTTATCTAATCTAAGAAATTTAATTTTAATTTAGAAACCTTCTAAAGATAGAAAGTAAAATGGAAAATCAATTTTTACCTAACTCAAATTAAGATGGTGGATTTAATCTAAAAATATTAAATAATATTAATCTAATTTAGAAGACAAAATTAAGATGTAATTATTTAATTTACCAACCTAGTTCACCACTTTTCAAGAATTTTGAGGTTTTATAAACAAAAATAAAATTTAAAATACCTAAATTACCTCTGTGCATATTTACAGTGGAATTTGATCAAAGAACTATGGAGACTTTATTTTCTATATTTTAAAAATAAAATCAATGCCTAAAATATGGAGCTCACTTAAATTATTAATCATGCATTCCAAATTTTCATTCATTAAAACTCTTATTATAATAGTTATGAAATTCATTATACTAAGAAAATTCAATTCAAACCTTAGTCTAGATAAAATTTCAACTCGTAATTCTGAATCCAAATAGTTCATCCACTCTTTGAAAAGAGTCTTGAATCGGAAAAATCAAGTTTTACCTATCCTAAATATTTCATCCACTCTGCTCGAATATTTTAGAATAACTTCAATCATAACATCATAAAAAATAAAAATGAAATCAAATTCTCAAAATAAAATCAAATTCTTATCACACATAAATTAAATAATTGGATGACCATAATTCTAAATAAATCCACCCTTCATATATTTATAAAATATAAAATTAAAAATACAACATAATGGAATTTTGAAATTAAAGAAATAAAAAGAATAAAATGGAAATCAAAATCCACCAACCTTAGAACCCAATGTGGATCAAGAATCCCACAGTCTTTCACTTTCTTTTCTTCCTCTCCTCTCTTTTGCATGGTCTTTTCTTCAATCCCAAGTTCAATTTTCTCAATGGAAGAGTGAGTATTTATAGATGAAAGGAGGTGGAATGAATAATTTTGATTTAAATATTTAAATAAAGCAATGGACACTTGAAAGGATAATATGGTTTGTGCTAAACATGTAATGACTTAAAGGAGACAAGGAGGTGAAAAAAATAGTAAAATTCGTGTAAAGAAAGTGGGTGGAAAATCTCATTTTTTACACATGTACCACATTGCAGCTTAGTTTTGACCTAGTTAACATCCGATTCACAAACTTTCGTAAGGTAAAAAGTTATAATCCTTGAAGTCTTCTTTCCAACCCAAAAAGAATCATAGCAATCGGATTATCGGAATAGAACGTTATGGCCAAAATACTGAAGCTGTGTCAAACCTTCCTTCTTTTTTCTCCACTTCTTATTTTGTTTCTTTTTTCTTAATCCACTTGCCAAATTCGAAAATCCTCTTCTAATGACTTGTAAATTTCGAGTTTCCTCATATGTATCTTGAGATGATAAAAATAGAATTTACACATGTGGATTTCTTCATGGACTTAATAATTAGGCTTTTCAAAGTATGAAAAATTTAATAAATAATTTTACCGCTTAAATTCAATTCTAAAAATGACAAAATTAATTGAAACTCTCGTAAATGGATTTAAATTAATTAGTTTACAAATAAAACCCCTAAAATTGTGGTAAAATAATTATTAAAAATTCCAACTTTTCAAAAATATCAACTTATGTCCATAAATTGCAAAATTCACCATTTGAATTCTCATATCTTATATTTCTCTCTAAATCTTGCAAAACTTTTAAAATCCAATTAAACATATTCTAAAACACACAAAACAAGGGCTAACTACTCCAAATATAAGGGTAAAATAGTTATTTTCCTGTACTCATCAATTTCGCAGAAATACATTTTTCCAGACCGATACATATCTTATCGACCGATATATATCTATCTTAAAAAAACTTATACATATTAGCCGATACGATATATATAGACCAATATTATCATCTTAGAAGCAAATTCTTTTCGTTACTGCCTCCATCTTGTGCTCCAACTTCATAATATATAGATTACGCAGCTAAATATCAAGATGAAAGGAGTATAAACAAACTCTACAAGTTCTTCGAAGTTTCCACTGTGCAAAATTACATTTGAGAAATTGTTCAAATGCCCAGAAGTTAGATAATCCATACCATTCCCAGACTATGGTTTTTAATTTAACCAAGAATCTTCTTATGGATCAACTCGAACCCTCTATTTGATGGCCTCCAGATAAAATGGTTAGGAAATGTTTACGATATGCCATGTTCACTGAGGCATTTACTATTTCACTACTGCTTTTTAATGGAAGCTCCCCTGTTTAATGTGAGAACTTATTTGTGATAAATTAATTCACAAAAATAACTATAAACTCTAAATCAATACCTTTTTGGACAAAAATAAATGTCAGATTTTATTTTTAAAGTATTTTAGAAATTCAATTAAAAACTATCTTATTTACCTTGAGAAATTATCGATTGAGATTATGAGTAAAAAATGATGTTGCAAGAAATCTCAGCTGCAATACATCAGTGTGTAGTGGTTGGGGTTTGGATGGATGACGGATTAGTGCATTGTAACTAGGGTCTAGATAGGCGATCTACGGGTAACGGACAAATACAAACAAATGTATATAGGTATGTAATGGTTGATACATTATATTGTACCTATATGAATGTATTGTTGCAACATATTTTTTACTCTAAATTGAGATTCACGACAGATAATTTCTTTATTTATCAATAGGTGAAGTTAAACAACTCATATATATTGTTGGTGAGGCCGACTACATGAAAGACAATTGTTAGTCAATGCAATAAAAAGAAATTTTCAAAATATTATTAGTCATCAAATTTAAAATAATCATTGAACATTACTAATTACTATTACTTTAGGCCGCACTTACACACACCAGGAAATCCTGCCTCTACACACTCAAAATCGGATTTTTGTGGCAAATTACCATTTTATCCCCGCGTTTCCAATCATTCGAATGAATGCCCAGTTCATTTTGGCATTCATTCGAATGATTGGTCTGAACAGTAACACGGAATACTGTTCAACCCATTCATTCGAATGAACATTCATTCGTATACGTTTCCAATCATTCGAATGAATGCCCAGTTTATTTTGGCATTCATTCAAATGATTGGTCTGAACAGTAACACAGAATACTGTTCAGCCCATTCATTCGAATGAACATTCATTCGTATACGTTTCCAATCATTCGAATGAATGCCCAGTTTATTTTGGCATTCATTCGAATGATTGGTCTGAACAGTAACACGGAATACTGTTCAGCCCATTCATTCGAATGAACATTCATTCGTATACGTTTCCAATCATTTGAATGAATGCCAAAATGAACTGGGCATTCATTCGAATGATTGGGTTGAACAGTAACACGGAATACTGTTCAGCCCATTCATTCGAATGCATCTGATTCATTCGTATACACCTAATTCATTCGAATGAATCAACTGATTCATTCAAATGAATGCCTTCAAACGTACATTCATTCGAATGAATCAGCTGATTCATTCGAATGAATGTATCAGAGAGAAACTGAGAATGACAGTCCCTCTGGTTCAACTGATTCATTCGAATGAATGTACGTTTGAAGGCATTCAGCTGATTCATTCGAATGAATGTATCAGAGACAACCTGACAATGACAGTCCCGTCATTCATTCGAATGAATCAACCCATTCATTCGAATGAATGCCTTGAAAACATGTATTCATTCGAATGAATGTGTTGATTCATTCGAATTGATGACGGGACTGTCATTCTCAGGTTGTCTCTGATACATTCATTCGTATGAATCAGCTGATTCATTCGAATGAATGGAACTTATATATAAACACACATTCGATCGATCCACGAAATTCCACTCGATTCATTCTATTCAAAACTCTAAACCGTCGTTTCCCTGTCCCTCTCCCTTCTCCCTTGAACCTCTTTCTCAATCTCTTCTCCTTTAAAACTTAAACCCTATTTTCAACACCCTCTTTTCACCCTTAAACCCCTTTTGCATAGACTTCTTCCTATAACCTTATTTTCAACCCTCTTTTCAACTCTCTTTTCAATCCCAAACCCTTGAACCTCATTTCAATCCCAAACCCTTATACCCCATTTTGAACCATCTTTTTCAAATACTTATCCCTAAAACCCCATTTTCAACCCCCTTTTTTATCACAAAACATTGAACCCCTTTTAAATCCCAAACCCTTAAACCTCTCAATCACATTTTCAAACCCCATTTTCAACACACTCTCTGAATCTCTTATCTCGAGTCGAAGTTATCTCTCTCAAGCTAATGTCTGGATCTCGTATCTCGAATCGAAGGTAACTCTTATCTCATTTTTTTCTAGAAATCATTATTATTAGTGTTTTAGAGGTAGGTTTAAATCCTCAAGTGGCATGGAGTTTGTTGAGGGATGTTTTGAAAGTTGTGAGGAACTTATAAATTATGTTTTTCAGATTCTGAGAAAAAAATGATCATTGAAATGAGGAGTAGCAATATACAACCACGGCAAATTTTGACGACCCTTAGAAATCAAAATCCAGATATTGGTATATCAGTGGCTGATTTGTACAACTTTTGTTCTGCGCTTCGGAAAGAGCAACTAAGGGGTCGAACTACAATTGAAGTTTTGATAGAAGATCTTCAAGAAGGTAGTTATCAATACTTTCTTGACTATGACAGTGATGGTCATCTATCCCATCTTTTCTTCGCACATCCGAAATCAATTTTTCTTACCGAGAGCTACCATAATGTATTTCTGATGGATTGCACGTACAAAACCAACAGATATATATGTCATTGCTTCATATCGTTGGTGTGACAAGTTTAAATAAGAATTTCTGCTCATGCTTTGCATTTCAAAGAAATAAGAAATTTGAAGATTATGTATGGACATTACAGATGTTTAAAAAGGTTTTTAGAGTGCAGCATGATCGACAAGTTCTTTTGACTGATAGGGAATTGGAGTTAAAGAATGCCATTAATTTGGAGTTCCCTAATGCTATACATATTTTGTGTTCTCAGCATATCAACAAGAATATTGTTGCTCGTTGTAAACCTTTGTTTAAGAAAATCGAAGACTGGAATGCATTTTTTACCGAATGGAATGACCTGATTGAGTCCCCAACTGAAAAAACATTCAATAAAGCGTTTGAGGCATTCAAACAAAATTTCAGAGATAATTCGCAGGCAGTGAACTAGTTAACAAGGACATGGATCCCACATAAAAAACAATTTGTCAAGGCATGGATCGACTGGTGTTTACATTTTAAGAATCGAACTACTTCAAGGGTTGAGGGTGCACATTCTGTTATGAAAAGTTATATAGCTACATTTACTTGTGACCTAGATGTTGTTCGAAAAAAGATAGCCCATGTCATTGAAAATCAATTTGAAGAGTTCAAGATTCAACTAGGATGAGAAGATTCGGTTTGCATGTGATGCGTTTATTCCTTTCTTTGATGAATTAAACGGCAAAGTTTCTCATTTCACAATGAGTGAGGTTTACAAACAATATGCTATGCTTATGAACAGGTCATTTCCACCCATTTGTACGAAAGAGTTTACAACTTCAATGGGCCTACCGTGTGCGCACAAAATGCAATGGATGGACAAATTACATTTGGATGACATACACCCATAATGGAGAATCGACTTGATCTCATTGAACGACTTGAGGATTGAAAGGAGTTGCCCTGGGGATGTATTAGATATACACTTTGAAGGTATTAAGAACAAATATGGACATTTGTCTTCGTATGATCAAGAGATGCTCCTAAATCATTTTCAAAATCTTGCCATCCATGATAAGCTAGTCAGTCACCCTATTATGTAATATTCTAGAGGACGTCATTCAGGTTCAAGGAATTCATCATAGGACCAAACATCTACACATCAAGATCCTTCTTCATTTGAGATTGTAGAGAATCAACTGAATGGAAGAAGATGCACAGTTTGCAAAAATAATGGTCATAATTCTACAACATGTCCCAATAGAATTACTCTTTCTGCATCTGTATCTTCGAGTGTACATTTAAATGCTGCTCCAAATCAGCATGAATTCCATGAATCACAAATAGCGAGTATCTCTCAACTTGACCAAGTAAGTGCATATTCATATCTTTTATACAGTCATAATAAGGTAATAAAAACTAACAACTCAAAATGTTTTTCCACAGTATAGTGGATCTTACAACTTTAGTGACGAATCGACATATAACTCTGTCATGTCCCAAGTAAGTTCTTTCCTTAATTGATATAGATATGTATTGACCAATCGACATATAACTCTTCCATATGTTCTAATGTGATTTTCTTAAATGTTATGCAGTGGTCTGGTGATCTTAGAGATAATGACGATTTTCAAGAATACTGGAATCAATGAAGTGAAAATAGGAGTGGAAATGTACTCTCTTGTATGCTGTTTCTGCTATTTAAGTTAAGAATGTTCTTGAACAGCCTCCGATTGGAGTATATTTATTCTGATATTTAAGTTAGGAATGCTCTTAAATGGCCTCCGATTAGATTAAATTTATTTTGATATTTAAGTTAGGAATGCTCTTTAATGGCCTCCGATTGGATTATATTTATTCTGATATTTAAGTTAGGAATGCTCTTAAATGGTCTCCGATTAGAGTAAATTTATTTTGATATTTAAGTTAGCAATGCTCTTGAATGGTTTCCGATTGGAGTATGTTTATTTTGATATTTAAGTTAGGAATGCATATAGGTGAAATTAAGTAGTAATACAAATAAAAGGTTGCACGATTCTTTCCTCAAATCAATTCACAATAACAATCTGATAAATAAAACATGTTCATTCAAAATATAAAATTTACAACATCTCTTTTACATGTCAATATAAAAAAAAAGTACATCAAATAAAAGAGTTATCCGGAGTAGATGTAGAAGGTGCGGTGGCTGGTGCAGAAGCAGAAACAGGAGGTGTAGCAGGTACATCAACTGGTGCAACAGTCGAGGAGTAGAGGCAGGTGCATCAATTGGTGCAATAGGTGGACGAGTGGAGGCAGGTGCATCAACTGGTGCAATAGGTGGACGAGTTGAGGCAGGTGCATGAACTGGAGGTACATATGGAATAAGTGCAGTCTGACGAAGACGGTGGCGAGAAACTACTGGTGCTCGACACAGAACAGAACGGGGGGCCAGTAGCAGCTGCAACTCCAGTCGGATGAATATGAGGGCCAAAAGCTGCTGCTAATCCAATCTGACGAGTAGAGTGGCCAGAAGCTACTAATCCACTCGGCAGAACATGGGGGCCTGAAACTGCTCCAAATGGACGACTAGGGGTGCCAAATCCTACTCCTAAAGCTGAAGCACATGTGCCAGATCCTACTCCTGAAGCTGAAGTAGGTGATCCAGATGGACGAGCAGGAGTGTCAGATGCTGCTGCTGAAGCTGAAGCTGCTGATCGAAATGGACGAGTAGGAATGGCAGATGTTGCTCGTAAAGCTGAAGCTGCTGATCCAAATAGACGAACATGGGCAAAAGCGGCTCCTGCATATTCTTTAGATACCCTTGCTCGTAAACTCTCATCTGTTTCTGCTCCTAATGCTGCTGTTATCCCCATCTCTTGTGCTATAAGCATTGCCAACCTCAAGGTATTTATAATCTGATTCTTCATCACATCCAACCTTTCAGAAACCTGATCGTATCTCTGATCGATCTTCTCCTCTAAAGAAGAAATGCTATCAAAAATCTATTGCGTGTTGATTCTAGTTGAACCTTCTTAAGGAGGAGTCCCTGCCTCGCGTGGGTCGCATGCCTCACGCGCCTCAGATGCCTCAGGTGGCGCAGGTGGCTCAAGTTGAAGTGCCTCGACAACTTTAGGTAGCCATTTCTTACTCACTGTGTCGAGTTGGAATCCCATCTTCTTCAAAGTTGAATCATTAAAATAATCAAATCGGTCTAAACAAATTTTATCATCGGGGGGAGAGGGATTCCGCGTTCTTCAAAAAATGAACATAGAAAAAGACCATACGGAAGACTACATCTTCTGGTCTTCTAGCAGGCGCGCATGTGACTGATAATGATATGGCAGAGGGAGATTTGTTTCCCATTCATGATGCACCAAATCAAAAAGACATCGAACCATGTTACAGTAGTATGCCATTTTTTAGGGCAAAGACTGTTGACAACTATGTGGTGGATGATTCGTGCTTCTAATGTTAAGTTCGTCAGAGGGGGGTCTTCTTCTCTGTAATATCTATCCTCCCACAGATTTTGTTCAGGGCTACCAAAACATCAAAGCCCTCAACATCAGTGGGCCATGTACGACTGTCGTACTTTCTAATGGCATCTTTGGGGAAATTATATATGAAGTCTAACCTTTCCTGTGTAACAACAATTTCTTGCCCTCGGACAGATGTTTTAACTGAGTCATCATTAATTCTTTCTAAATTGGCATAAAATTCTTTAACTAATATAGGATACATATCACATTTTAATGCCAAGAAAGACTCTCAACCCATTTTTTCAAAATAAGATTCAACTTTCAAGCCAAATTGTGTGAAAAACGAAAGGTCCACGATTTTACCAAATATATAGGATCGTGTGGAGAAATCCTCTCCATACATGGTCGCGGCTTCCTAAGATACGAAATAGTTGGGGTCGAATGCCATGTCCTTCTTTTGTTTTTTCCCTCCCCTTGTTGAGGTTGCTTTCCTTTTCGACAATACCATGGGTTAAAGGGTGGTCTTTTCGAAAGAAATGAAGAAAGAGGGAGAATGAGGGTGTGATTCGAATGAAAGGGGGGTGATTCAAATGAATGGGGGTGTGATTCGAATGAATGAGGGACGGGCTCGGGAGAGGGACGTGCGAATGGGGGACGGACGAGCTTAGAATGAGGAAAGGGAGAGCTGAGAATGAGGGAGACACAGCCGGAGCCGGAGCCGAAAAGTGAAAGGGGGAGGGAGAGCTTCAATTTAGGGTTTCAAAACAAACGATGGCGAATGAGGGAAAAAGATTAGGGTTCGGTGATTCGATCGAATAAATCGCCCGTGAATATATATTAAGTTGCATTCATTCGAATGAATCAACCCATTCATTCGAATGAATGCACGTTTTCAAGGCATTCATTCGAATGAATGGGTTGATTCATTCAAATGAATGACAGGATTGTCATTCTTAGGTTGTCTTTGATACATTCATTCGAATGAATCAACTGATTCATTCGAATGAATCAGTTGAACCAGAGATACTGTCATTCTCAGTTTCTCTCTTATACATTCATTCGAATGAATCAGCTGATTCATTCGAATGAATGCACGTTTGAAGGCATTCATTCGAATGAATCAATTGATTCATTCAAATGAATCAGGTGTATACGAATGAATCAGATGCATTCGAATGAATGGGCTGAACAGTATTCCGTGTTATTGTTCAGCCCAATCATTCAAATGCGAATGAATGCCAAAATGAACTGGGCATTCATTTGAATGATTGGAAATGTATATGAATGAATGTTCATTCGAATGAATGGGCTGAACAGTATTCTGTGTTACTGTTCAGTCCAATCATTCGGATGAATGCCAAAATGAACTAGGCATTCATTCGAATGATTGGAAACGCAGGGTAAAATAGTAATTTGCCACGAAAATTCGGTTTCAGGTGTGTAGAGGCAGGATTTCCGGGTGTGTGTAAGTGCGGCCTTACTTTATTATAAATAATTATCACTTTTACCTGAACAACTATTAACCCCCTCTAATATTCAGCACAGTACAGTGAAAGTAGCGGAAGGCAGTACCCACTTGGACGACGTACAATTGGGCTGCCTTTGGATGAGGGGTAAAAAATCTAGGTGTGCATCTAAAAATGAAAACCTTTTACTTCGGTATTTAAAAGTGAGAGAGGAAATGAAGGGTAACTTCTCATTACCCTTGCACCCATTCATCCAAACGCAGCCTAATGGACCTTCCTTTAGGATCCTCAGTAATTAAATTAAAGTTAGGGGTCGAAAAGTTGGTCAGATCGAGATTTTGGCTCAGATCTCGAGCGACTTCTTTCTCTCTCTTCAATTTTTTTTTTTAAATTTCGATGACTCTTTTTTGAAAATATTCATTAAAAAAAAGGTTGTTTTCTTAAAAAAATAAAAATATATAAATATCGGCCAATATTCGTCCAATAAAATATCGGTTGAGATATCGGCCAGGACTACAACCGATATTTATTTATTTTATTTTTTTTTTAAAAAGGGAAATCGACCAAATTTTTTTCTCTCTATCCGATACGATATGTATTAGCCGAGATTTATATTCCTGATTAAAGTAGAACTTGAGTAGGACATTTAAGAATCAACTTAATTAACACCAAATTATCATTAATTTAAACAATAATTTTGTCCACATTGTTGCTAAACAAATCTTAGCAAATCTTTCACGCAGCAAACCCGAGTGCTTGATCTGTCATGTATGTCAACCACCCACAATAATCATGTGGTTTTCCAGGAAATTCTAGACCCACATCAAAACTTGATTTTATTAGAGTGAGGCCGGTGGAAAATTTTCAGTGAAACTGTTTTTGTCACGCCCCGACCCGACCGGTGGGCCCGGAATGCAACTGATTTTTTTTTTTTTTTTGATAAACTGAATCTCAAGCATTCTGACTGGGCCGGATCAACGGTTAGGCCCAGTAGTTACACATTAGCCCGTTAAGTGGACTCAAACATGTACCATATGCTTCCCAACCAAGATATAAACAATATCAACACATAGCATAGCCAAAACCAACCATCATTGATTATTACAAATCAAACATTGTTTCAACCATTACAAAGGCAACATAGCCTAACACATCATTTACAAAAACACATCAGAGTAGCTACAGAAACGCAGCAGTCCTAGTTCAGCACATGGACGCACGCCAAGTACCACACTCGGTACTTTACAAAGGAAAATGGTTCCAAGAACCAGAAAGCATAAACACAAGGGTATTCCCCTCAGTGGGAATCCCAAAGCGACGCCGCCGCTTAACCACTCTAATCTTCAAACGGATGGTTCTCCTCCCCGGGTTCATCTCCTGAAAGGTGAGTGGGGTGAGCTAACTAGCCCAGTGAAGGAAATGTAACAATGCACATTAAGTAAATAATAAAACAGGTTAGTCACAGTTCAATATCACATGTTTGATAACAGTAAGCGTAATCTCAAATAATACGTTAACATCATCAATCACTGCCATTATCCACCGTAACCTCTAGGCACCACCTTAACATCAATCGTATTAAGTCCCGACACGGTCAAAATACATCCTTGCAAGTACATCTCCGGCTCTTAAACTTAGCCGATACTGACACCCTCAGTAACTGTCACCACCCATGATCAGTAGACGTAAACCATCTCTCATATGGCCGATATTGATTCAATAGTCCAGGTACGTGGAAGCAGTCTTACAAACTCGCATGATCAACATCATACCATTCTCACTCATCATTAGCACTCTTACCATAGTGCAACAAGTCTAAGCCAACATCATAAGCACTCTTACCACAGTGCATCAAGTCTAGGCCAACATCGTAAGCACTCTTACCACAGTGCATCAAGTCTAGGCCAACATCATAAGCACTCCTACCGTAGTGCAACCAGTCTAGGCCAACATCATACGCACTCTTACTATAGTGCATCGGGTCTAGGCCAATATCATAAGCACTCTTACCATAGTGCATCAAGTCTAGGCATATAAGAACCTATTTACAGAATCTGCAGAGTTAAGTTCCCTCACCGTGATTTATGTGGTTGCGCGGTCTCTTGGCTCGAGATCTTGGGCTGAAAATCGGGTTTTTGGAAAATCTTCCACTTAGCTTACTGTTACTGAAAAACAGAAGCAAAGGGGTCGGCCGGTCTGGATTTCACAGAGAGGGAAAGCAAGAGAAGAAGGCTGGGAATTCAAACGGTTGAAAGGGGCCGAATTTATAGATTTCTGGCCGGAAATCGGGGGATGGGACAACACGTCGGGGAGGTGATGATCAGCCGGGATTTGGGCTGAGCGGCAGTGCACGCCTGCACGCCGCTGAAGCCGCTACAGTGAACTGCAGTTTTGCAGATCAGCCCTCTGGTACTTTCTAAATTGCAGAAAGGTCCTGGTTTTCATAAAAATCGATTTTTGAACTAAAAGCGATAAATTAAAAACTTAAAAATCAGATCCAACCTTACAGATGGATTAGGTTTTGAAAACCTTGGTCACTATAAAAATTTCAGGAATTATCACTCATTAAAAGCCCTTGATTTAAACAAAAATCACTTTTTATCCATAATTACTTAATTAAACAAATGTTTAAACAACCAATTTGTAAATCTCATTTTCAAGTGAAATGAAATATCTAATTTATTCTTAAAATGGTCTAACACTAGATACCGTTTTCAAAATTTATTTCCCTTCCGAAATTATTTAAAATAATTAAAACTCCCTTTCGGGGTTTCGACGGGCGATATTTAAATGAAATTTTCTGAAGATTAAATCATTTTAAAATAATAAAATACAAATCCTTCATTAAGGAGAATATTATTCATCAATGATAATCACCAAATCACACAATTTACGAAAATTTACACAACAAGCGGCAAATTACCAAAATACCCCTCCAGCTGAACGGGCTGGATCTCTGAGCTCACGAGCTCGGATTGGGTCTCGCTTGGGCTTTCCTCAAGCCCTGACTGAAAACCTCGAGATCAACAGGTTAAAACACGATTAACGAGATAAAACACACCTAATCCGAGGCAGGGTATTACAGTTTTGACGAGACTTTTGAGTTTTGATCAAATGAATTTGGAGTCCTATAAAATTTAGTGAATTGGATGGTGGATTTCACATATTTAGAGTGTATAAAGTTTTATCATTAAATGATTATCTTTGACAATTTAATTTTAATCTTCAAAATTTTAACAAATGTAAATTATTATTTTTAAAAATTTGAAATAAGAAATATAATGATGAGATAAGAACGAAATTTTATGCATCTCCTGTAATTATACTATTATGGTCTTATTTTATTCATATTTTATTTAGTTTACTCTCAATATTCTATTTAGGGGTCAAAATCTCGTTACTGAATGATATTGACCGAAAGAAATCTGATTTTTTTGAAAAAAAATTGAAAATGAAAATATTGACCGATATTGACTGATATTTGAGCAGATATTTGTTCGATATCAGTCGAGATATCAATTCAGATCTACTACTATTTTGATTTCTATTTTTTAAAAAAATTGATATTATAAATATTGACTAATATCGGATCGATATCGAACTAATATATATCACCAATATATTAGCTATATCAATCGAGAATTATTGTGTATAATTGATAAAATATATATTGAATGATATAATATGACACTGAAAAATCATATTATATCGAGTGATATCATTAAGTCCTGGTTTAAACATTAATCAAAGGAGTCTATGTTTAATAGGAAAAACGTTTTAACCCAATAAAGGGCTCCCTGCCATTGCTCATCAAGAAGCTTCATCTTGACCCAGTAAAAGAGACGCATTAAAACATGCGGCCTTAGATATTTACATGTTTCATCCATAATGCGACCTTTTCTAGTGGTCCTAGCCTCATAGGACGGTGATAGGGACTTGAATTAATAGAGGCTGCCTTCTCTTTTATGTGCTGATGCATTTATGACATCCAAATTCCAAAGACTAGATATGTAGCTTATGGACCCGCCGACACAGTCGCATTATATACAGCAAAATTCCATGTATAGCCCATTCAGCACCCAACAGTCATTTTCGAATTTAGCATGACAGTATCGATAAGATAAATAAGGGTAGAATTTTTTTATGGAAAGTTTGTATAATCACACATAGAAATTAGTAAATTTTTTATTTTATTTTTTATTCAAATTTTTATCATAAATCACTTCTTCTTATACTTATATTTAATTTTACATTTTTGAGGAACTAAGTTGATACGTAATGTGAGCATCTCCGGTATTTAACAATGAATTCTTGTAGAATTGTGTGATATTTTTTTATTAAAAATGATAAATGAGAATTGTTTATTTAATTATTTTATTTATCATATTTATTTTTTATATTTTTTAAATATTTATATTTTTTGTAATTTTTTATTAAATTTTTAATAAAAATTTAGAAATTTGAAAATATTTCATTATTAAGCATTGCCACCAATATTCGGAGAGCGGTATCTGTGACATTTACAGTGACCAAGGTTTTGGTGTTGGTGGTTCATAGAGATCTTGTAGTGTATTTATTGAGTTGAGTAGATGGTAGTTACTCCCCACGTAACGAATTTTCAATGGAAAAGAAGTGGATAAATCTTCATCATTAATGTCAATTTCTTTGATCATTCTAATATTATGATGATTATTATTATTATATTTCATCAATTACTTTTAAACAGTATATATATAATGATTATGTGACTTGATTTTATGGCTTTTGTCTAATAAAGATTCAAAGCATGTGTTGTCCAATTTGTTTTTTTTTTAAAGTGCTGAGTGTAATTTATAAATTCGCAAGGAGATTTCTTTCCATTCTTAATTGGTTAGTGTGGGATTGATAAATCTAAATTTTTAGAAATTAGTGAATTAAATATATATAGATAGAAAAATAAGAGATTTTAAGCTCCAGAGGCTATATATATAAATAAATTTTCACCTCTTATATGAATATGTATTAAAAATCAATTCAGATTTTCTCCACTAGTGCATCAATTAGAAGTCAGGATATCGGCTGATATGATACATATCAGTTGATATTTACAATATCGGCCGATATCTGATATATATATATATATATATATATATATCGGTGATATTAGTCAATATTGATACTTTTTTTTTAAAAAAAAAGAAAACTATCGGTCGATATCGATTTTTTCTCAACTAGTGTATCAGTCAATATTTTCATCATTTAAAGACAATTCAAGACTAAAAATTTAATACAAGTAGATTTTCTCCTCACTTTTTAAATTCAGAATTTCTGCGTAAGAATCTAAGAGTTGTCAAATACACTCATAAATTTGTAAAATCATAAAATAAATGAGTAAAAGAAGTTAATTTGTGCCGAATACGAGGCGGGAAGACAAAGCACGATTTTGCAGTCTTCTTAGACCACTTGCATCAGCATGTGGTCTTCCTCCATCGTCGCTTACATTACAAAATATACATAGAAAAAAAAGGTAACATAGGGGAATAAAAATAATGAAAGGAAATAGAAATATTCAATTGTACATGTTGACAAATGGCAACTACATGCATAAAATAATGCATTTCACATAGGCTCTCAAAGTTATGCTACAGACAATTCCGATAAATAAATAAATGATGGGTGAGAAGACAACAAGATGGGTCTCAAGTTTTAAGCCTTAAAAATCATTTAGTACACTTTCGGCCTTAAGGAACTCATGAAATTTGTAAAGCAACTGTTTCCTTTCTTAGGTAAATGTCAAAGATGTAGCTATTAATTAATTAAAAGGGACCAAGTTTTAAAACAAGATTAAAGTCATAATGGTTGATGATAGGTCGATTAACATATGATTTGTCAAGACTCGAGAGAGTCGAGGGGGAGAGAGTGGGTGTGGTTGCCAGCTTTATGTGAGAAAGCTTTGTGCCTTTTGGATTGAATCCGTATGTTGTGAAGCTTTTTAGTGTTGGGACTTTGAAGCTTTTAGAACCCTCATCAATCCCCTTCACATGACCCTAAAGACAGGAGATGCCATCATTGCTAGAAACCAGATTATTCACTGGCCTGGGCCACCATGATTTCAAAAATAAAGGGTGTCCCCTTTCACACTTTTAACGCCTCAATCTCGCAAAATCTTTTGGCTAATCATTTCTGTTCTAGAGCATCATTTGAAAAATAAAATATCTAAATATATATATATATATATAGTGATTAAAGAAGTATCAAAATGTTTTTTTTAAGATCAAGATATCCAAACGTCTTTTATAATTATACATAACTAATAATTGAGACATAAGGCATATGTAAACCTTTCAGTCAGTATATAACAATGAAGAGTGACTCTTTTTATTTTATAGGAAATTTGATGATCCCAAGACTTCCCGCAAACAAGTGTATACTTTGAGGATCAACTTCAGAGTTGAGTATCTCAACATCTTTAAGACATTGGAAAGGGATTTACGTCTACAACACTCCTATTTGTATCTTGCACTATCTCTTCATTTATTCTATTAGGTGTTAAAATATAAATAAAAACATGTTTTTCAACTACAAAGAGTTGTATTATATTCATATTAATGTAAAAATAACATATACAATTAAATTTAAATACATAAATTTAAAAATATAAAAATGCACTTAAAATAGAAACTCCTTTGCTTAAAATATATTTTATATCTTAAGCTCTAGAATGCCTTTCTTCCTTAAATGCACTTTGCACCTTAAATATTATATCTTCCCTTTTCTCCACATGAGAGCTCAGTGCTAATCATCTGCACTTTTGAAATATCATTAACAAATGAATGCTCTCTAACTCTCTCCAACGTTTTGCTAAACCGGTTCCTTTGCCCTTAGAATTATAAGGGGACATATCTTTAACTTGCCAGTTTATGCATGTGGGTCTCATTATTTAGTTATTAAAATTGTTGATCTGATGGCGCATCATACATGAGATGCTTCAAGATTCCTCACACAACTGCCGCAACCTTATATCACATATCACTGACAGTTAAAGAGAGAATTAGAGAAATTGTAGGGAAAAAAGAAAGCCAAAGATGGAATAGAAGGAACTCACTAATCTGTTTTGCTTTCATTTGTATGTTACATGTTCAGAGTTGAGATCGACAGTCTCAACCTCAAGTTTAGGCCAGCCAGCAATCCTCCCATGAGAGTTTTGTGTAACGAAACACGGATTTTGGTGTATTGCCAATTTTACCCTTTGTCTCTACCGTACAAAAAATAAAAATAAAAATAACACCAAATCGACTCATTTACTGGATCACTTACTATCCACTTGACGAGTCGATTCACTTTGTTTTCCAGTGCTTAAGTGAGCCGATAAAGATAAAATTGACAATACACTAAAACTCATGCCTGATTATATAAAACTCCCATGAAAGGATTTTTAAAATACCAAAGATAGAAGAGAAGAAACCCACTAATTTATTTTGCTTTCTTGTATATGTTACATCTTCATATCGATAGTATAAACCACAACTTTATTGTTATATAAAAAGATGCTTTTACATCTTTTCCTTTTATGATAACTTTATGAAAATTGTCAAAAAATGCCATTCAAATTTACATATAAATGAGTGAATTTGAAGAACATGACTTTTATACACAAGAGAATATGTTTTCTAGAGCTCTTCACATATATGTAACTGCAGAAGTTTATCGGATTAGATCCATGGAATTTAAAAGTAAAATTAGTGTTAAATTAGGTATGGTTACTATTAATGGGACTAAGTGGATGTGAGGGAGGATTGAATCCATTAGCCACATATCAAAGATCTCATGAAAGTCTCTTGAGAATTGTATATTATAAATCATGTTATTTATTATGACACTGCCACAATATGCAAATGTAAGAAAAATTAAACTTCTGTTCCGTGGGTTATGTATAGCTTAATAAATATAAATACATAGATAAATAATTTAAATCCATATTATAAAAATGGACACCTGACCAAAAGCACATTTGGGAATGGATGAGCCATTGGACCTTCCACTTTCTAAGGGTTAAAAGTTTTAGCAATCGATGATAGACAAAAAGAAAATGCAATGATCTCACCATCACAACAGATAGATCAATTTCGATATTCATTATACAAATGAATGTTATTGAGTGTTTTTATCACAAAGTAGTCAGGTTTTATGATGTCCATCTAATGTTAAATGATGGAAAAGAAGGATCCACCCAATTATCATCAGTCGATTATAATTGTCTTTTGTTTTATCTGATTGAATGAAGCGTTAATCATGCGACTGTTATTACTGGGATATTCATGTAGATTTTTGTTTAAATAGTGAAAACTCATGGGCAGTTTATGACTAGAGAATCCCACAATGATTTCTTATCTTTTTTAAAGGGAGAGTTTAATTTCAGTTCCAGGTTTCGGCGCCTACAGTTCCCCAAATACCGCCGCCAATCACTCAAAGAGACATTGGAAAAAAAAAAAACTTAGTACTTTGAAAATTGATAGAGCGCAAACAGTAATGGTTTCCCTCCTTTGTCTCCACTATTAAGAATTGGTTCCACTATACTTATGTTTGAGCCATTAGGACCCTGATTAACCTTTTCAGCCTTGATCGCCCAAAGATGGCTCGATTTTGGAATTCTGACATTTCAGAATTTGTCAATTCTCACATTACTGAAATCACTGGGATTTTCTCTTAGGCGTCTTTCTAATGTATTGTTTGGGCCAGATATTATGTGAGATGGTTTGGCCGCTATTTTTTGTTTCAAAGGACTATGATCCTTTTTATCTTTGGGTTCCATTTGGCAAGTGCTTTTGGTTTCTCCTTCAGATTTTCTTTTGAATGATATATTAACCCAACATTTAAAAAAAAAAAAACAATTAAACAAGACAATACACCACAATATGTCATGAATTAATATCTAGCTATCTGTTTTTTTTTTTTTTTTTTTTATGGCTTTCCTTTCTTCTTTGTTAGGACAAGGAGTGGAGAGACTTGCTGCATGATGGGTTCCGACTTCACACATTTTCCTTCTAGTGGGAAAGAGAGATGGAAAATCAAATTTACGTAATCACATCTCTGTAGTGTATAATCAAAGGGAAATGTGGAAAAAAGATGTAATATTTACATAGATCTAATAATTTGGTGTCTTGATGGTTGTGGTGTTGAACATGGAGACCCAACTTCTCTTTTCCCTTCTCTTTGGTACAAATTATCTAATCTGATGAACAAATCCATGAATCTACCATACCTTCACCCCTCGAAGAAACATTCTCCGATCCCTTCTCTGCATTGAAATCTGACGACGAAGCCGTGTAATTCATCTTGCATCTACTGACCTGCTGTGAGTTACTGTAATTCCCGTCCGAAGACCTCAAATGGTCATTGCGACTAGAAGACATTCCAGCAGAGGTGATCATATTTGCAAGTGTGTCACCGTGATGTCTGTTACCATGCCCATGATTCATAGAAAGATCTTCCAACGTGCCTATTTTAAGATGTGAATCCGTGGATCCCATTGTAATTTGCTCATGTTCTTTGTCACTGAAAGCAGATAAATTGGTAGATGGGTATTTAGGTGGAGAATGAGAAGACTGTAGAACTGATTGGAATGAGAAGAATTGGTTTTGCATGTTTAATGGATCAGAAGCTATAGCGCCCGTACTGTTATTGCAAGTGCCAATAGTACCAATACTGATGGAATTATCAGTAGCTTTAGACCTAGCAACATCAAAAATCATGGAAGAAGAAGAGGAGGAGGAGGAGGAGGAGGAGGAAGAGTTGAAAGGAAATGGTGCAAAAGAGGGCCGTGGCTGGACCTTCTGCACAAAAGGCCGAAGAAGGTAAGGTGAAAGTGGTGGATCCGAGATGCCAGTCCTCATCGACGAGCCTGGAGAGAAGAGATCGAACCGGGTCCGGGGGAATGAAGAGGCGGAAAAGGGCTGTGCAGGAATTCCAGTGAATTCTTGCACCATGGCACGGAAATTCGTTGTGTCGGTGGTAAGAACAGTGGTCGGAGCGCGTCGGGAGGCTCTGGACCGCTTCTTGGAGTTTCGGATCACATTAGGCGGATCAGTGGATGCCTTTGGCCGCCCATCATTCTCAAATCCCGACGATAATGGCATTGACTGGCTAATATAAGGGGTGGTGCGGTTGGGTGCATAGATGGGTGGAGGGGTTGAAGATGAGGAGACCATTAGGCCACCCATGTCGGTGCAATTAGGGTCAGATCGGAGGCCTCTTGCCCATGCCGGGTCGAGATTTAGGAAGGAATTCATGTGGGGTGGAGGAGGTTGTGATCGAGAGAACGGGTCGAGATAATTGGACATGGCATCAAATAGAGGGAGATTATGAGAGGGGCCTGGTGGCGAGATCTGGTCCGTTGAATTAAACAAGGCCGAGATCGATTCTGCTCTTGAATCGTACTCCTCGTCGCCACCGCTGGATGACTGCATACTTCCACTGTTACCAGAATCCATAGCTATCAAGATGTATATACAGAGAGAGAGAGAGAGAGAGAGAGAGAGAGAGAGAGAGAGAGTTAAAACCTAATGGAAACAAATCCTCCAAAATAGCCCATGTAGTAAATGAAATGATCTTCAAAGGAGAGCCATCAGAGGAAAGTACCCATGCCTTTAAAGCTCTGATCCGTACACGCATGCATTCGCTTTCTCTCTCTCTTTACTTTCCCACCCTTTCTCTGATGAGTCTGATCCAAAGGGAAGTAAGGAATGGAAGAGAAGACAACAGCAACAACACAGACCACTTGCCTGATGGGTGGAAGAGGAGGAAGCAGATGGAGAAGAGAGATGAGACGAGTGTTTAACTTTTTGGGTTGGGTTGAATTAGGGTTATGGAGGGGGAGAAGAGAGAGAGAGAAAGACAGGAGGAGGTATGGGGAGAGATTTCTCACTTTCCATTCTCTAAAAGAGAGGCTGCTTCTGCTCACGATTCCACTTGAAAGATCCTCTGGAGATTGCTAGGTGGGGTCACCCATTAGAGCTAGCTTATGGGTGTGAAACGAAGAAAATGATGTGTGGTTAAACCAAGGTTAAAAGAAAAGAAAAGAAAAGTAAGATAGGGGTAATGAGTTAGGGAAAGCAAGAGAGTCAGGGTTAAGGGGTGGTTGAAGAATTGAAGAAAAGTTGGGAGGAGAGGCACCACAACAACCATTCATTCCCCCTCTGTTTCTGTGGAGATTATCATGTCGTTTATTATCATTAAAGCATTAAAGAGGAATAATCCACCCTTAAACGCCCACAGCGAATATCCACTGTGAGTCAATTTTGTCACCAAATTATGGAATATCAGCTGCTAGTGGCAAACATGTCCAGGTCTGATCTTGCCACTACTCACCCAATAAAAAGTGAATTATCAATTTTCATATTTTTTTTTATAATATAAATATTCTATCTAACTAGTTAGAGGTGAGACTGATTTTACAGACATATATAAATCTTTCAATTCATACATCGATTATATTTATAGAGAATAATATCTTAGAATTGAACGTGAATAAAATTCAAACCCCATTTCATAAAGTTGACTTGTTGCACATAAAGTCGACTTCTTGACAATCAAGTCAAATGCAGCTCCATGTTTTACAGTTGATGAAGGCTGAAACTTCCACATTTTGACCAAATTAAAAACGCCAAAACATATCCTTTCTACACCAGCAGCTTCAATGGGAATAAAAGGCAAAAACGTATATATTTCCCCCTTTTGTCAGTGGAGATTGGAGGCACGAATCAAACTTTCCTACTTTCATTTTATCATTTGATTTGTTTTATTTTCTTCTTCTTCCACCTGCCTTTTGTTTTGGCATGCATATCCTTGTCGTCTTCTTTTGAAGTGCATGAACTTGGAAGGTTTATAAATTTTTAATCTTCCCATGGTTGGATTTGTTGAATGATACCAACAGTTAAAGCGATCATATAATATAAAACTAAGAACCATATAAACATGCTCATACTGATTATGTGGACAATACAGATGAGCACGTGTGGAACCTATAATTGTAGGAAAATTTAGAGACATGATGATATGTTATACGCATTTCATGGAGATCCATGCAACGCAAACCGCCTACTTTACAAATCACAAACATGAAAAATTAACAAAATTTTGTGATGTTGTAGACCCTAACAAAGGGTGAGACGAATACATGCATCAATGCACATATAAGGATGAAGTTCATCAAATCATTAATGTTGGCGTTAGAATAATAATTAATTAATTCACTTTAATTATATCAATGAAGTCATACACTAATCACATGTATGTCAGCAGAGTAATAGTTGAAACTTATTTATAATAAAAATTGAAAATGACCATTAAATTGATTGTGTCAAATGCTTGATTAGCTCTATTACTCTTTTTTAAATATATATATATATATATATATATATATATATATATATATATATATATATATATATATATATATGAATTACCCTCTTAAGATATGTATGGGTGACAGATTTTTTTTAATTAAATTAAGAGAGAGGAGAAGACTTCTAAATGCTTCTGGTACCACAAGGATGAGAGCGACTTGTGAAAATCTAAATTCCATTGTATAGAAATTGCTCCAACAATCTTTCTTTTTGGTGTTTTAACGTCGGAAATTTCCGAAACTTGGAAAATGGATGAAGGTTTACTATCAACAAGAGACTTCTTTGAGAATTAAAATCCTACGGTCTATGGGATCAAAGTTTCCAAATAAAAGTTGCAATATTGGGTTTGTTACTTATTTCAATGACTGAAAATTCAATTTATTTCTGCCACTTCGGATTTAATTCTTAAAATTAAAATTTTTTAATGCCAAAAATAGGTATATTCAGATTTTGTTACATATCAAACTAATTTAGTAGTGTATCGTATCTGAAACTTGTATAAGCCTAGGTGCACATAAGGTACGGCTAGGTGCACCTTACACCTGATATAAAATTATCTCTTTTCATTTTTTATATTAGATGTTAAAATATAAATAGTAAATATAATTTCCTTTTCGAGTGTTAAAATATAAACATAAAAGGTCTCTTATGAATTTTCTTGTTAGGTGTTAAAACATACTATTTGTCGTATATAAAATTTAACCTTTTCTTCTATTTTTTATTGATCAAAACAAGAATGACCTTTTTTATAATTTTTTTTTAAATATTGAATAAATAGTCATTCAAAAGGGGGAGAAACTCCAAAAAAGATTTACAAAGGAGACTGGCAGAGCTGCCTCAAAAGAAAAATACAGACAAATCGCACGACAGTGCAAGGCCCATGAAATACCTAGAAGAGAGAATCCCAGGCTAATCAGTGAGACTACAAAAACTGATCAAGAGTCTCATACATGGAGCTATTGAGATTCATTTGTCCTCTACAATTCTACAATAATCCAGAACTGTATCAGTACTGGTAGCATTTGCCAGAAAAGATAGGAATGTGATGTCTCTGTAGATGTTGAAAAATCACATCAGCATGAATTCAAATGTCCCAGGTTGCATTGGATGTAAAACTAAATATGATCTTTATTAAATTTGGAGCTCCAAATAGAGGATATTAAATTAGAGAAACTGTGTTTAAATAAGGAAGATCTATTTTAGGAGAGTTCTAAAGGGGGTTAGTTTCTTATTTTGATAGGAAATAGGAATGGAAAGTTCTAATTGCCTTAGGGTCCTCCCTCTGCCTATAAAATGGCCTCTCTCCATAATTATCCATCAACTTTAGCCAACTCTAATGTCTAAAACACTATTCACGAAATTAGGAGAGGGTATTAAGGAGGAAAGAGACATAAACTCCAAGGTGGGTGTTTTCTTATATTTTGGGACTTTAAGAAGTATTGACATATTAAAAGGAATATCAAATATCACTCTTTTTCATCAATGGATCTAGGTATGTCTTATAATTATTACGTTAATGATTTCCGCATTAAGATTGATCATTGTTTCCAGCATTAATCGATTCAGATCTTTTGGTTATATTATTCGGGTATGTCGAACATTAAGTTTAATAATGAATGAATGTACGATTGATTCTCAATCAATACACTCTGATATTATGATGAAGTATTACATGTGACATCAAAAGTCTGTTTCATAGGATCAATTATAGCTTGAAATAAAGAATACTTAAAGAAATAAAATTTTCGGATATCAAAGAAGAAGACGACCCTTTATAGATTTAAAGTTTATAGATTTTAAAATTATGAATTTAAAATTGTATAGATTATGGCTTTTAAAATTATGAAGCTTAAAATTTTATGGATTTTAAGATTATGATCTTATAGACTTAAAATCCAAGGGCTTTTCCTCTTATGTTTTTAGGAAACCAATAATGAGCAAAGCCATTATTCTTGACCTAATACCATATTATGATACGATTTGGTTAGTTACCAAAGTGGCCCAATCGGAATGTATTTGGACATCAGGTCATATAATTGTGGTCCAATACTCTTCCCAAGTGTTGGACAATAATGACTTTACTAATCGAGATCCCTAATCACAGAGATATTAGGTTGGTCCAAAGGTGCACCTTTCCGAGTGGTTAACGGATTGGGATAGGATGATTGGCGGGTACTTGTGATTGGTATTTGTCTAGACACCTAAAGGTGGCGGCGGTATTTGATTACTTGTATTTTATTGGTCAGTTCTATCGGTGACTGGGAATCACCATAATGAAATGGTATGCCGCAAGATTATCCAAAGGTAGATGCGGTAATATTGTTTACTAATGTTGACTGTTTGTGTGTTTCAATTAAGTTTAACTCATAGTGTAATATAAGTAAGCATGAAATTATGTAATTTTTGCAGCATCTTACCCTATTAGACTGCATTCGCAAACTTCTGTTGTTCCAATGTTGACTGGACTTAATTTCTCTGAATAGAAAGAACAAGTTGAGTTTCACCTCGGTTTGCTTGATCTTGACAAAGCATTAATTTCTGATAAGTCTACTGTTACGGGCACAAGTACGACTTTTGATAAAAAGTCCTATGAAGTATGGATTAGGTCAAATAGACTCATCCTTATGTTCATTCGCATGACGTTAATAAATAATATCAAGACTTCACTACCCAAAACTGAAAGTGTTAAGGAATACCTCCAAAATATTGAAAATAAATTCAAAACAGCAGACAAGTCCTTAGCAGGGACATTTATGGCCAGGCTGACCACCGTTAAGTTCGATGGAAGCCGTGGCGTGTATGAGTACATAACGGAGATGACAAATATTGTTGCTCAGCTGAAGAATATAAGGATGAGTGTTGATGATACTTTTCTTGTCCAATTCATTCTGAATTCTCTACCTCCTCAGTATGAGCCATTTTAAATAAATTACAATACTATGAAAGATAAATGGCAACTAAATGAACTGTAAACGTATGTTGATTCAAGAGGAGGGAAGACTTAAGCAGTTGGGACATCACTCACTCCATCTAACACATCAAGAATCCAGTAAGAAAAGAGGATGGAAGCCCAAGAAATTTAAGAAAGCCGGAAAGAAACCATTTGAGCCCAGTACGTCTTCAGGGACTCAAAGTTAGGGGACAGGTAGTGTGAGGTGCCACTTCTGTAACAAACAAGGGCATTTTTAGAAAGACTGCCATAAAAGGAGGTCGTGGTTCAAAAAGAAATGTAAGCATTCCATTTCTGTATGTTTCGAATCTAATCTCATTAAATTTTCCTCTAACACTTGGTATCTTGATTCTAGGGCTACAACTCATGTTTCTAATACGATACAGGGATATCTTACGACCCAGACCATCGATCCAAATAAAGCCTTCATTTACATGGAAAACCGACAAAATGTACCAGTTGAAGCCATAGGACTTACCGTCTTTTCTTCAGCAGTGGCCATCACTAGATTTATTTGATTGTTTTTATGTTCCTTCTATTGCCAGAAACCTTATTTCAATTTCCAAATTTGATGTTAATGGTTATTATTACAAATTTGGATATAATGCATTCATTTTGTTTAAAGGTTTTTATTTTATTGGGTCTGGATTATTGATTGATAGCCTTTACTGTTTAAAGCTTGATGATTTCTTTGTTAATTCTGTTCTAACCTTACATCAAAATGTTGGTATTAAACTTGGGTTGATTAATGAAAATTCCTCTATTTTGTGGCATAAACGTTTGGGACATATATCCCGCCGAAGAATTCAACGATCGGTAAAAGATGGGATTATGGGATTCTCCCGAATCTTGATTTTGCTGATTTAGGTGTGTGTGTGGAATGTATTAAGGGAAAACAATTCAAGCACATTAAGAAAGGAGCCACAAGATCTAAAGGGCTAGTTGAGTTGATCCATACTGATATTTGTAGCCCATTTGATGTTCCATTTTTTGGTGGAGCGACCTATTTTATCACCTTTATTGATGATTTTTCGCGTTATGGTTATATTTATATGTTGCATGATTAATCTCAAGCAGTTAACACTGTAGAGATATTTATCACTGAAGTTGAAAGACAATTAGATAGAAATGTGAAAGTCATAAGATCAGATAGAGGTGGTGAATACTATGGTAAGTATGATGAAACAGGTCAACACTCGGAACCTTTTGCTAGACTACTTAAAAGTCGAGCTATAATTGCACAATACACGATGCCAGGTACGCCTCAGCAAAATCGTGTTGCTGAAAGGCGTAACCGCACATTTATGGACATAGTTAGGAGTATGTTATGTAATAGCACTATACCCATTATGTTGTTGATGTATGCATTAAAAACCGTAATGTATTTGCTTAATCAGGTTCCTAGTAAGTCAGTTCTTAAGATTTCTTTTGAACTGTGGACGGGAAAGAAACCTAGTTTGAAACACTTGCATGTATGGGGTTGTCCTGCAGAAGGAAGAATTTATAATCCATATGAAAGAAAACTTGATGAATGGGCAATCAGTGGTTACTTCATAGGTTACCATGAGAAGTCCAAAGGGTACATGTTCTATTGTCTGAACCATAGTATGAGAATTGTGGAGACTGGTGATGCTAGATTTATTGAAAATGGTGAGGTTAGTGGAAGTGATATAATGAGAAACGTTAGTGTGCAAGAAGTAATGTACAAGTCCCTATACACCTAACTTCAGAAATTGTTGTCCCTAATGTTATTGAACAACCTGATGAACAACACCTGAATGATGAATCACTCTATGACGAAACTATTACCAATAATGAACCAATTGTGGAACGACCATAAGAAATAATATTAAGAAGGTCTGAAATACAAAGGAGACCTGCTATTTCGGATGACTATGTGGTATATCTATAAGAATCGGAATATGATTTAGAGGCTATTAAGGATCTAGTCATTTATGAAGAAGCCATAGAATGTGATGATTCTAGTAAGTGGTTAGACGCCACGAAAGATGAGCTAAAGTCCATGGCTCAGAATGAAGTCTGAGATCTAGTAGAATTGCTTCAGGGATGCAAGAAAGTTGGATGTAAGTGGGTCTTTAGGACCAAACGAGACTCTAAGGGCAATATCGAACGATATAAAGCAAGACTTGTGGCCAAAGGGTTTACTCAGAAAAATGGCATTGATTATAAAGAGACTTTCTCTCCTGTATCTTGAAAGGACTCTTTTAGAATCATTATGGCCTTGGTGACTCATTATTATTTGGAGCTTCACCAAATGGATGTTAAAACTGAATTTTTGAATGGTAGTTTAGATGAAGAAGTGTATATGGAACAACCTAAAGGATTCTCCATAGAGGGCAAGAAACATATGGCATGCAAATTAAATAAATCAATTTATGGCCTTAAGCAAGCCTTTAGGCAATGGTACTTTAAGTTCAAGGATACAATTATCTCCTTCGTTTTAAGGAAAACACCGTTGATCGGTGTATATACATGAAGGTCAGTGGGAGTAAGTTTATCCGTTTGATATTATATGTTGATGATATTTTGCTGGCCACTAATGATCTTGGTATGATGTTTGAAACCAAGAAATATCTCTCCAATAATTTTGAAATGAAAGTTATGAGAGAGGCAACATACGTGATTGGAATAGAGATATTCCGTGACAGAACACCTGGTGTGTTAGAACTGTCTCAGAAAGGCTACATAGAAAGAATATTAGAGAGATTCGGTATGTAAAATTGTTCCTATCAAGATGCCTCCATCCAGAAGGGAGATAAATTTAGCTTAAATCAATGTCCGCATTATGAACTTGAAAAGAAACAAATGGAGGGAATTCCTTATGCCTCAACTGTAGGTAGCCTGATGTATGCCCAAACCTGCGCCAGACCTGTAACGCCCGCCCTTTTTCACTCGTCGAAAAATCAGAGTATATTTTTTATAAAGAGTGAGAGAGAGCGAGGTACGTCACGACGCGAGCTAAGTCCGAGTTTTCAAAATCCGATCCTTAACTGGACACCTGTACGTATGCGTGGGTTAAGTCCACTAAAATATTTCACTCGCTCTAAGAATACTTGTGGAATTATCATATGAATAAAAATACCATTCATATACATGACATTAATAAGGAAGGAAGCCAGTCACCATAAAATTAATTGAAATGTAAGCATCATCAAGCCATAACAAAATATTACTAAGTTATTATAATCCAAAATATTGGTCCTCCCAACACATCTTCCAAAATCAAACTAAGTAATATATCATAAAATTGTCTAAGCTCCTACGCTTGACTCCCTTCATGTCCCATGTCCTTGTCATTCCCTGTTCCATCATCTATAGGGTAGAAGTAGGGCGTTAGTCAACACGTCCAGTAGGAATTTCAAGTAAGGTTATGTACACATAGGAACAATATAAAATCAAGATAGAAAGCATCATATCATGTTTGTCAAAAACATCTCATAAGTAATAAAATACAATGCATGATATCCAAAACATCACCATGCTTACTTATGTAGCATGCCATGGGTGTCAATGCCAAATGATCACTCACCCAAATCCATATCCATTCACATCATATATAAATAGTTTCCTTGGTAAAACATCTTATCAAGGTGTTCCCTTGGACAATTATGTCCACAGTGTTTTGTGACGGCACCACCAGGTCACTGTTATATCTCTCCACATATGTTAATCGAAATTACTGATGGAGTGTGGACTCCTCCCTCTGCGCAGAGTTTCGGGACTGGTTACCCTGGAGTTCTTTGGCCCAGACTACGCCGTACCCATTCCTAGCAATTCCGGACAAGGCCAAAATATCAATAGTTCACATAGCTTCATACAAGCTAGTCTTAAGTCCAAAGTCATGTCCGAATAGCTCATAACTTGGTTTGCTGTTCCTTGTGTTCCCTCCCATGCCATGCATAAGATAATGAAAGCAAGAATGCCATTTCATATCAAATTATATAATACCATTGAAAAATCAGTTCATAAACATATACCATTTGATTAACCAAAGTAAATCATCATATTTGGAAATAAAAACTAGTAACATAAATATAATCCACAGTGTCTTAATAAGGTAGGAATCCTACCAACGTCCGATTTACTGTTTTTTTCTTGTTTCGCATGAACAACGCTAACGATAACGTGAAAATGAATCAAACCTCTTTACCTTATCATATTCAACGACACACACAAATATATATATATATATATATATATATATATATATATATATATATATATATATATATTCAATTTAGTCTACTGAATCCTGCCCGAATACTATTCTCTGCCTTTACCCACAAATTGTCAGTCGTCTGAATACAATATTTAGTCAGTTGAAACACGACTCGGTACTGTTTACACTTGACCCGCAACCTTTTAGTCGGCTGAATCATAGATTCAGTCAGTTGACTTTGAGTCAAACCCTCTGTATTCTCGGTCAATGTCCTTTCAGTCGACTGAATCACAGATTCAGTTGGCTGACTTTGGATTAGATCCTTTGTGTCTTCGGTCAGTATAGATTCAGTCGGCTGAATCATCAACCAACAGTTTACGTGTTTGGTAACTCTATTTTCAATTGACTGAATCCTAGATTCAATCAGCTGATATATCGATAAACCTCATATATTTTAATCTAGTCCATGTTCAGTCGACTGAATCACAAGAGTCAGTCAGCTAAAACTCCCAGAAACTCCTTTCTGTTTTGACTAACACCAGTTCAGTCGACTGAATCCCAGATTCAGTCTACTGACTGTTTGTCAGTCTTCTTTGTTTGCTTATTTGGCTGGACCCTTCCTAATGGAATCCATTCCTTATCACTTTTAAACATAGATAATATCATTCATATCACTCTTAGTGAGTTTACTCTACCCTCTAGCCAAAGTTAGAATCTTTTCATAATTATTCCAACATTTGTACCATTACAACATGGTTTTGGATCCAATCCTTTGATTGTTTGTTTTAATCCTATTACCAATCCTTGAATGGATCTCTAACTCTATGGCCTTATAACAATTTGGCCAGCCCTTCAAATCAAATATGGAACCCATAGGTTCGGCCACACCATGGACAAATCTATGGTTCACCTTAGTCTTAATCATATATTGTTAAACTCAAAACCATACCTTCTTTCTTGCCTCCTTCTTTTTTTTTTGGTCTGTCCTTTCATTCCTTAAGCCTTCTTCTTCCTTCCTTGTTCTTCAATTTCTCCAAGTGTCAAAATGTAGGTGGGAGAGAGAGAAGAGAAGAAGACTTCTTGGGTGCAAAAGATGGATTAATCGTCCAAGGGGTGTGGTGTGCCCCTTAGGCTGTCTTTTATGTAACAGTCCAAGCCTTTTCATCTACTCTCATTTAAGTTTTGTCTAACCAAGGTGTCCCTTGGCTTAACTAAGGAGACTCTTGGTTAAAACCAAGGAACCCTTTGACTTCCATCGTGTGCATTGATTTCTTAACCATTGAGATGGAAACTCTCCATCTTCCTAACTCAACTTACTTAACTCAAGCAATTTTAATTCTTTTAAACTCAATACTTGAACTCACTCATGGTTGACCAAGTCAACAATGACATAGCCGACCATGCATGTGGTGACTTGGTCACCACATGGCACGTGGGCCCCACCTTAGCCATATTATTTGATGGTGTGGACATCTTGTCTAGTTGGCTTCTATGCTTGACTCATGGCAATGCCACATCACCCTCATGCCACCTCACTTGATGAGGTGGATTAATGTGTTGGGTTTTAATTGGGTAGCTGACCCAATTACTTTGACCTTACCCAATTACCTTGACCTTACCCAATTACCTTAAAATTAAGTTCACTATGACCCATTGGGTCCCAATTGGATAATTGACCCATTTAATTGGACTTACTCAATTTATTTAAAATCAAGCTTACCCATGATTCATTTGGTCTTAATTGGGTAATTGACCCAATTCCTTACCCATCTAAGGTCCATTTCAACTAATTAATCTTAATTTCAATTAAATCACAATTTAAATGAACCATTCAAGACCCAATATTAGTTTTGCTGTTAGTATGCTGGGGAGATACCAAAGCAACTCTGGAATGGATCAATGGAGTACTAAAGACTTCATGCTTACGTTTAAAAGGTCTGATAATCTTGAGATCATTGGCTACTTAGATTCAGATTTTGGTGGTTGCGTTGATAGTAGAAAGTTAACTTTTGGTAATTTGTTCCTTATGGCTGGCAGAACAATATCATGGAAAAGTGCCAAACAATCTATCACTGCAACATCAACTATGGAAGCAGTATTTGTGGCGTGCTATGAGGCCACTGTTCAAGGGATGTGGCTACGGAACTTTATATCAGGACTTGAAATTGTCGACAGCATTGCCAAGCCACTGAGAATTTACTGTGATAATTCTACAGCAGTATTCTTCCCTAAGAACGACAAGTATTAGAATGGTTCGAAACACGTGGAATTAAAGTACTTTGTCGTGAAAGAAGAAGTTCTGAAACAGACAGTGTGTATTGAGCACATTAATACTTTACTTATGGTGGCAGATCCGTTGACGAAGGGATTACCTATAAAGACCTTTAAGGAACATGCCAATAGAATGGGTCTTGAACGTAATCTATTATAATGTAATTATCTATTTTGGACTGCATTATGAATAAATGTACACTATTTGACATTTGAGTACTCATATATGCGCTTTTTTATTATTGTTCCTTTTTATTATTGTTATGTATATACATTATGTGTGTTTATTTTAAGACTAACATGAATAGTCATTATGTTATAACACATATGTGGACCATTATGAATAATCTCTCATTTAAGGGCTATGCTAGGTAGGTCACTTGTGTTGTAGTAATGGAAGGGATCATGTCGGGATAAGATGATGTGCAACCGCCATTGCTCGCACTTGTGGTTTGTTTAGTATTAACATTATGATGTTGACCGTGTTATGTTGTTAAATCAAGTTTACGTGTACACCTTATGATATACCTATTTTAAATCCCACGAAGTATAAATATGGGCCCAGTGGGAGAATGTAAAACTAAACATGACCCACATTAAATTTGGGGCTCCACATAAAGGATATTAAATAAGGGAAACTGTGTTTAAATAAAGAAGGTCTATTTTAAGAGAGTTTTAAAGGGGTTAGTTTCCTATTTTGATGGGAAGTAGGAATGAAAAGTTCTAATTGCCTTAGGGGTCCTCCCTCTGCCTATAAAAGGGTCTCTCTCCATAATTATTCATCAACTTAAGCCAACCCTAGTGTCTAAAATACTATTCACGAAAAAGGAGGAAAGAGGCAGAAACTCCAAGGTGGGTGTTTTCCTCATGTTTTTGGACTTCAAGAAGCATTGACATATTAAAAGGAAGATCAAATCTCACTATTCTTCATCAATGGATCCAGGTATGTCTTATAATTATTACGTTAATGATTTCCACATTAAGATTGATCAGTGTTTCAAGCATTAATTGATTCAGATCTTGTGGTTATGTTGTTCGGGTATGTCGAACATTAAGTTTAATGATGAATGAATTTACGATTGATTCTTAATCAATAAACTCTGATATTATGATGAAGTATTACATTGGCATGATTAGACAGTCGGATGAAGAGCTCTGTTGAAGCAATGCAGTTGTTTTAGAGGCAAATCAGGATAAACAGCAAAGGATAGCACAGATTGACAGAAGTTGAGCAACCTCTCCAAAGTAACAGGACTATGCAAAGTGGTAAAAGAGCACTCGGTGCAGGAGTTGGAAGACCCCATATGAGTGCCTAGTAGGGGTACTATGTGGAGGTAGGTCGAAATGTGTAGAGAAAACACTGCATAACTGATATAGATCATTTTTGGATAATAAGAATAACACCCGACTCCTGACATCACATATGTTGGCGAAGGTAATTGCCTCACTTGACTTCAATGAGTTGTTGAAGATACTACAATTTCTCTCATTCCAAACATGCCAAACAAGGGCCGAGATCATCAGAAGGGCAGCCAACTGCACCAAGTGACCATTCCGAGAGTTGGCCAAATCCAAGGAGTCATAAAGAATGTCCCTTGAAGTACTGTTGTGATTGAATTTGCTCTTCAAGAGGTCCCATATGCAGTGAACAATTGTGCAATGTAGAATGTGATTGCTTGTTTCCAGTTTAGCATTGCAAATAATGCAAAAAAAGGGTCAACATGGATGCCCAACTTAAGTAGCAGTTGCTTTGTCTTGAGCCTTGAGTTGAGGTATAACCAGAGATAAATGGAGCGTTGGTTTATACACCCTGGAAACCACTGATGGCTAGCATTGACAGCGTCAGGAAGGTGACCGTAGAATGATTGAATAATAGTGGCAATAGGAGTGTTATTAAAATCAACCTGGCTCGTGGTTGAACTGCCTGTTCAATTGAAGCCGACTCAGTCACGGGCTGAGTTAATTAAAAACCTTTACTTGATTTAAAACCGCAAAACCCTTACCTTATTTAAAACTGCAAAAACTCGGTCAAACCCACTGATTTGACTCGGTTTTTAAAACAACCCTCAACCCGTGACCCGAGAAAAAGTTTATAAAAAAATTTAAAAGTAATTTCAATTTTTTTTTTAAATTTATATTAAGAAATTTATTTTATTACCATGGGCCAACTCCAAAAGGCCAGCCCACCAATCCAAGCCCATAAAGGTTGTTAGTGCTTCGGCTTGGCCAAGCCCCTGTTTGTCAATTCTATGACTTGGAAAAAAGCACTTGCTAAGAAGCTTGAAGACTCAAGATAATCAAGAGTGAAAATCATACTCCACCAAATTCAATGCTTATCAGTATGACAACCACAAAAATAGTTATTTGACCATAGATGACCTTAGGTGGTACCCACACTTTAGAGAGGACCATTCCTAGGCTTAGTTGAATAAATGGTAAAACCATAAAGACGTCTAGAGAGGAAGTTGGACAGTGAAATTGAAGCGAACTTGGAAATATGAATTAAATTCACTGTCAGCTCGACCAGTCGTTCTCACCGACCCCTCGGTGGAGATAGGATCGAGCCATCGTGGTCAAGGACTGGTCGGCCAGTTTGATAGAGGTTCTAGATCAAAGAACTGTGATTCTAGGAAAGCCTTTGACCGAGAGTCTCGTATGCACCGACCCCTCGGTGATGAACTTAAACCGATCCCCCGTAGTTGGCAACTCATCGGTAAAGTTCGTAAGAGTTTTGGACTGTGAACTTAAATTGGCTCTAGAAAACAAACATACCGGTAGTTCAAGACCGGTCGAGAGTACCAGGACCGACCCCTCAGTAAAGGGCGACAGGTCCTTCTGGGTAAGACAGGTTTCTGACTTGAAACTATTGTCAGCATGGTTTGCCCCAGATCGAGACACTCGTATGGACCGACCTTTCGGTGTCATAACTGTCGACCCATTGAAGACATCGATCTCTCGATCGAGAAGTAATAAAGCTTTTGGGAGTACATTTAATGCGTAATGGTCGGGTGGTTGAACGATAATAAATATGAACACCGACCAATCGGTGTCACTAACCTGCCGGTTCTGTACAGTCAGAAAAACCGTTAAGGCTCCTCTATAAATATGAGTGTTGGGTGATCGTTTTACTATCTTCCTTAAGTTTAAAAGAGTTATATACTCTAAGGAACGATTAACACTCTTGTGAGAAGAGTTATAAACAACTATTCTATTGATTGTGTTTGAAAGTGAGAAAGAGAGGAGGAAAAACCGTAAACAATCTATTGATTGAGTTTGCAAGTGAAGAAAAAAGAAAGAAAAGACATAAACTATGAAACCTGAAACCAATTTTCTTGTGACCTTGAGAATGTAATTGCTTTGCGACAGCTATAAGGAGGAGCGTCAGCACTCTGTAGGTGGGATCTTCAAGAAGCACACATCAGCGAGATAGAGCTTCAATGTAAGTGTTTCATGGTTTTAATTTTGTTTTTAAAACAGTTTGACCGAAAAGTAGATTAAGGAAGCCTGGTTCTGGAATCACTATAAAAGACTCTAGATCTTCATCTCTGTCACATGTGGTGGGTGGAATTCCCAGCCAATTGAGTGAGGTAGAATTCCTACTCTAATTGTGATGGTGTAAGTCCCCACATAGTGAATTTGGGGATAGCTCAAGGTTGAGTGAGTCCTAATAGTGGATGTAGGTTAGCGAACCGAACTACTTTATATCTTGTGTCCTTCTGTTTGTGGTGTTAGAGCTATTTTCTTGTGTTGATTGTTTAATTGTATTTGCTAACACACACCTATTTGATTGTTGTATCCGTTGTGCTTAAACTAATCAATCGAGTAAATTTTAAAAAGGACCAACGATTTTAAATTGACCTATTCACTCCCTTCTAAGGTCAATCGTGTTGTTCTAGCTCCCAAGGGAACTTTTAATTGGTATCAAAGCCTAGTGCTCCTTACAAGGATTTAACCATCCAAGTAAATCCAACCTTGAACACCATGGGAGACAGTCATGCAATATCCAAACCTCCTTATCTTGATGGAACAAACTATGTCCCATGGAAGGCTAAAATGAGGAGTTTTTTTTTTGTTTCCATAGATTCGTCGGTATGAGATATTGTTAAAACTGGATGGCAAGAACCCATGGAAGAAAATACGGCAGGAACCACATCAACCGTGGTGATGATGCCCAAACCTTATAGTTCTTGGTCCTTGTTGAGAAAGCTTCTCAGATAGTTGATGACAAAGTCATGAATGCCCTTAACTGTGCAGTTTCTGATAGTGAGTACAGGCGAATCATGACCTATAAAACTGTAAAGGAAGCATGGGAAGTTTTTGAGAGAACCCACGGAGGCACCTCAATAGTCAAGCGGTACAAACTTCAGATTCTCCAAAATCAGTTTGATACTCTTAAGATGAAGGAGGATGAAGTTTTATGGATTTCTATTCCAAGATAAGCGACATTGTAAATCAAATGTACGCTTTAAGTAAAGGGATACCCGAGGACAAGGTATGTACCGAAATTGTCTGGAATCTTGCTGAAAGATTCAAGCCCAAGGTTGTGGCTATGGAGGACAACAGAGATGTGTCCTTAATGAATAATGATGATGTGGTTGGTTCATTACAAACCTATGAACTATACTTTGAACAACCAAAGGATAAATCAATTGCCGTGAAATCTCCTTTAAAACAAAAGAAGACAAAAGAAAAAGAAATTTTTTCAGAAGATGAACTCTTAAGTGATGAAATGGCAATGTTTGCCAAAAAGATTTATAAAAACTTTGTGAAAAGAAATAACTTGAGAAGAATGGGTAAGGGTGAAACAAGTAAAGATACCCGAGAAGGCAAGAAGAAAACAAAGGAAAAGGGGTGGAAAGAGAAGTAACCAAGGAATAGACTTGTTACAATTGTGGGGGGAGAGGACACTTCATGAATGAATGTCCCTTAGATAAAATAAAGAAGGCTATGAATGTGGGCGTGACCCATTTGGAAACTTTTGAATCAGAGAGTGATTCAGATGATGAGACTCAACAAAAAGTCGATATATCAAAAGGTCTCATAGCCTCGATCATATTTGATCAAGAAAATCCCACAATTGTAAAGGGGGATGAGAATGAAGAAGATGAAAATTTTCAAACCTCCTACAATGTCGTGGTCCTTGAGAGTGAGGGGTTGGCTAAAAAACTCAAAAAGGTTAAAAATGAAAACCTTAACCTCTCCAATCAAGTGGAAGAGTTGAAAGATGAAAAATCTATTATAATCTCTAAGCTTAAACTCTCAGATGTTGAAAACATTAAACTTAAAGAAGATAATAAAAGACTTCAAGATGAGATGAGTATCCATTGCAAGGATGTCAAGAATCTGTGGCATCACAATAAACTTCTTGAAGAGGATGTTAAAAAACTATCTTTGGAAGTTAAAGAATTAAAAACTCATAAAGAAAAATTTCAAGATGGTTTACCCAAGGAGATGAAAGTCTTAAAAAACTCATTGGTTCAGGAAAACAACATGGTGATAGGTCTAGTCTTGGTACCTCATTCACCATAGAACTTATGAACCGTGGGGTGCTTAAAAATACAAGAATCTCTCACCCCTCAAAGGGTAAGTGCAATTTCTGCTACAAAGTATGGTCTTTTCAATTTGAAGAGATATTTGGAAAGGAAAGCAAAAATGCATAATCAAGTAAAATCTGTGCTTAAAAGACATCCACCAACACGTAACCTTAAAAGAAACCTAAGGAAGGTGAATACAAGGCAATACTCTTTTTTAAGACAGATGAATCATGTCTTAAAGGGGTTAACATTTGGTCATCAAATGTATGATCGTAGGGGTGTGTATGCAATACCAAATGCCACAATCTTTGTACTTAGGAGATAGACCAATAATCATGTTTTGTTTTGGTTTAAGATTCACTTCCATATCTTAGACCACTACAAATAGACTCACAAGAGACCATGTGAGTTCACATAACAGAAAAAATGCTATGACATGAGGAGAGAAACTGGCTAACTACAAGTCTAAAACGTATTCTTCCTGGCTATAATACATATTCTACTTGGATAACCATACATTTCATTCAAAGTATTTTGAATTATATGTGCCTTGGAATGTGAATTTTGATTGTATGCATATTTTATGATTTGATGAATTATGTTTGGCATATTGATGCATTAGAATGAATCTATGAATGCCACGCTAGAATAGGACTTCATCAAGTTGCACATATCAAGGATGATTGCACTGCGATCTGGAACCTTTCGGTGTAATCGACATGTCGGCGAATAAGACCGGTCAGTGTGACAGACATGTCGATACTGTGCTAAATTGAGCACTGTTGAAAAATGGGAAAATGTCGAAAAGGTTGACCTGTCGATGGAACCGACATGTCGGTGAAACATAAAGTTTGAATTAAAAAGGGACCCTTTCTGTGAAAGCGACAATTCATTCGAATCTGTCCTCCCCGTCCCTCCAAGGTCTGGTGGTCTCTCATTCTCCTCCCGTACCCTAGACCAGTCGATAGGACCTCTTGGAGCGATTTTCGTGCTGAAAACCATAGGGCTTTTGTTCCTCCAGTCCTCAGAAACCAGAAAATCACTGTTTCTGTGATTCTCCTAAGTCAGGTTAGGCTCAGTCTTCATCTCATCCACTTTCGAACTACTTGTTGAGGATCCCCTCTAGGAAAATCCATGCCTAGAAAGATGTCATCTCAGACACATCCTAAGACCTCTGTAGAACGAGGAGAGTCCAGTCGTGTTGGTCAATGGGCCAAACGAACCAAAATGTTTGCCTCTCGGTCGTGCCTCGGGTCGAGCTTTGGAAATCTTGAGCATGTTTAGAATCAATAGGAAACCCAACCAGAGGTGGAAGAAAAATTCATCGTTGACAGAGGTGTCATCTTCGTCGAAGTGAGACGTGAAGCAAAGAGACAAGATGCAGAAGAAGGGATTGGTTTTCAAATTGGTAATGAAGACCATGTCAATATCCCTGATGACACTAGTGAGGAAGGAAGTCATAGTTCTGAGGAGGAAGAAGAATTTCAGTATCCCCCTTAAGAGGATGTAAATCTGGGCAGGAGAGTCTTCAGACTTGAAAGAAGAATACACTACCTTGAAAGAAGTCTAATAGTCTTGTGTTGACTGTTCAGGATCTAGCTTCTGCTATCTCCCGCTCTGACAGCGTTCTAGATTCCCCATCTCCTTCTCCTCCAGCACCTCCTCAAGATGGCTCTGTTTAGGATAGTTTTTCATGCTCTCTGCTTTTGGAAAAACTATACGTATGATATTTTGACTAAGCATCCATGATGTCCACACCTAAACTATATGTTCTAAATGCACATTTTTTTTTAATGAAATGATATGGTTTGTTTTTGTGTGATGTGTATATTACTATGTTTTGTATGCTTTCTATCTCTAAATCTAAGGTTAACATAGTTTTGTTAAATAAGACTAACATGCATAATTGAATGAGTTGGTTATGTATTGGAATGTTAGGAAGATAGAGATCGGGCTAAGGTGGCACACATCCTTGGAGAATAGGAGATCACAAAATATGTGTTGTTTAGTACCTATCACTGGTCATGACAGTGTAAGAAGGAGGATACAAGACTAAAAGAAAGCTTGATTGAAAAATAAACGTAGAGGCAGCTAAGTTTATGGGGGAGATAATCTGGCGAAAGCTGGAACATATAGCTTACTCCATGGGGGAGATGAGTCAAAGAAGCTACAAAAGATAGCTTGGAAAAGAGGGAAAATACTCTAGAGAATCTAAGTAAATGAGCTTGTCCCATGAAAGAAATCAGCTAAATTAGATTTTAGCTTAAGCAGGAGAAAAATAAACCTTGTTGTACAAAGAAATGCATTAAACCGTGGGGAAGAACCATGAGTTGCAGCAAAACTTAGTTAATCACTAAGTCCAAAAAGCATAGAGGAGTGCATGGTAAAGCAAAAGGCCGAAGTGCTTGGGCCTCTTGAAAGAGAGAGCCATAAAGAGGAAGAAGATGAAGAAGCCAATGGACATAGGAATGATGTCTATGTTTGGAGTTTGGGAGATCAAACTCAAGAAGAATGGGGGAGAAAATCTTTTCAACACAAGGTAGTGTTGTTGGCTTGGAAATCTTGTTTAGGCCCCTTGACTTATGTTTTGGACCAACTCATTTAATGATTTTTCTAGTGTTGCTTGCTTATGTGTTTAAATAGGAAATCATGAATTAAAACAAGCTGAACAAGAATATATGAAGACCATAGTCTTGCTGTCCATTTGAATATGTACATGTGATGTAATATTTTGTATTCAAATGTGTTATAATGAGGGTGGGCTTGTAATTGGGTTAGCTTCTAGGTTTTGTCATGAAATTGACAAAGGGGGAGATTGTTAGAACTCCGGCTTGGCCGAGCCCCTATTTGTCAATTCCATGACTCGGGAAGAAGCACTTGTTAAGAAGCTTGAAGACTCAAGATGTCAAGAGTGAAGATCATACTCGACCAAGTTCAAAGCTCATTGGTGTGACAATCACAAAAAACATGTATTTGGCCGTAGATGACCTTAGGTGATACCCACACCTTAGAGAGGACTATTCCTAGGCTTAGTTGAATAAATGGTAAAACCATAAAGAAACCTAGAGAGGAAATTGGACAGTGTGAAATAGAAGCGAACTTGGAATTATGAATCAAGTTCACTGTTAGCTCCACCAATTGTTCTCGCCGACCCCTCTGTGGGAACAGGATCAAACTATCGTGGTCAAAGAATGGTTGGCTAGTTTGATAGAAGTTCTGGATCAAAGAACTATCATTCTGGGAAAGCCTCTGACCAAGAGTCTCATCTACACCGATCCCTCGGTGATGAACTTAAATGACCCCTTATGGTCGACGACTCATAGGTAAAGGTCTTAAGAGTTTTGGACTGTGAACTTAAATGGGCTCTCGAGAAAAAGGACATATTGGAAGTTCAAGACCTGATCGAGAATACCAGGACCGACCCTTCGGTAAAAGGCGACAGATCCTTCTGGGTAAAACAGGTTTCTGACTTGAAACTACTGTCAGCATGGTTTGCCCCAAATCGAGATACTCGTATGGACCGATCTTTTAGTGCCATAACTGTCAACCCATTGGCGACATCGACCTGTCAACCGGGAATTAATAAAGCCGTTGGGAGTGCATTTAATGAGCAATGGTCAGGTGGTTGAACGGTAATAAATATGAACACCGACCCATCGGTTTCAACAACCCATCGGTGCCACTGACCTGTAGGTTCTGGACAGTCAGAAAAACCTTTAAGACTCCTCTATAAATATGAGTGTTGGGTGATCGTTTTACTATCTTCCTTAAGCTTAAAAGAGTTATATAATCTAAGGAACGATCAAAACTCTTGTGAGAAGAATCATAAACAACCAATCTATTGATTGAGTTTGCAAGTGAGGAAAAGAGAAATAAAAGACATAAACTAGGAAACTCGAAACCAGTTTCCTTGTCACGCTGAGATTGTGATTGCTTTACGATGGCTATAAGGAGGAGCGTCGGCACTCAGTAGGTGGGATATTTAAGAAGTACACATCAACAATATTGAGCTTCAAGGCAAGTGTTTCTTGGTATTAATTTTGTTTTTAAAACCTTTGACCCGAAAGTGGATTAAGGAAGCCTTATTCAGGAACCACTATAAAAAACTCTAGAGTGTCGTCGCTAGCACATGTGGTGGGTGTAATTCCCAGCCAATTGAGTTAGGTGGAATTCCTATTCAAATTGTGAAGGTGTAAGTCCCCAAATAGTGAATTTGGAGATAGCTCAAGGTTGAACAAGTCCTAACAGTGGATGTAGGTTGGCGAACCGAACCACTTTATATCTTGTGTCCTTTTTGTAAATGCCCCGGTTAGTCCGAGTCACCCTTATTGTCAATTACGTGACTCAGTTTGTAACTCCCCGCCTTTTTTCACCCGTTTTTCGAAAATCAGAGTCTATTTTTTTTTTAAGAAGAGTGAGAGAGGGCACGGACGCCACGACGCGAGTTAAGTCCGAGCTTCTAAAGCCCGGTCCCTTAACTGGCCAACCCCACGCGTGCGCGGATCTAAGTCCACAAGAACGATTCACGCGTAGAAAGTAAGCTCGCGGATTATAGTTATTGCGGAACATGATAATAGAGTCTACCCTACCGGTTTTTAGATAGAAGGGAAGATACAACATTGAATTACCAAAATGCCCCTATGTTCATATTTATATCACAAAATATAATCGTCCATAAGTAACGTCCAAAACATCGCAAGAAATGTAAACTTATACAACCCGACAAGCTAAGTTACTTTAAAATTACATCTCCAAAATGTAAACGTAAATAAACTAAGACTGCACTGCCCAAGCCCCTAAGCTTGGCTTCTGTCATGTCCACCGCTTTCGCCATCCCCTGCGTCATCAGCTAGGGTAGAAGTAGGGCGTTAGTGAACGCGCCCAGTAGGACTCCGAGTAGGGCTAGCACATGGATTAGTGATAACACATATACCGATAAAATAACATATAACAAAATAAGCATGTGATGAATGTATGCCATGGGTGCCTATGTCATGTGTCCCACCCATCATCCGTATGATCATACAATGTATTATCCCCATGTTTGCTTCTCGGTCGCCCCGACGGAGCATGGACTCCGGTTATAGCCCTCAGGCTATCCCCATGACTGATTCTCGGTCGCCCCGACGGAGCATGGACTCCGGTTATGGACCCTCAGATATCCCCATGTTTACTTCTCGGTCTCCCCGACGGAGCATGGACTCCTGTTTGTTTATTTTTTTTTTCCGCCCATGCCATGCATGAGATGTAGTGCATTATGCTATGTAATATATATGTAATCCATATACTCAACATATCATACATAGCCATATAATGCATAATATTAAAATATAATCCATATGATTCATAACTTAAAACTCATCATAAGATAAATCATAATCATAAATCTATCATAAGCCAAATCAAAATAATTTAAAATACCATCACATATCCATCGCTTACAAAAAGGTAGGAATCCTACCGAATACCGTGTCGCGTTCCGTTACGCTTCCCGTTCGATAATCCGGTCGCCGATCGCGTACCGTTTGCGACGTCCGATACCTTATTACATTTACCGAATTAGCCCATACGTCATCCATGATTAGGTCCCTAACTTAGCCCATTATCCATTGGTTTTAGACTCATACATAAATTCGATTTTGTCCAATTAAAAAAAATTCCAACTTGCGAGCCTAAAATACAGCATCTATCCGTTTCATTTAATCATTCGTAATATCGGATTCCATGTCTAATCCCCATAGGGTTCGGCCATGGTATGGTTCTTCAATGTGGCACTTATTTACCATTTTGCCACTCCTCTCTCATGGTTCAATCATCCATTCGTTTATGTATCTTCTAAGTCCAAACTTCATCCCTAATTTAGATCCATTAAGGTTTTATTGACCATGACCTAACATCCATAAAAACAGCCACCTAATTTAATTAAATTTGTAATCATCTAACTCCATATATGATTCAATAATTGGCCCATAATCATGACCTCCAAATGGGTCATGGGTTTGGCCATACACCATGGCCGAACCCATGGTGCCTATTTCCATTCCCTTGGGTCCATTTTACCTTCACCAAATGAAATTAAATCATTCATTTAAAAACCCATTTTTCATCTCATTTAAAACATCACATACCTACTCATAAATCCATTTAAATTTATCATCTCTTTCCATCATTTTCCATCCCTTTTACCTTCATTAAAAATCACTAAATCATCACCATAGGGTTCGGCCATACACCATGGCCGAACCCATGGTACATGGCTCACTTTCATGGATGTTATTTTAAAGACTAAGTTTTGTCCCAATTTAATCCAATTTGAAATTACTAATCTTCGTTCATTTTGGCCCTTTAAAACAAACTCCTAAGCATTGATACATACATTAACATTAGCCTAAAATTGATCCAAAATTGGGTCATGGGTTCGGCCATACATCATGGCCGAACCCATGATGTTTCTTTCTCCATTTTTCTTGGTTTCATTTACCCATTTTAACATACTTCCAAATGAAGATTAAATCATCCATCTAAATCTTCATTTCCATCAAAAGATTACTACATACCATAATTACTCATCTATTCAAATTCCTATTCCTCCATATTATTTTCCATGCCTAAAAGTCCCATAACCTTACTATAGGGTTCACCTTTATGGATGCCATTTTCAAAGACTCATGTTTTGTCCCAAAAAATAATCCATTTAAAATCACTAACCTTCATTCATTTTGGCCCTTTAAAAAAAACTTATATCATACACTTTGTAATCCATTTAAAACTATCATCTTCTCCATCATTTTCTATCTCTTCACTCTCATTAAAATAATTAATCATCACCATAGGGTTCATGGTTTATCTCCTCCATGCTATTTTAGAAGCCATAATAATCATGTGCATTCCCCATGATTTTCTCATCTTAACAATTCTTTAAAATCACCCATTCTTAACCATTTGAAACCTAATTTTCATTAACCATTCTCCACCATTTTAGACCTTCACACCTTAATTAAAAATCATCCACATTTACCATGGGGTTCGGCCATGCTACATGGCCGAACCCTATGGCCCATTAAACCATAAAAATCCAATTTTCCTATGCTTAATAAAGACTTAAAAATTCCATTAAAAATTCCATTCTTCCATTTCATCCATTTCTGAATCCATTCCTCCATTTTTATCCATTTCTTATCCTATCTTTTGATGGATCTTAGATCCATGGCCCACAACATTTTTGGCCATATTTGGTCTAAGAAATGGATTCCATATCCTATCTTTAAAAATATAAACTCTTGTTTAAGAAATTCTTACCGCACTGACGACTCCTCCGGTCCTTCTTTCTTCTTTACTTTCCTTAGCCCTTTCTCCTTCTTTCTCTTCTTGATGATCGGCCAAGATGAGCTTGATCAATGGTGAGGCCCTCCAAGCTTAGGATCGGCCAATATTGAGTGAGTTTGTTTGAGAGGGATGGAGAGGGGAAGTGATGGAAAACAAGATCTTAGCCTTTGATCTTGAAGTGGTGATGGTTGATCAATGCTTGGTCTTCCCTTTTCTTCTCTTCTTTTCCTCTAAGTCTTCTTATTTTCTTCTTTTCTTCTCTTGATACATGGACGGACGGTTTTTGGGTGTGAAGAGAGGGAGAGTGAAATGAGAGGGATGAGATGGAAAACCCATCTCATCTTTGGTCTTACTTGGACCATACCCCTCCATCATGTCTCCACCAACCAAAGTATGGGCTCCCTTGACCTTGGTGGTGGTGGTTGAGATCCAACCACCAAGCATGGCTCCCATGTCCTCTTTGACTTGTTTATGTTGACCCTAATTAATCAACTTAATTAATTAAGTTAAGTCCTCACTTATTTTAATTAATTTCTATCCAATTTAATTCCATCAAATTATCTATCTAATAAATCCACCCATGGTTGACCAAGTCATCCATGGTGGACGGTCCCCACCTATACCTACCCCACCCGCCACCTCACTTGATGAGGTGGAGGTGGGCCCCACTTGGCCATGTTATTTTAATTCCATTGATTTTAACTTAGATAATTTTACAATAATTTTAATCAATTTAATTTACCTTAATCCACCTTAGTCTTCTTAAATTTATCCATGGTTGACCAAGTCAACCATGATGGTTGGTCCCAATTTTTCCTTGGTCCACACGCCACCTCAATTGGTTTGGTGGAGGTGGGCCCCATTTGGTCATATTATTTCATTCATTACTAACTTAGGGGTTTTAATTCCAAATCACCCTTTTTAAATTAATTGGCCCACCATTGGGCCCACGGCCCAACCGATTATTTTCTACCCCTTTACCTTAGGGTTTGGACCAATTTTGATCCATTGGGTCCCACATGGTGATCGGGCCCACTTTGACTCAAATTGACTATCTTTGACCCAATTACTTCTCATTGACCCATTAAATGGATTTCATCCAATTTGTGGCCCAATTGGCCATTCTTGGACCCTTGTCCCAACTTTTGATCCATTTGGTATTCCATCATGTTAAAATTCAATTTAAAATCAATAAATGCCAAACATATATTGATTCGAAAATTCGGGCTATTACACAGTTGGACTTGCATTGGATGTATAAGAAGATCTACTATGAAGTTGGAGCGTCTACACTGAATACGGTATTGGCACACAGGTAAGTGAACCGTAAGAGACCTTAGGCTAAGTCAAATACCTTACAAGTTAATTGGAAAATAAGATAATAAGTGACTTTCAGCCTCGAGGCCCCATAGCCAGTTGTGCTGAGTTGTATTGAGCTGTGCTGAGTCTAGCTGACCTTGTGTCTTGCTGACTTAGTCTCCTGCAGATTTAGGAAGTTAAAATATGCATCTTTTTAATTGAGAGTTAATTATGGTAAATGATTCGAAGTTAATTATGGTAAAAAAATTTATCTATATGGTGATATGTTGTCACCTTACTTAAGTTTGAATTTGAATACCCAACGACAAGTATGGAAAGGCTCCTCCATGAGTTGTAAATCATTTTGCAATCTTTCCATCTAATCCTTGATTGATGGCTGAAATAAATCTACAGCAAATCATGCACGGTGGATATGAGGTGGCTGGATTTTGACTGGACAGATTGACTTTCACATATGTGTTGTCCTTACAGACTTACCGTCCCACGAGGCCTCATTGGAAGCCTCGAGGCCTCGCGGGTGTGACTTACTGCAAAACTGCAAACTGTCTTATAAAATAACAGTAAGCCTTTTGTAAGAGGAACCGAAGATATAGAGAAAAATAGGAATAAGATTGTAGTGTGTCTGATCATTCGGCCTTCCCTTTTGACACCTTCTTCATCATCTTCCTTAGTGAATGTTTGGGTAATCAATACACCAATCCTGATGAAGAGTAAGGTGCTCATATAGGACTATAAAACTAGTCATACCCAAGTTCTACTGCTATACCGATGAATACTTTGATGATGCTGATTTGTTGGAAAGGAGCACACGGATTCAGTAAAGAAGAAAGAGCTTAAAGGAAAATGGTTAAGGCCCAAGGCAAATATTTCTTCTTCGTTTTATTTCAAACATTGTAAAGTGGATTAGATCAGTGTGTTTGAATGACTCTAAAAAATAAGTGTAGAGGATTAGACCGATTGGGTTGAATCTCTATAAAAAACTAGGTTGTACTATTTGGGTGTGAGACCCATACATAGTATATTTGGGATAGCCCTAGAGAGGGTGAGCCCAACAGTGGATGTAGGTTTAGGTGAACCGAATCATTATATATCGTTGTGCATGTGTGGTTAGCATTAATGGTTCGATTCATTTGTTTATCACTTGCACACGTTTATTCTGCTGCACATATTGTTAAATTTGATTTATATTTAAAAGGGAACTAAAATTGAAAACCGACCTATTCACCCCCTTCTAAGTCATGCATACTTCTAGTATGGAATTTCAATTGGCATAAAGAGCCAGGTTACTCTGAGTTGGACTTAATCGTCCGAGTTGATCCTGTACTAGAATCATGTATAGAGGTGATAGTGACCCTATTTCCAAACCTCCCTATTTTGACAGCTCTAACTATGCCTCTTGGAAAACATAGATGAAAAGCTTTTTTATTTTACTTGATGGAGCCATATGGGAATCAATAGTAAGGGGTTGGGAACATCCTGTTAAGGAAATTTCTGAAAAATCAGCCAAAGATGAAGCAGAAAAGTCTGGTCAACTAATCATTGGTACTAAATCTAAGGATTACTTCACTTGGACCGACATGGAAAAAACTCTATATATTGCAAATGGAAAGGTTTTAAATACCATTAATTGTGCTGCTTCACCAGATGAGTTCAAGCGTATAATGACATGTGTGACAGCAAAAGATGCTTGGGACATCTTAGAAAGGACACATGAAGGAACCTCAGTTGTTAAAAGGTCTAAACTTCAAATCCTCCAGTCACAATTTGATAACATATGAATGGAGGAAAATGAAATGTTTATGGAGTTTTATTCGAAACTAAGTGACATTGTAAATTCCATGTGGGCCTTAGGTGAAGTAATCCCTGAATCTAAAATTTGTACCAAAATACTAAGAAATCTGCCTAAAAGTTTTAAGCCCAAGGTAGCCGCCATTGAAGAATACAGAGATGTGTATCTAATGAGGGTTGATGACTTGGTAGGATGCCTTCAAACCTATGAGCTTCATTTTGATGATGAAAAACCTATGAAAAATTCAATTGCTCTAAAATCTTCTCTAAAAACTAAATTTAAAAGGGATGAAGAATCTGATGACTCACAAAGTGATACAGATAAAGAGGTTGCCACTCTTGCTAAAAAATTCTTAAAACATTTTAATATGAGGAAAGAGAAAAGAAGAGTTGATAAAGAAGACCATAGAGAATTCAATAAAAGTAAAACACATTTTTTAAAAGAAAAGTCCAAAGATAGATTTAAAGAAAAATCCAAGCCCAAAGAAACTCAATGTTTTAATTGTGAGGGATATGGTCACTTTGCTAATGAATGTCCTTCTAAGAAGAGATCTAAAAAGAAAGCCATGACCACTATAGTGGAAGAAGACACATCACAATCTGAAAGTGAATCCGATGTGTCAACCCATGAAGATGTTGTCAAGACAAAAGGTTTCATTGCTTCCATCTTTTATGATCCTCAAAATGTCCCAAATGTTGAAAGTGATAGTGAAGATTAGATAGTGAGGATGATGGCTTACAAGAAGCTTATAATGCTGTGTTCTTAGAAAGTAAATATTTAGCTAAAAGACTTGGTAAATCTAAAAATGAAAATGTAAAATTGAAAAATCAATAAAAAACTGAAAAAGAACATTTGAAAAAGACTTAAAAATTGTTCAAGATGAAAATCTATGTCTTCAAGAAAAGCTCAAATTGGCTTAAGATGAAGTTTTAAAACTAAAGAAAGATGAGTAAAAAATTAGAAGTAAAAAACAAAAACTGGAATTTGACTCAAACCGAGTTAAGGAGTCATAAAATAAAATTTGAAGATAAATTTACTCAAGGGGAAGAAAAACTTGAAAAACTCTTAAATATTGGAAAACAATTTGGAGATAAAATTGGTTTAGGTTTTGATAAGAAATCCAACTCCAAAACTGTTTTTGTGAAAGGTGAGCATTCTTTCTTTAAATCTTCTGGTGACATGCTACTATTGTGAAAAGTCGGGTCACCTAAGGTTTGAATGTCCCTTAAGAAAGAAGCATCATAAAGAGAAGTTCACTTCTGTTCAACTAAAGGTACATCATAGAAGGGACAATGTCAGGAAAAATTTTCAAAGAAGAGATCAAAATCAGCTCTTAAATCAAATAGTGACAGATTTGCTAAAAAAACTTCTCAAATATAAAATTGGCTCAAAGAATTTCAGCTCATCCCTCCTCCCATCTTCCTTCAATGCGAAATGGGTTCAAAAGGTGAGAGGGTGTGTTTAGGCCCCTTGATGTTTTCAGATCCTCCTTGTGCCTAATAGGAAAATGTCTTTTTTTTTTTGAGGATCTGACAAATTGGTTGGTGGTGGATCTTTCTTAGTTTCAAATATTGGAATAAGTGCTTATTTAAAACTGATATTTTGTTAAATTTGTTTCTCCATGATATTATTGTGTAGTACCCTTTGTCAATTTATGACAAAAAGGGGGAGAAAAATGGTACCAATGTTGAGGGGGAGAAATTTCAAAATCCCACCAAGTTGCCTATGTCTTTTGCAGGAATTTTTTTATAGGTATCATTTCAAGGGGAGAAAAAGAAAAAGGTGGAGAGAAGTGTTAGTGCAAGAAATTCAAGTCTTGATATGGTCATTGTTTGAGTTGTATTTTTTTAAGGACTTGTATTTCATTGTAAAGGGAAAATTGGTGTAATGGGTAGATCTTAGTTTTTGTACGAAATTGACAAAGGGGGAGATTATAAGTGCCTTAGTTCGTCCGAGTCACCCTTATTGTCAATTACGTGACTCAGTTGGACTTGCCTTAGATGTATAAAAAGATCTACTATGAAGTTGAAACCCGAATACGGTATTCGCACACAGGTAAGTGAACCGTAGGAGACCTTAAGTTAAGTCAAATACCTTAGAAGTTAATTAGAAAATAAGATAATAAATGACTTTCAGCCTCAAGGCCTCATGCAGTTTGTCGAGGCCTTGCAGCTAGTTGTACTGAGCTGTACTGAGTCCAGCTGACCTTGTGTCTTGCTGACTAAGTCTACTGTAGATTTAGGAAGTTAAAATCTGTGTCTTTTTAATTGAGAGTTAATTATGGTATTGATTGGAAGTTAATTATGGTAAAATAATTTATCCACATTGGTGATATGCAGCCACCTCACTTAAGTTTGAATTTGAATACCGTTGGAGAGCTGTCCATGACAAGTATGGAAAGGCTCCTCCATGAGTTGTAAACCATTTTGCAATCTTCCCATCTAATCCTTGATTGATGGCTGAGATAAATCTACCGCAAATCATGCACGGTGGATATGAGGTGGATGGATTCTGACTGGACAGATTAACTTGCACATATGTGTTGTCCTTACAGATTTACCGCCCACGAGGCCTCATTGGAAGCCTCGAGGCCTCGCGGGCGTGACTTACTGCAAAACTGCAAATTGTCTTATAAAATAACAGTAAGCCTTTTGTAAAAGGAACCGAAGATACAGAGAAAAATAGGAATAAGATTACAGTGTGTCTGATCATTCGGCCTTCCCTTTTGACACCTTCTTCATCATCTTCCTTAGTGAATGTTTGGGTAATCAATACACCAATCCTGATGAAGAGTAAGGTGTTCATATAGGACTATAAAACCAGTCATACCCAAGTCCTACTGCTGTGCCGATGAATACTTTGATGATGCTGATTTGATGGAAAGGAGCACACAATTTAGTAAAGAAGAAAGAGCATAAAGGAAAATGGTTAAGGCCCAAGACAAGTATTTCTTCTTCGTTTTATTTCAAACATTGTAAAGTGGATTAAAACAGTGTGTTTGAATGACTCTAAAAAATAGGTGTAGAGGATTAGACTGATTGGGTTGAACCTCTCTAAAAAACTAGGTTGTACAATTTAGGTGTGAGACCCATGCATAGTATATTTGAGATTGCCTTAGAGAGGGTGAGTCCAACAGTGGATGTAGGTTCAGATGAACCGAACCACTATATATTGTTGTGCATGTGTGGTTAGCATTAATGGTCTGCTTCATTTGTTTATCATTTGCACACACGTTTATTCCGCTGCACATATTGTTGAATCTGATTTATATTTGAAAGGGAAATATAATTGAAAACTGACCTATTCACCCCCTTCTAAGTCGTGCATACTTCTAGTAACAAAATTTCACTTCTATTTGTGGTGTTAGAGATATTTACTTGTGTTAATTGTTTAATTACATTTGCTAATATACACTCACTTGATTGTTGTATCCGCTATGCTTAAACTAATCAATCGAGTAAATTTTAGATAGGACCAACGATTTTAGATTGGCCTATTCATCCCCCCCTTCCTTCCCCTCCCCTCTAGGGTCAAATCGTCTTGTTCTAGCTCCCAAGGGAACTTTCAGAGGCCAAGATTGGTATGAGGGATGTAAGCATGTAACATCTGGACCTCGTAAGCATATTTATAGGTATCAATGGTATTGCAACTTTTAGCACTTTCCTATGTGGGACAGTGGAAATGTGGAAGTTACCTACTAGGCCTCCATCCAACATGTAACTGAGATAGAGTGAGACTTAAGAATTTTTTATTACTCCAAAAAAACTTTAGAGTTATAAAATATGGAAAATTAAATATTTTAAAACTTTATGTCAATTTTATTTTATTTTATTTTGCATATTATATACTCTAAAAAATATTTCTTTTTTAATTTAGAAATAATTATCCTTTTACAACAAAAATCTCAAATAATTTTCCATTGGCCTATTTTTTTAGCCATCAAGTGAGGTAAATTATTCATTTATTTAGAATCATTTTTATTTAACTTCAATACCATTAAATTTATACAACAAAATTGATTACTTGAATGGTTTAATTCTAATCGTCCATTTCAAATAATTAGAAAAATGAAATCGGATAATTTTCTATACATTCTTAATTGAGAATGCCTTCTTGAATATGGTGAAGTAAAAATAAACCTGTCAACCTTAAAAACCCTTTGTTTCTTTAAATGAAGAAAATAAAGATGATGATGTTGATCTTTTTGGAAATATGAATTTTGGATTATTAATTTTTGGTGTTTACAATTGTGTTTGTGAGAGAGAATATATTTTTATGAAATATAACCTTAGTTAATAATTTAATATTATTTATAATATTATATTAATAGTATGGATTTGACAGGGTTTGACTACGGGTCAACTCGGTCGAACCTTATTTAACCCACTCTTCCTCCAAGACGAGCCACTCCACAAGCCGGGTTTTACAACATTGGGCAATAGAGAGAGAACCATGTTCATTACCAGCCCAAAGGAGTTTATCATTGGAAGGAAGGATTGGCAACTGGTGATCCCTAACAAGCTCCCAAATACGTAATAAGGAGTTAAAGTTGTTAGGGCCTCGGTTTGACCGAGTCTATGTTTTGTCAATTCTGTCACCGTGTGTGTGTCCTTGCCTTGGAAGAATTTGAAAATGTCAGAGATCTGCTGGGAGATCTACTGTGCATTGAAGTTTCTACACCGTATACTTGATTGGCACACAGGTAAGTTGACCTTAGTGGACTTTAGGTAAAACCAAATTACGCCATGAAAAAAAAGGCTAAAACATATAAATCTGGAAAATATTTGGTCTCAGCCTCGAGGCCTCGAGCTCTATCCCGAGCTCTCGAGACTGAAGCTAGTGAGAGCAAATCTGTCAAAAACTGTAAAACTCTTTGGCTCTCAGTCTCGATCCTTTGAGAATTTTTTCAAGGCCTTGAGACCCTCCGTATCTAAGAGCAAATCTTGACAGTCTATATTTTACACGTGCTCTCAGCCTCGAGGCCTCGAACAGGCTCCTTGAGGCTTCATGACTTAAAATCACAAAAAATCGTGTAATATGGAGAATCTATGAGTTGTATTACCATACATAGGCTCGAGGCCTCGAAGACGCGCCTTAAGGCATCGATACTTAGCCGTTGCAAAAACTTTTATAAATGCATGACTTGTGTATTTGAAAGAGGCAAACACCTACACATTGGAAAAACCCTATCTTCTCAAAGACCTCTTACCTCAGGCTTTCTCTTTTCTTCATCAATCCTTATAGGTTGATTCAAGCATTCAATGCTTACTCAATAATGAAGAAGACATGAGAATCATATTCTAGGACCAACTTGTAGAATCTCTTGTCCTAGACCCTTCCTTCTACCGGTGGCAAAGGCATATTGGTGGATGATCTAGATCTGAAGGCTAAAGCACGAAAACATCATCAGAAGAAAACATTTTTGAAGACTGGTTAAGGCCTAACACAAGTGTTCCTCTTTTATCTTTTATTTGATAAACATTATAAGGTGGATTAGAACACTATGTTCGGACCACCCAAAAGAAAATATGCGTTGATAATTAGACCATGGGGTTCGAACCTTTATAAAAACTTAGATTGTACTATCTGGGTGAGAAGCCCATTCATAGTATATTGGGACGACCAGAGAGTTGGGAAGTTTGACAATAGATGTTGGTTTGATTAAACTGAACCACTATATATCGTTGTGCATATGTGGTGTTTGATGGATTGTTTATTATTATTTTCACACACGTTCGATTATTTCCACCGCACATATAGTTAAATTGATTTTGTTTAAAAAAGGGTAATAAAATCGGTTTAGACCTATTCAACCCCCCCCCCCCCCCTCTCTAGGTCTTGCATTGTTCTTACTCGGACTTTCAATTGGCAGCAAGAGCTTGGTTACTTTGAGTTGGACTTAATCTGTAATGCCCCGCCCTTTTCATTCGCCGAAAATTAGAGTCTACGCCACAACCCGAGCTAAGTCCGAGCTTCCAAAGCCCGACCCTTAACTGGCCAACCATACATGTGCGAGGACCAAGTCCACTAAAACGGTTAACATGTACTAAAGCTAACATGCGGAATAATCATAGATGCAGAAATATAATAGAATAACAATTCTATTCCATTTTAGATAGCAAGGATGTCCGTCACTTAATCATAATTATCTTATTTTAAAATATCCAACATTAATCTTCCAAACCATAGCAAATAATCTACGTTATTACAATCCTGAATGCTAGCTACTCAAAATACATTGTCTATGAGTAACTTAAATGAAACGAAACTAAAACATCCAAGCTCCTAAGCTTGGCTCCGATCTCGTTCCTCGTTCCGTTCAATTTCTATGTCATCAACTAGGGTAGAAGTAGGGCGTTAGACAACGCGCCCAGTAGGTACTCCAAGTAGGGTTGACACATGGTTAGTACCAAAAATCATATATAATACATCATACCGTACTTGTAAAGCATCGTATCCAAAACAGTGTATGATAATAGAGATCCAATCATACAGATAAAAACCAAAAACATTGCATGATAATAGAAATCATAATCATGCTGATTCAATGCCATGCCATGGGTGTCATATGCCATGAGTCCCACCCATCACCCATAACACAATCATAAAACATCCTCTTGATGGAATCTCCTCATCAAGGTAACCTCATGAATGCCTTACGGACGCCCCGACAGAGCGTGGATTCCGGTTACCTCTTGGTGGATAATGCACACCAAGGTCTTTCTCTTGATGGAAACTCCTCATCAAGGTATCCTCACGAATACCTTACGGACCCCGGTTACATTTCATCCCTCCCATGCCATGCATGAGATGCAAGTGCAACATGCTATGTAGTAATACAAACCATAGCATTAAAAATCCATATTTGAAACATATCATTTGATACAAAATAACTCATCAAAATATGAATTAAAATCATCATATATACATATCCATGGTTTCAATGAGGTAAGAATCCTACCAATGATCAACTAATATGTCCTTGCGTTTTTGTCCGGAAACCGCTCACGATCGTACACCTCTTGTGAGGTCCCGTTACCTTATAACATATCAATAAATCAAAACCCATGTTCCATTTGATTTCCCACCATGTTTAATCCCCTAAACATGACTTAGTGGGGTTCGGCCATACAACATGGCCGAACCTCACACACTTGGTTTGGATCCCTCTTTTGATTCCTTAATTAATCATACATGAGTTAGTCATTTAGCCTTTATAAAACCTAAGTCCACAAAAACTTTCTCCATGGGGTTCGGCCATACACCATGGCCGAACCCATGATCTTTCATTTTACCCATATTTACCTCTTTGCCATTATTTCTATCACCTTATGTTTAGGTCCAAAAACATAGATACATGACTAACCATTTCATGCATGGATCCACAAATGATCCATCAACATAAAAACCCATAATCAAATCCTTCCATCTCCTTGCATAATCATTCATTTATTTAATCATAAATAGATTTCTAATGACCCTTTAAAAAAATAGTCCATGGGGTTCGGCCATACACCATGGCCGAACCCATGATGTCTCATTTCCCATCTTCTCCTTTAAATGATTTACACTCTTAGGTCCATAATCAAAGTCCCTCCTTGGGGGTTTAACCATACATTTAGATTCATCCTTTTGGATCATCATTAACCATATAAAATATAAACATTCCCCATCATCTTCATGGTCCAAAACATCTATGTCCTCAATATCTTTCCATGGGGTTCGGCCATACAACATGGCTGAACCCATGGTCCAAGGTTCTTCATCATTATAACTTTTGAGACCATTTAAAAATTAATAACATTCCCCTTTATTTCCATGATCTAAATACATGTACATAATTCAATAATTCTTCATGGGGTTCGGCCATACTCCGTGGCCGAACCCATGGTCTAAGGTTCTTCACCAACATACATCCATTTAAACCCTTTTAAAAACCTTTATACCTTTCCATGGGGTTCGGCCGTACAACATGGCCGAACCCTATGGTTTATTATTTTCCTTAAAATATATTATAACTCCATGATTGATCCTTTGATAGTTCTTGTACATACAATTTAGGGTTTGGCCATGCAAGGGCCAAACCATGATCCTTGATCATCCACCATTTCATACATGGTTCATGCATAGAGTCCTTAGCCATAATAAAGATTAGGGTTCGGCCACATGTCCTTGACCATCTTTTCTTACTTATGCAATCTTATCAAGTACTTACCGATTTCGCGACTCCTCCAGTTTCTTTCACTCCTTCTTGCTCCTCTGCTCGTTTCCTTCCTTAGCCTCTTCTTCCTTCCTTCTTGATCCTTGGCCGAGATTGATCTTGATTTAGATAAAATCTCTGGGAGTGGTTCGGCCAAGAGGTGTAGGTTTGAGAGAGAGAGAGAGAGAAGATTTAAGATAAGTGTTCTCCCTTTGTCAATGAGAGTGGTCGGCCTTGAGTGAGAGGGAGAGAGTGAGATGAAAATACTCTAAGTGTTCCTTGTCTTGAGAGGGGGATCGGCCAAGAGGACGAGGGAGAGAGTGAAATGAAACTCCAAGTCCTTTCTTGATCAATGAGGGTCGGCCAAGGGTGGTGTCCTTTGGTGGTACACTTTTGTAACTCCCATGACCCTTCACTTCCCTCCTTAATGTTTCATTTGGAGGTTTCATCCCATGAGATGAAACACCCCAACCTTATGACCCAAGATGGAAACCCTCCATGTTCCAACGTGTGCTATGGTTATGCTTTGTGTAACAACCAAAAACTCTTCACTCCTCATTAACCCTCATTAATGATCCATTTGGAGTTTCATCCCATGAGATGAAACTCCCATGTCTTCAACATGTAGCCTTGATTTGGTCTTGTGTGATGCATCTCTCCACCTTCCCACTCCACTCACTTAAGATCAAAGTCCCATTAACTTCCATCCAACTCATCTTTTTAACTCAACTCACCTCTTTAATTCGACTCATTTAACTCACTTAAAATCAACTCAATTACTAGATTCTATTTCCAACTTAATTCAGCCTTAATTTAATTAAGCTTGAATTCACTTGGTGGTCAACCAAGTCAACCATGACCCATTGGGTCCCAATTGGGCATTTGACCCAATTGACACTCTTGATCCAATTAAATAAATCTCACCCATTTATTTCAATTGAACCATATCCACAATCCGTTGGGTCTTAATTGGGCAATTGAACCAACACCTTACCCATCTAAGGTCCATATCCATTAATTCACAAATTAAATGGGCAATTTCCATATTTATTTATAACTTGAAAATCCGGGGTGTTACAATACAACCCTCTTTTTAAAATTTTCGTCTCGAAAATAGAGTGAAGTTGGGTTTCAAATAAATTACATAAATAGATCAGGGTGAGCTGTTCTCATTTCCAATTCACGTTCCCAAGTAGCTTCCTTATTACCATGTCGATCCCATACCACCTTGATGAACTGAATCACTCGGTTCCGTAACATCCTTTGTTCTGTCTCATGTTATCTCATTTTCCCGTGAGCCTATTTGCAATCTTATGTAGATCAATATACTCTGTTTCACTTTACCTGCTACCAGAATATTTTCCATCTGTACTCGCTTAATACGTTCATTCGTCTACTCTCTGTGTGAGGTTAGTGATGACCTTGCCCCTCATTGAAAATTTGCTAGTGAGGTAGCCTGCCAATGCAAGCCTATGCTCAAGGCTTTTGTTGATTCTACTTTAACTAGATTTCTAGCTGCACTCTCCTGAAACTCCATCGGCTAACTAAAGAGTCAGATGGCCAGTCTAACTCGACAGTCGCCCATAGCTTCCCATTCAAGTTTCACTAGACTCTTATCTTTTCCACTAAGTAAATCTCTAAAATTAAGCATATCTTCATTTGCACATAAGTCATTATGTGACTAACACCTTTTGTTCAAAACTTCTACGATACCGAGTATCTCTCAACATTAATTTTCCTGTGATACAAGTCATAATACGACTAACATCTTTTTCTTATAACGTGGAATGTAGATCGAAACATGTCCCAATCATTAGAACAGTACGTCATATATGGGACCAACAGGTCCATCACACTACCAACATGTCTACCATGGTACCGATACCTTGCATCAATCCAAACCACCATGGGAACCATCATCCACGGTTATACACACATCCCTGGTATCACTCTATCGGTGAGTATCATCTATCCATGGTTAATAACCATCCATGAATAAAATCTTTTCATGGGCATAATCCATCCTTGGGCATAATTAATCCAGGGTACATCATTTACCATGAGATATTCTATCCGCAGGAATAACATTCAAATGAATCACTATGTGACTGTAGCAACAATATCAAATCATAAATATACCCCGACCCCTAGGAAGACTTAGGGCCCATGACTTACTAAGCGGAAGACCAACGTCCAACGTGATCAAGTCTACCTCGCCATGCATCCCTTTAACCCAAGGGTGATTCAGTCAAGCTCTAAGGCGGTCGAACCGCATCTAACGAAGCTAGCACCACCCCCATGGGGTAAAATAGCATCTAGCTCTGTGCATCAACGCACATCAAGTGTACGAAATAGCCGTGAGAGCGCCCTCCAGAGCGTAGCATGCGAGGGACCCACTCCTCAACGGCAACCCTACAGGACCAAGTCTCCGTATGTTCATATCGAGGCTCCCACAGTCTCACGGCTACTCTAAGCCTTACTCATGGAATCTATATACTTACCTCATCAATATCACGTGAGGGACGCACCCATACCACGTCTCAATATAATCAAGTGACTTCGTCACCTACATCTCAGTGCCAAAGTCCTCATAAACTCTTAAGTTTGCATACTTTACTAAAAATCATTTAAACTTCCATCACAATATAAGGGTTGGTAGGGTTAGAACAAACCCTTCAAAGAACAAAACGAACACACAACCCTTACAAAATCTCCCATTTTTCCGACTTTTTCTTACCACTTCTTAGCCTAACCTTCCGTAGAAGACCCTGCATTATCACCAAAATCGAAGAAGTTTCAGGGCATGTCGTCGACGTGTGCCCCAACACTCCACAAGTCAGACAGGGTATTATTCCCGGTCCCCCAATGTAAGGACAATTAGTTCTCTTCTTCCCGTGCCCATGAAGTCCACAAACAGGGCAAATAACATCAAGGGGGTAGGGGCAGAAAGTATAGTTATGCCCCTCCTGGTTGCACAATTCGCACATATACCCGGCGAGCCTATCTCGCCTACGGATTCTCCTATCATTGGGATATCTCCCATATTCTCTTCTGGAAAAGGGGCTGGAATCACTTCGACATCCTCGGGTGATCCTACTTGTACGTCTATGTTAACTTCCACAGCGTGGTCTGGCCTGCTGGAGTTGTTGGAAGAAGAAATTAGATCTATAGGATAGTTAGGGGTTCCTCTGTCCCCCAACTCTGTATACTTTATGTTGCTTGACATATCTGTATCACAACAACAGAAGCATATCAATGACAACCGCAGTTCTAATCAAACTACTCTTTGTTTTGGGGAATTTCCTTATGTATCACATAATTTTGCTTATTTTGGGGAGAATCTTGATGTTCCTTGTTTTGGGGAAATTGCCAAATAAGCACTCTTTGTATTTCTTTGTTTTTGGGGAAGCTTCCTAAATATCAAGTATTTGTTTCTCAATTTGGGGATATCAAGGAAATATCTCCTAATCTGCTATGTTTGATAAATCCAATTTAAAGTGACTATCCCTCCTTTGCTATCATTCATTGTTGCTCTCAGATTGAATGTTTCAGTCTGAGTCTAACGAAGTAAATTAATCCGGGCCCCGTGAAGAGTCGGTCAGTTGGGATTCTTATCTATCAGTGAGACATGATACCGTCTTAATCTTACTTCGAAAGATTCATCCTTCCCGTTTCGCTCTGATACCAACTGTAACGCCTCACCCTTTTTCACTCGTCGAAAATCAGAGTCTATTTTTTTTTCTTGGAATAGGGTCATTAACAAGGGTTAACGAGGAGGTGAAGAGTTTTTGGTTGTTACACAACGCATAACAATACCACACGTTGGAACATGGAAGGTTTCCATCTCAAGATGGAAACCCAAGGGTCATACGGTTGGAGTGTTTCATCTCATGGGATGAAACCTCTAAATGGAACATTAAGGAGGGAGGTGAAGGGTCATGGGAGTTACAAAAGGGTACCACCAAAGGACACCACCCTTGGCCGACCCTCATTGATCAAGAAAGGACTTGGAGTTTCATTTCACTCTCTCCCTCTCTCTCTTGGCCGATCCCCCTCTCAAGACAAGGAACACTTAGAGTATTTTCATCTCACTCTCTCCCTCTGACTCAAGGCCGACCACTCTCATTGACAAAGGGAGAGCACTTAGAGTTTTTATCTTGAATCTTCTCTCTTTCTCTCTCTCTCAAACCTACACCTCTTGGACGAACCACTCCTAGAGATTTTATATTAATCAAGATCAATCTCGGCCAAAGATTAAGAAGGAAGTAAGAAGAGGCTAAGGAAGGAAAAGAGCGGAGGAGCAAGAAGGAGTGAAAGAAACCGGAGGAGTCGCGGAATCGGTAAGTACTTGATAAGATTGCATAAGTAAGAAAAGATGGTCAAGGACATGGTTCGGCCATTGCATGGCTGAACCCTAATCTTTATTATGGCTAAGGACTCTATGCATGAACAATGTATGAAATGGTGGATGATCAATGATCATGGTTTGGCCCTTGCATGGCCAAACGCTAAATTGTATGTACAAGAACCATCAAAGGATCAATCATGGAGTTATAATATATTTTAAGGAAAATAATGGACCATAGGGTTCGGCCATGTTGTCTGGTCGTACCCCATGGAAAGGTATAAAGGATTTTAAAAGGGTTTAAATGGATGTATGTTGGTGAAGAACCTTAGACCATGGGTTCGGCCATGGAGTATGCCGAACCCCATGAAGAATCATTGAATTATGTACATGTATTTAGATCATGGAAATAAAGGGGAATGTTATTAATTTTTAAATGGTATCAAAGGTTATAATGATGAAGAACCTTGGACCATGGGTTCGGCCATGTTGTATGGCCAAACCCCATGGAAAGATATTGAGGGCATAGATGTTTTGGACCATGAAGATGATGGGGAATGTTTATATTTTAATTGATTTTTATATATGGTTAATGATGATCCAAAAGGATGAACCTAAATGTATGGTTAAACCCCCAAGTAGGGACTTTGATTATGGACTTAAGAGTGTAAATCATGTGTAGGAGAAGATGAGAAATCAGACATCATGGGTTCGGCATGGTGTATGGCCGAACCCCATGGACTATTTTTTTTAAAGGGTCATTTAGAGATCTATTTATGATTAAATAAATGAATGATTATGCAAGGAGATGGAAGGATTTGATTATGGGTTTTTATGTTGATGGATCATTTGTGGATCCATGCATGAAATGGTTAGTCATGGATCTATGTTTTTGGACCTACACATAAGGTGATGGAAATAATGGCAAAGAGGTAAATATGGGTAAACTGAAAGATCATGGGTTCGGCCATGGTGTATGGCCGAACCCCATGGAGAAAGTTTTTGTGGAATTAGGTTTTATAAAGGCTAAATGACTAACTCATGTATGATTGATTAAGGAATCAAAAGAGGGACCCAAACCAAGTGTGTGAGGTTCGGCCATGTTGTATGGCCGAACCCCACTAAGTCATGTTTAGGGGATTAAACATGGTGGGAAATCAAATGGATCATGGGTTTTAATTTATTGATATGTTATAAGGTAATGGGACCGCACAAGAGGTGTACGATCGTGAGCGGTTTCCAGACAAAAATACAAGGACATATTAGTTGATCATTGGTAGGATTCTTACCTCATTCAAACCATGGATATGTATATATGATGATTTTAATTCATATTTTGATGAGTTATTTTGTATCAAATGATATGTTTCAAATATGGATTTTTAATGCTATGGTTTGTATTACTACATAGCATGTTGTACTTGCATCTCATGCATGACATGGGAGGGATGAAATGTAACTGGGGTCCACGCTCCGTCGGGGCATCCGTAAGGCATTCGTGAGGATACCTTGATGAGGAGTTTCCATCAAGAGGAAGACCTTGGTGTGCATTATCCACCAAGAGATAACCGGAGTCCACGCTCTGTCGAGGCGTCCGTAAGGCATTCGTGAGGAGATTCCATCAAGAGGATGTTTTGTGATTGTATTATGGGTGATGGGTGGGACTCATGGCATATGACACCCATGACATGACATTGAATCAGCATGATTATGATCTCTATTATCATGCAATGTTTCTGGTTTATCTGTATGATTGGATCTCTATTATCATATACTGTTTTGGATACGATGCTTTATAAGTACGGTATGATGTATTATATATGATTTTTGATACTAACCCATGTGTTAACCCTACTTGGAGTACCTATTGGGCGCGTTGTCTAACGCCCTACTTCTACCGTAGTTGATGACACAAGAATTGAACTGAATGAGGAACGAGATCGGACCCAAGCTTAGGAACTTGGATGTTTTAGTTTCGTTTAAGTTACTCATGGACAATGTATTTTTAGTAGCTAGCATTCAGGATTGTAATAACGTAGATTATTTGCTATTGTTTGGAAGGTTAATGTTGGATATTTTAACGTAAGATAATTATGATTAAGTGATGGACATCTTTGCTATCTAAATTGGAATATAATTGTTATTCTATTATATTTCCGCATCTATGATTATTCCGCATGTTAACTTGAGTACATGTGAACCTTTTTAGTGGACTTGGTCCACGCACACGTATGGCTGGCCAGTTAAGGGTCGGGCTTTGGAAGCTCGGACTTAGTTTACGCCGTGGTGTCCTAGTCTTTCTCACACTTCTATTCAAAGAAAAAAATATACTCTGATTTTCGGCGAGTAAAAAAGGGCGGGGCGTTACATAATCGTCCGAGTTGATCCTGTACTAGAATCATGCATAGAGGTGAGAGTCACCCTATTTCCAAACCCCCTACTTTGACGGCTCAAACTATGCGTCTTGGAAGGCGAAAATGATTTTTTTTTTCATATCTCTTGATGGAGCCTTATGGAATCAGTCATAAGGGGTTGGGAACATCATATGGAGGAAATCACTAGAAAATCCACAAAAGATGAAACTGGTAAATCTGTAAAAGAGGTCATTGGATTAAAACCCAAAGACGACTAACCTGGACTGATTTGGAAGACCCTATACATTGCAAATGGAAAGGCCCAAAATGTCTTAAACTGTGTTGTCTCACCAGATGAGTACAAACGTATAATGACATGTGAGACAGCCAAAGATGTTTAGGATATTTTAGAAAGGACTCAAGAGGGGACCTCAGTTGTTAAGAGGTCAAAACTCCAAATTCTTCAGTAAAAGTTTGACAATATACAGATGGAGGAAAATGAGACATTCATGGAGTTTTATTAAAAGTTAAGTGATATATAGTAAACTCCATGTGGGCCCTCCGTGAAAGAATCCCTGAATCTAAAGTGTGCACCAAGATTATAAAGAATTTACCCACAAGATTCAAACTCAAATTGGCCGTTATTAAAAAATATGAGATGTTGCACAAATGAGGGTAGATGACCTAGTTGGGTCTCTTTAAACTTGTGAGCATCATTTTGATGATGAAAAACCCAAAAAGAAGTCTATTGCTCTAAGATCTTCTTTAAAAACTGAAAATAAAATAAATGAAAAATCTGATGACTCTGAAAGTGATTCAGATGAAGATGTTGCTATACTTGCTTAGAATTTCTTTGAAAGTCCCGGAGTGCTAGAGCCCGATTGTCTACAGAGAGACACAGAGAGAGAGAGGGGGGGGGGGGGGGGGGGGGGAATAGAACAATCCCCAACTTTTCGATCTTTTTAAATTTTCTTGATTAACAAAGACTTAATAATGTGAAAGGGAGGGGTTAATCAAGATGTAGTAATGTGTGTGAACAAGAGATGTCCCAATTATTGATTACGCATACATATAATCAAGCACGTAGACAATCAATGTATAGTGGTTTGGTTAAATAACCTACATCCACTGTTAAGATTCTCCTAACTTTGGATTATCTCCAAATCACTAAGTAAGGAATTACACCTTCACTAATAGTGTAGGACTTTCACCTACACAATCCTAGTTTTGAAAGGTTCGACCAACCCCGGTCAACGTCTTTATCCCTTTATTTTTTATATTGGTTTGATCTCCTTGATCTAGTCCACTTAACAACGATATATTGAAAATAAGACACAAAGAAACACTTGCTGTAACGCCCCGCCCTTTTTCACTTGCATAAATCAGAGTATATTTTTTTGAAAAAATAAGAGAGAAAGGACGGGTCGTCACAACGCGAGTCAAGTCTGAGTTTCCATTACCCGACTCTTAACTGGTCACCATTATGTGTGAGTGGACTAAGTCCACAAAACATTTCCACTCGCTTTTCTTAATGCTTGCGGAATAATTTATATGAATCACTAGGCAAGGAAAGCCAATCACCATGTAGTATCAATAAAACTTAAAGATTATCAAACCCTAGAAAATAAGTTCTAAGTTATTACAATACAAAATGTAAGTCCTCTGAATACATCATTGAAATCAAAACTAAGTAATTTAAACTTAAATCTTCCCAAGCTCCTACGCTTGGCTCCCTTTGGGTCCCACGTCCTTTTCCTTATCATTTCCTGTTCCATCATCTATAAGTTAGAAGTAGAGCATTAGTCAAAATGCCGAGTAGGTATTCCAATTAGGGTTATGGTACATATAGGAGTAATATTAGAAAAACATAAATCAAGGGTATATACATCATAAATGTCATATTTGTAAAACATCTTATAATTAATAAAACAATTCATGATGTCCATATCATAATCATGCTAACATAAGTGTCATGTCATGGGTGTCGATGCCAAATGAAATCCCACCCAATGTCCATATCTAATCACATCATAAATCAATCAATGGTTTCCTTGGCCAAATATATCCACAGTGTTTAAGGTGGCAACCACCTGGGCACTATATAGCCATCCACAAATTAATCGGGATTGCCGATGGAGTGTGATCTCCTACCTTTGCGCAGGATTTCAGGACTGACTACCCAAGAGCTCTTTTGCCCAATTATGCCGTACCTTTTCTATTAACTAGACGTGGGCAAATCTCAACAGTTCATATAACTTCTTACAAGCTAATCTCAAGGCCAAGTTATGTTCGGACCGCTCAAAACTTGGCTTGTTGGTCATATGTGTTCCCTCACATGCCATGCATGAGGTAATGTATGCAAGAATGCCTTTACATTTAAAAATACATAATATCATTGAAAATCAAGTCATAATCATATACAATTTATTTAACCAATGCATTCATCATATTTTTAATAAAATAAGTGTCATAATATATTCCATAGTGTTCTCAATGAGGTAGGAATCCTACCAATGTCCGATATACAATCTTTCAAGGATGACGCTAACGGTCATGTGAGATGAATCGCAATCCCTTTGCGAACCTCTTTACCTTATCACATATATTAGTTTGATTTTCCATTTTAATTTCATCACCCCTTACATCCTACTAGATAAGCAGAGGCATCTAGAGGATAATCCAAAATAAAAAATTTCTAATTCAGTCGATTGAAACATAACCAGATCCCATATGTGCTTTACCAGTATACTTTCAGTCGACTGAATCATAAGATTCAGTCAGCTGAAACACAACCAGATACTATACATGCTTGGCCAATACACTTTCAGTCGACTGAAATACAATCAAATACCTTACGTGCTTGGCCAGCAAACTTTCAGTTGACTGAATCATAAGATTTAATCGGCTGAAACACAAACAGATCCCTTACGTGTTTGGCCAGTAAACCTTCAGTTGACTGAATCATAAGATTCAGTCGGCTGAAACACAACAAAATCGCCTGGGCTAGTATACTTTCAGTCAACTAGATCATAAGATTCATGTAACACCCCGCCCTTTTCCAACCTTCGAAAAATCAAAGTCTATTTTTTTTATAAATAAAGTCAAGTGGAAGAGGGTGGACGACGTCACGACGCGAGTTAAGTTCGGAAGTCCGACCCTTAACTGCCCACCCATGGGTGCATGGACTAAACCCATGATAAATAATACGCACATGGAACTAAATTAAATCATGCGGAACATACTATACTGATTGCGGAATATCATCAAACCTAAGACAACCATTCATTCTTAGATAGCAAAGCACATGTTATATTTACAATAACTTAAATCATATAACCATCATCAAGCTATAATTCAAACCACAGCAAAGTTACTAACTATTACATGTCCACATAATAAGTGTATCCAAACAATAGTATTTAAATTCCAATCCAACACCGAAGCACTTAAGCTTGGTTTTCCTCAGGGTCCTCGACCTTCTCTTTTCCTTTCCCTTTTCCTGCATTATCCTCTAAGGATAGAAATATGGCGTTAGATCAATGCGCCTAGTAGGTTTTCCAATCAGGGCTACCACATGGTTAGTATATAAAAACATGCATATATCATAATATTTGATCATCAAAAACATATAAAATCAATGCTATGTATGTATGTGCAAATGTAATGAGTCCCACCCATCACAAGTATACATAACTATCACTTGACTGGACTCTCACGTCAAGGTAGTCCATAGTACTCCTCATCTCCTATAGATAGGACTCTCATCATTAAGTTACTCCTCCTGGTGGGACTCTCATCTCCTAAGGAAGCCCCACAGATGCATCACGGGCATACTGACGGAGTGTGGGCTCCGGCTTCCATAATCATCACCCCATGCCATGCATGAGATGTCAATGAATATATGTCATTTGTAAATATATATCTCATCTATGAATATATAGCTGTTCAAGTTCCGTCACCTTGTTTATATAACAGCAAGTCAATATACTATCATTTAACTTTCAATTACATCTAAGTCCCAAAAACCATCTTGTGGGGTTCGGCCATGGGGCATGGCCGAACCTCACCCACTTTGAATTTGATCTCTCTTTTTATTTAATCCTCACTAAAACATCTCATACTACAAACATACCTTGGTAGGGTTCGGCCATACAACATGGCCGAACCATACCACTTTGGTTTGACCCCTCTTTTAAGTCCTTTAATCCTTCTCTATCATATTTGCATTACTACCTGTATTTACAGCTTTCCCACTAGACTTAAACCATATTTAATCTTGTTTAAAAACCAAGATCCATAAAAACCACCTTAGTGGGGTTCAACCATACACATGTTCGAACCTCACCACCTTAGATTTGGTCTTTTATTTAAACCCTAAGTCCACAATCATCTTCATGGTTCCACAAATGCTTATGTCCATCAAAATCATTCCATGGGGTTCGGCCATACATATGGCTGAACCCTATGGTTCTTTATTTCTATCCATTTACATACTACAAATCCATATATAATTTCCCAGTATGTTCTTATCTTTAAATATCCCATAAAATGGTCCATGGGGTTCGGCCATACACATGGCCGAACCTTATGGTTCCCTTGGTTCAATCCTCCCATCCCTTATGTATGGTTCATATTCAACTTTTTAACCATAATTATGATATGGTTTAGCCAACCAAAGGCCAACCTAAAACATCAATTTTTATTTCAAATAAAACACTTAAAAGCTCTCATATATTGGTATGGTTTTATCTCTCCAAAAACCATACACAATTATCAAATCCTTTCATGGGGTTCAGCCATCCTAAGTTGCCGAACCCTATGCTCCAAGTTTCTATCCTTTTTAAACCTCATCATCATAATTTAAACCATTGATTAATTCGGCCATAACATATATTTTGTGTCTCATTAAAACATGTAAAAATCTCCATGGTTTTGCATGGTTTTTAGCCTTCCAAAAACCATCAACCTAACCAACTCTTTTCATGGGGTTCGGCCATCCAAAGTGGCCGAACCCTATGATCCATTTTTTATCCTTTTTATGAAGCACCATCCAAGATTTAAACCCTTGATGGATTCGGCCAAGCCATGGACAAATCATGCTCCCTTTTACCAATTTATTTAACTAAATTCTTATGTAAACACTTACTAATTTCCTTTGCTTTTCTTCTCTCATTTTGATCCTTGCTTTCTTTCTTCCTTAGCCTCCCTCCTTTTGCTGATTATGTACTTGATCAATGGTGAACACACCAAAGGATGATTCGGCCAAGAGATAGGTCTTGAGGGAGAGAGAGAGAGAGAGAGATGAACTCTATGGTTTCTTTGAAGTGAAACTCGGCCAAAGGGTAGTGAACCTCCTTTGTAAAACAACCCCCAAAATCCTCTCAATTACCCTCATTAATTCTTGATCTAACCAAGGAGTCACTTGATGCCAACCAAGGCATCCCTTGGCACTCCCAACGTTGGGTCTTGGGTTTCCGTTATGAGATGGAAATCCATCCAAGCTTCCAAGGTGGTTCTCATCTCATGCCATTGAATTCCATGCATGGAAACCCACCCCACAAGTACCCAACGTGTGGGACTTGTTTTGTGGTGTTTAAGATTATGGCAACTCCTCACCTCCCCATTTGACTCAATGGAATTTAAGGTCTCTTTGGTTTCCAACTTAACTCACCCAACTCATTAGCCCAACTCACCACATTTAATGCCATTCATTTAATGCACTTGAGTCAACTCCATTACTTAATTCAAATCCAACTTATTTCAGTCCCAACTCAACCTGATTTGACTCATCCTTTGAGCTCACATGAGGGTCCACACAGTCAACCATGGTCAACATGGTCAACTCAACCCATTGGGTCCCCATTTAGCTCATTGACCCAATTGGCGCCATGACCCATTTATGGGTGGTTTAGCCATTTGAATGTGGTTTACACACTTGCATCAAGCCTACCCATTTATCCTTTATTTAATTCCAAATCAATTCAGCCTAACCCAATTAAAATTGGGCTCACCCAATGGTCAAATAAGTCCATCATGACGCATTGGGTCCCAATTGCATCCTTTGACCCAAATAACCCAATTGCATCCTTTGACCCAAATAACCATCTTGACCCAATTAGAGGTACAATACCCATTTAATTTAATTTGATCCTTATAATATGCACATTGGGTCTTAATTTGAACAATGGGCACCACCATTTTCTCATCTACAATCATAACCTTCTAATTTACCATTCTAATGGCATTTTTGTAAATATTCATATCTTTGAAAAATCGGGGTGTTACAATTCAGTCCGCTGAAATACAACCAAATACTATTCATGCTTGGCCTGTTCACTTTTAGTCGACTAAATCACAAGATTCAGTCGGCTGAAATACAAATAGATCCTTTGTGTGCTCGACCAGTTCACTTTCAGTCGACTGAATCGCAAGATTCAGTCGGCTGAAATACAACCAGATCCTTTATGTGTTCGGCAAGTTCATTTTCAATCGACTGAATTACAAGATTCAGTCGACTGACTTTGTGAGATCCCTTTGTTTGCAAGCATTGTAAGGCCATTCTCCTTGAAATCCATCCTTTATCATATTTAAACACGGATTTCATCTTCAACACTTCACTTAGTAAATTTATCCTACCTGCTAGCTAAGGTTAGGGTTTTTCATAATCCATCCAATCATAGTATCATAGCATGGGTTTGAATTTAATCTTATGGTTATTTTTTTTCAACCCATAACCATCCCTTGGATGGATTTCCAACTCCATGGCCTTATAACAATTTTGACCATTCATTCCAACTAATCATAGAACCCATGGGTTCGGCCACACCATGGCCAAACCTATGGTTTCCTTAGATTTATTCCCATATCATTAAGTCTTTGACATACCTTCCTTCAATCTCCTTCTTTTCTTTGGTCTCTCTCTTCTTCCTTAATTCTTATTCTCCTTTCTTTGTTATTCAAAGTCTCCAAGTGTGTGGAGGTGGAGGTGGGAGAGAGAGAGAGAGAGAGGAGTAGAGAGAAAATCCTTGCTCAAGGAGGAGGGGTCAGCCAAGGGGTTTGGAGTGGCCCTTGGTTTGGGTTTTTATGTTTAAGACTTAAACTCTTTTTTTCCTCTCATTATAGGTTGGTTTAACCAAGGAGACCCTTGGTTTAACCAAAGAGTCCCTTGGCTTCCCAAGGGTGGCTTCATGGCTCTTGAGATGAAGACCCTTGGGTTCCCAAGTGTCTAAGTACAATGTACTTAGACAAGCTACTCCATCTTTTAATCTCTACCCTTTATCTTCCCTTAGATGAGATGGATGAGATCCTAGCCTCCCATCTCATCCATTCATCTTCTCATCTTAAGTTAACCCTTTAATTCAAGACTTACCTCAAAAATGGTTGACCAAATCAACCCATGCCATGGTCGACCATGCATGTGGTGACTTGGTCATCACATGGCACTTGGGTCTCACCTTGGCCATGTCACTTGATGACATGGCATCCTTGCTTAGTTGGCTTCCATGTGATGACATGTTTGCCACATGGCAATGCCACATCACTCACAGGCCACCTCGCTTGATGAGGTGGACTCTAATGCATTAATTGTACTAATTTATCCAACTCAACTGACTTAACTAAATTTACCCAATTATTTTTAAATCAAGGTCACCCATGACCCATTAGATCTTAATTGGGTAATTGACCCATTTTCTTGCCCATCTATTGTCCGTTTCAACTTTTTAATCTCAAATTTAGTTAAATTGCAATCCAAGTGGGCCAATCCACTAAATTTATAAACTAAAGAAAATTCGGGGTGTTACACTTGCCTTTGTAGCTCAACCTTGGTGAAGTGTGTCTGTTGAAAAACTCTCCCAAAGATCTTGTTGATGATGAAGATGTACCTCTTGTATGGAACAATCACAAGATATGGAGAGGGTTCCTAGGATATATGATTTTCCAATGTATATCCTAGACAAGTTTTATTCTTCTCTCTTGATCTCAATTAACTAGATGATTGAATTTCTAAATGATTTACCAAATGTGTAGATTAGAAAGAGTGTGAGGGAGGAGAGGAGTCTCTAGATTTTCTTCAAGTTTTTCCAATTACAAATGAAAGCTCTAACTCCCTCAACAAACTTCGGACCTTAAATCTAGATCACAAAAATCTAGACACGTGCGATTGATCGTCCTACACGATCGATCTTGCATTATAATTTTACAGTTGTAAAATGACCGTTGTGCATTAAATGATCTTCCAACGGATAGAAAAAGTTCGCGCCTGATTGATCGTGCCACATGATTGATCGTCCATGTTTACTTGTTACTTATTGCAGCATGGTGAATGTATTGGCCTGAGACTGACTGTATTTTTTGGTAGCGACCGATTGATCGTGCTCTATATCACACGAAAGGTTGCCTCCAGATGAATGCATCGTCTTGAGCCTGATTGTAATTTTCCAGAAGGTGTTCAACCTAGGCTCCTGGCTATTGATCGCGACGGGGATTGGTCAACCCTATACCCAGACGAACTATCGTCTGCACGATTGGTTTTCCTAAGACATGATTGGGAATGACAGTTCAAATTTCATCCTAAGTCCTGCCGATGGATCGTAATGTAACACCCTGGATTTTCAAGTTATATATATATATATGAAAATTACCCATTTAATTTGTGAATTAAATGATATGGACCTTAGATGGCTAAGGTGTTGGGTCAATTGCCCAATTAAGACCCAACGGATGGTGGACATGGTTCAATTGAATTAAATGAGTGAGATTTAATTAATTGGGTCAAAATTGTTAATTGGGTCAAAATGCCCAATTGGGACCCAATGGGTCATGGTTGACTTGGTTGACCACCAAGTGAGTTCAAGCTTAATTAGGTTGGGGCTGAATTAAGTTGGAAATGGAATCAAATAATTGAGTTGATTTAAGTGAGTTAAATGAGTTGAATCAAAGAGGTGATTTGAGTTAAAGTGATGAGTTGAGTGGAAGTTAATGGGACCTTAATCTTAAGTGAGTGGAGTGGGAAGGTGGAGAGATGCATCTCATGAGACCCAAGTCAAGGGGATGAAACTCCAAATGTATCATTAATGGGGAGGTGGAAGGTTTTGTGATGTTACACAAGCCTACACACGGCATACACGTTGGAGATGGGAGTTTCATCTCATGGGATGAAACTCCAAATAGATCATTGATGAGGGAGGTGAAGGGTTGTGATGTTACACAAGCCTACAGAAGGCATACACGTTGGAGATGGAGGGCTTCCATCTCAAGATGGAAACCCAAGGGTCAAACGGTGGGAGTGTTTCATCTCATGGATGAAACCGCCAAATGGGACATTAAGGAGGGAGGTGAGGAGGCATAGGAGTTTCAAAGGGGTATTACCAAAGGACATCACCCTTGGCTGAATTTCATTAAACAAGAAAAGACTAAGGGGTTGCATCTTAGACTCTTAATCTCTCCCTCTCACTCAAGGCCGATCCTCTCTCATTGACAATGGGAGAACACTTAGAGTATTATCTCAAATCTTCTCTCTTTCTCCCTCTCTCAAACCTATACCTTTTTGGCCGAACCCTCTCCTGGAAGTTTCATCTCAAGACCTCTCAAGTTCACACTTGGCCAAGGAGCAAGGAGGAAGAAGAGGCGAAGGAAGAAGAAGATCAAAGGAACAAGAAGGAGTGAAAGAAACAGGAAGAGTCGCGGACTTGGTAAGTACATGATGAGTTTATTAAGTAAGATAGAATTTCATGTATAAAAACCATTAAGGACAAAGGAAGGGCTGGATCATGGCCGGACCCCATCAAGGAATATGAACATGGTTACATGATTTTCAAGAGGAAGTGATGAACCATAGGGTTCAGCCATGTTGTATAGCCGAACCCCATGGAAAGACATTAGTTATCTTAATGGATTTGAAGGATGAAAATCATAGATGAATGTTTATGATTTTAAAAGGAATTAAAGGGTTTAAATGGATGTATGTAGAAGAACCATCAAAGGATCAATCATGGAGGTATGATGTGTTTTAATGGAAAAGATGAACCATAGGGTTCGGCCATGTTGTATGGCCGAACCCCATGGAAGATTATTAAGGATTGTAGAAGATTTAAATGAAGTCATGTTGATGGACTTTGAGTTGTAAATAATGACCTAAGAGTATGATTAAACCCTCCCATGGAGGAACTTGTTTATGAACTTAAGATGGTAAATTATTTAATGGAGAACATGGAAATGAGACATCATGGGTTCGGCCATGGTGTATGGCCGAACCCCATGAACCAATTTTAATGGGCCATTTAGAGATTTAAGCATGATTAGAAATCATTAATCGTTCTATGTTTGTGGATCAGTTATGGACTTTGGCATGTTTAAATGAATGAAATGTTTAGTCATGATTTATGTTATGGACTTAAGTATGGGTAAGTAAAGTGATTACCTAAGGAAATAAATGATGGCCAAAGTGGAGAAATTAAAGGACCATAGGTTCGGCCATGGTGTATGGCCGAACCCCATGGATTGTGTTTTTTAATATAAGTTGGTACAAAGGACTTAAATGTATGATTAAATCAGGGAAATGAAGGACCATGGGTTCGGCCATGGTGTATGGCCGAAGCCCATGGGGAATGTTTTTGTGAACTTAGGTTGTTATCAATGTTAAATAATTATTGTATGAGTGATTAGATTTATGAATCAAAGATTGCATGATCTTGGATTTAATCTAAAGATCAAAGGACTAAAAAGAAGGGCACAAAGGAATATTTGTGGACTTAGGGTTTCTTAGATGGTTAAACTTATGTGGATTGGTTAATAACTAAAAAGAGGGATCCAAATTCAAGTGGGTGGTTCGGCCATGTTGTATGGCCGAACTGCACAAAGATGTGTTATGGACTTAGACATGATCGTAAATCAAAGGGAACATGGGTTTGATTGATTGACATGTAATAAGGTAACGGTACCTCACAAGCGGTGTACGATCGGTGATTGATTTCCAGACGAAAACGCAAAGACATATTAAGTTGATCATTGGTAGGATTCTACCTCTTTGAAACCATGGGACATGTAATATGATTTTAGTTCATGTTTTTGATGAGTTATTTTGTATCAACTATTATGTTTCAAATATGGAAGTTTTATGCTATGATTTACACTATTACATAGCATGTGGACATTTGCATCTCATGCATGGCATGGGAAGGATGATTTGTAACCGGAGGCCACGCTCCTTCAGGGCATCTGTAAGGCATCCATGGGAAGACCTTGATGTGCAGTATCCATCAAGAAGTAACCGGAGAACATGCTCCGTCGGGGCGTCCATAAGGCAATTGTGGGGATACCTTGATGAAGAGTGTAAGGGCCCAGAATTTTTAAATTAATAAAAAAATGTGGATATAAGTTATTTTAGTGATGGAAATTGGAAAATTGGTGAAGTAAAGAGTAAATGGGCCAAAAATTTGGACAAAGGCCCAAGTATGGCCCAATGGACTATGGAGTTGATTTAAATTCATTTAAAGGGGCAATGAGGGTTAAATGGGTCAAGAATGGTCAAATTGGGTCACATACCAATTTGGGACCCGATGGGTCAAAGTAGTTGAGCTCTAAGGTAAATGGGCTAGATGGAAATGTAATTGGGCCATGGGCCCAATGGTGATCCATTTAGAGGGTATTCAATGAAATTAAATCACCTAAGTTAAGTTAAAAATTAAATCAAGGTAATGTGGCCAAGTGGGACCCACCTCCACCTCATCAAGTGAGGTGGCGTGTGGGCCAAGGTTTGGTGGGGCCGACCACCATGGTTGAATTGGTCAACCATGGGTGGGTATATAAAGGTGATTTAAATAAATAAATGGAAATTAAAGTAACCTAAATATCTAAATATTAAATGATTAAAATTATTTAAGTGAAGTGGTCAAAGTGGGGTCAAGAGGTGAATACCAAAATACCTCATCTCAACCTCAAGTGTAAAAATGTTGGGCTTGGTGGTGGTTATCTAAACCACCACCATAAAGCAATTAAAATATCTTAGGGTTGGTGGGATAATAAATGTAAAATGTAAATTAAGTCAACAAAGGGAGATAAGCCTTATTTGGTTCCCTCATTCTCGTTTTGCACTAACTCCATCTTTTGCACTCCTCCATTGCTGTCCCATGCTCCAAGTGAAGGAGAGAAAGAGAGTGAAAGAGAAGAGAAGAGAAGGAGAGAAGAAAAAAAGTGGAAATTTAGGCAAAATCACTCTAAGATCAAGGTTATTCCCTCCCCTCTCATCATCTCTCCCTTTCCCTCTCTCAATTTAAGCTCTACTTTGGCCGATTCTAGGGTTGGGGATTGCCACCATTAATCAAGAACCTTGACCTATCAAAGATCAAGAGGAAGGAGAGAGGAGGCTACGGAGACCGACGGGAGTGACGGAAATCGGAGGAGACGGCGGATTGTAAGTGTTTCTTAAACAAGAAATTTTGGAATTTTAGGGTTTAAGAATTGGAATTTATTTTTGTGAAATAAATGGTGGATAGATAATTTTATGCTATGGAATTTAGATCCATCAAATGGAAGGGTGGAAGATGGAGAAAAACCTAAATGGGTAAATTAGGATTAGGGTAAGAAAATAAATAAATGGATTATGTGCATTGGGCAATTTATGAAATTAAGAATGGAATTAGGTTATTGGAAGGAAATCATGGGCCATAAGGTTCGGCCATGTAGCATGGCAGAACCCCATGGTGAGCGATTTGGTGGTTGGTTTAATTGGTTAGGGTTTTATGGATGGAAGACAATGAGGGTTTTGATTAATGAATTTAGGGTTTTAATGAATGCATGGGAGTAAGGTTTTAAAATGAGTTTATGATAAAAATGCAATGGAGTCTTATGGTTTTGAAATGCATGGAGGGAATGAGCCTTGAACCATGGGTTCGGCCATGGTAAATGGCCGAACCCTATGGTGATGAAATGATGATTAAATGGTGGATTTAAAGGATAATGTGTTGATGAATTTAGGGTTTTTAAATGAACAAGTGTAATGATCCAAATGGGGTTAAGAATATGGTTTAGATGCATGATTTAAAACCTCTCATGGGAAGAGTTGATGAATTAGGTATTTTGAACCCATGACCCATTTTGTAAGTCATTGTATGAGCTAAGGTTTGGTCCATGTTTGTGTTTAGATGAAGGAAAATTTTATTAATTTAGATGGCTGATTTTGTTTCATGTTGGGTCATGGTTAGTGAATCCTTAGTGGATCTAAGTTATGGATGAATTTTAGACTTAAAATATACATGAATGGGTGAATGATTAAACATGGAAGGGAGAGTGGCAAAATGGTAATTATTAGCCACATTGAAGAACCATGGGTTCGGCCATGGTACATGGCCGAACCCCATGTATATTAGACATGAGCTTGGGTGCATTAGGATGACCTAATGAATGATTTAAATTGAATGGTGAATGGTGTTTGTGGTCCCCAAATGAAATGAATGAATAATGCACTCATATTAGTTAAATGCATGAGGTAAATCCCATGAAAAGATTTGATGAATTTGATGTTTTTGGACCCAAGAAAAAAAATGGAGAAAGGAACATCATGGGTTCGGCCATGGTGTATGGCCGAACCCATGCCCCAAATTGTAAATCAATTTGGGTTTAAAGTCAATGGGTATATACGTGATTAAGTATGGGGTTTGAATGGGTTTAAATGAGTAATGGTTAGATTAATTACATGACAAATTTTAATGTTTTGGTAAGTCAATAATGGACCTAAGTTGTGGATTAAATTTTGGGCTTAAGTAGGCATGAATTAATGAAAAATTGTTTATGTGAAGGGTAGTGGCAAAAATGGTAAATATGGGCTAAAATGAAGAAACCCACTAAGTTATGATTTATGGGCTTGGAAATGATTAAAACTTGGATTGATTTGGTAATTTAATAAGGTACCGGATAGCGCGAGCGGTACGCGAGTCGGAAGCCGGATTGTCGGACGGAAACGAAATAAAGACGCGAGTCGGTATTCGGTAGGATTCCTACATTTTTGTAAGCCATGGATTGGGTGATGTTTTCTTTAATTTATTTTGGAAAGCATGTGGTTGTCTTTAAGATGAGTTTTGGATTATGGATCTTGTGATGTTTTCCTTTAAATTATTTTGGAAATTATGTGAATGCTTATGATGGGTTTTGGATTAAATATTGTGGGATGGTTTCCCTTTGATTTAGTTGGTAATCTTGTAATTGTTTTAAGATGGGTTTTATTACTATTGAATTTCATATATTACATGGCATATGGCATTTACATCTCATGCATGGCATGGGAGGCATATGACAGGGGAATGATGAAATGAAACCGGAGTCCATGCTCCGTCGGGGCGACCGATAAACAGCATGGGGACATTTCACATATGTATTATTATACTTTGATGCTTGATGAGGCTTTGCCATCAAGGGGGGGACTCTTGTAATTATGATACCTTGATGATGGTTCTTCCATCAAGAGGGAGGATTTGTGATTGTTTGTATCTTGACGAGGTTTTTCCGTCAAGAGGGATATGACAGTATATGGCAGGAATGATGGGTGGGATTCATAACATTGACACCCATGGCATATCATTTACTTATATTTCAGTATATGGTGGTTTATAGTTTTCACTGTGTTATTATCTGTATGTGGTTATTACTAACCCATGTGCTAGCCCTACTCGGAATCCTACTGGGCGCGTTGTTCTAACGCCCTACTTCTACCCTAGCTGACGATGCAGGAGATGGCGGACCGGAAGGGAGAGACGGAAGCCAAACTTAGGAGCTTGGGGAGGCGGATTAACTATTTTGTTTTACTTTATTTTGGAAAAGATGTATTTGTATAGTTAGCTTGTCGGAAATGTAATAATTTAGGTAGTTTACTATGTTTTATAAATTATTTTGGACAGTACAGTATGAGGGCATTTTAGTAATTTAATGGATATCTCTTCCCTGCTATCTGAAGAACTGGTAGGATAGTTCTATGATCATCCGCATTTATTTTTATGTTCCGTGAGCTTACTTACTACGCGTGAACCGTACTCGTGGACTTATGTTCCACGCACGCGTAGGGTTGGCCAGTTAAGGGCCGGGCTTTAGAAGCTCGGAACTTAACTCGCGTCGTGACGTCCGCGCCCTTTGTCACTTTTATTTAAAAAAAAAAAAGAAAAAAAATGTACTCTGATTTTACGGTGAAAAGGGGCGGGTGTTACAAAGAGAATTCCATCAAGAAGATACATGTGTTTGTGATGGGTGGGACTCATTGCATATGACACCATGGCATGGCATTGTTTTACATGGTTTTTTGATTATGTTATCTATATGATTTTGGTACTAACCATGTGTTAACCCTATTTGGAATACGTAGTGGGCGCGTTGTCTAACGCCCTACTTCTACCCCAGTGGATGACACAGGAATTGAAGTGAATGATGAACGTGATCGGAACCAAGCATAGGAGCTTGGATGTGTTTAATTATATTTTGTTTAAGTTACTCATGGACTATGTAATTCGAGTAGCTAGCATTTGGGCATGTAATAACTTAGATATTTTGCTATAGTTTGAATGATTTATTTTGGATATTATGGTTAAGACTTGAACTACTTTTCTACCTAAAATGGAATAGAATTAGGATTCTATTATAATTCTGCAGTTATGTTTTATTCCACAAGTTAACTTGAATACGTGTGAACCATTTTAGTGGACTTGGTCTACGCACATGTATGGTTGGCCAGTTAAGAGTCGGGCTTTAGAAGCTCGGACTTGGCTCGCGTTGTGGCGTCCCGCTCTCTTTCACTCTTCTATTTACGAAAAAAATAGACTCTGATTTTCGGCATAGTGAAAAGGACGGGCCGTTACAGTTGGTATCAGAGCGAAACGGGAAGGTTGAATCTTTCAAAGTAAGATTAAGACGGTTTCATGTCTTACTGATAAATAAGAATCCCAACTGACCGACTCTTCAGAGTCCGCTACACAGGGGCCAGATTAATTTACTTCGTTAGACTCAGACTGAAACATTCAATTTAAGAACAACAAGGAATGATGGCAAAGGAAGTACAGTCACGATAATTGGATTTATCAAACATAGCAAAATAGGATATATTTCCCTGATATCCCCAAATTGAGAAAACGAATACTTGATACTAGGAAGTTTCCCCAAAAACAAAGAAATACAAAGAGTGCTTATTTGGCAATTTTCCCCATAATGTGAAAACAGAACTTTACGAAGGAGCTAAGTCAATAATGTTTTCAATGACTTAGGAAAAGTGCCACTGAAGAGAAGGACCCGACAAAACCAAAAAGGGGATGAAAAGGAGGTACAAAAATCTCAACATGAAGAGGAAGAATAACCATCTCAACATGAAGAGGAAGAACAACAATCTCAACACGATGAACAACCATCCCACCAAGAGGAAGAGGAACAAAAGAACGTGAATATACCGATGGTGCCTCCTGAACTACAAAGCTTGGTCCAAGCAGTGGTTACTTCTGTTCTTCAACAGCATCTGAACAGAAATGCTACCACAAGCGATACCAATGACAGGAGCATGGTCAGGTATTTTCAGCAACATCGCCCCCTTACTTCAAAGGGAAAGAAGGGGCTGTCGGAGCAGAAAACTGGTTGAAGAAGATTACTCAGATCCTGACCCTGCTAATGATCTCGAGTCATGAAGACAAGATATTGCTGGCTACATCATAATTGATTGATGATGCCGGTAAATGGTGGGAGGCAATAGAGAAACAACTAGCGCTTCTTCCGGAAATAGAAATGACTGCAATGACATGGGAGCAGTTCTCAACTACATTTTTGGACCACTACTTCCCCGATGAGGAGAAGGAGCGCCATACTCAAGCGTTTCTATCCTTGGTACAAGGCACCATGACGGTGGCGGAGTACCATCAGGAATTCCTTAGTCTGTCTTGTTACGCTCTATATATGGTGGATACAAAGTACCGAAGGGCTCGCAAGTTTGAGTAGGGCCTTCGGCCAAGTATAAGGGCCAAGGTAACCATATTCAAGGCAGCTACACTGGCAGAGGTGGTCAGCAGGGCCACTATAGCGGAGCAAGAGATGGCTGAGATAGTGCGGTTTGACAACCACCGAGTTCAAAGTGGGAGAGGTACACTTTAGCCCAACAAGAGGTTTCGACCTAACTTGGGAAGACCCTCACCTTCCACTGGGTCAACAGGGGGCTTTCGTCCCAATCATCCCTCTCCATCAACATCAGTCTCTTAGGTTCCCCGAGGGGTGAACAACTATTTCCATTGTGACCAGCAGGGCCATTTCAATAGGGAATGCCCATAGCTTAACAGATCCTCTTATTCAAGGGGTTCCTTTCGTCCACCAGTTAGATCAACTCATTCACGAGGAGGCAGGGCAACCCTACAGGATTTGGACGGTTGTTTACTTTAGCTCCTCCAGCAGTAGTGGATCACTCCGTGACTCAAGGTATGGCAGTAGTCAGTAGTTCGTATGCCTTTGCATTATTTGATTCTGGCGCATCCCATTCCTTCATATCTGCTGCATTCATAACCGTTACTGGCACATTAGTGCAAAAACTGTCCACATCACTCACTACTGTATCCCCCGTCGGAGACACGTCATTGGGGCTTATATGCACAGCAGTGAATACTGAACTCGCTGGATACAGATTTGAGTTCAACTAGCTGGTACTCAATATGACTGAGTACGACATTATCTTTGGCATGGACTGGTTGACTAGCGTTTAGGCCAACATCAATTGCCATCTTCGCAGGGTGAAATTTGGGTGACCCGAGGGGAAGCAGTATGTGGTATATGCTGACAAACACAGCATCCCTATAAGAAGAAGACTGCATGAAGGGTTGAATCACCTGGTATTGAGCAGTATCAGATTAAACAAGGCATCGGTGGCTGAACTTCCGGCGATAGTGAAAGACTACGCGGATTATTCCCAAAAGAACTCCCTAGCTTGCCACTCATGAGGGAGATTAATTTTGAGATCAAGCTGTACCCTGGCATTGCTCCAGTGTCATTACCACATTATTGGATGGCACCAGCTGAGATGTCCGAGTTAAAGAAGCAGATTGATGAACTACTCAGATTGGGATGAATCCGGAACAGCACATTGTCTTGGGGAGCCTCGGTATTATTTGTGAACAGAAGGACTGGTACACTCCAGATGTGTGTGGATTACTGAAAACTGAACCAGCTGACTGTCAGGAACAAGTATCCTCTACCCAGGATCGATGATCTATTCGATCAACTTAGAGGTTCCAGCCACTTCTTTAAGATTGAACTGATGTCCGGCTACCATCAAATTCGGGTTAAGGAGGAGGACATAGAGAAGACAGCCTTCAGAACGCAGGTATGGACTATATGAGTTTGTAGTCATGCTGTTTGGGCTCACCAATGCGCCAGCTGTGTTCATGGATCTAATGAACAGGATCTTCCATCCTTACTTGGACCAGTTTGTCATTATATTTATTGATGATATCCTGATCTATTCCAAAAGTCAAGAAGAACATGCTGAGAACCTGCAGATAGTCCTGGACAACTTGAGGAAGAACCAGCTATCTGCCAAAGCTAGCAAGTGTGAATTTTGGCTATCTGAGGTCAACTTTTTGGGGCATGTTATATCAGCAGAAGGTATAGCTGTGGACAATGGTAAGGTGGCGGCAGTGGGAGAATGGAAAGCACCGAAAAATGTGATTGAAAATTCGCAGCTTCCTGGGTTTGACTGGTTACTATAGGAAGTTTATCATAGGACTTCTCCAAAATTGCATCTCCACTTACTCGACTCACTCAGAAAGGAGTCAAATTTGAGTGGTCAGATGTGTAAAATCGGAGATTTGAAGAACTCAAGGAGAGACTTACAACTGCTCCTATCTTGATTTTGTGAGAAAGAGGCAAGGCCTATGAGGTACAATGCGATGCTTCAGGAGAGGGACTTGGGTGTTCTCTCATACAAAGTCAGTGTGTGGTGGCTTATGGTTCAAGACAGTTGAAAATACATAAATGCCTCTATCTCATGCATGATCTGGAACTAGCCGTAGTGGTCTTCGCTCTCAAAAGCTGGAGACACTATCTCTATGGTGAGAAGTTTGAAGTGTTTTCCGATCATAAGAGCTTGAAATACTTGTTTGATCAGAAAGAGCTCAAGATGAGGCAGTGCAGATGGATGGAATATATGTAGGATTATGAGTTCGCGCTTCGATATCATCTTGGTAAGGCGAACAAAGTGGCGGATGCCCTTAGCCGCATATCACATGCATCAGTGGCTAGTTTGATCAGGACGGAATGGGAGATGCTGAATACCATTAGAGAGTTCAATCTGTATATCAACAACCATGGGAGTATGTATAATCTGATCATACGGTCTAACATGGTCTCTAAGATTGAACAGGAATAGCGGACAAACCCGGAAGTGGAGGAGATATGTGCTAAGATGTCTACTGGTGAGGTCCTACAGGAATGAGAGTTACGACCATGACAGGGTCTTGTATTCCGAGGTAGGACATATGTGCCTAAGAGCTGCAGAAGAGAGTTACTGATCGAGACATACCAAACTAAACTCTCTATTCATCCGGGTAGCACCAAGATGTATCACGACCTGAAGAGACTTATATTGGTGGTATGGACTCAAGAGGGATGTGGCAGAATTTGTTACCCATTGCTTAACTTGTCAGTAGGTTAAGACGGAACATCAGAAACCACCAGGGTTACTCAAACCCTTACAAGTGCCGGAGTGGAAATGGGAACACATTTCCATGGATTTTGTGACACGGTTGCCAAGGTCATCAAAGGGCAACGATGCGATATGGGTCGTGGTAGACCGATTGACCAAGTCTGCACACTTTCTTCCCATCAGAATGACAGATTCATCTGAGACCTTGGGTCGACGGTATATCAAGGATATCATCAGACTACATGGTATTCTCTGGACTATTGTGTCTGACAGAGATGGCCGATTCACCGGCAGAGTGTGGCAGAGCATGCAGTCGGCCATGGGAACAGATCTACTGACTAGCACAACATTCTATCCACAGACTGATGGACAGTTGGAGAGGACGATACAAACATTGGAGGATATGCTGAGAGCATGTATGCCAGACTTCAAGGGTGGATGGGAGGATCACTTGCCGCTGGTAGAATTCTTATACAACAACAGTTACTAGGCAAGCCTCCAGATGGCTCCATTCGAGGCTTTATATGGTAGACCATGTCGATCAGCCTGTGCTGGACAGAGGCCGGTGAGCCTGCACTGATTGGACCCGAGTTGGTTGCAGGGACTACAACGCAGATACAGTTGATACGAAAACACCTACTTGCTGGACAGAGTCATCAGAAGGGCTATGCTGACAAGAGGAAGAGGTTCCTTAAATTTGAGGTGGACGACTTAGTGTTCTTGAAAGTCTCTCCACGAAAGGGGGACATGAGATTTGGAAAGAAGGGGAAACTGTCACTTAGATATGTGGGGCCGTTTCCAATCCTAAAGAGGGTGGGGGAAGTAGCTTATCAATTGGCACTTCCTTCACAATTGTCATCTTTGCACGATGTATTCCATATATCTATGTTGAGGAAGTACAATCCCGATCCCTCACATGTGCTGAATGTACAAGACATAGAGGTGCAAAGTGACGTGACATACATTCAGAAGCCTGTCAGAGTGGTGGAGATACAACAAAGGGTGTTACGAAACCGAGCGATTCAGTTCATCAAGGTGGTATGGGATCGACATGGTAATGAGGAAGCCACTTGGGAACTTGAGTCGGAAATGAGAACAGCTCACCTCGAGCTATTTATTTAAATTGTTTGAAACCCTAGTTCGTTCGATTTTCGAGACGAAAATTTTAAAAAGAGGGTTGCATTGTAACACCCCTGATTTTCAAGTTTTATATATATATATATATATATATATATATATATATATATATGAAAATTGTCCATTTAATTTGTGAATTAAATGATATGGACCTTAGATGGGTAAAGTGTTGGGTCAATTGCCCAATTAAGACCCAACAGATGGTGGACATGGTTCAATTGAATTAAATGGGTGAGATTTATTTAATTGGGTCAAAATTGTTAATTGGGTCAAAATGCCCAATTGGGACCCAATGGGTCATGGTTGACTTGGTTGACCACTAAGTGACTTCAAGCTTAATTAGGTTGGGGCTGAATTAAGTTGGAAATGGAATCAAATAATTGAGTTGAATTAAGTGAGTTAAATGAGTTGAATCAAAGAGGTGAATTGAGTTAAAGTGATGAGTTGAGTGGAAGTTAACGGGACCTTAATCTTAAGTGAGTTGAGTGGGAAGGTGGAGAGATGCATCTCATGAGACTCAAGTCAAGGCATACACGTTGGAGATGGGAGTTTCATCTCATGGGATGAAACTCCAAATGTATCATTAATGGGGAGGTGGACGGTTTTGTGATGTTACACAATCCTACACAAGGCATACACGTTGAAGATGGGAGTTTCATCTCATGGGATGAAACTCCAAATAGATCATTGATGAGGGAGGTGAAGGGTTGTGATGTTACACAAGCCTACAGAAGGAATACACGTTGGAAATGGAGGGCTTCCATCTCAAGATGGAAACCCAAGGGTCAAACAGCAGGAGTGTTTCATCTCATGGATGAATCCTCCAAATGGAACATTAAGGAGGGAGGTGAGGAGGCATAGGAGTTACAAAGGGGTATCACCAAAGGACATCACCCTTGGTTGAATTTCATTAAACAAGAAAAGACTAAGGGGTTGCATCTTAGACTCTCACTCTCTCCCTCTCACTCAAGGCCAATCCCCTCTCATTGACAAAGGGAGAACACTTAGAGTTTTATCTCAAATCTTCTCTTTCTCCCTCTCACAAACCTATACCTTTTTGGCCGAACCCACTCCTGGAAGTTTCATCTCAAGACCTCTCAAGCTCACACTCGGCCAAGGATCAAGGAGGAAGAAGAGGCTAAGGAAGAAGAAGATCAAAGGAACAAGAAGGGGTGAAAAAAACTGGAAGAGTCGCGAACTTGGTAAGTACATGATGAGTTTATTAAGTAAGATAGAGTTTCATGTATAAAAACCATTAATGACAAAGGAACGGCTGGATGAGGTTCAGCCATGATGTATGGCCGAGCCCCATCAAGGAATATGAGCATGGTTACATGATTTTCAAAAGGAAGTGATGAACCATAGAGTTCGGCCATGTTGTATGGCCGAACCCCATAGAAGGACATTAGTTATTTTAATGGATTTGAAGGATGAAAATCATAGATGAATGTTTAAGATTTTAAAAGGTTTTCAATGGTTTAAATGGATGCATGTATGAGAACCATCAAAGGATCAACCACGGAGGTATGATGTGTTTTAATGGAAATGATGAACCATAGGGTTCGGCCATGTTGTATGGCCGAACCCCATGGAAGATTATTAAGGATTGTAGAAGATTTAAATGAAGTCATGTTGATGGACTTTGAGTTGTAAATAATGACTTAAGGGTATGATTAAACCCTCCCATGGAGGGACTTGTTTATGAACTTAAGATGGTAAATTATTTAATGGAGAACATGGAAATGAGACATCATGGGTTCAACCATGGTGTATGGCCGAACCCCATGAACCAATTTTAATGGGCCATTTAGAGATTTAAGCATGATTAGAAATCATTAATGGTTCTATGTTTGTGGATCAGTTATGGACTTAGGCATGTTTAAATGAATGAAATGTTTAGTCATGATTTATGTTATGGACTTAAGTATGGGAAAGTAAAGTGATTACCTAAGGAAAGAAATGATGGCCAAAGGGGTTAAATTAAAGGACCATGGGTTCGGCCATGGTGTATGGCCGAACCCCATGGATTGTGTTTTTGAATATATGTTGGTATATAGGACTTAAATGTATGATTAAATCATGGAAATGAAGGACTATGGGTTCGGCCAGGTGTATGGCCGAAGCCCATGGGGAATGTTTTGTGGACTTAGGTTGTTATCAATGTTAAATAATTATTGTATGAGCGATTAGGTTTATGAATCAAAGATGGCATGGTCTTGGATTTAATCAAAAGATCAAAGGACTAAAAAGAAGGGCACAAAGGAATATTTGTGGACTTAGGGTTTCTTAGATGGTTACACTTATGTGGATTGGTTAATAACTAAAAAGAGGGACCCAAATTCAAGTGGGTGAGGTTCGGCCATGTTGTATGGCCGAACCCCACAAAGATGTGTTATGGACTTAGACATGATTGTAAATCAAATGGAACATGGGTTTGATTGATTGACATGTAATAAGGTAACGGGACCTCAGAAGCAGTGTACGATCGGTGATCGATTTCCAGGACGAAAACGCAAAGACATATTAAGTTGATCATTGGTAGGATTCTACCTCTTTGAAACCATGGGACATGTAATATGATTTTAGTTCATGTTTTTGATGAGTTATTTTGTATCAACTATGATGTTTCAAATATGGAAGTTTTATGCTATGATTTACACTATTACATAGCATGTGGACATTTGCATCTCATGCATGGCATGGGAAGGATGATTTGTAACCGGAGGCCACGCTCCATTGGGCGTCCATAAGGCATCCGTGGGAAGACCTTGATGTGCATTATTTATCAAGAAGTAACCAGAGAACACACTCCAATGGGGTGTCCGTAAGGCAACTGTGGGGATACCTTGATGAGGAGAATTCCATCAAGAGAATACATGTGTTTGTGATGGGTGGGACTCATTGCATATGACACCATGGCATGGCATTGTTTTATATGGTTTTTGTGATTATGTTATCTATATGATTTTGGTACTAACCATGTGTTAACCTTATTTGGAATACCTACTGGACGCGTTGTCTAACGTCCTACTTCTACCCTAGTGGATGACATAGGAATTGAAGGGAATGATGAACGTGATCGGAGCCAAGCATAGGAGCTTGGATGTGTTTAATTATATTTTGTTTAAGTTACTCATGGACTATGTAATTCGAGTAGCTAGCATTTGGGATGTAATAACTGAGATATTTTGCTATGGTTTGAATGATTTATTTTGGATATTTAAGTTAAGATAATTATGGTTAAGACTTGGACTACTTTGCTATCTAAAATGGAATAAAATTAGAATTCTATTATAATTCCGCAGTGATGTTTTATTCCAGTAAGTTAACTTGAGTACGTGTGAACCATTTTAGTGGACTTGGTCCACGCACACATATGGTTGGCCAGTTAAGGGTCGGGCTTTAGAAGGTCGGACTTAGCTCATGTCATGGCGTCCCACTCTCTCTTACTCTTCTATTTACAAAAAAAAAATAGACTCTGATTTTCAGCATAGTGACAAGGGCGGGTGTTACATAATGCACGATTGAATCGATCCTCTCCCAGCAATCCATCATCTGCACGAATGTATCGTCTTGGGACCTTAGGTGTTTGACAGACCATTTCCAATTAGGACATTTGTTTTCGAAAACGATTGGTCGTATGACCACGATAGATCGTCACTGTCAAAGGCGATTGATCGCCAGACACGATGTGTTGGCATGATAGTAAAATCAATGTTTTTCCATATTAAATTCATGTTCTTGTTATGGATCAAACAACCACTAGGCTACTTAAATTATCCAGATGTGATCTCTAAACCTAGGCAATATCATCATAAGGAGTGGGGTCCACCTAGAGTCTTCTATGTCCAATTTACATTCTGTTATTGCCAGACATGTTGATGATCCTTTGAATCTTGATTGATCTTCCATCTTGAGCTTCATTCAATGACCACTTGATTCTTGAGCTTCTAACTTAAAGGCAATGCTTCACTCGAGTCATGGATTTGACAAAAAGGGACTTAGCAAGCCGAGGCACTAACATTCTTAAAACAATTTAATAAGAGGAAAAACAAAAGAAGAGTTAAAAAAGAATACTCTAGAGAAATTTCTAAAAATAAACCACACTTTTCAAAAGAAAAATCAAGGCGATAAATTCAAAGAAAAATACAAGGACAAGTCCAAAGATCACCAATGTTTTAACTGTGATGGATATTGGCACTTTGCTAATGAATGTCCTTCTAAGAGGATTTTTAAAAAGAAAGCCATGACCACTTTAGTGGAAGATGACACATCACAATCCGAAAATGACTTCGATGTGTCAACCCATGAAAATGTTGACAATTCAAAAGGTTTCATTGCTTCCATCTCTTATGATTCTTTAAATGCTCTAAATGTTGAAAGTGATAGTGAAAGATCAGAAAGTGAGGAAGAAAATGATGGCTTACAAGATGCCTACCATGCATTGTTTTTAGAAAGTAAAAATTTAGCCAAAAGGCTAAACAAATCAAAATGTTAAAGCACCTAATTGGAAAATCAACTAATATTCGAGAAAGAAAATTTGAAGACGATTTAAGAAGAATATCTATGTCTTCAACAAAGACTAAAATTGGCTCAAGATGAAATTTGTAAGCTAAAATAAGCTGAATCAAAATTTGTATCTAAAAACCAAAGGATTGTTGCTGAATTAAATAAATTAAGGAGTCGTAAAATAAAATTTGAAGATAAATTTACTCAAGGGGAAGAAAAACTTGAAAAATTTCTAAACATTGAAAAGAAGTTTGGAGATAAAACTAGGCTAGGCTTTAATAAGAAAGTTAATAAGAGACCCATCTCCAAAGCTTTATTTGTTAAAGGTGAGCATGCATCCTCAACACCTCCTAATGTGACATGTTATTATTGTGGGAAAAAGGGTCACATGAGGTTTGAATGCTACCTGAGGAAGAAACACCTTAAAAATAAGATCTCTCAAACAAATGTAAATCTTCACGCCAATAATAAAAGTATTGTGTTTGGAGGAAACCAACATGATCCTTTGGTCCAAAAGCTAAAAGAATTGTTGAATGAGCTCACCATGAATTGTGACAAGAGGAGAGCAGGTTTTAGAGATCTTAGGGGTGACATTAGGCCTTTACCTTCCAATGAAAATGGGTTCAAAAGATGAGAGGGTTGGTTTAGGCCCTTTGATGTGTTCAGATCCTCTATGTGTCTTCACTAATGTAGTTTCGAGGATCGGAAGAATCTGTTGGGTGATGGTTCCTTCTTGGTTTCAAATATTGGAATAAATGTTTTTGTCTTAAACCGTATGTTTTGTTGAATCTTTATCTACATGATAATATTGTTTAGTACCCTTTGTTAATTTATGAAAAAAAGGGGGAGAAAAATGGCACTAATGTTGAGGGGGAGAAATTTCAAAATCTCATCTAGTTTCCTATGTCGTTTGTAGGATTTTTTTTACAGGCATCATTTCAGGGGGAGAAAAAGAAAAGTGGGAGAGAGAAGAGTTAGTGCAAGAAATTCAGTCTTTGTATCAGTTGTAATTTTTTTTATGTCAAAGACTTGTAATTAATTGTAAAGGGGTTTAATGAGATGTATTCATTAGAGTCTAGGTTTTGTCACGAAATTGACAAAGGGGGAGATTGTTAGGGCCTCGGTTTGACTGAGTCTATATTTTTTCAATTCCGTGACCTTGTGTGTTTCCTTGCCTTGGAAGAATTTGAAATTTTCAGAAATCTATTGGAAGATCTACTATGCATTGAAGTTTCTACACAGTATACTTGATTGGCACACAGGTAAGTGGACCTTAGTGAACTTTAGGTAAAACCAAATTACCCCAAGAAGACAAAGGCTAAAACTTAGACATCTGGAAAATATTTGGTCTCAACGTCGGGGCCTCAAGCTCTGTCTCGAGCCCTCGAGACTAAAGCTAGTGAGAGCACGAAAGTTCTCGGTACTAGAACATGATTGTCTTAGGGGGGGGGGGGGGGGGACGGGGTGAATAGGACAATCTCTAATTTTAATGGCCTTAAAAAAATTCTTGATTAATCACAATAATTTGCAGCGGAATAAACAAGATTAATTAAGTGTGTGATAACAAGAGTGTACAAGTTATAAAAACAATCACACATGCAAAGAACCAAACACCCGATGTAAAGTGGTTCGGAGTAAATCCCTCATACATTCACTGATGAACTCACCCAATCATAGGTTATCCCAAATTCACTATGTGGGGAATTATGCCCTCACTAATAGAGTATGAATTACGCCTAAACAAATAGAGTGAGACTTTCGCCCAACTCGAATCCTAGTTTTGAAAGATTCGACCTCTCCAGTCTAATCCTTATCCCTTTATTTTTTAGAGTGATTCAAACACCTTGCTTTAATCCACTTAACAAGATGATTTAAATAAAATCAAACTTAGAAGAACTTTCCTTTTTGTAGCTCACAAGATGTAGATGTGCTTCTCTAAAGAGTTCTCCCAATGATATCTCGTTGATGACGAAGATGTGGTTTTGTATGAGCAATCACAATCTATGGGAGAGGTTTTTAAGATTTCTAATTTGCAAGTTGAATCCTAGACTTGGTTTCCCTTTCTATCTTAATCCGATCAATGGTTTGAATTGATTCAAATGATTCACAAGAGTGAAGAACTTAGAGAGAATGATCCCCTGATTTTTCCTTTGAATTTTCCAATGAATTCAAGTAGTTAAGGCTCTTAGTGATTCTAAAGAGGGATCTTAAATGTTGTTCCATGGGATCCTTAAATTCTCCAAAGAGTGGAGTATATATAGGGAAAACCAGATTTTTCCAAAACAGTAAGTCCACGATCGATCGTGGTACACAATGGGTCGTCGGGTTTGAAAATGACTTGCCACCAACCAGACCTTTGCACATTAATGAACTCCAATGGTACAATAATGGTTACACACGATAGGTTGTGAAAACCAATGCCAATGGGTCGTGCACTGACAATGGTATCGTCCTGAGGACAATTGTATTTTGCCGAGTGTTTCCCATCCAGGACTCTAAAAATCCTAACCGACAGGTCGTGTACCACGATCGGTCTGCCTTGTCACTCACGATGAGTCGATGCCCACGATAGTATCGGCCTGTGAGTGAACCAATTTGACAGTTTTTTTCCAAACAAAACTCATGTCAATCCGGATGACGAGTCGTGGACCACGATGGGTCTATCATATATCTGACAATAGATCGTCAATCACGATGTGTCGTCCTTGACCATAAATCAGATTTTACGTTTGAGTCTACTTGTTTTGTTAGATGTCAAATTCCATTTAGGCTTGATTAAATTTAACCAGATATGATCTCTAAGCCTAGGCAAGGTCATCCTAGAGGGTGGGACCAGCCTTGAGTCATTTATGGCCAATTTATCTTGGTGATTGCCATACACAAATGATGAGTTGAATCTTCAAATGATCTTCCAATCTTGAGACTTGATTCAATCTTCACCAACTCTTGAGTCTTGATATATTGCTTCATACTTCCAAAGCAATGTTTTTCTAGGTCATGGAATTGATAACAAGGTAGCTCGGTCAAACTGGGGCACTAACATAGCAAATCTGTCAAAAACTGTAAAACTCTTTGGCATTCAGTCTTGAGCCCTCGAGCATTTTGTCGAAGCCTCGAGACCCTCCGTATCTGAGAGCAATCTTGATAGTTTGTACTTTACATGTGCTCTCAGCCTCGAGGCTTCGAACAGGCTCCTCGAAGCCTCGTTGTAATGGCCCAGGTCAACACAATGGTTATGGGAATAAGAGGATATATGAATCGTACGATTTTATGATTTTCGATTCATGATTCACACCCTTAGACCAATTTCAATACGATTCGAGTTTGATAACATTGGGTAAGATTGGAGAATGCTATACACTTAGAGCATTGGGAATATTCGTAAAATTCCATGCTCACAAGGTGTGTGATAATATGTTTGAGTGAATGTTCCCTTGTGCACATTCCAATGTATAGTTCGGTAAAGTTATGGTTTGACCTCTTTATGCCTATGTGTGATAGATGTAAATATATTGTATCGAATACATATGTATGAGTTTCCCAAGTTCCCTATGATTAGATGTTTACTATAATTGAGAATTCATAGATTTGTGACGTGTTAAAGTATGATAGAATGTATGATAAATCAAGATTGCCCAAGATGTGTAATGTAGAGCCTTGATAACTTGCCATACTTGAGTATGGTTATGAAAAATGTATGTATCAAATGAATTCTCATGATTATGATTGGAATTCTTAGATGGGTAACTCATATAATAAGCGTGATGAATGTGTTTTAATGGCATGCTTGGATTATGTGATGATGTGTACATCACTAGTAAGTATCTATGTTGATAATGGTTGTGGTGGATCGACTTAACCATGTGTAGAACGAATTTCCATGATTTGAAGAGGAACTTGGTAAAGGGTTAGACTAAGTGATATGGGTGAGTTAAGATCAAGTATCTTAGAACCCAAGGGGGTTAGCATGATTGAGAATGCATAGAATTCACTATAAATGCTAAGAAAACCTTGTTTGATTTCCCCAAAATAAATGTATGACCACTCCCCAATGTCAACCCAAATGTGAAAATAATGAACTACGGTTGATCTGATCCACTATGTAGTACATAGGCAACTGAGAGTATTGTGCCCCAGCTCGATCAAAAGACGAATTGTGTCATCCATTTATATTAAGGATGATGTAAGTTGTTGAACAAATGTGAAGGCTAGAAAGGGATTGGTGGGATATATTTTCCCTAATAGAGACCCTAATACTAGATGTTGGCTCCCTCGAAGGCGGCCCGAAGAGGTTATGATGCCTTGAGAGTCCTGATATGATGAGACATATATGTTTGTTACTCGAGTAAAGCCTAGAGTGGCTAGAGAGTGAAAATTCTTAAGATAGACAGATGAGAACTTTGGCACTGAGATGTATGCCACTAGATCACTTGATTATATTGAGACGTGGTATGGATGCGCCCCTCAAATGATATTGATTATATTGAGGCGTGGTATGAGTGCGTCCCTCAAGTGATATTGATAATTGAGACGTAGTATGTGTGTCCCTCACTTGATATTGATTATATTGAGGCGTGGCATGGGAACGTCCCTCACGTGATATTGATTATATTGAGGTGTGATATGAGTGCGTCCCTCATGTGATATTGATGATTGAGACGTAGTATGAGTATGTCCCTCACGTGATATTGATAACGTTATGCCTCAGTCCATTAAAAAAGAAATTGTCTAATCAGTAGATCATTGTGTCTCACTTGTGTATAGTTAAAATGATGAGATAATTATATAGATTCCATGAGTAAGGCCTACAGTAGCCATGAGACCGTGGGAGCCACGATATGAACATACGGAGACTGTCACATTGGGATGTAAATGTGACTTGGTCACTTGATATTGAGATATGGCATGGGTACGTCCCTCACGTAATTATGATGGTTGACTGACCGTTCTAGAGAGGTATTCGGGATGGTGGGGTCGGCTATGGAGACTTGGTCCTGTAGGGTTGTCGTCGAGGAGTAGGTCCCTTACATGCTATGTGCTGGAGGGCGCTCTCACGGTATTTAGTAGACGTATTGGTCTTATGTTAGACATGTTGGTCCCATGATAGACGTATTGGTCTTATGTTTGACATGTTGGTCCCATGGTAGACGTATTGGTATTATGGTGGACATGTTTGTCCCATAGTATACGTATTGGTCTTATGTTAGACATGTTGGTCCCATAGTAGACGTATTGGTATTGGTGGTGGACATGTTGGTCCCATAGTAGGCGTATTGGTCTTATGGTAGACTTGTTGGTCCTATGATAGACATATTAGTTCTACGAATGTACGAGTTATGCCCATGGATGGATTATACCCATGGAGTGAATATATTCATGGATGATTATTACCAATGGATAGATGATACTCACTGATGGAGAGTTACCAGGGATAGATGATGAATCCCATGGATGTTGTTCCATTGTAGACATATTGGATTCATGCCTAGATATTCATTATATGGTGGGCATATTGTCCCCATGATAGATATAGTGGTCCCATGGTAGACGTATTTGTCTCATGGTGGATGTGGCGGTTCTATAGATAAATATTATTTTCCTATGGATGGTTATTCCCATGGAGGGTTTTGTGACCATGGATGAGTATTGTATATCGTGGATAGATATTCCCACAGAGGGTATTGATTCCATAGAGGATTGGACCCATATTTAAAGTATTGTCCTTGGTGAGGGATGTACTTATGTTCAGGTATATCCCATGTGTGACATTGACCCCATGGTTGATGGTGTTCCCATGGTTGGTATATGGACCTTTTTGGCTAGACCTGTGATAGATGAGATCCAGTCTGCTGATGAGGCCCACAATTGGGTAATTAGAATGTGTTGATGTGAATTCATAAATAACACGGGATTAGTGCCATGAAATAAATGAATGGAGAACTACACAAGATCTGATCTTCATTGGAGTACGTAGGCAGTTGATAATTCATTTCGATCAAATCAAAGGTCCAATAAGTCCTAAGATTCGTAGGGATCTCACAACACGTGTAGGTGCCACGTGCTTGGACTATGAGTTGTGCATGCTTCAGAGTACAAAAAAAAAAAAATATTATGGTTTCTCACGTGTCCGTTGGGTCGGGGCGTGACACTTGTGATTTAAAATCATAAAAAAATCAGGGCGTGTAATCTAGAGAATCTATGAGCTGTATTACCATATACATGCTCGAGGCCTTGAAGACGCGCCTCGAGGCCTCGAGACTTAGCTGTTGCAAAAACTTAGTATAAATACACGGTTTGTTTGTTTCAAAACATAGATGTAGAGATTTAAAAACAAAACCTAAGGCCTTTAGAGACATCCCAGAGCCATTTCTCTTCTTCATCACCTATAACAAGGAGATTCATATCATTCAATTTTTTATTTATGAAGAAGATGGTAACGTTCCTCTAGGACCAAATTTGTTGCTCTCTTATCCTAGACCTGTGTTTCGCTTTGCCAAAGCTTACTAAAGGAAGATTTTGATCTGAATGTAGAAGTGTGAAAACATCATCATAAGAACACACTTTTGAAGACTGGTTAAGGCACAAGGCAAGTGTTCCTTTTTTATCTTTTATTTGATAAACATTGTAAGGTGGATTAGAATACTGTGTTCGAACCACCCAAAAAAATAGTCGTTGAGGAGTAGACTATGGGGTCGAACCACTATAAAAAATTAGGTTGTACTATCTGGGTGAGAAGCCCATTCATAGTATATTTGGACGACTCAGAGTTGGAAAGTCTGACAGTGATGTAGATTTGATTAAACCGAACCACTATATATTGTTGTGCATATGTAGTGTTCGATGGATTGTTTATTATTATTTGCACACATGTTCGATTATTTCCGCTACACATATTGTTAAATTGATTTTGTTTAAAAAGGGTAATAAAATTAGTTCTGACCTATTCACCCCCTCCTAGGTCTTGCATTGTTTTAGTAAAGGACTTTCAAGAGTTAACTGATGGAAGAGCCCAATGGTTACCCGAGATTAAGTGTCCAACATGAAGGTTCCTGCCTAGCCCCAAATCATAGCAAGCCTAGTTATCAAAATGATCTTTTAAAATGAAGCTTGGCCGAAGACATGGGTCATTCCAGAAGTTAGTGTGCAGACCATTTCCCACAGAAAGAAAGCATGTCTCTTGACCTTATCACGAATACTGATAATGGATCGCCAGGCTCAAGAGGGGTTGGCGCACAAAACAGCATCCCAAATATCTTTGTTCTTCAATATTTTACATGGGGCCATTTGATCCACAAGTCGTCCTTGTTATTAGCAGTCTTCCAGACTTCCACCATCAAGCAGGCTTCGTTAATGATGGAGAGACGCCTTAACCCCAACCGACCCTTTTTCTTGGGGGTGTAGATTTTTTCCCAGCTTATGGTATGTATTCTCCATTGCTACTCAGAGCCATAAAAGAAGTTTCTCATCATTTTTTCTATGGACTCCATACAAGCTTTAGGAAGAAGGAATGCACTAGCCTAGTAGATATGGAAGTGGTTTATGGTAGAACAAAGTAGTTCAACTTTACCAGCAAAGGAAAACGATGCCCCTACCCAGCGAGATAGCCTACATCTCACCTTGGAGTTAAGCTCAGCTTAATTAACAAGGTGCAACCGTGAGGAAAAAAGAGGTAGACCCAAATACTTGATTGGAAAAATGACTTCATTCATGCCAAGAAGGTTAAGAATGCGCTCCTGATCGGTTGTGGACCTAGATAAGATAATCCCCTTGTTAAGAATGGTTTGTTAAGAGCACAAGAGAAGGCTTCCATAACCAAGCAAAATGAGAAGGGGGATTGGGGGTCTCCTTGCCTCAGCCTTCTAGATCTCGTGAAAAAACCATGAGGAGAACCGTTAACCAGAACATAGAAAGAAGGAGATTCAATGCAACATTTTATCCATCCATTCCATTTGTTATCAAAGTTCATTTGATTCAAGACAAAGAGAATACAAATCCAATTAACATTATCAAAGGCCTTCTTCAGATCAATTTTGAAGCACATCCTCGTAGGACCATTACCCAAATGGATACTTCTGATCAAATCATGGCACAACATAATATTGGACGCAATACCCCGCCCAGGGATGAATGTACGTTGGTGATTGCTGACAAACAAATGCATGACAGGCTTCAGCCTCACCATGAGGATCTGAGAGAGACCCTTATAAATCTCATTAGAGAGGGCAATGGGTTTGTAATCTTCCGAGCTATTAGCACTAGGGCTCTTGGGGATTAAGGCAATGAAAGAACATTTGACTTGATTCAACAGCATAGAGGCAGCCAAGCAGTTAATGACGGCAACTGTAACAACCTGATTCGATTCTTCGAGATTTTTGGGCCTCAGTAGCAGAGGAAAGAGTGGGCCCCATTTTGCCTGGTTTCGAATTTAGGGACTCAATGGGTGTTTTGGTAATTTTAAATTATTAAATGTTTTATCATGCAAGATGTTTGAAAATCACACGATTTCCTCCGCTTATATTCGACATCCGACTTTTTAACGGATTTTAGATTTATTTTCGGAAAGACTACCGAATTTGGAACTTGATTTGTTTTGTGTGTTTCGAGGTTTTATTTTAAAAATTGAATATATATATATATATATATATATATATATATATATATATATATATATATATATATATATATATATAAGTGTATTTTATTAAAAAAATTAGTGCATTTTCCAATTTTTTTTTCAAAGTATGTGTTTTCAGTGGAGTCCTGTGGCTTTCGTCCCCAAATCGGACCTGAACCCCAGTAGGCCCTCCTTGGCTTGGTCCACTTAACCCTAAACCCTAAAACACCCAAGGAAAACACTAGATAACCCCCTTTGTGGAAGCAACTGCAACTATTTTTTGCTACAGTTGCCGCCGTATATGCCCCTCTCCCGTGTTTCTATTTCCCTCTTCTCTTCTCCTCTCGACCCAGACCCTAAACCCCCTTCTTAAGCTGCCGCTCACCTCTCCCCACTCTTCACCTTTCTGCGATTTCTGTCCCATCCCTTCCCCCATCCGGTTCTCTATCCTTGCTGTGAATCACCACCCCTCTTTGAGTTGCAGACCTCTGCAGTAGCCCTGCAGTTCGTCGTCGTCCAGATGTGGCCAGACCTCCAGCCGTCGGTTTTCTTGGTTGTATCCTCCGTGCTTACCGATCTCAGGTACTCTGCTCTTTCCATTTTCTTCTTCTTCTTAACCTTCGTCTCCTTCCTCTCCCTTCCCTCTCTCTCTCTCTCTCTCACTTTCCATCTATTTCCTCATTTTTCCTTGATTTTTCCCCATGTTTTCCAGTTCCCTTTCCATTTCTTTCATTCAGTCGTGTGACTGGGTTGACTCAGCCAGATCATTGAGTCGACTCAGTTGTGAGCTAAGCTAACCAAGTTTGCAGACCCGATCTGCGGCTTGGGCCCAGTTCGGCCCAGCCTTGGTCTGGCCCAGCTAGACCTAGCTCGACCCAACCAGGCCCAGTCCGGCTCAGTCCTGGCCCAGTCCAGCCTGGCCCAATCTCTGCCCATCGTAGTTTTGGACCCATTTTTAGACTTGGCCTGGTTTAGCCCCAGTTTCAGACCAGTTTTATGTTCGGTCTGGTTTTGGGCCTGACCCATTTTCAGACCCGTTTGCAATCGGAGCTTATTTTGGCCCATTTGCCTCGATTGCTTATCCTTGTGTTCTTGTTTCTTCAACCTCGCAACCCACTTTTATCGCTTGGATTTCGAATTGCACACATGTGAGGGGACTCATCAAACTTGTTTTAACATACATGAAAATCATATATCCTTCTATAAACAATTGGACATGGAGTACTAGGAATGGGGGACCTTTATGTGATTTGAGCCACTCGGCAAGGGAAATCGTTGTGGTGATTGATGTGTAAACGAACCTCTTCGGGCGTACTCGTGTCAGAATACTTGTGATAGCATGTTAGTTGAGTAACAAGATAACATGGTTGTTGATATCCTGATAATATGTTGGTTGGATAACATGATGATATGCGTTGTGTGATAACATGCTATTTGATTATGTAATAACTTGTTGGGTGCAATAAAATGCAAGATGGATCATGTGGTATCATGATATATATAACATGTGGCGATGAATGATATGCTTTTGATAATAACATGTTACTTGTTTGTTTGATAATATGCGATAGATGATATAGTATATACATGATGAGCATGTGATATGCTATGTTGATAATATGCGTAGAGATAACTTGGAATGCATTTAGCTAATATATTTGGAATGCCAGTTGGCATTGGTGCTAGGCCAAACCAGGATTTAGAGACTCCCCCTAGCTTGTTGGGAAGTTGGGATTGAGAGATTATGGGGAACTATGCCAGGAGGCGTGGTTTGGCTGTAGATCACTAGATGGTAGAGTGTGGGTGAATTTACTCCATAGTATGAGTTTGACTGTTAGGTCTATTATTGTGATTTTAGGACACACTTATGGGAGAGGAGAGGTCTAGTTTGGAGGGCCAGGTGCCCGAGGTTCCCAAGAGGGACATGTGGTGAGGTGGTCATGGAAACTGTAAGAAGGCTCTTTGGTCGAGTGTTTGTTCGCACAAGGCAAACTAGAGGTCATTACAATCACGGTACCCGAGTGCATGATGGATGAGGAGTCCCTAGATGATAGAGTGGGTTGAGGGCGTTTCAGCCACTCATTGGTCAAGGGATGGTGCTGTTGAGGACAGCTCCCGCTGGTATGGTTTATGTTCCCCGGATGACCAAATGGGTTGAGGGTGTATCACCCACTCATTGGCCAAGGGATGTTGCAGTTGAGGACTGCTCTCGTAGGTATGCTTTATGATCCCTGGATGACTTAGTGGGTTGAGGGTGTTTTGCCCACTCATTGGTCGAGGAATGGTGCAGTTGAGGACAGCTTTCGCTGGTATGGTTTATGATCCCTAACCGAGTGGGTTGAGGGTGTTTCGCCCAATCATTGGTTGAGGGATTGTACGGTTGAGGACCGCTCCCGCTGGTATGGTTTATGATCTTCGGATGACCGAGTGGGTTTAGGATGTTTCCCCCACACTTCGGTCGAGGGATGGTACGGTTGAGGACAACTCCCGTAGGATTGATGGTCAAGTTATGATTCACGACTCGTGCTGCCAGTCTGTGGTGAGTATGGATTATATGGAGGTGGCCTTAGAGGTAGGGTGGTGGTAGAGTACGTCGTGTACGGACTGGGTCTCCCTAAGAGCCAGGTGGGTTGAGTGTTTGTTCGCCCACATTTTGGCTGAGGGGTGTGGTACTGTGATTACATGTGGTTATGACCTTAGAGTTCATGGTGTTGACTCAACGTGAGTTTATAAGGTGCCTAACGAGTGAGTCCGGCCGGCCCACTCGGTGGAATGCCTATGGAATTTCGTGATGGGTGGGTCTGCTGGTTGTGTCGAGACCACAGATGGGTCTAGTTCGTAGTCCATTGAGGACTAGCACGGTGGTTACTCCCGTCTGATAGTATGTTTGGGACTCTATTGAGCCCGGCTCATGGTTGGTTGTGGTATGTGTGGATCACCCTGGGAGAGTCATAGGATTACTTGAGGGTCAGGGGTCCTAATCTGGTTGGGGATTGGTCTGTGTACCAGTGAGTGGGTGGACTGTAGCGAATGGGCATATGTGGGAGTTACCCCAATGTTGCATTGAATTGGTTAGAGGGTGTGTTGGTGGCCCGATAGGTGTGGGCCCGTGCACTAGGGGTATGACACAAGTTCGCATGGTTGTGCATATAGACATTTAAGACATTGATGTTCTCATATGATTATATGCAGTGTATGCTTGATGACAATAATGCATGTGTTACCCTCATTGGGCATGTAGAGCTCACCCCTTGCTTTATAGGTACTTCTTAGATGAGGGGTCGATGGGACCCTCAATCGGGTGTTGGATGTGGAGCTACGATTTTATTTTTTTTTTGGTTATAGTTCCATTTTGTAGTTGAGAGCTTGTTAATGTAATTGAGACATGTTCATGCATGAGTTGGATGAATGTAATAATGAGATGATGATATTACTTTTAATTGTGATTAATATTTTATTGGTACTTTTGGTTATTGGTTTAATTCTGGATTGTCCGTGGTTAGTGTGGGTTGTGGGAGCAGTGTTCCCTTTTAAAAAAAATGTAACTGAAATAGTATTAACTCAATTTCGAGAATTTGTATCAGTTTTAATGTGCCCGTAGTGGAAGGGGACATTACAGCAACAGTAACATCTTTCCCCACAGTTTCCAACATTCTTGCTAGAACTTACCATTAAAACCATCGGGCCCCGGCGCTTTGGAATGATGAGCCTTAAGAACCACATGAAGCGAGATAGAGCTAGCCACATGATCAGTTAGCCTAGACATGATGTTGAAGTTTTTGAATTGGTTCAAATGAGTAGTCTTCCAATCTGTTATGGATTCACTATTTCCATACAGATCAACAAAATATTAAATGAACCTAAGGTTAATAATGGAAGGCTATTTGCTTCGAGTGCCGTTGGATAAAAGAATAGAAATGATGTTGTTTTGGTGCTGGTGAACCTCAACAGTTCTATAGAAAAACTTGTTTCCCATGTCCTTAAGGTTGAAGCTGATCAACCTTTATTTTTGTAGGAGAAAGCTTGCTTCAAAGTCCAGCTCATGCTCGAGTTTCTCTTTGGTTGCCAAAAGAAGGGAGGGGTTGGAGCTAATTGGCAAGAATCAAAAGACAAATGAGCAGCTTCCAGGTTTAGCCTAGCAGAGGCAATACGGTTGCTAACAGGTGAATATGACTTATGCCAATGGATGAGAGCACGCTTAACTCTTTTAGGCTTTGTAGCAAGCTTGTACATAGAGGTGCCATCCACAGGAGGATCCCAATAATCCTTCACAATTTTTTGAAAGTCCTTGTCTCTACACCAAGCATTGATAAACTTAAAAGGAATGTTGAATTTACCCATAGTTTGTTGAAGGCATAGAGAAATCCCTCTGTGATCAGACAAGCCATGACCAAAATAATTGTTGTGAGAGTGAGTGAAGCAGTTGAGGAATTGATGGTTGACCAGAATGCGATCAAGTTTAGTCTCAACCCTCTTTTGGCCATATGAGCAATTGGACAAAGAAAAATGATGCCCCGAAATTGAGTAATCGATCAACTTGAATTGTTCCATACAATCATTGAACTGATCAATAGCTCTCAGATTAGGAGGCGACCCACCACATTTTTTATCAGCCCCTCTAATACAGTTGAAGTCTCCTAAAATTTTGCAAGCACCAATACAGTTGGAGGTGAACACTTGGATTTCAGCCCAAAGATCTTGTCTGGAATAGGACATTTGAGCCCATATATGTTGCCAAGGAACAAAGGGGGAAGTCCAGGAAAGGACACTTTACATAAAATAACCTGATTAGAAGTTTGGAGAATATCCACAGTCAAAATAACTTTCCAAAACACCCAGATCCTGTCAGAGTAACCGAACAAAAGGTTAGAATAACTTTGCCAATTTCTATCATTTACTTTGTTAGTGCCCCAGTTTGATTGAGTCACCTTGTTGTCAATTTTGTGACCTAGAAGAGCGTTGCCTTGGAAGATTGAAGACAATGAATGAAGACTCAAGTAGTGTGAAATTTGAATCAAGGCTCAAGCTTTGGAAGATCAAGTGTAAGACTCAAGCATCACTAAGTGTATGGAAATCACGAAAGATAAATTGGCCATATATGACTCTAGGGTGGACCCGACACGCCTAGGAAGACCTTGACTAGGCTTAGGAACAAATTGGTAAATCATAAATCTAGCCTAGTGGACCTTGACATCCAATAGAACCAAACGTACTTAAACTCACAAAACTGGTATACCGTTAGGACGGCACATCATGTCTGGTGACCCATCACCAAAGACAGGACAAACCCATCGTGGTCGACAATCCATTGTGGAATGACAAGAGTTCTCATTGGAAAATATTGTCAAACAGGTTCGCTCTCAGGCCGAGACCATCGTGGTTTCCGACCTATCATAAATGACAGGGACTACCCATCGTTGTCCATGACCTGTTGGCTGGTATTTTGAGAGTTCTGGTTGGAAACACACTGTAAAATACAGTTGGTTTCAGGACGATACTATCGTCAGTGGCGACCCATCGACATTGGGCTCGATGACCCATCGTGGAACTCCACCCATCGTGTATGACCGTTATTGTTTCGTTGTGGTGTATTTAATATGTAACGGTCATATTATTGGAAGGCAAAACTTAAATGCCACGACCATCGCCATCTAGCCGTTGGGAAAAATCTAGTTTGCCTATTTAAACTCCTAACTTTGGTGAGTTTAGTTGGAACCTTACACTAGGAAAATCTTAAGGCATTCCCAGAGATCCTAACCTCTTCCAACCTCTCTCTAAGCACTTCACATTTGTGAATCAATTGAAATCCAATCAAACATTTAAGTGAGATAGAGAGAGAGAGAGAGAGAAAAAAGAGTCTAGGATAGCATTGGCAAATATTAAATCCTAGAACATTCTCCCAAATCTTGTGATTGCACATACAAAAGAACATTTTTGTCATCAACGAGATCACGTTGTGAGAACTCTTCAAGGAGGACATCTTTATCAGATTTGAACTACAAAGGCAAATTCTTCTTCTTGTGCTTAAATTCTATATCATATTGTGAAGTGTATTACAGAAAGGTGCTTGAATCACTATAAATAATAGAGGGATAAGGAAGTAGATCGGGGTAGGTTGAACCTTTCAAAAACTAGGACTCTATAGGTGAAATTCCTACTCAATTGTGAGGGCGTAATTCCATAGCCTAGTGAATTTGGTATAACCCAAAAGTGGGTGAGTCCATCAGTGGATGTATGAGGGGTTTACTCTGACCCACTTTAAATTGGGTGTTTGCTCTTTTGATTGTGTGATTGTTCAACTTACTTGTACAATTTTATTTTCATACTTGATTAATCTTGCTTATTCCGCTGCATATTATTATGACTAATAAAGAATTTTTAAAAGGCCAGTAAATTTGGAGATTGCTCTATTCACCCCCCATCTAGGGTCAATCGCGTTCTAACACCAGGAGCTTTCATAGTTTACTTTCTAATATACAAAAAATGTTGCAAAGAAAAGAACTGAACATACATTTAAGCTCCAGCTACATCCAAGGACAGTTAATTATACCATGGTCCTTGATTCTTGGAATTCTCTCTTCAAGGTAATGCTTCACCTAAGTCATGGAATTGACAAATAGGTGACTCAGCAAGCCAAAGCACTAACACAAACGAACCTGGGAAGATGGGTACAGTCCATCCACTCTTTGTTCTTGAACTGGCAGAAGAAGGAAGGATTCGAATCTGGGACTATTACACGGGACTATTACAATTAACAGAGCTAGCAAGGTTCGTCCATAAACAGGACTGCAACAACTATTGTTGGTTACCTCACTATTAACAACGTCTTAACTTGTCCTAAAGTTGCATCAACTTGTTATTCAACAGAGGGAACAAATGATGGACTTGGGATGGGATGATCAATTTCCATCGCTTCTAGAGTTTAGAGATGCCAACCAGGCTTGTAGACACTCTGTAGTCATGCCTTCTGGAAGACGAACACCCAAGCAGATATTGCCAAAGCCGTCCAACCAGACGTTATTGGACCTAGGTTTGGCGCGCCTCCGCTAGTTGTTTACAGCAAAACTTCACTTGTCCAGTTCCATAGCCACAAATTCATCTTCATCAATACCGATGTTCGCATTAGTTTCCCAAGAATTTGAATTAGTCTATGTATTTCTCTAGGTTAGGCCTTTTCTAATTAATTAAGATTGAGAATAACGGAAGTAAATTAAAAGAGATGATGTAAAATTCGAGTAAGGCACAACCTAATCTAAGAAAACCATGAAACTAATTGAATTTAAAATTAAACTGGTACTTACTTGAAAGATATAATTGGTCACAGTCTAAGGACCTGGCTTTCGCTAAGAGGCAAAGCCTGACGTAACTCCACATGACAACTCCAAGATTCTTTTCTCAAAATAATTTTATTCAATTGTGCATGAAGTTCAACTACTACAAGGTTTTATAGAGAAAAACATGCAAAAATACCAAATTAGCCTTGTCTATCTAAGAAACTCCTAAAATAAACAACCTACTTAAGATATAATGTGCTCTAATTTTGACCATTCTATCTCAACCCTACACATGTAATCGAAATATATGAAAGGTTAAGATGAAAAGATAAAAATAACAAAGAGACTAAAAAAGCTACTAGGAGAACAAGTGGTGATGTGGAGGGAATGCACTTGCAAATATCGTCCGCCTCCTTTCTATTCTTGGATTTGAAACTTAGGGTCCACCTGCATCTCGATTTTGGCCTAGTAAACATCTGAATCACGAAAATTTCTTGGGAATAATAAGAAGTATCTCTTGAACTCCTATTTTCAACCCAAAATTTATCAAGTCATTCGGGCATCGGAGTTATGGCCAAAATACTAAGACAGTGTAAAAACATTCCTTCCAAAGTTTCTTCCGATTTCGTTTTGAAGTTAGCATGGCTAGATTTGTGCCAAGTGTCACTATAGGAGAGGCATAGGAGTTGGAATTTATGGAGTGGGCTTGGATTTGAGTCTAGCTTGTTTAATGTTTGGACTTAGACTTACATGAATGCCTCGATTATTTGGACCTTGTTAGTGCCCTGGCTTGCCGAGTCACCTATTAGTCAATTCCATGACTTAGGTGAAGCATTGTCTCGGAAGGTTGAAGCTATGAACAAGACTCAAGGTGTGATAAAGATTGAATAAAGAGCCTCAAAGAAGGAATATCAAATTCAAGATTCAAGCATCAACATGTGTATGGCAATCACAAAGGTAAAATGGCCATAGATGACTTTAGGTGGTACCCAACAACTTAGGATGCCCTTGCCTAGGCTTAGTACTCATTATATGGTAAATCATAAGAAACCTAGTGTGTGTTTAACACCAAATTCGAACCAATGGAACCAAACTTGGAAAAATGAAAATCATTGAGTTTACTCGTATGGCGACACATTGTGTTGGGTGATCAATCACCAAGAACGCAGATGATCAATCGTGGTTCAGCAATGCATCGCCTGAAAAAAAAAGGTTTCTGGTTGGAATGGACTGTCAAACAATAGTGGTCTCAAGACACGATCAATTGTACAATACGATCAATCGTTGAGACAGGGGTTGACCCATCGGTCATGCCATCAATCGCCTGAAGCCTAGGTTGAACGAACACTGTAAAATACAATTAGGCTTATGATGATACATTCGTCTGGCGGTGACCCAAAGTCAGGAACCATCATGATCAATTGGGCACATGAGCCATCGCCAAGACAGGGCAAAAGCACATCGGGCTCACGACCCATCGCCATGGGTTTAGTTGAGGTATGTTTGACAACACTATCAAAACAGGATAGCCTCAGGCCGATTGGATCGCCACCCCACGATCAATCGCCTATGGACTCGTATGACCAATCGTGTAGGGAAGATCAATCATCCGAGTCCAGGATGTTACCGTTAGAGCCCAACGGTCATATAACAACGACTATATTAGCCACACGACCGATCGCCACCTCATGACCGATCGTTCGTTGTAAAGTCCGAGATTGTCTTGTTTACCTATTTAAACACCAAACCTTATTTTGTTTTGGTTGGACACTTTTGTGAGGAAAATCCAAGGCATTTCCAGATATCCCACCTCCTCTCTATGCACATTACTTAGGAGAATCATTTGAAATCCAATCATCTTGATTGTGATTAGAGAGAGAAAAAAAATATATCTAATGTAATTATTGGTAAATCTTAAATCTTAGAGACCTTACCCAAGGATTGTGATTGAGCATACACAAGGCACATCTTCGACATCATCGACATCACAATGGGAAGGACATCTTCAAGAAGCACATACCTACAAGGTTGAGCTATCAAAAGGAAAGTGCTTCTTAGGTTTGATTTTATTTTCAAATTTGTGTGAAGTTGATTAAAGAGATTGGTTTTCCTCTTGAACCACTATAAAAAATAAAGGGATAGGAATTGGGTGAAATTCCCAACCAATTGATTAGGTGGAAGCCCTAATCTTTTAGTGTGGGTGTAATTCCCCACTTAGTGAATTAGAGATAGCTCAAGGTTGGGTGAGTCTCAACAGTGAATGTAGGTTGTTTAACCCGAACCATTATGCATCGGTCTTATGGTGTTAGAAGCTTTTGTGTGATTGTTCTCTTATTGGCACACTATCTTATCACACAACACAATCTCTTGATTAATTTGTTAATGCTCTGCATATCATCTTAATTAATCAAGAAATTTGTGAAGACCATAAAAATTGGTAACTACCTTATTCACCCCCCTCTAGGGTCAATCTAGCATTGTGTTTTAGTACCCCGGGAATTTAAAATTGGTATCATAGCCTTGAGCTCTTCATAAGGATCTAACCATCCTAGTGAATCTTAATGCTAGAACATCATCATGGATGCAAGAAAATTCATTCATTATTCTCTTTTGTTTGTTTACTTGATATTGGTATATTTGAAAACAAAAAAAGAAAAATATATTTGCATCTTATGATGAAGATGTTTGGACCTCTATCCAAAATGAATTTATTGAATTTTTTTGCAATTCTTTGGATAGCTCAATGGAAGGCTCCACCTCTTGTAACCATTTGGAAAAACAAGAAAGAGGTGAAAATTTGAAATGTTTTATTGCTTTCATTGCCCCCAACTAAGAGGAATCCTCAAGTGAGGAAAAAAATGAAAAGGATCTTGATGAGGGTGATGAGCGTCCTTTAATGCCTTGTACTTAGAGAGTATGAGATTCCCTAAGGATCTTGATAAGGAAATTATTGAGAATGCCAAACGCTCCAGCCAACTTCAATGTGCTAATATGGAAAATGATCTTCTCTCATCAAATTTGAAAAATGCAAGTGATGAATTCTTGTATTTAAGAGAAAATCAAAATTTGCTTCAAGAAAGATTAAAGTTTTTGAAAATGAAAACTTGTAGCTAAATGAAGTTGAAAAATGTCTTAGAGATAAAAATTTGAAATTGAGCCCAAATTTGAAAACTCTTAAGAAATCTCAAGACATGGTTACCCAAAGTGAGCTAAAATTGAAAGAATCTAATTTTGGTAAACCGCATGGTGATTGGCATGGTAAATCTCAATCAAACCTTAAAAGACCCATGAACCAATCCATACTAGGTAAAAGCCATACCACACACACTTCAAATATAAAATATTTTTATTGTGGATTAACCGAGCATTTCAAGCATGAGTGCAAACCAAGAAGAATGTACGTTAAAAAGTAAGTGGCTAAGGATTTTCTCCAAGAGAAAAGAAGAGAAAGATTGAAGTGATTGAAAATTCACACCATGCAAAAAAAAAAAAAATAAGGAAAATCAATTGTGAATTTTCTTAGGAAACACTATGCCCCTCCTTCATGCTTCATCCTTACATAGACAAATCAAATAGGGATAAGTTGAGACCTCCTTGTACTATGAATTGGAACAACAAAACGAGGGTCTTGTCTCAATTCAATGAATTTGGGACAAATGTTTATGATGGTAGAATCAAATTGTCCAAGGTTCAAAGAATTGAGAGGAAAGGTCCAGATCAAAAGTTTGTATGGATCCCTAAGGGATAGGACCTTATTCATGCCCTACATTGGTCTAATACTTGTACTTAATTGGTATATCTATAGACCAAGTGTAGTTGAACTTCATCTTCACATATGTGAGTTCAAACGACCTTTTTTGTTGTGGCATGGCACATTGACTCAATCAAGCCTTGATTGTACTTTTCCTGGCTATAGTACTTGTCATGCTTGATGAGTCATACATGTTTGGATTCGAAGTCCTATAGTGGTTGCTCAAATGTGTTATGGATTGGCAAAGTGGCTAACACATTTGAAGCATGGTTGGAATCACCTTGGTATCTTTCCTTCAATCCATGTTCTTGTTCGATTGTTGGATTGATTTAGTGCAAGAGACTTGTGTGGCATATAATTCTTAATTAGTATAATCATGTTTATAATATGCCACGTGTTCTAAAATCAAGAGGGAAATTTCAAATTGGAAAGGATGATGATGCGTTGGCTCTGCGACCGATTGCCTTGGCGATGTATCGCCTGTGCATAGATGGTTTTGGTTAAAACCTTTCTTTTGATTTGTGTTGCATTCCATGTTCCGAACTTGGTGTATTTTATTATGGAATGTATATTTTCATGGTGGTTTGCACTTAAATGTTTTAATTTTTGGAATATATCATGTGTCATCTCATTCCTTGTTCTCAATTAGGTGTATAATTTTGGAATGAATGATGTTGTCCATTGCCTCATGTATCTCTCTTGTACGTGCAAGTTTTAATTATTTTTTCATCTCTGATCGTAAACTGGTAGAATCTTCATTTTGAGATGATCATCTTCACATACATAGTGTGTTCATTCCAAATTACAAATTTTGTGAATCTTTTGTGGAATGAGCCTTTCTCTATGCTTGTGAATGGTTTTTGTTGATCAAAATGTGATCAAATATTTAAATTTGGTAATCCATTCACATACCATTCAAAACTTTAGAATTTATTTGGAGTATTCTTAATTGGATGGTAAAAGTGACTTAAAAGCACGGGAGCAAAAATAGTTTTGGACAAACACTTGTATGCTCAACATGTAGATCAGTTCTCATGCACTATCCCTTGATTTAAGTTGGTATATCTTAGTGCATTTTAAAATGTTTTGCAAGTGTTTGTGCATTATGGCATTTCATGAGGTCTTATCAATGTTGCATATGTATTGATGCCATTCTCATATTTCATTTTTATGCTTCATATTGTTGTATCATATGTGGAATGAATGTATGCTTTATGTTCTTAGTTTTCATTCCTATTCTCCTTATTGCCAATTTTTTTGGGAATGATTGTTGGTTCATAAGCACCAAATTTTGCTTAACCTAAGAATGCCTTATCATATGACATCACACATGGGCAATGGACTTATAAATTGGTACATTAAAAAAACCCAAGGTTATTGGATTGGATTGGATGAAAAAATATCAAGTTGGACTTATAATGGTATAGTGATCCAAGATCCAAGTTTTTGTGCATGCATTTGTGAAATAATTTGAATATTCAAATGCCACAAAATTGTGTGAATGTATGGACTTACATTGGCATGCAAAGGTGGTAGGCAAAACTTATTGTCTTTTGGACTTGCATGCATCCCAAGCACACTCTTCATCCCTCAATTTGTTAATCTTATAGGGATGTATTATTGTCTTTCCAATTTTCTTATATTGCACTATGTTGGAAAATCTATTAGACATTGGAAATGTGTTTTTGGAGAAATGGTCAAATAAGGAAAATTTTCCTTCTCCAAAAGTTTTTGGTTTGCATTCATGGTTTAAACCTTCAAGTATGTATTTGGAAAATGCCAAACAAGGTTTGAATGAAACCTAGTTATGCACCATAGTGGCTTGGCTTTCAAGAACAATCAATTGTAAAATCTTATTGCCAAATGGATTTTGGTAGTGAAAGACAATGTGGTCATGTAGTCCAAATGTTAATGGACTTGGTGCATTGTACTCTCAAAATGTTGAGCAAAGGAGAGCACACCTTGGAAATTTAAGGGAAGAAATAAGTATCCATCTTCCATGTACACAATGGGTTTCCAAGGGTAGATATTTGTTCATTCATAGATCTCTTTGTTGGTGTATTTTTTTGATGAATGAACTTGTTTACATTGGTTTTATGCATATGTGCTTGTATTGGTGAATTTTCTATGCATCATCATTCATGAACTATGTGCCTAATTGATGTATTTTTCTATTTAGTTCATGTTGTTATCACTCATATGATCCACTCATGGAATATTTCTTGTATGAGTGATTCCCTCCTCTTGCATGCATTGTTTTTGTTTCAAAATTGGTATAATATTTGAAAATGCATGTGGCCCCTCCTTCTCCATCTCTAGTCCAACAATTGAGACTTGTTAAATCACGAAACTTTGGTATATTAGTGCTTAGCGCCCTTTGTCAATTTATGACAAAAAGGGGGAGAAATCTTAAAAGCTTGATATAAGCTTTGGGGGAGAATTTAGAAGATTGTTCTAAGCTTAGAAGGAGAAGCTTAAAGATCTTAGGGGGAGAAGATCTTTAAAGAAGGATAGTCTTTAATTAAGGGGGAGTGTAATAAAGAGTAAAAGGGGGTTTAGTCCATGTATTATGGGGGAACACTAATGTGCATATGGACTAACATTTGAGGGGGAGACTTCTATGATTCCACCATTGCTTATATTGTTTGTGTGTATATGTATTGTGTACAGGATCACAAATGGAGATGGCAAGCTGAGCTACATTGACGAAGACTTGTGGAGCATAGAGTCTAGGGTTTTTTGTCATTTTAATATGTACTATAATGGGAGGATGTATTTGTATTCAATTGTATATTGGGTTGGGTTATGTCATTGAGTCTGTATTCATAGCTTCTAGATTATTGTCATGTAATTGACAAAAGAAGAGATTGTTAGTGCTCTGGCTTGCTGAGTCACCTATTTGTCAATTCCATGACTTAGGTGAAGCATTGCCTCGGAAGGTTGAAGCGATAAACAAGACTCAAGGTGTGATGGAAATTGAATCAAGAGCTTCAAAGAAGGAAATCAAATGCAAGATTCAAGCATCAACATGTGTATGGCAATCACAAAGGGAAAATGGCCATAGATGACTTTAGGTGGTACCCAACACCTTAGGATGCCCTTGCTTAGGCTTAGTACTCATATATGGTAAATCATAAGAGGTCTAGTGTGTGTTTAACACCAAATCAGAACCGATGGAACCAAACTTGGAAAAATGAAAACCATTGAGTTAATTGTATGGCGACACATTGTGTCGGGTGATCAATCGCCAGTAACGCAGATGATCAATAGTTGTTTAGCGATGCATTATCGTGAAAAAGAATGTTTTGGTTGGAATGGACTGTCAAATACCAGTCTTCTCAGGACATGATCAATCGTACAATAGATCAGTCGTTGAGACAGGGGCTGCCCCATCGGTCATGAGATCAATCGCCTTAAGCCTGGGTTGAACACACATTGTAAAATACAGTCAGGCTTAGGACGATACCTTCGTCTAGCGGAGACCCATCATCAGGAACCATCACGATCAATCTGGCGCAAGATCCATCACCAAGACAGGGCAGAATCATATCAGACACACGACCCATCTCCATGGGTTTAGTTGAGGTCTGTTTGACAACACTGTCAAAACAGGATAGCCTCCGACCAATTTGATCGCCATCCCACAATCGCCTATGGACTCGAACGACCAATCGTATAGGGACGATCAATCATCCGAGTCCAAGATGTTACCGTTCGAGCCCAACGGTCATATTACAATAGCTATATGTGCCACACGACTGATCGTTCATTGTAAAGTTCAGGATTGTCTTGTTTGCCTGTTTAAACATCAAACCTTATTGTGTTTTGGTTGGACACTCTTGTGAGGAAAATTCAAGGCATTTCCAGAATCCTACCTCCTCTCTATGCACCTTACTTAGGAGAATCAATTGAAATCCAATCATCTTGATTGTGATTAGAGAGAGAAGAAAATATATCTAAGGTAATTATTGGTAAATATTAAATCCTACAGACCTTACCCAAGGATTGTGATTGAGCATACACAAGGCACAACTTCGACATCGTCGACATCACATTGGGAAGGACACCTTCAAGAAGCACATACCTACGAGGTTGAGCTATCAAAAGGAAAGTGCTTCTTAGGTTTGATTTTTTTTTCAAATTTGTGTGAAGTTGATTAAAGAGATTGGTTTTCCTCTTGAACCACTATAAAAAATAAAGGGATAGGAGTTGGGTGAAATTCCCAACCAATTGATTAGGTGGAAGCCCTAATCTTTTAGTGTGGGTGTAATTCCCCACTTAGTGAATTAGAGATAGCTCAAGGTTGGGTGAGTCTCAACAGTGGATGTAGGTTGTTTAACCCGAACCATTATACATCGGTCTAATGGTGTTAGAAGCTTTTGTGTGATTGTTCCTCTTATTGACACACTATCTTATCACACAACACAATCTCTTGATTAATTTGTTAATCCTCTCCATATCATCTTAATTAATCAAGAAATTTGTGAAGACCATAAAAATTGGTAATACCTTATTCACCCCCCTCTAGGGTCAATCTAGCATTGTGTTTTAGCACCCCGGGAACTTAAAATTGGTATCATAGCCTTGAGCTATTCAACAATAGGTAATTTGGATCATGAAAGCCAAATCAATTTGCACCAATGTGATTAAGGTCCATTAGTCCTCATGCCATCATCAAGAAGTATGAGTGAAAATGAAACTTGATATTTAGAAAAAGGATATGGAATAACATTTCAATCGTGGCAGTTATGAATAAGAGCTTAAATAAGACATCGTGGTTTAAATAGTTGATGATGCCTGGTTAGAAACACATTATTAGTGCCCCGGTTTGACCGAGTCACCGTTTTATCAATTCCGTGACCTAGAAGAACATTGCATTGGAAGATTGAAGACAATGAAACAAAACTCATGGATGGTGAAGATTGAATCAAGACTTCAATCATTGGGAGATCAAGTACAAGATTCAACATCACTATGTGTATGGTAATCAAAGGTAAATTGGTCATAGAAGACTCTAGGGTGGACCCAACACACCTAGGAAGACCTTTCCTAGGCTTATAACTCAATATTGGTAAAATTAGACCAAGCTTAGAGAAAAGGGTCCAAAGCCTTGGAGTACTTGAACTTATCTTTGGAAAAATCTGGGTTGTCAAAATGGCATGACTTATGAGATTATTTTAATCTATCAAATGAGGTAATCAACTATTAAAACCATTATGGTTGGATATAATATTGAAAGATCTTTTGTTAGAGCCCAATAACACTATATTCCGATTTCGGGAGTCCAAGATATGGCCATTTTAGTAGAGAACAATTTTGCTAAAAAATTGTAACTTGACCCATCGAGAAACTCGACCCATCGAGTTTGTAGAACCATTAAGCGAGACCATGCTCGGCCCATCGGCCTAGAAAAGACATGTTTTGGTTGCAAAAACACTGTCCTTTTGGGTTCCTGTCGGATAGATACACTCGTGGAACTCGACCCATCTGTAAACCCAGGACGACTCACTAGGGAAACAAACCTATCAAGCGCGATCATTTTTTTTCCATTGGAAATGCACTCATCTCTCAATGGTCATATTGCAACGGTCATTTTTAAAACTCCACCCATCCAGTAGCTCAACCCTTCGGTGACCCCGAGTTGGATTTTTCTGGATGCCTAATTAAACTCCGGATTTTGGAGAAATTTGTGGACACCTTGGAACCCTTTAGACAGGAAAATCCTATGGCATCCCAAGAGATTCAAACCTCTCCCAATCTCTCTCTAATCACTATACTTGTGAGTCATTTGAGAATCCATTCAACACCTTGATTGAGATCAAGAGAGAGAAAAACCAAAGTCTAGGATTCAACTTCCAAATCCGTAATCCTAAAACCTTCTCCCAAAACTTGTGGTTGCTCATACAGTGACACATATTCATTATCAAGGACATCAAGTTGGGAGAACTCTTCTAGAAGCACATCTACATCAGATTTGAGCTACAAAGGGAAGTGTTTTTTCTCGTGTGATAATTTTCTTATCATCATTGTGAAGTGATTAAAGTAAGGTGCTTGAACTACTATAAAAAATAGATGGATAAGGAAGTGGACCGGGGGGTAGGCCGAACCTTTCAAAACTAGGATTTGAGTTGGATGAAATTCCCACTCTATTTGAGTAAGGTGTAATTATTTTTCTATTCACGAGAGAGTTATTCTCAACATAGCGTATTTGGGATAACCCAAGAGTGGGTGAGTCCAACAAGAGATGTAGGACGGATTTACTCCGAACCACTATATGTCGGGTGTTGTGGGTGTTTGGCTTGTTTGTGTGATCGATTGTTTAATTTTGTACACTCTTGATTCACACAACACTTCATTAATCTTGTCTTATCCGTTGCATTTATATTGATTAATCTAGAAATTTAAAAGGGCCATTAAAATAGGACATTGCCCTATCCACCCCCCTTCTAGTGTCAATCGTGTTCTAGTACCAGAAACCTTCAATTGGAATCAAATCCTTGTGCTCATCATAAGGATTTAATCATCCGAGTTGATAATGTGGTAGAACATCAAATATGGATTCCCGAAAAATTATCTATAGATTTCTATTGTTTTTTTATTCTATCTTGGTGTATTTGAAAATAAAAATAGCGAATATCTTGGCATCTTTTGATGAAACTGATTGGACCTCTATCCAAGATGATTTTATTGAAAATATTTGCAAATCTATGGATAGTTCAATGGGAGGCTCCACCTCTTATAACCAAATGGAGAATCCATAGAGGTGCAAATTTAAAATCTTTCAATGCCTCCATTGTTGATGACCAAGTAGAATCCTCAAGTGAAGAAGTGGATGGTGAAGAGGATGGTGATGAGGATGCTGACCTCCAAAAGTCCTATAATGCCTTGTAAATAAAGAGTATAAGATTGGCTAAGGATCTTCAGAAGGTGAAAACTAAGAATGCCAAACTCTCTAGCCAACTTGAAACTGAATATTCTCAAAATGTTATTCTCTCATCAAACTTAAAAATAACAAATGATGAAATATCAAAAATAAGAGAAAATGAGATATCTCTTCAAGGGAAAATCAAATGTTATGAGGTTGGCATTCCAGAATTAAATGTTGTAAGAAAAAGCCTTGAAAAAGAAAATCTAAGGTTAATTTCTAAATTAAAGAGCCTTAGAAGTCTCAAAGATCAGTTTCAAGAGAATGTTACCCAAGGAAACCAAAAGTTGGAAAACCTATAAATATGGGTAAACCTCATGGTAATTGTCATAGTCTTGGTAACTCTCTGTCAATCCAAAAGAGAACAATACTAATTCTCAAATTATAAATTGTTTTTACTGTGGATTAACTGGGCACTTTAAACATGAGTGCAAGACAAGAAGAATGCAGGTTGAAAATCAGATGGCAAAGAACCTTTCTCAAAATGCAAAGAAGAGAAAGAATATGTTCAATGGAAATTCACTCCTTGCAGAGAAGAAAAAAGGTCAATCAATTTGAATATGTGAATTTTCCTAAGAAACACAATGGAAAATCTAATAGGGATAAGTCAAGACCTCCTCATACCATGGATAGGAATATGATAATGAGATTCTTGTCTCAATCTACTGGACTTGGGCCAAATATTCAAAATGGAAAAAAAATCAAAGAGTGCAAATTCCAAAGATTTAAGAGGAAAGGTCAGGATCAAAACTTTAAATGGATTTGAAAGTTCTTCCCTTCATGCTAAAATACTATTGACCCTAGAGGGGGGGGGGGGGGGGGGGGGGGGGGGGGGGGGGGGGGGGGGAGCTTTGAATACGTCAATCCCAGTTTCCATGGCATTTACAAATTTCTTGATTGTTTAAATTTTAAGTGCATCGGAGCAACAACTTTAATCAAGAGATTTTTTTTAGTGTGATAAATTGTTTATAATTTCTTTAAATGATCACACTAAGTTTAGACCCCTTTGCATATTGCTAGGGCTGCAACTCGGGTTGGGTTTTGGCCCGACTCGAGAAATCATGCGGGTCAGGTCTAGATTTTCGGGTCAGCGGGTCGGGTCGGGCTGAGAAAATAAAAACCCGCATGAAATTCAGGTCGGGTCAAGTTGAGGATTTTATAAGTTGACCGACCTTGTCCCGACACAACCCGACCCGATCCAGCTAAAATTAGTCTAAAATGGGTTCAAAATGCGGGTCGAGTCAGATTTCGGGATGATTCGGGTTAGAATTCAGGTTGGGTCGGATTGTGAGATTCGGGTTGAGAATTAGGGTTTGGTCGGGCCGGGTTCTATATATATCAACTCAGGTCAGGTTGGGTTTTAAGAAACCCGACCCACCTGACCCGAGTTGCAGCCCTATATATTGCTTGATTATCAATGCTTGTGTACAATGTATAAATAAAGATAATCAAATGCAAAGTGATGTATGTTGAGAAGAGTGCTTAAATACGAAAACACAAATACACAATGATCAAACACCATAAGACCAAATTTATAGTGGTTCGGTTAGCCAACCTACATCCACTGTTATGACTAGCTCAACCTTGAGTTATCCCCAAATCCACTAAGTGGGGACTTACACCCTCACAATTAGAGTAGGAATTCTACCTCACTCAATCGGTTGGGAATTTCACCCACCACATGTAAAATAGGAATTCCACCTATTCATTTCACTGCGAATTCTACCCACCACATGTGCCGAGACAACGTTCTAGATTTTTTATAGTGCTTCCGGAGCCAAACCTCTTTAATCCACTTTCACGGGGCAAACGTTTTAAAGTAAAATTAAACGTCAATCCCAGTTTCCATGGCATTTACAAATTTCTTGATTGTTTAAATTTTAAGTGCATCGGAGCAACAACTTTAATCAAGAGATTTTTTTTAGTGTGATAAATTGTTTATAATTTCTTTAAATGATCACACTAAGTTTAGACCCCTTTGCATATTGCTAGGGCTGCAACTCGGGTTGGGTTTTGGCCCGACTCGAGAAATCATGCGGGTCAGGTCTAGATTTTCGGGTCAGCGGGTCGGGTCGGGCTGAGAAAATAAAAACCCGCATGAAATTCAGGTCGGGTCAAGTTGAGGATTTTATAAGTTGACCGACCTTGTCCCGACACAACCCGACCCGATCCAGCTAAAATTAGTCTAAAATGGGTTCAAAATGCGGGTCGAGTCAGATTTCGGGATGATTCGGGTTAGAATTCAGGTTGGGTCGGATTGTGAGATTCGGGTTGAGAATTAGGGTTTGGTCGGGCCGGGTTCTATATATATCAACTCAGGTCAGGTTGGGTTTTAAGAAACCCGACCCACCTGACCCGAGTTGCAGCCCTATATATTGCTTGATTATCAATGCTTGTGTACAATGTATAAATAAAGATAATCAAATGCAAAGTGATGTATGTTGAGAAGAGTGCTTAAATACGAAAACACAAATACACAATGATCAAACACCATAAGACCAAATTTATAGTGGTTCGGTTAGCCAACCTACATCCACTGTTATGACTAGCTCAACCTTGAGTTATCCCCAAATCCACTAAGTGGGGACTTACACCCTCACAATTAGAGTAGGAATTCTACCTCACTCAATCGGTTGGGAATTTCACCCACCACATGTAAAATAGGAATTCCACCTATTCATTTCACTGCGAATTCTACCCACCACATGTGCCGAGACAACGTTCTAGATTTTTTATAGTGCTTCCGGAGCCAAACCTCTTTAATCCACTTTCACGGGGCAAACGTTTTAAAGTAAAATTAAAACCAAGAAGCACTTGCCTTTGAAACGCTTTCTCGTTGATGTATGCTCCTTCAAGATCCACCCAATGTGTGCCGACACTCTGCCTTGCAGCCATTGTAAAGCAATCACAATTCAAAGTGACTAGGAAATTGGTTCTACCAATATCTATCCTAGTTGTTTATCCTTTCCCCTCGCTCTCTCTCACTGTAACACCCCGGAATTTCAAGTTATAAATATTTATGAAAATTACCCATTTAATTTGTGAATTTTTAGATATGGATCTTATATGGGTAAAGTGTTGGGTCTTTGCCCAATTAAGACCCAACGGATTATGGAAAGGGTTTTAATAAAATTAAATGGGGCTGAATTTAAGTGATAATGAAAATAATATAAGGGATATGGATTATGAATGTGCGCATGGAGGGAACATAGAAAGGATATTAATATTCTTAATGGAATATACATTACATGGCCGAATTGTAGACATCCATATCCATGATGTGTTAGAATACCTTGAGAAGATATTTAAGATTAATTTGAAAGGATGCATGGCCGTGTGGGAAGATATGCTTATTCATGAGATATGTGCATGTTGTGATAGAATAATTTTAAAAAGGGATTTGCTAAATGTAAGGGGTACATGTCAAATTGCTAAATATAGAAGATATCTAAGATTAAAAATAGAGATGGTCTTAGCCGCATATGAGATATGCGCATGGGTTGGAGTCTCTAAAGAGGGGTCTTTCCTTGATTAAAATGGCACTTTCTATTTTTGATTAAGTGGAGGTTTTATAAGAGGCAACAAGGGGTGCATTGGCTTGTTCTAAAAATAGAGGACTCTCCAAAATAAGAAAGGTGTACACTGGCATTAGCAATGGCTAATTTAAAGGGTCATGGCACCTTCTAAGTTGGGGTTAATTGGAAGTTTTATAGGACAAGGGAAGGGGCACACGGCATTCACATCCAAAGAGGGAAGCATGGCACGGCAATAGCATATTCTAATTAGGACTTTCTAAAATGAGAAAGGGGCACACGGCAATTGCTAACTTAATAACGTTGGCCGAGTGGATGTGTTAGAGACAAAAGGGGCACAATAGCATTGTCTAAGTTGGGACCAAGGAGAGGTCTAATAAAAGAAAGCAAGGAGGGGCGCATAGCACCTTTTAAGTTGGGTTCAATTGGAAGTAATAAAGGAGAGGCAATAGGGATACACGGCATTGATATTCAAAGGGAGGCAGCCACAAACAAAGGGCTCACGGCAATTATATTTTGGCATTGGCCGATTGGAATTTTATTCAAAGGAAGAGAAGGGCAACAAGGGCGTACAATACACACAAAATCAAGAAGGTGTTCACGGCAAGATCAAGAAGAAAGAAGAAGATTAAAAGAGTATGATCAACCGACGGAAAACTAGAGGAGTTGCGGAACCGGTAAGTGGTTTAGATGTTTTTGATTAAAAAGAAAGGAACCATAGGGTTCGGCCAAGTTGTATGGCCGAACCCCATGGAAGAGAATTGGGAGATGATCATGGTATGTTTTAATGATGAAAAATATGGGAGTTGTTAATAAAATTACATGGGTTTAAATGGTTTAAGAGGAATTGATAAACCATAGGGTTCGGCCATGATGAAGGGCCGAACCCCATGGAAGTTTGTTGGTTATTTTATGGGATGAAAGTCATGGAGTAATTATATGGTTTAAAAGGGTGTAATTGATGTTCAAGAGGAAGTATGGAACCATCATGGCCGAACCCCATGGAAGAAAAGGAATGGACAATTATGTTATTTTTAATGAACTGTTTGATAGAAACCATGGAAGGACCTTGGTGAATTATTTATGGAAGATGATTTCTAATTATGGAAAGATGCATGCTAAATTTGGAATTATGGATCCAAGAATAAGAATTGATAAATTTAGAAAGTTTCTATTTAGGGACTTTCTAAGTATGGAAATTGTCATTAAATTAGAAAAGATCTAAAAATAGAAGGAGGAGATTAAAATGGGAAAGTTTCTATTTATGGAAGATGGTTACTATTTTTAGTAAGTTTCTAATTAAGGATATGGGTCGGCCATTGCATGGCCGAACCATAATTTTAATATGGCTAAGATGCTAGATCAAGGATTAATGATTTTTGAAAGAGGTTCATAATTTAGAAAGGTTATTATGTTTGATTGTTGGATCAAAAGAATAGAAAAGAAGGGTGAGGTTCGGCCATGGTTTATGGCCGAACCCCACCAAATATAGTTATGGATTTGGGGTTTCTTAGACATTGAATCATGTGGACTGAATTATTAATTTTAAAGGGTTGCAAAACATAAAAACAATGGAAAGGGTTAAGGAAGTTTTAAAGGTCTAAAATGATTTTAAGAAGGAAAGATGATGGACCATAGGGTTCGGCCAGTTTGTATGGCCAAACCCCATGAAGAGATATTGGTTTTATTTTAAATGGAAATAAGGAACCCCATGGACCATTTTTATGGGCTATTGGTGATGTGAACCGTGAATAAATAATTGGATGTTTGAGCAGGAAAAGAATGGATTTAAGTATGTATAACTGTGATCTTAGAGTATGTTATTTGTCATGAAATGTTATGAATGACAAAACTGTAAATAGATGGAAATAAGGAGACCATGGATGAATAAATGGCAATATTGTAATTAGAGGCCAAAATGAAAGATCATGGGTTCGGCCATGGTGTATGGCTGAACCCCATGAACCATGGTAATGGGATATTGGTTAGCCTAAGCATGTTTTAAATGAATAGAATGAACAATGTCATAGAATGTAAATATGGGTAAACATGCAAGATCATGGGTTCGGCCATGGTGAATGGTCGAACCCCATGGGGATTGTGGTTATGGACTTAAAACATTATTTTAAATCAAGTGGGACTTGGTTTTTGATTAATTGTATATTATAAGGTAACAGGACCTCATAAGGTGTGTACGATCGTGAGCGGTTACTCAACGAAAGACGTAAGGACACGTTAGTGGTCTTTGGTAGGATTCCACCTCTTTGAAACCATGGGTTTATGTACATTGTCTTTATCTTATTTTTGATGAATTTATGCAGCAAAGGATATGTTTCAAATGATGATTTTAAATGTAACACCTCAGGTTTTCAGTTCATTATTTATTCATTTTTAAATTGTGGATTTTAGAATTAGATCATTATGGATAAGGAATTGGGCCATGACCCAATTAAATTGTGGCATTGGTTTTATCAAAAATAAAAGAAATGGTGCATGGCCGATTGTTGGATTTGGAAAATATCCAAGGAGATGTTAAAAATAAAGATTATGCTTGGCCGAATTTTAGATAATAATATCCATATTATGCGCATGGGATAGTTTAAAAGGGAATGTACATTAAATTAAATTAAATTAAAAGATTACTTAGATTATGATTAAGGCTATGCTCATAGTACTTGCTAATTAGAATTAAAGGAAGGTCTTAAACTAAGCAAGGGAGGTCGGCATTGCCATCTATAGCAAGGGGGCGCACGGCCAAAGGAGGGGATTGCCTATCTTAAACACTTTCTATTATGGGACCAAGGAAGATTAATAAAAGGAGAGACCCAAGGGGGTGCGCGGTTTTTACAACCCCTTTAGCCGAATTTTACATCTCTCTTTCCCAAGTCCTCTCTCACGCCAAGAGCAAGAGAAGAAAGGGCAGCAACAAGAAGGAGTTCTTGTTTGGAGGAAAATAAAGAAGAAGGGAGAAAGATTAGAAAAGCAAGGAATTGAAAAGAGGTTAGTAGCTTAATGCAATAATTTTATTTTGAAACAAAAAGAACCATAGGGTTCGGCCATGGTTGTTGACCGAACCCCATGGAAGACGTTGGATGATGTTTGGATTATATTTAAATGGAGAAAAAGAACCATAGGGTTCGGCCATAGTGCATGGCCGAACCCCATGGAAAGACTTGATTAATTGTTGGTTTTTAAGATTGAAAACCATGGAGTGCTTTGATTCATTCATTGGGTTTATGTTCTTAGATTTTAGATCATGGAAAGACATGGTGATTTCATAATGGTTTGAATGATAAAAACCATGGGAATGTATGGTTTAGATTTATAAAATTGAATGATGAAAACCCATGGGAGAGTTTACTAATTTTAAAGGGAAATTTGGATAAGGATGTGGGTCGGCCATGGCATGGCCGGACCATGATTTCTAGATGGCTAAGTGGCTGGATTTAAAATAACAAAAAGAAGGAGTGAGGTTTGGCCATGGTGTATGGCCGAACCCCACCAAACATTTTTATAGATTGGTGATCGGTTTTGATTGGATCTAAACCAATGGCCAAGATCATGAACCATAGGGTTCGGCCATGGTGTATGGCCGAACCCCATGGGGTAATTTTGGAAGGTAGATGGAATTGGATGGCTAAAATTAGAAAGCTTCTAATTTTGGAAAGAAGGCTTGCTTAAAATGGAAAGCTTCCAAATATGGAAGGAGTTGCTAAACTTGGAAAGCATCCAATTAGGGAAAGTGTTGCTAAATTTGGAAAGCAATCTAAATATGGAAGGAAGGGGAATTTATTTATGGAAACCCTCCAAGAATAGAAGGTGAAGTTAATTAAGGAAACCCTCCAATTATGGAAGGTGTTTGCTAATTATGGAAGGGTGGAGATTATGTTGGAAACATCTAAGTATGGGAAATAATATTAATGGAAAAATTGGACATCATGGGTTCGACCATGTGCATGGCCGAACCCCATGAATTAAATCTATTGTTTAGATTCATATATAATTGAATCAAAGGGGATGGATTATATGAATTTAATGGCATAATTGGAAATTATACACCATAGGGTTCGGCCATGTTGTATGGCCGAACCCCATGGTCTGAATTAAGGAATCAAATGGTATTTTAAGCCATGGTTAAGGGCTGATTTGTGAATCAGATTATGAACCTATGTTATGAGTTATGTTTTGTGTATTTTTAAAATAAAAGGGAAGGATACAAACATGTGTTATGGATTATTGTGGAAGGAAGTGGCAAAATGGTAATTACATGCCAAAGTAGAGTATCATGGGTTCGGCCATAGTGTATGGCTGAACCCCATGAGTGGTGTTTGATGGATTTATTTGGTTAAAGTATGGATACTAGGTTTATGTATGGTAAATTTAAATGAATGAGGGAACAATGGCATTATTGTAACTATGAACTTAGAACCTTGCAATTAAGTGGGACTAGATGTTGATTTATCATTATATTATAAGGTAACAGGATTGCCAGTGGTGTGCGATCGGTCATCAAATCTTGGACGGAAACGCAAGGACTCATGAACGGTCTTTGGTAGGATTCCACCTATTTGAAACCATGGCTTATGTACTTTGTTTTTATCCTATGATTGATGAAAATATGTTTCATATGATATGTTGTATTATTGAATTTCAAATGCTATGTTTAAATTGTTTAAAATAGCATGGATTGATTATGTTTCAAAAGGTGATTTTTTAATGCTATGTTTATCTTATTAAAATAGCATGTGTTTCATTGGCATCTCATGCATGGCATGGGGTGGAGGATTTATAACCGGAGGGGTCACACTCCGTCGGGGCGTCCGAAAAACCTATGTACGTTACCTTGATGTGATTTCCACCAAGAAGATTCCGGAGGATCCACACTCCGCCGGGGCGTCCAGAAGACCTATGTGGTGGGTACATTTATATACATGTGATGGGTGGGACTCATTGCATATTTGTCATCATTGCATGGCATGGATCTTACTTGGTTTTATATATTATGTTATAATATATGTTTTGTACTAACCATGTGTTAGCCGTAACTGGAATACCTACTGGGCGCGTTGTTCTAACGCCCTACTTCTACCCTAGTTGATGATAGAGGTATTCAGGGGAACGATGAACGCAAGACGGACCAGGCATAGGAGCTTGGAAGATTTATTTTATATATTTTGAATAAAGTTACTCATGAACTTGTATTTGAGTATTTAGATTTTGGAATGTAATAACTTAGATGGTTGGATGATTTATTTGATAGTTATGACATTTTAATATTGGTTAAGGACTTGACGTACTTTACTATCTGATTTCAATAGAACTTGGTTCTATTATGTTTCCGCATTTTGATGTTATGATTCCGCAGATTATGATTTTTATTCCGCATCTTGATATTGCTATGTGTGAACCATTTTATTGGACTGAGTCCATACACACATAGGGTTGGCTAGTTAAGGGTCAGACTTTGGAAGTTCGGACTTAGCTCGCGTCGTGACGTCCCGCGCTCTATCACTCTACTTTGTTATAAAAAAAAAAATAGACTCCAAATTTACGGCAAAAAGCGAGTGAAAAAGGGCGGGGCGGTACATTAAATGCTATGTCTATCTGAGGAAAGAGCATGTGTTTTAAATATGATTTTAAATGCTATGGTTATGTTATAAAATAGCATGTGTTTCATTGCCATCTCATGCATGGCATGGGGTGGAGGATTTGTAACGGGAGGGGTCACACTCCGTCGGGGCATCCGAAAAACTTATGTGCGGTACCTTGATGTGTTTTTCCATGAAGAAGAAAGCAGAGGGTCCACACTCCGTCGGGGCGTCCGAAAGACCTATGTGGTGGGTACTTTATGTACATGTGATGGGTGAGACTCATTGCATATGATAGCATGGCATGGCGTTGAATCGGCATGATTATGACTTTTATTATCATGCAAGGTTTCTGGTTTTTATCTGTATGATTTGATCTCTATTATCATACACTGTTTTGGATACAATGCTTTATAAGTATGGTATGATTTATTATAACCGGATTTGATATATATTATATCTGGATTTTTGGTACTAACCCATGTGTTAGCCCTAATTGGAATACTTACTGGGTTCGTTGTTCTACCGCCCTACTTCTACCCTAGTGGATGACAAAGGAAACGAGGGGAATGATGAACGCGAAACGGGCCAGGCATAGGAGCTTGGATGGTTTTCATTTATATTTGTTTAAGATACTCATGGGCTTGTGTTTTGAGTATCTAAAATTCAGATTGTAATAACTTAGATGGATTTGCTATGATTGGATGTTTTATTGGATAATTATGATATGATAATGATAATTAAGGACTTGACGTACTTTGCTATCTGAATGGAATAGAATGTGTTCTATTATGTTTCCACATGTTATGATTTTTATTCTACATGATTACATTGATATGTGTGAACCGTTTTCATGGACTGAGTCCATGCACACATAGGGTTGGCCAGTTAAAGGTCGGACTTTAGAAGTTCAGACTTAGTTCGCGTCGTGACGTCCCGCTCTCTATCACTCTACTCTGTTATAAAAAAAAAATAGACTCTGATTTACGGGAAGAAGTGAGTGATAAAGGGCGGGGCGTTACACTCACAAACTCAATCCATATGATTGGTTGTATTAGATTTCCCAAGTGTAAACACAAGAGAGAGAGTGATCCTTTTGTTGGCCCTTGTTTAAGCTCACTAATAATGATGAGAGTCCAACGGATTTGCCAAAGGATGCCAACTAGTTGCACAAGGATTGGTATTTATAGACAGGGCAAGCAGTTTTAGCAACGGTCATGTATCGACAGGTCTGGCACATCGAGGGGTCGGTGACTAAAAATATTATCGTTCAACAACCCAACCGTTGCGCATTAAATGCACTCCCAACGGTATAATTCTCTCCTGGTCAATAGGTCGGTGTTGCAGATGGGTCGAGCGCCATGGCACCAACAGGTTGGTCCATACGATAAGCTCGGTCTCGGGCAACACTATGCTGACAGAGTTACAAGAGAGAAACTAGTCATACCCAGACCGACTTGTCGCCCTTTACCAAGGGGTCGGTTCTATACTCTCGATCGGTCTTGAACTACCGATATGTCTATTTTCTCGAGAGCCTACTTGAATTCAAAGTCCATAACTCACAAGTTTTTATCTAAGATTCATTGACCACGAAGGCTCGTTTCAGCCTTTCACCGAGGGGTCGGTGCTTACCAGGCTCTCGATAAGAGGCTCACCCAGAATGACAGTTCTATGATTCAGAACCTTTGTCAATGTGGCCGACCAGTCTTTGACCACGATGGGTCGATCCTGTCTCCACTGAGGGGTCGGTGAGAATGGCTGGTCAAGTTGACAATGAAACCAAATACATATTTCCAAGTTGGGTTCCAATTCACTGTTAGGCTTCCACTCTAGGCTTTGAATGATTTTACCATTTGTTCAACTAAGCGTCGGAATGTTCCTCTTAAGGTGTAGGTGCCACCTAAAGTCATCTATGGATAAATACTTGTTTTGTGATTGCCATAACAATGAGCTTTAATCCGGTGGATCATGTTATTCACTATTGCTCACTTTGAGTTTTCAAACTTCTAGCAAGTGCTTCGTCCTGACTCATGAAATTGACAAACTTATGGACTCGCCAAGCCGGGAAACTAACAATCTCCCCATTTGTCAATTTCATGACAAAACATAGAAGCTAACCCAAATACAAACTCACCTTTTTACATCACATTTGAATACAAAATATTACATTGATTATAATTACATATTCAAATGGACAACAAGACTATGATCTTCGCATATTCTTGTTTAGCTTGTTTCATTTCATATTTTCCTATTCAAGCACATAAGCAAGTAACACTAGAAAATCATTAGAGGGGTTAGTCCAAAATATAAATATGCATCCATGGACTAAACAAGATTATTATTCATGCACCCCTTTACACCAATGATTTCCTAGAAACCAATACCACCCATAGCATATCCAAGCTATTAGTGTTGAAAATATTTTCTCCCCCAATCTTCTTTGAGCTTGGTCTCCTAAACTCCAAGCATAGCATAGCCATTCCCCCATATCTTTTGGCTTCTTCATATTCGTCTCCTTTATGACTATCTTTCTAGAGGCCCAAGAACTTAAGCTTCACCAATACTATCAACAATTGGTTTTGATGTCTTATAGCTTCTATTAATTTCTCCCCCATTTTATAATACAATCGACAAAGATTAGTAGGCAGACATCGAATAGATTTCAAGCACTCTCACATGCTTCTTGCATTTAGTGTTTAAATAAGTTCTGCTCCAACTCATGGTTCTCCCCCACGGTTCAATGCACACTTCTCGTGCATCAAAGTTTATTTCCCCCTGCACAAGCTAAGTTCCAGCTTAGCTGATTTCTACCATGAGTGAAGCTAATTTAAATAGCTTCCCTAGAGTCTTCTCCTCCATTCTCCAAGCTATTTTCTCTAGCTTCTTCGACTCATATTCCCCATTAACTTAGCTGCATCGAAGTTCATTTTTCATCAAGCTTCCTTTCATGCTTGTATCAACCTTCCTCCCTACACTGTCATGACCAGTGACAGGTGCTAATCAGCACATATTTTTTGCTCCCCCAAACTCTAAGGATGTATGCAATATCTTAGCCCGATCCCTATCTTCTTAACATGTAACACCCCGCCCTTTTCACTCTAATTTTCAGAGTTTATTTTTTTTTTTAAATATAATAATCATGTGATCGGGGCGGAGTGTCACGAAGCGAGTTAAGTTCGGATCTCTAAATCCGACCTTTAACTGGCCAAGCCCATGTGCGTATGAATTAAGTCCATAAAACTGATCCGCACATGGTATATATACAACTTGTGGAATTATACTTAGTCTTAGTCTAACTGAGGATTAGATCCTAAGACTAATCCATTTTAAAACTTAAGATAGCAAAGTACAAGATTTATTTTCCAAAATTATCAAATAACCTTAGTCTACCATTCAATCCAACCATCCAAAATAAATCAATCCACAGCATCTACTTATCTACTTATTACAAGCCAACATAACTAATTACCAAATTACAGTGTCCGAATAAATCAAATGACAAGTCCATAAATAGTCCATTCAAAGTTCATTCCAAATCATTCAAAACGCCCAAGTTTCCTTGCTTGGTCCTCTTCTCGATCCACGTTCTTCCCTTTCCCTGCGTCATCCACTAAGGATATAGATAGGGCGTTAGATCAACCCGCCCAGTAGTGTTTCCGAATAGGGCTACCACATGGTTAGTCAAAATCATGCAAATAATATAATAATAATACGTGTGTGACAAAATTCCATAAAACATGCTATGTATGAAATGAACATGTAATGAGTCCCACCCATCACCATTCAACATAGCCATCACTTGACGGGATTCTCATCGTCAAGGTAAGCCACAGTGGTCTTTCGGATGCCCCGACGGAGTGTGGCCTCCGGATTCCTCCTGATGGGATTCTCATCATCAGGGTACCCCACAGTGGTCTTTCGGACGCCCCAACGGAGTGTGGCCTCCGGTTACAACAACATCATCACCCCATGCCATGCATGAGATGTCTATGCATACATGCCATTTGTAAATATAACATAACATTCAAATAACTTATCGAAATCAACATAAAACGGCAATATCATATGTGGTTACAAAAAGGTAGGAAACCTACACCAAATTCACTTAGATTGACTCTTCTTTTGAATCGTCTCCCGTTCACGACTTGTACACCATTCTAGCAAATCCAATACCTTATTTACATAGCAGCAAGTTAACATTCAAAACTGTACATTTCGATTCAGTCGACTGAATTACGCGTTCAGTCAACTGAATCAGAAGTTTAGTCGACTGAACCACAGATTCAGTCGGCTGACTTCGAGTCAGATTGTCTGTTTGTCTTGCCAGTTCAGTTTCAGTCGACTGAAATACACATTCAGTCGGCTGAAACATGGTTCGTACCCTTTCAGTCGACTGAATCACATATTCAGTCGGCTGACTTTGAATCAGGTCATCTGTTTTTTCTGCAAGTTTATTTTCAGTCAACTGAATCATATATTCAGTCGGCTGGACTACCAATCATTCATTTACGTGTTTAACAAGCATCCATTCAGTCGACTGAATCGTATATTCAGTCGGCTGAAACTTCCAGAAACTCTTTCTGCTTTCAGTCACCGTTAGGTCAGTCGACTGAATCCCTCATTCAGTCAGCTGAAACTCCCAGAAACTTATTTCTGATTCGTTCATCATCAGTTCAGTCGACTGAAACTCCCAGAAACTTGTTTCTGATTCATCCATTATCAGTTCAGTCGACTGAATCAATGATTCAGTCGACTGACTGTTTTGTCAGTCTTCTCCATTGCATATTTTTGTTCATCCTAATCATGCACTTCCAACCAATATTTAACCCTTGTTAGATTCGTCCATCCAATGGCCGGATCATGATTTAAAAATTGTTTATCGAAAAGCTACCGTTTCCGCGACTCCTCCAATTGATCTTCACTCCAGTTTGTTCCTTTCCCTTTCTTAGCCTCTCCTTCTTCTTGATTCCTTGATGGTCAAGGACTGATTAAGCAACCAGCTGTTGCTCTTATTTTTAAAATGTAGGACACGGCAAAGAGGTAGAGAGAGAGAAAGAATATTGGCTTTAGATGAGAAACCTTGATTCCCCCCTCCTTTGCTCAATGTGTGCTCTTGATTTGGTGAAAGAAAACAACCCAAGATTGATTACAAATCCACGACCAGCTGCTGTTCTTGGTGTTTGGGAAATGATATCAGTCCAAGGAAAAGAGAGATAGAGAGAGTAAAATGAAAAGAACCCTTTGTTTAACCAAAATCAGCCCAAGGTTAATTCAGCCCTTGTGTAACTCATCTCTCCATAATTAGAATCCTTTAAGTTCCTTGGGTTTCATCTGTGAAATGAAACCCCCCCTTAGCATCCAACGACTCTCTTATCTTTGAAGGTGAGAGTTTCATATGGAAATGAAACTCCCACACCAATGGCTAGTCTTTGTAACAGCCCACCTTCATTCATACTTTACATGGGAGTTTCAAATGAAACCCCATGTGTTTCACCGTCTCTCATTGGCTGTTTCTTTTAAAATGAAACCCATCATATACCAACGACCGTATGCTTGTCTCTTTAAGTCTTCTCCTCATTCATCTTTCATTTACCAATTCAAATTGGAGTTTCATCATAAGATGAAACTCCTCCCCTCCTCCAACGTCTTCCATGTACTTTCAAAATGTAACTCCCATTTCCTTTACCACTTAAATGGGAGTTACATGCATGGTAATACCTCCCATGCAGCCAACGTTTATTGTGTTTAAACCTATAATCAGCACACACACTATTCTCATACACTCACTTAAAATGTTTATTCATCCAACTCTTTTATTTAACTCACCCAAACTCAATTCATTCATTTAATGTAACTTAACTAATAAATTCTACTCAACTAAACTCCATTATTTATTTAAACTCAAACCCAACTCAAACATTTAACTCATCTTAACCCAATTAAGCTTTGAGCTCAATTAATGGTCACACATATAAACCACAACCCATTGGGTCCAATTTGGCCACTTTGACCCATTTAACAAAATTTGACCCAATTATGATTTTTCGACCCGTTTATGTACATCTTTTCCATTTATTGTTTTGTAATCAAAACTACTAACCATTGGGTCTTGATTGAACCATTGACCCATTTAAATTCAACTCAAATATTTCACAATGGTAATTCCGTAATTATGAATAAATTCATATAAATTGGGAACTTTGAAATTCCAGGGTGTTACATAACATGCCAATACAAAATCAACTCATCACAACCTGCATGTTAGTCTATTTAACAAATGTTAATAATAGATATGAGATAGAAGGAATTCCATTAAATTATCACACACAATAAATCAAAGTATATTGTTTCATTGATAAAAAAATCATTACATATGGATGCTTAGACAAAATACCAACAATATAGTTTTTCCAAAATATAAAATTTAAAGGTTGAAAAACTATCCTAAGTAGAGCCTGATTCGGAAGTATTATGCGCGAACCTGGGTGATCTCCTGAGGAAATGTGAGCTAGACTCAGGGATTTTTCCAGTGGTCGAAGATCGAGATTTAACAGTCTCCCTTTTCGACATGGTTGCTTGGGAAGAGCTAACCAAGGCTTACCCGACCACTAAATCTCACAAACACCGTGACACCCTTGCTTCTTGAAGTGAGAGAAGCCAAAACCCTATGGTTTTCCGACGAGAAATTGCTCTGAGATGTCCTATCGACTAGTCTAGGGCACAGGAGAAGAGGAGTAAATCGTCAGAGCTCTGCGGGAGAAGGAACGACGATTTTTAAACAATATGTCATTTTCGCAGAAAGATACCTATTAACTTAATCTTTTTGACTCACCAACGGGTCGTGATCAACGATATGTCTCTGTCGACATGTCGATAAGTATCGACTTGTCCGTCCTTTCGATTTTTCCTCCTTTTTAGACAGTGTTCTGATCTAGAACAGTAACGACATGTCTGTTCCTCCGACTAGTCTATCCTTCGACTTGAGTTTAAAATTTTGAAGAATGTCTTCGGGGGGGGGGGGGCTTTCGATGTTCATAGTTCATCAAGCTTTGCTTATACACCTTTCAATGCTAGTGTAGATACATACATTGACACGGGTTCTGTGCCATTAGAAGACTGAACTCATCTTTCTAAAGGTAGACACAAAACATGGATTACATATCTCTTTTCCTAGATCCAAACCAATCCAAGTACCTTGGACATATTTAATTTACAAATGCAAACATATTGCCCAAGTGTATGATGTCGTGAGATGCAGAATCTCTAGGATTTAACAAAGACAATGTGTCTATGAACATAACTCATTCAACATATTGTGTAAAATAATGGATATTGGAATGAGATACTAAGCACACAGCCCATACATTCATTTCACATTTTGAATACATTAATTAAGCATATGGGAATGAAGTATGACGCTACCCACACAACTCTCATGCCTCTTATCATGTTATTACCCAAAACATGATAAACACTTTTATCATTCTTTCAAGCATACTCCAATGAGGTTCGTTCCTTGAAAATAGCTGGTACATAAATGGATTACAGATAAAGACATTTGATCAACACTTTTGGTAATTCATACCAAACCAAAAATCAATTTAAAGACATAGAGCATGTTTCATTCCACAAGGGATAACTTGGAATGAAACGACACTATGAATGTGTACCATGCACACCCTATACATGAGATAATGCACAACTACATTCATTCCCAAAAGATGCACAAATCACATGGCATATGAAATGGAATGAGACAAGTATAATCCAATACTGTGGTGCTGACCTTCATGTACACACGAGTATCTTGCATAAGATCAATCCAGCAATCAAATAAGAACATGGATTGAAGGCAAGATACAAGGTGATTCCAAAACATGTTTCAAATGTGACACCAACAGTGGTATCCCTTCACACATTTGAATATAAAATTATGTGACTTGGAATCTAAGTCCACAATCGAGTGATGTCCTTTTATTAAATCTGGTTTCAATTTTGGGTGCCTTCCCATATGATTTTGTGAATCAAAACTCCAAATTTTGTACCATGATGTTGACCTAACATACGACCTTCATCAAGTTCCTTTACTCCATCGTCTTCTTCTCTAGAGGATTTAGCTTAGATTTTTTCAATGGATGAACTTAGAAATCACATATACTCTTAGTACACAAATTGGTTATGATAGGTGATGTCATCGATTGGGCTAGAAGAGGCAATTGTTTGTGGATTCTTCCAGCATCTTTGTCTGTTTCATATCTTTTTAAATATCTCAAAAGAATATTATGAAACAACATTAATGAATGCTACTAGTTTTTTTTTATTAAAGTGCATAGTCATTTCATCTTAGTCCAAGCTATTTGGTCTTTGGGCTAAGTAGTCATGGAAGTTGAAGGTTTATCAAATATCTCTTCCATTGGCATCGACCACTTTCTTCCAAACATATTTATGGATGAAAACGATTAAACATTTTTCATTACAACTGGAGGTTTGGAAATATCATGGCTTTCTCTCATATCCGATGTTCTAGCACGGATCAACTCGGATGGTTAGATACTTGTAAAGAGCACGAGGCTCTCATACCAAATGAAAGTTCTTCCCTTGGTGTTAGAACACTATTGAACCTAGAAGGGGGTGAATAGGTCAATCCCAGTTTCCATGGTGTGTACAAATTTCTTGATTGTTTATAATTTCTTTAAATGTCACACTAAGTTTAGATCCCTTTGTATATTGATTGATTATCAATGCTTGTGTGCAATGTATAAATAACGATAATCAAATGAAAAGTGATGTGTGTTGAGAAGAGTGCTTAAAATATGAAAACACAAACACACAATGATCAAACACCATAAGACTAAATTTATAGTGGTTTGGTTAGCCAACCTATATCCATTATTAGGACTAGCTCAACCTTGAGATATCCCCAAATCCTCTAAGTGGGAACTTACACCCTCACAATTAGACTAGAAATTCCAACTCACTCAAGCGGCTGGGAATTTCACCCAGTACATGTAGAATAGCAATTCCACCTATTCATTTGGCTGGAAATTCCACCCACCACATGTGCCAGAGACGACGCTCTAGATTTTTTCCCATGACACCTACATAGAGTCTTATTTGAACAATGGGTTCCACCATTTTCTCATCTACGATCATAACCCTTTAATTCATAACTCCGATGGCATTTTCGTAACTATTGATATATTGAAAAATCTAGGGTATTACAATACAATCCTGTTTTTAAAATTTTCGTCCCGAAAATCGAACGAAGTAGGATTCCAAAATAAATCATACAAACAATTCAGGGATAGCTGTTCTCATCTCCAATTCTAGTTCCCAAGTGGCTTCCTCAACACCATGTCGATCCCATACCACCTTGACGAACTGAATCGCTCAGTTCCGCAACACCCTTTGCTCAGTCTCTATTATTCTGACAGGCTTCTCGATGTAAGTGACATCGCTTTGCACATCTATGTCTTGCACATTCAAGACATCAGACGGATCGGGATTGTACTTCCGCAGCATCGACACATGAAACACATCGTGTAGAGATGTCAATTGTGAAGGAAGTGCTAACTGATAAGCTACATCCCCCATCCTTCTTATGATGGAAAACGGTCCCACATATCTTGGCGATAGTTTTCCCTTCTTCCCAAATCTCATGTGCCCCTTTCGTGGCGAGACCTTCAAGAATACCATGTCCCCAACTTCAAATTCGAGAAACCTCCTCCTTTTGTCAGCATAGCTCTTTTGCCGATTCTGTGCAGTCAATAAGTACTGACATATCAACTGAATTTGTGTTGTAGTCTCTGCGACAAGCTCGGGTCCAATCAGTGCAGGCTCGTCGGCCTCGGTCCAACACATTAGTGACCTGCATGGTCTACCATATAAAGCCTCGAATGGGGCCATCTGAAGGCTTGCTTGGTAGCTACTGTTATATGAAAACTCTACCAGTGGCAAATGATCCTCCCATCCACCCTTGAAGTCTAGCATGCACGCCCTCAACATTTCCTCCAGTGTTTGTATTGTCCTTTCCTACTGTCCATCAGTCTGTGGATGGAATGTTGTGCTAGTCAGTAGATCGGTCCCCATGGCCGACTGCGTGCTCTGCCACACCTTTCCGGTGAATCGGCCATCTTTGTCAGATACGATTGTTCGTGGGACACCATGTAATTTCATGATGTCTTTGATATACCGCCGACCCAATGTCTCCAATGAATTCGTCATCCTAATGGGTAGAAAGTGGGCCGACTTGGTCAATCGGTCTACCACAACCCATATTGCATCGTTGCCCTTTGATGACTTAGGCAACCCTGTTACAAAATCCATGGAAATGTGCTCCCATTTCCATTCCGGCACTGCTAAGGGTTTGAGTAAACCTGGTGGCTTCTGGTGTTCCGTCTTAACCTGCTGACAAGTTAAGCAGTGTACCACAAATTCTGCAACAACTCTTTTGAGCCCGTGCCACCAATAATGTCTCTTCAGGTCATGATACATCTTGGTGCTACCGGGATGTATGGAGAGTTTGGTCTGATGGGCCTCAATTAACAACTCTTTTCTGCAGCTTTTTGGCACATATATTCTACCCCAGAATACAAGACCCTGACCTAGTCGCAACTCCCATTCCGGCATGACTATGCCAGTAGACATCTTGGCCCATATCTCTTCCACTTCCGGATATGCTCGTTGCTCTTGTTCAATCTTGGTAACCATGTTGGACCGTATGATTAAATTGTACATACTCCCATGGTTTGTGATATATAGATTAAACTCTCGAATGGTATTCAGCATTTCCCATTCTGTTCTGATCAAACATGCCACTGATGCATGTGATATGCAGCTGAGAGCATCCGCCACCTTGTTTGCCTTTCCCGGATGATATCAAAGTGCGAACTCATAATCCGCTAGATATTCCATCCATCTGCGCTGCCTCAGGTTGAGCTCTTATCCAATTATGATGCCTGTACTTACTTTGCTATCTTTCATTGTTGTTCTCAAATTGAATGTTCAGTCCGAGTCTAACGAAGTAAATTAATCCGGCCCCCAGTCAGCGGACTCCGAAGAGTCGGTCAGTTAGTATCAGAGCGAAACGGGAAGTTGAATCTTTCGAAGTAAGATTAAGACGGTTTCATGTCTCACTGACAGATAAGAATCCCAACTGACCGACTCTTCGGAGTCTGCTGACTGGGGGCTGGATTAATTTACTTCATTAGACTCGGACTGAACATTCAATTTGAGAACAACAATGAAAGATAGCAAAGTAAGTACAGGTATCATAATTGGATCTGTCAAATGTAGCAAAATAGGATATACTTCCCCAATATTCCCCAAATTGAAAAAGATAGCAAACAATAGGTATTTAGAAATTTCCCCCAAAAACAAAGGAAAACCAAGTTTGCTTATTTGGAAATCTTCCCAAAATAGTGAAAAACACAAATTGTACGAAGAAACTAAGTCGTTAATGTTTTCATGACTTAGGGAAAATGGCTCCAAAGAAAAAGATCCCTTAGAACCAGAAGGGGAAGGAAAAAGTGTTATAAATCACTCAACATGAGAAAGTGGTATCTCAACATGAAAAATCTTTACATGAGAAGGAGCCATCTTTACATGAGAAGGAGGTAACTCAACCTGAGAAGGAGCCATCTTTTCCTGAAAAATCACATAATGAGGAAGAGTCGCATCATTCTCGGGGAGAAGAGAAGGAGAGTGAACACTCATCTCGGAGGGAAGAAGAGGGGAACAGCGGCGTACATATACCACATGTGCCGCCTGAACTATAGAGCTTAGTTCAAGCGGTGGTGACTTCTGCACTCCAACAGCATATGAATGGAAGTGAAAGTTCTAAAGACATCAATGACCGGAGTATGGTCCGAGAATTCCAGCAACAGCGCCCTCCCTATTTCAAAAGGAATGAAGGGGCTGTCGGAGCTGAACATTGGTTGAAGAAGATCACTCAGATCTTAACTCTACTCAAGATCTCGAGTCATACTGACAGGATTCTACTGGCTACATCACAACTAATTGAAGATGTCGATAAATGGTGGGAGGAAATGGAGAAACAACGGGCACTCGTACCAGTAAGGGAGAGGACAGCCATGACCTGGGATGAGTTTTTAGTGACCTTTTTGGAACACTACTTCTCGGAGGAGGAGAAAGAGCGTCAGACACAAGCCTTTCTATCCTTGGTACAGGGCTCTATGACGGTGGCAGAGTATCACCGGGAATTCCTCAGTCTATCCTGCTATGTATTTTACATGGTGGATACAGAGCATCGCAGGGCACGGAAGTTTGAGAGGGGTCTATGGCCAAACATCAGGGCAAAGTCCATATTCAAAGCAGCCACATTGGCTGAGGTGGTCAGCAAGGCCACTATAGCAGAGCGAGAGTTGAATGAAATGGTGCGGTTTGACAACCGCCGAGCTCCAAGTGGGAGGGGTGGGTTCCAGCCCAACAAGAGGTTCCGACCGAACTTCAGCAGACCCTCACCATCTATTGGGTCCACAGGGGGCTTTCGTCCCAACCAGCCCTCCCCATCTGCATCAGTCACTCAGGCATTCAGAGGGGTGAACAACTGTTTCTACCGTGATCAGCCGGGTCACTTCAAGAGAGATTGCCCAAAGCTCAACAAGCTCTCATATTCCAGAGGATCTTTTCGTCCACCAGCTAGACCAGTTAACTCCCGGGGAGGCAGGACTTATAATCAGCCGGTCGGGCGCTTAATCCTACTGGATCTGGACGACTATTTACTCTAGCTTCTCCTAGCAGATGTGGACCACTCAGTGATTCAAGGTATGGCACTTGTCAGTAGTTCTTATGCTTATGCACTATTTGATTCAGGAGCTTCACACTCCTTTATATCTGCATCATTTATAACTGCCACTGGAACTCTAGTTCAAAAATTGTCCACAACACTCACAATTGTATCCATTGTCGGAGACACATCTTTGGGACTCATATGCATGGCAGTGAATACCGAACTCACTGGACTCAGATTTGAGTTCAATTATTTGGTACTCGACATGACTGAGTACGATATTATCTTCGGCATAGATTGGTTGGCTAGTTTTCAAGCCAACATTGATTGTTATCGCCGTAGAGTGACATTTTGGTCACCCGAAGGAAAGCAATATGTGGTTCGTTCAGACAAGCAAAGCGGCCTGCAGGAAGGGTTGAATCATCTGGTATTGAATAGTATCAGAATCAACACAACACCGGTGACTGAACTCCCGGCAATAGTGAAAGATTATGCGGATGTTTTTCCGAAAGAACTCCCTTGCTTGCCGCCTATGAGGGAGATAAACTTTGAAATCAAGTTGTACCCTGGCACTTCACCAGTATCATTACCCCATTAGCGGATGGCACCGGCAGAGATGTCTGAGCTAAAGAAGTAGATTGATGAACTGCTTAGACTGGGTTGCATCCGGCACACCACGTCGTCTTGGGGAGCGCCAGTGTTATTTGTGAAGAAGAAGGACGGTTCACTCCGAATGTGTGTGGATTACTGGAAATTGAATTAGCTAACTGTCCGGAACAAGTATCCTTTACCCAGGATCGATGTTTTATTCGATCAACTTAGGGGTTCTAGTCACTTTTCGAAGATTTATCTGATGTCCGGTTATCATCAAATCTGGGTTAAGGGGGAAGATATAGAGAAGACAGCCTTCAGGACGCGGTATGGACTATATGAGTTTGTAGTCATGCCGTTGGGACTCACCAATGCACCGGCTGTGTTCATGGATCCAATGAACAGGATCTTCCGACCTTACCTGGACCAGTTTGTGATTGTGTTTATTGATGATATCCTGATCTTTTCCAAAAGTAAGGAAGAACATGCTGAGCATCTACGGATAGTCTTGAACACTTTGAGACAGAACAAGCTGTATGCCAAAGCGAGCAAATGTGAATTTTGGCTATCTAAGGTCCAATTCTTGGGGCATGTCATAACAGCAGAAGGTATAGTTGTTGATCCGGCTAAGGTGGCGGCAGTGAGCGAGTGGAAAACACCAAAGAATGTCACTGGAATCCGTAGCTTCCTGGGTTTGGCTAGTTATTATCAAAAGTTTATCATGGATTTCTCTAAAATTGCATCTCCATTGACTCAACTCACTCAGAAAGGGGTCAAATATGAGTGGACAGATCTGTACAATCGGAGGTTCGAGGATCTGAAAGATAGACTTACAACTGCTCCTATCTTAATTTTGCTGGAAAGAGGCAAAGGTTACGAAGTACAATACGATGCATCAGGAGAGGGACTGGGGTGTTCACTCATGCAACGTCATCGTGTGGTGGCTTATGGATCAAGACAATTAAAAATTAATGAATGCCTCTATCCCACACATGATCTGGAATTAGCTGCAGTGGTCTTTGCTCTTAAAAGATGGAGACACTATCTATATGGTGAGAAGTTTGAAGTCTTTTCAGATCACAAGAGCGTGAAGTATTTATTTGATCAGAAAGAGCTCAACCTGAGGCAGCGCAGATGGATGGAATATCTGGCGGATTATGAGTTCGCACTTTGATATCATCCGGGAAAGGCAAAAAAGGTGGCGGATGCTCTCAGCCGCATATCACATGCATCGTGGCATGTTTGATCAGAACAGAATGGGAAATGCTGAATACCATTCGAGAGTTCAATCTATATATCACAAACCATGGGAGTATGTACAATTTAATCATACGGTCCAACATTGTAACACCCCGCCCTTTTCACTCTAAAAATCAGAGTTTATTTATTTTTTAAATATAATAATCTAGTGATCGAGGTGGAGTGTCACAACGCGAGTTCAGTTCGGATCTCTAAATCCGACCCTTAACTGGCCAAGCCCATGTGCGTATGAACTAAGTCCATAAAACTGATCTACACATGGTACAAATACAACTTGCGGAATTAACATAATCTTAATCTAACTGAGGTTACAATAGATCCTATGACTATTCCAATTTTCCATTCTTAGATAGCAAAGTATATAATTTATTCTCCAAAATTACTATATAACCTTAGTCTACCATTCATTCCAAACCATCCAAATAAATCAAACCATAGCATCTACTTAACTACTTATTACATGCCAACATCACCTAGCTATCAAATTACATTGTCCAAATAAATCAAATAACAAGTTCATAAATAGTCCATTCAAATCATTCAAACCGCCCAAGCTTCTTTGCTTGGTCCCCTTCTCGATCCTCATTCGTTGTCCTTCCTGTGTCATCCACTAAGGGTAGAGATAGGGCGTTAGATCAACCCGCCCAGTAGTGTTTCCGAATAGGGCTACCATAAGGTTAGTGTAAAAACATGCAAATAATATAATAATACATGTGTGTCAAAATTCCATAAAACATGCTATGTATGAAATGAACATGTAATGAGTCCCACCCATCACCATTCTACATAGCCTCCTCTTGACGGGATTCTCATCGTCAAGGTACCCCACAGTGGTCTTTCGGACGCCCCGACGGAGTGTGGCCTCCGGATTCCTCTTGATGGGATTCTCATCATCAGGGTACCCCACAGTGGTCTTTCGGACGCCCCGACGGAGTGTGGCCTCCGGTTACAACACCATCATCCCATGCCATGCATGAGATGTCTATGCAAACATGCCATTTAGAGACATAACTTTACATTCATATAAGTTATTGAAATCAACATAAAATAGCATAAAGAAATGTGGTTACAATAAAGGTAGGAAACCTACACTATGTTACTTTGTTTGACTCTTGCTTTGAACCCTCTTCCGATCACGGCTTGTACACCGTTCTAGAAATCCAAATACCTTATGTACATAGCAGCAAGTTAATCATTTATCTACCTAATTTCCAGCAAAGCTTAATATTCCAAGAACCACTTAGTGGGGTTCGGCCATAGCCATGGCCGAACCTCACCCATTAAAACTTTGGTCACCCTTATTTATCTAAACCATTTTGATTAACCCAAAACTCCCAAATGAACCTTGGTAGGGTTCGGCCATACTGTTTGGCCGAACCTTACCATATTGGGTTTTGACTCACATGTCCATTCCTATGATCTTTTCATCTTGGATCTTTTCATCATAATTACCATCATGCCATTTAGCTTATCCTTTGGTTTAATTTATCTTAAACAAAGTCCATCACCAAACCACTTTAGTGTATGGCCGAACCTCACCACTTAACTTTTAATCCTTTAATCTTTCATTAATCCAATTCCAATTATAAACTTAGCACTAAGTCCACCAAGTGACCCTTTAGTGGGGTTCGGCCATACTACATGGCCGAACCTCACCAAACTGATTTGTCCATCTTTCCATCATCTTTGATGGCTGATTATATACCTATATTAAGTCCATAGATAAACCTATCTTATTCTTAAATCAAAGCACATAATGATTACATAATTTCCATCCTACTCTTAATCCAATTATCCATCAAGAATAGTCCATGGGGTTCGGCCATACACATGGCCGAACCCTATGGTTCTCTTAATGAAAACCCTCCAATATTTATCTATGATGTTGATCAGCAAATTAACATAACATTGACATGGTTCAGCCATGTCATAGCTACTCCAAAACATTAAGCTTATCTACCTTTTAAATCCTTTAAAACCTCCATTTCATACTATGCATTTTGTCTCTCATACACCATAAAAATCACCAAGTTTTCCCATGGGGTTCGGCCCCGCCGAACCCTATGGTCCATTTTTAAACATCATAATCCTATATCTAAACCATTGATGGATCTGGCCATACGATGGCCAGATCTCATTCCCTTAACCAACTTTATTTATCAATGGTTCAAAGTGCACTTACCAATTATCGCGACTCCTTCGGTCTTTCACATCTTGATCTTTTTCTCCGATTTGATCTTCCGTTCCTTTCCTAGTCCTTCCCTCTTCCTTCTTGTTTTCCTGGCTATGAATGATCTTGCTGCAAGCTCCTTGGGATAATTCAGCCAAATGATATGGATTTGAGGGAGAAAGAGAGAGAAAGGAAACTTGGATCTTAAACCTTGGTGCCAAAACTCCCTTGCTCAATGTGTGCTTTTGTCTTGGTGAAAGAAATCAACCAAGGTCTGATTGCAAATCAGTAACCAGCTGTTGTTCTTGGTTTTGGAGAGAGGGAGGACGACCAAGGGAGAGAGAGATAGAAAGAGTAAGAAATGAAACCTCTTTGGCTACTCAAATTCAACCCAAAATTAACCTTGTGTAACTCCCATTGCCTTAACCCAAAACCTTATGTTACTTGGGGGTTTCATCATGAGATGAAACCTCCCCATGCTCCCAACGTCCCTTGCTGGTTGGATTTGTGTAACCCCCCCTTCCTTAACTCCTTCTCTCATTATCATTGCATGTGAGAGTTTCATTTGAAAATGAAACTCTCCTAGGCTCCAACGGTTTTAGCCCTAGCTTAGTTTGTGTAACCTTCATCTTCCTTTAGTGAACCGTTTGGGAGTTTCATCCATGAGATGAAACTCCATGTCCATTCATCTCTCATGCTTGATTTGAATATTTGAAATAAGTGACTCCTCACCCTTGATGAAGCCCTTGTGTAACCGCCACCTCTTTAATGCTCATCAACGTCCCATGTGGTTCCATTTCATTCATCACTTAGATGGGAGTTACATGCATGCAAAACCTCCCATGCAGCCAATCGTTGGAACATGTTTGAATTTGAAAACAATCAAACATCTTTTATCTACACCTCACTCACTTAGAATAAATATTCTAACCAATTCATTTATTCAACTCACCCAAAAATTCAACTCAACTTATCTCCATCATATAATTTATCTCAAACCAACTCAAATATTTAATGAACTCAACCCAATTAAGCTTTGAGCTCACTTAATGATTAATCATGTCCATCTCGACCCATTGGGTCCCATTTGGCCACTTTGACCCATTTACCGAAATTTGACCCAATTATGATTCTTGACCCGTTTAAGTACATCTTATCCATTTATTTGTCTTGTAAACAAAACTACCATCCTTTGGGTCTTGATTGAACCATTGACCCATTTAAATTCAAATCAAATATATCACAATGGCAATTCCGTAAATATGGATAAATTCATGTAAATTGTTATCTTTGAAATTCCAAGGTGTTACAATACAATCCTCTTTTTACAATTTTCGTCCCGAAAATCGAACGAAGTAGGATTCCGACATACATCACACAAACAACTCAGGGTGAGCCCTCTCATCTCCGATTCTAATTCCCAAGTGGCTTCCTCAACCCCATGTCGATCCCATACTACCTTGATGAACTGAATTGCTTCGTTCCGCAACACCCTTTGCTCAGTCTCTATTATTCTAACTGGCTTCTCGATGTAAGTGGCGTCGCTTTGCACATCTATGTCTTGCACATTCAAAACATGAGACGGATCGGGGTTGTACTTCCTCAGCATCGACACATGGAATACATCATGTAGAGACGCCAATTGTGAAGGAAGTGCCAACTGATAGGCTACATGCCCCATCCTTTTTATAATTGAAAACGGTCCCACATATCTTGGGGACAGTTTTCCTTTCTTCCCAAATCTCATGTGCCCTTTTCGTGGTGATGTAACACCCCGCCCTTTTCGAGAAGTTCAGAGTCTAATTTTTTTTTTAAAAGTAATCATAAAACATCGAAAGAGAGCGGACGGCGTCACGACGCGAGTTAAGTTCAGACTACCCAAGTTTGAACCTTAACTGGCCGACCATGTGTACATGGAATAGACCATGATTATGAATCACACATGGAACTAACATCAACATGCGGAAAAACCTAGATTAATTGCGGAAAAGAAAGACGAGATAGCAAGTAACAGTCTTAAACATAAGTTAACATAGATCAACCATCCAATGGTTATTAACCTAATCATACCATAGTAAGTAATGAATTATTACATGTCCCACAAAAGTATTCAAAAGACAGTAATATAAAGTAGTTCAATCCTTCATTCAAGCGCTTAGGCTTGGCTCCCCTCTCGGTTAACTACTTTTCATTTCCCTTTGCCTGTACCTGTAATCTCCTCTGAGGATAGAATTAGGGCGTTAGATCAAAGCGCCCAGTAGTGTTTCCGAATAGGGCTACCACATGGTTAGTCAAAAACATGCAAATAATATAATAATAATACATGTGAGACAAAATTCCATAAAAACATGGTATGTATGAAATGAACATGTAATGAGTCCCACCCATCACCATTCAACATAGCCATCACTTGACGGGATTCTCATCGTCAAGGTAACCCACAGTGGTCTTTCGGACGCCCCGACGGAGTGTGGCCTCCGGATTCCTCCTGATGGGATTCTCATCATCAGGGTACCCCACAGTGGTCTTTCGGACGCCCCGACGGAGTGTGGCCTCCGGTTACAACACCATCATCCCATGCCATGCATGAGATGTCTATGCAATCATGACATTTAGAAACATAACTTTACAATCATATAAGTTATCGAAATCAACATAAAACAACATATGGAATAGTGGTTACAATAAAGGTAGGAAACCTACTGAAGAATCACTTCAGCGTCCGTTCTTTCTTAGGCTTTAACCGGTCACGACTCGTTCGTCGTTCAACTTTCGGTACCTTATTATGCAACAATAAGTAAATCATAATCTTATTTACATGTCCATTCACATATGAGACCTAAAACATCTTATAAGTCCTTTTGATCAATCTCTTCATTTGGCTTGTATTCACAGATTTGCCATTGGTCTGTCCAATCTTTAATCCACCAAACTTACTCCATGGGGTTCGGCCATACCTTTGGCCGAACCCAATGGTTCCCTTATCCATTACTACTTGGTTCTCCATTAGGGTATTTTAAACCTTTTAAATCAACATAGAATCATTACCAACTACTACTCATAAGCTTAGGCTATTTAACCCATTCATTATGAATTAGCATAAAGTCCAATTCTCCTAATAATCTCTCATCATTTATCATACATCTTAGCCATAAAACAGCAACATAATTCTATTTAAAATCACACATGCATCCATAAAATGACCCATGAAAACAGTCCATGGGGTTCGGCCATGAACCCTTATGGTTCTTTTGCTCAACAATGTCCTTTATTTACATACTAATTGGCTCTACCCCTTAGCCATGTTAAACCCATAGTTTAGCCATCCTATGGCCAACCCAAAATCAGTAATCTTATCACATAAAAATCTCCCAAAAACAGTCCACAAAGGTCTATGGTTTCCATGTTTTCCAACATGAAAACCAACCCTCTTTTACATGGGGTTCGGCCCTCCATGGTGGCCGAACCCAATGGTTATTCTTACTTTTTTTAAACCTCAAATAATCATGTAATAACAGTATATTATTAACAGGTTTTTATCTTTCAAACTAACATCCAAAATTAGCTCAATTTCATAGGGTTCGGCCATGCTCATTGGCCGAACACCATGACCTTTGGTTTTGAACTTTTAACCCTTTATCTTGGGTCTGAAACCAACATCTAAATCCATGTTTTAACCTCCTCAAAACATGCATTTTAAATCCAAATAATAACATCTAATATCAGTCCAAAACTATATGGTTTTAATTTCCAAAAACTATAAAAAACAATCACTTGTTTCCATGGGGTTCGGCCATGCAAAGTGGCCGAACCCAATGGTCCATTTCCATCTTTTAAACCTCTGTTTTTTACCCATAACACCTTCAGTCCATATGTCATTCAGATCCATGTTTTTAACCCTTTCTAAAAACATGCATTTGAATCTTAAATCAAACCCAAAAACAGTCCATAAAACCCATGGTTTTCATGTTTCAAAACATGAAAACCAAGCAATCTCTTGCTGTTCGGCCCTCCATGGTGGCCGAACCCAATGGTTATTTTTTTACCATTTTAAATCCTCCATAATCAAGGTTAAACACTGGTGTATTCGGCCATGACCATGGCCCAATACATACCCCACTTTATTAATCCAAAAGTCCATGAAACACTTACCAAATTCCAAGCTCTTCTCTTGCCTTTTGATCCTTGCTTCCTTTCCTTCTTATTTCCTGCCTTCTTTCTTAATTCCTTGCTGGTTTAAGCTTGAATAATTGATGCCAAAAACCTCTGCTGTTCCACTTAAGCAAATGAATTGGAGAGAGGGAGAGAGAGATGGAGAATCTTGGCTTTTCAATGGTGAAAAATGGCCAACATGGTGTTTGTTTCCTTTAATAATTCAGCCCCCAAAACCCCTCCACTCCCTCATCAATTCTTGCCTAAACCAATGGGACACTTGTTGCCAACAAATGCACCCATTGGCATTCCAACGTTGAAGGCTTGGGGTTTCCAAATGGGATAGAAACCCCCCATATTCCCATTTAATGTTTTGCATGAAACTCACCATAACAAGTCCCCAACGTGTGGGACTTGTTTTGGTTTGTTTGAAATCACAACACCTCCTCATATTCCACTTAACTCACTGAATTTACAGCCCTTTTGACTTCCATTTTGACTCACTCAACTCAATGTCCAACTCACCATAATGCATTTCATTCAATGCACATGAGTTAACTCACCTTTTGATTTAATTCCAACTCACCTCAGTCCCACTCAACTGATTTGACTCGTGTTTGAGTTCCCTTGAGGGTTTACACGGTCAACAATAGTCAACTCGACCCGTTGGGTCCAACTTTAGCTCCTTGACCCGTTTTTGACTCCATGACCCAATTATGGTATGTTGGTCATTTGTAATTGGTTTTTACATATGGATCAAGCCTACCCATTTTTTCTCCACTTGATTCCCAATCAAATCAGCTTAACCCCATTTAATTTGAGCTTACACAATGGTCAAATCATCCATTTTGACTTATTGGGTCCAATTGGGCCCTTTGACCCATTTAGCCATTTTTGACCCAATTGATGTAAATTGCCCAACCAATCACACTTAACGTTCATAATGTGCTCATATGATCTTAATTTGAGCAATGGGCCCCAACATTTCCTTACTTAACATCACAAAATAATTAATTTAATACATCAGGGGCATTTTCGTAATTATCCACTTCATTGAGAAATTACCCATCCAATCAAACTTGACAATCATAATGTGCTCATATGATCTTAATTTGAGCAATGGACCCCACTATTTTCTCATTTAACATCATAATTATTACATTCACCAAATCTAGGGGCATTTTCGTAATTATCCATTTCATTGAGAAATCGGGGTGTTACAGGTGAGACCTTCAAGGATACCATATCTCCCACTTCAAATTCGAGAAACCTCCTCCTTTTATCAGTATAGCTCTTTTGCCGACTCTGTACAGTCAATAAATGCTGACGTATCAACTGAATGTGAGCAGTAGTTTCTGGAACTAGCTCGGGTCCAATCAGCGCAGGCTCGCCGACCTCGGTCCAGTACACTGGTGACCTGCATGGTCTACCATACAAAGCCTCGAATGGTGCCATCTGAAGGCTTGCTTGGTAGCTATTGTTATAAGAAAACTCCACCAATGGAAAATGATCCTCCCATCCACCTTTGAAGTCTGGCATGCACGCCCTCAGCATGTCCTCCAGTGTTTGTATTGTTCTTTCCAACTGTCCATCAGTCTATGGATGGAACGCTGTGCTAGTCAGTAAATCAGTCCCCATGGCTGACTGCATGCTTTGCCACACCCTGCCGGTGAATCGGCCATCTCTATCAGATACAATTGTCGGAGGAATACCATGTAATCTGATGATGTCCTTGATATACCGCCGACCCAATCTCTCAGATGAATCCGACATCTTGATAGGAATAAAATGTGCTGACTTGGTCAGTCGGTCTACCACGACCCATATAGCGTCATTGCCCTTCGAGAACCTCAGTAATCCCGTCACAAAGTCCATGGAAATGTGCTCCCATTTCCATTCTGGCACAGATAAGGGTTTGAGTAACCCTGGTGGCTTCTAGTGTTCCGTCTTAACTTGCTGACAAGTTAAGCAATGAGCCACAAACTCTGCAACATCCTTCTTGAGTCCATGCCACCAATAATGTCTTTTTAAGTCATGATACATTTTTGTGCTACCCGGATGAATGGAGAGCTTAGTCTGATGTGCCTCTATTAGTATTTCTTTTCTGCAGCTTCTTGGCACATAAATTCTACGTCGGAGCATAAGACCCTGTCCTGGTCATAATTCCCAATCTGGTATAACCTCTCCAGTAGACATCTTGGCCCATATCTCTGCCATTTCTGGATCTGCTCGCTGCTCCTGTTCAATCTTTGTAACCATGTTGGATCGTATGATCAAATTGTACATACTCGCATAGTTTGTGATATATAGATTGAACTCACGAATGGTATTCAACATCTCCCATTCGGTCCTAATCAGACATGCCACTGATGCATGAGACATGCGGCTGAGAGCACCCGCCACCTTGTTGGCCTTCCCCGGATGATACCGGAGCGCAAATTCATAATCTGCCAAGTATTCCATCCATCTGCGCTGCCTCAAGTTGAGCTCTTTCTGATCAATTAAATACTTCAAGCTCTTGTGAACTGAAAATACTTCAAACTTCTCACCATATAAATAGTGTCTCCAGCTTTTGAGAGCGAAGACCACCGCAGGTAATTCCAGATCATGTGTGGGGTAGAGGTGTTCATGTATCTTTAGTTGTCTTGAACCATATGCCACCACACGATCACGTTGCATGAGTGAACATCCTAGTCCCTCTCCTAATGCATCGCATTGTACTTCATACCCTTTGCCTCTTTCCGGAAAATTTAAAATAAGAGAAGTTGTAAGTCTCTGTTTCAACTCCTCAAACCTCTGATTGCACAACTTTGACCACTCATATTTGACCGCTTTCTGAGTGAGTCGAGTCAATGGAGATGCTATTTTAGAGAAATCCATGATGAACTTCCTATAATATCCAGCCAAACTCAGGAAGCTACGGCTGACATTCTTTGGTGCTTTCCACTCCCTCACTGCTGCCACCTTTGCCGGATCAACGGCTATACCATCAGCTGTTATAACATGCCTAAGAATTTGACCTCAGGTAGCCAAAATTCGCATTTGCTTGCTTTGGCATACAGCTTGTTCTGTCTCAAGGTGTTTAATACTATTCGTAGATGCTCAGCATGATCCTCCTGACTCTTGGAATAGATCAGGATATCATCACTGAACACTATAACAAACTGATCCAGATATGGACGGAAGATTCTGTTCATTAAGTCGATGAACACAGCCGGTGCGTTGGTAAGCCCAAAAGGCATGACTACAAATTCAAATAGTCCATACCGTGTCCTGAAAGCTGTCTTCTCTATATCCTCCTCCCTGACCTGGATTTGATGATAACCGAACATCAGATCAGTCTTGGAAAAATGATTGGAACCCCTCAACTGATCGAATAAATCATCGATCCTAGGTAGAGGATACTTGTTCCGGACAGTTAGCTGATTCAACTTCTGGTAGTCCACACACATTCTGAGTGAACCGTCCTTCTTTTTCACGAATAACACTGGAGCTCCCCATGATGATGTGCTGTTCCGAATGCAACCCGGTCTGAGTAACTCATTAAGCTGCTTCTTCAACTCGGACATTTCTGCTGGTGCCATCCGATAATGGGGTAGAGACACTGGTGAAGTACCAGGATACAGCTTGATCTCAAAATTGAGCTCCCTCATAGGTCGTATACCAGGGAGTTCTTTTGGAAAGACATCAGCAAATTCTTTCACAATTGCTGGAAGCTCAGTGACTGGTGCTTTGTTGATGACAATATTGTTCAACACCAAATGGTGCAACCCTTCCTGCAGTTTGCTTTGCTTGTCGGCACGAACTATATACTGCTTTCCCTCGGGTGACCAAAATGTCACTCTTCGGCGATAACAATCAATATTGGCTTGATAACTAGCCAACCAGTCCATGCCGAATATAATATCGTACTCAGTCATGTCGAGTACTAGATAATTGAACTCAAATCTGAGTCCAGCGAGTTCTGTATTTACTACCGTGCATATGAGTCCCAAAGACGTGTCTCCGACAGGGGATACTACTGTGAGTGTGGTGGACAGCTTTTGAACTAGTGTACCAGTAGCAATTATAAAGGATGCAAATATAAAAGAGTGCGAAGCTCCAGAATCAAATAATGCATAAGCATAAGAACTATTGACAACAGCCATAACTTGAATCACAGAATGATCCACATCCTCAGGAGGTGCCAGAGCAAATAGTCGTCCAGATCCGGTAGGATTAGGCGTCTGACCCACCTGATTATAAGTCATGCCTCCCCGGGAGTTCATTGGTCTAGCTGGTGCACAGAAATATCCTCTGGAATATGAGAGCTTATTGAGCTTTGGATAGCCTCTCTTGAAGTGACCCGGCTGATCACAGTGGAAACAGTTGTTCACCCCTCTGAATGACTGGGTGACTGATGCAGATGGGGAGGGCTGGTTTGGACGAAAGCCCCCTGTGGTGCAGATGGTGTGGGTCTGCTGAAGTTCGGTCGGAACCTCTTGTTGGGCTGGAACCCACCCCTTCCACTTAGAGCTCGGCGGTTGTCAAACTGTACCATTGCATTCAACTCCTGTTCTGCTGTTGTGGCCTTGCTGACCACCTCAGCCAATGTGGTGCACTTGAATATGGTCACTTTGGCCCTGATGTTTGGCCGTAGACCCCTCTCAAACTTCATTGCCCTGCGATGTTCTGTGTCCACCATATAGAATGCATAAATGGATAAACTGAGAAATTCCCGGTGATACTCTGCCACCATCATAGAGCCCTGTACCAAGGACAGAAAGGCTTGCGTCTATCGCTCCTTCTCCTCCTCAAGAAAGTAGTGTTCCAGAAAGGTTGCTGAAAACTCATCCCATGTCATGGCCATTCTCTCCCTAACTGGTATGAGTGCCCTCTGCTTCTCCACCACCTCCCACCATTTACCGGCATCTTCTATCAGTTGTGAAGTAGCTAGTAGAATCCTGTCAGCATGACTCAAGATCTTAAGTAAATTTAAGATCTGAGTGATCTTTTTCAGCCAATGCTCGGCTCCGACAGCCCCTTCCTTCCCTTTGAAGTAGGGAGGACGCTGTTGCTGGAATTCCCGAGCCATACTCCGGTCACTGGTATCCTTGGAACTTTCACTTCCATTCATATGTTGCTGGAGTACAGAGGTTACCACTGCTTGAACTAAGCCCTGAAGTTCAGGCGGCACATGTGGTATATGTACACCATTGTTCCCTTCTCCCTCCTTCCGTGATGAATTCTCACTTCCCTTTTCTTTCCTCCAAGAGTGCAGTGATTCTTCCTCATTGTACGACTTTTCATGGACAGATCGCTCCTCCTCAGGTTGGGTTACCTCCTTCTCATGTATAGACGGCTCCTTTCATGCATAGATTTTTCGTGTTGTGATACCACTTTCTCATGTTGCGTGATTTGCAACACCTTTCCCTTCCCTTTCTGGTTATGAGAGAACTTTTTCTTTGGAGCCATTTCCTTAAGTCACGAAAACATTATTGACTTAGTTCCTCGTACAGTTTGTATTTTCACAATTTTGGGAAGATTTCCAAATAAGCAAACTTGTTTTTCTTTTGTTTTTGTAGAAATTTCTAAATCCCTATTTGTTTGTTTTTCTCAATTTGGGGGAAAAATTGGGGAAGTATATCCTATGTTGCTATGTTTGATAAATCCATTATAATAACTGTACTTTTGCTATCTTTGTTGTTCTCAGATTGATTGTTCAGTCTGAGTCCACGAAGTAAATCAATCCGGCCCCCAGTCAGCGGACTCCGAAGAGTCGGTCAGTTGGGATTCTTATCTGTCAGTGAGACATGAAACCATCTTAATCTTACTTCAGAAGATTCAATTTCCCATTTCGCTCTGATACCAACTGTAACACCCCGCCCTTTTCACTCTAAAAATCAGAGTTTATTTTTTTTAAATATAATAATCTAGTGATCGGGGCGGAGTGTCACGACGCGGGTTCAGTTCGGATCTCTAAATCCGACCCTTAACTGGCCAAGCCCATGTGCATAAGAACTAAGTCTATAAAACTGTCCACACATGGTACAAATACAACTTGCGGAATTAACATAGTCTTAATCTAACTAAGGTTATAATAGATCCTATGACTATTCCAATTTTCCATTCATAGATAGCAAAGTACATAATTTATTCTCCAAAATTACTATATAACCTTAGTCTACCATTCATTCCAAACCATCCAAATAAATCAAACCATAGCATCTACTTAACTACTTATTACATGCCAACATCACCTAGCTATCAAATTACATTGTGCAAATAAATCAAATAACAAGTTCATAAATAGTCCATTCAAAGTCCATTCAAATCATTCAAACTGCACAAGTTTCTTTGCTTGGTCCCCTTCTCGATCCTCATTCGTTGTCTATCCTGCGTCATCCACTAAGGGTAGAGATAGGGCGTTAGATCAATGCGCCCAGTAGTGTTTCCGAATAGGGCTACCACAAGATTAGTGTAAAAACATGCAAATAATATAATAATACATGTGTGTCAAAATTCCATAAAACATGCTATGTATGAAATGAACATGTAATGAGTCCCACCCATCACCATTCTACATAGCCTCCTCTTGACGGGATTCTCATCATCAAGGTACCACACAGTGGTCTTTCGGACGCCCCGACGAAGTGTGGCCTCCGGATTCCTCTTGATGGGATTCTCATCATCAGGGTACCCCACAGTGGTCTTTCGGATGCCCCAACGGAGTGTGGCCTCCGGTTACAACAACATCATCCCATGCCATGCATGAGATGTCTATGTAAACATGCCATTTAGAAACATAACTTTACATTCATGTAAGTTATCGAAATCAACATAAAACAGCATAAAGAAATGTGGTTACAATAAAGGTAGGAAACCTACACTATGTTACTTTGTTTGACTCTTCCTTTGAACCATCTTCCGATCACGGTTTGTACACCGTTCTAGAAATCCAAATACCTTATGTACATAGCAGCCAGCAAATTAATCATTTATCTACCTAATTTCCTGCAAAGCTTAATGTTCCAAGAACCACGTAGTGGGGTTCGGCCATAGCCATGGCCGAACTTCACCCATTAAAACTGTAACACCCCGCCCCTTCCGAGAATTTCAGAGTCTAATTTTTTTTTTAAAATAAACATCGGAAGAGAGCGGGCGGCGTCACGACGCGAGTTAAGTTCAGACTACCCAAGTCTGAACCTTAACTGGCCACCCATGTGTACATGGACTAGACCATGATAATGAACACACATGGAACTAACATCAACATGCGGAATAACCTAGATTAATTGCGATGTAGAAAGACAAGATAGCAAGTAACAGTCTTAAACATTATTTATCATAGATCAACCATCCAAATGTTATCAACCTAATCAAACTATAGCAGGTAGTGAATTATTACATGTCCCACAAAAGTATTCAAAAGACAGTAATATAAAGTAGTTCAGTCCTTCATTCAAGCACTTAGGCTTGGCTCCCCTCTCGGTCAATGACCTTTCCTTTCCCCTTGCTTGTACCTGCAATCTCCTCTGAGGATAGAATTAAGGCGTTAGATCAACGCGCCCAGTAGTGTTTCCGAATAGGGCTACCACATGGTTAGTCAAAAACATGCAAATAGTATAATAATAAAACATGTGAGACAAAATTCCATAAAAATATGCTATGTATGAAATGAACATGTAATGAGTCCCACCCATCACCATTCAACATAGCCATCACTTGACGGGATTCTCATCGTCAAGGTAACCCACAGTGGTCTTTCGGACGCCCCGACGGAGTGTGGCCTCCGGATTCCTCCTGATGGGATTCTCATCATCAGGGTACCCCACAGTGGTCTTTCGGACGCCCCGACGGAGTGTGGCCTCCGGTTACAACACCATCATCCCATGCCATGCATGAGATGTCTATGCAAACATGTCATTTAGAAACATAACTTTACAATCATATAAGTTATCGAAATCAACATAAAACAACATATGAAATAGTGGTTACAATAAAGGTAGGAAACCTACTAAAGATTCACTTCAGTACTTGATCTTTCTTTCGCGTCACCCGGTCACGACTCGCACGTCGTTCAACTTCCGGTACCGTATCCATATAACAATCAATAAATCATACTATCACTTACTTGTTCATTCATATCTAAGACCCAACTACATCATGTGAGTCCTTTGATCAATCCCTTCGTTTGACTTGTATTCACAGATTTGCCATTGGTATAACCAATGTCTAATCTTGCTCATAATCAAAGTTCATAAAAGTAATCTACCTTAGTGGCTGGTTACTTACTTATCACTAAGTCCAAAGATAAATCCATATGTTTACTTAATCCAACTCATACAACCAAGTCATAATCTCCAACAAAACAATCTATGGGGTTCGGCCATTCATATGGCCGAACCCTATGATCCTCCTACACAATGATCCCATCATTTGTTTACAAGTTAGGCTCTACCATTTAGCCATATTAACTACAAGGTTCAGCTATCCCATGGCCAACCCAAAACAGCAAGCTTATTTCATTTAACATACATAGGAAAACCCATAAATCTTGGTCCATTCATCCCAAAGCTAGCCCCATGGGGTTTGGCCATGCACATGGCCGAACCCAATGGTTCTCTTGATCTGATTATCACCATGATCACTCATGGTTTAATCATGCTAATTCAACCATGATCAATACATGGTTCAGCCATCCAAAGGCTGACCCAAATCAGTAACCATAACCCTAAGTAAACAAAATAAAAACCATAAAGCAACCATGGGGTTCGGCCATTCACATGGCCGAACCTCATGGCTCTTTGGGATTCAATTCTTCTAATAATCTTTCATCATTTATCCTGTATCTTAGGCATAAAAACAGCAAACCTAATTCTATTTAAACTCCTATAGAAACCCCATGGTATTGCATGGTTTCTAACTCTTTGATTTCACAACAATCATCAATCTCTTTCATGGGGTTCGGCCATTCAAGTTGGTCGAACCCTATGTCCATGAATTGATCCTTCAAACATGCATTAGGTGTTATTTAAATCAGGCAATATCAGTACCCTTTTGCTGCCCTTATATCTCTTAGAAACCCTCTAATTAAATTCATCCAAATAGTCTATAAAAGTCCATGGTTTCCATGTTTCCCAACATGAAAACCAAGATTCTTTTACATGGGGTTCGGCCCTCCATGGTGGCCGAACCCAATGGTTATGTTTACTGTTTTTAAACCTCAGATAATCATGTAAAAATAGTAAATAAAAATCAGGTTTTACCTTTCAAACAAACATCCAAAATCAACACAACTCCATGGGATTCGGCCATCCAAGATGGCCAATCCCCATGGTCCATTTTTTCCAATTTTAATCCACTGATTTAGACCACATAACTTCCACCTTTTCTGATATCCAAACCCATGTTTTAACCCTCTTTAAAACATGTATTTTAAATCTATTACAAACATCTAACATCAGTCCCAACTTATATGGTTTTAACTTCTAAAAACCATCAAAACTAGCCACTAGTTTTCATGGGGTTCGGCCATGCTAAGTGGCCGAACCCAATGGTCCATTTCCATCTTTTAATCCACTGATTTTAGACCATATAAACTTCAGTCCCTATGTCAATCAGATCCATGTTTTTTAACCATTCTAAAACATGTATTTAAATCTTCAATCAAAACCCAAAAACAGTCCACAAAATCCATGGTTTTCATGTTTCAAAACATGAAAACCAAGCCATCTCTTACATGGTTGGGGTTCAGCCCTCCATGGTGGCCAAACCCAGTGGTTTTTTACCATTTTAAATCCTTCATAATCAAGGTTAAACACTGGTGTATTCGGCCATGACCATGGCCCAATACATACCCCACTTTATTAATCCAAAAGTCCATGAAACACTTACCAAATTCCAAGCTCTTGTCTTGCCTTTTGATCCTTGCTTCCTTTCCTTCTTATTTCCTTCCTTCTTTCTTAATTCCTTGCTGGTTTAAGCTTGAATAATTGATGCTAAAAGCCTCTGCTGTTCCACTTAAGCAAATGAATTGGAGAGAGGGAGAGAGAGATGGAGAATCTTGGCTTTTCAATGGTGAAAAATGGCTAAGATGGTGTTTGTTTCCTTTAATAATTCAGCCCTCAAAACCCCTCCAGTTCCTCATCAATTCTTGCCTAAACCAATGGGACACTTGCTGCCAACAAATGCACCCATTGGCATTCCAACATTGAAGGCTTGGGGTTTCCAAATGGAATAGAAACCCCCCATATTCCATTTAATGTTTTGCATGAAACTCTCCATAACAAGTCCCCAGCGTGTGGGACTTGTTTTGGTTTGTTTGAGATCACCACACCTCCTCATATTCCACTTAACTCACTGAATTTTCAGCCCATTTGACTTCCATTTTTGACTCACTCAACTCAATGTCCAACTCACCATAATTAATGCATTTCATTCAATGCACATGGGTTAACTCAACCCTTGATTTAATTCCAACTCACTTCAGTCCCACTCAACTGATTTAACTCGTGTTTTAGCTCCCTAGAGGGTCCACACGGTCAACCATAGTCAACTCGACCCGTTGGGTCCACTTTTAGCTCCTTGACCCGTTTTTGACTCCATGACCCAATTATGGTATTTTGGTCATTTCTATTTGGTTTTTACATATGGATCAAGCCTACCCATTTTTTCTCCACTTGATTTCCAATCAAATAGGCTTAACTCCATTTAATTTAAAATCACAAAGCGGTCAAATAATCCAGTAAGACCCGATGGGTCCCATTTGGGCCCTTTGACCCATTTAGCCATTTTCGACCCAATTGATGTAAATTACCCATCCAATCAAACTTGACATTCATAATGTGCTCATATGATCTTAATTTGAGCAATGGGCCATACCATTTCCTTACTTAACATCACAAAATAATTAATTTAACACATCAGGGGCATTTTCATAATTTATCCACTTCATTGAGAAATTACCCATCCAATCAAACTTGACATTCATAATGTGTTCATATGATCTTAATTTGAGCAATGGGCCCCACTATTTCCTTATTTACAATCACATTTATTGAATTCACCAATCCAGGGGCATTTTCGTAATTATTCCAACCGTTGAGAATTCTTTGACCCAATTAACCATTTTGACCTAATTTGATGTACATTACCCATCCATTATAATTTGACCCTTATAATATGTTCATAGGATCTTAATTTGAACAATGGGCCCCACTATTTTCTCATTTAACATCATAATTAATAAATTTACCAATCCAGGGGCATTTTCGTAAATATTCATCTTATTGAGAAATCGGGGTGTTACAAAAACTTTGGTCACCCTTATTTATCTAAACCATTTTGATTAACCCAAAACTCCCAAATGAACCTTGGTAGGGTTCGGCCATACTGTTTGGCCGAACCTTACCATCTTGGGTTTTGACTCACATGTCCATTCCTATGATCTTTTCATCTTGGATCATTTCATCGTAATTACCATCATGCCATTTAGCTTATCCTTTGGTTTAATTTATCTTAAAGAAAGTCCATCACCAAACCACTTTAGTGGGGTTCGGCTATACATATGGCCGAACCTCACCACTTAACTTTTAATCCTTTAATCTTTCATTAATCCAATTCCAATTATAAACTTAGCACTAAGTCCACTAAGTGACCCTTCAGTGGGGTTCGGCCATACTACATGGCCGAACCTCACCAAACTGATTTGTCCATCTTTCCATCATCTTTGATGGCTGATTATATACCTATATTATTTCCATAGACAAACCTATCTTATTCTTAAATCAAAGCACATAATGATTACATAATTTCGATCCTACTCTTAATCCAATTATCCATCAAAAACAGTCCATGGGGTTCGGCCATACACATGGTCGAACCCTATGGCTCTCTTAATGAAAACCCTCCAATATTTATCTATGATGTTGATCAGCAAATTAACATAACATTGACATGGTTCAGCCATGTCATAGCTACTCCAAAACAGTAAGCTTATCTATCTTTTAAATCCTTTAAAACCTCCATTTCATACTATGGATTTTGTCTCTCATACACCATAAAAATCACCTAGTTTTCCCATGGGGTTCGGCCATCCAATGGGGCCGAACCCTATGGTCCATTTTTTACCATTTTTAAACATCATAATCTTATATCTAAACCATTGATGGATTGGCCATACGATGGCCAGATCTCATTCCCTTAACCAACTTTATTTGTCAATGGTTCAAAGTGCACTTACCAATTATCGCGACTCCTTCGGTCTTTCACTTCTTGATCTTTTTCTCCGATTTGATCTTCCATTCCTTTCCTAGTCCTTCCCTCTTCCTTCTTGTTCTCTTGGCTGTGACTGATCTTTCTGCAAGCTCCTTGGGATAATTCAGCCAGATGATATGGATTTGAGGGAGAAAGAGAGAGAAAGGAAGCTTTGATCTTAAACCTTGGTGCCAAAACTCCATAGCTCAATGTGTGCTTTTGTCTTGGTGAAAGAAATCAACCAAGGACTGATTGCAATTCAGTAACCAGCTGCTGTTCTTGGTTTTGGAGAGAGGGAGGACGACTAAGGGAGAGAGAGATAGAAAGAGTAAGAAATGAAACCTCTTTGGCTACTCAAATTCAGCCCAAAATTAACCTTGTGTAACTCCCATTGCCTTAACCCAAAACCTTATGTTACTTGGGGGTTTCATCATGAGATGAAACCTCCCCATGCTCCCAACATCCCTTGCTGGTTGGATTTGTGTAACCCCCCCTCCTTAACTCCTTCTCTCATTATCATTGCATGTGAGAGTTTCATTTGAAAATGAAACTCTCCTAGGCTCCAACGGTTTTAGCCCTAGCTTAGTTTGTGTAACCTTCATCTTCCTTTAGTGAACCGTTTGGGAGTTTCATCCATGAGATGAAACTCCATGTCCATTCATCTCTCATGCTTGATTTGAATATTTGAAATAAGTAACTCCTCACCCTTGATGCAGCCCATGTGTAACTGCCACCTCTTTAATGCTCATCAACATCCCACATGGTTCCATTTCATTCATCACTTAGATGGGAGTTACATGCATGCAAAACCTCCCATGCAGCCAATCATTGGAACATGTTTGAATTTGAAAACAATCAAACATCTTTTATCTACACCTCACTCACTTAGAATAAATATTCTAACCAATTCATTTATTCAACTCAACTTATCTCCATCATATAATTTATCTCAAACCAACTCAAATATTTAATGAACTCAACCCAATTAAGCTTTGAGCTCACTTAATGATTAATCATGTCCATCTCGACCCATTGGGTCCCATTTAGCCACTTTGACCTATTTAACGAAATTTGACCCAATTATGATTCTTGACCCATTTAAGTACATCTTATCCATTTATTTGTCTTGTAAACAAAACTACCATCCTTTGGGTCTAGATTGAACCATTGACCCATTTAAATTCAAATCAAATATATCACAATGGCAATTCTGTAAATATGGATAAATTCATGTAAATTGTTATCTTTGAAATTCCAGGGTGTTACAAACATGGTTACCAAGATTGAACAAGAACAACGAGCAGATCTGGAAGTGGAAGAGATATGGGCCAAGATGTCTACTGGCATAGTCATACCAGAATGGGAGTTGCGACCAGGTCAGGGTCTTGTATTCTGGGGTAGAATATATGTGCCAAAAAGCTGCAGAAAAAAGTTGTTAATTGACGCACATCAGATCAAATTCTCCATACATCCGGGTAGCACCAAGATGATCATGACCTGAAGAGACATTATTGGTGGCACAGGCTCAAAAGAGATGTTGCAGAATTTGTGGCACACTGCTTGACTTGTCAGCAGGTTAAGACGGAACACCAGAAGCCACCAGGTTTACTTAAACCCTTAGCAGTGCTGGAATGGAAATGGGAGCACATTTCCATGGATTTTGTAACAGGGTTGCCTAAGTCATCAAAGGGCAACGATGCAATATGGGTTGTGGTAGACCGATTGACCAAGTCGGTCCACTTTCTACCCATTAGGATGACGAATTCATTGGAGACATTGGGTCGGCGGTATATCAAAGACATCATCAGATTACATGGTATCCCACGAACAATGGTATCTGACAGAGATGGCCGATTCACCGGAAGGGTGTGGCAGATCATACAGTCGGCCATGGGGACCGATCTACTGACTGGCACAACATTCCATCCACAGACTGATGGACAGTCGAAAAGGACAATACAGACATTGGAGGACATGTTGAGGGCATACATGCTAGACTTCAAGGGTGGATGGGAGGATCATTTGCCACTGGTAGAGTTTTCATATAACAATAGCTACCAAGCGAGCCTTCAGATGGCCCCATTCGAGGCTTTATATGGTAGACCATGCAGGTCACAGTGTGCTGGACCGAGGCCGGCGAGCCTAAGCTGATTGGACCCGAGCTAGTCGCAGAGACTACAACACAAATTCAGTTGATACGTCAGCACTTATTGACTGCACAGAATCGGCAAAAGAGCTATGCTGACAAAAGGAGGAGGTTTCTCAAATTTGAAGTGGGGAACATGGTATTCTTGAAGGTCTCGCCACGAAAGGGGCACATGAGATTTGGGAAGAAGGGAAAACTATCGCCAAGATATGTGGGACCATTTTCCATCATAAGAAGGATGGGGGATGTAGCTTATCAGTTAGCACTTCCTTCACATCTCTACACGATGTGTTTCATGTGTCGATGCTGAGGAAGTACAATCCCGATTCGTCTCATGTCTTGAATGTGCAAGACATAGATGTGCAAAACGATGTCACTTACGAGAAGCCTGTCAGAATAATAGAGACTGAGCAAAGGGTGTTGCGGAACCGAGCGATTCAGTTCGTGAAGGTGGTATGGGATCGACATGGTGTTGAGGAAGCCACTTGGGAACTAGAATCGGAGATGAGAACAGCTCAACCTGAATTGTTTGCATGATTTATTTTGGAATCCTACTTCGTTCGATTTTCGGGACAAAAATTTTAAAAAGAGGATTGTATTGTAATACCCTAGATTTTTCAATATATCAATATTTACGAAAATGCCATCGGAGTTATGAATTAAAGGGTTATGATCGTAGACGAGAAAATGGTGGAACCCATTGTTCAAATAAGACTCAATGTAGGTGTTATGGGATTAAATTAAATTAAATGGGTAATGTGCAACTAATTGGGTCAAAGTGATTAATTGGGTCAAAGGACCCAATTGGGGACCCAATGGGTCGTGGTGGACATGATTAACCATTGGATGAGCTCAAAGCTTGATTGGGTTTAATTAAATGTTTGAGTTTTGTGTTGAAATAAAATAAATGAGTAATGTATGTTTAATTGGGTCAAGATTTCTAATTGGGTCAAAGTTTGTGAAATGAGTCAAAATGGCCAATTTGGACCCAATGGCTCGGGTTTGATTTGGGTGATCATCAAGTGAGTCCAAGCTTGATTAAGTTGGGGCTGATTGGAGTTTGAAATGGAATTAAATAGTTGAGTTAAATGAGTGAGTTGGTTGGAAATAAATTATAAGTGAGTGAGTTGATTTGAAATAAATAATGAGTGAGTGAGTTGTTTGAAATAAATTATAAATGACAGGAGTATGAGGTTGAAAGGCTGTTGTTTCATATTCAAATAACATGGTCCACACATTGGATGCATGGGAGGTCATCTTATGCATGAAACTCCAAAATAGGTAATAAATGGGAGGTGGCATTTTGTGGAGTTACAAAATGGGTTCACACTTGGAGGGGGGGAGTTTTATCTCAAAAATGAAACTCTCACATGGGGAGTTGATGAGGATCAAAGGGAACTGGATAATTTGGTGGTCTAAAACAAGACAAAACCATTGGCTTGTGGGAGTTTCATCTCATGGATGAAACCCCCACATGGGCAAGTAAATAAGGAATGGCGGTTATAGGTTTCAAACTCATACATGTCGTTGGGGCACATGGGAGTTTCACATTTTTGATGAAACTCCAAGATGGAAGATGAATAGGGTTTGTGGAGGTTACATAAGACCTTGCATGGGAGCCGTTGGAGCCTTGGGAGTTTTCATCTCAAGGATGAAACCCCACGTAAAGCATTAAGGGGAAGGTTAAGGAGATGGGAGTTACACAAGGGCTAAATAAAAAACCACCACCTTGGCCGACCACCACATTTGGAACAAAAGACTTGGATCTCCATCTCATACTCTCTTGGTTGTTTCTCTCCCTCAAGCACTCTCTTAGCCGACCAACACCTTAAGGAAAAGAAGATCAATCACTTTGAGAATTCTATCTCATTTCTTCTCTCTCTCAAGGCCGGTTCTCCTCTCAAAGACCAAGAAGGATTTGGAGCATTGTTCTAAGTTTCTCTCCCAATCCATATCACCTGGCTGAATTATTCCAAGTGGTCTCCAAACAAGATCAGTTTCAGCTAAAGGAGAAGGAAGGAAGGACTAAGGAGAGGATCAAGAAGAAGTGAAAGAACCGGAGGAGTCGCGGTTTTGGTAAGTGCTCAATAAACACTTGTTAAAAGGAATGATTAAGAGAACATGATCCGGCCATTGTATGGCCGAATCTATTAAAGGTTTAGCTCAAGTATTATGCTGTTTTAAAATGACAAAACATGGACCATAGGGTTCGGCCACTTTGGATGGCCGAACCCTTGAAAGGATGTGGTGATTTTTATGGTTGTTAAGGGATAAAAACCATACTATGTAATGAAGGTTTTAAAGGGTTTAAAGTGGAGATAAGTTTACTGTTTTGGAGCGGCTATGGCATGGCTGAACCATGTTGATGTTATGGCTAAGTTGCTGAGCAAAACCATGGACAAATATTGGAGGGTTTACATCAAGAAAACCATAGGGTTCGGCTAAGTGTATGGCCGAACCCCATGGACTGTTTTTATGGATTAATTAGGGTAAGATCATGGTTGGAAATTATGGATGATGATATGTTGTTGATTTAAGAATCACATATGTTTGGACTTAGTATAAGTGAATAACCAACCATGATAGATGATGGAATATGGGACAAAAATCCATAGGGTAGGGTGAGGTTCGGCCATGTAGTATGGCCGAACCCCACCAATGGTCATTTGGTAGACTTAGTGTTAATTTATAATATAAATGGAGATGGGTGAATGAAGGATTTAAGGGACCAAAAACTAAGTGGTGAGGTTTGGCCATCTTGTATGGCCGAACCCCACTAAGGAGGATTGGTTATGGACTTTGGTTTTAAAGTAAAATTAAACAAGGGATAGTATAGTAGCATTATTGTAAATATGGATGAAATGATCAAAGATGAAATGACCAAAGGATTTGAAATATGGGCTAAAACCAAAGTGGTAATTCGGCCATGTTGTATGGCCGAACCCTACCAAGGTTCATTTCGAAGATTAAGTTATTTAAATGACGTGTTTGGGCTTAAGAATACAAAGAAGGGATTAAAACAAAATTAAGTGAGGTTCGGCCATGGTGTATGGCCGAACCCCACAAAGTTACATTTGGTGGATTGGGGTTTGTTTATAAGTAAATTATATGGTTTTAGTTAAATAAAGGAGAGACCAAAATGGGTGAGGTTCGGCCATGGGGTATGGCCGAACCCCACAAAGTGGTTTTTGGGACTTAGACTAAGTTTGAAATGATATGGACATATGTTTGACTTGCTGCTATATAAATAGGGTAACGGGACTCTTTGAACGGTATTCAAGTCGTGAACGGGTGACGGTTTTAAATAGCGGTCAATCTAAGTGACTTTGTGTAGGTTTCCTACCTTTTTGTGACCACACATATATGTGATGTTTTATCTTAATTTTGATGAGTTATGTGCTAAGTTAACATGTTTCACAGTAGTTTTGTATGGTAATATGTATTTACAAATGGCATGACATCATGGACATCTCATGCATGGCATGGGGTGGTGATTATGGAAATCGGAGGCCACACTCCGTCGGGGTGTCCGAAAGACCATTGTGGGGTACATTGATGATGAGAATTCCATCAAGAGGAATCCGGAGGCCACACTCCATCTGGGCGTCCGAAAGACCACTATGGAGTACCTTGATGATTATAATCCCATCAAGAGGAATCCGGAGGCCACACTCCGTCGAGGCATCCGAAAGACCACTGTGGGGTACCTTGACGATGAGAATCCCGTCAAGAGGAGGCTATGTATATTTGTGATGGGTGGGACTCATTACATGAGCATAACATATATAACATTGTTTTTATGGGGTTTTGATGAACATGTATTATTATATTATTTGCATGTTTTTTTTATACCAATCTTGTGGTAGCCCTAATCTGAAACACTACTGGGCGCGTTGATCTAACGCCCTATCTCTATCCTTAGTGGATGACACAGGAAAGGGGAAGAACGAGGATTGTGAAGGAAACCAAGCATAGGAGCTTGGGCTATGAATGGACTTTGATTATGGACTTTTTATTTAAGTTTATTTGGACAATGTAATTTCATAGTTAGATGATGTTGGCATGTAATAAAGTAGTTAACTATTTGCTATGGTTTGGTAGGATTTGGATGGTTTAGAATGAATGCTTACTTTAAGGTTATTTTGGTAATTTTGGATGATTATGTTCTTTGCTATCTAGAAATGGAAAATGGAGTAGTCTTAGGATCTATTATAACCATCAGTTAGACTAAGTAGATTCTGCAAGTTCATTATACATGTGTGGATCAGTTCTTATGGACTTAGTCCATACGTACATGGGCTTGGCCAGTTAAGGGTCTGACTTTAGAAGTCCGAACTTAACTCGAGTCGTGACATCCTGCCCAGACCACTTGTTTATTATTATAAAAAAAAATAAACTCTGATTATTAAAGTGAAAAGGGCGGGGTGTTACAAGCTCAACCTTGAGATATTGCCAAATCCTCTAAGTGGGGACTTACACCCACACAATTAGACTAGGAATTCCAACTTACTCAAGCGGCTGGGAATTTCACCCATTACATGTAGAATAGGAATTCCACCTATTCATTTGGCTGGAAATTCCACCCACCACATGTGCCAGAGATGACGCTCTAGATTTTTTATAGTGGTTCCGGAGCCAAGCCTCCTTAATCCACTTTCACAGGAAAGAGGGTTTTAAAGTAAAATTAAAATCAAGAAGCACTTGCCTTTGAAGCTCTTTCTCGTTGATGTGTGCTTCTTCAAGATCCACCCAATGCATGCCGACACTCCACCTTGTAGCTGTCGTAAAGCAATCACAATTCCACAGTGACTAGGAAATTGGTTCTACCAATATCTATCCTAGTTGTTTATCCTTTCCTCTCTCTCTCTCGCAAACTTAATCCATATGATTGGTTCTATTCGATTTCCCAAGTGTAAACACAAGAGAGAGAGTGATCCTTTTGTTGGTCCATTGTATAGGCTCATTGATAATGATGAGAGTCCAACGGATTTGCTAAAGGATGCCAACTGGTTGTAAAATGATTGATATTTATAAACATGACAAGCAGTTTCAACCATGGTCATATACCGATAGTTTGGGCACACCGACGGGTTGGTGACTAAAAATATTACAATTCAACAACCCGACCGTTGCGCAATAAATGCACGCCCAACAGTATAATTCTTTCCCGGTCAACAAGTCAGTGTCGTCGATGGGTCTACAATCATGGTACCGATAGATCGGTCCATACTAGCGGTTCAATCTAGGGAAACACCATGCTGACAAAGTTTCAGGACAGAAACTAGTCATACCCAGACCGACTTGTCGCCCTTTACTAAGGGGTCAGTCCAAGTACTCTCGATCTGTCATGATCTACCAATGTGTCTGTTTTCTCGAGAGTCCACTTGAGTTCAAAGTCCAGAACTCACAAGTCTTTATCGAAGAGTCGTTGACTACATGGGGTCGTCTCAACCTTTCACCGAGGGGTCAATGCATACAAGACTATCGATCAGAGGCACACCCAGAATGATAGTTTTATGATCCAAAACCTTTGTCAATCTGGCGGTCCAGTCTTTGACCACGATGGGTCGATCCTGTCTTCACCGATGGGTCGGTGAGAACGACTGGTCGAGCTGACAATGAAACTAAATACATATTTCCAATTTGGGTTCCAATTCATTGCCAAGCTTCCTCTCTAGACTTTGAATGATTTTACAATTTGTTCAACTAAACCTAGGAATGGTCCTCTTAAGGTGTGGGTACCACCTAAAGTCATCTATGGCTAAATACTTGTTTTGTGATTGCCATAACGATGAGCTTTATTCTGGTAGAGCATGATCTTCATTGTTGATCACTTTGAGTCTTCAAGCTTCTAGGAAGTGTTTTTTCCCAAGTCATGAAATTGACAAACTTAGAGACTCAACAAACCGGGGCACTAATGGATCCCTAAGGGATATGATCTTACTCATGTCCTACATTGGTCTAATAATTGTGCCTCATTGGAGTATCTATAGACCATTGTAGTTGAACTCCATTTTCGTACATGTGAGTTCAAACAACCCTTGAGCTATGGCATGAAACAGTTGACTCAAGCAAGCCTTGATTGTACTTTTCCTGTCTATCGTATATGTCATTCTTGAAGTGTCATACAATTATGGACTTTAGATTCCAAGTCCTACATTGGTATCTTAGATGTGTTAAGTTTTGCCTTGATGGTTAACCCAATTGATTATTGTTTGGAATCTCCTTTTGATCTTGCATTTCAATCCTTGTTGTTTTATCAGTATATATAAACATTTTGTGGATTGAATATTTGCAAGAAGGTTTTCAAGGTCCATCATCCGAGCTATTAAACATAATGAGAATGTCTTTAAGGATAGACATTTCTACAAGAGATATGGCACATTCCTTGTTCATAACTATGTTCATATTTAGGAATGTCTAAATTATGTATCTTGCCTTCATTCTATGTATCTTTTTGGTATTTGTAAGATGTTTGTTGGATTGAAGTTATGCAAGATGTTTGTGTGGCATATATGTTCTTATTGTTAAAATTATCATATATCATGTTGAAAGTTTCCATTTTCAATGTGCTAGAACATCATGATTGAGCCGGAGGGGGGGGGAAGGGAATAGGTCAATCCATTTTTAATGGTGTTTACAAATTTCTTGATTATATAAAAGGCAGCAAAATGTTTATCAAAAGACATATTTAGTGTGATAAATTTCTTTAAGTGATCATACTAAGATTATGACCTTTTATATAAACTTTGATTCTCGATGCATACGGGCAATGTGTATGATGAGATAATCAATATTCAAAGTGATGTGTGTTAAGAAGGGTACTTAAATACTAAATACAAACACACATGAGTCAAACACCACAAGACCAATTTAAAGTGGTTCGGTCAGCCTACCTACATCCACTTAGGACTCAATCAACGTTGAGCTATCCCCAAAATCCACTAAGTAGAGACTTACACCCTCACAATTAGAGTAGAAATTGCACCTCACTCAATCGGCTAAGAATTTCACCCACCACTGTCGAATAGGACTTCCACTTATCCATTTGGCCAGGGAGTTCCACCTACCTCTGTGTCAGAGACAACGCTCCAGAATTTTTTATAGCGGTTTGGGGTACCTCCCCTTAATCCACTTTCGGAGCAAAGGTTTAAAAGAAAATTAAAACCAATAATCACTTGCCTTTCAAGTTCTTTCTTCTGATGTGTGCTTATTCGATATCCCACCCATGTATGCCCACGCTTTGCCTTTTAGCCATCGTTTAGCAATCACAGTCCAGGGTGTCAAGGAAATTGGTACTACCAAAGGTTTCCTATTTTATGACTTTGTCATTCTCACTTTCAAACACAACCCTCAGATTGGTTGTTTATGAGTTTTCATCCTTCCTCTCTCTATTACACCTCAATCCATTTGATTGGTTGTATTTGATTCCCTTAGTGCAAGCACGAGAGAGAGAGTGATCCTTCTGTTGGCTCTTTTTTAAGTTTACTGCTGAAGAGGAGGGTCCAACTGATCTGTTAGAAGGATACCAACTGGTTGCATAAAGATTGGTTTATATAGCGAAGGCAACCAGTTGAAGTAACAGTAATGTATCGATAGGTCGATCGCACCGACGGGTCAATGACTATAAATGTTACCGTTGCAATTCCAACCTTTGTGCATTAAGTGCACTCCCAATGGTAATATTCTTTCCCAGTTGACATATCGTTTTCCCCGATGGGTCGACACTTATGGTACCGAGGGGTCGGTCCATACGAGAGGCTCGTTCTGGTGCAAAAGCATGTAGTTTCAACTTCGAAAGCTGTAACCCATAACAACATGTCACTCATTACCAAGGGGTTCGTCCTTGTACTCTCGATCGGTCTTTGATTACCGATGTGTTTGTTTCTTCGAGAGTCCACATTAGTTTAAGGTTTCAGAACTCAGGATCTTGATCGAGGACTCATTAACCACGAGGGGTCGTTTCAACCTTTCACCGAGGGGTCGGATACGAGACTCTCGATTAGAGACAAACCTAGAATAATAGTTCAATGTTTAAGAACCTATGTCATTTGGGTCGGACAGTCCTTGACCATGATGGGTCGATCCTGAGTGTATTGAGGGGTCGGTGAGATGAGACTGGTCGAGCTGATAGTGAATTTTAATTCATATTTCCAAGTTTGCTTCCAAATCACTATCAAACTTGCTCACTAGGCTTTTTATGATTTAACCATTTGCTCTTTAATCTTGGAGATAATTGTCTCTAAGGTGTGGGTACCGCCTAAAGTCATCTATGACCAAATGCATATTTTGTGATTGCCATAACGATGCACTTTAATCCGGTGGAGGATGATCTTTTCTCTTGATCATCTTGGGTCGGTAGCGCTAGATTCGGGAACATCCCATGCGAACCTAGTGTGATCTCCTGAGGAAATAGGGTCTGGACTCAAGGATTTTTTCGATGGTCGAAGACTGAGATTTAGTTGTCTCCTTTTTCAGCTTGGTTGTAGGGGAAGAGTTGACCGAGGCTTTTCCGATCACTAAATCTCACAAACACCGTGACACCCTTGCTTCTGGAAGTGAAGGAAGAAAAAACCCTAAGGTTTTCCACTGAGATTTTACTCCAAAAGGTCTTAATGGCTGGTCTAGAGCATAGGAGGGGAGAAAGAAATCGCCAGAGCTCAGCAGGAGAAGAAACGATGATTTGAACTGATCTATTATTTTCGCAGAAAGAGACCTTGTTAACTTACTTTTTCTGATATGGCGACAGGTCATGACTAACAACCTGTTTGGGTCAATATGTCGATATGTATCGACCTGTCTCCCTTTGCGATTTTTCCTCCTTTCAGACAGTGTTCTGAATTCCAACAGTACCGACCTGTCTGTTCCTCCTATTAGTCTATCCTTCGACCTGTGTTATGAAGGAAGACTGGGTTTGTGTGTGCTTATGATGTTCATAGTTCTTCAAGCCTTTCTTATACACTTTTTAATGCCAGTGATGATACATACATTCACACCGTATCTGTGCAATTTGAAGATTCGATTGACCCTTCTAAAAGTAGGCACAAACCATGGATTACAGATCTCTTTTTTGGATCCAAATCAATCCAAGATTCTTGGACACATTTAATTCACCAATTTAAGTATATTGCCCAAGTGTGTGATGTCATGAGATGCGGCATTTCCAGGCTTTAGCAAGGCAAGGCATATATGAACATAATTCATTCCACATAATGTATAAATTGTAACACCCCGGATTTTCCTTATGAATATATTGGAATAGTTCATTTAAGTGGCAAATTAATGGAAGTTGAGATTTAAAAAGTGGAAATTGATATTAGATGGGCAAGAAATGGGTCAATTACCAAATTAAGACCCAATGGATCATGGGTGAGATTGATTTTAAAGTAATTGGGTAAGTTTGAAGTAAATGGGTCAATTACCCAATTAAGATCCAATGGATCATAGATGAGCTTAATTCTAAAGTAATTGGGCAAGTTTAATTAAACTGTTTCAATTGAATAATTAATGTATTTAATACATTAAAATCTACCTCATCAAGTGAGGTGGCATGTGAGTGATCTGGCATTGCCATGTGGCTTGCATGTCATCACATTGAGGCCAATTAAGCAATGTGCCACATCATTGAATGACATGGCCAAGGTGGGACCCGAATACCATATGGTAACCAAGTCACCACATGCATGGCCGGCCAAGTCATGGTTGACTTGGTCAACCACAAGTGAGTTCAATTGAGTTAAGGTGTGTTGACTTGGGTAGATAAAGGGTTTTCATCTCAAGAGGTATGAAGCTAAGAGTCTCCTTGGTTAAGCCAAGGGATTCATTGGTTAGACAAACAATATGAGAGGGAATGAAGAGTCCAAGACTGTTACATAAAAACACAAACCAAGGGGCACTCCACACCCCATGGCCGACTCCTCCACACCTTGAGCAAAGGATTTTCCTCCCCTCTCCTCTCTCTCTCTCTCTCTCTCCCACCTACACCTCTATACTTGGAGAATTGTTGATGTAACGTCCCGTCCTTTTTCACTTGCCACAAAATCAGAGTATATATATATATATATATATATATATTTAAAAGAGAGAGAGCGGGTCGTCACGACGCGAGTCATGTCCGAGTTTCTAAAACCTGACCCTTAACTGGTCACCTTCATGTGTGCGTGGATTAAGACCACTTAAACATTTCACACGCTTTCTGGATACTTGCGGAATTATTTATATGAGTAATTTACTATTCATAAAAATGACATTATAAGGCAAGGGAAACAAATTACCATATACTTAACTGAAACTTAAACATCATTAAACCATAGCAAAATAATTCTAAGTTATTACAGTCCAAAACATCAGTCCTCCCAATACATCATAAATATCAAAGACAAGTAAATTAAACTTCATTCATTCCAAGCTCCTACACTCGGCTCCCTTCATGTCTCATGTCCGTTTCCTTGTCATACCCTGTTCCATCATCTATAGGGTAGAAGTAGGGCAGCAGTCAACATGTCCAGTAGGAATTCCAAGTAGGGTTATATTACACATAGGTTTAACATAAAAACAAGATAAATACATCATATTATATTGGTAAAACATCTCATAAGTAGTAAAAATAATGCATGATGTCAATATCATAATCATGCTTACTTATGTGTCATGCCATGGGTATTATATGCCAAATGATCTCTCACCCAATTTTCATATCCAATCACATCATATAAAAATAGTTTCCTTTATAAATCGCCATATCAAGGTGTTCCCTTAACCAATTATGTCAGTAGTGTTTTGTGACGGCACCACCAGGTCACTATTATACCTCCCCACATATGTTAATCGGAATTACTGATGGAGTGTGAACTCTTCGCTCTGCTCAGGGTTTTGAGACTGTCTACCTAGGAGCTCTTTGGTCCAAATTACGCCGTGCCCATTTCTAGCAATCCCTGACAAGGCCAACATATCAATAGTTCACATAGCTTCATACAAGCTAGCCTCAAGCCCAAATCATGTCCAGACTGCTCCTATCTTGGTTTTGCTATCACATGTATTCCCTCCCATGCCATACATGAGGTAATGAATGCAAGAATGCCATTTCATATCAAATTATATAATATCATTGAAAACAAGTTCATAAACATATACCATTTGTTTCACCAAAGTGAACATCATATTTGAAAATAAAAACAGTGTCATATATATATATATATATATATATATATATATATATATATTATATATATAATCTATAGTGTCTCAATAAGGTAGGAATCCTACCAACGTTCAGTATACTATCTTTGCTGGTGTCCTTTGTATTACAACCTTGACTCTTTACTTTCCTCATAATGGTTTGTTTAACCAATGAGTCCCTTGGCTTAACCAAGGAGACTCTTGGTTTAAACCAAGAAAGCTCTTTGACTTCCATCGAGCCCTTTAGTTTCATACCCCTTAGGATGGAAACTCTCCATCTTCCCAACTCGACTCAAGTAATTTAATCTTAAACTCAAGACTTGAACTCACTAGGTGGTTGACAAGTCAACCATGACATGGCCGACCATGCATGTGGTCACATGTCACTTCGGTCCCATCTTGGGCATGTCACTTGATGATGTGACACCTTGTCTACTAAACTTCCATGTGATGACATGCATGCCATATGGCAATGCCACCTCACTTGATGAGGTGGATTTATGCATTGGATTTTAATTGGATAGTTGACCCATTTACCTTTGACCTATTTACTTTAACCTTACCCAATTACTTTAGAATTAAGCTTACCCATGATCCATTGGGTCTTAACTGGGTAGTTGACCCATTTATTTTAAACTTACCCAATTACTTTAAAATAAACTCATCTATGACCCATTGGGTCTCAATTGGGTAATTGACCCATTTCTTGCCCCACGCTTCACCTCGTAGCCGTCGTTTTGCAATCACAGTCCAGGGTGTCAAGGAAACTGGTTCTACCAAAGGTTTCCTAGTTTATGGTTTTCTCCTTCTCACTTTCAAACTCAGTCATCAGATTAGTTGTTTATGAGTTTTCATCCTTTCTCTCTCTCACACAACTCAATCCATTTGATTGGTTGTATTTGATTCCCCTAGTACAAGCACGAGAGAGAGAGTGATCCTTCTGTTGGCCCTTGTTTAAGCTCACTAGTGATTATGAGGGTCCAATTGATCCGTCGAAAGGATACCAACTGGTTGCATAAGGATTGGTTTATATAGCGAAGGCAACCAGTTGAAGTAACGGTAATGTACCGATAGGTCGGTCGCACCTAAGGGTCGGTGACTAGAAATGTTACCATTACAATTCTGACCATTGTGCATTAAGTGCACTCCTAATGGTAATATTATTTCCCCGTCGATATGTCATTTTCTCCGATGGGTCAATACTTATGATACCGAGGGGTCAGTCCATACGAGAGGCTCTTTCTGGTACAAGAATATACTTGACAATAGTTTCAGCTTAGAAACCTGTAACGTAGAATGAATTGTCACCCATTACCGAGAGGTCGATCCTGGTACTCTCGATCGGTCTTTGATTGCCGATATGTCTATTTTTTCGAGAGTCCACATGAGTTCAAGGCTTAAGAACCCAAGATCTATATAGAGGAGTCGTTGACCACAAGGTCGTTTCAGCGTTTCACCGAGGGGTCAGTGCATACGAGACTCTCTATCAGCTACAATCCCAGAATGATAGTTCAATGTTTCAGAACTTATGTCATTCGTGCCGGCCAATCCTTGACCACGATGGGTCGATCCTGACTGCACCGAGGGGTCGGTGAGATAAGACTTGTCGAGGTGACAATGAATTTAATTCATATTTCCAAGTTTGCTTCCAATTCACTGTGAAGCTTCCTTATTAGGATTTTTATGATTTAACCATTTGTTCTTCTAAACCTAAGGATATTCCTCTCAAAGGTGTGGGTACAACCTAAAGACATCTATGGCCAAATACCTGTTTTGTGATTTTCATAACGATGCGCTTCAATCCGATGGACCAAGACCTTTTCTCTTGATCATCTTTGGTCTTCAAACTTCCAGCAAGTGTTTCTTTCCGAGGCATGGAACTGACAAAAATGGGGGCTTGGTCAAGCCGAGGCACTAACACATGTGTTTTAATATCAAGAGGGAGTTTTCAAAAGAAAAAGGACTTAACAGAAAAATTATGTGCTCTGTTTTGTCGACCCATCAACAACAGTGATGTGTCGGCAGAGCACAAAAGGTTTGGTTAAAGAACCCCTCTTCTGAAATGGTTGTTCCATTCCTTGTTCTAAATTTGGTTATATATTCTTGGAATGCTTGATTTGTGTGTGCATGCATTATGACTTCTTATCTTTATACGTAATTAGTAGTATCTTGTCTAGGAGATGACTTTGTGCACATTCATAGCATTGTTTCATTCCATGTTCTAAAATTTGTGAATCACATATGGAATGAATCTTGCTCCATGGTTATGAATGGTATTGACGATCCAAATGTGATCAAGAGTTAAAAAGAGTAATGCATTCATACACCATTCAAAAAATTTAGAACTTCAATGGAGCAGTCATATGTGAATGGTAAATGTGTTGAAATGCATGGGAGATAAACTTGTGAATGACAAACACTTGTATTGTTCATATCAAAAATTTATCACTTGAACTATTCCCTTGATCTCATATAGGTATATCTTGGTGCATTTGAAACTTATCTTTGCAAAGTGTTTGTTTATATTGCATCTCATGAGTTTTTATCATTGTTGCATATTGTTAAATGTCATATTCCTCATACTTCATTTTTATACACTTGACCGATATATACTTTGAGAAATGATTGTATGATTTGTGTGCTTGGTTTTCATTCCTATAATCCATTATTGGTATATATTTTGAGGAATGTTTTCAGCTCATAATAACCAAGTTCTTGCTAAAACCTAAGAATGCTTGGATGACTTCACAGACATGGGCAATAGTCTTTCAAATGAGAATTGAAAATGCCCACAAATCTAAGTATGGCTTGGATCAAAATGTTAGTTGGACTCATAAAGGAAAATTGATCCAAAATCCATGGATTTGTGCAAATATTGTGAATTGATTTGAATCCTTCAAATGGCACAATTTGGTGTGTGAATGGTGTGGCATTCATTGGCATGAGATATTCATTTCTATGACCTTATGGTGTATCATAATTAGAAATGAATATGTGATGCCAAAGGTTGAATTGCAAAGCTTGTTGTCTTTTGGACTTGCATGCATCACAAGCACACACTCCTTCTTCCCTCAATTGGTATATCTTATAGGGATGCATATATGTTATTTTCTAATGTTCTAAAATGGAAAATCTTTTATGCATTGTAAATATGGATGGAGAAATGTTCCAAGTTAGAAAAATTATTTTTTCTCCAAGAATATTTTCCATTCATATTTTAAACCTTCAAATGTATCTTGGAAAATATCAAATGAAGTTTGAATGCAAATGCACCTATGTTGTGGCTTTCAAGTACTCTCATAGGTAAATCTTTATGCCAAAAGGATATGGGCATAGTGAAATTCAACATGGTTTAGTGGTCTAAATATTAATGGACTTGGTGCGTTGTACTCTCAAAATGTTGGGAAAAGGAGAGAAAACCTTGGAATCTTTAAAGGAAGAATTAAGCCTCCACCTTCCAATGCATAATGGATTTCCAAGGATAAGATGTTGGTTCATTCATAGACTCTATTTGTACATGTGTTTGTATGAATGAACTTATCATTTTGGTTTGATGTATTTGTGCTCATATAGGTAAATGTTCATGCATCACCTTTGTTTTGAGATGATTAGTCAGAAATTCTTGAATGATTATATCTCTTTGAATCAATTTTTGAATACCATACATAGTTGGTTTCATATTGGCATTCATTTGGATTGGCTAGATCCCTCATTTCTTATGAACTGTGTTATATGGGTATATTTGTGTAGTTCATAATGTTTCATATATTGTTAGGTATTTGAATGTGGTCATTCATGTAACGCCCCGCCCTTTTTCACTCGTTTCTTCTTGTAAATTCAGAGTCTACTTTTTTTTATAACAGAGTAGAGTGACAGAGCGTGGGACGTCACGATGCGAGCTAAGTCCGAATTTCCAAAGTCCGACCCTTAACTAGCCAACCCTATGTATGCATGGACTAAGTCCACGAAAACGGTTCACACATACCAATATAAACCTGCAAAATATTAACATCAAAATTGCGGAATCATAATAGAACCAAGTTCTATTCCATTCAGATAGGAAAGTACGTCATGTCCTTAATCATCATTCAAAAACCATAATTATCAAAATTAACATCCATCCATCTAATTTATTACATTCCGAAATCTAGATACTCAAATACAAGTCCATGAGTAATTTTATTCAACATATAAAATAAATCCTCCAAGCTCCTATGCTTGGCCCGTCTTGCGTTCATCATTTCCCTGATTTCCTATATCATCAACTAGGGTAGAAGTGGGGCGTTAGGACAACACGCCCAGTAGGTATTCCAGTTACGGCTAACACATGGTTAGTACAAAACATATATTATAATATAATATCCAAAACCATGTAAAACCATGCCATGCAATGATGACAAATGCAATGAGTCTCACCCATCACATGTACATAAAAGTACCCACCACATAGGTCTTTCGGACACCCCGACAGAGTGTGGACCCTCCAGATTCTTCGTAACGGAAAAGCACATCAAGGTACTGTACATAGGTTTTTTGTACGCCCCGATGGAGTGTGACCCCTCCAGTTACAAATCCTCCACCCCATGCCATGCATGAGATGCCAATGAAACACATGCTATTTTATAACATAAACAAAGCATTTAAAATCATATTTAAAACACATGCTCGTTCCTCATATAGACATAGCATTTAAAATTCAATATAAGCATATCTTTTCAAACATAAATTCACCAAGAATAAGATAAACACAAAGTACATAAACCATGGTTTCAAAGAGGTGGAATCCTACCAAAGACCGCTAACGTATGCTTGCATATTTCGTCTAGTAACCGCTCACGATCGTAAACGCCTTGTGAGATCCCGTTACCTTATAATATAATAATCAATCAAAACCAAGTCCCACTTGATTTACAACATTTAAAGTCCATTAACCAATCCCCATATTTACAAGATTGCCATTCATGGCCAACCTTCCATCTTAGCATGTATTCAAAACTTTGCCCTTGGTTTAATCATTTCGAACCTTCCACTCCTTAACACATAAACACAATAGACCCATAACTGATTCATGGGGTTCGGCCAAGCACCATGGCCGAACCCTATGATATTTAAGTCCAAACTGATCCATAATCATAGATTCATGATTCATAAATAAGACTCTAATCCTTCCCTTCATTTAATCATATTAGATCCATATAAATTCCACAACCACTCAAATCCATAAAAGAGACCTCATGGGGTTCGGCCATACATCATGGCCGAACCCATGATCTTTCACTTTAGGCTATAATTACAACTTTGTCATTGGTCTCATCCATAGTTAACATCTCATTCAATTACAAACACCTAAATCCATATTTTGATCCACAAACCATAAAATTGGTTCATGGGGTTCGGCCATACACATGGCCGAACCCATGATGCCTAAGTTTCCATTAATTTCATCAACCTCCATTATTAGCAATTCCATAATTAACAAGTCCACAATTAGAAGGTTCATATTTAGAAAGTCCCTGAAATGGAAACTTTCTAAATTTATCATTTCCTATTCTTGGATCCATAATTCCAAGTTCTTTCCATAAATAAATAGTTTCCAAAATTAGCACGCATCTTTCCATAAATAAATAGTTTCCAAAATAAGCATGCATCTTTCCATAAATAAATAATCATCTCCCATAAATAAACTCTAGTGGGGTTCAGCCATACAACATGGCCGAACCTCACCCAATTGAGACAATCCATTCACTTTCTAATTTAATATAACTTCCATAAATAAAAGCTTCCTAATTTGGCAATCTCCTTCCATAAATAGAAACCTTCCCATTTTAAATTCCTCCTTCTATTTTTAGAAGGTTTCCAAATTTATCTCCACCTTCTATATTTAGAAGGTTTCCATATTTAAAACATAAATCCTTCCATACTTAGAATGTTTCCAAGATAATCATCCAACCTTCCAAATTAGCAACCATCTCCATGGGGTTCGTCCATACACCATGGCCGAACCCTATGGTTCATGCTCTTTAGAAATTACACATAATTATTCCATTTTAATCAATTAAAATCCTCAAATATTGTTGGTGGGGTTCGGCCATACACCATGGCCGAACCTCACCCTTTTTTTTCCATTCTTTTGATCCAACATCTTAGCCATAATACAATCAGGGTTCGGCCATGCAATGGCCGACCCACATCCCTAACCATATCTCCATTTAAAATCTTCTTAAAACATAAGTATAAATCCATTATCTTCATGCCTGAAACCCCATAAATTTATTAACAACTTCCATGGTTTTTATCATTCAAACCATCATTAAATAAACCATGTGCTTCCATTAATCAATCATGGGGTTTGGCCATACACCATGGCCGAACCCTATGGTTCTTTTCTTTCCATTTTAAAAAATCAATCATCACCCAATCTTCTTCCATGGGGTTCGGCCAAACATCATGGCCGAACCCTATGGTTCTTTATTTCAAAACAAATTTATCGAATAAGATACTAACCGTTTCCATTTGATTTCTTGCTCTTCCAATCCTTCTCCTTTCTTCTTAATTTTTCCAAACAGAGAACACCTCTTGCTGGCTGCCTTCTTCTTCTCCTTGCTCTTGTCGTGAATGAGAGCTTGAGAGAGGGAGAGAGAAAGAAATACAATTCGGCAATGATGGGTGTAACCGTGTGCCCTTGTCCTCCTCTCCTTTTATAATCTTCCCTTGGTCTAATATTAGAAGGTGCTTAAGATAGCCAACCCCCTTTAGGGCCGTGCACCCATTGTCTTAATTTTAGTAATTGCCGACCTCCCTTTCTTATTTTAATACATCACCATCGGCCAATGCTAAGATGAGAATAGCAATGCCGTGAGCCCTTTCCTTGTACCTCTTTTAGATGATTTATGCGCCCAACATAGATATGGCAATTGCCAACCTTGGCTTCCCACTTTGGATAGTACTAAATAAAATATGTCATGCGCATACTCATAGATAATCAACCTAATAATCGGCCATGCTCAATTATCTCCTTCCTTATTTATCTAATATTGCATTATTAATCGAATTCAACCCCATTTATTTTTTAATGAAACCTATTCCAAAACCGTTGGGTCCTAATTGGGCCAATGACCCAACTCTTTGCCCAATTTAAAATCCATAACTAATGTTCACAAATTAAATGGATTATTTTCATACAAAATAATAAATTGAAAATCCGGGGTGTTACAATGCAACCCTCTTTTTAAAATTTTAATCCTGAAAATCGAGTGAAGTAGGGTTTCAAACATTTACATAAATAGCTCAGGATGAGCTTTCCTCATTTCCAACTCGAGTTCCCATGTAGCTTCCTCAATGCCATGTCGATCCCATATCACCTTGACAAACTGGATCGTTCGGTTCCGTAACACCCTTTGTTCTGTGTCCACCACTCAGACAGGCTTTTCGACGTCTGTCACGTCGCTCTGAACCTCTATGTCTTGTACGTTCAGTACGTGAGAAGGATCAGGATTATACTTTCTCAACATCGATATATGGAACACATCGTGTAAAGATGCCAACTGTGATGGGAGTGCCAATTGATAAGCCACGTCCCCCATCCTTCTTATGATTGAAAACGGTCCCACATATCTTGGCGATAATTTCCTTTTCTTTCCAAATCTCATGTGTCCCTTCCGTGGCGAGACTTTCAAGAACACCATGTCTCCCACTCCAAATTCAAGGAACCTCCGCCTTTTGTCAGCATAGCTCTTCTAATGACTCTGCGCAGTCAATAGGTGCTTCCGTATCAACTATATCTGCGCTGTAGTCTCTGCAACCAACTCAGGTCCAATCAGTACAGGCTCATCAGCCTCTGTCCAACACACTGGTGACCTACATGGTCTACCATATAATGCCTCAAATGGTGCCATCTGGAGGCTTGCCTGGTAACTGTTGATGTATGAGAATTCTACCAACGGCAAGTGATCCTCCCATCCACCCTTTAAATCTAGCATACATGCTCTCAGCATATCCTCCAGTATCTGTATTGTTCGCTCAGACTGTCCATCAGTATGTGGATGGAATGCTGTACTAGTCAATAAGTCTGCTCCCATGGCCGCCTGCATGCTCTGCCATACTCTGCCGATGAATCGACCATCTCTGTCGGACACAATAGTCCGAGGAATACCATGCAATCTGATGATATCCCTGATATACCGCTGTCCCAAAGTCTCAGATGAGTCTGTCATCCTAATGGGAAGAAAATGTGCAGACTTGGTCAGTTGGTCTACCACGACCCATATCGCATCGTTGCCCTTTGATGACCTTGGCAACCCTGTAACAAAATCCATGGAGATATGCTCCCATTTCCATTCCGGCACTGGTAAGGATTTGAGTAACCCTGCTGGCTTCTGATGTTCTGTCTTAACCTGCTGACATGTTAAGTAATGAGCCACAAATTCTGCCACATCTCTTTTGAGTCCGTGCCACCAGTAATGTCTCTTCAGGTCGTGATACATCTTGGTACTGCCCGGATGAATAGAGAGTTTGGTCTGATGTGCCTCAACCAATAACTCTTTTCTGCAGCTCTTAGGTACATAAATCCTTCCTCGGAATAGAAGACCCTGTCCTAGTCGTAACTCCCATTCCAGTATGACTTCACCAGTAGACATCTTGGCCCAAATCTCCTCCACCTTCGGGTCTGTCCGTTGTTCCTGTTTAATCTTGGTAACCATGTTGGACTGTATGATCAAATTGTATATAGTCCCATGGTTATTGAGGTAAAGTTTAAACTCTCGAATGGTATTCAGCATCTCCCATTCTATCCTGATCAAACATGCCACTGATGCATGTGATAAACGGTTGAGGACATCTGCCACCTTGTTCGCCTTGCCAGGGTGATAACGAAGTACGAACTCATAATCCGCCAGATATTCCATCCATTTACGCTGCCTCAAGTTGAGCTCTTTCTGATCAAACAAGTGCTTCAAGCTCTTATGATCTGAAAACACCTCAAATTTCTCACCATAAAGATAATGTCTCCAGCTTTTGAGAGCGAAGACCACTGCGGCTAGTTCCAGATCGTGCCTTTTCAACTGTCTTGATCCGTATGCCACCACACGATTACTTTGACTGAGTGAACATCCCAGTCCCTCTCCTGAAGCATCGCATTGTACCTCATAACACTTGCCTCTTTCTGGCAAAATTAAAATAGGTGAAGTTGTAAGTCTATTTTTCAGCTCCTCAAATCTCTGGTTGCACAAATTTGACCACTCATATTTGACTCCTTTCTGAGTGAGTCGAATAAGTGGAGATGCAATTTTTGAGAAGTCAATGATAAATTTCCTATAATAACCAGCCAATCCCAAAAAGCTACGGATCTCAGTTACATTCTTTGGCGCTTTCCAATCTCTTACTGCCGCTATCTTAGCCGGGTCCACGCTATACCTTCTTCTGATATAACATGTCCCAAAAAGTTGACCTCAGATAGCCAAAATTCACATTTACTGGCTTTAGCATATAGTTTGTTCTTCCTCAAAGTGTCCAGAACTATTCTAAGGTGCTCCGCATGTTCTTTCTGAGTTTTGGAGTAAATCAAAATATCATCAATAAATACAATAACAAATTGGTCCAAATAAGGATGGAAGATCCTATTCACTAAATCCATGAACACAGCCAGTGCATTGGTGAGTCCAAACGGCATGACTGCAAATTCATATAGTCCATATCGCGTTCTGAAGGTTGTCTTTTCTATGCCTTCCTCCCTAACCCGGATTTGGTGATATCTAGACATCAGGTCAATCTTAGAAAAATGACTGGAACCTTTAAGTTGATCAAATAAATCATCGATCCTGGGTAGAGGGTACATGTTTCTGACCATCAGCTGGTTCAGTTTTCGATAATCCACACACATACGAAGTGAACCATCCTTCTTATTTACAAACATAACCGAAGCTCCCCAAGCCGATGTACTATTCCGAATGTACCCCAGTCTGAGCAGTTCATCAATCTGCTTCTTTAATTCGGACATCTCTGCTGGTGCCATCCGGTAATGTGGTAATGACACTGGTGCAGTGCCAGGGTACAGCTTGATTTCAAAATTGATCTCCCTCATGGGAGGCAAACCAGGGAGTTCCTTTGGAAAAACGTCCACATAGTCCTTACTATTTTTGGAAGTTCAACCACCGGTGCCTTGTTGATTCTGATAATGTTCAATACCAGATGATTCAACCCTTCATACAGTCTGCTTTGTTTATCAGCACATATCACATGTTGTTTTCCCTCGAGCGACCAAAATGTCACCCTGCGACGATAACAATCAATGTTGGCCTTAAAGCTAGCCAACCAATCCATGCCGAAAATAATATCATATTCTAACATATCGAGCACCAAATAATTGAACTCAAATTTGAGTCTGGCAAGTTCAGTATTCATTGTTGTGCATATAAGTCCCAATGATGTGTCTCCGACGGGGGATACAATAGTGAGAGATGTGGACAGTTTTTGTACCAGTGTACCAGTAGCAGTTATACATGCAGTAGATATGAAAGAGTGAGATGCTCCCGAATCAAATAATGCAAAGGCGTAGGAACTATTGACTACTGTCATACCTTGAATCACTAAATGATCCTCCGCTGCTGGAGGTGCTAAAGTGAATAACCGTCCAGATCCTGTAGGCGGCCGTCCCGCCTGGTTAACTGTCCTGTCTCCACGTGAATTAGCTGGCCTAACTGGTGGACGAGATGAACCCCTGGTATTAGAGGGTTTGTTGAGTTGTGGACATTCCCTCTTAAAATGGCCAGGCTGATCCAATGAAAGCAGTTGCTCCCACCTCTGGGAGCCTGAGTGACTGATGCAGATGGGGAGGGATGATTGGGTTGAAAGCCCCCTGTTGACCCAGTGGATGGTGAGGGTCTGTTTGAGTTCGGTCGGAACCTTTTGTTGGGCTGAAATGTACCCCTCTCACTCTGAGCTTGGCGATTGTCAAAACGCATTAACTCAGCCATCTTCTGCTCTGCTATAGTGGCCATGCTGACCACTTCTGCTAATGTGGCTGCCTTAAATATAGTTACCTTGGCCCTTATGCTAGGCCGAAGGCCCCGCTCAAACTTGCGTGCCCTCCGATACTCTGTATCCACCATATAGAATGCATACACAGACAAACTGAGAAATTCCTAGTGGTACTCTGCCGCCGTCATGGTACCTTGTACCAAAGATAGAAAAGCCTGTGTCTGGCACTCCTTCTCCTCCTTAGGGAAATAATGTTCCAGGAAGGTAGTTGAGAACTGCTCCCAAGTCATGGCAGTCCTCTCCCCTTCTAGAATAAGTGCTCGCTGCTTCTCTATCACCTCCCACCATTTACCATCATCATCAATCAGCTGTGATGTGGCCAGTAAAATTTTATGAGCATGACTCGTGATATTCAATAAAGTCAGAATCTGTGAAATCTTCTTCAGCCAGTTTTCTGCTCCGACAGCCCCTTCTCTCCCCTTGAAATAAGGAGGGCACTGTTGTTGGAAGTCCCTGACCATGCTCCTGTCATTGATTTCCTTGGTGGTTCCATTCTCATTCAGGTGTTGTTGAAGCACCGAGGTTACCACCGCTTGAACTAAGTTTTGCAATTCAGGAGGCACCACCGATATGTTCACACTGCTTTGTTCCTCCTCTCGGTGGGATGGTTGCTGTTCCTCTTCTTCGTGGAGGGATGGTTTTTCCTCCTCATTTCGAGGATGTTCTACCTCCTCGTCACCCCCATTTGGGTTTTGTCGGGTATTTCTCCTTGGTCTTCCCCTTGGAGCCATTTTTCCCTAAGCCATTGAAAAATATCAAGACTTAGTTTCCATAATAAAATTTGTATTTTCTACCTTTGGGAAAAAATTCCAAATAAGCACTCTTGATTTTTGCTTTGTTTTCGGGGGAAATACATCCTACGATGCTATGTTTGATAATCCAATTATTTTGACTGTACTTCCTTTGCTATCATCCGTCTGAATCTAATGAAGTAAATTAATGCACGAGACCGGATTAATTTACTCCGAGAGATTCAATGTTTCGAGTTCGCTCTGATACCAACTGTAACGCCTCGCCCTTTTTCACTCGCTTCTTCCTGTAAATTCAGAGTCTATTTTTTTTTATAACAGAGTAGAGTGATAGAGCGCGGGACGTTACGACGTGAACTAAGTCCGAACTTCCAAAGTCCGACCCTTAACTGGCCAACCCTATGTGTGCATGGACTAAGTCCACGAAAATGGTTCACACATAGCAATATAAACCTGCGGAATATTAACATCAAAATTGCGGAATCATAATAGAACCAAGTTCTATTCCATTCAGATAGCAAAGTACATCAAGTCCTTAATCATCATTCAAATACCATACGTATCAAAATTAACATCCATCCATCTAAGTTATTACATTCCGAAATCTAGGTACTCAAATACAAGTCCATGAGTAACTTTATTCAACATATAAAATAAATCCTCCAGCTCCTATGCTTGGCCCGTCTTGCCTTTATCATTCCCCTGATCGCCTGTATCATCAACTAGGGTAGAAGTAGGGTGTTAGGACAACGCGCACAGTAAGTATTCCAGTTACAGCTAACACATGGTTAGTACAAAACATATATTATAACATAATAGCCAAAACCATGTAAAACCATGCCATGCAATGATGACAAATGCAATGAGTCCCACCCATCACAGGTACATAAAAGTACTCACCACATAGATCTTTCAGACGTCCCGACAGAGTGTGGACCCTCTGGATTTTTCTTGATGGAAAAGCACATCAAGGTACCGTACGTAGGTTTTTCGGACGCCTCGACGGAGTGTGACCCCTCCGGTTACAAATCCTCCACCCCATGCCATGCATGAGATGCCAATGAAACACATGTTATTTTATAACCTAAACATAGCATTTAAAATCATATTTAAAACACATGCTCGTTCCTCATATAGACATAGCATTTAAAATTCAATATAAGCATATCTTTTGAAACATAAATTCATCAAGAATAAGATAAACACAAAGTACATAAACCATGGTTTCAAAGAGGTTGAATCCTACCAAAGACCGCTAACGTGTACTTGCGTATTTCGTCCGGTAACCGCTCACGATCGTAAACGCCTTTCGAGATCTCATTACCTTATAATATAGTAATCAATCAAAACCAAGTACCACTTGATTTACAACATTTAAAGTCCATTAACCATTCCCCATATTTACAAGATTGCCATTCATGGCCAACCTTCCATCTTAGCATGTATTCACAACTTTGCCCTTGGTTTAATCATTTCGAACCTTCCACTCCTTAACACATAAACACAATAGACCCATAACTGATTCATGGGGTTCGGCCAAGCACCATGGCCGAACCCTATGATATTTAAGTCCAAACTGATCCATAATCATAGATTCATGATTCATAAATAAGACTCTAATCCTTCCCTTCATTTAATCATATTAGATCCATATAAATTCCACAACCACTCAAATCCATAAAAGAGACCTCATGGGGTTCGGCCATACATCATGGCCGAACCCATGATCTTTCACTTTAGGCTATAATTACAACTTTGTCATTGGTCTCATCCATAGTTAACATCTCATTCAATTACAAACACCTAAATCCATATTTTGATCCACAAACCATAAAATTGGTTCATGGGGTTCGGCCATACACATGGCCGAACCCATGATGCCTAAGTTTCCATTAATTTCATCAACCTCCATTATTAGCAATTCCATAATTAACAAGTCCACAATTAGAAGGTTCATATTTAGAAAGTCCCTGAAATGGAAACTTTCTAAATTTATCATTTCCTATTCTTGGATCCATAATTCCAAGTTCTTTCCATAAATAAATAGTTTCCAAAATTAGCACGCATCTTTCCATAAATAAATAGTTTCCAAAATAAGCATGCATCTTTCCATAAATAAATAATCATCTCCCATAAATAAACTCTAGTGGGGTTCAGCCATACAACATGGCCGAACCTCACCCAATTGAGACAATCCATTCACTTTCTAATTTAATATAACTTCCATAAATAAAAGCTTCCTAATTTGGCAATCTCCTTCCATAAATAGAAACCTTCCCATTTTAAATTCCTCCTTCTATTTTTAGAAGGTTTCCAAATTTATCTCCACCTTCTATATTTAGAAGGTTTCCATATTTAAAACATAAATCCTTCCATACTTAGAATGTTTCCAAGATAATCATCCAACCTTCCAAATTAGCAACCATCTCCATGGGGTTCGCCCATACACCATGGCCGAACCCTATGGTTCATACTCTTTAGAAATCACACATAATTATTCCATTTTAATCAATTAAAATCCTCAAATATAGTTGGTGGGGTTCGGCCATACACCATGGCCGAACCTCACCCTTTTTTTTCCATTCTTTTGATCCAACATCTTAGCCATAATACAATCAGGGTTCGGCCATGCAATGGCCGACCCACATCCCTAACCATATCTCCATTTAAAATCCTCTTAAAACATAAGTATAAATCCATTATCTTCATGCTTGAAACCCCATAAATTTATTAACAACTTCCATGGTTTTTATCATTCAAACCATCATTAAATAAACCATGTGCTTCCATTAATCAATCATGGGGTTTGGCCATACACCATGGCCGAACCCTATGGTTCTTTTCTTTCCATTTAAAAAAATCAATCATCACCCAATCTTCTTCCATGGGGTTCGGCCAAACATCATGGCCGAACCCTATGGTTCTTTATTTCAAAACAAATTTATCGAATAAGATACTAACCGTTTCCATTTGATTTCTTGCTCTTCCAATCCTTCTCCTTTCTTCTTAATTTTTCCAAACTGAGAACACCTCTTGCTGGCTGCCTTCTTCTTCTCCTTGCTCTTGACGTGAATGAGAGCTTGAGAGAGGGAGAGAGAAAGAAATACAATTCGGCAATGATGGGTGTAACCGTGTGCCCTTATCCCCCTCTCCTTTTATAATCTTCCCTTGGTCTAATATTAGAAGGTGCTTAAGATAGCCAACCCCCTTTAGGGCCGTGCGCCCCTTGTCTTAATTTTAGTAATTGCCGACCTCCCTTTCTTATTTTAATACATCACCATCGGCCAATGCTAAGATGAGAATAGCAATGCCGTGAGCCCTTTCCTTGTACCTCTTTTAGATGATTATGCGCCCTACATAGATATGGCAATTGCCGACCTTGGCTTCCCACTTTGGATAGTCCTGAATAAAATATGTCATGCACATACTCATAGATAAGCAACCTAATAATCGGTCATGCTCAATTATCTCCTTCCTTATTTATTTAATATTGCATTATTAATCGAATTCAACCCCATTTAATTTTTAATGAAACCTATTCCAAAACCGTTCGGTCCTAATTGGGCCAATGACCCAACTCTTTGCCCAATTTAAAATCCATAATTAATGTTCACAAAGTAAATGGATTATTTTCATACAAAATAATAAATTGAAAATCCAGGGTGTTACAATTCATAATCTCTTCTCATGGAGAATTTCTTTTATGAGTGACTCCCTCCTCAATGCATGCAAAGTTGTTTTTCAGAATTGGTATAATTTTTAAAATGCATGTGCCCCTTGTACTCGTTATTATGTCCAATAGTTGGGATTTGTTGGAGAAAATGAAATTTGTATATCAGTGCTTCAATGCCCTTTGTCAATTTAAGACAAAAAGGGGGAGAAATTTAGAAGCTTAGAATAAGTTTGGAGTATGAATTATGGGGGAGAAAGATTAAAGATCTTAGGGAGAGAAGATCTTTTAAGGGAATTAGTCGAAAAGTTATGGGGGAGCACTATGTGCTTTATGGACTAATATTTGAGGGGGAGATCTATGCTTCTACTGTAACGACCCGGTCCACACATAGGGCTTAGAGTCCAACTTAGTGGAAATTGTCTGCTTTGGGCCTCTCACGCGGGCACACACGTACACACACGAGCTCGCACGGGTTTGATCTGGGCCTGGCTCACAAATGATTGGCCCAAAACGTGTCGACTAGATTGAAGGAGTCCAAACACTTATAAACCCCTCCTCTCCTTCCTTAACTTCCGATGTGGGACTCCCCCATTGTCATCGCCGACCGATCGGTGACAGCCTGGCTTCTCCGGGCAGGTCAGGATATCACAACCCACCCCCTAAAGCCCAGAGATGTCCCCGGCTCGACAAACACAATCAAGGGAAGTCAGAAGGCCCATACAGTTCGAGTGTAGAACCTAGAGCTTTGGTATCAATTGTAACGACCCAGCCCGTACACAGGGCTTAGGGTCCAACTCAATGGAACTTGTCCACTTTGGGCCCTGAACGTACGTACACACAATCACATGCACGAGCCCGCACAAGTTTGCCCTGGACCGGTCGGTGACGGTTTGGCTTCTCCGGGCTGGTCAAGATATCACACCCACCTAGCTTGCCATTGTTTGTGTGTACAAGTATTTTGTACAGGAACACCTTATAGATAGGCAATTTGAGCATTAGAGAAAGCATCTGAAGCATAAAGTCTAGGTTTTTATCATTTGATTTTGTAACTGTAATGTGATGTAATTTTTGTATTCAAATGTATATGGGTTGGGTATGTCATGGAGTCTGTATTCATAGCTTCTGGGTTGTTGTCAAAAAATTGACAAATGGGGAGATTGTTAGTACCCCAGTTTGGCCGAGTCACCATTTTATCAATTTCGTGACCTAGAAGAGCATTGCCTTGGAAGATTGAAGACAATGAAACAAGACTCAAGGATAGTGAAGATTGAATCAAGACTTCAAGCATTAGAAGATCAAGTACAAGATTCAACATCACCATGTGTATGGTAATCAAAGGTAAATTGGACATAGAAGACTCTATGGTGGACCCAACACACCTAGGAAGACCTTTCCTAGGCTTAGAACTCAATATTGGTAAAATTAGAACAAGCCTAGAGAAAATGATCCAAATCCTTGGAGAACTTGAACATATCTTTTGAACATTCTAGGTTGTCAAAATGTCATGACTTATGAGGTTTTCTTAATATACCAAATGAGGTAATCAACTGGTAAAACCATTACAGTTGGATAGATAATTGAAAGAGTTTTTCATAGAGCCCAAGAACACTCAATTCCGAGTTCGGCAACCCAAGATATGGTCATTTTAGTAGAGAGCAGTTTCACTAAAAAATTGTAACTCGACCATTGGCTTGGAAACTCAACCCATCGAGTTTGTAGACCCATCGAGCACGACCAGGCTCTACCCATTGAGGAAATCAACCCATTGTCCTGGAAAAGACACATTCTGGTTGCAAAAACACTGTCCTTTTGGGTTCCTATCAGATAGATACACTCGTGGAACTCGACCCATCTGCAAACCTAGGATGACCCATAGGGGAAATAGACCTATTGAGCGCGACAACTTTTTTTCCAATGGAAACACACTCATCTCTCAATGGTCACATTGCAACGGTCATTTTAAAAACTCGACCCCATCAAGTAACTCTACCCGTCAGTGACCCTGAGTTGGATTTTTCTAGATGCCTATTTAAACTCTAGATTTTTGAGAAATTGTGTGGACACCTTGGAACCCTTTACATAGGAAAATCCTAAGGCATCTCCAAAGATCCAAACCTCTCCCAATCTCTCTCTAAGAACTATACTTGATGGGGTCCAATCAAGCCAAAGTCTAGGATTCAACTTGCAAATTTATAATCCTAGAATTTTCTCCTAAAACTTGTGGTTGCTCATACATTGGCACATCTTCATCATCATGGACATCAATTTGGGAGAACTCTTCTAAAAGCACATCTACATCAGATTCGGGATACAAAGGCAAGTGCTTCATCTTGTATGATAATTTTCATATCATCATTGTGAAGTGGATTAAAACAAGGTGCTTGAACCATTATAAAAAATATAGGGATAAGCAAGTAGATCGGGGTAGGTCGAACCTTTCAACACTAAAATTTGAGTTGGGTGAAAGTCCCACTCTATTTGAGCAAGGTGTATTCCTTCTCTATTCGTGAGAGTGTAATTCCCCACATAGTGTATTTGGAATAACCTAAGAGTGGGTGAGTCCAACAAGGGATGTAGGAGGGATTTACTCCGAACCACTTTACATATGGTGTTGTGGGTGTTTGGCTTGTTTTTGTGATTGATTGTTTGATCTTGTACACTCTTGATTGACACAACACTTGATTAATCTTGTCTTATCCGTTGCATTTATATTGATTAATCAACAAATTTAAAAAGGCCATTAAAATCGGAGATTGCCCTATTCACCTTCCTCTAGGGTCAATCGTGTTCTAGCACCGAGAACTTTCACATATAAATCTTTGCTATGATGCAACCAACACTAGGAATATGACCCAAAAAGTTTAAAGAATGAAACTATTCAGCCACAATAAGGTTGTCACATGTTAAAGATGACATGAACCTAGTCCATTGATGTTTATAAAGACTACAGTTTGACTATAAAACTCTGAAATCTTAAGTTCCCATCCTCCTATAATAGAATTTAGTACATTGTCAATTCTACTTAAATCCAATCCATCTCAATTCATCTCTAACTTTTTGCTGAAATTTATCAAGTCATTTACATGTGTCATATGAAGAAAACCATGTTAACATTCTTGAGATAGAACTCAATCTCAAAAGCTAGTCATTGAGAGGACGGTGCTTCAAGTGCTATATGGAGTCATTGGTCTTTAAGTCCAGGTGATGTGGGACTTTTGTCAACTTTACACGTTCCCTCACATGCAACTGCTGGCCCTCCCTTACGTGCAACAACTACAGGTAGAACTTGTTTTGATACCATGAAGAAAATCATGTTAGTATATTTGAAGTAGAACTTACTCTCAAAAGCTAGCTATTTAGAGGAGGATGCCTCAAGTGTTATATAGTCATTGGTTTATCAGTATAGACGATGTGGAACTTTTTGTCAACTTTGAATAATAGACTAGTACCTTTGTATGTTACCCCTCAAAAACTATCATATTTCCTGTTTTGGTAGAAAATCCAAGTGAATGAAAATAATTAGTTACATTTGTACCTTGAAATTCTCTTTTGCTAACATCATTTCATGTAACACATGGTATTGCACTCCTAATCAAATGGACACTTTGATCACGCCTTCAATTTCTTCCACGAAAATATGACAAAATGAGAAAGAAAAAAAATGTAGCTATAGACAATTTTGTGTGTCAACTTTGGTACCAATTAGGCCTGTAAATGGATCCAAATTCTGCCCGTGGACTATCCGGCCTTAATCCAGGAGTCGATTTACAATCCGGATCTTAGAGTCCGATAAGGATTTGTAACGCCACGCCCTTTTTCACTAGCCAACAATCAGAGTATATTTTTTTTTATAAATAAAGAGTGAGAGAGAGCGGGAACGTCACGATGCGAACTAAGTCCGAGTTTCCAAAACCCGACCCTTAACTGACCACCAATACGTGTGCGTGGACCAAGTCCACTGAAACAGTTCACACGCTAACAATTGATTGCGGAATGAACATATGGATAAGATTTCATCCATAAACATGACGTCAATATTAAGCAAGGAAGTCAATCACATAAAATTTACTAAAGTTTAAATATCCAAGCATAACATCAAACCATAACAAGTAAACTAAGTTATTACAATCCCAAAATGTCAATTATCTCAATTACATTGTTTCAAAATCAATTAAGTAAAGTAAACGTAAAACTGCCTAAGCTCCTAGGCTTGGTTTCGTTCACGTCCCATGTCCTTTCCATTCCCTGTTCCATCATCTAAAGGGTAGAAGTAGGGCGTTAGTCAATGCGCCCAGTAGGAATTCCAAATAGGGTTATGTACACATAGGATCAAAATTAAAAAAAAAAATCAGAATAAGAACATCATATCAAAACTGTAAACATATCATAGTACCAAAAATAGCGCATGATGATCATATCAGAATCATGCTAATGTATGTGTCATGTCATGGGTGTCATATGCCAATGATCCCTCACCCAATCTCCATATCAAAATACCATACAAATCATAACAATAGTTTCCTTGATATAATGAATCCATATCAAGGTGTTCCCTTGGCCATTTACGTCCGCAATGTTTTGTGACGGCACCATCAGGTCACTGTTATACCTCCCCACGTGTGTTAATTGGAATTACCGATGGAGCGTGGACTTCTCCCTTTGCATAGGGTTTTTGTGTTGGTTACCCCGGAGCTCTTTCGCCCAAATTACGCCGTACCCCTATCTAGCAATCCCGGACAAGGACAACATATCAATGGTTCACATAGCTTCTTCCAAGCTAGTTTTTAAGCCCCAAGTCATGTCCGAACAGCTCATAACTTGGCTTGTTGTCCCATATACTCCCTCCCATGCCATGCATGAGATCATGAATGCCATAATGCCTTTTTTATTTCAAATCACATGTTACCATCGAAAACAGTTCATAAATCAAAGTAAGTCATCATATTGAGAAATACAAAATCAGTAATATATATATGTATATATATATATATATATTTCAATAAGGTAAGAATCCTACTAAGTCCCAGTATAATATCCTTGCTGTTTTGTGATGTGACGTGCAACGATTACGTTAAAACCAATCGCACACCCGTTTGCGAAATCTCTTTACCTTAATGAATTCAATAGTATACAATAATCAATTTAATTAACCATTTGATTTAAATCATCACTTACATCCTTCCAGATAGACAAAAGTTTCTGGAAACATCTTATAAAATTAGCTATTCATTTCAATCGACTGAATCATACCTAGATACAGTGTTCTGCCTTACCCACAGACTTTCAGTCGGCTGAAATACAATTTCAGTCAGCTGAAACCAACTCAATATTGTTATTCCTTGACTCGCTAACCTTTCAGTCGGCTGAATCATAGATTCAGTCGGCTAACTCTGAGTCAAACCCTCTGGATTCTCTGTCAATCCACTTTCAGTCGACTGAATCATAGATTTAGTCGGCTGACTTTGGATCAGATTAACTGTGTGTTTGGCCAATATAGATTCAGTTGACTGAATCCATCATTCAGTCGGCTAAATCCTCAACCAACAATTTTCATGTTTGATAAGCAATCATTCAGTCGGCAAAAACACGCCAGAACCCTTTTCTTATTCATTACGTCTGTGTTCAGTCAGCTGAAACACGAATAAACCATATATATTTTACTCATGTTCATGTTCAGTCGACTGAATCACAAGATTCAGTTGGCTGAAACTCCCAGAACTGGTTTTCTGTCTTCAACCACACCAGTTCAGTTGACTGAATCCCAGATTCAGTCCACTGACTGTTTCTCAGTTTGTTTGATCCTTTGGCTAGACCTTTCTTCATGGAATCCATACCTTATTAATTTAAAACATATTTAACATCATCCATACAACTCTCAGTGGTTTTATTCTACCATCTAGCCAAAGCTAGAGTCCTTTTCATAACTATTCAATCTTAATATCTCAACATGGATTCGAATATCATCATATGTTTGTTTTCAACCTTTAATCATTACTTGAATGGATTTCTAATTTCCATGGCCTTAAAACATTTTGGCCATTCCATTCCATCCCTTATGAAATCCATAGATTCGGCCACTCCATGGCTAAGCTATGGTTTCCTCTTAATTTTAATCATATATTATCCTCACACCTTTTCCCGTCTCCTTCTTTCTTTTGCTTTGTCTTTACTCCTTACTCCTTCTCCTTCCTTGGTCTTCGATTTCCTCCAAGTGTAGAGATGGAAATGGAAAAGGTAGATGAGAGAATACTCTTGATGTGCAAGAGGTGGGATTCGGCCAAGGGGTGTGGTGTGCCCCTTGGTTGGTCTCTTTGTAACAGCCCAAGGCTCTTCCACTTCCCCTCTTTAAAATTTTGTCTCCCCAAGGAGTCCCTTGGTTTAACCAAGAGGACACTTGGCTTAAGCTTAAGAAGCTCCCGTTGACTTCCATCGAGTCATGGGTTTTCATCCCCATGAGATGGAAACGTTCCACCTTCCCTCTCAACTCACATTGAGATGGAAGCCTCCTCAACTTCCCATTCAACTCAACTCAACTCAGCCTTAACTCTATTCCTTTGGACTCACTCATGGTTGACCAAGCCGACCATGGCTTAGCCGACCATGCACCACATTGCATTTAGGTCCCACCTTGACCATGTCACCCGATGAAGTGGCATTTTTCTTAGTTGGCTTCCATGCATGCCACATGGCAATGCCACCTTACATACATGCCACCTCACTTGATGAGATGGATTTATGCATTGGGTCTTAATTTGGGTAGCTGACCCAATTAAATTATCCTTACCCATTTACTTACAATTAGCTCATCTATGACCCATTGGGTCCTAATTGGATAATTGACCCATTTAATCACATTTACCCAATTACTTTCAAATCAAATTCTATCCATGATCCATTGGATCTTAATTGGATTATTGACCCAACTCCTTACCCATCTAAGGTCCATTTTAATTTCTAATCTTAAATTCAACCAATTTATCAATTTAAATAGGCGAATCCAATATATTTATGAAATGAAAAATCTGAGTGTTACATGACTCGTGGACCGGATCCTACAGTCCACTAAAACACTAGGCATTCCGCGGACCAGTCCATGGATGGTTTGTCTAACTCTCTTATTAAAATAAAAAGAAACGACAATCTCACTTTTACACTAAAACGAAAACAAAAGAAACCCTAACTATATTTTCCTCCATCTCTCTCTCATCTCTTCCCTTCTCTCATCGTCACTCTCTCCATCTTTTCTCTCTCGTTGCACTCTATTTCTCTCTCACTGCTTTTCCGCTCGTCCACTTGCTCTTCTCTCACTGCACTCTCGCTGCAAGTGTCTCTCTCTCGTTGATCCTCTCTCTCACTGTTCTCTCTTGTCCGACCTGCTCCTCTCTCTGCAAGTACATTTTTTTATTTTAACTTTTATTTGATGAGGTTGATTTTATTTGATGTGGATTGATTTTATTTTGGGAAGATCCAATCTATTCCATTCCTGACAGTGATTTATTTTTAATTTTTTTATATTGTAATTTGAGAAAAATCTGGGTGCTGGAGATCAACCACCCAATAGAACCGAAAGTATTGGGCCTCAAAACATGGTTAGCATTGCCAGAATTTTCAGGTAAGAAAACGACCAATGATTGGTGTGATCCTTATACATCAACCAAGTCCAATTTTTAGTGCAGCCCTCCTGTTTAAAATAAGTCGCCTGAATCATTGTTTCAAGTTTGGGTTTTTATGAGTCATTTATTCATCCAACGATTCCTATCATCACCTAATTACCAATTGTATTTTTAAAAGCAAAAATAAAATGTTGATTTTCTGCCTCCATATCATGCACTTCATCAAGTTTCACTGTAATTTTTTACCTTTCAGGTTTTGTTTCTGTCAAATAGTCATCCACTGAATTGAACGTATTGTATGGCATTATGATTTCGAATCAATCTTTTGTGATCCCCTTTTTTTTATCCACTGTCTTTAAAGTTTGAACCTTCGCTAATGTGGTGTCAATTGTTTTTTCCTCCCTTTCCTTTTTTTCCCCTTCCAGCTTTCATCTCAGAACAATGAGCACGACAAACTAGACTTAGTTTTTGGCCAACTGGACCAACCAGCCTACATTTAACGGACCAATGTCTTTACTGGAGGGAAGGAAGACAAAGAACAGAGGATTTATCTGTGGTTTGGTCCAACTAAGGACTACGATTCATACTCTGTTCTCTTGAACATGTATCAGTTTGTGTAAGTTCTTAACTTCTTACACAAAATTGACTTCAAACAAAATTATTGACCTTGGAGAAACGATATCGACATGCCAATTTTGATACTTCAGAATTTTGATAATTAGGTCCTTTCTTTTCGACCTTTTAGCAGTACATTTCCAGTGTTTTGATTCATTAAGAGCAACAACATATTATTAGGATAAGTTTGATAAGATTTGTATTGATTACAATAATCATGGTGATTGCTAAGATCTGTCAAAAGGCATGATTTTAGATGTTTTTATGGTGTTCTTCGCTAAATGGTATACACCTATTTCTAGAATTTTATACTTGCCTCATAGACTCTGTACCTTTTACATACTAGAAGAATGAATGACTGTATATATGACTATATAAGAAGAAAGTGTAAAGTGTATATATCATCTTCATAGTGAAAATACCACTTCTGCTGATCCAAGTATTAGGTATCACCTTGTTTTTTTTTTTTTTATCTTTTTGGGCAACTCTTTAATACTTCATCATAATATCAGAGTTTATTTATTGAGAATCAATTATACAATCAATCATCATTAAACGTCATGTTCGACAAACCCGAATGACATAAATACAGGATCTGGATGATTAATGCTTGAAACATGGATTAATCTTAATGCGAAAATCATAAACATCATAATAATAAGATATACCCGAATCCATTGATGACGAAGAGTGAGATCTGATCTTCCCTTTGATATGTCAATTCTTCCTAGAGTCAAAAAACAATAGAAAATACACACCTTGGAGTTTCTACCTCTTTCTTCCTTAATGTCTTCTCCCAATTTCGTGAATAGTATTTTGGGAACTGGGTTGTTTTATGGTATGGATAATTATGGAGAGAGACCTTTTATAGGCAGAGGGAAGACCCTTAAGGCAATTAGAACTTTCTTTTCCTACTTCCCATCAAAATAGGAAACTAACGCCTTTAGAATTCTCCTAAAATAGACATTTCTTGTTTAAACACAATTTTCTTGATTTAAAATCCTATATGTCGAGCCCCAAATTTAATGTGGGTCATGTTTAGTCTTACATTCTCCCATTGGGCCCACATTTACACTTCGTGTGATTTAAAACAGGTATACCATATGGTGTACACATAAACTGTACTTAACAACATAATGCTGTCAACATCATAATGTTAATACTAAATAAACCACAAGTGCGAGCAACGGTGGTTGCACATCATCTTATCCCGACATGGTCCGTTTAATTAGTACAACAGAAGTGACCTACCTTATAGCCCTTAAAATGAGAGATATTTAAATAATGGTCAACATAAGTGTCATAACACAATGATTATTCTTGTTAGTGTCAAAATAAACACACATAATGTATATACATAACAATAATAAGCAAGAATAATAATAAGAAACGCATCCATGAGTACTAATGTCAATAATTCAGTCCAAAAATAAATAATTACATCATAATAGATTACGTTCATGGCCCATTCTATTGGCATGTTTCTTAAAGATCTTTATAGGTAATTCCTTCATCAACGGATCTGCCACCATAAGTAAAGTACTAATGTTCTTAATATACACCTTCCGTTTCTGAACTTCTTCTTTTACAACAAAGTAGTTCAATTACATGTGTTTCGATCCATTTGAATACTTGTCATTCTTAGAGAAGAATACTGATGCAGAATTATCACAGTAAATTCTCAACGGCTTGACAATGTTGTCGACAATACCAAGTCTTGAGATAAAGTTCCGCAGCCACATTCTTTAAACAGTGGCCTCATAGCACGCTACAAATTCTACTTCTATGGTTGATGCTGTAGTGATAGACTGTTTGGCGCTTTTCCATGATATTGCTCCACCAGCCATGAGGAACAAGTAGCCAAACGTTGACTTTCTGCTATCAATGCAACCACCAAAATTCGAATCTGAGTATCCAATGAACTCAAGATTATCAGGACCTCTTAAATGTAAACATGAAGTTTTTAGTACCCTGTAAATACCTCATTACTTTCTTTGCAGCTTTCCAGTGATCCATTCTAGAGTTGTTTTGGTATGTCCCCAGCATACTAACAACAAAACTAATGTTGGTTCTGATGCAGGCCTAGGCATACATCAGGCTACCTAAAGCTGAGGCATAAGGGATTCCCTCCATTTGTTTTATTTCAAGTTCATTATGCGGACATTGATTTAAGCTAAATTTATCTCCGTTCTGAATAGGGGCATCTTGATAGTAACAATTTGCATACCTAATCTCTCCAAAATTATTTCTATGTAACATTTTTAAGACAGCCCTAACATACCATGTGTTTTGTCACAGAATATTTCTATTCCAATCACGTAGGTTGCCTCTTCCATATCTTTCATTTCAAAATTATTGGAAGAAATTTCTTGGTTTCGAACATCATACCAGGATCATTAGTGGCAAGCAAAATATCATCAACATTTAATATTAGAAGGATAAACTTACTCCCACTGAACTTCATTTATATACACCAGTCAATGATGTTTTCCTTAAAACCGAAGGAGGTAATGATATCATTGAACTTAAGGCAGCATTACCTTGAGGCTTGCTTAAGGCCATAAATTGATTTTTTTAATTTGCATGCCATATTTTTCTTAGCCTTTACAGAGAATCCTTTAAGTTGGATATGATCCATATACACGTCCTCATCTAAACTACCATTTAAAAATGCAATTTTAACATTCATTTGGTGAAGTTCCAAATCATAATGAGCTACCAAAGACATAATGATTCTGAAAAAGTTCTTTCTGGATACAGGAGTGAAGGTTTCTTTATAATTAATGCCATCTTTCAGAGTAAACTCCTTCGCCACAAGTCTTGCTTTATATCATTCGATATTACCCTTAGATTCTCGTTTGGTTTTAAAGATCCACTTACATCCACGAGGCAATTCTACTAGATCCCATACTTCATTCTGGGCCATGGACTTTAGCTTGTCTTTCATGGCGTCTAACCACTTATTAGAATCATCGTATTCTGTGGCTTCTTCATAAGTGACTGGATCCTTAATAGTCCCTAAATCATAATCCGATTCATCTAAATATACTAAATAGTCATTCGAAATAGCAAGTTTTATTTGTCTTTCAGATCTTCTTAATACTATTTCTTGCGGTTGTTTCAGAATCGGTTTATTATTACTGATGGTTTCATCATGGAGTGATTCATCATTCAGGTGTTGGTCATCAGGTTGTTTAGTGATATTAGGAACAACAATTTCTGAAATTACGGGTATAGTGAATTGTACCGTCACTTGTTGCAGACCGACGTTTCTCATTATATTACTCTCACTAACCTCACCATTCTCAATAAATCTTGCATTACCGGTCTCTACAATTCTTATACTATGGTTTGGACAATAGACCTTGTACGCTTTGAACTTCTCAGGGTAACCTATGAAGTTACCACTGATTGTCCATTTATCATGTTTTCTTTCAGGTGGATTATAATTTCTTGTCTCTACAGGACAACCCCATACATGCAGGTGTCTCAAACTAGGTTTCCTTCTAGTCCACAGTTCAAAAGGAGTCTTAGAAACTGACTCACTAGGAATTCGATGAAGCAAGTACGTTGTGGTTCTTAATGTATACATCCACAACATAATGGGTATCGTGCTATTACATAACATACTCCTAACCATGTCCATAAATGCACGGTTATGCCTTTCAGCAACACCAGTCTGCCGAGACGTACCGGGCATCGTGTATTGTGTAATTATACCGCGACTTTCTAGTAGTTTAGCCAAAGGCCCCAGGTGTTGACCCGTTTCATCATACTTACCATAATATTCACCACCTCTATCTGACCTTATGACATTCACATTTCTATCTAGTTTCCTTTTAACTTCAGAGATAAATATCTCTACGGTGTTAATTACTTGAGATTTATAATGCAACATATAAATATAACCATAACGCGAAAAGTCATTAATAAAGGTGATAAAATAGGTCTCCACCAAAAGATGGAACATCAAATGGGCCACAAATATTAGTATGGATCAACTCAACTAGCCCTGTAGATCTTGTGGCTCCTTCCTTAGTGTGTTTGGTTTGCTTTCCCTTAATGCATTCAACACATACACCTAAATCAGTAAAATCAAGATTCGGGAGAATCCCATAATCCCATCTTTTACCAATCTTTGAATTCTTTCGCGGGATATATGTCCCAAACGTTTATGGTCCAAAATAGAGGAATTTTCATTAATCAACCCACGTTTAATACCAACATTTTGATGAAAGGTTAAGACAGAATTAACAAAGAAATCATCAAGCTTTAAACTGTAAAGGCTATCAATCAATAATCCATACCCAATAAAAGAAAAACCTTTAAACAAACTGAATGCATTATATCCAAATTTGCAATAATAACCATTAACATCAAGTTTGGAAATTGAAATAAGGTTTCTAGCAATAGAAGGAATATAAAGACAAATAAAATAAATCTAAGTGGTAACTAGTGTCGAGGAAAAGACAGTAAGTCCCGATGGCTTCGTCTGGCACCTTTTGACGATTTCCCATATAAATGTAAGCTTTAATTGGGTCGATGGTCCGGGTCGTAAGATATCCATGCATCTTATTAGAAACATGAGTTGTAGCCGCAGAATCAAGTCACAAAGTATTAGAGGAAACTTCAGTGAGATTAGATTCGAAACATTACAAAAATGGAATGGTTACCTTTGTTTTCGAACTACGCTTTCCTTTAATTGCAGTCTTTTTGGAAGTGCCTTGTTTCTTGCAAAAGTGGTACCTCAAACTATCTGTCCCCTGACTTTGAGCCCCTGAAAACGTACTAGGCTCAAATGGTTTATTTCTGGCTTTCTTAAATTTCTTGGGCTTCCATCCTCTTTTCTTACCGGGTCCTTGATGTGTTAGATGTAGTGAGTGATGTCTCATCTGCTAATGTCTGACCTCCTCTTAAATCAACATACTTGACAATTCATTTACTTTCCATTTATCTTTCATAGTATTGTAATTTATTTGAAATGGCCCATAATCAGGAGGAAGAGAATTCGGAATGAATTAGATAAGAAAAGTATCATCAACATGCATCCCTATATTCTTCAGTTGAGCAACAATATTTGTAATATCTGGTATGTTCTCATACATGCCACGTCTTCCATCGAACTTAATGGTGGTTAGCCTGGCCATTAGTGTCCCTGCTAAGGACTTGTCCGCTGTTTTTATTTTATTTTTAATATTTTGGAGGTATTCCTTAGCACTTTCAGTTTTGGGCAACGAAGTCTTAATATTATTTGCCACCGTCATGCATATGAACATAAGGCTGAGTCTATTTGACCTAATTATGCTTTATAGGACTTTTTCTCAGAAGTCATACTAGTGCCCGTAATAGTAGGCTTATCAGAAATTAATGCTTTTGTAACACCCCGCCCTTTTCACTCTAATATTCAGAGTTTATTTTTTTTTTTTTTAATAATAATCAACAAGTGATCGGGACGGAATGTCACGACGCGAGTTAAGTTCGGATCTTTAAATCCAACCCTTAACTGGCCAAGCCCATGTGCGTATGAACTAAGTCCATAAAACAGATCCGCACATGGTATATATATAACTTGCGGAATCAACTTAGTCTAGATCTAACTGAGGTTATTATAGAATCTATGATTAATCCAATTTCCATTTTTAGATAGCAAAGTACATAACTTATTTTCCAAAATCACTAATCGATCTTAACTAATCGTTTAATCCAAACATCCAACATAAAACAAACCATAGCATCTAATTAACTACATTATTACATGCCCACAACATCTAGCTAACAAATTACATTGTAATCAACTACCAAGTCCATAAACAATCCATTCATAGTCCATTCCAATCATTCAAAACGCCCAAGTTTTCGTGCTTGGTCCTCTTCTCCAACCACGTTCTTTCCTTTCCCTGCATCATCCACTAAGGATATAGATAGGGCGTTAGATCAACGCGCCCAGTAGTGTTTCCGAATAGGGCTACCACTTGGTTAGTCAAACATGCAAATAATATAATGATAGCACAGGTGTAACAAAATTCAATAAAAACATGCTATGTATGAAATGAACATGTAATGAGTCCCACCCATCACCATTCAACATAGACATCACTTGACGGAATTCTCATCGTCAAGGTAACCCACAGTGGTCTTTCGGACGCCCCGACGGAGTGTGGCCTCCGGATTCCTCCTGATGGGATTCTCATCATCAGGGTACCCCACAATGGTCTTTCGGACACCCCGACGGAGTGTGGCCTCCGGTTACTACACCATCATCCCATGCCATGCATGAGATGTCTATGTAAACATGCCATTTGTAAATATAACATTTGATTCAGATAACTTATTCAAATAAACATAAAATAGCAAATAAGTTATGTGGTTACAACAAGGTAGGAAACCTACAATAGTTTACTTTGTTCGATCCTTCCTTTGGACCGTCTTCCGATCACGGCTCGCTCACCGTTCTAAAAATCCGAATACCCTATGTACATGGCAGTAAGTTAATCATTTATCCACCTAATTTCCAGCAAAGCTTATGTTCCAAGAACCACCTAGTGGGGTTCGGCCAAAGCCATAGCCGAACCTCATCCATTAAAACTTTGGTCATTCATTTATTTAATTAAAACCTATCTAATTACCCAAACTTCTAAATGAACCTTGATAGGGTTCGGCCATACATTATGGCTGAACCTTACCACTTTGGTTTTAGCCCATTTATCCCATCACATGATCATTTTATTTTTGATCATTTCAACCATAATTACGATTGTGCCATTGAGAACCAACATAAAACCATCTTTAGTGGGGTTCAGCCATACACACGGCTGAACCTCACCACTTAATTTGATCCTTCTTAAACCTTCCATATCTTCATATAAACCAACCATTATGTCCCACAATTACCATTAGTGAGATTCGGCCATACACATGGCCGAACCTCACCAATGTGATTTTATGCTCAATTTCCATCATTCATATTGGCCGATTACTTACCCATACTAACTCCATAAACAACATATATTATTCTTAAATCAAAGCATATAAATAATACCTAATGTTCATCATAAACTTAACCCAATTATTCCACAAAACAGTCCATGGGTTTTCATGGTTTCCATGGTTTCCATGGGGTTCTCAACATGAAAACCAACATCGTTTTACATGGGGTTCGGCCCTCTATCATGGCTGAACCCAATGATTACGTTTACTGTTTTTAAACCTCAATTAACCAGGTAATAACTGTATATCTAAATCAGGTTTTTAACCTTCAAACAACCCTCCAAAATTAGCCCAATTTCATAGGGTTCGGCCATATATATTGGCCGAACACCATGAGATTAATTTTGAACATTTAGTCCTTCATCTTAGGTCTGAAACAAGCACCCAAATCCATGTTTTTTTAACCATTCTAAAACATGTATTTACATCTTAAAACAATAACCCAAAACAGTCCACCAACTTCATGGTTTATATGTTTCAAAATACATCAAAACCAAACCATCATTTGCATGGGGTTCGGCCCTCCATGGTGGCCGAACCTTATGACCTTTGGTTTTGAATTTCTTAATCATTCATCTATGTCCAAAATAACTTCCTTATTTATGTTTTAACCTTTTTAAAATACACACTTAAAATCATCTAAAAACAGTCCCATATTTGTATGGTTTTAATTTCCAAAAACCATCTAAATAAATCAATTATTTCCATGGGGTTTGGCCATCCAATGGGGCCGAACCCTATGGTCCATCTTTTTATCTCCTTCATGTACTTCTAACCAATATTTAACCTTTGTTAGATTCGGTCATCCAATGGCCGGATCATGATTTAAAATTTGTTCATCGAAAAACCTACCGTTTCCGCGACTCCTCCAATTGATCTTCCCTCCGGCTTGTTCCTTGTCCTTTCTTAGCCTCTCCTTCTTCTTGATTCCTTGATGATCAGGGACTGATTTAAACAACCAGCTGTTGTTCTTGGTAGAAAACGGCAAAGAGAGAAAGAGATAGAATTTTTTGACTTTGGATGGAATACCTTGAGGCCCACTCTTTTGCTCAAGGTATGCTTTTATCTTGATGAAACAAATCAATCAAGGACTGATTTCATATCACTAATCAGCTGCTGCTCGTAGTGTTTGGGAAGATAAAAACGACCAAGAGAGAGAGATAGGGAGAGAAAAACTGAAACTTCTTTGGCTAAATTTCATTCAGCCCATGTGATCTCTTTGGTACCCAAAAATTGTAACTCCTAATGCATTTATCTTTAACTCTTATTTCCTTTGGGGGTTTCATCCTTGAGATGAAACCCTCCAACGTTTTTAACCCTTGACCTTCCATCTAAGGTGGTTAATCCTCATGGTTCCAATGCATGTAACAATTTTAAATATAAAACCTTTATGTAACCATTATTTCTTAATACCTTCCTTGGGGGTTTCATCTTTGAGATGAACCTCCAAGGGTACCCAACGGCCTATGCACATCCTTGTAAATTGTTTGCATTCCCTCCTTTATTCATGCATTTGTAACTCTCAAAGCCACCACCCCTCATATCTCCATGGTAACCGTTACATGCATGAAATTGCTCATGCATGCAACCAACGTCCCTAGCAACCCTTGTGACTTCAAAAAGTAACTCCATTCAAAATGTAACTCCCATTTTATTCATCACCTAAATGGGGGTTACATGCATGGTAATGTCTCCCATGCTCCAACGTTTTTCCTTGCTTAAAATTTGGAATTTAAAACACTTCTCCTCTCATTCACACACTTCACTCACTTACATTAAAAATACATATTCATCCAACTCATTTATTCAACTCACCCAACCTAAGTCATTCATTTAATTTAACTTAACTAATAAATTCAACTTAACTAAACCCACCATTCATTTCAACTCAAACCACACTCAAGCAATTAATAAACTTAAATTAACTAAGCTTGAACTCCATCCATGGTTAATCATGCCATTCACGACCCATTGGGTCCCATCTAGCCATTTTGACCCATTTATCAAAATTTGACCCAAATATGATTCTTGACCCGTTTAAATTCATCTTATCCATTTATTTGTTTTGTAAACAAACTACCATCCTTTGGGTCTTGATTGAGCCATTGACCCATTTAAACTCAAATCAATTTTATCACAATGGCAATTCCGTAAATATGAATATTTTCATATAAAATGATAACTTTGAAATTCCAGGGTGTTACAGCTTTATCAAGATAAAGCACACCGAGTTGAAACTACTTGAAAGTTCTCCCTTGGTGCTAGATTTCTATTGACCCTAGAGGGGTGTGAATAGGTCAATCTAAAATCGTTGGTCCCTTTAAAACTTACTTGACTGATTAATTATGCGCAGTGGATATAACAATCAACTGTATGTGTGTTTAACAGATGTGATAATGCAATCTGTTAGTGCCCCGGCTTGTCGAGTCCCTAAGTTTGTCAATTCCATGACTCGGGAAGAAACACTTGTTAAGAAGCTTGAAGACCCAAGGTGATCAAGAGTGAAGATCATGGTCCACCGGATTAAAGTTCATCGTTATGGCAATCACAAAATAAGTATTTGGACATAAATGACTTTAGGTGGAACCCACACCTTAGAGAGGACCATTCCTAGGCTTAGTTGAACAAATGGTAAAATCATATAAAGCATAGAGAGGAAGCTTGACAGGTGAATTAGAACCCAACATGGAAATATGTATTTGGTTTCATTGTCAGTTCGACCATTCATTCTCACTGACCCCTCGGTGGTGACAGGATCGACCCATCGTGATTAAAGACTGGTCGACTAGATTGACAAAGGTTCTAGATCATAGAACTGTCATTCTAGGGTATGCCTCTGATTGAGAGTCTCGTATGCACTGACCCCTCGGTGATGAACTGAATGACCCCTCGTAGTCAACGACTCTTAGATGAAAAACATGTGAGTTCTGGACTTTGACCACTAGTGTGCTCTCTAAAACACAGACATCTCGGTGAATCAAGACCGATCGAGAGTACTAGAACCAACCCCTCGGTAAAGGGCGACAGGTCTGTCTGGGTAAGACTAGTTTCTGATTTGAAACTCCATTAGGACGGTGTTGCCCCAAACCGAGCCTCTCTTATCGATCGACCTCTCGGTACCTTTACTGTCGACCCATCGGCGACACCAACCTGCAGACCGGGAAGTAATTATACCGTTGGGAGTACAATTAATGCTCAACGGTCGGTTGGTTGAACAGTAATAAATATGAACACCTACCCATTGGTGCCACCGACTTGTCGGTACTAGACAGTTTGAAAACTGTTAAGACTCCTCTATAAATATGGTATTGTGTGATCATTTGATGATCTTCCTGGAACTAAAAAGAGTGATACACTCTAAGGAACGATCAACAGTCTCGTACTGAGAATCATAAACAACCAATTTATTAATTGAGTTTGAAAGTGAGAAAGAGAGGAGGAAAGAAAAGACATAAACTAGGAAACCTTTGATAAAACCAGTTTCCTTGTCACCCTGAGATTGTGATTGTTATGCGACGGCTAAAAGGAGGAGCGTCGGCACACATTGGGTGGGATCTTCTAGACGCACATATCAACGAGAAAGAGCTTCAAAGGCAAGTGCTTCTTGGTTTTAATTTTGTTTTTAAAACCTTTGTCCTGTAAGTGGAATAAAGAGGATTGGCTCCAGAACCACTATAAAAAATTCTAGAGCATCATCTCTAGCACAGTGGTGGGTGGAATTACCAACCGATTAAGTGAGGTGGAATTCCTACTCTAATTGTGAGGGTGTAAGTCCCCACTTAGTGAATTTGAGGATAGCTCGAGGTTGAGCTAGTCCTAACAGTGGATGTAGGTTGGCTAACCGAACCACTATATATCTTGTGTTCTTATGATTGTAGTGTTAGAACTAATTTCTTGTGTTGATTGCATAATCACCTTTGCTTACACTCACACACTTGATTGTTATATCCGCTACATAAATATTGATCAATCAAGGAATTTTAAAAAGGACCATCGAATTAGGGATTGACCTATTCACCCTCTCTCTAGGGTTAATCATGTTCTAGCTTACAAAGATGAGATTTCCAAAGAATTTCCAAACTCTTGATTTGGAGGAACCAACTGAGGCTAGTTCTCCACCTCCGAAGAGATAGAAACCTCCTAGGGTAAAAATATTTTCTTCAACAAGACCTAGTCGTGCCCCTATAAGATTTAGAGACTCTGATTCTGAAAACACACATCCAGCAAAACTGCATTTTGTCAGATCCAAGTCCATAGGTCAACACCATTCTCAAATCCCATCTGAAAGGGTAGAAGAACCTGTTGTAGAAGGACACAATAACCAAGAAGAAGTCAGAGACGGGGATGAGGAAAAATAAAGCACTGACATTAGGACTGAAGAAAGAGTTAGGGCTTCTAGTATGAGTGATGGCGAAGGAGAATCCCGAGATGAAGAGGGTGCTGGTCCATATCTTCAAACCCTAGTTCGCATAGATGTTTCAAAGACATCAATATGGAATGAACTAGTTGTGCAACTGACTTGCATAAAGATGGGGCTATACAATTGCTACATGACATGGGCTGGTCGAATCTGGTACATTGGGGTGGAAAGATGTACTCTTCCTTGGCTACGAAAATGTACTGCTCCATCAGAGATTATTCCAAAGTAAATTGTTTCAAAATTCTATTTAAAAATAGAGTCAGTACGAGTTTACCGTCAGATGGTTTCTAAGCTTATAGGGATCCCACTTGTGCCAACACTACTCTACCCATCATCCCTCCTAAGATAGAAGTGTCTGATCAAACGAAATTTGCCAAAAGACTATGTGGAAAAGAAGTAGAGTGGAAGAATAATATATGGATCAGAAGTGCTGACTTGTTACCACAATACAAAGTTCTCCAACATGTGTCTAGTCGGCCCTGCATGGGCTCTGTGACATGCATCTGTACGGACGGCCTACATTGAGTCTATGCAGCAACCGAAACAAGCAGAAAGGAATAAAAGGAAATTCTCACTCTTTGCCCCGTCAGGGTCCAAGACGTGAACTGGTGGAACAATTTTTTTTCTATTATTGAGCACTCATCTTAGCAGAAGTCTTCACTTGACATTATGGGTTTTTTCTTTTCTTTACTCAAAAGGTTAGACACAATATTCGATAGTCTCGGACCCAACCATCACACGATTGGTTAAGTTTCCAGGCAGTTAGAGGGGCCATAATGGTCCCGCTTAGGCCCTAGCTCCAATAGATAAAACCCATCTAACACCGTTGTACGAGGAATATACCACTAATCAGACTGCAGTCTATAACTTTGATGCCATTTTTTTAAATCCATAAGAAAATTCACACATGCTCTTCATGTGAACTCAAACATGTACCATAACACTCACCATAAACTAATGACACATACCCATTAGAATTGCACATAAGAAACAAAGTAGTTTTATTACATATCTAGTGTGCCTCTATCGGACAAGAATGGGGATTTATTACATTGAGAGTTTATAAAGACAATATTCAAATCAATACCCCTGTCAATCAACATCTACGGCACACACAACTGCGAATATGTCCCTCACAAACGACCTTGTTATCGGTCCAAGTACTTCCACCCATCACGTATATACATCCTACATTGCAGTTATTCACAACACAGTGCTGCACCTAGCATGTGAGGGTAATTTGATATGCACAACACATCAACCAATTGCATATCAATACATAGATTAATTCCTTGTTCAACCCACTAACATATCTCATATGATCATAATAAATTCTCACTCAACTAACATGGATTCCTAAGACCACCCGCGTGGAATCATACACAATACAAATAATCATCAGTTCGTATTTAAAACTATAAGATGCTAAAAATAACTTAGTTCAAAACCCCACCAAAGGGTAAATAAATTGCAAATGTAACAACTGAAATTTAAAACTCATATATTAAGACTATATCTGTTATCGTCATCTCTTAGTCGAGTACGTCTACCCTATGCTTACCATTTATTGTGTAAAGGTAATCACCCTTCAACACACTGTTATATAAACAGATACACAAATACGTGCGTTCCAATCGGAACCACGGGTTGGAAATTGATCTATCACGAGATGTCCAACTAATAACCAGTTAGCCTCTAGGCACATAAGTGAATTTTGTACTCCATTTCAAGATGGCTAGGACTTGCCATCCGACACACTCTCATGTTCACGTTTCATATATAGAACACACACATCTCATCCCGTTATGCGTGAACAGTGTCGGTATCTCGTTCTGGTCCCGTTCACATCCTTTCCGTCAATATAATAACCACAAACCCCCATTCATTGCCGCATGACTAACGATATGAAATATCATATTTTAAATGCAAATATGCAATGTATTTTAAAATTACAATGTGGTTTAATCTCTTCACAGTAAATTGGTGAGAATTTTGATCGAACTGTCAAGACGTTAAAATCGAGTAAATAAAATGTACGATAACAACGTGAATATGAATCTATCTCTCATATTTTCTCCTTTTTAGTTCTTTATTTGGCTAAGAAATCAAGACGTGCAAGTGCATTTTTAAAAAGTAAAAGCTTGGTGACAATGCGTGTGATAATACACGCTAAATAATAAGAGCATCCAACTGGAAGCAAAACTGACCAAAAAGAAAGAAAGGAAAATAACACCGAATACATGGTGTTTTAAAAAGAATCGGCATACAAGACACAAAGGAAATAAAATTCAGTGGCAGTCAACGTGTTACCAATGGTGGATCATTACCGCGATGTATTGAGACTGGAGCAAATAAAGGAGAAAAAGAGTTTAATATCAACAGCTAAGTTACACATCATTCTACCCATTGCACTAGCCTAGTTCGGAACAGAACATTACTCACTAGACTTTGTTCGTCACTCAAATGAAAAACTGAGTTGGAGGTCTACAGATGGAGAAGTTCTGCAAGTACCAGGTGCACAGGCCTCTAAAATGGTCCGAACGGTTGTTTGCAACTCTAGAGCTTACCACTCTGGACAAAAGTCTGAGAATGGACCTATTTTGCATGCGGCAACTATGGAAACACAGAGTGCTACATGTTTCCTATGACAGGTAGAATGTTTGGCCAAGTGGCCTAAGTAACAATGCAATATTTAAACATTACAAGACTTAAAATAAACAAGAAATTGGTCAAATACATGATTTTTAATCAAAACAAATCATTCTTACAATTTTTCATAATTTTACAAAAAATACCATTTTGCCCCAGGCACTATTAAAAAATCTCCAAAAAATCACCAGATTGTTCGACTGGTCGAACATGGTCGACCAGTTCCACTAAAATACTCCGCATTTGAGCAGTTTTCTGATTTTTCAGGTATTTCTTCTCCGATTTTTCCTAGAAAATCTACAAGTTATTTTTCAATGAAATTTTAACCATACCTTCCTCTCATGATGCTCTAAACACAAAAAATAATAGAAGGGAAGAAAAACATACAAAAATTTCTAAAAAAATCACCTCAAAAGAGCACTAAAAGCCTTCATTTGCAGTTGTAGTAAACTAAAATTTTGAAGAAGAAGTAGAAGGTTGAAAGAGACTAAGCAGAAGCAATGATGGATTTTCTGATGTTTAAACCAATACCCATGTACTATTTATAGGCTTCAATAGGTTTCACTTGGGTAAACCCCAACCCTTGGATCCATTGGAGGGTGTATTTGAGGAAGTTGATTCCCATTTTTCTTCTCCTTTTTCTTTTTCCTTTAAATCCAAAGATCATATAAAAATCTAAAAATATCTAGAACAAAACTCTTTTCCAAGTTTTGCAAATTTAGACTTTTTTGAAATTTGTTTGACATAAGCCGAGAATAAAGTCGGGTTGTGAGCGCGAGTTTTACCCAATGTGGTAAAATCATATTTTAATTCGACACCAAAAGTCAGATATTTTTCAAAGAACTAATATTTTATCAAAATAGACGGTCCACATCTGATATTCAAAACCTGGTGTTTAAAACTTCAATTTGGAATCTGAAAAGGCCAAAGATTTTCTTAAAACACATATTGACTGTGATTCAAGTTTGCAAATTTTCGGATTACGGGGTTTTTAGATAATGTAATTTAAAAATCATATCTTGGGAAATCGTAGTAAAAATCCAAAAATACCAATGAGTATAATCTCAAAAACATAGAGTGTGTGCAAATTTCAAGGTCTGACTACGTCAGAAGAGTGGTCTCATACACACTGATAGTTTTCAAGACACTATTCATGGGTTTTTCATATAAAACAAATAGCATCGTGAAATAACTATTTTTCCCTCAGGACTTCAACGAGCTGGATCACTGAGCATACGAGCTTAGATTGGGTCAAACCCTAGCTTTACGGAAAACTCACTCAACGTTCTACAATATTAACCGAGCACAAAGCACGGTTAATGGTACGAAGTTTCACTCATTAGTCTATGCAAGGGCCAGGGTCTCAAATCCTAGCCCCCCTTAAAGAAATTTCGTCCTGAAATTTAAACTAAGAATCATACCTTTCTTCAGAAAGAGATCAGGATACAGCTCCCGCATCTTCGATTCGCACTCCCACGTAGTATTCTCAGCTACGTGATGCCTCCAAAGCACCTTTACTTGGAGTATCGTCTTCCTCCTGAGCTGTAGATTTCCAGTGTCCTAGATTTCTATCAGTCCTTCATCGAAAGTCACGTCCTTTGTGATGTCGATGTCTTCCCAATTCAACACATGAGATGGGTCTGGCTCATACTTCCTGAGCATCGGTACATGAAATACATTGTGCACTCAAGCCAAATTCAAAGGTAAAGTCAAACGATAAACCACTACATTGATCTTATCCAAGATCTCGAATGGTCCTACATCTTAGTGATAACTTCCCTTTCCGACCAAACCGTCGAACACCATGAAACAGTGCAACGCGTAAGAACACATACTCACCTACAGAGAATTCCAGTGGTCTACGCCTCTTGTCGGCATAACTCTTTTGTCGACTCTGCGCTTCCTTAAGACGTTGCCTGGTCACTTCGACTTGCTCTGATGCCTCCCTAACCATATATGGCCCCAACAAAGCCTTATCTCCAACCTCAGCCCAACACAACAGTGATCTACATGGCCTACCATAGAGAGCTTCATATGGTGACATCTGAATACTGGACTGAAAGTTGTTGTTATACACAAATTCTACCAACGAGAGATGGTCTTCGCAACTTCCCTACATATCCATCAGGCAGGCTCTCAACATATCCTCCAGTGTCTGGATAGTCCTCTCAGACTAAGCATCTGCCTGAGGATGGAAAGCAGTACTGAAACTCAACTGTGTACCAATCTTCTTCTAAAGACTTTGCCAAAATTGAGATACGAACCGTGGATCACGATCCGATAGGATACTCACTTGTACTCCATGTAAACTGACTATCTCATTTATGTACAATTTACCCAAAGTTACTAAGGAGTGTGTTACCTTGATCGGCCGAAAATGGGCAAATTTGGTCAATCTGTCCTGATTTTCCAATTCTTCAACTCGACTCTATCTATCAACTGAGTCTGCACTTTGATAGACTCTTGGTTTGAATGTTGTCTCCAACACAAGCCATCAGTTCTAGTTGTTTAACCTCATTCTGTACTTGAACCAATTCATTTTCTTCAACTATATGTAGGTTGTACTCACCTACTGTACCCAACATGTTTCACTGTAGGGCTACCATGCAAGTCACGTTGTAATGAGTGTTCTTACTCAAGGCATCTGCCACTACATTTGCCTTTCTAGATGATAAGAGATCTCAAAGTCGTAGTCTCCTAGGTATTCCATCCATCTTCTCTACCTCATGTTCAACTCCTTTTAAGTGAACTAGTATTTGAGGCTATGGTGATCAGGGAATACATTAAATCTCTCATCAAACAGGTAATGTCTCTAGAGTTTTAAAGCAAATACTACGGTCGCTAGTTCTAAATAATGAGTCGTGTAATTCTGCTCATGTTCTTTTAACTACCAAGAGCCGCAGACTACAACTCTGTCTTCCTGCATCAACACACATCCCAATCAATTCTTGGAAGCATCACAATACATTGCAACTCTATGTCCTTGTTTTGGTGTTATCAACACAGGAGAGGTGGTCAACTTGTCCTTCAAATCTTGGAATGCCTTCTCACAGGCCTCATTCCACTTGAACTTCATGTATTTCCTTGTCAACCTCGTCATGGAAATAGTAGTCTGGGAGAAACTTGGTATAAACCTAATGTAATACCCTGTTAATCCCAAAAATCTTCTTATCTCAAAGGCATTCGTCGGTCTTTTCCAATTCACCACTGCCTCTACCTTGGCAGGATCTACTGTGATTCCATCCCGATTCACCACATGTCCTAAAAACTGGACTTGTGTCAACTAAAATTCACACTTTCTGAATTTGACGTACAATTGATTCTCTTTCAACATTTGCAATACTATCCTTAGATGTTGCTCATGGTCCTCTTCGGTCGACGAAAATATCTGAACGTCGTCGATAAAAAAACACTACAAAAATCCCAAAATATGGCCAGAAGAGTATATTCAGCAGATCCATAAACATGGATGGTGCGTCTGTTACCCCAGAAGGCATCACTAGGAACTCATAATGACCATATTGAATCCTAAAGGTTGTCTTAGAGATATCTTCATCTCTTAATCATAACTGGTGGTAACCTGATCTCAAATATATTTTTGAGAAACACTTAGCTCCCTTCAATTGATCAAACAGATCATCTATCAGTGGCAACAGACACTTGTTCTTTATAGTTACCTGATTCAACTTCCGATAATCTATACACATTCTAAGAGTTCCATCATTCTTTTTGGCAAATAGAGTCAGTGCTCCACAAGGTGAAGTACTAGGGCATATAAATCTAATACTACACAACTCATCCACTTAAGTTTGCAATTCCCGTTGCTCTGCCAGTTCCATCCTATACGGTGGTATGGAAATAGACCAATGTTCGAGGCTGTAGATTTATCACAAACTTTATCTCGTGATGTAGAGGTAGTCCACTCAGCTAATCAGAAAATATATCCATAAACTTACACACCACCCAAGGTACCACTAATTCTACATCTCCTATGCTTTTCCAACCCATAGTAGCCACCACACTACTTGGATGCACACTAAGGCCAGAGTTTCTCATACTCAATCATTGATATGGTTTCAATTTCTCCAAATAATGATCCCTTCGAGAATGCCCTAACACATTTCTCTTATATCAATCTAACACAATCCGGTGTCTAGAAAGCTAATCCATACCCAAAATGACATCAAAACCTATCATTTCTAAGACTAACAGATCAAATCTTATGTTCTGTCCCAAGTCTTATCATACAAGACTTACACAAACAGTCCACTAATACCTCCCTTCCAAGAGGTGACTTTACCTTCAGTGATTTATCCACAACCACTGATCTCAAACCCAAAATTTCAACACACAAAGCAGATATGAAAGAATGGAATGCACTAGTGTCAAACAACACATAGGCTAAAGAGCTAAAAAGTGGTAAAGTACCTTCCATTACAGCATGATCCATATGCTTATCTACTGATGGCCCCATCATGTAGACTCGGCCCTCAGTCATTTGCTAAGGATGTCCACATCCCCTCCATTGTCCAAATCTTTGCTGCGAACTGCTGGGTGCTACTGAACCCCTTGAAGCCTGAGGCGAAGCCCTTCCAAATGTTGGTTGCATGACATATTGCGCTGGCCTAATGCTCTGAGATGGGCCCGCACTAATTGCATTACTGGGATTTTGCAATCCTTTGCCAAATATCCTGGATAACTATAAGTATAACACAATGGTTCTCCATATGCTCGAGGGTTGGTCACAAGAGAAACATATCAGCTGCCTTGACCCATATCCACTTGTTTGGCTCCGGACGACTGGCTATTCTTAAAAGGAGATCCTTTGAACTGGAATTTCCTCCTCATTCTTCCAAACTGAGGTGGTCTCTAAGCTTTCCTTTGCTGATAAGATCCCTAGTTGGAACCGGATCAATGTACCGCCTCGATCAAATAGGCTCTCTCTATCACCTCATCTAGACTTGTGCGACATTGGGTGACTACTTAAAGAAGTCCGCCCAAGTCATGGGTGCATTATTTTCTATGATATTATTGGCTTCCCACCACTTTATAAGTATTCTTCGTCAATTGGTAAGTAGCTAACGACACTAGCAAGTCTTCAACCACTTCTAAGATGTAAGAAATGCCTCATTCCACTATGGGCACATTATCTCTAAAATATCTCAAAACATCACAAAAGACGGATATCGGGTATTTTTTTTAGAAACGGGGTAACTGTTTCCCACTCAACAACCACAAATCCACAATGCTAAGAAATATAACAAACAACCATAGACTGGTCAAATATAATTATACACTCATCTAAACAAACATGTGATAATGAACTCATACATCTAGAGTCTCTCAAATATAAAGCATAAGCATGAACATAGGACATCTAACTACAATTGCTCCTCCCCAGGTACTTGCTCAAGGGGCCAACCTGGCCCCTCCGTGATCGGGGTACCTTAAAGGTAAGGGGTGAGCAAACCAGCCCAGTGAAGGGATAATCATATCACATGTCAGCAACATAAACATATATCACATGTATAAAAATGTAGTGAACATAATAGAATGAATGTCATTGTACATGAGTGCCCAACTATACTACTACAATAGTCTCACTGACCAGTCCGAAACATCACCTCCATAACTCACAATGCTCCTCCAACAACTCCGGTCTCCCTACCAATACAATGGGAGACCATACATTACTGAACCGCCTCAACTGCCTGAATGCAACAGGGAAACCCGCATCCCCTATGGGGGTCTCAACCGCCGAAGCATAACAGGGAAGTCAATCTCAAGGGGCAGGCACCTCAACCTCCGGAACACAATGGGGAAACCCACAATCTCCTATGGGGGTTTCAACCGTCGGAGCGTAATGGGTAAGTCCTCCCAACACGCATCATCATAGTCACATACACATATAAATAGTTCACCCATTTCGATATCCAACGGCACGTTGTCCGTTACAGATTATCACTTATGCATGTACATGATATCATGGCCAAGTATAACCACATAAACAAAATTCAACTATAATCAATCAAATCAATATCATACTTCATCAAGTGAATCAAAAGTATGTAACAAGTTACTTAAACACAGATCTCTATGTCCGACATAATTGTATTTTTATTTTATAAATGAATACACAATTCATCACTAACAACTTCCACATATTATATTCAATATCCATTTATTCAGTTAGAATTTTCCATAATTGCACATAGCTGACAGGAGTACACCCGAATCGATCCCTTGCCACATGATCAGTTTCAACTGTTTCCCCTTACCGAGTGGCTTAGAAAATAGAGGGTCCAGTTCGGGTCACTCAATGCCCGGTAATAAAATTTTGAGATATGCGAATGCATGCTAAACCATGGTAAGTCCCCACACAGTGTGTATAGAGTTGAAATCTAAAGTGAGCAAGCGGCTTAATGGGTTGAAGGAAGCTTAATCTATTGAAACAATGATGAACGAATAAGTAAATAATGCAAAACGGGCTAAAAAATGGACAAAAACGGGCCTATAATTGGACTGGGCCTGAAATGGGCCAAGCTTGAAAACGGGCCTCGAAATGAGTTGGGTCGGTCTTACTCCGCAGTCGTTCCCACCTCGAAACAGTCTTAACCTTGGCTGGATCTACAACCACGTCTTCAGCTGATACCTCGTATCCAAGAAACTGAACCTCTGGCAACTAAAACTCACATTAGATATACTTCGCATAAAACTGATGATCCCTCAAGATTTGGAGTACAGTTCTCCGATGCTGCTCATACCCCTCATCTGATGCTGACTATATCAAGATGTCGTCGATGAACACCACTACAAACCGGTACAGGTATGGCCTGAATATCTTGTTCATTAGTGCCATGAATGTCGCAGGGGCGTTGTCACCCCAAATGGTATCACCATAAGCTCAAAGAGTCCAAAAGGAGCGCGGAGGGCAATCATCTCAAAGCCACACTCCTGTAGCCTCACCTGATGGTAACCCGAACGAAGGTCTATCTTGGAAAAGCACTTAGATCCTCTCAATTGATCAAACAGATCATCAATCCTTAGCAATGGATACTTGTTCTTCACTATAACTCTGTTCAACTGCCGACAGTCGATGCACAGTCTCATGGAACCATCTTCCTTCTTAGCAAACAACACCGGTGCACCTCGAGATGAAGTGCTAGGCCGAATGAAGCTTAGTATTTGTAACTCCCTGAGTTGTTTCTCCAACTCCAAAATCTATGCCGGTAATCAATGCACAAACTCATAGAGCCATCCCTTTCTTGGTCAACAAGGCCAGTGCACTCCAAAAAAGGCGCTAGGTTAATAGTAGCCAAGATACTCCAACTCCTGAGCTAACTCTTCAGCTCCAACACCCCTACTGGCACCACCCTGATAATGAGTAATCGAAACAGGTGTCGCACTGAGGGAGCAGATCCACAACAATCCTTATCTCCTGATGTGGCGGCAAACCAAGAGACTTCTCCGAAAAGACATCTGGAAACCCTTGGACCACGCGAGGCATCTCGACGTCAGCCGACCCCAAACTCTCCCTTAACTTAAGCTAGCCACCAAGCTGTACAACTCCTCCACGCTCAGACTGGAAGTTGTAAGCCGCTTGACGAATGCATCCACAGCGAGGTACTGACTCATCACCCGCCTACAGCAACAGTCCAAGGTAACGTGAAGGGAGGACGACCAATCCATCTCAAGATCACGTCGAACTCTGACATCTCCAAAACTCGTAAACCGATCTCCAACGCTTACTCCAAAGGTCAAAATGCACAATCCACAGATCTAGTCCATAACCAGTGAAACTCATGACAAAAACAAAGGGGGTATACTGGAAACGGCCAATACACCGGTCAAGAGCTAAGAAACACTCATGTGCCCCACTCAAAGCGCTGAGCTCCCAACTCACTCATACATCAAGATCGACCCATACACTGGGCCCACTAGAGTCTCAACGGTCCACCCTGCCAATCTGACCTAAACAAGCCCTTAGTGAGGCCACAAGTACCTCTAGCCATAACACTAGACCCGCGGGACTCTTAGAGCCAGACGTACAACCACTGGCTCGGCCCCTAGACACTCTTTGTAGTCATAAGCCCAAGAGGGACCTAATTAACAAATTATGCATACCAAGCCCGTCAACATCTCATGGAATTCCATCAGCTATCTACAAAGTAAGCCAGCCGGTCTCACTCGGCAGACACCCATAGATCTCCAGTGAATATCTACATACCAAATATAGCCACAAGTGAGGCCCACACACGGTGGCCTCACACAAAAAACCAAGCCCCTATGAGTCCAGGGGATGAACCCCTAATACAACATCCTATCAACACTGGAATCTAAAACAATCTCACCTCCATCATACGTTGCAAAACAGTCCTGCGAGGCGTGCAACATCATTACGCCCTCGCATACTAAGATACTAATGCCTAGGCAGCCTCAAGGGCTCCCGTCCATTTGGCAACCGGGAGATAACAACGTCAAGACTCAAACACAGTCTGAAGTCCCTATGGCTCCATCACGGTGTTCAAGCCACTCTGAAAATGCCACCGTCACGTATTCAAGGTGAGGACTCCTCTGAACGTGGGTCCCACCGAGGAACACCTCTAATTACTCTAGGAAGTAAGACCAACATGACTCCAAACCTAGAGATTCGTATCTCACAGGTCCCATGGTCACGCCACGGTGCTCCACCCACTCAAACGATCTATGCTTGGAGTTTGGGACTTCAAATCAAAGAAGATTGGGGGAGAAAATCTTCTCAACACTGATAACTTGGATATGCTATGGGTAGTGTTGGTTTCTAGGAAATCATGGTGTATGGGGGAGCATGAATACAAATCTAGTTTAGTCCATGGATGCATATTTATGTTTTGGACTAACCCCTCTAATGATTTTCTACTGTTAATTGTTTATGTGCTTTAATAGGAAAACATGAAGTGAAGCAAGCTGAACAAGAATATGCGAAGATCATAGTCTTGTTTTTCCATTTGAATATGTATATGTAATTGAAATAACTTTTGTATTCAAATGTGATGTAATAATGGTGGGCTTGTATTTTAGGTTAGCTTCTAAGTTTTGTCATGAAATTAACAAAAGGGGAGATTCATAGTGCCCTGGCTTTGCCGACTCCCTAAGTTTGTCAATTCCATGACTCGGGAAGAAGAACTTGCTAGAAACTTGAAGAACTCAAGGTGATCAAGAAAGAATATCATGCTTCACCAGATTAAAGCTCATCGTTATGGCAATCACAAAACATGCATTTGGCCATAGATGACTTTAGGTGGTACCCACACCTTAGGAAGACCATTCCTAGGCTTAGTTGTACAAATGGTAAAATTATAAAAAACCTAGAGAGGAACCTTGACAGTGAATTGGAAGTGAACTCAAAAATATGAATTAAGTTCACTATAAGCTCGACAAATCGTTCTCACCGACCCCTCGGTGGAGACAGGATCGACCCATCGTGGTTAAAGACTAGTCGGCCAAATTGACAAAGGTTCTGGAACATTGAACTATCATTCTGGGTATGCCTCTGATCAAGAGTCGCATATGCACCGACCCCTCGATGATGAACTTAACCACCCCTCGAGGTCAAACGACTCGTCGATTATAACTTATGAGTTCTGAAACTTAGAACTCAGGTAGATACTCGAGAAAACAAACATCTCGATATTTCAAGACCAATCGAGAGTAGTAGGACTGACCCCTCGGTAAAGGGCGACAGGTAGTTCTGAACAGGACAAGTTCTGAAAGATGAAACTCTGTCTGCATGGTGTTGCCCCAAATCTCGGATGGACTGACCCCTCGGTGCCATGAGTATCGACCCATCAGCGACACAGACATGTCGACGGTTCTAAACTATGTCGTTGGGAGTGCATTTAATGAGTAATGGTCGGGTGGTTGAACGGTAATATTTTTAGTCACCGACCCCTCGGTGAGCCCGACCAGTCGGTGCATGACAGTTTCTGAAATAGGTTGCCTTCTCTATAAATATCAATCATTATGCAACTGTTTCACATCCTTTGGCAAACCTGTTAGGCCATCATCATTATCAGTGAGTTTAAACAAGGGCCACCAAAATGATCACTCTTTTTTGTGCTTACACTTGGGAAATTTAATACAACCAATCATAGTGATTGAGGTTGTGAAAAGAGAGAGAAGGGGGAAATAATATACAATTAGGATAGATATTGGTAGAATCAATTTCCTAGTCACCCTGAGATTGTGATTGCTCAGCGATGGCTACAAGGCAGAGCATCGGGATTAACTCAGGCATACATTGGGTAGATCTTTGATAAGCACACATCATTGAGAAAGAGCTACAAAGGCAAGTGCTTCTTTATTTTAATTTTGTTGTTTAAACCTTTGTCATGTGAAAGTATATTAAGGAGACTTGGCTCCGGAACCATTATAAAAAATCTAGAGCATAATCTCTGGCACACGTGGTGGGTGGAATTCCCAACCAATTCAAATAGGTGGAATTCCTATTTCATATGTGGTAGGTGAAATTCTCAACCGATTGAGTGAGGTGGAATTCCTACTATAATTGTGAGGGTGTAAGTCCCCATTTAGTGAATTTGGAGATATCTATAGGGTATGTTAGTCCTAACAGTGGATGTAGATTGGCTAACCGAACCATTTTATATTTTGTGTCTTTTTGTTTGTGGTGTTAGAGTCAATTTCTTGTGTTGATTGCATAATCACATTTGCTAGCGCACACACACACTTGATTGAAGTATCCGCTGCACTCTAATTAATCAATCAAATAATTTTAAAAAGAACCAACGAATTGGGATTGACCTGTTAAACCACATCCCCCCCCCCCCCCCCCCCCCCCTCCTCTCCTCTCCTCTCTCTCTCCTCAGGTCAATCTTGTTCTAGAACCAAGGGGAGAACTTTCAGACCTAATATTGTACATGCAGTTGGAGTGGTGAGCAGATTTATGTCGGACCGAGGACATGATCATTGGGAGGCAGTGAAATGGATCTTCCAATACTTGCGAGGTACATCAAGTATGGGAATCATGTTTGGTGGAGACCCATTGATTAGTGGCTACACAGATGCAGATATGGCAGGTGACCTTGATGGTCGCAAGTCTACTTCTTGATATGTTTTTATATTTGCTAGAGGAGCCATCAGCAATCCAAGTTATAGAAGTGTGTAGCACTTTCCACGGCAGAGGCGGAGTACATAGTGACTACGGAAGTCGGGAAAGAGATGGTTTGGCAAAAGGTATTCCTGCGGGAACTAGGCATCAAACAGGAGGACTACACAGTGTATTGTGACAGTTAAAGCGCCATTGACTTGAGTAAGAATGCCATGTATCACTCAAGAACCAAACACATCGACTTGAGGTATAACTGGTTGAAGGCAACTATTGATAAGAAACAGATCAATGTGAAGAAGATTTATACAGACCGACAGACATGTTCACCAAAGTTCTTCCAAAGAAAAAGTTCGAGTTCTGCGTAGGGGCATCTAGCTTCTATAGGAGATGACATCTACATCAGAGTGTTCTCCTCCTCATGGGGCTGGAGGGGGAGATTATTGTGAGGGCCAGCTCCACACTTGGGCCTAGACTGTCTTTTGGGCTCAGGCCAGCCCAGATCGGTCCCATAACTTAAGCCCTAATATAATATGTATCTCTTTCTCTATTTTATCTAGAAGCCTGTGTAATTAAGAGAGTGCTGAGAGTAAGAGAAGAGATGAGAGTCTATGGAGAGCCTTTTATCACCCTTCTTCTTCTTCATAGTGGATTGAGCAAAACGCTTTATAAACATAGTCTTCAATGGTGAACCACGTCAAAAATCTCGTGTTCTTGTGTGATTTTAATTTTTCCTCTGTCAGAAAATACTTCCAACTCCTCATGTTCAAAGTGTGAGATAAAGGGCTTATGCACTAGATGGTGATCCCACTTCCTCAGTGCATGCACAGTTGCATAAAACTCAATTTCATATTTAGAATACGTCAACTCTGCCCCATGAAGCTTGTTAATGAAATATGCAATTGGACAATTCTCTTGACTAAGGACGGACTCTATGCCCCTATTTGAAGCGTTATGGTCAATTTCTAATTCAAAATCTGACAATGGTAACATAGGTGCTCCTAGCAACCTTTTCTTAATAAAACCAAAACTAGCTCCTGTATCTTTAAAAAGAAGCTAAAGTTGATTGGGGTCTTATTTCCCAGAGAAAAGGATGAGAGAGAAATCCCTCAAAGAAAGGGCAAAAAAAGGGGATCTGCTTTGAGAATAATGGGAATATCATCAAAACACAGAATCTCTAAGTTTGTCTCGTCAAGAATAACTCTAAAAGTTAGCCCTCCACAGAAACCTTTACTATAGTCCATTTACTCAAAAACTAAACCTTTGTCCCCAATAAGCTTAATATCCCTAGACTTCTGCCCTGCTACCACCTTCATGAGTACAACAATCATCTCATCGACCGACGACACATCTCAGTGGCCAATAGTTAATTAGACTTTGTCACATTTGATCTAGAACCCCACATTTAGAAAAGAACCTACTGAAGTCTAATTCTAGTTCTTAAATCTGCTACGAGTGGATTTACTTTTGTCATATGCCATTTTATATAATGATTTATCGGGAGCATTGAAGATTAATGATTTTTGTTGTTTGCATCTTGTAATAGTTAATCTATTTATCTCAAGCATTTATCACCCTCATTTATAAATAGTCTTTCCATTCTTCTATCTTTTCTATGTGAGACTTTAATGCACTTAAAACATCATTAGGACATTCTCACTCCAGTTGATTTTTATCAAGTTTTAAACACATAACTCTAATAAAGAAAAAATAAAGTTAGGAGGATGAAAATGTGTAATTCTAAAAGATAGAGTTACAAATCATCGCATTAGAGACACTTTAAAATGGCGTTAATAGACAAAAAATCGAGTGAAACTTATTTAAAGTGGTTTAGGTATGTAAATAGAAGGCTAGGACAATTAGAGTAATTAAAGTTGAGAAACTAAAAGTCGTAGGTATAAAGAGAAAATGTAAATTTGAATATGAAAGAAAGGAATTAAAAGAAGACATCACAAATGATGAAGTAATTGATTGTCCAATTTATAATAAAGTTAATGAAAAAGTAAAATTCAAAAAACTTATCTCATATAAATAAGATTTTGACTTTTATAAAGATGAAAATTTTATATTTATACTTATAAAATTTAATTCCAATAGTAGACGATGTTAACAGTTATCAAGCATCTATAATATACTCCCTCCGTCCCATTTTAATTGTCACATTTAAAATATTTGTATTTTTTAAGAAACTCTTTATATAAGACTAGCACTCCAAGTTATGTCATTCATTTTCAACACAATTTATACTACTTTAATATAAATGAGACAATTATTTTGAAACAATTCTAAAATCCATATAAGACAACTAATTTGAGACCGAATGAGTATTAGACAAAACTTGTAACCCTGATTTAATTTCTTATTATTGAGCTGATGAGATTACCGATGGAGTTATCTTGTCTCATTATCTCTCTTTCCTTGCATGAAGTTGTTAGGTAAGATAGGATACGTCACCTTAGACAATAGAAAATTGTAATGTGAATCCAATTTCATCCGACTTCCATTTCTACAAATTGGAAGAAACTATTTAGTGCCCCAGTTTTTTATGCATGACCCTTTATTCCTACATTAAAAATTATAGATGAATTATGGTATCTTCTCTAGCGAATTAAGAAGAGACCATCGATTTTGTTATATAGAAAGAACGGGAATTACATATGTGAAAAGTAAATCAAATAAAATAGGAAAAGTCCTACATGAAAATATACAATTTATAGAAGATCTAAATATATCTTAAGATAAATCTATTTATATCTTAATAGATTCTAACATATTATATTGAGCTAAAAAAGTTGGTGCAAATGGCATTTTTCAGCAATGAAATGAAAGACGCATGTATTTTTTTTCCTTGAATAATCACTTAAGATTTAAGCACCGCCTTGGAATATATTCTGTTAAAGCTAACCTTGTCTTTATATTTGTTGGGAATATTTCCTTTTACTGTATATTATTTTTTAGGTGTTTCTTCACTTTACAACGACGTGCTTACCGCCCATTGAGAATCAATCATATGAAATCTAAGTGGATGTGAGTATCGAAATATCTTAGTATAATTAGTCAAAATTTAAGAAAAATGCATGTGGAGCATACGGTTATCCAGGTATTCAGAGTTTTTTAGAGAATCGACTAATTTTTAAAGTATAAATAAGTCTCTTTATCTATATATACTGGGTAAAACTATAAGATGTGTTTCTTTGGAGCATGATGAAATTCGAACTCAGAACTCTCGCTTTTTAAGATGAGTTTTTGATCAACACACCAACCCCTTGGAATTAAGCATTTGGTTAGTTCAACCTATCTGATATCGTTATACTCTGTATTGATTTATTTATTATTATTACTATTATTATTATTATTATTATTATTATTAGTATTATTGAAAACTATGGCAATAAATACAGACAGATTTTAACTATATTCTTGTCATTTCCATTTTATAATTTTAATAGATATATGGACATCAAAATGAGGCCTAGTTTTGCCGTTTCTTGTGAGGGTATACATCAAGTGTTTTAAGTGCACCCAAGTGATTGGGTGAAATCATCTTATGATCGTAAAATCTAAATGATTACACGAATTATCACTAGGATTATCATATCACAATGGACCCTTATCAAATCATCTTATTCTTTGATTTTTAGGTGAAAAAATAACTATTTCTACTATCATATAAGTGAGCAGGATGCTTTTTGTCCTTCCATACATACTAAAGAATTGGTACATGCATATATGTAGGTCACACTTGACCAGTTTCACTTCCTTTTAATCAATTTTTTAAACACCATAAAAAAAGTGAACGTATAGAGCAAAAGTAGATTTGATTAGATACAAGTTTATTAAATTTAAGCCCTAAGCCATTTTTTTACTACTTAATGTTAGTGATTGAAATCAACAAGTGTTCATAAAAAAATTCAAGAATGTTTGATGATTTCAATCATTAAGATTAAATGGACAAAAGTTGAACCTAAGGTTGAAATTCGCTCCAATTAAATTTCATATAGTCTATTCTCAATTCTTATAGTTAGTTTTTTCTTTAAGACAAATGAAAATTAAAAAGAAAGGGATTATTTGAATAGTATGGTTAGATTCTTTAACTAAAGGTCACTCCTTCACTTTAGCTATTTTCTCTTATTTCTTAATTTGGTCTAATACTTTTTCTAACATGTCTGCCCTTTTCTTCATACATGCAACTTTATATATTTCTTTTATTGTATTTCTTATTCCACGTTAAATATTTTTATAGGCGTGTGGAAAGATCAAGATTGGGTAAAAGGTAATGCTTCAATTTGATGTTTTAAATCTGTAACTTTTATGTAGCTTGTAATTTTTTTGCAAAGGAACAAGTTTTTATGTGTTTTTTTTTTTCATTTTTATTTTAAAATTTAGAAAAGAAAATTGTGTATATTTTAGATTTTGGAATAGTCAAATAACAAAAGAGTGGCTTTAAAAAAGGGCAATGTGAAACTTGAATAATGATTTTATATATAACAAATTTCTAAGATCAATTCTCATGGAACTTAATGAATTCTTACACAAAGTATTCATGTTTTCCCATTGGTAGGTAAAACTTTTACTTTAAATAACTTTGACTTATTCAATTAAAAGTTTATGCGACCTTGTACAATGCACATGCATTATCTTTGTTGTATAAAAAAGATTACTTATAATTGTTACACCGACCTAGCTAGCTGGGTTGATGAGGGTTTTAAGAGAGGGGAAATACCTTTTTACGTATGAGGTCTAGTGGCCAGCCTCAAAGCAAAGCATTGAGGGTCCATAGGGGTTCAAAATGGACAATATCATCTTGGTTCGGGTCAAATCGAGTCAGGTTGTCACATATGGTATCAGATCAATGTTTCACTCTCGATCTGCGTGGGCCTTCTACATATGTGACATTGCCTGTGTGAACCCTTTGTTTGTGTGATGTAACAAAGTCGGGAAAAACTTTGTTCTTAAAGGGTGGATTGCAACACCCACCCAACGGAGAGATGGGCATGTGGGAAAAGTCCCACATCCCCCAGCTAGCTAGGGTGATAGAGGGTTTTAAGAGATGGAAATACCTTCCCATAGATGAGATCTTTTAGGCATGGCCAAGTAGGTCGGGCCCAAAGCAGAACTTTGAAGGTCTATGCAGGGCCAAACAAAATAATATCATCTTGGGTCAGGTCGGATCAAAAACAAAATAATATCATCTTGGGTCAGGTCGGATCAGGTCAAGTCGTGACAAAAATCTTCAATCATTATATAAACATTCATCTAATTTAAATCTAAACATAAATAAAATCATTTTAAATTATTTAGATTCACATGAAATAAATGCATTTAGCATCCATATGCCTTAGATGAATTGCCCCACCTAGAATTTTATAGTTTCAGTTTTCATAGAGAGCTTTGTCTGTTGCCCATGAGGAGTAGTTTGCCGAAGGTCCATCCTCTCCTTCCTACATTCATCAGCCTCTTCTAAATTGTTTTTGTAAAATCCGCGCAAATGAATGAATAAAAAAATTAAAAATGAAATCGACATGTTCATGTAAACCCCAAGAAAGAAAGTTCAAAAGGGGTATGAAAATCAAGGAAAAGGAGAGAAAGAATGACTTGCAATTTGCGTGAGTAGGTTTACTAGTGACTGAGCAATGCAAATTCATCGAAGAGTTTCAGTCACTCGAAAAAAGATTCTGTTCGAAAATTCTAGTTCTTGTCTTATATGAAGCGAAGAAATGAATCTGAGCAATAAACAATGCAAATGAAACTATAAGCATGCGCAAAAACATGTAACGAAAAGAAAAATTCAATTGCAAAAAGGTTGAAGCTTGATTCTATTCACCAAATAATCTATGATAACAACCAGAAATGACATATTGAAAAAGGAAAATACCCATTACCTAATACCCCTTCAAGAAACAATGACAAACAAAATTCCAGACTCCCAAAATCACGTGGAACCTCTTTAAGACCAAATGAACCCCATCTTTTTTACAGATTGATAAAAAAATTATAAAGTAGCTGAATCGATCTTAGCCATTTGGTCTTCAAAAAATTTATTGGAGGGAAAACAAATCCTGCAGCCTGATTTCTTCATTTCATTGAGTCAGGCAAAAGATGCTCTGGTTTGCTTGCAAATAAGCAAAACAATGTATAATTGGTTAAAGATAAGCTAAATTACTTATAACAAATAAAAGGCTCTTAAGTTAGTTCAATCTTCAGAAAATCTCATTTTGTTAGAACGTTATCTAACTTGGCAAAACAACCTTAGAGCTTGCTTGGAGAGGCATGAAGCTAATTAGGTTAATTTATCTTTTTGTTTGCTTATGTGTCCATTCGTTATTGATGATAATAAAAGGGATAATATGCCATGCTTTTTCTTTTTTTTTAAATGTTGGTACGTGGTCATTCAAAGGGAGAGTAAGACTCCCAAAAAGAGATTACAGAAGAGGGAGGCAAAGATGCCTCAAGAAAGTTGCAACAAACCCAGAACAGGGCATATATTAAAAAAAAAATTGTGCAAAAGACACCCAAACCGAATCATCAGGACCCCAAAAACTGGTCGAAAACCCCATCTTTGATAGTGGCATGAAGCGGCTGATCTCTGTAGTGATCCAAGACCCGTTCAGTCTAGGCAGCAGAGCCAAGAGAAAGGGATCGTCATATCTGTTGATCCAGTTTGCATCCTCTGCAATGCCAGTTCTGAAACCAGTAACCACCTTCTGCAGTACAGTATTAAACTTTAGCCCAATTATCCTAACTGCAAATAGCATGATGAACTTTTGGGTTGAACGGCCAGTGAGTGATTTTTTCTTTTTTTCAAAAAGGTCAATTTAATTTCTAAGCTGGATGAAATTTTGAGCCAAGTTGAGCTTGGAGTTTTTGAACACTAATTTGTAAATTTATATATATATATATATATATATATATATATATATATATATATATATATATATACTACTTCGATACAAAGTACAAGTGCGATGTACATGTGAGTTTGGGACACCTATGCTGTGTATTTTTAGTAGTCCAACAGATTAATAATATTTCATTATATCTAGACTTGACAAAATTTAATCGAAATTGATTATCCGAACTGGAGACAAACCCAAATTGATGTAAAGAGGAATGAGTCTAGATTTTTTAACTTAGATTAACATACACGTCTGGTCTACCCAAACGATTTAAAATCAATTCAACTCAATTCTACCCACCGGTTAATCGGTTTAACCATTTACTACTTTGTATATAAAAATGTACTTCCTGTATTCAATTAAGAATTTGCAAGTTTAATCTCTCAATTCTGTTTGATGAGAAGCGGAGCTAATTATGGTGTTATATACACTGTGGGGCCTTCTAATTTATTGGTTTAAGTTCACCTTGCTATTGACATTAACTGAAACATCAGACAACTAATTCTTCTCTGTTTATGTGCGCTACAAGTGATGTTTATGGGAGCTTAACATGTAGATTAGTTTTTGGTCATTGCATTAATCTAGTCCTCTCTAATTAAGATAATAGGTAGATTGTTTCCCTATTTGAGTCTAAAATGTGCTTATAATAAGATTTGTAGAATGAAGTCCTGCAATTTCATAACTCAAGTTTCACAAAGTTTTGCTAACTTTCTCAGTCTTTCACCTTGGCTCGACCCAACAATCTAATAAATTCGAATAGAATTTTCCCAAGGCTATTTAGAATCTCGAGGAATGTTAATGCATTGGTTCAAGATATTGTCAAATGTGAGAATGAGGTGGTTTCTTGGCATTTGGATCTCAGAAGAGACTTAAGATCCTTTGAAGTGGTTAGTCGTGATGATCTCTTGAGTTTGTTGGGAGAGTTTGTCTTCGTGCCAACTGATTTTGACGAATTGATCTGGTCTGGTGATTCTTCTGGTATATTTTCAGTGGGAGCAATTGTTCAATTGGCTCAAAATCAACTTTCCAGTAGTGAAAGGGTATCGCATTTAGCTTGGAAGTGTGTTGCACCACTAAGGGTGTAGATCTTTCTTTGGTGTGTCATGAAAGAGATGATCTTGACGAAGGTAGAATTGAAAAGAAAAGGACTGCTTAGGGATGAGGGTAAACTGAAGTGTGTCCTTTATGAATCCTCCCCGGAGAATGTTAATCACTTGTTTGTTAATTGTAATATTGCAAAAGGATTGTGGACAAAATTCATTTGCTTTCTGGGTATCCTATGGGTATTTGCTAATACTTGTTTTCAATCTCTAGAGTCTTGGTATCTTTCGCGATTGAAGCCTAGATTGAAAAGTGCTTGGCTTTTAATCTCGGCCGTTATCCTTTGGTCCTTATGGAAGAAAAAGAATGCTCGAATTTTCGAAGGCATTTGTTCATCTGAGGATGACCATTTTCAAAAAGTAAAATGGAGATGGTTTGTATGATTATTGGCGGATCCCAACTTTAAAGGGCTAAAATTCAGTGATCTTATGGTATCTTGGGAGGGTTGTTTGATGAACCAATGTCGGAAGGTTAAGAAGGTGGACTTATGGGAGTTACCTCAACTGGATTCTTGGGGATCAAGAACTCAAATGAAGCAGAAATTCTAAGTATTATGAGAGCCCTCACAATTTGGAAAGATTTTGGAGAAGGTAATTTGATTATTGAAGGGGACTCGGCAAATGCATTCAAATGGGCTACAGGTTTGAAAAGACCACCTTCGAGACTAACTAATGTGATCAAGGAGGTGAGAGCATTGGCCAGTGAGTTGGGAGTATCTTTTGCTTAAGTTCGATGATCAACTAATGGAGTGGCGGACTATTTTGCCAAACTGGGAATTGACAACCACTAGGAGGGCGTGTACCTTATGTGATGCTTTGTATTATGTTCCTCCTTTTCTCTTCCTCCTACTTCTCCTCCTTCTCCCCCATGGTCTAATACTTCTAGACCATTTCTTTGTATTTGAACTTTGGCTTTTTCTTCATGAATTTTTTTCTCTTGACTGCTAAAAAAAAGAAAAATTAAATTCTAATAGATAGGAGGCAGCTCAGCCTTCTAAAATGATGTTGATTCTACCTATTTATTATTATTAAAATAGTTTGCTTGTATTCTCTAATAGCTCGTCGGCCATTACATTTTGGTTGTAATTTGCATAATATGAAGGAAATGTTTTTTTTAATATTTAATAACAGTGTTTTCCAATCATGTATTTATGAAGCTTTGTTATTTTTTTCCGACATAAAAAAAAAATCCACACAATATGATTCTTTGCTTGGAATGTTGATTTAGTTGATGGGTATACCTTTATCATGCTGTTAAAATAAATTGAAGTAGATCCCAAGTTCTGACTCAGTAGTGTTTAGAATAGGAAAGAGATTTGTAGGAAAACTCTCAGGTAGGTGTTCTCCTTTGTAGGGGAATAAGGATTTTTATGAAGGAATCATGAATTGAGGTGGTTTAATGGTATTAGACACTGACAACAATGCAACACGTTGTCTGTGGAAGTTTTGGATTTCTTCTTCAAAAAAAAAAAGACACAATAACATGGTCAACAATTAAAAAAATGGTTTACCTAAGACTGTCGTACTCAAGAAGAGTTGGAGATCTTGAGTTTCTTGGTCAATAAAAAAAAAACATAATCAACAACTTAGAAAAAGTGTAAGACTAAACATGGCCCACATTAAAATTTGGGACTCCACATAGAGGATTTTAAATCAGGAAAATTGTGTTTAAATAAGAAAGGTCTATTTTAGGAGAGTTCTAAAGGGGGTTAGCTTCCTATTTTGATGTGAATTAGGAAAGAAAATTTTTAATTGCCTTAGGGGTCCTTCTCTACCTATAAAAGGGTCTCTCTCCATCATTATTCATCACCTTAAGACAATTCAGTGTTCCCAAAATACTATTCACGAATTTGGGAGAGGGCATTAAGGAGGAAAGAGGTAGAAACTCCAAGGTGTGTGTTTTCTCTTGCTTTTGGACTCTAAGAAGCATCGACATATAAAAGGGAAGATCAAAGCTCACTTTTCTTCATCAATGGATCTGGGTATGTCTTATTAATATGATGTTTATGATTTCCGCATTAAATTTGATCTGTGTTTCAAACATTAATCAATTCAAATCGTGTGGGTTATGTTGTTCGGGAATGTCGAACATTAAGTTTAATGACGAATGGAATTATGATTGATTCTCAATCAATAAACTCTGATATCGTGATGAAGTATTAAACGAGGTATCAAGAGCCTGGTTCATAGGATCGATTTATGCTTGAAATAAAGACGAATTAAAGAAAGAAAATTTTCAGATCTCAAGGAAAAAGACGACCCTGTTCTGTGACCGACCGATCGGTGTCGCCGATCGATCGGCCAGAGTCATAATGGCCTGAATACTTTATAAATCTTAAAGTTTATGGATTTTAAAATTTGGATGATTTATGGATTTTAAAATCATGGATTTTCCTCTTATGTTTTTAGCAATCTTAATGATTTATAGAAATTAAAATTTTATGGACTTTAAGATTATGATTAATGGACTCGAAATTGTTGGGTTTTTTCTCTTATGTTTTTGGGAAACCAGTAATGAGCAAAGTCATTATTCTTGACCTAATACCATATTATGATACGATTTGGTTAGTCACCAAAGTGGCCCAATCGGAATGTATTTGGACATCAGGTGGAATGACCCGACCTGATGTTTCGGGATTCTAGGGGTTTGGTAGTAGTAGGGAGAGTGTGGGCTCCGTGGTGGGCTCTGATTTGCCTAGTTTCAAGTTTGGAGACCCAAAGGGCGTTTTGGTAATTTTGAATTATTGAATATTTTATCATGCAAAAAGTTTGAAAATCACTTGTTTTCTTCTCCAATGTTCAACGTTTGATTTTTTTTAACGGGTTTCAAATTAATTTTGTAAATTTAAGATTCTAATTTTTTTATGCATTTTAAAGTTTTGAAAAATAAAAATTAAATTAAATGCAAATGTCAAAACCCTAGACCCCAAGCCCCCCCTTTTAAAAGCTTTAGGCATTGTAGTGTTATGCTATAGTGTCGTCGATCTCTCTCTCGCGTCTCTCTCTCCTTCGCTCGCATCTCCCTCTCTTGGCCCTCTCTCTTCCCTCTCTTTCCCTCAAACCCTAGTGTAGTTGCCGCCCCTTCCCACCCCTCCTTTTCTTCACCCGATTTCTCTTACCCTCTCTTGCTCTCTCTTTCTTTTCTTCCATCTCCACTCTCAAAACCCTAAATCCAAAACCCCGTGTTGAGCCACCGCCGCCGCCCCTTTTTGTTTCTTTTCTCTATTGGAACTCTCCTCTCTTCTGGTTGGCCTCGTCTCCCTCTCTCATTCTTTCTCTCTCAATCTCAACCTTTCTTGTCCGTCATCGTTCGAGATCCAGTGGATCATCCCCTCTTCTTCTTCCTTCTTCTTCTTCTTTTCCTTCTTCCCTTCTCACCTTTCTCAGGCCCTTGTTGCAGCTCTAGCCCCACATTTCCAGGTCAATTTCGTAGATGACCCAACCCTTTGAGCTAGGCCTGACCCATCCCAATCGAGACGAGCCCGTCTGTCCTAGGGCCTTGTTTCAAGCCAAGCCCAAGCCCGACCGAGTTGAGCCCATCTCTTTCGACCCTGCGCGTGTAGGGCCAGTCCGATTCAGCGCAACTCATTGACCCAGAGCTTAGTTCATTCAGGTCCAGCTCAAGCCCAGCAAACCCAGTTTCTTCCAGGCCCGACCCATCCTAGTTCTAGGCCCATTTCAGGCCTACTTCGGACCCATTTTAGGCTCATTTCTGTCATGCTTTGAGAACTTTTCTTGAAAGCTTTTGGATCACTTTCAGACCGTTTGCAAGCCCGTTTCCAGTCAGATTTGTGGGATCGTCCCACTTTTTACAGGATCGTCATAGTTTTGCATACTCGTCTCAACTTCCCAGGTCCAGTATCTCGTGCATTGCTTCTCTCAACCCTCCGACCTGTTTTATAACTTGGATTTCGAAAAATGCACAAAGGTGAGGGGACTCATCACCGATTTTAGCATGCATTTACGCATATTACTTCTGTATCAAATGTTCGGGTACGGAATGCGCCAAATGGGATTCCCTAGTGTTATGAGCCACTCGGCATGAGAGATGCTGATACCATTATGTGGCAGGTACCCCATCTGGGTGTATTCGTACCCTTAGCTCACATGAGCATTTATGAGTTGTTTATTTGAGTTCATGATGGATTGATGGTTCGATAACATCAATGGTTGAAGTGTGTAATAACTTACGATGTTTGCAATTGATAGTTAATCAATATGTTGTAGAATCGCATGCGGTAGATAATAGATGGTATTGCCTACTATGCTTGTTTGGAACATACTTTGGTTGATAACGTGTTTGGATGAATATGATATTATTTTGTATAACCATATTTTGGCATTTGATGATGATTGGCTGATAACATGTTCAAGTGCCAATATGCTAGTCTGCTAGATGCCAGTGGGGCATAAGTACTATGCTACACCAGGATTTAATGACTCCCCCAATCTTATCGAGTAGTTTGGGTTTGAATGTTGTGTGAAACCGTGCAGTGGGAGCATTTTTGAACTATGGACTACCCAGTGGACAGACATGGATGGATGTACACTCTAGTGAGGGATTGACTAGGCCTATCCTTGTGATCTTTGGACACGCTTATCGGAGGCGTGGTCCAGTTTGGAGAGCGAGTTGTTCGGCAGTCCCAAGAGGGACAGGTGGTGAGATGGTCTTGTATACTTCAGGGAAGCTTTTGGGTCGAGTGCTAGTTCGCTCGAGGCAGACTTAGAGTCATTATAGACACGGTACTAGAGTGCATGAATGAGGCACCACCGGTGGTCTGATGGGTTGAGTCGTCCAACGAAATGATGACTCGGGGATGAGGGTGTTCCACCCATGTTTAGGTCAGGGGATGAAGCACAACCAATGGTACCAGTTGGTCGGACGCATGGGTTTGATGAAGAGCCGAGGGTGGCTGGGTTGGTCAAGGTTGTGATGCATATGCCAAGCTATGACATTTGCAGCGTGGGTACAGTCTGAGGTGTGGTATTCCAGACTATGACACCTGCAGGGTGGGTACAGTCTGAGGTATAGTATTCGAGGCTATGACACATGCAATGTGGGTACAGTCTCAGGTGTGGTATTCCATGCTATGACACCTGCAGTGTGGGCACATGCTGAGGTATGGTATTCCAAGCTATGACACATGCAGGGTGGGTACAGTCTGAGGTGTGATATTCTAGGCTATGACACTTGCAGGGTGGGTATAGTCTGATTTATGATATTCCAGGTTAGGACACATGTATGGTGGGGACAACCTGTGGTGTGATGTGGTATAATGTTTCGGACTAGAACACCTTCAAGGTGGGGATAGCCTGTGGTGCATGTGGATTTCCTTGGTGATGGCCCTAGAGGTGGGGTGGTCGTAGATTACGTTCAGTATGTACTGGGTCGCCCTTGGATCCAGGTGGGTTGAGTGTTTGTTTGCCCACATTTTGGTTGAGGGGTGTGGTAGTGTGATTACCCGCGGTTACTACTTTGGGGGTTCTTGTGTGAGGCTTATGATGTGGGTGTTGACTCATTGGAAATTTATGAGCGCCTAACGAGTGAGTTCGATAGGCTCTCTCGGTAGAAGGCCTATGGAGTTCTGTAAGGGATGGATGTCTTAGTTGTATTGAGACCATCAGATGGGGCCCGAGGCTACTAGTATGACTACCGGGAATCTGGTATTTCGTTGAGGAGACCATAGATGGATCTGGTTGGAAGTTCGTTGAGGACTGATGCGGTTATTTTTCCCGTGTGATAGTTTGTTTGAGACTCAAGTGAGCTTGACTCATGAGTTGACTGTGGTGTGTGTCTGGGCCGCCTCTGTAGAGTCATAGCACTGGTTGAGGGCCAAGGACCCTAATCCGATTGAGGATCAGTCTGTGTACTCGTGGGTGGGTGGACCGTAAAATATGGGCATATGAGGGAGTTACCCTAGTGTTACATTGGGTTGGTTAGAGGATGTGTTGGAGGCCCGGTAAATGTGGGCATGTGTGCTAAAAGTAAGGCACACGTTTGCATGATCGTGCATGTAGACATCATAGACATTGATGTGTACATATGATTATATGCGGTGTATGTTTGATAACATATGATGCATGAGTTACCCTCACTGGGCATGTAGAGCTCACCCCTTGCCTCACAGGTGTTTCTTAGAAGAGGCGTCGATGGGATCCTCCATCATACGTTGGATGTGGAGCTGTAGCTTTATCTTCTGTTATACTTCCATTTTGTAGTTGAGTGCTTATTTATGTAATTGAAATATATGTTCACGCATGAGTTGGATAAATGTAATAATGGAATGATTTTATAGTTTTTAATGGTGGTTAATGCCTTATTGGTACATTTGGTTACTGATTTAATGGTGGGTTGCCCGTCGTTAGTGTGGGTTGTGGGAGCTGTGTCTCCCATTTTTTTAAAAAAAATGGACCCGATATCCATTTTTTGGAGATTTCTTGAGATCTTTCGAGATAACACGCCCGTAGCCGGAAGGGGTGTTACATCAGGTCATATAATTGTGGTCCAATACTCTTCCTCATTGTTGGATAATAATGACTTTGCTAATCGCGATCCCTAATCACAGAGATATTAGGTCTGCCCAAAGGTGCACCGTTCCGAGTGGTTAACGGATTGGGATAGGATGATTGGCGGGTGTTAGCCTAAAAGTTAAATCTGTCTCCCCTGAGTTAAACTGAGTTATCAATTCCGTGACTGTGTCTGACTGAGTCCTAAGTTGTCAATTTTGTTGACTGATTCATGACCGTCTACGTGTCCAACACAACTCCTCTGCAAGACCTGCATAGTCAAATCAAGTTTGAAACTCCAGAAGATGTGTCATTTGGAAGGCATCGTATCGAAACGGGAAGTTTTTAACGGCTCTATTCTTGTCATTTCAACTTCCAACGACCATATCTTAAAGAGGGCTTTAAATCTATGACCTCAGGGCATTCCAAAGATTGATCCTTGATGAGCCAAGCACTCTCTAATACTCTCCAAGACTCAATCATTCTTATAGCATCAAAACTCCATAGTTATACCCTCATTGCTCTAAAACTATTCTCAAACACATTCAAAGCACTCCTAGGCAAATCCTTGAGCATCTTATGCTCAATCTTGAATGTGTCATTGAGAAACACTTAAGGGAAAGATGGATCTATAGGAAAACCAAATATCATCGCCAAGCCTCTTCTTCCAAAGCTTACAAACTCTATAGTTAAATTACTCAAAGCTTTGAATCTTAATCTCAAACACATTCAAAGCTCTCATAGGTATATCTTAAGCATCTTATGCTCTAAGTTAAATATGTTAAATGGAGGTTCTCTCTAGGGTCTTAATCTTCATAGGAAAACAATTATCTACCCTAGACCTCCTTATTACTTTGTTGGTTGGACTTCATTGGAGCATCTACATTAAGCCAAGAAGAGGAGGACATTCAAGAACAAGCCAAAGCTACTTAAAGTAATAAGAGGCTAGTGTTCTTAGTAACATTCTACAACTTTCATTATTTATTGAGATAGTTGTAAGGGTTGGTGTAACCCTTGTATAGTCCAAGAAAAGTGTTTTCTTGGTGTACGTTTACCTTAGTTCTGATCTCTACCCGTGAAAGAGATCAAGGTTGTAACGGTAAGGTCTCTATGTAACATCCTGGATTTTCCAATGCAATAATATATTGGATTTTGACTAGTTAAATTGTTTAATTTATTGAATTTAAGATTTATGGTTGAGATGGATTTTAAATGGGAAAGAATTGGGTCAATGGCCCAATTATGATCCAACAGATCATGGATAGGGTTTGATTTTAATTAATTGGGTAAATGTAGTTAATTGGGTCAATTACCCAATTGGGACCCAATGGGTCAAAGTGAATGGATTTTGGGAGGTAAATGGGTAAGGAATTAATTTAATTGGGTCATGAATCCACTTAAGACCCAAGGCTTGGGATCCACCTCATCAAGTGAGGTGGCAAGTGTATGAGGTGGCATGTAAGTGGCATAGCCAAGTGGCACCCCAAACCACCTCATCAAGTGAGGTAGCGAGTGGTCTAAGGTAACATGTAGGGTCGGCTACCATGGTTGACTTGGTCAACCATGGGTGAGTTCAATTATGGTGAGTGGAATTATATTGAGTTGGAGAATTAAAATCACTTGAGTTATATAGAAATGAGTTCAAGAAAATTAAGTGAGCTAAGGTTTGTTGGGATTGAGTTGAATGGGAAATGAGTTCAAATAAGTAAGTGAGTCACATGGAAGTGGAAGAGACTTAGGTGAGTCAAAGGGGGAGATGGAGGGTTCCATCTCATGGAAAACCCTAGAGAAAATCGTTGGGAAGAAGGCGGGGGGGGGGGGGGGGGGGTGTTGAGGGGATTAACCAAGGGACACATGGGAAAGACCAAGGTGTAATGTGGGTGGTTGGGAGGCTAGGCTTAAATACAAAGGGCTCACACCAACCCCTAGGGCTGATCCTCTCCTTTAGACAAAAGAGTTAGAGATTTTCATCTCATCCTCTCCCTCTCTCCCCCTCTCAACCCACACCTTTTTGGCCGAACCCTCCATTGGGAGTTTTTCATCTCAATCTCTCTCTCTCCCTCTCTCATCATCCTTGGCCGAATTCTCAAGGTGGAACAAGAGGTTGCATCGCCTCTTCTCATCTCTCTCTCTCTCACACACTTTCGGCTCTAGACTTGGAGAAAGAACAAGGACTAAGGAAGGAGAAGGACGGAGGAGCAAGATCAGACCTAAAGAAACGGAGGAGACACGGAATAGGTATGTAATGTTTAACAAAGGTTTATTGATTAAAAAGAAGCTAAGGGAACCATGGTTTCGGCTATGGAATGGCCGAAACCATGGGGTTCCATATTGGATTGAAAAGATTGGCCAAAATGTTATGGGCCATAGAATGTAAAAATCCATTCAAGGAATAGCAATGAGATGAACATAAAAGTAAGGTATTGTTCAAATCCGAAATATGGTTCTAGAGATTGAAAAGTTAATGGACAAAACCCTGGTGGGGTTAGTGAGTAGGGCATACTCATTGATTTTAAAAATATATGGATGACATTATATATGTTAAATATAAGAAATGAATTTCAAGGAAAGGTCGAGCCAAACATCAAATAAAATAAGGATTGATTTCCGATGGCACTGTCTGCGGACAGGTATCACCGTCCGCGGATGGGTCTTTATCGTCCGCGGGATCGGTTTCAACAGTCCGCGGACTAATGATGAACTGGACATGGGTTTTCTGCGGACGGGTTGGATGGCTGAAGGACGGGTGTTTACCGTCTGCGGGACGGGGTTCGACCATCCACGAATGAGTAATAAACATAACATGGTGTTGTTTCAGATGGGAGATATGCATGTAGGACTGGTTACACTCTCTGTGGGACCGATGTCTACCGTCTGCGGGACGAGTTTTTATCATCCGCGAACGGGTGTGGACCTTCCGCATGACAAGTAATGAGTGTGAATCGTCCGCGGGTAACGGACACCGGGTGGCGGACAGCAGGTATCAGACCATGGTTGTGCGCTATCTGCGGAAGGGTATCACCGTCCGCGGACGGGTGTCTATCGTTCGCGGGACAGGTTTTGACCGTCCGCGGACGGGTAATAGACTTATGTGTTGTGTTGTCTGTGGACGGGTCACAATATGTAGGACATGTTTCGGCCGTTCACGGGACTGGTTTCTACCATCCGCGGTAACCCGTCGTCCGCAGGATGGGCTGCGGACGGGTGACTGACTGATTTTTAAAAGTGAAGTTTTTCTATGATGATTTTTCTTTTCCAAATGATTAAGTTTAAATGGAAGGAGGTAAGGTATAAAGTGAAGTTTTTCTATGATGATTTTCCTTTTCCAAATGATTAAGTTTAAATGGAAGGAGGTAAGATATGATTTAAATTAATTGGATAATTAATTTGACTATTTTATATGATGGAATTAATTTAAGGTAACGGGATTACACAAATGGGTGTACGATCGGCTTTGACTTGATCAATGATCTATATTTTGACGAAAACGCAAGGATACAATTCTTGGACGTGGGTAGGATTCCTACCTTATTGAAACACTTGGATTATATACATGAAACGGTTTTTATTGCCATAATTGATGATCTATTTTTGGTATCAAATGCTTATGTTTTAAGAATGGAATTTCAAGGCTATTATGCAATTTAATATGAAATAGCATGTTTGCACTCACATCTCATGCATGGCATGGGAGGGAACATATGAGAGGAGTCTACGCTCCATTCAGGGTATCCGATAAACAAACGTTGGGAGGCATCCACACTGATTCCTATTGAGAAATGCTATATGATGTTTGAAATGAAAGAGGAGTCTATGCTCCGTTCGATGGGGCCAATAGGGCATACGTGGGAGTCATGACAATGAATACCTTGATGTGGTTTGTTCATCAAGAGGATTAATTATGTGTTTTGATATATGGTTGATGGGTGGGAAATCATGACATATGACACCCATGGCATGGCATTGATTTAGCATGATTTTGATATTATGTATCTATTATGATTTTTTTTTTTTTTTATACTAATCCCATGTGTTTGACCCTACTCGAAATACCTATTGGGCGTGTTGACTAACGCCCTACTTCTTACATGGATGATGGTATAGGGAATGGACGAGACGATGGACACGAAAAGGAGCCAAGCTTAGGAGCTTGGATAATTTAGACTTAGATTATTTAAGTTTTATTTTGGACAATGTAATTTGAGTTAATCGCATTTTGGGATTGTAATAACTTAGCTATTATTTTGCTATGGTTTGGCATTACATTTGGATATTAGGTTCAGTTAATTTATTTGTAATTGGCCTCCTTGCTAATTAATGGATAGGGTTAGTAATTCTAATCACATGATAATTCCGCATTGTGTTAATTCTGCAAATATAACTTTAAGCGTGTGAACTGTTTTAATGGACTCGGTCCACACACACTTATGGTTGGCCAGTTAAGGGTCGCGCTTTGGGAAGCTCGGGCTTAGCTCGTGTCATGGCGTCCCGCTCTCTCTTACTCTTTATTTTAAAAAAGAAAAAACAGACTCTGATTTTCGGCGAGTGAAAAAAGGCGGGGCGTTATAGTTGGTATCAGAGCGAAACCGGAAGTATGAATCTTTCGAAGTAAGATTAAGATGGTATCATGTCTCACTGACAAGATAAGAATCCCAACTAATCGACTCTTCGGAGTCCACTGCACGGGGGCTTGATTAATGTACTTTGTTGAGAATCGACTGAAGCATTCAATCTGAGAGCAACACTTGACGAAAAATGAATGAAGGACCTAAGAACCAAACTATCTTTCTTAAGGGTAAGTCTCCCTCAACTCCTCCAATAAAAATCATAAAATGTTTTCATTGTGGACAATCCAAGTATCTTATGTTTGAATGCAAAGTAAGAAAAGAAAATGTTCACAAAAAAAATGTAAAATGGGGTAAGAAAAATAAAGATGCTCCAAGAATTCAAAATCATGGACAAAGGCATAATAGCTCACATAGAAACCTAAATCATGCCTTAACTCATAAATTGATAGAAGCCTTAAAGGAATTCACAAGATTTTCTCATACTAACAAGAACACTAAAAGGAGAAAATGAAATGTTCATGTGTTTGATACTGGTGGATCTCGAAGGCCTTTCCCAAACGCCATATGGTTACCCAAGGCTAGGAAAATGGGTTAGATTGTGTTATAATCTTCGGTATGAGCTTTTGCACAATTCTATGTGTCCATACTATGTATATGAATTAGAATCCATCGTGAATTGAATACTTTTTGAGTGTTTTGTTCATCCATGCTTTTAATGCCTATATCTTGTTGATGATGCTTGAGTGTGATCCCATGTCCTACTATGGTCCAAAATTGAAGCTAATAGTAATATCATTAGACTAAAGTAGAATACTTGCCTAGCATTTGAATTATTGGATCACCACTACCTAGGAAAGTACAAATGATTTATATGCTTTGGTATGGAACTATTGACTCATGCAAGCACTTGATTATACTTGTCCTGGCTATAGTATACATCATACTTGTTGAAGTCATACATGTATGAACTTTGATTCCAAGTCCTACAATGTTTGTACAATTGTGTTATGTTCTTAGTATGGTTAACACATTTGACTCATGTTTTGGAATCACCATTTGTATCTTGTTTTCTTTCCATGTTCTTGTTTGATTGTTGGATTGAAATTTATGCGAGATACTTGTGTGGCATATATGTTCTTAATTGGTAGAATCATAAGTTTCATATGCCATGTATTCTCATGTAGGCTTGCACATTATGTTTTAACTTTTATTGGAATATATGTTGTGTCATCGCATTCCATGTGTTAACTCATCTTTTGAGAATGGATGGACTTTGTGCATTGCCTCATGTTCTGCTTGTATGTGCTTACTTCATTTTTTTTCATCTCTAATTTTGAATTGGTATATCTTGGTTGGGAGATGACATTGTGCACAAGTGTTTGTTTCATTACATGTTCCTATATATGTAAATCTTTTGTTGAATGCTATGTGTTCTATGCTATGAATGGTATTTTGCTTTGGATTGACATACCAAAGTTGGTGATCCAAATGTGATCAAAGGCTGAAAAAGCTTAATCCATTCACTTACCATTCAAGACAAAAATGTTAAATTTCATTGGAGTATTCATGTTTGAATAGTAACATGTTGTATGCATGGGAGCTAAATTGTTGGGTTGGCAAACACTTGTGTGCCTCATTTTGATTTTCTCTCTCACACCCTTCCTTGATCTATCGTAGGCATATCTTGGTGTATATGAAATTTTTTTTTTTTTTTTTGCAAAGTGTTTGTGGATATGGTATTGCTTGAAATCTTATTTATTATGTATTATGGGTGTCATATGTTTCTCATACTTCATTTCCATTCACTTGATATGTATATGACTTGTGAAATGATTGTATGGTTGTGTGTTTGGTTTCATTCCTGTGCTCATTTTTTTTATACATTATGTGGAATGATTTTTTTGTTCACAAAACACCAAGTTTTTGCTAAACCTATGAATGCCTTATCATATTACATCACGCATGGGCAATGTTGACTAAAATAGGTAAATTTTAAGGCCCAAGGTTTTTGGATTGGTTTGGATCAAAACATTAAGTTGGCAAATGCAAATTTGATCCAAGATCCATGTTTTTGTGCATGAATTAGAATCATCAAATTGCACAAAAAAAAAATGTGTGAATGTATAGACTCACATTGGCATTCAAAGGTTGGTGTGCAAAACTTGTTGTTTTGTGGACTTACATCCATCACAAGCACACACAATCTCATTCCTCAATTTGCAAATCTCATAAGGATGAATTTCTAGTTTTCCAATGTTCTAGTTTAACTTTATATTGGAAAATCTATTAGACAATGGAAGTATGATTGGAGAAATGGGATAGTATTCTTCTCCAAATCTGAAATGTTAGGCATTCAACATCTAATCTTTGTGTTGTGAAAACCCAAAGGGGAGTGGGTCACAAGAGGTTTGAATGTAGCATGATAAATGCACCATAGAGGCTTGGCTTTCAAGGAGCAAACATAGACATGGCCAAAATTTGGATTGATTGGCATTATGAAAGCCATATTTGTTAAGTGGTCCTTGTGCTTAAGGACTTAGTGCATTGTGTTCTCAAAGAGCTAAGGAGAGCACACCTTGGAAAATTTAGTGGGAGAAAAGAGCCTCCATCTTCCAATGCTTAATTCATTTCCAAGGACATGGAATTAGTTCATTCATTGTTCACTCATTGGTACATGATTTATTGAATGGACTTAGTTTGTTGGATTGATGCATTTGTGCTTGCATTGGTAATTAATTTTGCATAATCCTTGTTGTGTGAAGATCAACCTATACTTCTTGAAAACCATATAGATTTAGTTTTAGCTTTTTCTTGGCTTGGTTGGATTCTTCATGCTCTTATGAACTATGTTCTTTATTTGTTTACTTTGTAATTCATGTTGTGTTCACTCATAGGTTCCTTTCATAGAAAAATTGCATGAGTTATTCCCTCCTCTTTAGCATGCATAGTGTTATGTTTTTTTTTTAAATTTAGCCTCAGTTCATAACCATAGAACATTAAGAGAACTGTGTAAGACCATTAAAATGATCATAGAGGTATCACTAGTGGGACTTAAAAGTTAAATCTCTATCCATATGTGGTATCACTTGGAATAATCTTGAAAATACCATTGGCTTTCCCTCTCTCTCCTTCATCCCCTTTCCCATGCTTATAGTCATATAACATACCTTTTGGGGAATATGCCATTATCTTAACATCACTCACTATACTTGACCTTATATAGTTGTATTTGTTTAGATGAATGATGAGATGTTATGTCATGCACCTCTACACCTTTGTCACCCTCCAACATTAAGGGACAGCGAATGTGAATACTTATTTGACAAGGTTTATGATAACCTGGGGAGGTTATACTTGTTCAAATGACACTTTCCAACTTGTGATCCATGTAAAATACTTAAAATGGCCCTTTGTCAATTTTTGACAAAAAAGGGGGAGAAATATTGAAATACTGGAGACACAAATGTTTTGAGAGAGAACTTTTGAAGGGGTCAATACATGAAGATTGGGGGAGAAACAAAAAATCAATATTGGTATCAAAGACAGGGGGAGCAATTGTTATTTTAAGACATGTTCTAAAATTAAACACATATTGTTTATTGTCACTAACTATTGAGGAGATTACTTTCCACCAGAATATGTCATTTATGTTGTGCTTACAGGAATATCATAGGCATATTCTAAGGGGGAGCCGCCATTAGCCTTCAAGCCTTCAGACTTCATGCAGTCATGTCCAAGTGTACTGAGATTATTGTAATATTGTATTTTTGTACTTACCATGTATTTGAACTTGTTAAAGTCTGTAATTTGTATTTGGGACTACATAGAGTATTTTCTAGGTTTTGTCACGAAATTGACAAAGGAGGAGATTGTTGGCCTAAAAGTTAAATCTGCCTCTCTTGAGTCAGACTGAGTTGTCAATTCTGTGACTGTGTCGACTGAGTCCTGAGTTGCCAATTTTGTTGACTGATTATTGACTGTCTACGTGTCAAGACCGCGCCTTTGGAAGATCTGCATAGTCAAATCAAGTTTGAAGCTCCAGAAGACACGTCATTTGGAAGGTATCGCACCGAAACGAGAAGTTTTTAACGACCATATTCTTGTTATTTTGACTTCTAACGGCCATATCTTCAAGAGGGCTTTAAATGTAATGATCTTAGGGCATTCCAAAGATTGATCCTTGATGAGCCAAACACTCTCTAAATGGAAAGAACAAGTCGAGTTTCACCTCGGTGTGCTCGATCTTGATAAAACATTAATTTCTGATAAGCCTGTTATTACTAGCACAAGTACAAAGTCTGAGAAAAGGTCCTATGAAGAGTGGATCAGGTCAAATAGACACAGTCTTATTTTCATATGCATGACGGTGGAAAATAATATCAAGACTTCATTACCCAAAACTATAAGTGCTAAGGAATACCTCCAAAATGTTGAAAATAAATTCAAAACAGCAGACAAGTCCTTAGCAAGGACACTTATGGCCAGGCTAACCACCATTAAGTTCGATGGAAGTCGTGCCATGTATGAGCACGTAACGGAAATGACAAATATTGCTGCTCAGCTGAACAATATAGGGATGAGTGTTGATAATACTTTTCTTATCCAATTCATTCTGAATTCTCTGCCTCCTCAGTATGGGCCATTTCAATTAAATTTCATTACTATGAAAGATAAATGGCAAATAAATGAACTGTCAAGCATGTTGATTCAGTAGGAAAGCAGACTTAAGCAGATTGGACATCACTCATTCCATTTAATAAATCAAGGATATAGTAAGAAAAGAGGATGGAAGCCCAAGAGATTTAAGAAAGCCGGAAAGAAACCACTTGAGCCCAATACGTCTTCTTGGACTAAAAATCAGGGGACAGGTAGTGTGAGGTGCCACTTTTGTAAGAAACAAAAGCACTTCCAGAAAGACTGTCATAAAAGGAGAGTGTGGTTAAAAAAACAAAGTAATCATTCCATTTCTATATGTTTCGAATCTAATCTCACTAAAGTTTTTTCTAATACTTAGTGGCTTGATTGTGGAGCTATAAATCACATTTCTAATACGATGCATGGATATCTTACGACCCAGACTGTTGACCCAACTAATGCCTTCATTTACATAGGAAATCGACAAAAGGTGTCAGTTGAAGCCATCTGGACTTACCGTCTTTTCCTCGATACTGGCCACCACTTAGATTTATTTGATTGTCTTTATGTTTCTTCTATTGACAGAAACCTTATTTCAATTTCCAAACTTGATGTTAATAGTTATTATTGTAAATTTGGAAATAATACCTTCAGTTTATTCAAAAGTTCTTCTTCTATTGGGTTTGGATTATTGATTGATAGCCTTTACCGTTTAAAGCTTGATGATTCCTTTGTTGATTCTGTCCTAATCCTACATCATAATGTTTGTACTAAACGTGGATTGATTAATGAAAATTCTTTTATCTTGTGGCATAAACGTTTGGGACATATATCCCGCGAAAGAATTGAAAGATGGTAAAAAATGGGATTCTTCTGAATCTTGACTTTACTGATTTAGGTATGTGTGTGAAATGCATTAAGGGTAAGCAGACCAAACACACCAAGAAATGAGCCAGAAGATCTAAAGGGCTACTTAAGTTGATCCATATTGATATTTGTGACCCATTTGATGTTCCTTCTTTTTGTGGAGAGACTTATTTTATCACTTTTATTGATGACTTTTTGTGTTATAGTTATATTTATATGTTGCATGATAAATATTAAGCAGTTAACATCGTAGAGATATTTATCACTGAAATTGAAAGGCAAGTAGATAGAAAGGTGAAAGTCATAAGGTCAAATAGAGGTAGTGAATATTATGGAAGGTATGATGAAACGGGTCAACACTCGTTTGATAGACTACTAGAAAGTCGCGGTATAATTGCACAATACACGATGCTTGGTACGCCTCAGCAAAATAGTGTTGCTGAAAGACGTAACCATACACTTATAGACATGGTTAGGAGTATGTTATGTAATAGCACCATACCCATTACACTATGGATGTATGCATTAAGAACCGCAATGTACTTGCTTAATCGGGTTCTTAATAAGTCGGTTCCTAAACTCCTTTTGAACTATGGACGGGAAGGAAACCCAGTTTGAGTCACCTTCATGTATGGGATTGTCTTATAGAAGTAAAAAATTTTAATCCACATGAAAGAAAACTTGATGAACGGGCAATCAGTGGTTACTTCATAGGTTACCTTGAGAAGTCCAAAGCGTACAGGTTCTATTGTCCTAACCATAGTATGAGAATCGTAGAGACTGGTAATGCAAGATTTATTGAGAATGGTGAGGTTAGTGGGAGTGATATAATGAGAAACGTTGGTGTGAAAGAAGTAAGGGTAAAAGTCCCTATACCTATAACTTCAGAAGTAGTTCTCCCTAATGTTACTGAACAACCTGATGAACAACACCTGAATGATGAATCACTCCATGATGAAGCCATCACCAATAATGAACCGATTGTGGAACAACCACATGAAATAGTATTGAGAAGGTTAGAAAGACAAATGAGACCTGTTATTTTGGATGACTATGTGGTATATCAATCGGATTATGATTTAGGGGCTAATAAAGATCCGGTCACTTATGAAAAAGCCATAAAATATGATGATTCTAGCAAGTGGTTAGATGTCATGAAAGAGGAGCTAAAGTCCATGGCCCAAAATGAAGTCTAGGATCTAGTAAAATTGCTTCATGGATAAGAGAAAGTTAAATATAAGTGAGTCTTTAAGACCAAACGAGACTCTAAGGGTAATATTGAATGATATAAAGCAAGACTTGTGGATAAAGGGTTTACTCAGAAAGATGGCATTGATTATAAAGAGATCTTCTCTCCTGTATCCAGAAAGGATTCTTTCATAATCATTATGGCTTTGGTGGCTCATTATGATTTGGAGTTTCACCAAAAAAATGTTAAAACAACATTTTTAAATGGTAGTTTAGATGAGGATGTGTATATGGAACAACCTAAAGGATTCTCTATAGAGGGCAAGGAACATATGAAATACAAATTATAAAAATCAATTTATGGCCTTAAGCAAGCCTCCATGCAATGGTACCTTAAGTTCAAGGATACCATTACCTCCTTCGGTTTTAAAGAAAACATCGTTGATTGGTGTATATATATGAAGGTCAATGGGAGTAAGTTTATCTTTCTGATATTATATGTTGATGATATTTTGCTTGTCACTAATGATTTTGATATGATGTTCGAAACCAAGAAGTTTCTCTCCAATAATTTTGAAATAAAAGATATGGGAGAGGCAGCATACGTGATTGGAATAGAAATATTTCGTGACAGAACACGTGGTATGTTAGGACTGTCTTAGATAGAAAGAATATTGGGATATGCAAAATTATTTCTATCAAGATGCCCCTATTCAGAAGAGAGATAAATTTAGCTTAAATCAATGTCCACATAATGAACTTGAAAGGAATCAAATGGAGAGAATCCATTATGCCTCAGTTGTAGGTAGCCTAATGTATGCCCAGACTTGCACCAGATTAGACATTATTTTTGCTGTCAGTATGCTGGGGAGATACCAAAGCAACCCTAGAATGGATTACTGGAAAGATACAAAGAAAGTAATGAGGTATTTACAGGGAATTAAAGACTTTATGCTCACGTTTAAGAGGTCTGATAATCTAGAGGTCATTGGCTACTCAGATTCGAATTTTAGTGTATCATTGATAGCAGAAAATCAACGTTTGGTCATTTGTTCCTTATTGCTGGTGGAACAATATCATGAAAAAACGCCGAACAGTCTATCACTGCAATATCAACCATGAAAGCAAAATTTGTGGTGTGCTATGAGACCACTATTCAAGGAATGTGGCTGCGGAAGTTTATCTAAGGATTGGAATTGTCGACAGTATTGCAAGCCGTTGAGAATTTACTGTGATAATTCTGCAGCAGTATTTTTCTCTAAAAACGACAAGTATTAGAATGGATCGAAACACATGGAATTGAAGTACTTTGTCGTGAAAAAACAAGTTCAGAAACAAACGATATCTATTAAGCACATTAGTATTTTATTTATGGCGGCAGATCCGTTGACGAAGAGATTACTTATAAAGACCTTTAAGGAACATGCCAATAGAACAGGCCTTGAACGTAATCTATTATGATGTAATTATTTATTTTTTAGACTGCATTATGAATAAATGTGCACTATTTGACATTTGAGTAATCATATATGCGTTTCGGATTATTATTCATGTTTATTATTGTTATGTATATACATTATGTGTATTTATTTTGACACTAACAAGAATAGTCATTATGTTATGACACTTATGTGGATCATTATGAAAATCTCTCATTTTTAAGGCTATATTACGTAAGTCACTTGTGTTGTAGTGATGGAAGGGACCATGTCGGGATAATATGATGTGCAACCGCCATTGCTCGCACTTGTGGTTTGTTTAGTATTAGCATTATAATGTTGACCACATTATGCTGTTAAATACAGTTTATATGTACACCTTATGATATACCTGTTTTAAATCCCATGAAGTGTAAATGTGGGCCAAGTGGGAGAATGTAAGACCAAACATAACCCACATTAAGATTTGGGGATCTACATAGAAGATTTTAAATCAGCAAAATTGTGTTTAAATAAGAAATGTCTATTTTAGGAGAGTTCTAAAGGGGTTAGTTTCCTATTTTGATGAGAAGTAGGAAATAAAAGTTTTAATTGCCTTAGGGGTCCTCCCTCTGCGTATAAAAGGGTCTCTCTCCATTATTATCTATCACCTTAAGACAACCCAATGTTCCCAAAATACTATTCGCGAATTTGTGAGAGGACATTAAGAAGGAAAGAGGTAGAAACTCTAAGGTGTGTGTTTTCTCTTTCTTTTAGACTCCACGAAGTATCAACATATCAAAGGGAAGATCAAAGCTCACTCATCTTTATCAATGGATCCGGGTATGTCTTGTTATTATAATGTTTATGATTTTCGCATTAAGTTTGATCGGTCTTTCAAGCATTAATCAATCTAGATCTTGTGGTTATATTGTTTGGGTATGTCGAACATTAAGTTTAATGATGAATAAATATATGATTGATTCTCAATCAATAAACTCTAATATCATGATGAGGTATTACAAAAAGGCTTCATAGATCTGGGAAATGCCCTTGTTTTCTTGTATGCTTCCAATATACAGACTTGAAGACCACTAAACATTGATTGTTTTGTTGAATATAATGATAATACATTTTTATCATTGCTGGATTGCTCAATTATTTCTCGAAGTATCTCTTTTATATTATACCTAGTAAAGTTTGAACCCTCATAGCTTAATATGTCTAAGCTACCTCATTTTAGCTGACATCCTGAACCATGAATCTACACTATTGTTAATCTTGAGTTTTGTGTCTTTCAAGTGCTTTTAAATTGTAATCGTTTTATGTATCAACTAATTTCTTATGGCATCATGATTAATTTAATCATGATCAGCTCAAATATTTGGGAGATTTGCTAATTGAAGCCTATATGCTCATATCTCATAATAATAAAAAAAAAAAAAAAGGGTAAAAGATACTTGAATATGGTTGGAATTGCTCTTTTCCCAAATACATTAAGCCATATCGAATTGATAATATCATGACTGTGTTTGGATGAGAGGTAAATTTTAAAGGTGTTACCTCTGAGTAGGGGTCACCCTTGAGAAGGAGTCGAATAGGGGTCACCCTTGAAAATGGGTTACCCTTATCTTGTTTGGTAATTGCAGTGGTAAAATAAGAACTGACTCTAATTGTAAAAAATCTTATTTGGTAACAATAAGCAGGGGTAACATGATATATTAACAATTTTATTAGAATTAATATTTTTTAATTAAATTCAATATAATAAAAAAATAAAAGATGGGTAAAGGTGCAAAGAGGGATAAAGGGGAGGTAAAGAGGGGTAAAGAAGGGCAACAATGGTTTAGAGGCTAAAGAAGGGTAATAGGTGCAAAGAGGGGTAAATGGGATAAAGAGGGGTAAAGAAGGATAATAGATGCAAAGAGGGGTAAAGAGGGTTTAGAGGAGTAAAGAAGGATAACAGGTGCAAAAAGGGGTAAAGAAGGGTAAAGAGGGGTAAATAAAGGTAATAAGTGAAAAAAGGGGTAAATAAAGGTAATAAGTGAAAAGAGGGGTAAAGGGAGTAAAGAGGGGTAAAAGGGTTTGGAGGGGTAAAGAAGGGTAACAGGTGCAAAGAGGGGTAAAGGGGGGTAAAGAAGGGTAAAGAGGGTTTAGAGGGGTAAAGAGGATTTATTAGAATTAATATTTTTTACTAAATTTATAATAAAAAATAAATAAAATTATAAAACATAATTATTAAATAATATTCATCAATTAAAAATATTTTAAAATATTTTTGCTTGATAGGCGCAAAGAGGGGGTAAGGAGGGTAACAGTTGCAAAGAGGGGTAACGGGGGTAAAGAAGGATAAAGAGAAGTAAAGAGGGGTAAAGAAGGGTAAAAAGGGTTTATTAGAATTAATTATTTTTTACTAAATTTATATAATAAAAAAATTATAAAACATAATTATTAAATAATATTCATCAATTGAAAATATTTTAAATTTTTTTTGCTCCATAAGTGCAAAGAGGAGGTAAAGAGAGTAATATATTAACAATTTTTATTAAATTCATATAATATAAAATTAAAATTAAAATTTTATGAACATAATTAATAAATAATATTCATCAATTAAAAAATATTTAAAAGTATTTTTACTCTATAAATGCAAAGAGGGATAAAGAGGATAAAGAGGGGTAAAGAAAGATAAAGTGGGGCAGAGTTTCATGAAAACCTCTATGCTCTAAGGGGTTTTAAAAAAAAAAAAAAAAGAGTGGTAAAATTTTAAATTTTTACCCTCATCCCTTCATTACCAAATAAAGGTAAAGAGAGTAACCCCCTTACCCCTATCCAAACGCAGCCCATGTTGCCTGGCTAAAAAAAAATAAGGGTTGCACGGAACCTTCTTTATCAGTTTCCTTTAAGAACCTTCTTATTAAGTTGTTGATTGAATGCTATTAGATTTTTTCTCTATATCAACATTATTTTTTTTTGGTTATATATTTTTATAATTTATCTTTTAGCATATAGTATTTGTAATTGGATAAGGATGTCGAAACATAATTATGATAGCAGTGATAATTATCTGTGCAACCTATAAGTAAAGACATGGACAACAAAATATTGTCAAAGCTGATTTGTTGAAGGTATATAATAACATAGAGAATGAAAATATGGGCTTTTTGTTACGGTCGGCTTCTAGTAGAATTTATTTGACTTTTGACATGCTGACATCTGTCACAACATAAGGATTTATTTCTTTGACTACACATTTTATTTACTGAGTAGAATTTGTATAATTATTTTTTAATTTATATGTAGAAAATTGTGAGAAATCTAGTGTATAATTTCTACGGGTGATATCTACCATACCATGTGAGATCATAGTGGCTCAAATTTGACACCTCTCATTTCTTAAGATAAAAGATTATCAGTTGAACTAGAGCAAAGTATTAAATTTAAAAAAATATTGAATTTTAGTCATATGCAGCCTCCACAAAGTAAAATTACTATTAAAGAGAAAGTATCCCCATTATTACATTTAAGGGAAATTGATAAAAAGATATTCTCAATTACATTGAACAATGCTAGTATTAATGAAGAATTTGTTGGAATTTTAGCAACCAAACTTGATTTGAAGAATTCCATTTTGAATAGTGGAGAGCATTTTCATGTGCATTGTGTACACATTTTGAATATCATAGTTACTACGGGATTGAAGGGTTTAGATAGGTCAGTGTAGAAGGTTCTTGATTCAATAAAGTATATTAAAAGTTTTGAAGTACGGAAGACTAAATTTATGGAATTGTTTTGCACAATAAATTTTAGATTTTTTTTGTTTCTCCTGCCAAGATGGGGGCTTTCTTTTGGCTCGAGGTGTGGGCCTTCTATTTTCTTTCCTAACTTGGGTTGTGGGTGGCGCACTGTTGTTGGGTCTCGTTTTCTTGTTTGTGTCAGGCTCAGGCTTCGTGTTTATTATCGATATTCTTAAGGGCGTGTTCTCTCGACCTTTAAGTGAATTAAATTCTTACATTTCATTAAAAATATTAGATTCTGTAAAAGGTGTGCGTCCAAATTTTCCTACGAAGTGGAATTCGGCATATATGATTCTTGAAAGTCTCTTCTATTATCTACGTGTATTATGCCATCTACAATTAGTTGATCCAAACTATGAGTGTTGTCCAAATCATGAAGATTAATTAGCGGTATAGAAGATATGCACATTTTTTAAATTTTGTATGATGTGACTTATATCATCTAAAGTACTAAGTATCACAATTATATATATATATATATATATATATATTATCGGTTATCGATGGTATCATAAGCGATATGGCTAGGGATATGTAGTCAAAATTTGAAAAATATTGGAGCAACTATACCCCAATATTAGCTATGGCAATTGTTTTGGATCTTAGATATAAGATGCAATTTGTGAAGTTTGCTTATTTGAAGTTTTATGGTTCAAATGCAAATACATGTTGATGATATCCAAAAAGACTTGTATAGTTTTTCTAATGAGTACATATCTTTTTCTTCGAGATCATCTTCAAGCAATGCATCCAGTTGTTTGCATGGGAGTGACAGAGTTGATTGATTCCACATTCAATGATGTTGAAGATGAGATGGAAGTAACATAAATCACAAATACTTATAACTTGTGTTGCAAAAATTCAATAAAATATGTGATGCACCACGTGCATATAATCTGCAAATGAATATTAATCGAAATCACAAATCCAAAATTTTGAGTCTCTTTATCTCCTTATTCCTTTAATTTCCTTTTACTATTTCTACGATTTTCCATAGCACGAAGACGGTGTTCTTCAAACGGAAAAATCCATTTGCCCTTCACCGAGAGCATCTCTCTCTTTCTTGGGCAAAACCAGACCTTTCAGAGGTCTCGGTATCTTCCTTCCCCTATTCTAGTCGTTGAGGACTCTGTTGGCGCAGCAGAATGAAGTAGACACACTTCAAATAATTTTATGAATTAATACGATCATACAAAGCATAAAAGAGAAGATACAAAAGGGATAAACTTTCCTTGATAAATTTTTGAATGAAAACTTGATTACAAACAATTCTTTATATAGGTTTCTAGCCATTAACTCACCTTAAGAAATGAACCAAAACATCTCTTCATAAACCAACACAACTTTTCATTATTGTAGGTTCATGTTCTAGGAAAACACAAATTATCAAATCCAATGGGACTACTACACTACCCAATGTAACATGCTTCTAGGAGTCACCTAGAAATACATCCAAGTGCCTCCTAGAAATTACAAATTATTTAATTCCAATACTCCCTCTTCATTTGTAATTTTCATGCAACTCCAAAAATAGTTGAACTTTTCTGTTGGACCTGGTTTGGTGAAGATATCTGCAATCTGCTTGTCGGTTCTGCAAAATTTCAATTCAATCATGTTGTTTTCAACAAGTTCTCTGATGAAGTGATGTCGAAGTTCGATGTGCTTTGACCTGCTATGAAACACTGGATTTTTAATAATAGCAATTGCGAACATGTTGTCACAAAAAATTGTAAATCAACTAGGACCTTCCTTAGCCAAATTGCTTCACATGCCGCTCTTGTTGCTGAAACATAGTCCACTTCGGCAGATGACAATGCTATTGTACTTTGCTTCTTTGAAGACCATGTATTACTTTTTTGTCAAGATAGAAAACATACCCAGAAGTATTTTTCCTATCATCAATTGATCCAGCACAATCGTTGTCGGTATAACCAATTAGGCTATCATCATCTTCCTTCACATACATGAGCCCAAAATTCTTGGTGCCTTTGATGTACCTAAGAATTCTTTTTGCTGCTGCATAATGAAGCTTGCTAAGATCATTCATAAATCTGGAAATCACACTTACAGAATGAACAATATCAGACCTTGTATTTGTGAGACAAATAAGTGAGCCAACAAGGCCCAAATCTGTCATTTCATATTCTTTCATCATTGCTTTCTTGAAATCTTAAACCATGTTTGATTTTGTGCTTGTATAAATCAAGTCATCAACATACAAGCAAATAATGAGAAAATCATGAACACCTTCTTTTTTGATAAAAGTGATGGCTCACTTGGGCTTCTCATAAAACCATTCTTTTGAAAATACCGATCAATCTTGGTATTCTAAGCATGTGGTGCTTGTTTTAGCCCATATAATGCTTTGCGAAGCCAATAGACTTTGTCTTCTTTTCCTTTCATAACATACCCATGAGGTTGTTCAACATAAACCTTTTCTTTGAGCTCTCCATTCAAGAATGTAGATTTCACATCCAACTGATGAACTTTCATCTTCAATTGTGTTGTAATGGCTAATATTATTCAAATTGTCTCCATCCTAGCAATTGGAGCAAATGTTTCATTATAGTCTATTCCGAGCTTTTGAGAATACCCCTTTGTAACCAAACTGGGCTTTTTGCTTTTGGATTGATCCATCTTCATTAAATTTGGTTTTATAAACCCATTTCAGCCCAACAATATCTTTCTCATGGAGTCGATCAACAAGATCTCATGTGTTGTTTTTTATGATGACATTCATTTCTTCATTCATGGCTCCAATCCATTTTTCATCTTTTCAAGCCTCTTCAAATTTATCAGGCTCATAAGTAATAAAAACAATATCACATGAATCATAAATATCGTGCAATGATCATACCTTTCTTGGTGGACTTGATTCTGAAGAGCTTGGACTACTCCTTGAACCTTGTGGACTTGATGGTGGAGTGCTTGACTCTTCACGTCTTACATCTTCTTCAAGAATTTGTGGTGTTTCATTGTTATTACCAGTGTCCCAGTCCCAAGCTTTCAACTCATCAAAAATCACATCTCTTGAAAGAACCAAATCATTGGTCTTTGGATTGAGCAACCTGTAACCTTTGGATTCTGCACTATATCCAATAAAAATGTACTTTTCTCCTCTTTTCATCAAACTTTTCTCTATGTTGTATAGGATATGGCCTTATGCAATGCATCCAAAAACATTAAGAGACTTTACCTCGAGCTTTTGATTGTGTCATGCTTCAAATGGAGTCTTGTTAAACATTGCTTTTGTTGGAGCTCTAGTGAGAATGTAGACGGCAGTGCTAACAACTTCAGTCCAAAAATTATTTGAAAGACCTTTTCTTTTGAGCATGCTTCGTGCCATCTTTACAATTGTTTGATTCTTCCATTCTGCAACACCATTTTGTTGTGGATTATACCATAAGATTAACTCCTTTTGATTCCATTCTCCTTACAAAAATTTTGGAATTCTGTAGAAGTGAATTTGTCTCCACGATCTGTTCTGAACACTTTCAATTGATGGCCACTTTGCTTCTCTACAAAAGTTTTGAATTGTACAAATAAAGAGAATGCTTCTGACTTTTGTTCAAGAAAATACACCCACATCATTCTACTAAAGTCATCAACAAATAAGAGAAAATATTTTTTTTTTTTTTCTTATTGAATGATGATGTTCGAGTTGGTCCACGTATGTCGGCATGAACCAATTCGAGTGACCTTTTAGCTCTCCATGATGTCTTAGCAAATGGAAGTCTGTGAAACTTCCCATAGATACTCCCTTCACATACTTTGTTTTTGTCTTCAAGAAAAGGAAGGCCAATTACCATATTTTTCTTTTTGAGAAGTTGAAGGGTTCTATGATTCCAATGACCATACTTTAGGTGCCATAGTACAATTTCATCAATATCATCAACTTTCAAAGCACAATTTTCATTTTGTGGCATAATTAGAGGAAAGACTTTGTTTGATAACATCTTCACTGTAGCCAACAATTGTCTATTTCTTTTGTCTAAAATTGTGCATGCATCTTCATCAAAATTAACTGTATAGCCCTTTTGACTAAGTTGCCCAACACTTAACAAATTTTGAGCAAGTCCAGGGACATAAAGAACATCATGAATTTGTTTATTTTGTCCCTTTTTTGTTTCCTCGGAAATTACTCATTTTCCTTCAACATTTTGCAACTTTCCATCTCCAAATTTGACTTGAGAAACTACTTTCTCATCCAAGCTCACAAAACAATTTCAATTTCCAATCATATGGTTACTACAACCACTATCCAAGTACCAAATGTCATGAGATTCTTGTTGTGAATTGTAACAAGAATAAAATAGTTGGTCTGGAGAATTATTTTTCTCTATGTAATGTGCTTCATTTTTTTGTCGGAACCAACAATCTATTTCCATGTGATTTAATATCTTGCATCTAGTGCATCTGAATTTGCAATTCTCACTTACATGGCCAAACTTTTTGTAAACATTACATTGGAGATTGGGAGTAGAATTTCTTTCATACCTTTGGTTATTAAAACAATTTCCTCTTCCACGTCACGGTTGGAACTTCCTCCACGTCTGAAATTTTTTTTCCTGGAAATGAGCTCCTAATTTGAGTTTTTCTTCCAGACTCTTCATCTTTTCTGTCTTTCACTTGCATCTTTGATTAAAATGTTTGCTTAACTACTTGTTCTGCAAATCTGCTCATTCTTTTTTCATGTGCTTCAAGAGAACCCTAGTTCATGCAATGATAGTTGAGAAAAATCTTTGGATTCTTAGATAGTGGCAACAACATGTTCAAATTTCACTGGCACGCTTCTCAAAACCTTTTCAAGAATTTTCTTGTCTTCAATAGTATCTCCATAGCTTCCAATTTGATTTATAATGCCAGAAACTCTTGAGAAAAAGACTTGAATTGATTCACTTTCTTTCATGAGCAAATTGTCAAGTTCTCTCCATAAAGTTTGGAGTTTTATGGAGATGATTTTCTTTGAACCTTGAAATTCATTCTTCAAAATTTCTCAGGCATCTTTTGACTTTTTGGAGGTTAAAATTCTTAGAAAAATTGATTTGCTTACCTCTTGTTGGATGAAGAGAAGTGTCTTGGCATCTTTCTTTTTATTTTCCTTGTACTCTTTTTGCTTTGCTTGAGTCCCTGTCGAACTAGTCGTCGGTGATTCCGGTGGTTCATCATAGCCATCTTCAAATAACTCCCAAAGATCTTGAGAGATGAAAAGAGTCTTCTTTTGTAGGCTCCAAAAATCATAGCTTTCTCCATCAAAGATTGGAACTAGATTTTGTGCATAGTTGAAAGTACTAATACTTTGATTGTTGGCCATGGAATAGAGATAAATATGCAAGGCTCTTGATGCCAAATTTTGTTTGCGCAGCGAAATGAAGTGGACACACTTCAAATAATTTTATGAATTGATAGGATCATACAAAGCATAAAAGAGAAGATACAAAAGGGATAAACTTTTCCTTGATGAATTTCTGAACGAAAACTTGATTATACACACCTCTTTATGTAGGCTTCTAGCCATTAACTTACCTCAAGAAATGAACCAACACATCCCTTCATAAACCAACACAACTTTTCATTATCGTAGGTTCATGTTTTAGGAAAATACAAATTATTAAATCCAATGGGACTACTACACTACCCAAGGTAACATGCTTCTAGGAGTCACCTAGAAATACATCAAGGTGCCTCCTAGGAATTACAAATTATTTAATTCCAATAGACTCCACCATCCATCTGTTGGCAGAGCTAGACTGACCACCGCCGGCCAGAACACTTCACATCAATAAATGTTTTTCTCGTTAAAGGTAGTCACAAGTTCGTAATATAGCTTATTCTTGAGGAATTGGGGAATGTAGTTTAAATGGATCTATTTCCGTGACTAGTCCAAATTGATGAGAAGTATAATACTCCCTCTGTCCCATTTTAGTTGTTTCATTTGAAACATTTGTATTTTTTAATAAACTCTCTATATAAGGCTAGCATTCTATTTGATCTCATCAATTTTCAACACACTTTATGCTACTCCAATATAAATGAGATAACTATTTTGGGACAATTTCAAAATCCATATAAGACAACTAAATTGAGACAAAGAAAGTATATAAAAGAGTGGATAAAATTGTTCTATTTTCTTCAGGGATCGTTAACTCACCTGTTGCTTATAAATTGAATGCCTAGAAAGAACATGCTCTCTTCTTCTTCATTTTTCATTTTTCATTTTTTGCTAATTTTAAATAAATCTTTTAATAACTACTTCAAGAATTTTTACCATAGACCAGGGTTGCACCTATAGCATCAGGGATTCGTCCATGCCTTTTATCTTTTCCCATTTTTTATATATATTATATGGTGGCAAAGAATATGATGTATCAGTTTTTATATTAGCTATAAATCATTTTTTTACTAAAAAGATATTTTGGCACCTTTTGAAATTTAAATGTTAAAATGACACTCTAAAATTGGTCGTGGCTGTCATTCTTGTGGACTGTACATTGTATATATGAGAGGTCGTTACTGGGATTCCATTTTACTTCGTGTTATCTTTTCGTTGTATTTTCTAAATAGGCACATAATATGATTATCGGCTCTATAGGTGCAAAAAATAAAGGTAATTAAATAGGGTTGTGACAATTGAGTGTGTTTTGTACCAGAGTGACACTATGATGCAAGTTATGAAGGGTGTAAATCATGATTGGTGTATAAAACTAGTTTAAGACAGATATAATTTATGTTTCTTTTCCAACATCGGGGTGATGGAAGGTAACCCTATTACCCTTGTTTCATATTTGAGGGTTTATGGGATAACACCCCCTTCTTTATTCTCTTTCTTCACATTTTGAATACCCTTTCATCCAAACGAATGCCCTTTGGGTTTTCTTGTACCAATATGGTCACAACTCACAAGTGTCGTCCCTTGCGGCTAAATTTTTTGGCCTCCAAGGGGGACCTACTACTAACACTATTTTCCCTAATACACTTTTATTTTCTAAAGTTAAATATTTATCCTAATTTTAACTTATTTAAAACTGATTTTATTATTAAATTAAAATTCATATAAAATCTATCTTAATTTTTTTTATTTTTTAATCTTTAAAATTGAATCAATCTATTCTTTTTTCCAAAAAAATTGTCCTACGTTTAGAAAATCACTATACACGTCAATTGGCACCGACCAAAGTGGTCCCTTAAGGCCTACGCGCATACGGTTACAAATGGATTTTGGATGATTGTTTTTGTTCATGTAGAGTTTTTAGAAGCCTTGAAGGATACTTGGAATTCATCATAATCCTACATAAAACAAAGTAGAATAACAAGAATCATCAACAGAATGACAAGAAGAAGAGGGAAAAAATAAAACAAAAAGAATCTCGAAATTTCCTCATGATCATACCATCAATAGCTACATATCATGTCTTGCACTGAGACACTGATCAGTATTCACCAACAACAAATTGAATCCAACCATTTTACTTGGATATTTTGGTTCCAAAGAATAAAACCCAAAAATGTACAAAGAACCAACGAAACGTGTGATAATATCTGTGACCAACAAGAAAGTGTCTCCGTCGTGATGTTGTTATAGATGATGATGATAAGAATGATTGCATGGCAAGAATGAGCATCGAGAGATGCTTTGGTAATGCAAATGAGCATGTCCAAGCAGGCAAGAAATGAAAGAAGGGAAAGGTGAGAAAGTGGTGAAAGCCAATGAAGGTGGTGAAATGCCTCAATTCATCGGTGCCAGTTGTCGCTGGTAAAGGAAGGATACCCATAAATCTAAACACCAAAAGGAGGATAGGGCCCAACGCCAAGAAAACCAGTACTGTTCCCCAGGAAAACAACCAGCCAAAGAACGATGGCAGAACTAATGCCCACCCCAATGCAAAGGTGATGAAGATGACGATCATAACGTAAGGTATGCTGAAAATGCAAGTATCTTATGGGACATCCGTGGAGGAGCCGCATAAGGGCCCGCTCCTTCCATTGTTGTGTTGGTGTAAACAATCTACAAAGAAATCACACAATTATCCAAACACACACAGATAAAGAAGAGGAGAAAGATGAACACAGAGATTTACGTAGTTCGGCAACCTTGCCTACGTCCACGTAGCGTGTAGCACGAATCCACTAGAAGAGTAAACCAATTAAAAAAGGATTAAACCCTTAACCCCTTTCTCTCTTCTCTCTACAGTGCACACTCTGGCTTACCTTAAAAAGAAATAAGTGACGTTATATAGAAGTGGGCTATGTTACAAGACTGGACCTAACTGGGCCCAAGTTTGGGCTTGAGCCCAAAAGGTTGATTAGGCCTTCTGAGCCAAAAGTCCAACAAATCTCCACCTTGACCAAAAAGGCGGAGTCCAATGAAGAATGATGTGTTGTGCTTGTAACCTCTCCACCTAATACGAACTCCACCAACGCGGGAAATAACCTGAGATAGACTTATGTCTTGCATCTACAGATCTCAGCATATCGGCCGCTCTTGGCAATGCTCCACCTGCAGCTGCAATCCTCTGCATCTCTGTGTGAGATGCGCATCCCCAGGCTCTAGGATGCTCCACTTTCTTCTTCAAGTAGAAGAATCGGCCAAGTCCAAGCCCCGCTTGAACTTGACTACCCATTTCATTGTTGAACCTTTTGCATTCTTCTTTGTGTGGGACGTCAGCCCTTTCATCTTTCCATCGCTGCTTTCACTTGCACCATGGAAACCATCCAATGCAAAGCCACATTGTTCTTCGGGCCACACTTCACTGAAGTCTTGCGAGTTCTTCTTCTTCTACTCGTAGCCCAGCTAGAAGATGCGTGTTGTCTGCCAAAGACTGTGCTCTCCAACAGTGTATACAGACCTCCTTGCCTCTTCCCCTTCATGACTATCATAGCTCTTCTAACCACTCTAAGAGCCCCATCTTTTGCTTTGAAAGCGAATCCCTCAGATTTGAGCATACCTATTGAAATTAAATTCATCTTCATGTCCGGGGCGTCACACACATTCTCAAGCGTCTTCACTGTACCATCAAACATCTTGATTTTGATTGCCCCGGTCCCAATGATACTGCTAATTGCCCCATTTGTCATTTGGGCAATTCCTTCATTGCATGGTTTGTAGGCGTCAAACCATTCTCTCCTCGGACACATGTGGTAGGAACACCCAATATCTAAAATCCACTTATCATTTAGCTTGTCTGTACCTGTAATGACTGTCAACAGTCCAGCAACTCCAGGAAAAATCTCCTCTGTTGAGGCACTATGTACGTCGCTCGATTGATCCGAGTCTTGTGATCTGCCTTCCCAATCACGCTTAAGTTTTTTGTAGTCCACCAACTTGTGCCCTTCCTGTAAGTGCCTCGGTTCGTCTAAGTCACCCTTATTGTCAATTTCGTGACTCAGTCGGACTTGCCTTGGATGTATAAGAAGATCTACTATGAAGTTGAAGCATCTACACCGAATACGGTATTGGCACACAGGTAAGTGACCGTAGGAGACCCTAGGCTAAGTCGAATACATTAGAAGTCAATTGGAAAATAAAGTAAATTAAGTGACTTTCAGCCTCGAGGCCTCATGCATTTTGTCGAGGCCTCGCAGCCAGTTATGCTGAGCTGAGCTGAGTCCAGCTGACCCTGAGTTTTGCTGACTCAGTCTCCTACAGATTTAGAAAGTTAAAATCTGTGTCTGGTTAATTGAGAATTAATTATGGTAAATTGATTGGAAGCTTATTATGGTAAATAAATTTATCCACATGGTGAGATGGGTAATTATGGTAAATTGATTGGAAGCTTATTATGGTAAATAAATTTATCCACATGGTGAGATGGGTAATTATGGTAAATTGATTGGAAGCTTATTATGGTAAATAAATTATCCACATGGTGAGATGCTGCCACCTCATTTAAATTTGAATTTGAATAGCCTTGGGAAGCTGTCCATGACAAGTATGGAAAGGCTCCTCCATGAGTTGTAAATCATCTTGCCATCTAATCCTTGATTGATGGCTAAGATATATGAATTGTAAATCATGCACGGTGGATATGAGGTGGCTGGTATCTGGCTGGATTCTGTCTGGATAGATTAAACTACACATATGTGTTGTCCTTGCAGATTTACCGCTGGCGAGGCCTCATTGGAAGCTGTGAGGCCTCACGGGCGTGACTTACTGCAAAACTGCAAACTGTCTTATAAAATAACAGTAAGCCTTTTGTAAGAGGGACTGAATATACAGAGAAAAATATGAAAAGTATTACAGTGTGTCAGATCATTCAGCCTTCCCTCTTAACACCCTCTTCATCATCTTCCTTAGTGAATGTTTGGGTAATCAATACCCCAATCCTGATGAAGAGTAAGGTGTTCATATAACACTATAAAACCAGTCATACCCAAGTCCTACTGATGTGTCGATGAATACTTTGATGATGCTGATTTGATGGAAAAGAGCACACAGATTCAGTAAAGAAGAAAGAGCTTAAAGGAAAACGGTTAAGGCCCAAGGCAAGTATTTCTTTTTCGTTTTATTTCAAACATTGTAAAGTAGATTAGAACAGTGTGTTCGAACCACTCTAAAAAATAGGTATAGAGGATTAGACCGATTGTGTTGAACCTCTATAAAAAACTAGGTTGTACTGTTTGGGTGTAAGACCCATACATAGTATATTTGGGATAGCCCTAGAGAGGGTGAGTCCAACAGTGGATGTAGGTTCAGGTGAACCGAACCACTATATATCGTTGTGCATGTGTGGTTTGCATTAATGGTTTGATTCATTTGTTTATCACTTGCACACACGTTTATTCCGCTGCACATATTGTTAAATCTGATTTATATTTAAAAGGGAACTAAAATTGAAAATCGACCTATTCACCCCCCCTCTAAGTCATGCATACTTCTAGTAACGGAATTTCACTTCCTTCTCACAGTAATAGCACTTGAACTTCCCAACACTCTTTCCTCTTGATTTCGGCCGTGACCGCCACCTGCTACCAGAGCCTTTGTCAAAACCTCTCCCACAGCGATGATCATCGGTAGCCACTAGCCCCTCTGTACGATAAGATCCCAAAGACTCACCCAATTCCTTTCTACGGATTTCTTCGCTTAGAATCAGATCCCGAATATCATCATATTTCAGTTTCGTACTTCCTTTGGAGCTGCTCACAACTGTGACAATAGCATTCCAACTTTATGGTAGAGAGGATAGAAGAATCAATGCTCTGGCCTCATCCTCAAAGTCAATCTGCACTGAACTCAATTGACTCGTGACTGAGTTGAACTCGTTCAGATGTTCAGCCATTGATGCACCTTCGGACATCTTGAGGCTGAATAACCATCTCATCAGATGTACCTTATTGGAGGCAGAAGGTTTCTCATACATGTTTGCTAGGGCATCCATCAGACCCTTCGTTGTCGTTTCCTTCGCTATGTTGAAAGCAACATTCCGAGACAACGTTAATCGAATAACGCCCAATGCCCGTCTATCGAGAAGTGACCAATCTTCAGCTTTTATATCAGTTGGCTTTGTTCCTTCAAGATGCTGGTGCATTTTCATCTAATACAGAAAATCCTCGATTTACATCTTCCAGTATGCAAAGTCTATGCCATTGAATCTATCAATCTTGATTTTCACCTCTTCTGACATTGCTACCCACAGAGATTTCCTCACTCTGCCACTATCAAATCTCCAAATTCCTGATCAGCACCGGCCGTTGTGTAGATCCTGTCACTGCAAACACACAGGAGAAAACAGATCTGAATTCCGAGTCTGATTGACTCCTGAAACTGCAAAACAATCTTGACCGTTGATTTGACTAAAGGAATACCCGAAACTGTGGTCTTGCAGGAATACCAGATACTGTAGTCCTGCAGACTACTAGATGCTTAGTATAATAGTCCAGTGAGACTACCCGAATCCGTAGTCCCTCGGGTGATCACTTGAAATAGTTGTCTCGCGGGTGCACCAGAAATGGTGGTCCTCGAGACCACCAAAAGCTGTTTTTTTTTTTTTTTTATCTTCCTTCTCCATTCGTTTACCTCAAATGAGTGAACCCAGTGACTCTCTATTCGCACACCTGCAGCGACACCCTGGTAGCCTCTAGCCGTGCCACTTGCAGCTGCCGCCAGCGTGGGTGCTCCGACCTGCTCTTGTCGATTCTCCTTCTTGGTTTTCTCAGAAATCCTGAGATGCCGTCCCAAATCTGCAGACTGATCTGCAAGATGGAAAGCCCTAAACTGAGTGTCTGCCCTGCTGTGTAATCACACAGATCTGGTGGCCTGACTCTGCCTGCGAACAGCAAGCCCTTTTGCGCTGAAAATCCTCTGAGTTCTGCTGACTAAAAAAACCGTACGGTTGCTGTACCTGGGTTTTCCTCTTTCTTTATTTTCTTCGGGTCTCTTTGTTGCCGCCTCTGCAAAACCTAGATCTGGTTTGCAATTCCGTCCCTCTGCTGCGGATACTCTCAGATCTAGGATTGATCTGCCAACAGTCCCCTGTTCTGGTTGGATTTATAGTAGCTAAGAAAACCCCTTTGTCCTGCCGTGGATTGAAGGGAACCCTGTCAAGTTGTTACTGCCTCCTACTCCAGCCGCCACGTCTACTTGGTCTGCTCCAGCTGAGATTTCGCCCCGAGATCTCAGATCTTCTTTCTTATCTCTCCACCGATCTGAAAAAAAAACCAGATCTGAAAGTGCTGGTCCTCAGATCTGTACGGCGTCGCTACGTCTGCTATGTTTCAGAGAAATGTACAACCCCTTGCTGCATTCTGCTGCTGTTGCTTTGTAGCCGACGCTCACTGCCGGCCTCCCCCTTCTCAGATCTGTCTATCTGGACTTTTGCCGCCGGATCTGCTGTGCCTCTTTCTCTTCTCAGCACAGCAGAAGATCTACTCTCAGACAAACCGATCTGATTTTCACCGAACTCGATGCAGAGGTTTGTTCTGCCTCCTGCATTTTCCACCTCGGTTCCTTAGTGCGATGGCCTCCACCGCCTGTAGCCAAGATCTACTCCCAGATCTGTACTGACTGCTTTAGATCTCTTTTGCTCTCAATGCTGGCTGCTGCCAGAAACGGTGACTGGCCCCCACTGCTTTTAGAAACCCCCTTGTGTTTTGATTTGTGATTTCGCACTAAGATCCGACGATGAATCGGAAATCTGGCTCTGATACTATTTGTTGGTGTAAACAATCCACAAAGAAATCACACATAGATAAAGAAGAGGAGAAAGATAAACACATAGATTTACGTGGTTTGGCAACCTTGTCTATGTCCATGGAGCGTGTAACACAAATCCACTAGAAGAGTAAACCAATTACAAAAGAGTTAAATCCTTAACCCTTTTCTCTCTTCTCTCTCTGGTTTTTCCCTTTTTTATCTCTTCTCTCTACAGTGCACACTCTCGTTTACCCTAAAAAGAAATAAGAGACATTATATAAAAGTGAGCTAGGTTACAAGAGTGGACATAACTGGGCGTAAGTTTGGACTTGAGCCCAAAAGGTTGATTAGGCCTTCTGTGCCAAAAGTCCAACATGTTGCCCATAGAGAGAGAGTGAGTGTGTGTTTATGGTTGCAAAGATAGAGTGTGTGTTTATGGTTGCAAAGAAACTTATATATTAAACTTAGAAAATGGTAGTCAGTTGTGTTTCTTGTTCATACACGGTTAAAGTTGGCTCCTCTAGACAACACAATTAACAAACTGATGAATTTGAAGCCATGTTTGGAAATTCGAAATAACTAGAGTGAGTTAGGGTAAATTAAATTAGTTTGATAAATTTTCGGTGTTGAATAGTCAATGAGTATTTTAAGTTTTTCTTTTCATTTTTCGAAAACTCAATTTAATTTCTGAGCTAAATGAAATTTTGAACCAAGTTGAGTTTGGAGTTTTTGAACACTAATTTGTAACTGTAAATATATGAAAAAAAATAGATAAATTACTTGCAATGAAGCACAGATACTTCAAAATACTTAAAGTACCCATGTCTGGTGCATATCCGACATGGATACGACTCGGATACGACTCGGATACGTATCCAATTAATTAAAAAATATTTTAATTATGGATACTCCTCGGATAAGCGTACGTGGAGCAGGATACAGCAACAAATAAAGAGGGATACTGCTGGGATACGGCCGAGAGAAGAGGCACGGGATACGCTTCGTCCGAAAGATAAAGGGGGAAAAACGAAAAAGAAAAAAAATGAAAAAAAACCCTTATCTTCCATCTCTCCAGCTTTCCACTTCACCATTCCACCTACCCTCTCGGCTTCTCCGGTTCTCCTCTGCTCTCGCTCTCTGCTGTGACTCTGCTCTTCTCCAAGCCTTCGTATCTTCTTCAGCTTCTCCGTCTTATCCAGGTATGCTTCTCTTCTTCTTCTTCGTCTTCTCCTCTTCTTCTTCTTCTGTTATTCTCTTCTTCTTTTTCTTCTTCCTCTGTTCTTCGTCTTCTTCTTTCTTTTTTTCTCTCCTTCGTTTTCTTCTTCCTCTGCTCTTCTCTTCTTCTTTTCTTCATCTTCTTCTTGTTCTCTTCTTCTCTCCTTCGTCTTCTTCTTCTTTATTTATAGACCGCCTACGAAAAACGATTTCAATCAACCAGTGAAAGATTTTTTTTCTTTGGTTTAGCAAATGGGGTTGGATTTAGAACATCAAAACCAATGGTGAAATCATATTTGGGGTCTGGCACCCAATTGGATTTAGCTAAATGTTCTCCATAGGTTGATTGCCCATCAGACAATCATACGATTTTAAACTTGAACCTTCTTTGCAGAACAATGAGCATTTACCAGGTGTTCTATTCTTCTTTATTTATATTTTTTGGTAATGTTAAATTGTATGTTAATCTGGCATTGCTATAGTGGTTTTCTATATGGCTTGGATTTGTTTAAGGGCTTTTCAATTGAAGCAAGTTATCTAGAATTTGATTTTGTAGAATCTTTTTTCTAGAATTTATGATGACTGATATATAAATAATTTTATCTTTTTAACAAGGGGTTCTTGAGAAAAACAAAAAAGAAGAAGAGAATGTCTATTACTTTGTTACATATTTTATAAAATTTAATTTTAATTTTATGCATTTATTTAGATTTAAAAGCATAAGGTAGAGACTAGAGCGGTCAACAATATATAGGTTAGGTTTGGTATACTTTGTTGTTTTGTTGGAGTAGAAAAGCAAGCAAAGGGTTGACATGTAAAGGAGAAATCAGAAATGTGAATGGAAGGGGGGGTGAGTTTATTTAAGTTAGTTAATAAAATCCTGCTATGAATTATTCAAATACATCTATGAATTTTATTCTCAATATAAGCTTAGCCCATTTATTAAATAAAAGCACTAGTTTGTTGATCTCAATCCATACCCTTTAATGCACTATTGACATTTTGTTTTTGTTTTTTTCTTGTCTATGTTTGCCGTTCAGCCTGTTTGTGAATTGAAATGGCTACTGGTGTTGAGGGCAGTGGTAGTAGTAGGTGTGGTTCATCTAGTGGTGCTACATCTACAAGTAGATTTTGTTCTTCACTGCCTATGGATGACTATTGTCCTCTTTGGTCATATGTTACAATATTGCAAAGTAGAGATCCGACTCTTGGAGGTGGAAATAGGAAGTGGAAGTATAATTTCTGTAATAAAGATTTCAACGGTTCATACTCTAGGGTTAAAGCTCATCTATTGAGGCAAATTGGTAAAGTGATTCTAATGTGTTCTTCTATGACTGAAGATTATTTCAGGAAACTCTTCAAAGTTGTTTCTGAGGCTGAAGAGAGGTCTAGACCAAAAAATGTTCCTTTATCCAATCATTCCATTGTAACTCATATGACCTCAGCATCAACTAGTGAGGGGAAAAAAGGATGAGTTGGAGGTACAAGTGCTTTGGAATAGGTATTTAAAAATGATGCTAGAGATCGGCTTATAAGTGAATTGCTAGAATGTTTTATTCAGGTGGTTTGTCATTTCAATTTACTAGAAATCCCTATTATCTTAGTTCATATATTTTTTCTGCCAACATTCAAATCCCTAGGTATGTTCCTCCTGGTTATAATGCTTTAAGAACCATACTTTTACAAAAAAAGAGGGCAAACATTGAAAGGTTGCTCCAACCAATCAAAGGAACTTGGCATGAGAAGGGGATGAGCCTAGTTAGTGATGGGTGAAGTGATGCACAAAGGAGGCCGTTAATCAATTTCATGGTTGCATCTGAGGGAAGTCCCATTTTCTTAAAAGTTGTTGATGGGTCAAAGAGTATAAAGATAAGCACTACCTTGCCAAATTGATGATAGACACAATTCATGAGGTTGTGTCACGCCCCGACCTGGAGGTGGGCCCGGAACGCTACTGATATTTTCTTTTTTTTTTTGAAATCCAACTTAAGAGGTCAAACTGGACTGGATCGAAGGTTAGGCCCAAGAAGTAACACATGATTTCAACATATGGACTCAAACACATACCATAATCCTACCCATAAACAAACACAAACACATATTTTCATAAACGAAATATTATTCAATCATAACAGAGTAGCTACGGTCACATAGTGGTTTATTACATAATCCAACACAGAAAAGTACCACATACGGTACTTTACACTAATCATGGTTCCGAAGAACCAACATCAACAATTCCCCGCCAAGGGAAAAAACCAAGGCTAAGCCAAAGTTTATCCTTCCTAAGCTTGATACGGAGGTTCCTCCTCCTCGAGTACTTCTCATGAAAGGTGAGTGGGGTGAGCTAACTAGCCCAGTAAAAGAAATATAACAATGCAGTCTAATAAACATCAGGTTAGTCAAATAATCAACATTTTCAAAATAACAGTTTAAAGCTTGCCAAAATCTCATTATCAGTCCACAACTGCCACCATCCACCGTAACCCCTAGACACTATACTGAGACCAATAATATTGTCCCGACACAGTCAAAGCACTTCTTACAAATACATCTCCGGTACACACCCAAAAATGGGTACTGACACGCCTGAAGTCAGTTACTGTCGACCCACGTGGTCTAGTAAATGTAAACCGACACACACAGCTCGGCAATGGTTCAATAGTAAAGGGTACGTGGAAGCAGTATCAACATCATCACAGCTCATAAGCATATCACATATGATCAACATCATAAATATTTACAAGCACTTTTTCCAATAGTGCCTCATGTTTAGGCACATGAGTGGGTTCATCAACACTGATTCTTGAAACCACTCATTGCTCAAGATCCAATCTTTTTAACCTGATTTACCCCTACTGCAATGTTAAGTCTCCTCATCATAAATGTGTGATATCGAAGTCTCTGTCAACATGCAAACAGATATACAATCAATAATTAGTCACAATACATAGCATACAAAGCAATACATACTTATAGTATTTCAAATCTATACTGTTTTTCCAAAAATCTCCAGGGAAAATGGAATTGAGTTTCCTATTGGGTTTCTAACCATTTTATTTTACACTAATCAGCAATGCATATAATAAATAGGTGCTCAGACCACTTCTCATATTGTCTTCTGGGTATGACCAGATTGACGTATTGAGTTAGGCCTAGATGTATAAGGTGCCCAGGCCACTACTCTTATAGCGAGTTAGGCCTAGAGATTACTCAGTGCCCGAACCCTTCTTTTCTACAAAGCGGCGAAGTAAATCGTACAGCTAGAGATAGCTACCGGGCTAAGTCAGCCACAGATAAAGAGTATCAGCTTGGAAATGAATACAATAAGTAGTATACTATAATATTTAAGAGAGAAAGGGTTAGTAACAATTTTATTTATCAAGGGGTATAAACATCACATTAAAATCTAGGGTCTAACACATTCAACTTAAATCAAACCAAGATTTATCATTCAAATACTGGATTCCTCAGAATATGCCTCGAAACTAGGTACCACTGCCTAAACTGGTTTGCAGAACCTCGGAACATGGTTCTAGTCTTCGAAACGTCCGAGGGTCAAGTCTCTGACCGTCTGAGCATGCTTCGGAACTGAAAATAGAAAAACAAATTTTTCGGTGGGTCTCTATGTGTCTCAGGACATGCAGAGAGAAGCTCGGAACTTCCGATCTAATCGATCCATTCGAAGGAGACTCGGAACATCCCGGAGCAGAGGCGAGAGAAACAGTTGACCTCTGGACACTTCGAAGTCCCAAACTCAAGTTCGAAACGTCCGAGGGTGTCAACTTTAGAACGTCGGAAGCCCAACTCTCGAACCTTCCGAGAGTCGTCTTCTTCCTCTGTCTGCAGCAGCAGACAGTAACGGCGCCGGGAGGGTGAATTACGAATCCAGAAACAATGGGTTTTCTAAGTTCGTTTTTCACATCCAACTGGAGTAGATGGACTCCTCTGTGAGTCATCTTGCCATAGGGAATAAATTAAAACTTTAGTACTGATTAACACATCAGATTTTAATATCAAAACCAGAATGACACAAGAATTTTCAAGTTTTTTTCTTAAACTTCAAATTCATTTTTCTTACTCAAAACTCAGTCAAATTTACTTCTACTTGAATCTAAACTTGTTAAACTTTAAAAAGGAACAGAGAGGTTACCTTCACTTTAGTTCCTGGGTCGAAAATCCGAACTTTGAAAAAGTAAATTTATAGAACTATCTGATGAATCCAGTTAAGGAGAAAGGTAAATTTATAGAACTATCTGATGGCTGGGTGAATGCCACCTCACCGGCAGCCCACGGGCACTGCATGGGGGGTGGCTGGCCACGTGCCCGCGGCCACAGTAACTCGGCACAGTAAAAAAAAAAAATTGCAACATATTTTGCAATTTGGTCATGTTTTGACTAAAAATCAATTTTTTTTAACTAAAACATGATTAAAAAGCTTAAATAATTTAACCTAACTTAACAGAAATGTTGGGTTTAATAAACTCTACTTATCATAAAATTTTGGAGGTTTAAAAATCATCAAAAACCATAGATTTAGACAAAATCCACAATTTGACACTATTTACATAATTTAACTTGTGTTAAATAAAAGGGTTTAAAACCTTTATTTTCAAACATTGGAGAAATAAACTAAACCGTCATTTTAAAACTTATCATCACATGGTTTTCTAAAAAAAATCTTATTTCTGAAATTATCTAAAAATAATTATTTCCCCCCTTTCGGGCTCTTTTCAGGCTGTTTTAAATGACATTTTCGGAAAATAGAAAAATTCTGAAGTTTTAAATTGAAATCCTTCATTAAGGAAAGCAATGTCATTCATCAATAATTAGATAATTACATACATAGAGGAAATAAAAGTTATAAATGGTAAATTACCATTTTGCCCTTCTAACTAGAAGAGCTGGATCATCGAAGCTTTCAAGCTCTGACTGGGCCACACCTGAGCTTTTGGTAAAGCCTTAACCGTAATTTTCAAGATTAACCGATCTAAGTATGATTTATCATACTGATCGAGCTTAATTTGGGTCCAAGTATTACATCCCTCCCTCCTTAAAGAAATTTCATCCCGAAATTTAAAACAAAATTCGCACCTTTTATCCCGAGAACAGATTAGGGTACAACTTCCGCATCGTTCATTATGGTTCCCACGTCACATGCTGCATGTCGCGATATTGCCACAGCACTTGCACTAGAGGAATAGACTTCCTCCTGAGCTCTTGAGTCCAAAAACCTTGTATTTCCATTGGCACTTCTTCTAAAGTTAGATCTTGTGAGACTTCGATGTCCTCGTAGCTTATCACATGCGAGGGATCATGCTCGTACTTTTTCAACATAGATACGTGAAATCTACTACGTACTTTTTCCATAGTCTAAGAAAAGTCCAACTGATAGGCTACTTCTCCTATTCTTTTTAGGATCTCAAAGGGTCCAAGATATCGATGTGATAGTTTTCCCTTGCTCTCGAACCTCTGTTCTACCTGACATGGTGCCACACATAAGAATACTCGATCACAGACTACAAATTCTAAGGGTCGTCGCCTTTTATCAGCATAACTCTTTTATCTGCTCTGGACCGTCTTGAGACACTGCCTTATCACTTCAACTTGTTCGGATGTCTCACGCACTAGATCTGGTCCCAAAAGTGCTTTGTCTCCCACTTCTACTCAACAAAGGGGTGACCTGCAAGGTCTACTATATAGAGCTTCATATGGTGCCATCTGTATACTGGAGTGATAACTGTTGTTGTAGACAAATTCGATCAAAGCCAAGTGATCTTCCTAACTTCTCTGCATATCCATGATATAGGCTCTTAACATATCCTTCAAGGTTTGAATGGTTCTTTCTGATTGACCATCCGTCTGAGGGTGAAAAGCAGTGCTAAAGCATAGTTTAGTCCCCAACTCTTCCTGCAATCCCTGCCAAAATCTTGACACAAACCTAGGATCTCTATCATATACAATAGATACTGGCACTCCATACAATCTAACTATTTCCTTTATATACAATCTACTCAAAGAGGTCAATGAATCAGTCTTCTTAACTGGCAGAAAGTGAGCTGATTTCGTTAATCGATCGACTATTACCCAGATAGCGTCGTTCTTCTTTGAAGACTTCAGGAATCCCGTTACAAAATCCATGGTGATGTGCTCCCATTTCCATTCAGCCACCTCAAGAGGTTGTGCCTTTCCACCCGGTAATTGATGTTCCGCTTTAATTTGTTGGCAGGTCAGACATTTAGATGCAAAGTCTGCTACCTTTTGCTTCATACCCTTCCACCAGAACAATCGCCGTAAGTCGTGATACATCTTTGTACCACCAAGATGAACTGCAAAACGAGAACGATGAAAATAATTGAGTACTTTTCTCCTGCATTCATCCACCCTTGGTATGAAAAGTTTGTCTTTGAACATCAGACCTCCGTCAAACTTGATCTTCCAATCCTCTAAGGTTGCTCCTCCTGAAAGCTGAGTTATCAACTCTTTTGCTTCTGGATTGTTCTATTGTCCTTCCATCACTACTCCAATTATCTCGGGCTGTAAAACCAGGTTGTGGATTCTTGCTGACCCGTTCCTCTCGATCAGCTTAAGATCGTAATCTGACAACACTTCCAACATCTTCCACTACAAGGATGTCATCCTAGCCACATTGCCATGTGACTTCCTGCTTAAGGCGTCGACCACTACATTGGCTTTTCCCAAGTGATAAAAGAGATTGAAGTCGTAATTTCCCAGATATTCCATCCATCTCCGTTGTCTCATATTCAGGTCCTTCTAAGTGAAGATATACTTAAGACTATGGTGATCAGAAAACACATTGAATTTCTCACCATACAGATAGTGCCTCCACAACTTCAACCAGAAGACAACGGCTGCTAACTCCAAATCGTGAGTTGGGTAGTTTTGCTCATGTCCCTTTAGCTATCTGGAACCATAAGCTACCACATTCCCTTCTTGCATCAGAACACATCCCAACTTAGATGCATCACAGTATACATTATAACCTCATCCTTGCTCGGGTATTATCAAACTGGAGAGGTGGTGAATTTCTCCTTTAACTCCTGAAATATTTTTTCACAAGCCGCGCTCCATTCGAACTTAACATTCTTTCTTGTCAATCGGGTCATTGGCACCGCGATCTGAGAAAGTGTGGAATAAACTTTCTATAATACCCAGCCAATCCCAGAAAGCTTTGAATCTCGAACACGTTCTTGGGGCTTTCCCAGTTCTTCACTATTTCTACTTTTGCTAGATCTACCGAGATCCCTTCTGTAGACACCACGTGTCCAGGAACTGAACTTGAGTTAACCAAAACTCACACTTGATCAGCTTAGCGTATAATATGTGGTCTCTAAGAGTCTGAAGGACAATGCGTAGATGACGTTCATGCTCCTCCTCAGACGACGAAAAGATCAAGATATCGTCTATGAAGACCATCACGAAATCTCTTAAGTACAGCCAAAAAACACGATTCATCAAATCATGAACATAGCTGGAGCGTTAGTCAAACCGAAAGGCATCACCACGAATTCATACAAGCCATACTACGTCCAGAAAGCAGTCTTAGGAATATCTTCCTCCCGAATCCACAGCTGATGATAGCCAGACCTCAGGTCGATTTTGGAAAAACATTTTGATTCTCTCAAAAGATCAAAGAGATCGTCTATTCTAGGTAATGGGTACTTATTCTTGATAGTTATCTGGTTGAGTTGTCGGTAATCTATACACATTCTCATCGATCAATCATTCTTTTTCACAAAGAGAGCAGGTCCGCCCCATGGCGAGTTGCTCTAACGAATGAAACCGAGTCTAAAAAGCTCATCTACCTGAGTAGCTAGCTCTCTCTGTTAGACCGACGACATCCGATAAAGTGCCATGGAAATAGGAGATGTTCCTGGCTGTAGGTCGATGACAAACACTATCTCTCGGCGTGGAGGTAGCCCAGCTAACTGGTCAGGAAACACATCCATAAACTCACACACCACCCGAGGAGCAATAGACCCTACACCACTTACATCTTCCCAACCCATGCTCACCACCAGACTACCAGGATAGGCCCTAAGGCCAGAGAAATCGACTCTCATCTTTTCATAGAGTACCAACTTCTCCATAAACCTTTCATCGGTCGAGGAGACCCCAAAAATTCTCCTTCGAGAATAGTCAATCAAAATTCTGTAACTTGACAACCAATCCATGCCAAGGATGATGTCAAAGTCCGTCATTTCTAAAACCAGAAAATCATAGGACAACTCTACACCACTAATTCTTAAAATGTATGATCTGGACATTTGGTTTACCAAAGCTTTCTTTCCCAAAGGTGATAATACCATTAATGGGTTAGCTACTTCTACCGATTGCAAATCCAATTTATCATAATAAGCTCTAGAAATAAAGGAATGCCAAGCACTGGTATCAAAGAGCACTCGTGCCAAAAAACTGAAAAGAGTAAATGTACCTTCCATCACTGTGTTCTCCATTGGTTCTTCTTCTGAGTCCCAATTGTGTATACATTCCCCTAGGTGGTTTGAGGACGTCCCTGTCGCCTCCCCTGTCCATTTCGTGGTGGTCCGTTCCTTGGTGCCACCGAGCCTCTTGAGGTTTGTTGAGAACCTCTGCCAACTGACGGTTGTACAACAGAATAAGATGGCCCCGCGTTCTGTGAAGCTGCGGCTCTACCAATATAAGGGCATTCTCTAAGTAGGTGTCCGGTCTGCTTGCAACGATGGCATGTCTTTTCCCTTCCTGCTAGGTAGAACTTAGATGTATGCCCAGGCTGCCTACAGGTATAACACACTAGTTGTCGTGTGTCAGATCGACTTGACTGCCCAGCACTAGGCTGGCTCTTTCTGAAGAATGGCTTTTTCTGGTTGAATTTGGCCCTTTTGTTAAAGAAAGGTTTCTGAAAATTTTCGGTGCTCCTATTGGTAGAATCCACTACATCCACCTTTGAAGCCTGACCGTTGATCTCCTCCAATGTGTTGAAGGTCAATCCGGCCACTTGACGTTAAAGAAAAGGTCGGAGTCCATTCTCAAAGTGTTGTATCTTCTCCTCCTCGTTTGCTGCAAACCAGGGCACAAACTGCATCAGATCGATGAATCTTATGGCATATTGTGCCACAGTGTCAAAACCCTGCTGGATGTTGAGGAATTCTCTCTTTCTCTCTTCTTGGATTGTTTTGGGAAAATACTGGGCCAGGAAGGCTGCTGAGAACTCCTCCCACGTCATAGCCTCGTGGTTACGGACCAGACTCTTGGCTTCCCACCATTCATAAGCACTCCCCTCCAACTGATACGTCGCCAAAGTTACCCTTAGATCATCGGCAATGGCCAAAGTGCTCAAGATCCGGCTGATTTGAGTGAGCTAGTTTCTTGCCATGTTGGGGTCCGTAGTTCCTGAGAAACTTGTCGGGTTTAGTTGCTTAAACTCTTTTAGAGCCGAAGTGGCTTTTCTTCCTGCGTCTTGACAGGAGGGTGTTGCATATTCTCGGCAATCCGTTGGGAAGCCTCTATCGCTGCGCGGATGGCTTCGTTAGGTATATCGCGGGGTAGAGGACCCATCCTCCTCCCACGGCAGTTTTTTCCATTTCTGTTTGATCCTAACATTTTCCTGTTATTTACGCTTGTGAATATTACTTAATTATTTAAAAAAAAAAAGTTGTTAAGATAAATCACAAGAAGTTGCATAATTCATTAGCAAACACTCAAACTTTCATTACATTACCAGGGTTGGTGGGATCAGAAAACCCTTCAAACAACAAAACATAGCTAATAACCCTTACAAAATCTCCACTCTTCCCCAACCTTCTCCTACTACCTCCAGTCTAATCTTCCGTGGAAGACCCTACATCATTATTGAAGTTGAAGAAGTTGTCAAGGCATGTCGCTGACGTGTGCCCTAACACTCCACAAGTCAAACAAGGTACTAATCCCAGTCCTCCAATGTAAGAACAATTAGTCCTTTCTCTTCCGTGCCCGCAGAATCTGCAAACTGGGCAAACCACATTAATAGGGTAGGGTAGAAGATGTAGTTGTGCCCCTCCTGGTTACATAGTTCGTAAACATATACCCTCAACTCCTCCGCAATCGGGGTAGCTGGAGTGTATTCTGGAGAGCCTATCTCCCCTACAGACTCTTCTAACACTGGGGCTTCTCCCACATACTCATTCTGCATAAAGGCTGGAAATTCTCCGACATTCTCGTTTGGCTCTACTTCAATATTTGGTACAACTCCAACAGTGTAGTTAGTATGCTGGAGTTACTGGTAGCTGATGTTAAGTCTATGGGACAACTTGGGGTTCCCTTGCCCCACTTCTTGGAATAATCCACACTGCTAGACATATCTGTATCACAAAAATAAAAATGTCATTTGCAATTCTAATCCAAAAATAGGTTCTAACTATGCTATAACCCATCACAGTCCTAGAGTTTGAGCTGAATCTCTGATACCAAGCTGTCACGCCCCGACTGGGAGGTGGGCCCGGAACGCCACTGATATTTTCTTTCTTGAAAGCCAACTCAAGAGGTCTAACTGGGCTGGATCGAAGGTTAAGCCCAAAAAGTCACACATGATTTCAACATGTGGACTCAAATACATACCATAAGCCTACCCATAAACAAACACAAACACATATTTCCATAAACAAAATATTATTCAATCATAACAGAGTAGCTACGATCACATAGTGGTTTATTACATAATCCAACACAGAAAATTACCACATACGGTACTTTACACAAATCATGGTTCCGAAGAACCAACATCAACAATTCTCCGCCAAGGGAGAAAACTAAGGTTACGCCAAAGGTTATCCTTCCTAAGCTTGATACGAAGGTTCCTCCTCCTCGAGTACATCTCCTGAAAGGTGAGTGGGGTGAGCTAACTAGCCCAGTAAAAGAAATATAGCAATGCAGTCTAATTAACATCAGGTTAATCAAATAATCAACATTTTCAAAATAACAGTTCAAAGCTTGCCAAAATCTCATTATCCGTCCATAACTGGTACCATCCACCGTAACCCCTAGATACTATACTGAGACCAATAGTGTTAAGTCCCGACACTATCAAAATACTTCTTACAAGTACATCTCCAGTACACACCCAAAAACCGGTACTGACACACCTGAAGTCAGTCACTATCGACCCACCTAATCCAGTAGATGTAAACCGACACACACAGGTCGGCAATGGTTAAATAGTAAAGGGTACGTGGAAGTAGTATCAACATCATCACAGCTCATAAGTGTAACACCCCGTCCTTTTTCACTCGTTTTCTGAAAATCAGAGTCTATTTTTTTTTTTAAAAGAGTGATAGAGAGCGGGACGTCACGAAGAGAGCTAAGTCCGACCCTTAACTGGCCAACCCTATTTGTGCATGGACTAAGTCCATGAAAACGGTTCACACATAACAATACAAACATGCGGATTAAAATATAACTGTGGAACCATAATAGAACCTAATTCTATTCCATTTTAGATAGCAAAGTACTCCAACAATCCATTCAGACCATAGCAAAGTTATCTAAGTTATTATATGCCGAATTCTAGCTACTCAAATTACAAGTCCATGAGTATCTTAAGCAAAATAAAAACTAAAAGCATCCAAGCTCCTATGCTTGGCCCTTTTCGTGTTCATCGTTCCCCTCGTTTTCTCTATCATCGACTAGGGTAGAAGAAGGGAGTTAGAACAACGCGCCCAGTAGGTATTCCATTTAGGGTCTACACATGGTTAGTACAAATCATATATATAACATAAAGTCAAAACCATATAAAACAATGACATGTCATGATGTCAAATGCAATGAGTCCCACCCATCACAAGTACAAATAACCTCTTGATGGAATTCTCATCATCAAGGTACCCCCACATAGGTCTTTTGGACTCCGCGACGGAGTGTGGCCCATCCGGTATCTTCTTAATGGGAAATGCACATCAAGGTATCCCCACATTGGTCTTTCGGACGCCCCGACAGAGTGTGGCCCCTCCGGTTATATATCCTTCACCCCATGCCATGCATGAGATGCTAATGAAACACATACTATTTTATATTGTAAACATAGCATTAAAACTCACATTTGAAAACATATCTTTTACAACGTAAATGCATCAAATTAAGATAAAAACATTGTACATAAACCCATGGTTTCAAAGAGGTAGAATCCTACCAAAGACCACTAACGTGTCCTAGCGCTTTTGTCCGGTAACCGTTCACGGTCGTACACACCTTGTGAGGTCCCGTTACCTGAAAATGTATCAATCAATTAAAACCATATCCCATTTGATTTACAATAATGTCCAAGTCCATAAACCCAACTTGTGGGGTTCCAAGTCCATAAACCCAACTTGTGGGGTTCGACCATACACCATGGCTGAACCTCACTTACTACGTTTTAGTCCCTCCTTTGATTTATTAATCAATCACCCCTAAGTTAATCATTTAATCACTTAGTCCACAAAATACATCTTAGTGGGGTTCGGCCATATAACATGCCCGAACCTCACCATCTTGGTTTTGTGCCCTTCTTTGACTCCTTTGATCTTTTAACTAAATTCCAAGATCATACCCCTTTTATTCATTAACCTTAACATACATAAACCCTAAGTCCATCAAAAACAATCCCCATGGGGTTCGGCCAAACATCATGGTCGAACCCATGGTCCATTATTTTCACTTATTTACATCATTGAGATTGTTCTATCTATGGTTGTCCATTTCATTCTTTAAAACATGCTTAGGCTATTAATAACCCACTAACATGGTTCATGCTTAGCATCTTAGCCATAATAAAATTAGGATTCAGCCATGCAATGGCCGAACCATGTCCTTAACCATATATCCATTTTACACCCTTTTAAAACATTCATAACAATCCATGGTTTTCATCCCTCAAAAACCCATAAAATAAACAATGTCGTTCCATGGGGTTCGGCTATACATATGGCCGAACCCTATGGTTCATCCTTCCAATTAAATTATTGTATTCATCCCTAATTTTCTTCCATGGGGTTCGGCCATACACCATGGCCGAACCCTATGGTTCCTTTCTTTAAACAAAATTATCAAAATACTTACTGGTTCCGCGACTCCTTCAGTTGTCAATCGCTCCGACTTGTTCTTCCGATCCTTTTCCTTCCTTAGCCTCTTTTGCATGTATTTCTACTTGACCTTTCACACAGATTATGCAACCTGCTGTATCTCTCTGTTGACACACGCTCTTAGTATTGTGTGTCTTCCCTCTCAGCCAGCCGTGTGTGATAGTCACGATCTTTGTCCCTTTATAGACTACAGTCGGGCCTAGAACTCCTCTGCAACGTCTCCTCTACGCTGGTGGTTTTCAGAGAGAATGCCTCCCACGTTGAATCTGTGTATTGGGTTGTCTACACAGAATAACGTCAAGACTTGCTCGACAGATCCAAACAAACCTTGCTGTTTGCCACTTCAACTTGCCTTTCTCTGTTATGAAAACTAGAATGGTTTTCAGCTGAACTTAGAGAGAGATCCCTCCAAGCCCCTAGTTCTCAGGTCTGAAACCCAATACTTTCAACAAACTAGAACTCCCCCTTGTTTTCTCTCTAAAATCGTGTCTCTCAATGATGATACACGCATCGATATCTCAATTGATATTGCAGCAGTCCTTATATAAGTTGTGCAATCTGTGCCGAATTAGCAATTGCCCAAACGTTGTCTCAATAGATCTGCACGGTGACGGTACCTACTATTGTAACAGTCCTTCCTTCTATGGACTTTTACTCCCATTTGACCAGCCAGTTTTCCTTATCTCAGCCAACTCAGGCGATCTTTTATTCTAGCAACATAACAACGTTGTGTGTCCTAACCTTGCCAAAAAGGACACCTTCAAGGAAACAAAGTCCTTTTGAATCTAGGACTCCCATCGTCAGCCAACTTCTTAATTTTGAAGAGAAAATTTAGGAGTTTAATTCAAGCCAATTCCAACAAACTCCACCTTCGTGCTTCTCATGCAAGAACCTGCTGTATATCACCATGTATACACATCTCATGTGTTGTCCCATGAAGCTACAATCCAGCCAGTTTTATGCTAGAATGCAAATCAAATTAAATTAGATTCATGCTTACTCTATATGTATATATCCTAAAAATACACCCTTTTATACATAGAAGCTACCACCGAAACCACATGCAACCATATCTACATACAGCCAATCACCGCCCAATGTAATGTTCGAATATCAAACCCAATCTTTAGGATTTCCAGTCAATATATTATGTACCATATCAGCTACATCCTAATCTTGTTGTGATCCCTCCTTAATTTGTGTACGCATGTGTGTCATCCTCATCTATAGACATATTGTATTACCATTTTAATTCAGCCACATTTAATTAGGCTTGAACTCACTTGGTGGTCAACCAAGTTAACCACGACCCATTGGGTCCCAATTGGGCATTTTGACCCAAATAGCAACATTGACCCAATTAACTGCGCTTTACCCATTTACTTTAAATTGAACCTTATACCATAACCGTTGGGTCCTAATTGGACCATTGACCCAACACCTTACCCATCTAAGATTTATATCCATTAATTCACAATTAAAATGGCAAATTCCGTAAATATTGATAACATGGGATTCCGAAGTGTTACAATACAACCCTCTTTTTAAAATTTTCATCCTGAAAATCGAGTGAAGTAGGGTTTGAAACATTTACATAAATAGCTCAGGATGACCTGTTCTCATTTCCGATTCGAGTTTCCAAGTGGCTTCCTAAATGCCATGTCGATCCCATACCACCTTGACAAATTGAATCGCTCGGTTCCGTAATACCCTTTGTTATGTGTCCACCACTCGGACAGGTATTTCGACATATGTCACATCGCTTTGGACATCTATGTTTTGTATATTCAGTACATGAGAGGGATCAGGATTGTACTTCCTCAACATCGATATATGGAACACATCGTGCAAAGATACCAACTGTGAAGGGAGTGCCAATTGATAAGCCACGTCCCCCATCCTTCTTATGATTGAAAACGGTCCCACATATCTTGGCGACAGTTTCCCCTTCTTTCCAAATCTCATGTGTCACTTTCGTGGTGAGACTTTCAAGAACACCGTGTCCCCCAGTTCAAATTCAAGGAACCTCCTCCTCTTGTCAGCATAGCTCTTCTGACGACTTTGCCCAGCCAATAGATGCTGCCATATCAACTGTATCTGCGATGTAGTCTCTGCAACCAACTCAGGTCCAATCAGTGTAGGCTCACCGGCCTCTGTCCAGCACACGGGTGATCTACATGGTCTACCATATAAAGCTTCAAATGGAGCCATCTGGAGGCTTGCCTGGTAACTGTTGTTGTATGAGAATTTTACCAACGGCAAGTGATCCTCCCATCCACCCTTGAAATCTAACATGCATGCTCTCAACATATCCTCCAATATTTGTATTGTCCTCTCAGACTACCCATCAGTCTGTGGATGGAATGTTGTGCTAGTCAGTAGGTCTGTTCCCATGGCCGACTGCATGCTCTGCGATTGTAACACCCTGGAATTTCAAAGTTATCAATTTATATGAATTTATTCATATTTACGGAATTGCCATTGTGATATATTTGAGTTGAATTTAAATGGGTCAATGGTTCAAACAAGACCCAATGGTTAGTAGTTTTAATTACAAAACAAATAAATGGATAAGGTGGACTCAAATGGGTCAAGAGTTGTAATTCGGTCAAATGGGTCAAAATGGCGAATTTGGACCCAATGGGTCGGGTTTGACTTTGTTGACCACTAAGTGAGTCCAAGATTGATTAAATTGGGGCTGGTTGGAGTTTGAAATAAAATCATATAGTTAAGTTAAATAGTGAGCTGATTTGGAAATAAATTATAAGTGAGTGAATTGATTTGAATTAAGTTATGAGTAAGTGAGTTATTTTAAATTATAAATGAGTTTGATGGAATATTTATTCTAAGTGAGTGAGGTGTAGATAAAAGGTTTTTGGTTGTTTTCAAATTCAAACATGTTCCAACGTTGGTTGCATGGAAATTATGGCCTATGCATGAAACTCCAAAGATGGAGACAATTGGAGTTGCCGTTTCATGGAGTTACAAAAGGGGTCCTTGACTTTTCAAATTCAAAAAGGTTAGAAGACACGTTGGAAAGGGCATGAGGGTTTATTCCATGCTTAGGTATTCAAAGAGACAACCAATGGAGGGAGGGTGAAGCACATGGGAGTTTCATTTACATGTGAAACTCTCACATGCAAAATTAATGCAAGATGGATAGTGTGAGGAATGCACACAGCAAAACCGTTGGGAACCCTTGGTGTTTCATCTCAAGATGAAACCCCCATTTGGTTTATTAATAAGAGAAGGAGCCAAGGAGGGGGATTACACAAATTCAATCCAAAAAGGGACGTTGGATGCTTGGGGAGGTTTCATTGCATAGATGAAACCCCCAAGTAAGCATAAAGGACTTGGGGTTAATGTGGGAGTTACATGTGAGGTTAACCTTGGGCTGAAGTTGATTAGCCAAGGGGATTTCATTCTCTATCATTATCTCTTCCTCTCTTGAGCATCCTCCATCTCTCCAAACATCAAGAACAACAGCTGGATTATTGATATGAAATCAGTCCTTGATTGATTTATTTCACTAAGACAAAAGTATACTTTGAGCAAAGGAGTTGGCATCAAGGTTTCCCATCTAAAAGCCAATATTCTATCTATCTCTCTTTGCTGTCCTTGATTTTTCCAAACACCTAGAGCAGCAGCTGGTTGCTTAATCAGTCCTTGACCATCAAGGAATCAAGAAGAAGGAGAGGCTAAGAAAGGGAAAGGAACAAGCCGGAGGGAAGATCAATTGGAGGAGTCGCGGAAACGGTAGGTTTTCGATAAACAATTTTTAAATCATGACCCGGCCATTGGATGGCCAAATCTAACAAGGGTTAGATATTGGATGGAGGTACATGAATGAGATAAAAAGATGGACCATAGGGTTCGGCCCCATTGGATGGCCGAACCCCATGGAAATAATTGATTTATTTGGATGGTTTTTGGAAGTTAAAACCATACAAGTATGGGACTGTTTTTAGATGATAAAAGTGGATTATGTTTGATGTTTTTAAAGGACAAAAATCATGTCAAAACATGGTAAATTTTATATATGTCAAATGGGTCATTTTGTGGCCAAAAATCAGTAAGTAGGATAAGAAGATTTACATCAAGGAAACCTTGGGGTTCGGCCATGTGTATGGCCTAACCCCATGGACTGTTTTTGATGGTTATTTGGGTCAAGTGTAGGATGGATTTTTATGTAAACATAATGTGCTTTGATTTAAGAATAAACTAAGTTTATAAATGGATAAATGGATCTAAACCATAGGCCATGAGGTTCAGCCACTTCGGTGGGCCGAACCCCATGAAATGGTATAACATTTCATGGAAGTATTAAATGGTTTTGTGAGATTTTAAAGGATTTAAAGTGAAGATAAGTTTACTGTTTTTTTAGGTAAGTAGGGCTTGGCTGAACCATATTAATACTATGGTTAAATTATGGATTAAAACCATGGACCATAGGGTTCGGCCATATGTATGGCCGAACCCCATGGACTGTTATGTGGATATTTGGATTGAGTTTTACAAAATGGAAATCATACAAAGTGATGGGCTTATTGGATGGTTTTGAAAGGTAAAAACATGACAACATTATACTGTTATCCTATGTCTAAATGAGACCAAAAACATGTTTAAAAGGACCAAAACTATGGGGTTCTATGACTAAGATAGGACATGGAAGTTTAAGTGGATTTTTGGGACTTAGACTAAGTTAGAATCACATGAATGAATGCTGAACTTGCTGTTATGTACATAAGGTTTTGGGATTTCTAGAATGGTGCACAAGCCGTGATCGGAAGACGGTTCAAAGGAAGGGTCAAACAAAGTAAACAAGTGTAGGTTTCCGACCTTTATTGTAACCACTATTTCATATGTTGTTTTATGTTGATTTCGATAACTTATATGATTGTAAAGTTATGTTTCTAAATGATATATTTGCATAGACATCTCATGCATGGCATGGGATGATGGTGTTGTAACCGGAGGCCACACTCCATCGGGGCGTCCGAAAGACCACTGTGGGGTACCCTAATGATGAGAATCCCATCAGGAGGAATCCAGGAGGGCACGCTCCATCGGGGCGTCCAAAAGACCACTGTGGGTTACCTTGACGATGAGAATCCCGTCAAGTGATGGCTATGTTGAATGGTGATGGGTGTGACTCATTACATGTTCATTTCATACATACCATGTTTTTATAGAATTTTGTCACACATGTATTATTATTATACTATTTGCATGTTTTTGACTAACCATGTGGTAGCCCTATTCGGAAACACTACTGGGCGCGTTGATCTAACGCCCTATCTATATCCTTAGTGGATGATGCAGGGAAAGGGAAGAACATGGATCGAGATGAGGACCAAGTACGGAAACTTGGGCGGTTTGAATGATTGGAATGGATTATGAATGGACTATTTTATGGACTTAATATTTGATATATTTGGACAATGTAATTTGGTAATTAGTTATGTTGGCTTGTAATAAGTAGTTAAGATAGATGCTATGGTTTGTTTTATGTTGGATGTTTTAATTAAACGATTAGTTAAGATTGATTAGTAATTTTGGAGAATGAGTTATGTACTTTGCTATCTAAGAATGGAAAATTGGATTAGTCATAGGTTCTATTATAACCTCAGTTAGATTTAAACTAAGTTAATTCCGCAAGTTATATATGTACCATGTGCGGATCAGTTTTATGGACTTAGTTCATACGCACATGGGCTTGGCCAGTTAAGGGTCGGATTTAGATATCCGAACTTAACTCGCGTAGTGACACTCTGCCCCGATCACATGATTATTTTAAATAAAAAAAAAAAAATAAACTCTGAAAATTAGAGTGAAAAGGGCGGGGTGTTACAGTTGGTATCAGAGCGAAACGGAAAGTTGAATCTTCCGAAGTAAGATTAAGACGGTTTCATGTCTCACTGGCGGATAAGAATCCCAATTGACCGACTCTTCAGAGTCCGCTGACTGGGGGCCGGATTAATTTACTTCGTGGACTCAGACTGAACAAATCAATCTGAGAACAACAGTGAAAGATAGCAAAAGTACAGTATTATAATTGATCTATCAAACGTAGCAAAATAGGATATACATCCCCCAATACCCCCAATTGAGAAAAACAAACATAGGGAATTTAGAGACTCTCCCGTCAAAAACAAATAGAAAACCAAGTTTGCTTATTTGGAAATCTCCCCAAAATTGTGAAAAATACAAACTGTACGAGGAAACTAAGTCAATAATGTTTTTATGACTTAGGGAAATGGCTCCAAAGAAAAGGATCCCTCAGAACCAGAAAGGGAAGGAAAAGGTGTTGCAAATCACGCAACATGAGAAAGTGTTATCACAACACGAAAAATCTGTGCATGAGAAGGAGCCGTCTATACATGAGAAAGAGGTAACCCAACCTGATGAGGAGCAATCTGTTCATGAAAAGTCGCACAATGGGGAAGAATCACAGCACTCTTGGAGGGAAGAAAAGGGGAGTGAGAACGCATCACGGAAGAAGGGAGAAGGGAACAGTGGTGTACATATACCACATGTGCCGCCTGAACTTCAGGGCTTAGTCCAAGCAGTGGTAACCTCCGTACTCCAGCAACATATGAATGGGAGTGAAAGTTCCAGGGATGCCAGTGATCGGAGTATGGCACGAGAATTTCAACAACAGCGTCCTCCTTACTTCAAAGGGAAGGAAGGGGCTGTCGGAGCCGAGCATTGGCTAAAGAAGATCACTCAGATCTTAAAATTACTTAAGATCTCGAGTCATGCTGACAGGATTCTACTGGCTACTTCACAATTGATAGAAGATGCTGGTAAATGGTGGGAGGTGGTGGAGAAGCAGAGGGCACTCATACCAGTTAGGGAGAGGACGGCCATAACATGGAATGAGTTTTCAGCAACCTTTCTGGAACACTACTTTCCAGAGGAGGAGAAGGAGCGACAGACGGAACTTTTTCTGTACTTGGTACAAGGCTCTATGACGGTGGCAGAGTATCACCGTGAATTTCTCAGTTTATCCATTTATGCATTCTATATGGTGGACACAGAACTTTGTAAGGCAAGAAAGTTTGAGAGGGGTCTACGGCCAAACATCAGGGCCAAAGTGACCATATTTAAGTGCACCACATTGGCTGAGGTGGTCAGAAAGGCCACAATAGCAGAACAGGAGTTGAATGCAATGGTGCGGTTTGACAATCGCCGAGCTCCAAGTGGGAGGGGTGGGTTCCAGCCCAACAAGAGGTTCCGTCCGAACTTCAATAGACCATCACCATCTTCAGGGTCCACGGGGGACTTTCGTCCCAATCAGCCCTCCCCATCTGCATCAGTCACCCAGTCATTCAAAGGGGTGAACAACTGTTTCCACTGTGATCAGCCGGGTCACTTCAAGAGAGACTGTCCAAAGCTCAATAAGCTCTCATATTCCAGAGGATCTTTCCATCCACCAGCTAGGCCAGCTAACTCCCGAGGAGGCAAGACTTATAATCAGGTGGGACGGGCGCCTAATCCTACCGGATCTGGACAACTATTTGCTCTGGAACCTCCTGAGGATGTGGATCATTCTGTGATTCAAGGTATAGCCGTTGTCAATAGTTCTTATGCTTATGCATTGTTTGATTCTGGAGCATCGCACTCTTTTATATCTGCATCCTTTATAACTGCTACTGGAACACTAGTTCAAAAGCTGTCCACCACACTCACAGTAGTATCCCCTATCGGAGACACGTCTTTGGGACTCATATGCACAGCCATAAATACAGAACTCGCTGGACTCAGATTTGAGTTCAATTATCTGGTACTCGACATGACTGACTAGGATATTATATTTGGCATGGACTGGTTGGCTGGTTATGAAGCCAATATTGATTGTTATCGCCGAAGAGTGACATTTTGGTCACCCGAGGGAAAGCAGTATATAGTTCGTGCCGACAAGCAAAGCAGACTGCAGGAAGGGTTGCATCATTTGGTGTTGAACAAAATTGTCATCAACAAAGCACCAGTCACTGAACTTCCAGCAATTGTGAAAGAATTTGTTGATGTCTTTCGAAAAGAACTCCCTGGTATACCGCCTATGAGGGAGCTCAATTTTGAGATCAAGCTGTATCCTGGTACCTCACCAGTGTCTCTACCCCATTATCGGATGACACTAGCAGAAATGTCTGAGTTGAAGAAGCAGCTTGATGAGTTACTCAGACTGGGTTGCATTCGGAACAGCACATCATCATGGGGAGTTCCAGTGTTGTTCGTGAAAAAGAAGGATGGTTCACTTAGAATGTGTGTGGACTACCGGAAGTTGAATCAACTAACTGTCCGGAACAAGTATCCTCTACCCAGGATCGATGATTTATTCGATCAGTTGAGGGGATCCAGTCACTTTTCCAAGATTGACCTGATGTCCGGTTATCATCAAATCCGGGTCAGGGAGGAAGATATTGAGAAGACAGCTTTCAGAACACGGTATGGACTATTTGAATTTGTAGTCATGCCATTTGGGCTTACCAACGCACCGGCTGTGTTCATGGACTTAATGAACAGAATCTTCCGTCCATATCTGGATCGGTTTGTTATAGTGTTCATTGACGATATCCTGATCTATTCCAAGAGTCAAGAGGATCATGCTGAGCATCTACGAATAGTATTGAACACCTTGAGACAGAACCAGTTGTATGCCAAAGCAAGTAAATGCGAATTTTGGCTACCTGAGGTCAAATTCTTGGGGCATGTTATAACAGCAGATGGTATAGCCGTTGATCCGGCTAAGGTGGCAGCAGTAAGTGAGTGGAAAGCACCAAAGAATGTCACTGAAATCCGTAGCTTTCTGGGTTTGGCTGGATATTATAGGAAGTTTATCATGGGCTTCTCCAAAATTGCATCTCCATTGACTCGACTCACGCAGAAAGGAGTCAAATATGAATGGTCAGAGTTGTGCAATCAGAGATTTGAGGAGCTGAAAGAGAGACTTACAACTGCTCCTATTTTAGTTTTACCGGAAAGAGGCAAAGGTTATGAAGTACAATGTGATGCATCAGGAGAGGGACTGGGATGTTCACTCATGCAACGTGATCGGGTGGTGGCATATGGTTCAAGACAACTAAAGATACATGAATGCCTCTACCCCACACATGATCTGGAATTAGTTGCGGTGGTCTTCGCTCTCAAAAGCTGGAGACACTATCTATATGGTGAGAAGTTTGAAGTATTTTCAGATCACAAGAGCTTGAAGTATTTATTTGATCAGAAAGAGCTCAACCTGAGGCAGCGCAGATGGATGGAATATCTGGCGGACTATGAATTTGCGCTCCGATGTCATCCGGGAAAGGCCAACAAAGTGGCGGATGCTCTCAGCCGCATGTCTCATGCATCAGTGGCATGTTTGATCAGGACTGAATGGGAGATGTTGAATTCCATTCGTGAGTTTAATCTATACATCACAAACCATGGGAGTATGTACAATTTGATCATACAATCCAACATGGTTACAAAGATTGAACAGGAGCAGCGAACAGATCCGGAAATGGCAGAGACATGGGCCAAGATGTCTATTGGCGAGGTTGTACCAGATTGGGAATTACGACCAGGACAGGGTCTTATGTTCCGGGGTAGAATTTATGTGCCAAGAAGCTGCAGAAAAGAATTACTGATAGAGGCACATCAGAGCAAGCTCTCCATTCATCCGGGTAGCACAAAAATGTATCATGACTTAAAAAGACATTATTGGTGGCATGGACTCAAGAAGGATGTTGCAGAGTTCGTGGCTCATTGTTTAACTTGTCAACAGGTTAAGACGGAACATCAGAAGCCACCAGGGTTACTCAAACCCTTAGCAGTGCCGGAATGGAAATGGGAGCACATTTCCATGGACTTTGTGACGGGGTTGCAGAGGTCTTCGAAGGGCAATGACGCTATATGGGTCGTGGTAGATCGACTGACCAAATCTGCGCATTTTATTCCTAACAAGATGTCGGATTCATCAGAGACATTGGGTCGGAGATATATCAAAGACATCATCAGATTAGATGGTATCCCACGGACTATAGTGTCTGATAGAGATGGTCAATTCACCGGCAGCGTATGGCAGAGCATGCAGTCGGCCATGGGGACCGATCTACTTATTAGTACAGCATTCCATCCATAGACCGATGGACAATCGGAAAGAACAATACAAACGTTGGAGGACATGTTGAGGGCGTGCATGCTAGACTTCAAAGGTGGATGGGAGGATCATTTGCCATTAGTGGAATTTTCTTATAACAATGGCTACCAAGCAAGTCTTCAGATGGCACCATTCGAAGCTTTGTATGGTAGACCATGCAGGTCACCAGTGTGCTGGACCGAGGTCGGCGAACCTTCGCTGATAGGACCCGAGTTGGTTGTCGAAACTACTGCACAGATCCAGTTGATACGTCAACATTTGTTGACCGCACAGAGTCGGTAAAAGAGCTATGCTGATAAGAGGAGGAGGTTTCTCGAATTTGAAGTGGGAGACATGGTATTCTTGAAGGTCTCACCACGAAAAGGGCACATGAGATTTGGAAAGAAAAGAAAATTGTCGCCAAGATATGTGGGACCGTTTTCAATTATCAGAAGGATGGGAGATGTAGCCTATCAGTTGGCACTTCCTTCCCAATTGGCGTCTCTACATGATGTATTCCATGTGTCGATGCTAAGAAAGTACAACCCTGATCCGTCTCAGGTTTTGAATGTGCAAGATATAGATGTGCAAAGCAACGTCACTTATGTCAAGAAGCCGGTCAGAATATTAGAGAGTGAGCAAAGGGTGTTGCGTAATCGAGCGATTCAGTTCGTCAAGGTGGTATGGGATCGACATGGTGTTGAGTAAGCCACTTGGGAACTGGAATCGGAGATGAGAACATCTCATCCTGAATTGTTTGTATGAATTATTTTGAAATCCTACTTCGATCGATTTTCGGGACGAAAATTATAAAAAGAGTATTGGATTGTAACACCCTGGAATTTCAAAGTTATCAATTTATATGAATTTATTCATATTTACGGAATTGCCATTGTGATATATTTGAGTTGAATTTAAATGGGTCAATGGTTCAAACAAGACCCAATGGTTAGTAGTTTTAATTACAAAACAAATAAATGGATAAGGTGGACTCAAATGGGTCAAGAGTTGTAATTCGGTCAAATGGGTCAAAATGGCTAATTTGGACCCAATGGGTCGGGTTTGACTTTGTTGACCACTAAGTGAGTCCAAGATTGATTAAATTGGGGCTGGTTGGAGTTTGAAATAAAATCATATAGTTAAGTTAAATAGTGAGCTGATTTGGAAATAAATTATAAGTGAGTGAATTGATTTGAATTAAGTTATGAGTAAGTGAGTTGTTTTAAATTATAAATGAGTTTGATGGAATATTTATTCTAAGTGAGTGAGGTGTAGATAAAAGGTTTTTGGTTGTTTTCAAATTCAAACATGTTCCAACGTTGGTTGCATGGAAATTATGGCCTATGCATGAAACTCCAAAGATGGAGACAATTGGAGTTGCCGTTTCATGGAGTTACAAAAGGGGTCCTTGACTTTTCTCAAAAAGGTTAGACTACACGTTGGAAAGGGCATCAGGGTTTATTCCATGCTTAGGTATTCAAAGAGACAACCAATGGAGGGAGGGTGAAGCACATGGGAGTTTCATTTACATGTGAAACTCTCACATGCAAAATTAATGCAAGATGGATAGTGTGAGGAATGCACACAGCAAAACCGTTGGGAACCCTTGGTGTTTCATCTCAAGATGAAACCCCCATTTGGTTTATTAATAAGAGAAGGAGCCAAGGAGGGGGGTTACACAAATTCAATCCAAAAAGGGACGTTGGATGCTTGGGGAGGTTTCATTGCATAGATGAAAACCCCAAGTAAGCATAAAGGACTTGGGGTTAATGTGGGAGTTACATGTGAGGTTAACCTTGGGCTGAAGTTGATTAGCCAAGGGGATTTCATTCTCTATCATTATCTCTTCCTCTCTTGAGCATCCTCCATCTCTCCAAACATCAAGAACAACAGCTGGATTATTGATATGAAATCAGTCCTTGATTGATTTATTTCACTAAGACAAAAGTATACTTTGAGCAAAGGAGTTGGCATCAAGGTTTCCCATCTAAAAGCCAATATTCTATCTATCTCTCTTTGCTGTCCTTGATTTTTCCAAACACCTAGAGCAGCAGCTGGTTGCTTAATCATTCTTTGACCATCAAGGAATCAAGAAGAAGGAGAGGCTAAGAAAGGGAAAGGAACAAGCCGGAGGGAAGATCAATTGGAGGAGTCGCGGAAACGGTAGGTTTTCGATAAACAATTTTTAAATCATGACCCGGCCATTGGATGGCCAAATCTAACAAGGGTTAGATATTAGATGGAGGTACATGAATGAGATAAAAAGATGGACCATAGGGTTCGGCCCCATTGGATGGCCGAACCCCATGGAAATAATTGATTTATTTGGATGGTTTTTGGATGTTAAAACCATACAAGTATGGGACTATTTTTAGATCATAAAAGTGGATTAAGTTTGATGTTTTTAAAGGACAAAAATCATGTCAAAACATGGTAAATTTTATATATGTCAAATGGGTCATTTTGTGGCCAAAAATCAGTAAGTAGGATAAGAAGATTTACATCAAGGAAACCTTGGGGTTCGGCCATGTGTATGATGGATTTTTATGTAAACATAATGTGCTTTGATTTAAGAATAAACTAAGTTTATAAATGGATAAATGGATCTAAACCATAGGCCATGAGGTTCAACCAATTGGGTGGGCTGAACCCCATGAAATGGTATGACATTTCATGGAAGTATTAAATGGTTTTGTGAGATTTTAAAGGATTTAAAGTGAAGATAAGTTTACTGTTTTTTTAGGTAAGTAGGGCTTGGCTGAACCATATTAATACTATGGTTAAATTATGGATTAAAACCATGGACAATGGTTGGATTAATTACACCAAGAACCATAGGGTTCGGCCATATGTATGGCCGAACCCCATGGACTGTTATGTGGATATTTGGATTGAGTTTTACAAAATGGAAATCATACAAAGTAATGGGCTTATTGGATGGTTTTGAAAGGTAAAAACATGAGAACATTATAATGTTATCCTATGTCTAAATGAGACCAAAAACATGTTTAAAACGACCAAAACTATGGGGTTCTATGACTAAGATTGGACATGGAAGTTTAAGTGGATTTTTGGGACTTAGACTAAGTTAGAATCACATGAATGAATGCTGAACTTGCTGTTATGTACATAAGGTTTTGGGATTTCTAGAATGGTGTATAAGCCGTGATCGGAAGACAGTTCAAAGGAAGGGTCAAACAAAGTAAACAAGTGTAGGTTTCCTACCTTTATTGTAACCACTATTTCATATGTTGTTTTATGTTGATTTCGATAACTTATATGATTGTAAAGTTATGTTTCTAAATGATATATTGGCATAGACATCTCATGCATGGCATGGGATGGTGTTGTAACCGGAGGCCACACTACGTCGGGGCGTCCGAAAGACCACTGTGGGGTACCCTGATGATGAGAATCCCATCAGGAGGAATCCGGAGGCCACACTCCGTCGGGGCGTCCGAAAGACCACTGTGGGTTACCTTGAAGATGAGAATCCCGTCAAGTGATGTCTATGTTGAATGGTGATGGGTGGGACTCATTACATGTTCATTTCATACATAGCATGTTTTTATAGAATTTTGTCACACATGTATTATTACTATACTATTTGCATGTTTTTGACTAACCATGTGGTAGCCCTATTCGGAAATACTACTGGACGTGTTGATCTAACGCCCTATCTATATCCTTAGTGGATGATGCAGGGAAAGGGAAGAACATTGATCGAGAAGAGGACCAAGTACAGAAACTTGGGCGGTTTGAATGATTAGAATGGATTATGAATGAACTATTTTATGGACTTGATATTTGATATATTTGGATAATGTAATTTGGCAATTAGTTATGTTGGCTTGTAATAAGTAGTTAAGATAGATGCTATGGTTTGTTTTATGTTGGATGTTTTGATTAAACGATTAGTTAAGATTGATTAGTAATTTTGGAGAATGAGTTATGTACTTTGCTATCTAAGAATGGAAAATTGGATTAGTTATAGGTTCTATTATAACCTCAGTTAGATTTAGACTAAGTTAATTCCACAAGTTATATATGTACCATGTGCGGATCAGTTTTATGGACTTAGTTCATACGCACATGGGCTTGGCCAGTTAAGGGTCGGATTTAGATATCCGAACTTAACTCGCGTCGTGACACTCTGCCCCGATCACATGATTATTTTAAATAAAAAAAAATAAACTCTGAAAATTAGAGTGAAAAGGGCGGGGTGTTACAGTTGGTATCAGAGCGAAACGGAATGTTGAATCTTCCGAAGTAAGATTAAGACGGTTTCATGTCTCACTGACGGATAAGAATCCCAATTGACCGACTCTTCGGAGTCCACTGACTGGGGGCCGGATTAATTTACTTCGTGGACTCAGACTGAACAAATCAATCTGAAAACAACAGTGAAAGATAGCAAAAGTACAGTATTATAATTGATCTATCAAATGTAGCAAAATAGGATATACATCCCCCAATACCCCCAATTGAGAAAAACAAACATAGGGAATTTAGAGACTCTCCCCTCAAAAACAAATAGAAAACCAAGTTTGCTTATTTGGAAATCTCCCCAAAATTGTGAAAAATACAAACTGTACGAGGAAATTAAGTCAATAATGTTTTTATGACTTAGAGAAATGGCTCCAAATAAAGGATCCCTCAGAACCAGAAAGGGAAGGAAAAGGTGTTGCAAATCACGCAACATGAGAAAGTGTTATCACAACATGAAAAATCTGTGCATGAGAAGGAGCCGTCTATACATGAGAAAGAGGTAACCCAACTTGATGAGGAGCAATCTGTTCATGAAAAGTCGCACAATGGGGAAGAATCACAGCACTCTTGGAAGGAAGAAAAGGGGAGTGAGAACGCATCACGGAAGGAGGGAGATGGGAACAGTGGTGTACATATACCACATGTGCCGCCTGAACTTCAAGGCTTAGTCCAAGCAGTGGTAACCTCTGTACTCTAGCAACATATGAATGGGAGTGAAAGTTCCAGGGATGCCAGTGATCGGAGTATGGCACGAGAATTTCAACAACAGCGTCCTCCTTACTTCAAAGGGACTATTTTATGGACTTGATATTTGATATATTTGGACAATGTAATTTGGTAATTAGTTATGTTGGCTTGTAATAAGTAGTTAAGATAGATGCTATGGTTTGTTTTATGTTGGATGTTTTGATTAAACGATTAGTTAAGATTGATTAGTAATTTTGGAGAATGAGTTATGTACTTTGCTATCTAAGAATGGAAAATTGGATTAGTCATAGGTTCTATTATAACCTCAGTTAGATTTAGACTAAGTTAATTCCACAAGTTATATATGTACCATGTGCGGATCAGTTTTATGGACTTAGTTCATACGCACATGGGCTTGGCCAGTTAAGGGTCGGATTTAGAGATCCGAACTTAACTCGCGTCGTGACACTCTGCCCCGATCACATGATTATTTTAAATAAATAAAAAATAAACTCTGAAAATTAGAGTGAAAAGGGCGGGGTGTTACAGCGATACTCTACCGGTGAATCGGCCATCTCGGTCGGACACAATAGTCCGAGGTATACCATGCAATCTGATGATATCCTTGATATACCGCCGACCCAAAGTCTCAGATGAGTCTGTCATCTTAATGGGAAGAAAATGTGCAGACTTGGTCAGTCGGTCTACCACGACCCATATCGCATCGTTGCCCTTTGAAGACCTTGGCAACCCTGTCACAAAATCCATGGAGATGTACTCCCATTTCCATTCCGGCACTGGTAAGGGTTTGAGTAACCCTGGTAGCTTCTGATGTTCCGTCTTGACCTGCTAACAGGTTAAGCAATGAGCCACAAATTCTGCCACATCCCTCTTGAGTCCATGCCACCAGTAATGTCTCTTCAGGTCGTGATACATCTTGGTGCTGCCCGGATGAATAGAGAGTTTGGTCTGATGTGCCTCAATCAGTAATTCTTTTCTGCAGCTCTTAGGCACATATATCCTTTCTCGGAATACAAGACCATGTCCCGGTCGTAACTCCCATTTCGGTATGACTACACCAGTAGACATCTTGGCCCATATATCCTCCACTTCCGGGTCTACCCGCTGTTCCTATTCAATCTTGGTAACCATGTTGGATCGTATGATCAAATTGTACATACTCCCATGGTTATTTATATATAAATTGAACTCTCGTATGGTATTCAGTATTTCCCATTCTGTCCTAATCAAACATGCCACTGATGCATGTGATATGCGGCTGAGGGCATCTGCCACCTTTTTCGCCTTGCCATGGTGATAACAAAGTGCGAACTCATAATCCTGTAGATATTCCATCCATCTGTGCTGCCTCAGGTTAAGCTCTTTCTGATCAAACAAGTACTTCTAGCTCTTATGATCTAAAAACACTTCAAATTTCTTGCCATATAGATAATGTCTCCAGCTTTTGAGAGCGAAGACCACTGCGGCTAGTTCAAGATTGTGCGTAGGATAGAGGCGTTCATGTATTTACAATGGTCTTGAACCATAAGCCACCACACGTTGAGTTTGACTGAGGATTCACCCAAGTCCCTCTCCTGAAGCACCGCATTGTACCTCATAACTCTTGCCTCTTTCTGGCAAAATCAAAATAGGAGCCGTTGTAAGTCTATCTTTCAGATCCTCAAATCTTCGATTGCATACATCTGACCACTCAAATTTAACTCCTTTCTGAGTGAGCCGGGTAAGTGGAGATGCTATCTTGGAGAAATCCATGATAAACCTCCTGTAGTAACTAGCCAATCCCAAGAAACTACGGATCTCGGTTACATTCTTTGGCGTTTTTCATTCTCCCACTACCGCCACTTTAGTCGGGTCCACGACTATACCTTCTGCTGATATGACATGTCCCAAGAAGTTAACCTTGGGTAGCCAGAATTCACACTTGCTGGCTTTGGCATATAACTCGGTCTTCTTCAAAGTGTCCAAAACCATCCTCAGGTGCTTAGTGTTCTTCCTGAGTTTTGGAATAAATCAAAATGTCATCAATAAATACAATGACAAATTGGTCCAAGTAAGGACGGAAAATCCTGTTCATTAGATCCATGAACACAGCCGGTACATTGGTGAGTCCAAACGGCATGACTACAAACTCATATAGTCCATACCACGTTCTGAAGGTTGTCTTTTCTATATCCTCCTCCCTAACCTGGATTTGATGGTATCCGGACATCAGGTCAATCTTAGAGAAATGACTGGAACCTCTAAGTTGATCAAATAGATCATCGATCCTGGGTAGAGGGTACTTGTTTCTGACCGTCAGCTGGTTCAGTTTTCAGTAATCCACACACATACGGAGTGAACTATAACGCCCGGCCCTTTTTCACTCGCTTCTTCCCGTAAATTCAGAGTATATTTTTTTTTTATAACAGAGTAGAGTGATAAAGCGCGGGACGTCACGACGCTAGCTAAGTCCGAACTTCCAAAGTCCGACCCTTAACTGGCCAACCCTATGTGTGCATGGACTTAGTCCACTAAAATGGTTTACACATAGCAATATCAACTTGCGGAATAAAAATCATAACCTGCGGAAGCATAACATCAAAATGCGGAATCATAATAGAACCAAGTTCTATTCCATTCAAATAGTAAAGTACATCAAGTCCTTAATCATTATTAAAACGTCATAATCATCAAACTAAACATCCGACCATCTAAGTTATTACATTCCGAAACTAGTTACTCATTACAAGTCCATGAGTAATTTTATTTAAAACAAATAAAATAAATCATCCAAGCTCCTAAGCCTGGCCCGTCTTGCGTTCCTCGTTCCCCTGATTACCTGTATCATCAACTAGGGTAGAAGTAGGCCGTTAGAACAACGCGCCCAGTAGGTATTCCAGTTACGACTAACACATGGTTAGTACAAAACATATATTATAACATAGTATATAAAACCAGGTAAAATCCATGCCATGCTATGATGACAAAATGCAATGAGTCCCACCCATCACATGTACATAAATGTACCGCATAGGTCTTTCGGACGCCCCGGCAGAGTGTGGACCCTCCGGTTTCTTCCTGATGGAAAAACACATCAAGGTACCGCACATAGATTTTTCGGATGCCCCGACGAAGTGTGACCCCTCCGGTTATAAATCCTCCAGCCCATGTTATGCATGAGATGCCAATGAAATACATGCTATTTTATAACATAAAACATAGCATTTAAAATCATCTTTGAAACATAATCAATCCATGCTATTTAAACAAGTTAAACATAGCATTTGAAATTCAATAATAAAGCATATCCTTTGAAACACATTTTCATCAAACATAAGATAAAAACAAAGTACATGAACCATGTTTTCAAAGAGGTGGAATCCTACCAAAGACCGTTCACGAGTCCTTGCGCTTCCATTCAAGAATCGATCACCTATCGCGCACCGCTTGCTGAGATCTCGTTACCTTATAATATAATAATAAATCAAAACCATGTCCCACTTGATTTACCACATTTAACTCCATAAACCATACTTATGGGGTTTGGCCATACCTCTGGCCAAGCCTCACCCTTTTTGTTCATTTATCCCATTAATTACCAAAATGCCATTGTCCATAACCATAGCTTTTTTTCTTTGCTTAGGTTCCAAATCATCCATACATGTTTCTTTTAATCCAAAACACATAGTCCATAAAATAATTCATGGGGTTCGGCCATACCTCATGGCCGAACCCAATATTCCATATTTTTCGCATAATTACCAAGAATATCATCCATGGCTAACATTCCATATCATACATTGTATCCTTTACTTTATTTACAAAAATGTCATCCATGGCTTACATAACCAATAATTCGATCATTGCAACATTAAAATCATAATTGATTAAACATAGACCATAATTTGATTCATGGGGTTCGGCCAAACACATGGCCGAACCCATGAAGCCTAAGTTTCCATAAATAATATCCACCCTTCCATATTTGGAAGGTTTCCATAATCATCTTCCATGGTCTATAAATGGGTACATTCTTATTCCAATGTCCACTTCCAAAAATAGAAACTTTCTCCCTTTAAACTCTTCTTTCTATATTTAGAAGGTTTACAAATTTAGAAACTTACTTAATAAGCAACCTCCTTCCATAAATGGATTGTTTCCATATATAACCTATTCCTTTCCATAATTGGAAGGTTTCTTAGACTGGAAATCTTCTTTCTAAAATTGGAGTGCTTTCCAATTTAGCAACTCTTTCTATATTTGGAACCTTTCCATATTAAGCAACTCTTTCTATATTTGGAAGCTTTCCATATTAAGTAAACACCTTCCATAATTGTATAGTTTCCAAATTTAATCTCCATTCCAAAAACAACCCCATGGGGTTCGGCCAAGCACCATGGCCGAACCCTATGGTTCATGACCTTCATCAATGGTTTAGATCCATTAAAATATTTGGTGGGGTTCGGCCATACACCATGGCCGAACCTCACCCTTTCTTTTCATTACTATGGATCCAATCCACTTAGCCATATAGAAATCATGGTTCGGCCATGCCATGGCCGACCCACATCCCTATCCAAATCTCCCTTTAAAATTATCAAACTCTCCCATGGGTTTTCATCATTCAAATTTATAAATCTAAACCATACATTCCCATGGTTTTTATCATTCAAACCATCATGAAATCACCATGTCTTTCCATGTTCTAAAATCTAAGAACATAAACCCAATGAAATAAATCAAATCTCTCCATGGTTTTCAATCTTCCAAAACCCATGAATTAAACACTTCTTTCCATGGGGTTCGGCCATGCACTATGGCCGAACCCTATGGTTCTTTCTCTTCCATTTAAATCATTAAATCCTCACCAATTTTCTTCCAAGGGGTTCGGCCAAACACCATGGCCGAACCCTATGGTTCTTTATTTCAAAATAAAATTATTAATCAAGATACTAACCTTTTTTCCAATTCCGGGCTCTTCCAAATCTTTCTCCTTTCTTCTTAATTTTTCCTCCAACCAAGACACCTCATGCTGGCCGAACAACCTTCTTCTTCTTCTTGCTCTTTGGCGAGAAAGAGAGATTGAGAGAGAGATAGAGAGAGTTCGGCTATGAAGGTGTAAACCTTATGCCCTTGTCCCTCTCTCCTTATATAAGCTCCAATTAATCCAAGTGGGGAAGGTGCCATGCGCCCCTCCCTTGCCTTAAATGGCAATGCTGTGTGACCTCTTGCTTGGATTAGCAATTGCCGACCTCACTTGCTCTCCTTAATTAGATCCTTCCTTAATCCCTATTTAGAAAGTACTATGCGCCCATATTCCCTCCTTTAATTATCTCATGTGCATAATCCTAGATTTTATATCTAACATTCGGCCATGCTATTTATTTTTATTCTTAGATATCTACTCCAGATATTGTATCATATTATTTAATTTTTAGTCCCATTTAATTTTCATTGGAACCAATCCCCCAATTCATTGGGTCCTAATTGGGTCATGGCCCAATTCCTTATCCATTTAAGATCAAATCTAAAATTCACAATTAAAAATGGATAAATTTCATAAAAATAATAAATTGAAAATCTGAGGTGTTACATGAACGATCCTTCTTCTTCACAAATAAAACTGGAGCTCCCCAAGCCGATGTATTGTTCCGGATGCAACCCAGTCTGAGTAATTCATCAATCTGGTTCTTGAGCTCGGACATCTCCGCTGGTGCCATCCGGTAGTGTAGTAACGACACTGGTGCAGTGCTAGGGTACAGCTTGATTTCAAAATTAATCTCCCTCATGGGAGGCAAGCTAGGGAGTTTTTTTGGGAATACATCCGCATAGTCCTTTACTATTGCCGGAAGTTCAACCACCGGTGCCTTGTTGATTCTGATACTATTCAATACCAGACGACTCAACCCTTCATGCAGTCTACTTTGTTTGTCAGTACGCACCACATGTTGTTTTCTCTTGGGTGACCAAAATCAGAGTCTATTTTTTTAAAAAGAGTGACAGCGACGCGAGCTAAATCCGAACTTCTGAAGTCTGACCCTTAACTGACCAACCCTATGTGTGCATGGACTAAGTCCATGAAAACGGGTCACACATAACAATATAAACATGCGGATTAAACTCATAACTGCAGAATTATAATAGAACTTAATTCTATTCCATTTTTTATAGCAAAGTACTCCAAGTCTTTTAATCATAATTAAACTTAACTTAAAATATCCAACAAACCATTCAGACTATAGCAAAGTTATCTAAGTTATTATATGTCGAATTCTAGCTACTCAAATTACAAGTCCATGAGTATCTTAAGCAAAATAAAAACTAAAAGCATCCAAGCTCCTATGCTTGGCCCTTTTTCGCGTTCATCGTTCCCCTCATTTCCTGTATCATCCACTAGGGTCGAAGTAGGGCGTTAGAACAACGAGCCCAGTAGGTATTCCATTTAGGGTCTACACAAGGTTAGTACAAATCATATATATAACATAAAGTCAAAACTATATAAAACAATGCCATGTCATGATGTCAAATGCAATGACTCCCACCCATCACAAGTACAAATAACCTCTTGATGGAATTCTCATCATCAAGGTACCCCCACATAGGTCTTTCGGACGCCCCGACGGAGTGTGGCCCCTCCAGTATCTTCTTGATGGGAAATGCACATCAAGGTATCCCCACATTGGTCTTTTGGACGCCCCGACGGAGTGTGGCCCCTCCGGTTACATATCCTTCACCCCATGCCATGCATGAGATGCTAATGAAACACATGCTATTTTATATTGTAAACATAGCATTAAAACTCACATTTGAAAACATATCTTTCACAACGTAAATGCATCAAATTAAGATAAAAACATTGTACATAAACCCATGGTTTCAAAGAGGTAGAATCCTACCAAACACCACTAACGTGTCCTTACGCTTTCGTCCGGTAGCCGCTCACGATCGTACACACCTTGTGAGGTCCCGTTACCTTCTAATGTATCAATCAATTAAAACCATGTTCCATTTGATTTACAATAATGTCCAAGTCCATAAACCCAACATTGTGGGGTTCGGCCATACACCATGGCCGAACCTCACTTACTACGTTTTAGTCCCTCCTTTGATTTATTAATCAATCACCCCTAAGTTAATCATTTAATCACTTAGTCCACAAAGTACATCTTAGTAGGATTCGGCCACACAACATGGCCGAATCTCACCATCTTGGTTTTGTGCCCTTCTTTGAGTCCTTTGATCTTTTAACTAAATTCCAAGATCATACCCTTTTATTCATTAACCTAACATACATAAACCCTAAGTCCATCAAAAACAATCCTCGTGGGGTTCGGCCATACACCATGGCCGAACCCATGGTCCATTATTTTCACTTATTTACATCATTGCCATTGTTCTATCTATTGTTGTCCATTTCATTCTTTAAAACATGCTTAGGCTATTAATAACCCACTAACATGGTTCATGCTTAGCATCTTAGCCATAATAAAATTAGGGTTCGGCCATGCAATGGCCGAACCATGTCCTTTACCATATATCCATTTTAAACCCTTTTAAAACATTCATAACAATCCATGGTTTTCATCTCTCAAAAACCCATAAAATAAACAATGTATTTCCATGGGGTTCAATCATACATATGGCCGAACCCTATGGTTCATCCTTCCATTAAATTACTATATTCATCCCCTAATTTTTTTCCATGGAGTTCGGTCATACACCATGGCCGAACCCTATGATTCCTTTCTTTAAACAAAATTATCAAAATACTTACCGGTTCAGCGACTCCTTCGCTCCGACTTGTTCTTCCGATCCTTTCCTTCCTTAGCCTCTTTTGTATGTATTTCTACTTGACCTTTCACACAGATTACGCCACCTGCTGTATCTCTCTGTTGACACACGCTCTTAGTTTGTGTGTCTTCCCTCTCAGCCAGCCGTGTGTGACAGTCACGATCTCTGTCCCTTTATAGACTGCAGTCGGGCCTAGAACTCCTCTGCAACGTCTCCTCTACGCTGGTGGTTTTCAGAGAGAATGCCTCCCACGCTGAATCTGTGTATTGGGTTGTCTACACAGAATAAAGTCAAGACTTGCTCGACAGATTCAAACAGACCTTGTTGTTTGCCACTTCAGCTTGCCTTTCTCTGTTATGAAAACTAGAATGGTTTTCAGCTGAAGTTAGAGAGAGATCCCTCCAAGCCCCTAGTTCTCAGGTCTGAAACCCAATGCTTTCAACAAACCAGAACTCCTCCTTGTTTTCTCTCTAAAATCATGTCTCTCAATGATGATACACGCATCGATATCTCAATTGATATTGCAGCAGTTCGTATATAAGTTGTGCAATCGGTGCCTGAATTAGCAATTGCCCAAACGTTGTCTCAATAGATCTGCACGGTGATGGTACCTACTATTGTAGCAGTCCTTCCTTCTATGGACTTTTACTCCCATTTGACCAGCCAGTTTTCCTTATCTTAGCCAACTCAGGCGATCCTTTATTCTAGCAACATAGCAACGTCGTGTGTTCTAACCTTGCCAAAAAGGACACCTTCAAGGAAACAAAGACCTTTTGAATCTAAGACTCCCATCATCAGCCAACTTCTCTAATTTTGAAGAGAAAATTTTGGAGTTTAATACAAGCCAATTCCAACAAACTCCACCTTCGTGCTTCTCATGCAAGAACCTGCTATATATTACCATGTATACACATCTCATGTGCTGTCCCATGAGCTACAATCCAGCTAGTTTTATGCTAGAATAATTAGATTCATGCTTACCCTATATGTATATATCCTAAAAATACACCCTTTTATACATAGAAGTTGCCACCGAAAGCACATGCGACCATATCTACATACAACCAATCACTGCCCAATGTAATGTTCGAATATCAAACCCAATCTTTAGGATTTCCAGTCAATATATTATCTACCATATCAGCTACATCCTAATCTTGTTGTGATCCCTCCTTGATTTGTGTATGCGTGTGTCATCCTCATCTATAGACATATTGCATTACCATTTTAATTCAGCCACATTTAATTAGGCTTGAACTCACTTGGTGGTCAACCAAGTTAACCACAACCCATTTGGGCATTTTGACCCAAATAGCAACATTGACCCAATTAAATGCGCCTTACCCATTTACTTTAAATTGAACCTTATACCATAACCGTTGGGTCCTAATTGGGCCATTGACCCAACACCTTACCCATCTAAGATTTATATCCGCTAATTCACAATTAAAATGGCATATTCAATAAATATTGATAACATGGGATTCCGAAGTGTTACAATAAGCATATCACATATGATCAACATCATAAATATTTATAAGCATTTTTCACAATAGTGCCTCATGTCTAGGCACATGAGTGGGTTCATCAACACTGATTTTTGAAACCACTCATTGCTCAAGATCCAATCTTTTTAACCTGATTTACCCCTACTGCAATGTTAAATCTCCTCACCGTAAATGTGTGGTATCGAAATCTCTGTCAATATGCAAACAAATAGACAATCAATAATCAGTCAGAATACATAGCATACAAAGTAATACATACTTGTAGTATTTCAAATCTATCCTGTTTTTCCAAAAATCTCCAGGAGAAATGGAATTGAGTCTCCTATTGGGTTTCTAACCATTTTATTTTACAATAATCAACAATACATATAATAAATAGGTGCTCAGTCCACTTCTCATATTGTCTTCTAGGCATGACCAGATTGACGTATTGAGTTAGGCCTAGATATATATGATACTCAGGCCACTACTCTTATAGCGAGTTAGACCTAGAGGTCACTCAGTGCCCGAACCCTTCTTTTCTACCAAGCAGCGAAGTAAATCGCACAGCTAAAGATAGCTACCGGGCTGAGTCAGCCACATATAGAGAGTATCGGCTTGGAAGTGAATACAATAAGTAGTACACTATAATATTTAAGAGAGAAGGGGTTAGTAACAATTTTATTTATCAAGAGGTATAAACATCACATTAAAACCTAGGGTCAAACACATTCAACTTAAATCAAACCAAGATTTATTACTCAAAGACTGGGTTCCTCGGAACATGCCTCGAAACTAGGTATTGTGGCTTCAGACCTTCCGAGCCACTGCCTAAACTAGTCTGCAGAACCTCAGAACATGGTTCTGGTCTTCGGAACGTCCGAGGGTCAAGTCTCGGACCGTCCGAGAGTGCTTCCGAACTGAAAACAGAAAAACAAATTTTTCGGTAGGTCTCTGTGTGTCTCGGAACATACGGAGAGAAGCTCGGAACTTCCGATCTAATCGATCCGTCTGAAGGAGACCCGGAACATCCCGGAGCAGAGGCGGGAAAAATAGTTGGCCTCTGGACACTTCGAAGTCCCGAACTCAAGTTCCGAACGTCCGAGGGTGTAGACTTCGAAACGTTCGAAGCCCAACTCTCGGACCTTCCGAGAGTCGTCTTCTTCCTCTGTCTACAGCAGTAAACTAGTAACGGCGCCGGGAGGACGAAATTCAAATCTAGAAACAATGGATTTTCTGGGTTCGTTTTTCACATCCAACTAGTTAGATGGACTTCTCTGTGAGTCCTCTTGCCATAGGGAATAAATTAAAACTTTAATGTTGATTAACACATCAAATTTTAACATCAAAATCAGAATGACACAAGAATTTCCAAGTTTTTTTTTAAACTTCAAATTCATTTTTTTATTCAAAACTCAGTCAAATTTACTTTTACTTGATTCTAAACTTGTTAAAATTTAAAAAGGAACACAAAGGTTACCTTCACTTTATTCCTGAGTCGAAAATCTGAACTTTAAAAAATCTCCCACTTCCAAGTTCACGCTAAAAATTTGAAAAACAGAGAGGCACAGCAGCTGGTTGATTTGTTTAACTTAGTTGATTCACATAGAGATGAATCCAGCTAAGGAGAAAGGTAAATTTTTAGAACTATCTGATGGCTGAGTGAAGGCCACCTCACCGACAGCCCAAGAACGCTGCATGGGGGGTGGCTGGCCACATACCCGCGGCCACAGTAACTCGGCACAGTAAAAAAAAATTGCAGATAAGTCCCTCTGCATATTTTTTAATTTGGTCCGGTTTTGACTAAAAATCAATTTTGTTTAACTAAAACATGATTAAAAAGCTTAAATAATTTAAGCTAACTTAACATAAATGTTGGATTTAATAAACTCTACTTGTCATAAAATTTTGGAGGTTTAAAAATCATCAAAAACCATAGATTTAGACAAAATCCACAATTTGACACTATTTACTTAATTTAACTTGTGTTAAATAAAAAGGTTTTCAAACTTTGGAGAAATAAACTAAATCGTCATTTTAAAAACTATCATCACATGATTTTCTAAAAAATTTCTTATTTCTAAAATTATCTAAACATAATTATTTCCCCCCTTTCGAGTTCTTTTCGGGCGGTTTTAAATAACATTTTCAGAAAATAGAAAAATTCTGAAGTTTAAAATTGAGATCCTTGATTAAAGAAAGCAATATTATTCATCAATAATCAGATAATTACATACATATAGGAAATAATAATTATAAATGGTAAATTACCATTTTGCCCTTCCAACTAGACGAGTTGGATCATCGAACTTTCAAGCTCTGACTGGGCCACACCTGGCTTTTCATAAAGCCTTAACTGTAATCTTCAAGATTAACAGTCTAAGTATGATTTATCATACTGATCAAGCTTAATTTGGGTTAGGGTATTACAGGTTGGCTCAGAAAATGTGGTGCAAATTGTGACTGATAATGCTCCTGTATGTAAGGCAGCGGAGTTACTTGTTGATGGTCATTACCTTCACATATTTTGGACTCCTTCTATGGTGCACACATTAAATCTTGCACTTAAAAATATATGTGTAGCAAAAAATATAAAAAGGAATGAGAATGTTTTGTTAAATGCCATTGGATTGCTCAAGTTTCAGATGATGCATGTTTTATTCGCAACTTCATTATGAATTATTCTATGAGATTGGCTATTTTTAATTCCTTTGTACCATTGAAATTATTTGCTGTGGCCGAGACACAATTTGCTTCTACCGTTGTGATGTTGAAGAGATTGAAGCTTATCAAGTGTGGCCGTCAGAGCATGGTCATTAGTGAGGAATGGAGTGCCTACAGGGAGGATGATGTTGGAAAGGCTCAAGCTCTGAAAGAAATGGTTTTAAATGATGTATGGTGGGACAATGTTGACTATATTCTTTCTTTTACACGCCCAATCTATGAGATGCTCCTGTTGTGCGACACGGATAGGCAAACCCTTCATTTGGTTTATGATATGTGAGATTCAATGATAGAGCAAGTGAAGGCGGCAATATATGGCCATGAGTTGAAGGAGCTAGATGAGCAGTCTACTTTTTATGGTGTGGTGTATGATGTACTCATTGATCGATGGACTAAAAGTTGCACACCACTACATTGCATGGTTCATTCTTTGAATCCAAGGTAATTTATCTATTTCAATTATTTTTTTAGATTTTGACCTTCATGTTTTACAAACTAATGTTATGTTTTTCTAACCTATAGGTACTATAGTAGTGAATGGCTTGCTCAAGCTCCGAATAGGGTTGTACCACATAAGGATGCAGAGATATCTGATGAGAGAAACAAATGTTTGAGGAGGTATTTCCTTGATGTGAATGAGAGGAAAGCTGTTTTGACAGAATATGCAAGGTTTTCAAGAGCTACGATGTATTTGGGTCCTTTGATTGTTTACAAGACAGATGGGACTTGGATCCAAAAATATGGTTGGTGACCTATGGAGCTTCTATACCAAAACTGCAAACGATGGCTCTTAGGCTTCTTGTACAACCATGTTCATCATCATGTTGTGAGAGGAATTGGAGCACCTACTCATTCATCCACTCCATGAAAAGAAACAAGATAATCCTAAAAGGGCTGAAGATTTGGTGTTCATACATACAAATCTTCGTCTTTTGTCAAAGAAGAATGAAGGTTATGTAAAAGGACCAAATAGGATGTGGGACCTTGAGGGAGATCAGTGGGATCCATTTGAAGGAGCTAGAGTTCTAGAGGTTGCAAGTTTGTTTCTTGATGAGCCAGATATGGAGGCAGATGTTTTTACTAATGCCGGTGAAGGAAATGAAGAGACTGAGACCTTCAATCAGATTTTGTAATAAGTAATAACGTTGATTTTGTAAGTGACTTATATTTCTTATCATGTACTTAGTAATTTAGTATTTATTGAAATGCTAACTCTTTTTATCTCATAGTAAAATTTATGATTTTTTTTGGACATGTTTGAATTTATTTTATATATATATATATATATTATATAATTTTTTAATTCGGCGTATTCCATTGCACCTGTATCCTAGTTTTTCAAAATTTGTCGTGTCCCCGTATCGGTGCTTCTTAAATTACTTGGATGCAACATACGCGTGCTCTACACGTGTGAGTTTGTGACACCTAAGTTGTGTATTTTTACTAGTCCAGTAAATTAATAATATTTTATTTTATCTAGGCTTAGCAAAATCTAATCCAAATTGATTATTCTAACTAGAACCGAACCAAAGCGATGTAAAAAGGAATGTGTGTAGATTTTTTAACTTAGAATTTTTCAACTCAGTTCTACCCACCCATTAATCAGTTTAACCGGTTTAATACTTTGTGAAAGTACCTTTACACGGTGCTAGAACAACCTGATTGACCCTAGAGGGGGGAGGTGAATAGGTCAATGCAAATCCGTTGGTCCTTTCTGAAATTCACTTGATTGATTAATTAAGTGCACCGGATATAACAATCAAGTGAGTGTGTGTTAGCAAATGTGATTTAAACAATCAACACAAGAAAATAGCTCTAACACCACAAACATAAGGACACAAGATGTATAGTGGTTTGGTTTGCAAACCTACAACCACTGTTAGGACTCACTCAACCTTGAGCTATCCCCAAATTCACTATGTAGGGGCTTACACCCTCACAATTAGAGTAGGAATTCCACCTCACTCAATCGGCTGAAAATTCCACCCACCACTGTACCAAAGACAACGCTCTAGAATTTTTTATAGTGGTTCCAGAGCAAATCCCCCTTAATCCACTTTCGGGTAACAAGTTTTAAAAACAAAATTAAACTAGGAAGCACTTGCCTTAAAGCTCTTTCTCGCTGATGTGTGCTTTTTGAAGATCACCCAATGTAGTCTAACGCTTCTTCTTGCAGCCGTCGTATAGCAATCATAGGCTCAGGGTGACAACGAAACTTGGTTCGACCAAAGCTTTCCTAGATTATAGTTGTCTCACTTGCAAACTCAATCCTAAGATTGGTTGCTTATGATTTTCTCTCCTCCTCTCTTTCTCACTTGCAAACACAATCGATAGATTGGTTGATTATGATCTTTCCCATAAGAGTGTTGATCAATCCTTAGAGTGTATAACTCTTTTCACCTCAAGGAAGATAGTAAAACAACCATCCAACACTCATATTTATAAAGGAGTATTAACGGTCATTTTGATTGTCTAAGACCGACAGGTCGATGGCACCGATGGGTTGGTGTTCATATTTATTACCGTTCAACCACCCGACCATTTGCATTAAATGCACTCCCAACGGCACATTTACTTCTGGTCGACAGGTCGGTGTCGCGGATGGGTCGATAGTCATGGCACCGATGGGTCGGTCTATACGAGAGCCTCATTCTGCTGCAAAACATATTTGACAGCAGTTTCCACTTTGGAAACCTGCTACCCAGAACGACATGTCACCCTTTGCCGAGGGTTGGTTCTGTTACTCTCGTTCGGTCTTGATATACCAAGATGACTATTTTAATGAGAGTCCATTTGAGTTCACAGTCCAGAAATCACAAGCTCTTTACCGACTAGTAGTCGACTACGAGGGGTTGTTTAAGTTCATCACTGAGGGGTCAGTGCATACGAGACTCTCGGTCAGAGGCATATCCAAAATGACAGTTCTAAGTTCCAAAATCTATGTCAATCTGGCAGACCAGTCTTTGACCACTATGGGTCGATCCTGACTTCACCGATGGGTCGGTGAGATATGATTGGTCGAGCTGACAGTGAACATAATTCATATTTTCAAGGTTGCTTCCAATTCACTATCCAGCTTCTTCCCTAGGGTTGTTATGTTTATTACCAACATATGCAACTAAGCCTAAGATAGTCCTCTCTCAGGTGTGGGTTCCACGTATGGTCTTCTATGGCCATATGCATGTTGTGATTGCCATAACGATGAGCTTGGAGCTTGGTGGAGCATGATCTTAGTTCTTGATCATTTTTTGAGTCTTCAAGCTTCTTAGCAAGTACTTCTACCCGTGTAACGCACCGCCTTTTTTCACTAGCCGAAATTCAGATTCTATTTTTTTAAAAAAAATAAAAAGTGAAAGAGAGTGGGAACATCACGATTCGAGCTAAGTCCAAGCTTCCAAAGCCCGACCCTTAACTAGCCAACCATGCGTGTGCGTGGACAAGTCCACTAAAACATTTCACACGCGATACTACCACTTGCGGAATACCCATTGCGGAAATAACATCGGATTACAACATTTACTTAACAAGGAAGGCAATCAATATAAATTAACTTAATCCAGATTAATCATCATTCGATCCATAGTAAATAGTCTAAGTTATTACATTCCCAAATATTAGCTACTCAAATTACATTGTCCATGAATAAACTTAAATAAAGTGAAACTAAATTATCCAAGCTCCTAAGCTTGGTTCCGATCGCGTCCTTCGTTCCGTCCATTTCCTGTGTCTCATCTAAGGTAGAAGTAGGGCGTTAGACAACGCGCCCATTAGGTACTCCAAATAGGGTCAATACACATAGATATAAATAATATCAAATCCATGTAAGTCAATGCCATGCCATGGGTGTCATATTCCATGAGTCTCACCCATCATCCATAACACAATCACATAGTATCCTCTTGATGGAAAATCCTCATCAAGGTATCCCCACGAATACCTTATCGGTCGCCCCGAATGGAGCGTGGACTTCGGTTACATTACAAACATAGTATCCTCTTGATGGAAAATCTTCATCAAGGTATCCCTACGAATGCCTTATTGGTTGCCCCGAACGGAGCTTGCACTCTGGTTACATTACAAACATAGTATCCTCTTGATGGAAAATCCTCATCAAGGTATCCCTACGAATGCCTTATCGGTCGGCCCGAACGGAGCGTGGACTCCGGTTACAAATCCATAGGAATCAGTGTAGATTCCTCCCCACGATTGTTTTTCGGTCCCACCGAACAAAACGTAGACTCTGTTTACATCACAATCATCATAACCCGGAATCAGTGTGGATTCCTCCCCACGATTGTTTTATCAGAAACCGAATGGAAGTGTGGACTCCCCCCATTTGATCCCTCCCATGCCATGCATGAGATGCAGATGCCAACATGCTATGTAATAATAAACATCATAGCATTAAAATTCCATAATTGAAACATATCATTTGATACCAAAATAACTCATCAAAACATGAATTAAAATCATCATATATACATATTCCATGGTTTTCAATAAGGTAGGAATCCTACCAATGTCCAAATAACGGGTCCTTGTGTTTTCCATCCAAAAATCGATCACCGATCACGTCAAGCCGATCGTTCACCGTTTGTGAAATCCCGTTACCTTATTACATTTAACATATACATACATCAATTTGGTGATCCATTTAATTCCATAAAATAACTAATTTAACTATTCCAATTGATTTAAACCACTCCCTTCATCCTTCCAATTTAACCTAACCATTTGGAAAATCATATAAATATTTCATTTATAAAATCAACAGGTTACCCGCTGTCCACTACCCACTGTCCATTGTCCACTACCCATTGTACAGTGTCCACTGCCCACTGTCCACTGTCCACTACCTACTGTCCACTGTCCACTGTCCACTAAAGCTCACTTGTGGGGTTCGGCCATACAACATGGCCGAACCTCACTCTTTGGTTTTGACCCCCTTTTTAACCCTTGTTTTATTTTACACAATGGATCCAACACCATCCATGTTTTGATTTATTCATCCAATCACATAAGTTAATCATTTAACAAACTAAATCCATAAAGATGTCATCTTCATCATACACCTAGGTTCATGATAAGCCCTTCATGGGGTTCGGCCATGTTGGTTCCTTATTTTGTCATTTCCCATCTTAGCCACCATTCATTTTCATAGTTAATCACCTAACTTATTTTCACATAACTTAGGTCCATGAATGATTTATTAACATAAACATCCACAATAAATTCCTCCATTTCTTAGCTTGGTCATTCATCCTTTAAACAAGCATAGATTTACCAAGTGATCCATCAAAATGGTTCATGGGGTTCGGCCATGTTGTATGGCCGAACCCATGATTCCTTGTTTCCATTTTTTCCATGGTCTAAATACATGTAAATCCATCAATATTCCTCCATCATTTTTCATCCTTTAAAACCCTTTTAAAAATACTAACATACATCCATCCTTTAAAAACCAATTGAAATTAATAATCCACTTCCATGGGGTTCGGCCATGTTGGCCATACAACATGGCCGAACCCTATTGTTCATCTTTTCCTTTTTAACAAACACCTACCCATGATTAAATCACTTGATGGGGTTCGGCCATACATCATGGCCGAACCTCATCCAATTCGAAATGGAACCCATAGGTTCGGCTACACCATGGCCAAACCTATGGTTTCCTTTGTCATAATCCCATAACTCTAAACTCAACACATATCTCTTTCCGCGTCTCCTTCGTTTTCTTTATTTCGGTCTTTCCTCCTTAATCATTCTCTCCTTTCTTATTCTTCAGCAACTTCTCTAAGTGTTGATGATGTAGATGGAAATTGGATAGAAAAGAAAATGAGAGAAATCTCTTGTTTCCAAGAGGTGAAGTTCGGCCAAGGGGTATGATGTGCCCCTTGGTGATGTTTCTTTGAAATCAGCCCCAACTCCTTCCAATTCTTCCTTAATTCTTCTCTTTCCTTGATGCTTTGCTAGTCCTCTAAGTGTTAAGAACAAATGTGGGAGAGAGTGAGAGAGAAAGAAAAGATAAGATGGAAAACTCTCATGGAGGGGACGGCCAAGGGGTCTGGTGTCTCTTGATGATATTTCTTTGTGACAGCCAAAACCCTCCCACTTCCTCATAATGGTGGTGTCTTTTGAGATGAAACTCTTCATTTCTTTCATAATGGTTGTCTTCAACCCATGAAATGAGACCCTCCATCTCCCCCAACGTTGGTGCATGTCTTCATCCCATGAGATGAGACCCTCCATCTCCCCCAACGTGTGGATCATGATGGTGTCCCTTGAGATGGAACTCTCCATCTCCTTATTCAACTCATCTCTTTAATTCAACTCTATTTAACTCACTTAAAATCAACTCAATTTAATTCATTTTGGATTCATATCCAATTCAAAATAATTCAACTCAATACTTGGGTTCACCCATTTATTTAAAATCAGCTCATAAATGACCCATTGGGTCCCAAATTGGCAATTGGCCCATTTAAGTATATTTACCAATTGTTTTCAAACCAAACCCTAGTCATCAATTCATCTTGTCCCATTGAGTCCCAATTGGGCATTTGACCCAATTAAATCACACTTATCTGTTTATCTTCATTCAAAGTCTATCCATGACCAGTCGGGTTTTAATTGATCCAATTAAATATATTCTAACCGTATCCACTATCTATTGGATCCTAATTGGGCCATTGACCCAATTAAATTTATCCTCTACTAAATTACATTCAAAACCCATTTACCTTGACTCACCTTAATAAAGTAATCACCCTTTAATTTCACTCTTAAGATGGAATTTCCTTTATTTCCTGGGTTAAGATCTCGGGGTGTTACAACCCGAGTCATGAAATTGACAAATGGGGACTCAGCCAAGCCGGGGCACTAACAATCTCCCCCTTTGTCAATTTCATGACAAAACCTAGAAGCTAACCCAATTACAAACCCACCCTTTATTACAACACATTTGAATACAAAAAATATTACATCACGTGTACATATTCAAATGGACAACAAGACTATGGTCTTCGCATAATCTTGATCAGCTTGCTTCTTTTACATGTGTTTCTTGTTCAAGCACACAAGCAATCACCTAGACAATCATTAGATGGGTTAGTCCAAAACATAAACTTCCATGAACTAATCAATATTCATTCTCCCCCATACACCAATGATTTGCTAGGTGTTGAAAAGATTTCTCTCCCCTAATCTTCTTGAGTTTGATCCTTCCAAACTCCTTTTGGCTTCTTTTATTTTCTCCTCCATTTTGTCATTCAATTGGGAAAGGATAGTATATAGGCAACGGGTTCAAGCACTCCCCCATGCTTCTGACATCTAGTGCTTAACTGGGATCTATTCCAACTCATGGTTCTCCCCCATGGTTCAGTGCACATTTTTCGTGCATCAAAGTTTATTCGTCTTTCCTCAAGCTAGGTTCCAGCTAATTTCTTCATAGTTTAGGCTAATGTCCTAGCTTCCTTTGAGTTTCCTCCCCCATTCTCTAAGCTACCTTCTTAGCCTTTTCTCCATAGCTCCCCAAAAACTTAGCTGCCCCTAAGTTTATTTTTCTCCAACCTTCTTTTTCAAGCTTGCAATCACCTCCCTTCATAAACTGTCATGACCAGTGACAGTAACTAATCAGCACTATTTTGTGCTCCCCCATACTCTAAAGATGTGTGTAGCATCACAGCCCGGTCTCTTATCTCCCTAACATGACAATACAAAAACAACTCATTCAAACCTGCATGCTAGTCTTTTTAACAAAAAACATGTTAACCATAGATAGGAGATATAAGCATTTAAACAAAGCAATACACACATCATATCAAACCATATCATTTCATAAAAACAAAATGTGCATTCAGTACATATGGGTTATATAGGGACATCATGGATGCTTAGTCAAAATATCAAAAGTATAGTTTTTCCAAAACAGAGAACATGAAAAACTACCCTAAGCAGAGCCATCTTGAGGAGGTGCTGGAGGAGGAGGAGATGGGGTGTCTGAAACTCTGTCCGAGAGGGAGAGAGCAGAAGCTAGATCCCGAACAGTCAACACAAGACGATCTAGACTTCTTTCAAGGCGGTCTATTCTTCTTTCTAGTCTGAAGACTCTCCTGTCCAGAGTGACATCTTCTTGAGGAGGATACTGGAATTATTCTTCCTCAAAACTGTGACTTTCCTCCTCACTGGTGTCATCAGGGATATTGACCTGGCCTTCATTAGCAGTTTGAAAACCAATCCATTCTTCTGCATCTTGTCTCCTTTCTTCACGTCTCTCTTCGACGAAGATGACACCTTTGTCAACGATGGGTTCTTCTTCCACCTCGGGTTGGGTTTCCTGTTGGTTCTGAACATGCTCAGGAACTTCAAAACTCGACCCAAGGCAAAACCGACAGGCTGTCCTTTTGGTTCATTTGGCCCATCGCTTTGTACGACTGGATTCTCCTCATTCCACATAGGTCACGGGACGTGTTTGATCTGACATCCTCTTAGGCATGGATTTTCTTAGAGGGGATCCTCAGCAAGTGACACGGAGATGAAAGAGACGAAGACTAATCCTAACCTGATGTTGGAGAATCACAGAAATAGTGATTTTATGGCTTCTCAGGACTTGAGGAACGAAAGCCCTACGGTTTCTCGCACAGAAATCGCTCCGAGAGGTCCTATTGACTGGTCTAGGGCACGGGAGGAGAATAAGGAACCACCAGAACTTCGAGGGAGGGGAGGCAGTGAATTCGAATGGATTGTCGATTTCATAGGAGTAGTTCATTTTTAATTCAAACTTTTCGTCTCACTGACATGTCGGTTCCATCGACAGGTCGACTTTTTTGACATTTTTCCGACTTTTCAACAGTGCTCAATTTAGCAAAGTATCAACATGTCTATCACACCGACATGTCTTATTCACCCACATGTCGATTACTCCGAGAGGCTCAGATTGCAGAGCAATCATCCTTGATTTGTGCAACTTGATGGATCCTATTCTAAGCACGGTCTTCCTAGATTTATTTCAATGCATAGACATATCAAACATGACTTGTCAAATCAACAAATGCACATACAAAAATTCACATTCCAAACTATATACATTTCAAAATACTTTGAATGGAATGTATGGCTTTCAAACTATGTCAATCTGGCCGACCAGTCTTTGACCACGATGGGTCGATCCTGATTTCACCGATGGATCAGTGAGATGCGACTAGTCGAGCTGTTAGTGAACATAATTCATATTTCCAAGTTTGCTTCCAATTCACTGTCCAGCTTCTTCTCTAGGCTTGTTGTATTTATTACCAACATATGCAACTAAGCTTAGGATAGTCCTATCTCAAATGTGGGTTCCACCTTAGGTCATCTATGGCCATATACATGTTGTTGTGATTGCCATAACGATGAGCTCTGATCTTGGTGGAGCATGATCTTCATTCATGACCATCTATGAGTCTTTAAGCTATTTAGCAAGTACTTCTACCCGAGTCATGAAATTGACAAACAGGGACTCGGCCAAGCTGGTGCACTAACACTTTGTCTATAAAAATGTACTTCTCGTCTTCAATTAAGAATTTACAAGTTTATTCTCCCAATTCTGTTTGATGAGAAACAAGGTTAATCATGGTGTTATATACACCGTGGGGCCTTCTATTTAACTAGTTTAATTTCACTTGGCTACTGAAATGAACTGAAACACCTGACAACTAATTCTTCTTCGTTTCTGTGCACTGCGAGTGCTGTTTATAAGAGCTTAACATGTTGATTAATTTTTGTCATTGCATTAATCTGGTCCTCTCTAATTAAGATAATAGGTAGGTTGTTTCCCTATTTGAGTCTTAAATGTGCCTGAAGACAATTGGACATCTCAGTACCTTCTCTATTCCATTGATGTGTTACATACAAAATTACAATCCCTATATAGGGAAGGAAAATAAATCAAGAATCAATTAAGAATCCCTTGATGGAAGGAAGAATATAGTTTAGAAAAGATATAAATTAGAGAGGTGATTCAGCATTTTTTACCCGTGAGAGGATCGAGATGGGAGCAAGGTGAGATCACGGCGTGGAGGGAAAGTGTGAGAACCAATGTTGTTGAACCGCAACAGTATAAGAAAAGAAAATGAGACGACATAAATGGGTGTTGTCCTCACTGGAGGAACAAGACGAGAGAGGCGTCTGGTAGGTCTGAAAAAAAACTCTTAATTTCTGTAAATTCGTAAGAAACCCAACTAGCTCTGTAACATGAAGACAATTGGTAAAACTCGGAACCTTCTCTATTCCATTGATGTGTAGTATATACAAACTTAAAATTCCTAAAAAGGGAAGGAAAATAAATCAAGAATCCCTTAATCAAGGGAAGAATACAGTTTGAGAAAGATACAAATTAGGGAAGGTGATTCAGCAGTGTTTATCGGTGAGAGGGTTGAGATGGCTGAAATGGTTTTCAGTTAATAGTGCCTATAATAAAATTTGTAGAACAAATTCTTGCTATTTCATAACTCAAGTTTCATGAAGCTTTGCTAACTTTCTCTTTCACCTCAGGTCGACCCAACAGTCATTCTAATAGATAGGGGCAGCTCATCCTTCTAAAATTAGGTTCATTTCTATTTATTTATTATTATTATTATTATTATTATTAAAACAGTTTGCTTGTATGCTCTAGTAAATGAAGGATTTTTTTTAATATTCATTAACGGTGTTTTCTGATCTTGTATTTATGAAGCTTTGTTATTTTTTCCGACATAAAAATCCTCACAATGTGATTCATTGCTTGGAATGTTAATTAGTTGATCGGTAGACATTTATCATGGTAATGAAGTACCTACGTAAAGAACAGGTTCCAACAGGTACTTATAGCAACTTGAATCCAAAGAAGATTGGACCCTTCAAAGTTCTTTGCAAGATCAACGATAATGCCTATGTGATCGATCTTCCAGACAATTATGGCATATCATAAACCTTCAATGTTTAAGACTTGCTTGCATATCATCCTCCAGTGTCCGCTTCAATGATTGTAGACTCAAGGTCGAGTCGATTTCAACTGGGGGAGACTGATTTAGCATGTGGATAGTGTCTTAAAAGGCACACGTGTGAAGAGCCTAAAAGGAAAAAAGGGACTTTTTTTCCCAACTTATCTTTCCCTTCCTCTTCACTAACGAAACCCACTTTCCCTTTTTTCCCTTACTTTCCTTTTGTCTTCACATCAGCTGCTCAAAATGAACCAGCACCGGCCGACAATGCCGGGAACCGACGAAGACGCCTACGAATCAAGCACCTTCTTTCCTTGTTTTCTTCTTTCTTTTTCTTATTTCTTTCTATTGTATTTTCTTTTCTATTTTCAGTGTTAAGGTTGTATACAAATATCCCCCTTTTGGAGCTTGTAATAAAAAGACGAATTGATTGAATGAAATAGCTTTGAGATTGTTCTCTGTTTGTGTGTTGTGTGTTGATTTTCTCTTTGGGTTCTTTGTGGTCACCGGCGAACGATTGCACCCATCGAAGTTTCAGATCTTTGCCTCAGCCTGCAAGCTTGAGGTCGAAACTCCCAAATCAAAGACAAATATGTCTCTGTTGCTGGTCTGATACTCTTTTCGGCCAGCTTGCTTAAGCTTTCCCTGCCGACTGTGCCTAGAAAGTTCTATCCGAACGTGTAACAGGTTCGTCCATCTTCTTCTTTCCAATCAGCCAAGCCCTATATCACACACTCCATTGTCTTCATCTGCCAGCTAGCCAAACGGATCCAAGCTTCCATCTTCCAACGTCAAACCAACCAAATCGTCCCTGCTTGTCCTGATTCCCATCCAACAAAAATCCCATTCCTAAGTTCATGTTAACACCTTCCAACCCAAAAGCCCGTCTCTTTACTCTATTACTTTTACATTCCCTTTCCTTTTCTTTATTATTATCTTCACCAAAACATTGCATTTTCCCCTTTCTTTTATTTAAGTATTCCTTTAACCAACGTGTTCACCAAGCAATCCATCTCACATCTATAAACTCGATCCCTGCTGCGTCATAGAGTCATGTGAAGGTCAATCAAAAGCATCTTCTAAACAAAAGCCAAAATCTATTTCCATCATTTAGAAGGATTTTGATAAATTATCTCACAAAAAATAATGGAAAACAAATTACTAAGTGCAAACACGGCTATGTTCTAAATTTACACAAAGCATTTCAGAAATTGTCGTGGGCTCAAAATCATGAAATAAGCCAATACTATATATCGACTATTAACAAGTTAGATCCGGAATTATTTCATGAAGTAATAGCAATGGTCATTCAAGCAAAATTAGCAACTCCACCTTCTATTTTGTCTTTGTTTCATTTTTTTCTCGTTTTTTTTAGACTTAGTTTGTTTAACGATAGAGGAAGATGAAAATTGAATTCAATTCCTATTCAATCACTTCTCTTCTCTCTTCTTCTGTAGTTTGTAATTTTAATGGCTTTTTAAGTTTCAAATTAAGGCAGGGGTGAAACTTTTAATGAAGGTATATATTTGTTTTTTAATCGTTTAATGTTTTCAATGCATAATCATTTTCATTGATTATTTCATATGATTTAGAAAAGGCTTTTTTTTTAGTAAAATTGATTGATTCATTGTTAACTCTGGGTACAATGAATGCTTGGAATTCTCTGCGAATCAAATGACTACTTTTTATGTTTTATCAATCAATTATGAGATTAATCTTTTGATCAAATTTTCTATAAATTCACAACTCCAACTTCCGATTCAGATCACTCCTTATGATTTTCATTTGAGTTATAAAATAGGACAGAGAACAAATATTATAAGTTTGTTAAAAGTGGATCTTGGATGCTTTAGTATTCATTGTCATTATTGTTTTCTTATATTTATATTTTCTGTCGTGTTTTATAAAAATCATTCAAAAACTCAATGTAAATGATTTTTCTTTTATTGTTTTACTTGCGTGTTCGGTATCAATCCTTGTTGTTCGACACTCGGACTCCGGAGAGTTTATTACTTCGCAACAACCTACACTTGGGTTTACAACCTTAACAGTGTAGCACCATCACAAGGATTTTTGGAAGTGCAAGATTTTATTGCAATTACAACTAGCAACCTTCATTAAATGTGCAACCAACTAAATTTTTTGATAGACATCGTCACTAAATAGGAGACTTTTAGTTTTAGTTTCAAAATTCAATTATTTACTAAAATTAGATACATACTCATATCAATGTTATTTTTTGTATGCATGAATATATCTTTATTGATTTGATTTAAGTAGATTAAATAGGCGGTAGAAAATGAACTCTACTTCAACCATTTTATTTTATTCAAATTAAATGGTTTTATATATATATATATATATATATATATATATATATATATTATGTTAGTGATTATACATTTATTAATCTCATTAAATATTTCATCTACTTAAATCAAATGAGTAAAAATATTTAATTGATATGTATATTTTGTAATTGATTTATGTATTATTTATAATTTAGTATATGGAAATTAGTGGACTGCATAGAATGATGGATATTACAAATTGTAATTGATGTGAGTATTAATTTTATTTTAGTAATTTTAATTAAAAAAACTCTTTATTTTTAACTATTTATTAAAACTTTTAGTAGATTACACATTCTTAGCTAGGATATGTAGAAAATGATAAAGACAATGAGTGGGTAAAATTTGAGCTCTATCTAAGAATCTTCGCCACATAATTTTAGATCTTAAAATTTGATTATCATAACTCATAAGTCATAATTTTTTATAATTTTATATCATAAAATTTTGATGATTAGATGGAGTAATGTCTCTTAAATCACATCATCCATGAAGTTGTATCAATCCTACCTAAGTATATAGGCTTAACATATGACAAATGTATAATTTTCAGTTTTCATATAAAAAATCAATTTGTCTATCTCTCTTATTTGGAATAGAAAAAGAAAAGTAGGGAAGAATAGGAAGGAATAGGGAAAGGATTTTAAATTTGGTAATTCTTTTTAAAGAAGTACTTTCAATGATAAAAAGAGTCCATAATCATATAGATGTCATTTATTTTTATTAGTTCAATTAATATTTATTAGGTTAGTAATATTTGGAATCATAATAATTAATATCTCCCATATTATATATGTATCTTAGAATTAATTGAAGATTGTTATATATTTATATTTTATAATTTAAATAAATGTAACAATCTCATATTGATTATTATAAATTGTATTTTTTTTAATTATTTCAATTCATTAATTAAACCTTAATTATAATTTTATATTAATTGTAATATTTATATTAATGTCAAAGTTTGATCGAATTTGATCGCGATTGAATCCGGTTTAACTTTATTTAATCTAATCTTATATTTAAATGATTCATTATTATAACATTGATTTCCGAGTCAATTAAAATCAGACTCATTTGAAAAACTAGTGTATTAGTATCTGAAAAGGATAAATCAAGGGTCCCCGTTTACACACCTAGTTTTTCTGCCTCTACACCCCCATTTCCGGGTGTGGGTGGCAAATTACCATTTTGCCCCCGCGTTCCCATTCGTTCGAACGAATGCTCAGTTCATTTTTCCATTCGTTCGAATGAATGGACGCATACCCCCTCTGTTTTCATTCATTCGAACGAATTCACAGTTCATTTCGGATTCGTTCGAATGAATACATGAATACTGCCGAGATTTTCACTGATTCGAACGAGTGGCCATGCGCACAACAATCCATTCATTCGCACAATCCATTCATTCGAACGAATTCCCCAGTGTAAATTCCATTCATTCGAATGAATTGTTCAGAAGTATTCATTCGTTCGAATGAATGGATGGATTCATTCGAACGAATGAATGAGAGGGGACTAGAAAGTACAGTCCTTCGATCGAATGAATTTGTTCGAATGAATCAGTTCATTCATTCGAACGAATGGCAAATAGAAGTACATTCATTCGAATGAATGTCTTGATTCATTCAAACGAATGTATCAGAGAGGACTGGAAAATGATAGTGCTTCTCTCGGGTGCCATTCGTTCGAATGAATCAAGACATTCATTTGAATGAATGCACTTTTATTTGTCATTCGTTCGAATGAATGGATTGATTCATTCGAACCAATGACATATAGACGTCCATTCGTTCGAATGAATTGACTGATTCATTCGAACGAATGTATCAGAGAGGATTGGAAAATGACAGTCCTTCCCTCAGATGTCATTCGTTCGAATGAATTGAGCCATTCATTAGAACGAATTGAAGTCTAATATGACATTCGTTCGAATGAATGGCTTGATTCATTCGATCGAATCCATTTAAGTCGTCATTCGTTCTAATGAATCAAGCCATTCATTCGAACGAATGTTTCAGAGAAGACTGGAAAATGATAGTCCCTCCCTCGTGTCATTCATTCGAATGAATCGAGCCATTCATTCGAATTAATAGACGTTTATATGTGATTAGTTCGAATGAATGGCTTGATTCATTCGAACGAATTCCATTTAAGTCTCCATTCGTTCTAATGAATCAAGTCATTCATTCGAACGAATGACAACTTATATATATAAGCCGCGAATCCACGAAATTCCACTCATTTCATTACATTCTAAACCCTAAACCGTGGTTTCTCTCTTCCTCTCCCTTCGCCCTTGAACCCCTTTCTGAATCCCTTCTCCCTTAAAACTCATTTTCAACTCCCTTTTCAATCTCAAACCCTTGAACCCCATTTCTATCCCAAACCCTTAAACCCCATTTTAGACCACCTTCTTCAAAGAGTTCTCTTTAAAACCCCATTGTCAACCCCCTTTTCAATCCGAAACCCTTGAACCCCATTTCAATCCGAAACCCATAAACCCCATTTTAAACCACCTTCTTCAAAGATTTTTCCTTAAAACCCCATTTTCAACTCCCTTTTCAATCTGAAACCCTTGAACTCCATTTCAATCTCAAACTCTTAAACCCCATTTTGAACAACCTTCTTCAAAGATTTCTCCTTAAAACCCCATTTTTCAACACTCATTTCAATCCCAAACCCTTGAAACACATTAAAATTTTCAACCCTTAAACCCCTTTTCAATCCCTTCTCTCTTATCTCAGTTCGAAGTTGTCTCTCTCAAGCTATTGCCTGGATCTCTTAGCTCGAATCGGAGGTAACTCTCTCTCTCTCTCTCTCTCTCTCTTATCTCATTATTATTAGTGTTTTAGTGGTTGTTTTTAATCCTCAAGTGGCATGGAGTTTGTTGAGGGATGTTTTGAAAGTCGTGAGGACCTTATAAATTATGTTAAGAATATTGCTTATGAAAAAGGATTTGTTGTAATACCCTGCCCCAGATTAGGTGTGTTTTAGCTTAATAATTCTTGTTTAACCGGTTAATCTCGGAGATTACGGTTAGGGCTTCAAGGGAAGTCCAGTTGTGGCCCAATCCGAGCTCGTGAGCTCAGTGATCCAGCTCGTTCGGCTAGAGGGGCATTTTGGTAATTTACCGCTTGTTGTGTTTATTTTATAAATTATATTATTATGTGTATAATATTGATGGATAATATTCTTCTTAATAAAGGATTTGCATTTCTGATTTTAAAATAATTTTATTTTCAGAAAATAGTATTTTAAATCCGCCCATCAAAAACCCGAAAGGGAGTATTAATTATTTTAAAGGGTTTTGAAAATTAAATAAATTTTGAAACTAGTATTTTGTAGTAGATCATTTTAAGAATGGTCTAATTATTCCATTTCACCTCAAAATGAGATCTCTAAATTGTTTATTTAAGTAAATAAGGTTAAAATATGATTTTTGTTTAAATAAATGGTTTTTAATAAGAGATAAATTCCAAAATTTTTATGGTGACCAAGGTTTTCAAAACCCAACCTATTTGTAAGGTTGGATTGAGTTTTTGAGCTTTTAAAATCATGCCTTTAGTATAAAATCGGCTTTTTACTTAAACCTAGACTAAATTGCAAAAACAGAAATTCAAGAGTGCTGATGTGCAACCCCCAAAAATTGTTACTGTTGCAAGCGTCACCAGGCACCGCATGCCGCTGCATGCAGTGGCCAGGTGACCCGAAATTCTGGCCATTTTTCTATAAAAAGGACCTCAGCCTTCGGTTCTAAACTCCCACAAACCTTCTCCTCTCTCTCTGTCTCTCAGCCGAGCTGAAACCCGACCGGCCGACCCCTTTTTTTTCTCTGTTTTCAGTAACCGTAACTTATAGGGAAAATTTTTCAAAGACCGGATTTTAGCCCAGGAACTCAATTAAAGGTAACCATTGCATTCCTTTTCAAATTTCATTCAGTTTTGAATCCAAAAAATCTAAATTTGACCCTGTTTTGAGCAAGAAAATCAAGTTTGAAATCTAAGGAAAAACCCGATTTTCTTTGTATCAGTGAGCTTCCGGTGTTAAGATTGGATGGCTTACTTAGTTTCAAAGCTCCAAACATCTCCCTATGGAAAAAGGACTCCCGGAGGAATCCATCGGACCGGTCAGATATAAAAACTGAATCCGGGAAACTCTCCATTTTCAAATTCGTTTTTCACGTTTTCCGGCCGTTCACTGTCTGTTGCAGAAGTGAACGGGAGGAAGAAAAAGAGAAAAAAAAAGGAAAATATATATATATATATATATATATATAAATAATTAATTAATTAAATGATTGAATAAATAAATATTATTATTTTATTAAAAAAAAATTTAAAAATTTTGTTAGATTATGTGATGTGATGTTAGTACTCCATTTTGTTAATTAAAATTGTACTAACCCTCTTCTCTTATTACTTATAGTGTAAATACTATTGTATTCGCTTCTAGGCCGACCCTATTGGTCGGGCACTGAGTGATTCACTTTCAGGCCGACACTATATAGTCGGGCACTAGGTGACCTCGAGGCCTAACTCAAAATGTCGGATCTGGTCCTATCCAGAAGATAACCGAGAAGTGATCCGAGGATCTAAACCTAACTCAATAAGTCAATCTGGTCAATGCCCAGAAGATAATATGAATTTTGGACTTAACCCCTTTTTATCTATTATTATATTGTGGATTTTAATAATTTAAAAATGATAGAAACCAAGTAGGAGACTCAATTCCATGAACCCTGGATATTTTTGGGAAAACGTATGATTTCCAAATATTGCTTGTGTGTATGTATTTATTATGTATATTGATTGTGCACTTGTGTGTTATTTGAACAGAGACCTCGTAAACCACACATCACGGTGAGGGAACTTAACTCTACAGATTTTGTAAACAGGTTTTATGATGAGATGAGTATTGAGCAATGAGTGGTTTCAGTTTTGATGAACCCACTCATATGCCTAGACATGATGCACTATGGTAAGAGTGCTGATGATGATTGTGATATTACGATATTGATCGTATGAGTATGTAAGACTACTTCCACGTACCTGAGCTATTGAACCAATATCGACCATATGGGAGATGGTTTACGTCTACTAGACCATGGGCTGACTATGATGTCGTCAGTTGCTAGCTTGAGGGTGTTAGTATCGGCTAAGTCAGAGCCGGAGATGTACTTGCAATGATGTATTTTGACCGTGTTGGGACTTAATACTGGTCTCAGCGTAGTCGGCAGGCTTTACGGTGGATGATAGTAGTAATTGATGATGTTGATGATTTATATGAGATTATGATTTTTGTTATCAAGCATGTGATATTGAACTGTTGCTAACCTGTTATATCTTTACTTAAACTGCATTGTTATATTTCCTTCACTGGGCTAATTAGCTCACACTACTCACCTTTCAGGCGATGAACCCGAGGAGGAGGATCCTTTTTATCAAGCTTAGGGTGGATAAGCTGATGCAGTGTTTCGGGATTCCCCCGGAGGGGAATGCCCTAATCTTTTCTTGTTGGTTCTTGGAACCAGTTACTTTTATTAAGTACCGGATGTGGTACTTAATTTGTGTTAATATGATGTACTAAACCTTGATGCCTTTGTAATGGCTTTAAATCGATGTTTGTAATAATCAATGGTTGGTTTTGATTTTGATCATGCTATGTGTTGATATTATTATGTTTATTGTTGGGTATACTTATGGTATATGTTTGAGTCCACATGTTGGGATCATGTGTGACCTTTGGGCACAACTCTTGATCTAGTCCAGTTAGAATGCTTGTGAGTTGGTTTATTTTATCTTTAAAAAAAAAAAAAAAAACGGTCGCATTCTGGGCCCACCCTTCGGGTCGAGGCGTGACATTTGTAACTACCATAAAGAGGTCATGTAATAAGGAAAAGAAAGTAGTCATTGGCTGCGATAGAGGAAGTAAATACCGCAGCACGATTAGCGTGGAAGATGCGAGAAAAAAGAAAGCATACTCCCGCCAATGCAATTGTCATTTTCAAGTGAAAGGTAAATAGATTGTTGATGGGTCATGGAAGTTGACCATAAAAAATTTGGATCAGAATTATGATATATAGGAGGTATTATTAGGTCATCCAAGTACAAGATATTTTTCAGATGCTAAGAAAAAAATGATCATTGAAATGAGGAGTTGCAATATACCACCACGGCAAATTTTGACGACCCTTAGAAAGCAAAATCCAGATATTGGAATATCAGCGGGTGATTTGTACAACTTTTGTTCTGCGCTTCGGAAAGAGCAACTAAGGGGTCGAACTACAATTCAAGCTTTGATAGATGATCTTCAAGAAGGTGGTTACCAATATTTTCTTGATCATGACAATGATGGTCATTTGTCTCATCTCTTTTTTGCACATCCAAAGTCCATTTTTCTTACCAAGAGCTCATATGTTCTTCTAATGGATTGCACGTACAAAACTAACAAATATCATATGTCATTGCTTCATATTGTTGGTGTAACAAGTTTCAATAAGAACTTCTGCTCATGCTTTGCATTTCTACGAAATGAGAAATTTGAAGATTATGTATGGGCATTACAGATGTTTAAAAAGGTCTTTGGAATGGAGCATGATCGACTAGTTCTTTTGACTGATAGGGAATTGGCGTTAAAGAATGCCATTGATTTGGAGTTCCCTAATGCTGTACATATTTTGTGTTATTGGCACATTAACAAAAATATTGTTGCTCGTTGTAAACCTATGTTTAAGAGAAGCGATGATTGGAATACATTTTTTACCTAATGGAATGACCTGATTGAATCCTCAACTGAAGAAGCATTCAATATAGTGTTTGAGGCATTGAAACAAAATTTCAGAGATGATTCACAAGCAGTGAACTACTTAACAAGGACGTGGATCCCACTTAGAAAACAATTCGTCAAGGCATGGACCGGATGGAGTTTACATTTTAAGAATCGAGGTACTTCAAGGGTTGAGGGTGCATATGGTATTCTGAAAAGTTATATATTTACATCTATAGGTGATCTAGATGTTGTCCGAATAAAGATAGCCCATGTCATTGAAAATTAATTTGAAGAGTTTAAGATTCAACTTGAGGATGAGAAGATTCGGTTTGCATGTGATGTGTCTATTCCTTTCTTTAATGAATTGAAGGGCAAAGTTTCTCATTTCGCAATGAATGAGATTTACAACGAATATGAGATGATTATGAACCGATCATTTTCACCCATTTGTACAGAAGAGTTTACAGCTTCAATGGGCCTACCGTGTGTGCACAAAATGCAATGGATGGACAAATTACATTTGGATGATATACACCCACAATGGAGAATAGATTTAATCTCATTGGACAGCTTAAATGTTGTAAGGCAGAGGCCTGGGGATGTATTAAACGTACACTTTGAAGGTATTAAGAACAAATATGGACAATTGTCTTCATATGATCAAAACGTGCTCCTAAATCATCTCCAAAATCTTGCCATCCATAATAAGTCAATCAGTTACCCTATTATGCAATATTCTAGAGAACGTCATCCAGGTTCAAGGAATTCTACACAATGACAAACATCTACACGTCGAGATCCTTCTGCATTTGAAATTGTAGAGAATCAACTAAATGGAAGAAGATGTGGGTTATGCAAAAATACTGGTCATACAAGGAGAACTTGTCCGAATAGGCCACCTTCTTCACAGGCATCTACAAGTGTAGATTTAAATGTTGATTATAATGTAGGTGATTTCCATGAATCACAAATAGCGAGTTTTCCACAGGAAAGTGGACTTACAACTTTGGTGAAGATTCAGCATATAACTCTACAGAAATGACCGAATTAAGTTCATTCCTTAAAGAGCTCATATGTATTTACCAATCGACATATAACTTTTCCATATGTTATAATGTGATTTTCTTAAATGTTATGCAGTGGTCTCGTGATCTTAGAGATAATGACGACTTCATGCAATGGTGGAATCAATGAAGTGAAGATAGGAGTGTCAATGTATTTTCTCTTTGTTATTATCATGTTCCTCGATTTCAAAGCAGATATTTAGTTTTAGAGAGTTATGAATTGCTCAAGGTTAATGGTTTGTGAAGTGGGTTTAATTGTAAAGCCTATGTTTTACAATTTTCAAGTTGATTTGGCACACTATTTTGCATTTAAAATGCATAATTAACTCTATTTTCTGCATAAATCTCAAGAAATCATGCCATAGAAGGAAAGTACACTTTAATTTTAAATACGAAATCAAGATTGCCTATTTTAGGTCATAAATACCAAGAAATCAGTGGTTTTTGAGTTCTCAAATGAAAATATTGAATTATATGAGATAGTGGGATCTTGCTAGACTTACATTATACCATTATCATTGTTCAATGGTCTACAACAAAACAGGCACCAGGAGATAAATAATATCACATGTTCATTCAAAATATGAAATTTACATCTCTTTTACATGTGAATAAAAAAAAAATCAAAATTATATCAAAGACAAATAATATCCGGATTAGAGGTAGAAGGTGAGGCAGGTGATGCAGCAGGAGGTGCATCATGAGGTGCAGCAGCAGGTGCAAAAGGTGGTGCAGCAGGAGGTGCATCAAGAGGTACAGCAGGAGGTGCAACAGGTGGTGCAGCAGGTGGTGCAACAGGTGCAGCAGGAGGTCCAGCAGCAGATGCAGCAGGAGGTACAGCAGGTGTAGCAGGAGGTGGAACAGGTGGTGCAGCAGGTGGTGCAGCAGGAGGTGCATCAAGAGGTGCAACAGGTGGTGCAGCAGGTGCTGCAGCAAGAGGTGCAACAGGAGGTGGAACAGGTGGTGCAGTAGGAGGTGCAGCACGTGGACCAGTGGAGGCAGATGCAGAAGGAGCAGGTGCATGAACTGGTGCAACAATTAGAGCTGTGGTGGCATGTATAGAAGCAGGAGGTGCAACTGAGGTAGCACGAATGGAATAACTGTAGTCGAACGAGGAAGGGGGCACGAAGCTGCTGCAACTCTAGTCAACATAGAACGGGGGCCAGTACCAGTTGATCCACTCTGCGGTGTAATGGGGCGAGAAGATGCACGAGGCAATGGACCAGAAGGTGCTGCTAATCCAACCATCAAAGCACGACTAGATTCCCCCGATGCTGCTCTTGCTCGTTTAGTACGAGCAGAGGTGCCAGATGATGCTCCTGCTCGTTCAGCTACCCCTCCAGATGGACGAACAGGGGGAATAACTGCTCATGCAAACTCGGGTGATACCCTTGCTCGTATAGTACCATCTGGTTCTGTAGATAGGAATGTTGTTATCCCCCTCACTTGTGCTAAAAGCACTGTCAACCGCAAAGTATCTAAAATCTAGCTCTGCATAACATCCACCCTTGCGGTAAGCTGATCAAATCTCTGCACCTGCTGATCATATCTCTGCTCCATTTTCTCTTCTAGAGCAGAGCTAGCAAGAATCTGCTGCGTATCAACTGCTGAAACAGTCAGAGAACTCCCTGCCTCACGTGGGTGGCGTGCCTCATTGCCCTCAGATGGCCCAGGTGGTTCAAGTGCCGCACGCGCCTCAGATGGCTCAGGTGGACTGTGAACTTGAACTGGTGGTGCATCGACAACTTTGGGGACCCATTTTTTACTAGCTCTGTCGATGTGGAATCCCATCTTCTTCAAAGTAGTCTCATTAAAATAATCATAGCGATCTATAGATATTTTATCATCAGGGAGAAGTGGGATTCTGCGTTCTTCAAAAAATGAACATAAAAAAAGACTGTACGGAAGACTACATCTTCTGGTCTTCCGGCAGGCGCGCATGTGACTGATGATGATATGGGAGAGGGAGATTTTTTTTCCCATTCATGATGCCCCAAATAAGAAACACTTCGAACCATGTCACAGTAGAATGCCCTTTTCTAGGAAAAAGACAATTGACAATTATTTGGTGGATGATTCATGCTTCTAATGTAAGAATGGTCAGTGGGGGGGTCTTCTTCTCTGTGATATCCGTCCTCCCACACATCTCGTTGAGGGCTACCAAAACATCGAACCCCTCAACATCTGTGATACATGTACGACAATCATACATTCTAATGCCGTCTTTTGGGAAATTATATAGGTAATCCAACCTTTCCCGTGTGATCACAACTTCTTGGCCTCGGACGGTTGTTTTAACCGTCTCATCATCCATTTTTTCTATATTTGCATAAAATTCTTTTACTAGACTAGGGTACATGTTACATTTTAATGACAAAAATGAAGCCCAACCGATTTCTTCAAAATACGATTCGATTTTCAAACCAAATTGTGTGAAAAATGAGAGGTCGACGATTTTACCAAAAATATACGATCGTGTGCAAAAATCGTCTCGGTAAAAGGTCGCGGCTTCAGAAGATATGAAATGCGTTGGGTCGAATGATGTGTCCTTCTTTTGTTTCTTCCCTCTCTTTGTTGTGCTTGCTTTCCTTTTGGAACTTGAAGATGCCATTTATACGGTGTATTTTGGGAAAGAAGGAGAGGGAAAAATTAAAATGGAAAGGGTGTAGGGTGATTGTTTCGAATGAGTACGGGTGATTGGTTCGACTGAATGGGGGTGATTGGTTCGAATGAATGGGGAGAGGTTCGAATGAATGGGGATTTCCGAGAGAGAGGGAGAGGGAGAGGGAGAGGGAAATCGGGGAGGGGAAACCTGAGAATGAGGGAGCCGGATGAGGAGCCGGAGAGGGAGAGGGAGAGGAAGAGGAAGAGGGAGGGAATTAATCGATTTAGAGTTCGGTTTAGGGTTTCGAAATGGGAGGAGAGGCTAGGGCTGGAATCGATCGAAGGAATCGATCGAATGAATCGCGGCTTATATATATAAGTCATCATTCGTTCGAATGAATGGCTTGATTCATTCGAACGAATGGAGACTTAAATGGATTCGATCGAATGAATCAAGTCATTCATTCGAACGAATGACATATTAGACTTCAATTCGTTCAAATGAATGGCTCGATTCATTCCAACGAATGACATCCGAGGGAAGGATTGTCATTTTCCAGTCCTCTCTGATACATTCGTTCGAATGAATCAGTCAATTTATTCGAACGAATGGACGTCTATATGTCATTGGTTCAAATGAATCAGTCCATTCATTCGAACGAATGACAAATAGAAGTGCATTCATTCGAATGAATGTCTTGATTCATTAGAACGAATGGCACCCGAGAGAAGCACTGTCATTTTCCAGTCTTCTTTGATACATTCGTTCGAATGAATCAAGCCATTCATTCGAATGAATGCACTTCTATTTGCCATTCGTTCGAATGAATGGACTGATTCATTCGAACGAATTCATTCGATCGAAGGACTGTATTTTCCAGTCCCCTCTCATTCATTCGTTCGAATGAATCCATCCATTCATTCGAACGAATGAACACTTCCGACAGTATTCATGAATGAATGGATTGTGCACATGGCCACTCGTTCAAATCAGTGAAAATCTCGACAGTATTCATTCGAACGAATCTGAAATGAATTGCGAATTCGTTCGAATGAATGAAAGCAGAAGGAGTATGTGTCCATTCGTTCGAACGAATGGAAAAATGAACTGAGCATTCGTTCGAACGAATGGAAACGCGGGGGCAAAATAATAATTTGCCACCTGCACTTAAAAACGAATGTGTAGAAGCAGAAAAATCGAGTGTATAATCGGAGACCCTAAATCAAACTCATTTGAAAACTAGTGTATCACGCTAGTATGACAAAGTCTGATTCAATTTCACTGCCACCAACCACCATGGAATGGCGCCAACATCAGCGGAATTGGCGTCTCAGTTTACGGCAACAGCGGCCCAAATTAAGACTTGACAGCTCAAAACGTGGAAATGCCTGGAGTAGTCAGAAATCCCTAAAATCGTCCCAGATTCAAACCACATGAAATGGACTTTGAAAATCCTCTTGACCCACTCAATTCTTCTTTTGTCGTTGTCTCTCTCCTTTCCAAGTCAACACCACTTTCAACGCCCGTAAGGCCCAAAGCTGGAGCCATGCCGGAGGCAAGCTCCTCTCTCCTTTCTCTTTCCAAACAAGCAAGCAAGGACTAGGGACAAGGAAGGAAGGAAAGCTCTCCCCCATCCTCTTCTGCCGTTCCCAATCCAACAAAGGGAAGAGGGTTGACAACTGGCTCTCCAAGATGAAAGAGGAGACTCTGACCATGGCCTTGGTGAACCTGGCGGCCATCATGGAGAGGGCAGACGAGGCTCTGCTGCCCGGAGTCTACAAAGAGGTGGGGGCCGCTCTCCACGCAGACCCCACCCGACTGGGTTCTCTCACCCTCTTCAGATCAATTGTCCAATCCTCCTGCTACCCTCTTGCCGCCTATCTGGCCGTCCACCACAACCGGGCGCACGTCATCGCCTTTGGTGCATTTTTGTGGTCTGTTGCTACTTTCCTAGTAGGCGTCTCCTCCACCTTCTTTCAGGTCACCTTTCTCTTCCCTCCATTCTAATTCTATTCCAGACCCATCTTTTATTGGATTGGGCGAGTAAAATTCACGATTTGATTGGATCTCATTTTCTCCCTATTCTGTTCTTTTAATTTCATTTTTTATTTTATATTGATAGCGGATCTGTTATCACTCTTTTGATGAATGGTTGGCTCGAACTCAGCATGCTGATTAATGAATATTGTTTAATTTTTTGCCAGAAAATTGAAAAAGTATTCAGTTCTATCAATTATTGCATTATCAAATTCAAAGCATATCATCATGATTGCCAATAATATTGGGACGTCCTATCACAATTCCATGATAGATGATTGAGATCTGATTTGCTCCCTACTTTGTTCTTTTAATTCCGTTCTTTTTCCTTAATACCTTGCTAAGCGGATCTGTTATTGCAATAAATTGCTTTTTGTGATCTCCAATCTGAGTTATTATGAGGGTCAATTAAAATTGTCATTGTTAATTTGGAGCAGAGAAATTGGAAAGAGCTCATCATCATAATTGCATTATAGATTTCTGGACTTCTTTCTGCACAGCAAAATGATCTTCTTATCCGTACTTCCAAAGTATTCAGATGGATAGTGTTTTTTAGTATATAATCACCATCAAAGAAATTTAGCCCAGCTATCTGAGGCAGGGATTTGTAATTTGGCAAACTATTTATATGGGTTCACTGCCCATTGGACAACCATAGAACTTGAATCTGTGAAATTGTGGTTGCAACTATGAGCACTTACCAACTGTTATAGAGGCTTTTATCTTCAATGGACTTTTAATTTCGGGTAGGTCTAAATGCAAATGTAATCTTAAACTGAATTAAACATTTTAGTTTACTCTAATACTTGGTTCTCTTTTAATTTTTCATATGGCTTCATTATCGAAAGATGCGTGCTGATCCTCTAGTGATATGACGCAGACCATGTCATGTCAAATTTAGAACTGATTTTCATTATCTTCTATGTATTCAAACTCATGCTGTTTCAGCTACCTAGTGAGAATTAACATTGGCTTTCTTGTGTTACTCTTTCAATTGTGCTGTTTCTGTCATATAGGTTGCAGTATCAAGAGCCTTGAATGGGATTGGGCTAGCTATAGTGACACCTGCGATTCTGTCCTTAGTTGCAGACTCAACTGATGACAGCAATCGCGGTGTAGCATTTGGATGGCTACAGCTTACAGCCAACTTTGGTTCTATTATAGGTGGCCTCTTCTCAGTTCTATTAGCTTCAACATCATTTATGGGAGTCCCAGGATGGAGAATTTCTTTCCATCTAGTTGCAATAGTGAGCATTGTAGTAGGAATTTTGGTCTATCTTTTTGCTAAAGATCCACGCTTTTCTGATCGGGTAGATAAAAGCAATGGTCCAGTCCCACACAAGTCCTTATGGTTGGAAGTGAAGGAACTGGCTCAAGAAGCAAAGTCGGTGATGAAAATCCCATCGTTCCAAATAATTGTTGCTCAAGGTGTGACAGGGTCATTCCCATGGTCAGCATTGTCTTTTGCACCAATGTGGTTAGAGCTCATTGGATTCTCTCACAATGAAACTGCACTCGTGATGAGCATGTTTGTTGTAGCTGGTTCACTTGGAGGCCTGTTTGGTGGAAAGATGGGAGATGTTCTTGCTAGGCATTTCCCTAATGCTGGCAGAATAGTTCTGTCACAGATAAGCTCAGGTTCTGCCATCCCTTTAGCAGCATTATTGTTGTTGGCTTTGCCCGATGATCCCTCTACAGGGTTTATGCATGGTTTGGTCTTATTCATCATGGGCTTGTGCATATCATGGAATGCTCCAGCTACAAATAAGTAAGACTCTCTATCTCAAGTTTTTAACCTTATATTTAATATTACTCTACTTTCTAATGCATAAAGTATACAAGGAATGATATTGTTCTTGTTTACCCTGAAAACATCTTTGAGAAGATGAGGATGAACTTTCAGTCTAAAAGGAATTTCATCTTTTTATCTCAAGTGAATATGAAATGGAAGTATAAACCTCTGAAGACTTTAAGAGATACCCAAGTGAATTCACTACAGTAACAAACAATGTCACTCATTAACAACAATGCTGTTGGTCTATAATATAACACCTTGGAGCACTAGGACCAACTCATTGAATCTTTTTAACTTTCATATGATAAAGCTGTGTATTAGAATATCTCCAAGCCCTTCAAAAAGAAAGGAAAATATATATTAGAAAAGTAGCACATCTTCAAACAGTTTGCACATAAAGCCCTCAGTTTGTTTCAATTCATCCATCATCCATAGAATGTAGCCAGTTATGTAATGGTGCTTGACTGATGGCATGGATATATTCACAGTATATAGCCTTTTTTCTATGTATAGCTGGATATATAGATTGTGACTCATGTATAAATGAATGTGAGCTCTGTTTCTGCTTAATGAATTAATGATTGGATCAACTGAAAAATTATGACAGCAAATTAATTGGCTGTTAGAGCAAACAAATTAACATTGTTGCTCACCTTCAACAATGAAACCCTTCTACAACCTAGCTTACAAACATACCTTGCAGAATCTTAAGAAAACTGTCTAGTATAAGAACATAAACACTGATGGATTGGTCTTAATCAGCTCCGGCCTAAGATTCTTTCTAGAAAATAACAATTTCTTCCTTTTAGCAGAGGATTCCGGAACCCAGACAACAGAGGTGGCATCACCATTGTATTAGAAACTTCACTGGTTGTAATACAATGGTGATTTAACTCAACTTTATTGTTTGTACCCCATATGATTTACATAAACTGTATTGATTGGTATTTGGGTGCTATAAAGAGCCTATACCCCTGACAGAGATGTTGATAGCTCAAATCAAGAGGAATATTAGTTTATTTTGGGCTTGACCTCTGACTTGGTCCATTCCTGTGGAGAGTTCATTATCGACACAGTTTAATGCTAGCATGCGAGTTATTGCTGGTGCACATATTATTATCGGTGCACGCGCATTGCTGACATGTGACCCATTTTTGATGTGTGGACTTAGTTTCCAGATTTAAGCACGTTTCCTTGATAAGGATGGACTCTCAGCCAACTTAGTTGTTAGGGTTTTTGCCATCATCTACAACAAGAAGCATCTATAAATACTTGTGTTTCTAGGCGTCTATGGTAGGATGAAGATTATTAGGACTTAAGAGAGAAAATTCAAAGGAGGATTTGAGAGAGATAAAGTTGTATTGTAAGAGAGAGAGAGAGAGAGACAGAAAAAAAGATTGTCGTCCATGAAGGAGGGGGAGATTTCGTCCATGTAAGTTTATTTTCTTGTCTTCTTTGTACTTTTCTTTGATTATTGAATAAGAGAGTTCTCCATCAATAGTTTTATTCGCGTTGTGATCTAAATGATTATTGTCTTCATCATGTTCTTCATCTACATCTTTTCATTTTCATAGCCGAAACAACTGAAACTGGATCAATGAGTTCCGAACTCACAATCGTTCTGATTCCACGTTGATCGGGTTTAGTTTCTTGTTTATGGGATTTCACACGAATACTGGTCACAGCACTGGCTCATTGATGGTGATCTTTGTTAACTGTTCAGTCGATCAGGGAATATGGAGTATCTGTCGGAATCCATTTTGCCTTAAACCTACGGATCAATATCAACTGTACGATGCAACCGTATTATTTGACCATGAGATATCAGTTAAATTAACAAAGTTTCTCCTATACCCTCGCTCTGATATGCATGAAATTGATTAAATAGATTAACTTAGATGTTTACCTTCCCTTTCCATCCCCTCCCCCTCTCCAGTAAAAAAAAGTGCCTTATATGTGGTGTTAACATATTAGATCCTCTTCTGCATGACCGCCACATGTTGCCAATATGTGGGAAGGCACCTCGACAGTCTGCGGCGGAGACCTACCAGAGCTAGGCTGAAGACCACCTCCACCAACTGATGCGGAGCATACCAGTCCCATAGTGTAAAAAATCCATCGCAGAGCCAAAAGAGCTCCTCTTCTACTCTCCAGAATCAGTTAAGAAGCTAAATTCCTTGATTTGGATCTTATGTCTCTCGTTTTCCCAACAGATAACAGCTTCTAATGGGATCGAATGGCTCATTTCCACCTTGATCAAAAGTCGCAATACCGAGCAATCTTTCTTCCTAAAATTCCAATTGCCCACCTCAATCAGTTTACCCTTTTGTTACTGAAGGTGCAAATCAGCTTCTTAGAGGAAAGCCATAGCAAAAGACCCAAGTTCTCCTAGTATATTGGAAGCACTGAGGAAACCACTTGAAGAAAGTAGAGAATTGTCTCCTCCAACCAGCAGATACTTGCTTATTTAGAAGGTCTTCTCAATTGTCTTTAGGATAACCAAGTAGCACTTATCCCCAATCAAGCACGCCTAAGAGATGGAATCCCCATCTCTAGTACTTATTTTGCAGAGTTCGTCGAGGGAAATATTTCCGATGAGTCTTATCAATCTAGACGACCAATCCCTTGTTTTCGAAAACTGGTATTGACACGGCACAATTACCTTGTTCAAAATTGGATTGATTATCACAGTCCCTCCTACCTTTATCCTTGGAGGATTCGCCCACTACTTCTACCCAACTGCGAGTTCCATTGATCATTCCATTTCTGCAAGGAATGACCATCCTCTCATCTACAACCGCCTGACTTCTCTTCTCTGCATCAGCCCCTGCTTTTCCCTCCCTTTCCAAACCACCCATTTTTTGGTTTCTTGTAAACTGAGCTGGCTGCACCTTCAATTTGTCTTTGAGGACAATTTTTGCCATAAACTTGACTACCTAACTATTGCTACCTTTGCCTTAGATGGGTCTCACAATTGTATCTCTATCATGTCTTTTACTTTTGTTTCATAGATCAATCAAAACATCATATGTCAAATGCGAGACCACCGTTGTCCGCATCATGTATGCCTCTAATATTCCATAAGCATATGATCATCTAATCTTTAGCTCGTTCAATGTCCATGAATCTGCTTTGGATTTCTATAGGTAGCTTTTGAGTCCCTATAACTCATGTGACCCTTTTTATCTCTCTTTTTGTTTTTTGTTTGCACCCAAATTCTACTAGCTCCTCTATGATTTCTACTGGGCTCCTCTTGTTGTGAGACCCACTTCAGGACATAGTTGACAAGTGGGTCCCATTTCTGGATAGAATTGTCCAGAATAACTTTATGTTGGAAAGTCAACTTAGTTAGTTGTCTAATTTATTGTAATTGATCATTAGTTTGTTTTTTTTCTTTTTTGGCACCATGAATGGCTCCCTTTGTATTATCTATACATGTAATCTCTATAGTTTAGAATTACATTCAATACATTAGAGAGAAAGAATTCCTCTCCTCAATTCCTCTTTTTATTCTTATTTTCATTTTTCTTATTACTATTATTCTATGGTATCAGTCAGAGCACACGATCCATACCTTCTTGCTCCAACTTGCAGTAACTTCCAGTTTTTTTTTCCTGCCAGCACCTAGATATTTCCGTCACTCTGTGTCCCTAGGTCTGTAAGATTGATACAGTTCAAGGGTTTGATCACCATTTGCTATTCTCGGCAACTATATCTGAGACGTCCAAAGGGTGCCTTTTTCTGGGTTTTGCCTTCAATTTGGCGGCTGTACTGTTGCAACTTCGGCAAACTTCCACTGGTGTAGTCGGCCCTGGCATACCTACCTCCTCATCTGGTTGTCCTTGAGTTGGGTCATCAGTTGGCCCTCTTTTCCTGAGATCTTTCCAGCACTGTTGCAGAATGTCAAGAGTGCCTGAAATCTTGGTTCCGATCAGCCTTCTCTCTTGCTGACTCTTTTTCAAACCACCTTTGGTGTTGTCGCCCTGGCCCACCTCCCTCTACATTGACCTAGGGTTACTCTGTTGCCTCCTTTGTTGTTCTCTATCTTGTTTCCAGTAGGCGACACGCCTTCCAGCCTGCTTGGCGATTGGCTTCAATCTGAGTCATCTATTTTCAGATCTTGTTGCAACTTTCATGAGTGATTCGCCCCTACCTCCTTTTCTTATCGACAATGTTTTTCTTTCCAGAAGGTTCTTCTAGGCTTGGTTACAAACATCCCTTCCACTCAACATCAGTCTCGTCCAAGACACCCAGTTTTTGGGTTCTCAGCTTTCATACGGTTTGTTTTGTGTCTCTTTTGCTTCGAGCCTCCTGCTACAATGTCGCTCCTCTCTGCACTTCCAATTTACACGGCTTCCGCTATTCTTTGTGCTCGGTGGGACCCACTTATGCTGCATCCTTTCCTCTGAATATCTGTAGGTTGCTCTCTTGTGTGTTTCTTGGACTGGATCCACTGCTACTACCCTATTCTTCACTCGCCACATCAGTCCTACAATCAACTTGGGTGCTTCTCGTCCTCTTTACGGCTTGGTCTTATTTTTTGTCTTGATGGGGCCCACATTGGTTGTGTTCTCTGTTTGAGCAGCTGCCTATTGGTTTGCTGCCTTTCTTTTGGTCTCGTTCCACTGTTGTACCATCTTCTGTTATTTGTTTTGATTTATTGGCACATGAATTCTTCTACTACTATTTCTCTTTGACACCAGAGGTTCTCGGAAGACGGGTACCTGTTTTTGCACAGTCATTATGTTGATTCATGCTACAAGCTTCATGGCCGACCAAAGCATGCTAAACTCTCCATTGCCCCTCTTGTTTCTCCTTCCTCAGATGTGGCTAGTGATAGTGCCCCAGTGACTAGAAAGGACTTCAACTTATTAGCTACTATTGTCTCCTTCCCATCAGGTACTGAGCATCTTGCATACCATGTCTCCCACATTCCTGGATTATTGATTCTGGTGCTACTGCCCATATGGCGGGCATGTTCACCCTCTTTTCTTCCCTTTCACCCGTTTCATGTGGGAAGGTTCAATTAACTAATCGATCCTCTACTGATATTGCTGGGAAAGGGATGGTTTCAATTTCTTCTACTTTGAACCTATCTTCTATTTTGCATGTTCCCAACTTATCCCGCAATTTATTATCTGTTGGTGCTTTGACTAAAAATTTGAATTGCTCTCACTTTCTTTCCTTCTCACTATGTCCTTTAGGATTTGCCCACAAAGCAAGTGTTGGGTGGTGGTCGTAAAGCTGGTGCTCTCTACCTTCTTGGCAACCCCGAAGCATTTTCGACCTCTTCCTCTTCAGATGTGTGGTTGTGGCGTTGTCGCCTGGGCCATCCATCAGACCCTGTTTTGGAACAACTTGTTCTTAGTCTATCTTTTAGTTATTTTGAGTGTGAACAATGCCAATATGGTAAGCATAGTAGATCTCATTTTCTCCCATCTCTCAACAAAACTGCATCTACACTATTTTTGCTTATACATTTTGATGTTTAGAAATCTCTCTATGTCTCTCGCATTTGTTTTCGTTATTTTGTTACATTTATTGATGATTATTCTCGCATGACTTGGACATATATGATAAAATACAAATCTGAGGTCTTTGATCACTTCTGTACTTTTTACTAGTAGGTTGACACTCAATTTGGTTGTAAAATTCAAGTTTTGCGAAGTGATAATGGGAGAGAATATTTGATACACTCATTTCTTACATTTTTGCAAGACCATGGTATAAACTCTCAACTCTCTTTTCCTTCTACACCTCAACAAAATGGCGTAACTGAACGGAAAAACCATCACCTTCTTGAGGTGGCCCCTTCTTTTTTTTACCATTCATGTCCCACAGTCCTATTGGCCCGAAGCTGTGTTAATTGCTTTCTATTTCATCAATAGAATGTCATCTCGCATTTTAAAAAATAAGTCCTCTATTGACCTTCTCTCGCGACATAAATCCGTCCCTCATCTTCCTTTGCATGAATTTGAGTGTGTATGTTTTGTTCACCGTTTCTCTGATCATAAACTTTCTCTCCAATCAGTGCGCTATGTCTTTCTTGATTACTCATCTTTCCACAAAGGGTATAAGTGTCTCTAGTCCCTCACTAGGAATGCATATATCTCCATGGATGCCACATTTTTCAGCACCCTCGCCCTCTTCTACCTCCACTGGTCTTCCTCTTCTCCCTGTAGATCCTAGCCCCCCCCAGCACTACTAAGCCCCATTCTGGTGTATCAATGCCGACAACCTAGATTGCCACCTACTGCCGACTCCACCCACTCATCTGCCAGTGGTCTAGATCTACCAGCATATGACCAGTCTGATCTCCCAATTGCACTTCGCAAAGGTAAGCGTACTTGCACCAGTCACACACTTGATCGATTTCCCTCCTATCATGTTGTTTCACCTTCTTATCACAACTTTCTCACAACCCTGGACACAGTTAAGATTCCAAAGAAGATTGACACTGTATTGAAACATCCCTCCTGGAAAGTCGCCGTTGATATGGAATTAGCCGCACTTCAAAAGAACAATACTTGGGACATGATCCCTCTGTCTCCAGGGAAGACTCCCGTTGGATGCAAGTGGGTTTTTGCTTTGAAACATAATCCAGATGGATCCATTGCCAGATATAAGACACGCCTAGTTGCCAAAGGCTTCACCCGAACATATGGAGTGGATTACCGGGACACTTTTTCAACTGTCGCCAAGATTACCTTTGTGCGCATCTTGCTCTCCCTTGCCACCACTTATGCCTGACCCCTTCACCAGTTAGATGTGAAGAATTCTTTTCTCCATGGTGATCTTCAGGAAGAAGTATACATGCTTCCTCCTCCGGGTTTTATCAAGCAGGGGGAGCCGAACTTTGTCTGTAGACTCAAGAAGGCTCTCTATGGCCTCAAGCAGTCTCCATGGGCCTGGGTTGAAAAATTTAGCAATGCATTGATACCATATGGCTTTACTCACTGCCACTCAGATCATTTCGTCTTTATATACAGATTCCACTCTGTTTTGATGATTTTGGTAGTCTATGTTGATGATATTGTCTTTACAGGTAACAATGATACTGCCATTGCTACCTTCAAAGAGTATATTCGCCGCACATTTGATATTAAAGGCCTGGGCCTCTCTGTTACTTTCTTGGCATTGAGGTTGCTCAATCTTCTCGAAGGACTCTCCCTCTCTCAGCAGAAGTATGCGCTTGATCTCCTACATGATACTAGTTATTTTGGATGCAAACATGTTGATACTCCGCTGGATGTTAACACCAAGCTATCAGCCTCCGACGGGACTCTTCTTGATAATTCGACTTTCTATCAGAAACTTGTGGGCAAACTCATTTATCTTACCATCAGGAGACCGGATTAATCTTATGCCGTTGGTGTTGTCAGCCAGTTCATGCATCAACCATAGGACACTCACCTCCATGTATGTTTTGTATTCTTCGGTACCTTAAGGCTCATCCTGGCCACGGCTTGTTCTATGCACGTCAGCCTACATGGCCAGTTCGTGGTTATTCTGATGTTGATTGGGTCGGGTCTCCTAATGATTATCGTTCTACAGCGGCTATTGTATCTTTTGGGGGTCACATTTAGTTTCTTTTATGGCTCAATTTCCCTTTTCTCTTCTGATGCAGGACAAGGGATAGGGTAACCCTAGATGCCTAATTTGGTTCCTTAAAAATTAAAAGGGATAATATAGGCTGAAATAAAAATAAAAATTAATATATGTAACTAATGAATATAAAGTTTACCACAAATAATCTTGACAATGCAAAGAATTTAATCAATCCCAGGGATTATCAGGTCAAACTGTCAAAGGATGGTCATGGCTAAAGGTGGGAGCCTTGTGAGGAATGGCTATTAAAATAAAGACTTAGGCGTGGGTATACTTCGATATCTAGGACTTAAATGAATGGAATAAAAAAAAAAAAAAAGGAAGGAACCAAAGGGTTGTTGGGCTACGAAAGCCTGGCGGAAAGGTGGAAGAGGGATATGGAGGTTACGGCAGCAACAAAGAGAAGATTTGGAGGTGGCGGCACATAGGAGAAGGGCAACAAGGGTTGCAGCAGCCAAGGGAAAGGATTTCAGAGGCACGGCAGCAGTAGAGGCTTTTGGGAAAGGAACGAAGGCTGTGGGAGGGACTAGAAGGGTTTAAGAAGAGTCGGTGATGACAATAGATGGGATTAATGGGTGCAGGAAGGCTGTATGGACTAGCAGTGGCAGATAATGGGAACAGATCTGGCAGTTCTTGGCTTTAGAGAAGAAGGAGAAAAGAGAAGAAGAGAAGAGAGATAGAGGATGTACCTAAAGAAGAAGGTGGCTCATGCCGTGGCCTCTCGCCCTTTGGAATCACTCCAACAATCTCAATCGCACAAGGTATGTGGAAACTCAACTTTTGTTATTTCATCAATCGTATGTAATGCCTCAAGGAGGCTACAAGGCTTTAAATAAACTTTCATCTTACTAAAATAAACAACAAAATACCTAGACTACCCTTACTAAAATAAAACACACGGAAATAGCAAAACACAAAAATAGAAGGTGTTGGAGATGCACCGCATCACTTTCCCTCCCTTTTGTGATTATATTAGCATTATTTTAATTTTCTAATTATGGAGATCCAAATTCTATATGAGGCAAAGGCCTTCAGTTGTAAAACACAAAAATTTGGGATCTTCCTTTGGGTCTCTTTTGAGAAGATTTTTTACAAAGATTTGTGGGAATTCTATTTTGTAATTTTGAGGTTCTTTGTTTGTAAGATTGAGATGATCAGCTTTTGGGTTTGTGCTGAGCATATTGTAAGTCTCTCATTCATTTTCTCTCTTCTGATTGGTGATGCCGTCATCCCTTTCGTCGGTGGATGTAGGCATCAACACTGAACCACGTTAGTTTGTCTTGCTTTGTGTGGTATTGGTTTTATTTTATTTGTTGTTTTTATTGCAATATTTCAATTGGATTTTCTCCACATTACAACAAGTGTTATCAGGAGCTTTGGTTTGACTTTGGGAATTTTCTTCTGCTCTAACATTCACTTGTCCAGCTCGTATTCGATTAAATCAATTTCTACGGTGCTGATATTATTCGATGGTCTCTAAGATGTTGAATGTGAAGTTTGAGATGGAGAAATTCGATGGGAGAAACACTTTTCATTTATTGTAGATTAAAGTCAAAGATCTTCTAGTTCAAGGTATACACAATGTTTTGAAAGGAAGATTGAAAAATTCTTCAATTAGTGCTGAAGGTTGGGAAGATATGGGTGAGGGTTGTTAATAGTATTCGATTAAGTTTACCGAACGAGTTGATTTTCAATGAAGCTACTGAAAAATATGCAGCAAAGATGTGGTTGAAATTAGAAAGCATCTACATGACTAAGTCCTTGACAAATCAACTATATTGGAAATTACAATTATTCACTCTTGAGATGAAGGAAGGTATGCCTGTCCATGATCACCTCAATTTGGTGAACTAAATTATTTGCCAATTAGTATAGGTATAAAAATTGATGAAGTGGATAAAGCCCTAATTCTTTTGAAATCACTCAAGTCGTATCATCGTCGTATCATCATAGAGTTACGACTTTAGTACATGGAAAAGAAACCAATGATGTGGACGATGTTTCAACATTCTTCTATTTGAGGAGCTTGCACAAAAGTCAATTCATGGGGATGCAAATGCTGAAGGCTTTGTTGTTAGACATAGATCTAGGGAAAATGGATCTAAAAATCAGAATCACTCTAGATCTAAGCCTAAATCAGGAAAGAAAATGAGGTGTAATTATTGCGAGAAATTTGGGCACATCAAGGAGTCAAAAAATTACAAGAGAAAAAGAATAAAAACGGAAAGTCTTCAGACGTTGCAAGCATGGCTGATAATTTGTTTGTTGAGAATCATGTTGATATCTGTGACTCTTCAAGTGACATCCATTTTCAAAACACTTGGTTCATGGATTTTGATTGTTCTTATCATGTGTGCCCCAATAAGGATTGGTTCACCACTTATAGAACAATCAATGGTGGATTAGGTCTTATGGGGAATAATGCGCCAAAACAGTAGGGATTGGAGAAATCAGAATTAAGCTGTTCGATGGCATTACCAGAACTGTTACAGATGTGAGACACATTCTTGATTTGAAGATTTTTTTTATATCTTTGGGTGCACTTGATTCGAATGGTTGCAGGATTATTGCAGAAAGTGGGATCGTGAATGTTTTAAAAGGTTTGTGATTGTAATAAAAGGAAAGAAGGTTGAAAATTTGTATAAGCTTATATGAGTACAGTTACAGATGGAGCAGCGTATCTACTTTAGATGATGCAGATGAGATACTTTTATCGCATATGCGACTCGATCACATGAGCAAGTGGCGTCTATCAGAATTACATGAAAGGAACTTTCTCAAAGGTGTTAAAAATCTTGCAAGTTAGACTTTTGTGAGCACTATGTTTTTGGCTAACAATGTAGAGTTAGCTTAAAGACCGCAGTTTACCATGCAAAAGGTATTCTAGACTATGTACATTCAAATGTTTAGGGACCTTGCAAAGTGCCTTCTTTGGGAGGATCCAAGTACTTTGTTTCATTTATTGACGACTTTTAAAAAAAATATGGATTTACACCATGAAGAACAAGTAAGAGGTCTTTGCCACTTTTATCTAGTTTGAAGTGGAAGGAAAGAAATTCTCGGATTTTTGAAGGAAAATCAGTGGACGTAGATGAGCTGTTCCAAAAAGCTAAAGGGAGACTATGCGTATGGCTTTTATCTAGTTTGGAGTTTAGAGGCCCAAAACTCACAGATCTCCTATCCTCTTGGGAAGGATGTATAAATGGGTATAGGAGGAAAGTACGACCCAAGGAAAGATGGAAATACCCAGAAGAGAATGCTATGACGTTCAACGTGGATGGAGCAGCGAGGGGGAAGCCTAGGCCATCAAGAATAGGCGGGGTACTTAGGAATCAAGAAGGGATTACTTTCATTGTCTTCAGTGAGTCAGTGGGAGTTAAGGACTCAAATGAGGTGGAAATCCTTACCATTAGGAGAGATCTGACCATCTGGAAAATGTATGGGCATGGAAAGCTCATCATTGAGGGGAGATTCGACAAACGCTATAAAATGGACCAAGGGGCAGAGGCGTCCTCTCTGGAAACTAATCACTACGGTAAGGGAGGTTAGGGCATTGGCTTCAGTACTTGATGTATCTTTTGCTCATATTGGGCGTACCGCAAATAGCGTGACAGATTACTTTGCCAAACTCGGAGTTGTTGACTCATTCTCAGGCGTTTTTTTTCATTTGAGTCGGAGTATCATACAGTTTGTTGTAGTCTTATTTTTGTTTTTATTTGTATTCTCTTTCTCTACGTCTCTTCCTTTGATCTAATCCTGACCTGTCTATCTTTGTAATTGTTCTCTTTATTTTTAATGAAGTTTTTTAGTTACAGCTCCAAAAAAAAAAAGGTGGAAGGCTATGGTCGAAATACAGCAGGCTGAAAAGTGAAATGTTTGAGGACAAATAATGGTGGTGAGTATACAGGGGAATTCAGAAAATTTTGCAAAGATGAAGGCATCCCTCAACATTTTATTGCACCACACACCCCACAATAGAATGGTGTTATGGACCGTTTGAACAGAACACTTTTGGAAAGAGCTCGCAATATGTTAAGCAATGCCAGTTTATCAAAACAGTTTTGGTAGAGGCAGTCCATACAACGTGCTTCCTCATCAATAAATGGCCCAATATTGCATGAGGCTTGAAGACTCCAGAAGAGATATGGTCTGGCAATCCTTCATGTCTTCCGTTCTCATGCTTATGCTTACGTGAATATTGACAAGTTGGAACCTAGAGCAAATTAGGTATCTTTCTTGGTTATGAGAAAGGTGTTAAAGGCTACAGGTTATGGTGCTCCGATCCTAGCAAACTGAGGGCTATTGTCGGAAAAAATGTTTGGTTTGATGAATCTATAATGGTGAAGTCAAACAAACTAAAGGAGCATGTCAACATTCAAGTGGAGTTTGAAGTTGATAATTAGTTAGTTAATGACAATCCAGATACCGGTTCAAAAACTTCAACAGATATATCAGATGTGCAAAATCAACCACAGGATGAGTAACAATTGCATACATACAAGAATTGGAGATCGCGAAGGGTTCGAAAACCTGAGTATCCAGATATGGTCGCCTATGCATAGTTGATAGAAATGGAGAACCATCGACAGTTCGAGAAGCATTGGAAGACAATAATTTCAGTCAATGACAAGTTTCCATGGAGGAGGAAATGAAGTCACATCATAAGAATTAAACATGGGATTTATTGAAATTGTCGAAGGGCAAGAAAGCTATTGGTTGCAAATGGGTCTTTAAAAAGAAAGAAACATCTTCTGGTTCCAGTAATGTGACCAATAAAGTTAGATTGTGGCGAAGGGTTATGCACAACAATAAGGTATTGACTTCAACGATATCTTCTTGTCAGTTGCAAGGCACTCTTCTACTCGTACTTTGTTGGCACTAGTTGCATTTTATGATCTTGAGTTTGAACAACTTTATGTCAACATAGCGTTTTTACATGGCAACTTAGAAGAGGATATTTATATTCACTAGCTGAAAGGTTTTAAACTTAAAGGTAAGGAAGATCATGTGTGCATATTGTAGAAGTCTCTTTATTGCTTGAAGTAGTCTCCCAGGCAATGTACAAGCGTTGGTCCTTTTAAAAATTACTTGATTGATTAATTAAGTGCAGCGGATATAACAATCAAGTGTATGTGTTAGCAAATGTGATTAAGCAATCAACACAAATAATTAGCTCTAACACCACAAGCATTAGGACACAAAATATATAGTGGTTCGGTTAGCCAACCTACATCCACTGTTAGGACTAGCTCAAACTTGAGCTATCCCCAAATTCACCAAGTGGGGACTTACACCCTTACAATTAGAGTAGGAATTCCACCTAAGTCAATCGGCTGAGAATTTCACCCACCACATGTAAAATGGGAATTCCACTCACCACGTGTGCCAGACTACGCTCTAGATTTTTTATAGTGGTTCCAGAGGCAAGCCTCCTTAATCCACTTTCACAGGACAAAGGTTTTAAAACAAAATTAAAACCAAGAAGCACTTGCTTGTAGCTCTTTCTCGAAGATGTGTGCTTCTCAAAGATCCACCAAATGTGTGCTCGAATTAATCCCGACGCTCCGCCTTCTAGCCGTCCTTGAGCAATCACAATTTCAGGGTGACTAGGAAACTGGTTCTACCAACATCTTTGCTAGTTTGTATCTTTTCTTTTCTCCTCTCTTTCTCTCTTTCACTAACTCAATCAATAGATTGTTTGTATTTGATTTTCAAGTGTAGGCACAAGAGAGTTGATCGTTCCTTAGAGTGTGTGAATTTTCTCAGTTTAAGGAAGATAATTAAATGATCACACAACTCTCATATTTTTAGAGAAGTCAACACAGTTTTTCAAACTGTCCAGTACTGACAGGTTAGGGGCACCCATGGGTCGGTGTTCATATTCATTACCGTTCAACCACCCGACCGTTGCACATTAAATGCACTCTCAACGGCATAATTAATTGCCGGTCAACAGGTCGGTGTTACCGATGGGTCGACAGTCATGGCACCGAGTGGTCAGTCCATACGAGGGTCTCGATCTGGGGCAACACCATGCATACAGAGCTTCATGTTCCAAAACTTGTCCTGCCCAAAACGACCTAATCGCCCTTTACCGAGGGGTCGGCCCTGGTACTCTCGATCGGTCTTGAATTACCGAGATGTCTGTTTTCTCGAGAGTCCACTTGAGTTCTAAGTTCCAGAACTCATAAGTTATCATCAACGAGTTGTTGACCGCGAGGGGTCGTTAAGTTCATGACCGAGGGGTCTGTGCATACGAGACTCTCGATCAGAGGCATACCCAGAATGACAGTTCAATGTTCCAGAACCTTTGTCAATCTGGCCAACCAGTCTTTGACCACGATGGGTCGATCCTGTCTCCACCGAAGGGTCAGTGAGAACGACTGGTCGAGCTGACAGTGAACTTAATTGATGTTTCCAAGTTCGTTCCCAATTTACTGTCAAGCTTCCTCTCTAGGCTTTTTATGATTTTTCTATTTGTTCAACTAAGCCTAGGAATGGTCCTCCAAAGGTGTGGGTACCATCTAAAGTCATCTATGGCCAAATACCTATTTTATGATTGCCTTAACGATGAGGTTTAATCCGGTGGAGCATGATCTTCAATCTTGATCACCTTGAGTCTTCAAGCTTCTACCAAGTGCTTATTCCCGAGTCATGGAGTTGACAAACTTAGGGACTCGGCAAAGCCGGGGCACCATCAGATGTGTTTACTTTAAAAAGCGTCCTGATAATTCCTTCTTTTATTTGGTGATCTATGTTGATGACATGTTAATCGATATTGAAAATATGTTTATAATCAACAAGTTAAAAGCTCAAACTTGGGCACTATGCTATGGGAAGGATTTTTTTTTCTTACTCATGAGGAGATTAGTAAACGGAGTCGCAATTTTTTTAGCAAAATGGGGAGTGGACATGGGTAAAAATGAGTGTGGTCGGCAAATATATGGCAAATCCAAGATAGCCCATTGGCAAGCTGTTTAGTGGATTTTGTGCTACTTGTAAGGTACACAGGATGTTGCATTGATATTTCACAGGAACAGTAGTAAAAAAGGCAGTGTTCTAGGTTGTGGATTCTGATTGTGCAGGTGATTTCAATAAAAAAATATCACAACATGCTATTTTTCACTTTTGCACGTGGTCCCACATATTGAAAGTTGATGCTACGACTGATAGTCACTTTTTCTAATGGTTGAGTATATGGCAGCCACAAAAGTAGTTAAAGAAGTCAAAGTGCAATACACTTGATGAAGAATTAGGTTTACGATGCAAGAACCAAACACATCAATGTTCGGTTTCCTATATAAGAGAAGTGATTTCAGATGGTGGTATCTCTTTGAAGAAGATTCACACCAAAGACAATACTGCATAAATGATGACTAAGCCACTTCCTATTGAGAAATTCAAGTGTTGTTTGGACAATTAATGTTCTGTAGTCTAATGATAGATTTGGTCTGGATTGGTGACTCCTTGGGCAATTTCTCGGTTAAAGCATTCATAGATTTGGTCTTACAACAACAGTCTAAGGAGGAAGATGTTGACCACCTTTTTATGGGTTGCTCAATGGCCCGAAACCTCTAGAATTATTTTGCGAGTCTTCTTAAGGTGCCCTTAAGGTACCTTGGTGTTTGATATAACCTGTGCCAGGTCTTTGGAATCATGGGTTATCTTAAGGTTTACTCCAAGGTTAAAACTTGCATGGAACTCTGTCCCAGCAACTATCCTATGGACCATTTGGAATAAAAGAAACTCCAAAGTCTTTGAAGGCAAATTAACAGATATGAATGATCTCTTCCAAAAAGCAAAATGGAAACTTTGTGTATGGCTTCTCTCAAGCAAGGAGTTTAGCAGACTAAGACTCACGGATCTTTTATCATCTTGGGAGGAATGTATGTAGAGGTTTAAGATTAAAGTGAAGCTCAAAAAACAATAGAGACATCCAGAACAGAATGTCATGAAATTCAATGTAGACGGGGCAACAAGAGGGAAACCGAGGCCTACTGGGATAGGTGGTGTGCTAGGAATCATGAAGGGACCACATCTATTGTGTTCAATGAGTCAGTGGGAACTAAAGACTCCAATGAGGCAAAAATCCTTAGCATTAGGAGAGCTCTGAACATCTGGAATATGTATGGGCAAGGTAAACCTATTATTGAAGGAGATTCGGCAAATGCAATGAAGTGGGCAAAGGGTCAAAGATGTCCGCCATAGAAATTTGTCACTGTGGTTAGAGAGATTAGTGAGTTGGCTTGGGGGAGGGATGTATCCTTTGTCAAAATCAGCCGGACAACGAATGGAGTAGCAGACTATTTTGCCAAGCTCGGAGTCACCAACATTTATTCTTGAGTTTTCCTCCTATGAGCTTAGAGGACTTCTTGTTTTTACTTTTGTTGTATTTTCAATTTTTCTCCTTGTTCTTTCTTTGCCTTTTCTTGTTTGGGTCTAATTCTGTTAGTCCCTTTCTTTCTTTTCATCTTTGTACTCCTCTTTTTAACATAATTTTATTTGTTACTGCTCAAAAAAAAAAAATGTTTTGCATAAGCATTAGCACGTTGTGGCTATATGGAGAAGGGGTTGATGAGCATCAAAAGGTTAGACGAAACTCTCAACAAGTTGAATATTGTTGCTATAGTGGCAACATGGTCACCAACCTTGTGCACTGGCAATTAAGGCCAACAAAGTTGGTGCTTAGTTTTTGGTAAGTTGGCCACAACTTTCTTTTGTGGCTTGATTTTCTCTCTTTCCTTTTTTTGATTATTTGATTATTATTTTAATTTCCTAATTTTGGAGATCTGAAGTCTATATAAGGAGGCCAAGACCTTCAGTTATAACACAGAAATTTGTGAGTTACTTCCTTTGTCTCTCTTCTGGGAGGGGTTTTTGAGAGAGTTGTGGGAATTCTCTTTTGTAATTTTGAGGGTTCTTAGTGTGTGAGATTAAGAGGGTGCCAGGTTTGTGCTGAGCACATTGCAATTTTTTCTCTCTTTTCTTACTAGTGAAGTCATCACCCCTTTCGTTCATGGTGATAGGTGTCAACGCCGAACCATGTTAAATTTGTTTCACCTTGTGTAGTAATGCGATTTTTTTTATTTGTTTTTCTTATTACAATATTTCAAGTGCATTTTCTCCACATTTCATCATTTACAAAACATCTGGAGATCTTAATCATAGATCACTTTTTCTTATGATTTCAGTTGTATGGATTGTTTTATTTTTTCTTGGGTTAATTATCTCCTTGGATCCTATAGCTTTTGTGCCATGCTTTTCTTTCTGTATGAATAAATAAATATATACATGCCCAGGTGGCCCTGTGGAGTCCATATGGGTGGGGGCCAAGGGATGGGGTGGAGTCTATTTAAAAGATATTTTCCAAATGATGCTTCTCATGAAAAGTCAAATCCATTTGATTTTAAAATTCATGATTTTAAAACTGCTGGATATCCTGTGGTTTCCCACACGTAAATTAAAAAAAAAAAAAATCGTGATTTTTAAGGGTCTCAAAATCAACAGTAAAAATAGGGATGGGATAGTTTTGATTGCATTTCAATCCAATAGTGAGATAAACTCAGAGTGGATTCAAATTGGATTGAGATTCCAATTCACAGAGTAAAGAAAGGTGTGAGGAGGGTATATGGTATGTGACTGGGGCTCAGGTGGGCCCATTTTGATTTTGTTGCATATATATATAGATACAAGAGAGAGAGAGAGAGAGAGTCTGTTGTCATGTATAGTGTACACCAGTTGCTTTCTTTTTTTCCCCCTTTTTGAACAGTAACAAAGAATTTATCACCAATGGAAGTACATAAGCACTGTAGGAGAGATCTATACTGTGATAAAAACTAAGAGCAAAACATCATATAATTGAGAGGTGCATTAAGAACATGATCTAATAATAAGCTCAGACCTCCCCACCGTGGCTTTTGCCAAAAAATCAACTACGCCATTGCCCACCTGATAGGTGAAGTGTTATACAGTTTTACCTGTCACTCATTGTGAACTCCAGGATAGATGAACTAGATCTTTTACATGCGCACTAAGTGGGTGAAGATGCAAATATGCACATTGTGGCTTTTTCTGAAGTTGGTTTAGTTTAAGAATTTTGTCAAGTCAATTGTTGTTACATATGAATAGAAAAAGAGAGCACTTTTGAGGTGGTAAAAACAACTGACTGGTTTGAGTCTTGTTGCCAGTTCCAAAAAAATTAAAACTTTTTATTGTCCATTATTCAACTGCCTTCATCACTTATTTGTCTGTCTATACGTGTTTTGCAGTCCAATATTTGCTGAGATAGTCCCTGAGAAGTCCCGGACTAGCATCTATGCTTTAGACAGGTCTTTTGAAGCCATCCTGGCTTCATTTGCTCCCCCTGTTGTCGGGATTCTTTCTCAGCGTGTATATGGTTATCAACCAGTTCCAAAGGGATCAAGCGAGGGTGCTGAGGTTGAGATAGACAGAGAGAATGCTGCAGCATTGGCCAAGGCACTATACACAGCCATAGGTATTCCAATGGCACTTTGTTGCTTCATCTATAGCTTCCTCTACTGCACCTATCCTAGAGACAGGGAGCGAGCAAGGATGGATTCATTAATAGAATCAGAGATGCAGCAGATTGAGTCGGACAATCCTCCTTCTGGTGGAGAATATGCACAGGTTGATTTCACTGAACTCGATTTGTTATATGAAAAGGAAAGAAGTGTGATTGAAATGGATTATGGAGATGAAGGGTCTGAGGTGGATGATAATGATAAGAAGATGTTACTTTCTAATCAGCTGACATTTTCAAATATTGCTGATAGATGACCAGAGGTGAGAAGAAGATTTGAAATCCCTTGAACAAAGAAGCACATTTAGAAGTTTCCAATGACCTTTTATGTTACTCGGCGATTGTTGTTGTATGTGCTAATTAAGAGAACCCAGTGTCATACATTTTTTAACTTTTTCTTTCGTTCTTCTTATTTTATACATTGAGAAGATCAACATGTGGTTTCTGAAAAAATTGTAATTAGAAACAATTCTTGTTGCAATGTTACTCACAATCTGCATGATAGCTTGTACATTCTCATATTCAAGCTCCGAGGTTGGTTTGAACTATGTTACAGTTTCATGAGTTTAGGATCTGCAACTCAAGTAAATTAAAGGGATCTTGTAACATGTGAAATACACACAGATCTGATTGCTGGAGGTAGAAATTGATATTTGTGCTTACTGGAAAAAAGGGGTACTTCTGCCATCCTTGATTTGGTACAGATTCTTGTACAAAAATAACTATTTACAGGTGCTAAATTTTGAAACGGAACAATTTTGTTGCATCTTACATTACTTCTCTTCTGCCATCTTACATTAAATCCTAAATCGATTTTAGGATTTAACTCCAAGGGAAATTAGGTTGTGGCTCCAATTGAGATAAAATTGGAGAAAATCCACTCTCAAATCACCAAACTTTTGATTTTATGCTCCAAGAACTTGGTAGAACAGCAGAGATTTCAGCTCTGTTGTCCTAATAATCCTTAGGACACAAAATAATGATGCGGGGCAAAATAAAGACTAGATTTTTTATTTTTTTGAATGGTATGTAACTGTAGATTCATAATTAAGACCTCCTTTGTCAAGTTCTTTAAATATAATTCTGTGTGACATCTAGACTCAGTGTCCTAGGCAGAACTTTAATCTTGCAGAGAATGTACATAGTTCAGACTTCAGAGGAATCAAAGAAACTTGAAACAGAGAAAATCTTTCAAAGAGGATGGCATCTACTATGTTCATAGTTCAAGTTGCATTTGTCTCCAAATTTTTGAATTTATTTTGCATGTTTCTGATTTAATTGCAATTTAATTTTTGAGAAACTAGATTTTGAAACCTTGTTAAGTTGAAAATTGCAAATGTGCAATCCAACTTAGGTTAGTTTGGGGCATGTTTTTTATATTCTTTGAGAGAGAACCATATTTGGACTTCACTTTGAATTTGGGTTTTCCCAACATAAATTGGATTGAAATTCTACAAAATTTAAAGGTTCTTCCAGCATGTACTTAGAGCATAAAATCAGAATTTTGGTGAATTTGAGGTGGATTTTCTCCAATTTTCTTACAACTGGAGTTAAATTCTAAGAACGATTTTGTGGCTTAATCTCTTGAAGAATTCTGATCGCTTTTGAAGTCGGGCTACATTAGAATGACAGTTCTAAGCCAACGAGCTGAGACAGGTCTGAAAAATAAAGATCTACTGTTAGAACTTGAAAAGAAACACAAAAGCTCCCCATTAGAACATGACTTGCAACCCAGAACTGGTATAATTCATATTCAAAGCTATGAGGTAGCCGTTCAAAGTTTCTTCTTTATATTAATATACAGTGGCGGGACAGACGAAGGGGAAGGGAAAGGGAAGAAAATACAGTGGCTGCATTTGGACGAGGGGTAAATTTTACAGAGGTTTTCCTAGTATTATGAATACCCCCTGCTTGGAAAAAAAATTTCAAAAGTGGAAGGGGAGGGATGAAAATTTGATCTTTTACCCCTACCTCTTAGTTACCAAACAAGGAATGGAGGGTTACCCCCATTACCCTCCTCCAAACACAACCAGTATGGGCGTGTATACTACGAGTATTGGCAAATAAATGAGCATGATACCCACATTGAGAGAGACAAACTAATGGTGAGCAGTTGAGCACCAATTAGAACTTAAGAGCTTTGCTTGTACACATTCAAACCCAAATCTGCTTTTCATTATACATGGTACAGACGACATGAATCCTTTCATGTGTTCTGTTCAATTGTTGTGACTTGTGAGGCAAAAAGAAATTATCCCACATGAAGAAAGAACAAAAGAAATTGATCTTTGTAATGAAAAAATATTTTTATTTTAAAGAATTAATTTTTACTTTTTTTCTATGCATTTACACGACTCTGAAGTCTCTAACCACAGTCTAATATACTTGCATATCTGCTTAATCTATGTTGTTTTCGGAAGGACAATACTCTTCCATGCTTGTCTCTAGTAACTTAGCAACTAGTAATTATTCTTTTTCTAAGTAATTCTTCTCTCTTCTGCTACTCTTCCATGCTTGTTGCTAGTAACTTAGCAACCAGTACCTCTTCTTCTTCCTCTTTTTCTTTGCATAAGAGCATAAATCCAAATCTAATTAAATTGAACATGGTTGCACAACATATCACCCATTCAATCACATGGGTTGATGACCAATTTCCAGATCCAACATGTGGGTCAGTCAACAATAAAGCAGCGGCCGAAGTCGTGGACATTTAAATCCCAATCTGTTCCAAAAGAAATTTAGGGTCCTGATGCATTCACACCAGTGTAAGTTTCCTGCTAAAACTCTAATACAACATAACTAAGTCAGAAGGTTATAGTGACTGTTTATTTTAAATGATATATCAATTTATTAGAAAAAAACTTTACCAAAAAAAGTAGAGATTGTAAAAATTACAGTTTAAAAATAAATGTGTCATTTAATTTTTTATCTATTTTATTTAAACAAATAAAGTTGATCATTAAAAGAAACTCTATTTGAACTGTTTATTTTCATCAGTTTAAATCTGATGGCTGCACATAAAGAGAGACTAATTTTGTCAATAACTTTAAATTTTATAAAGGCAACAGGTTCTATCTCATTAACAGTTAATCATCTACTTTAACTTGAGTTACGAGAGTGTTCACTTGGTTATTTCAGTACAGTGTGTCCTAGTTGCCTATGTTAGTTTCTCCAAAATTTGAGTCATCTAGATCCTTAGACATCCGATCTTGATGGCCAATAGATTAATGGTCAATGAAAATTATGTGACATCAAAGGTAATTCATACACATTTTTTATGATTAAGGTGTATACGTCTATTAGAACATTCGATTAATCCTAAGGACATGTACAAGTCTCCTTAATTTCCACATGGAATAAATCTATGGAAAATGACCCTTCAAAATAGAATGAACAGAATTTTCACTTTCTAAAATAGATTCCTTTGTCACTTTAAATCCTTCACCAAAAACATTAAGGTAACTCCTATTCACTTTTGGTCCCTCCCACAATAATATTCTGCATCACTGGAAAAATTGACCTCATGCATCAAATGTTGCATCAACACTCTCTCTCCCCTTTCCATAATGTTTCATGTGCCAAATATTAATTATCTCAGAAAGATCTCCCATCTCTTTTTCCTAAAGGTAGCATGTGCCTCAAAGCAACACTCAGTTAAAGAGCTTACTTATTAAATAGGGTTTTGAATCTAGGATGAAGACCCCAAGCATTTAACATTAATGAATCACCAAAGACATTTTTTTAGTATGGTTACTTGGTTAGTATTTCAGATTTAGAAAGGTAGGAGCAAATAGATTTGTTCCATTGGGTTGGAATGTTGGTCCCACCATGGCTGGTAACAATCGATTAATAGACGAAGGTACTGTGCTATAACTTGATTGAATTAGATACCAAGGAATGTACATGAATCCAATTTATTTGTTTTCATGAACAGTTTTGAGAAAAAAAAACACATGAAGGACACTCCCGAGAAGTATGGTAGCCTACGTTTAGGTTTGCCCAATAAATGGCAGACATGATGCTCATCCGTTTCATGTGGGTAACTGATCTGAAGTCGATTCAAATAGCATCCAAAAAACCTTACATAATGTATTTTGACACGGAGATAATAATCTCGAGGTATCTCAGTTTCTAAAACTTTGATTATCAGCTGATATTTGATATTTATCGGCTAAATATATTGCCGATATCAATTGATAAAAGTAGTTCTAAAAAAAACATAGGAGAGAGAGATATCGGTGGATATACGAGATTTAAACCCCTGCTTTCACATATATGAATTGATTTATTTTACATGTGATAATTACCCACTAATAAGATGACCATTTAATATGAATGACGTGCAATAAACATTTGAAATATAAGGCACTTTTCAACTCTCAATTTCAATGATTTTGATTAGAAAGCAAAAAATTTTGAATAGAGCTGATTTTTAATGTACACATGAACCCACACTTACTCTTTCACTGTCTCAATTTGCATTTCTCCTTAGCGTAAATGGCATTGAACAAAGAATAATATACAAATTATGGTCATCAAGAAGTCATGAGAAGACTGTGACTTAACAGATCTAAGTAGGGGATGTTAACAATGACCTAAACCTACTTGATGCAACAGCTACAGAAGAATGACGGGCGAATTTAGTATTTGTCTCTTTCATGTATGAAATATATCTCCTCCCAAATACGATCAATTGAGGAGGTAATTTGACTTTCCAGACCCAATCGATTCTAATTGTGAATTCTATAGCTAATTTTTTTTTTAATATCAATATATTTACGCGTCTCACTTAATTAATTATTGAGGTATATATAAACTTTCTAATTTGCACATGTTGGATAGAAAATAATAGAGAGTGGTTATTTTTTTGTTGAGGAAGATTTAATTAAAAATTTCCCACAAATAAAGGCATGTTTTGACTATCCAGCCAACCCCTCAGGATTGATAATGTAAATACCATTTTTACAATATTATAGATTGGTGATAATATTATGATATTTTCAAATTTTAAAGCTATTATCAAGATATTAATAAGAAAATCTCGTAGAGAATATAATAAATAAAAATATAAGAAATAAATATACGAGTGAAAGTGACAAGTAAAATTGAAATAATCATAAGTGTATTTGAGAAACGAGAGATCTGAGATGTATGAAAAGGTTTATAAATGTATATAAGTACAAGAAAAACAAAAGATAATATTGTAATACTCCCTCTATTTTAATTTAGTTATCTTATATAGATTTTGGAATTGTCTCAAAATAATAGTTTTATTTATATTGGAGTAGCATAAAGTGTGTTAAAATGGATAAGAATCACCTCTCAGCTGCATGGTAGTTTAAATTCAAATTCAAATTCTTTAAAAAATATAAATATTTAAAATGAAACAATTAAAATGAGACGGAGTGGCTATATCGTATTATTATTGCTATATCATTGTAATAAAGTAAAAATGAAAAAAAATATCTATAAGTAAATATATCTGTAAACTATATTTTGCGGTAGAAGTGAAAGAATAAAAGAATTACCTAAGAGATTTATATTAAAATGATTTGGAAAAATCATTTTAGCTCATGTTTATCCTTTCTCTGGATGATGATAAAGACTTTAGAATTTTTTAAGGTGGAGAGGCATCTTATTCAATTAATCATCGGACATGCATAAATCTTTCAAACTTAATATATCAGATAAATTCAATGTAGATAAATTTTTTTAAATTAAAAGTATATCAAACACAAAACTCTCATATCTTAAAATAGATTTTTGGCTGCAACGTCAATCAAGACTCTAAAATCTTGAATGCCGTTTGTAAAATTGGTAGCTGAATTTTAGAGTATCTAAGACCGACACTTCGGCAAACATGGAAAGGGTTTTCTACAGTCAGACAGTTCACTTAGGTAATGTAGAGAAAGTCGAAAAGCAGGTATGCTGTCTTCCTTTCTTTTTGTGCGAAAAGCATGAAAGAGTGGTATAAAAGATAGGGTGATGACTGCTGAAGTCAGCAGTCCTCCTTTTTCTGCTGTACAAAGATTCTCATTTCCCACTGCAGTTAGTTGACTGATAGATAGTGAGTAGACATGTTTGAAATGTGTGATCATAATTTCCAAAAAATTATTTGGAGTTAGAACCTCGAGCTAAGTAATTTTAAAAAATTAGTGGACCCAGAGTTTCATGATCCGGAAGGTGTGGATCTAATGTCCTGGATATCAGATTTTTTTTTTCATTTTTCGTTTTCAAAATCGAGCACTGAATCACTCAGAATATCAGCATCTTCTGTTTTTATAAACAAGACTGAAATAGATTCTAAAATAAATTTGACAACAAATCATTTTCAACATCATTTTCATTCACATGCAGAGGTCATTGGATTCTTTCTTCAACAGTTCAACTATCAAGATTAAGTTTGTAACATTAATTTAAATAAATAGGATAATAATATTTTTTTTTTGTTTTTTATAATATGGATATCCCCCTTTGTATAAGTGATAAGAATAATTTCATATACATATGTAAATCTCTCAATCCACATATTAATTAAATTTATAGAGAGTGACTCTTTAGAGTTAAACATAAATTGAATTCAAAATTTTACATTACAAGGTGAACTTCTTGACCGTCGGACCAGAATGACGATGATAAGAACCTTTAAAACAGTTTACAGGTGTTCCTTTTTGTAATCTTGAATTAAATCTTTAAAGATAGTTGGTTTATAGAAAAAGTTATATGTCAAATTTAGATGTGATTATCAACTTCGAATGGATGGAATGGTATTTGGTGCAGGACAAAATAAAAGATAATGGTATTGTTAACAAATCATGGGTAAGTAGCCCCTCTTGCATCTATAGTGGAGAGCAATTAAAAAGTGTGGGTATTTTATCAAGACATAGCCAATAATATGATATTTTAAAAGGATGGTGTTGAATTTGGAGCAATGTTTGGCCTGTTTGAAACCGCGTCCCTCTGGTCCCTCTTCCTTGTCTACTTGCACCTTGCAACATGTGAGTGCTCTCTCATCCCTCACCCCTGACCAAAATTATGGTTGCCTTGCATTTAAGTCCCCATCACTCCACTCCCAAATATATACATTATAGTCACTCTCTCTCTCTCTCTCTCTCTCTCTCTCTTGTGACCCTCTCTCTCTCTCTCTCTCTCCAAAGATCAGATCCATCCTCTGTATTCAGTAATCACACAGACAAAACCCACTTCCACCACTCACTTTTTTTCTTCTTTTTTTTACTCTGTTCATTCACAGGAAACCCAGATCTTCAATGGCTGCTACTGCTGCTTCATCACTTGGGGACTTGAGAGTAAGAAGATCCTTCTGTTTTTGGGTCGTATTGTTTCTCTTTGCTTCTCTTTTTATTGTCACCTTCTCAGAGGCCCAATTCCAAAAGAAAGAATTTTATGGGAGAAGGACACTAGCCACAGGACAAGAAGGAGAAGCAAAGAAGAAAACCTTCACAGAGAGCCAAAAACAGATCAAACCATCCAAGTCCATCAAAATCAGCAGCAATTCAACTACAAAAGCAGCCATAGAAAACAAGAGCCAAAGCAAATCCAATAAAACCAGCAAAGCCACCACCAATTCGACGACAATAAAAACAACCCTCTCCAAGGCCAATCTCAAAAATCTCACTTCCATCTCAAACAGTTCAAATCCAAAAAAACCCAATTCAATTCCCACCAAGAAATCGCCAGATCTACTCAAATCCGGCACCGCCAAGAACAAGACCACATCAACTTCTAAAGAGTTACAGACATCAGGGAAGAAAGCAAGCGAGCCGAAAACTAAAACCAGTGAGAAACTAGACCATCTCGAAACATCGAAGAAGTCACAAACATCATCAGAAAAGAAGGCCAAGGATCAGAAGATCAAAGATAATGGAAAAACCCAACACTCCACATTATCATACTACAACACCGACAAGGATGAGGACGACGATTTCATCGCCGATTTCCGGGAACTCCCATTCAAATTCCATGATACATTGTTTCCTGATCTTGAGAAGATCTCCACCACTTCCAAGATCTACATCACCAAAGCCAATCGAGAAATCACTCAAGGCTTCAAGCCCCTTGTGGGAAACAAGTATGCTTCCATCATTGCTTCTCTTACATCTTGCCTCTTCCTCTTCCTACCCCTCCTGCTCGTCTCCTTACTCTTCAACCAAATCCGGACTTACATCTCCCTGCAAAAGATCCTTATCTTTATCCAAGTCTACTTATCCATCTACTTTGGGATCCTCTCCCTTGCCTACTTTGCAACTGGGCTTGAGCCATTGAGATTCTTCTATGCAACATCGAAATCCACTTACGTTACCATGCAAGTTTTCCAGACTCTGGCCTATATATTGTATCTATTGATGCAGCTGCTGAATTTGGTGGTTGTGTTCTCCACCATAGAAAGTGGTGTGAGTTTGAAGGTTTTGGGCTTGGCCCAGACTCTCGTGGGCTTTGCAGTGGGCCTCCATTACTATTCTGCAGTGTTTCACAGGGCTGTTGTGGGGAAGCCACCAAAGACCAACTGGAAAATCCATGGAATTTATGCCGCCTGCTTCCTTGTCATTTGTCTCTTTGCAGGAGCAGAGAGAAGGAAGAAAGCTTATTTGCAAGAAGATGGAAATGACGATGGTAAGAAGAGTTAATTAGTTGTGATAGAACAGTCGATCTGATGGAGTGATGGATATGGGGATGAATCATAGCTTTTTTTCTTTTCTTTTCTTTTTCTTTTTTTTTTCTTTTTTTCCTTTTCTTTAGAAAAAGGGCTTGCGGGAGAATTCCGCTTGTTCTATGGATGGTTGATATAAATGGAATGTTTTTAATTTATTCTCATGTAAGGGAATAAAATGCAGAAATGAATAATAGATAATGAATCATTGAAAATTGGACTTGGGAGATCTGAATGGGAACTTGGTCATATGTTTGTAAATCAATGATATATGTGTATTGATGGAGTAACTAAAATGATCATGGTTTTTTTTATTATTTTTTCATACCCAAGTGGAATTCAATCTATCACCGACTAATGCCTGAAGTTCCAACTCATATTTTGTCACAAAAAACAAAAGATATTTATATCTAAAAACATATATTCTTTAATTTTGAATTTAAACTGAATTTTTTTTACTAAAATTTACAACAGAGCCATATCTCAAATGGGTTTTATGCTGTTTGGGCAACAGCATTTCTTTTTTGTCCAATTTTGGTATTTGAATTTCCTTTAATTCCTGCAACGTTTTGATGATGAGTGTGACTGCAGTACTTCGCAACTGATTAGTGCACTCATTTTTCATTTTTGTTTTGACAAATCTTTCAGACAGGTACAACCCTTTTAATTTTATATACATTCGTTTTACAACTGTATAAATTAAAATTAAATAAAAATCAATTTTTTTTTAATTAATATGTGAAAAATCACGGAATACCAAAATCCTAAGTGAGAGTACTTAGGACACATCAAAATTATATAAATCGAATTTAAAACCTCAGTGTCTGACCTTAGGACCCACATTAAAATTTTATTATTTTCCTTCACAGGAGAAATGGCTCCTTCTTAACCGGCTCTGACATAATATTGTGGGCATTTGAGTGAGGATAAAAGGAGTTGTGGCGAACAGCACCCAAAGTCAGCTTTAGATGAGAGTGGGTGGGACCCATTAATGGGAGTCTCATCTTTTTGCCTTCAAAAGTCAAAATTGGTGGGGCCTAATTTCCTCCAGCCGTCTACTGGTAAAAAAAAGTGAGACCTCTTTGGAGTCAACATGTCCATAAGAATTTCAGGATGATTTGTCATAAACCTGGCTGAGATTTTAATATTGGATAATATTGAACTGATTTGTAAATTAATGAAAAAATAAAGACCAGTATTTTTATGCGTTTAAGTATATTTTAATTGTACAAAACCCCTATTTCATTAGGCAATTGATTGTTTCCTATTGACCAATACTATTATTTAGACTATTAATGAGAAAAATAAGCAAGTTGGAAGAAAGTAAAATTTATATTTATATAGGATAACAATCCTCCTATGGACTTTTTGTGTAATCCGACATGGATTTTACTGTATTATCCATTATACCCTTCAGCAGAACCGGCCCTGAAATCCTCTAAAATCTCAGGGGTCATAGGCGAAATGAGATTTCGAGGGCCCTTTATGACTGGTATATTAAAGAGTTTAAGTGTGTGGAAGACCTTTTTGTCTAGGGGTCTTAGGCGGCGGCCTACGCCGCCTATGCCCAAGACCGGCCCTGTCCTTCACATACCGTACTAAAAATATATAAAAAAGGGAATGTCAGTGATCTGTTCAGCGATCTAATTTCAGTGATCCGATCAGTGATTCGATTAGTGAGCCAATTTGTTGTTCTGTATGAAAAAAAAAGAGTCTCACTTAGATAAACGAAAGTGAGTCGGTAAGTAATCCGGTCAATTATCTGATTCCAATGATCCAGTCAGTGTGCTGATTTCTGACATTCTTATCTTTTTTAATTTTTAGTACGGCATGTGAAGGGATAAAATGGGCAATACAGTAAAATCATGTCGGATTACACAAAATGCTCATAGAAGGATCACTGGCCTTTATATATGATTTTTCATAGACCACTCCATCTATATTTGTGCATCTTTATTTGAATCTAAAGCATTAAATGATTTATCTTCAATATTCAAATTCATAACTTAATTTGAATTTAAATTTAGATTTTGTTATTTTGACTGGTGTAGCCGAAGTCATGTGTGTAAATATCAGTCGATACGTATTGTATTGACCAATATGTATTGAGTTTTTAGACTCGATACATATTGTCCAATACGATATGTATTGAGTGTACAATATCGATATTGATCGATATGTTGGCCATAATATCACCGATATTGTCCCTTTTAAAAAAAAAAAATCATCTTGAACATGGGCTCCACCGATATTTCAACTTTTCAATTTTAATTTTTTTTAAAAAAAATTACAAAAACAGGTCCTCTTTGAGCTTTTTAATTTTTTAATTAAAAAAATAAAAAATGACCAATATCTTGAAAAAATAAAATAGAGAGAAATGTATCACCGAGAGATCGGTTGATATCTACATATCGCTCGGAACATCTGAAATTTTTACCCCAGGCTGAAGTCATAATGAAAAGTAATTAAATATTAAATTCGATTATGAATTCCAACATATAAATTTAAGTAAACCTAAATTTTGCATATAAACTCATTTTTTCAAGTGGAGCACTTTAAATATTCTTGTTTCAACTATCCATTTACACCTGTTCACAAATAAATACTTCATGGTATGTAAATCTCACCTGACATAATTCTCTTTGAGGAGAATCATTCATTCATCTAATAGACCCCAACGGATCCTCAAGTAGAAATATCAATAGACCCACAAATCTAAAAGACCCATCTTAAAAAGGATTGGTTATGGTGTAGACCCTCCAGTCTGTTTTAAATAAGCTGGGGGCGATACGTGTCCTCAAATATCATGGCATCGGTGATATGCCACTCTTTTATCAATTTTTTATTTTAAAAAAATATTAAAAAAAAGAAAAATAGAAAAAAAAAATGAAAACTCTAAAGTAAGCATTTCTTTTTAAATAACAGTAATTTTAACGGAGTTCTAGATCTTGAATGTCAAAATTTCGATACATTTTAAAATTTTGAAAAATGTTTTAAAACTATAATTTTTTTTATTAAGAAGCAAATTGAAATGAGGAAATGCTTAATATGAAATTCATATTCTCAATCTATTACAATTCCTAAAATTCATATTGTAAAAAATTTGGAGTTTTATAAAAATATCAAAATATTAGAAAAATTCTATGGAAATCTTTAAAACTCTATCAATCACATTAAGATCTCTTCATTTAATTGTAGAAACCATTTGTATTATCATTTCATTATTTTTTGACATGAAACTCAAAAATAGAAAATATATTTCAATACTCGGCTTTTATCGAATTCTCAAAAAATCTAGAAATTCCTATAGAAACCCTTCAAACTATTTGAATGACATTAACATATCTCCATCAAATTCCATAAGCATTGAATATATATTCATTAAATTTTTTTCAAAAAAAACCTTCAAATTTGATATTATTTTAGAGGTAAAACTCAAAAAAAAAAATTGAAAATAACTCAAAATGGTGAAAATTGATGAAAATAACTTCAACTAACTCAAAAATTGAATAAGATTCTTCTAAAACTTTTCAAATTACACCAAATGCAATATTCAACACAAAAAGTTTAGAATCATCTTTTCTTAAATTCAAAAAAATGTCCAGCCGATACGGGGTGATATGTATTAGTCGATATATATCGCCAACCTATATATTAATAGATTTCGACCGATATTTAAACCTATGCCTGGAGGTCCAATTAGATCTAAGTCATATCAATTTTTAGTTGCCAAAAGTCCATTTTGGCATTAATTAGGTGATCAAGCTTATGACTAGTTCATTCAATGATATTTAGCTTATTGACTAGTTCATTCAATGATATTTATCAGATTATATGTAGACGTAAGTAAATCTACCCAACCCATTAGTCCGACATAAATCTAACCATTTTAAAAGCCTATAAGATTAAGATTTTTGACATGTTTATTGAAAGTTTGAAACTAGTAATTCAACAAAAGCCGTTTATAAATTAGCAAGTGACTGGTCAAAGGGTTGCAGACCTAGCCAAAAGATTATTGTGTCTATATACAATACATTTAATTATACAAGATTTAAACTTATTTAAGGAGTTGTCTTAGGTATTCAACGTTGCTTGAAAAGTCTCTTTGGTACAACTGAGTAAAGATAAGATCAACATAAAATGTATGTCTTGTGATTAATGTAGCTATAAAATAAGTGGTCAACAATAGTTTAACCTCGATGTAAGATAATTATTTTGACATTTGTTTCTGTCAAAACAATTGATCAAAATAATTAGAAACCAACTCAACTTATTAGCAAATTTAGATTTTATCCATTTTTTTCAAGTATATATATATATATATATATATGCGCTTTAGGAGGTTTATATTTCTTCTTTTAAGTATGTATTACTTTGTAACGCACAATTTCATACTTTTCTCTCTTTTTAAGATATGGGCTGCATTTGCATTTGGATGGAAGTAACCCTCCATTACTCATGTTTGATTACTAAGAGAGGGGTGCTCCCTCAATTTTTGAAAACTGTTTTCAACGGAGCGATTTTCATATAACCAGGGGTTACCCCTCTGAGTCTGAAAATAAGGCATTTCGAGCAGTGTTATCAGAACCGGACCGAGCCGCGGCTGAACCGGCGGTTCAGCCGCGACCGCCATATTGCCGGTTCGGTTATAATAAAAAACCTTCTGATGAGTTAAACCGCAAAAAACCGCGACGGACCGCGGTTTTTGGAGGTTTTCTTAATACAGCCGTGAACCGTGGGCCGCGGCTTGAGTTAACCAAAAAAAAAAACTAAAACTATGGGATACTAAATCATTTCCCTAGGGAATAGGGAGGGGCTGTAGACGACTAGACTGTGGAGTAAAAGAAACGGCTTCTTTCTTTCTTCTCTTCTGTCAACTCATCTGCTGCTCTTCTTCTTCTCTATCAACTCCTCTGTTGCTCTTCTTCTTCTTTTTCTCAACTCCCCTGCTGCTCTTCTTCTTCGGTTCTTCCATCAGTCTCTCAAGTGTACTCTCGGTTCTCTGCAACTCTCCATCTTCCGTCCCTCTCTCATAAACTTCTACTCTCGGCCTTCGGTGAGTTTCTTCTTCCATCGTTTTTGGTAGCTTTTCCTTTTTTATTGTATTTATTTTTTAAATTATCTACATTTAGCGTTCTCTCATATATTACCCCTAAATCTTTGGAACACTTGTTGACGACATACTTGGACCACTTGGAACATCGATTACATCCAAACGTCCTTAAGGCACCTGTTCAAAACTTCAAATGATTCTAGGGATGTCAATGGAAAGCTGTTATTGCACACCTTCGACCATCTACCCCAAAATAATTAGTGATTTGAGAAACAAATGTTCATCTGGTTATTTTCTTTTAACCCACACTGAATTTCAAATCAAAACTTTTTGTCTCATGAGGATACAGATAAGGTCCTTTTAGAAAGATTTCAAATGAGGCTGTGCCTCAAATCCAAAACTATATCCGAGTCATTTACTGGCACAGATCAGAACAGGATCGGGTTAGGTAAGGAAGGGTGACTCAATTAAGGGGATAAGTAACTGGGAGTATTGGGGTCAATTAATGGATGAATAAATGACTTAGATTAGGACAATGATCATGGAGAGTGAAGGGTTTGGTGTTTACTGTTTAGGCGATGGTGCGCAGTGGAGTTTTACAAATGAAATTTTCTTGAAACCAACACTATGGTAGAATTAATTAGTAAATGTTATTGTTTTTAGTTTTTATTCATGTTCATACATTTTTATATAGTGGAATTAATTTATCATATTTTTTTCTAGTTTACAAGTTGTATCAATGTCAAATCCTTCAGACTCTGGCACAAGTACAACACGCGGAAAGACTGATGTTACATGGAACCATGTGGGAGTAATTGATCACAATAGTTTACAATGTCTTTATTGTGATAGAATATTTAAAGGTGGAGGGATTCATCGAATGAAACATCATTTAGCACAAGTTAAAGGCAAAGGAGTTGACACATGTAAAAAAGTTCCACCACATGTTAGCTTCTTGATGATGCAAGATTTAAATACTTTTGCTTCTCAAAAGAAAAGTAAAAAGCAAAAGACTTGTTCACAAAGTGAAAGGAGTCAACAACTGGAAGAAGAAAATGAAATCCAAGAAATTGTTAGAGACTTTGGTGATAAAGGGATAACCATATATGAGGGTGGACGAAAGGGTCTAGAAAGTTGTTTTCCTCCTCGAACCACAAAAGGAGCTCAACCCACCATTAGAAGTGCAATGGCAGGCAAATATACCATTGAGGCTGCAAATATGGATGTTTGTAGGTTTTGGTATGATGCATGCATCCCATTCAATGCCATCAATTCTTCCTATTTCCAAAAAATGTGTGATGCTATAGCAAGTATAGGTCCTGGATATAAAGCTCCATCTTTTCATGACCTCCGTGGATATTATTTACAAAAAAATGTTGTTGAAATTCAAAGTGCTTTGAAATCTTTCAAAAGTGTATGGAAAGAGTATGGATGCACACTTATGGCTGATGGATGGACAGATGCACGAGGTAGGACATTAATCAATTTTCTCGTGTATTCAATAAAGGGCACTATTTTTTTAAAATCTGTTGATGCAAGTCCCTATTCAAAAACTAGAGAGATGTTATTTGAGCTTTTTAAAGGAGTTGTTGAAGAAATTGGTCCAGAAAATGTGGTTCAAATTGTGACAGATAATGCCGCCAATTATGCAAGTGCATGTAAGTTGATAACAACTCATTTTAAAACTATATATTGGACCCCATGTGCTGCCCATTGCATTGATTTGATGCTTGAAGATATTTCAAAAATGGAAAGGGTGAAATGTGTTATTGAACAAGCAAGGTCTCTCACTACGTTTATATACAATCATGGTTTTGTATTAACATTAATGAGGAAGTATACTGATGGAACTGAGATTATCCGTCCGGCAATCACACGTTTTGCAACTCATTTTCTAGCATTACAAAGTATTTTGAAAAATAAAAGTGGATTACAAGCAATGGTTGTTAGCAAAGAATGGATAGATAGTAAATGGGCTACGAAAGAAAAAAGAGGCAAAGACATGACTGAGTTGATCTTGAGCTCTTCCTTTTGGTCTGAATGTGAGATTATAGTTGCAGCATTTGAACCTCTTGTAAAAGTGTTACGCATGGTTGATAGTGATGATAAGCCTACAATGGGTTATATTTATCAGGCTATGTATAAAGCCAAACAAGCCATCAAACATACACTCAATAAGAGAATGACAAATGATTCCACATCGACATTGTCATCATCAAGAATGTTGGTCGAAGCTATTCCTTATTTGGGCATTATAGATACTCGTTGGGATAATCAATTGCATCGTCCACTTCATGCTGCTGGACATTGGCTTAATCCATCATGGTTTTATAAAAACATCAATGTTGATCGGGTTTTTAATGGAGTTCTTGATTGCATAGAGACATTATACTATAATGATATTGCAATGCAACAATTGATCCTCAAAGAGCTTAAATGTTATAGAGAAGCATCAGGAAACTTTGGGCGTAAATTGGCTATTGAAGTTCGCGACAAAATACTTCCAAGTATGTTTTTTTACATTTAATTAATCATTTACTTTAATTAACTAGGAAACTTTAGGTTTTTTCATATTGATGTGTCTTATTTCCTTTTTCAGCGGATTGGTGGATTAATTATGGAGGTTCAACTCCAAATTTACAAAAGATGGCAATTCGCATTTTAAGCCAAACTTGTACTTCTTCTGGATGTGAGCGCAATTGGAGTGTATTTGAACGTATACATACAAAAAAAAGGAATCGATTAGAGCATCAAAGGTTGAATAATTTGGTGTACGTCCAATATAACTTGCGCTTGTTAGAAAGGTAAGAATTAAGAAGTCTTCAAACTTATTTTATATTTATCTTTATTCTTTGACAAAGGTATCAACTGATTGATATTTGTGTAATATTTTTATTTTGATAGAAATTCGAAAAAAAGAATATGTTTTGATCCAATATCTTTAGAAGATATCGACGTATTAGAAGATTGGATAGTTGAGTCAGAGCCATCCCTATTGAATGAGGAGGAACTACAAACTTGGGAGAGAATGGAACAACCTACGAGTGTAATGACTCAACTTGAGGAAGATGATTTAGGTATGATTATTTAAATTATAATCATTGTTGGTATAATATTCCTTGAATTTAGATTATATAAAATGGAGTTGCATATATAATATTCTCATACATGTATTTTCTTCAATTGCAGTGAATTTGATGGAGAGGAATGATGGAGATGAAATTGAAAACTTGGATTTGTTCTATGATCAAAATGAATGAAGATGTTGGTTCTTTTAAGGTTAATGGTGACTTTGAAATTTAAATATTTTTTGGACATTAACTAATGTTGACTTATTGAATTGTTATGGATATTAATTAGCATTGAGTTGTTAAAATGATATTTTAGATTATGGAACTTTTTATTTTGATGGTATAGGATGAATATTTAGATTGTGAGATTAGATGTTAAATTAATAGCTTTTAGATTTATAATTGTGTTTGTGAGAACAATTTTTATTTTATTTTTTATGAATATTTAATATTATTTATAATATTATATTGATGAGCACGGCTTTGACCGGCTTTGACTACGGCTCAACTCGGTTAAACCCGGTTGAACCCAACCTCCTTCAGAGACGGTTCGGCAGCCGGTTCGGTTCTGATAACATTGATTTCGAGGTACACTCCTAGGTTCATATAATAGGTCTATTTTCACTTATTTTTATAATTTGGTGATCTTTTTGATGATTTTAGCTCCACTTTATCTCAACCAAAACTTTATAGAAATGAAGATCCTATTTAATAATTTTATCTTTTAATGAATCTTCATATTTTGTAGATATACCTGCATCACTCAACACATCTTGAAGTGGTCCACAAATCCTACATGAATTCAATTGGAAAAAGGACAGCTTGGTTTATACATCAAGATTTAAACTCAATACCACGTAACAGCTGATGTCTAAAATTAGTTGCAATTAAAGGCCAACTGCGAAGGTCAGTTTTATATAACTATGATTTGGTCACTTAATTTCATTAATTTTTAGTTATATAATTGATAAGATATTTCTATTGATTGTTCAAAAACAGTACAAAAGAAAAGAAAAGGAAAAAAAAACCTTTTGCTGTCTTTAATTCAACTTCAGCAATCCAATGATGTCAGATTTTTGCACAATCAAAGGAAATTTTAAAGTCAATTTGTTTAATAAATAATTTAATTCAATTTAATCTAAGTATAAATAAGTTTAGCTAGGAAATTATAAATAATTAAATCAACGAATTTTAATTGATCTTACTCGTTCCGCCGCCCGCCCCCCGTCCCCCCCCCTCCCCCGCCCCCCCCTCCAAGTCAGAGTTCAGACCCACGTCATAGATATATTTTCTGAATCAAACTAAACGCCATTATAATAAAATAATAATTTATAATTATTAAAATGAGCTATTTTATTATTGCTAATTCACTCTCCGGTAAATCGGTTGCCGACACGAGCCGTGTCGGTGGATAGAAAAAAAACGAAGTAAGCATCATCCAGCTGTGAGTCGCTTTTTCCTGAATATACAGAATGGAAAAGGACATGCATGAGGACGCTGATTCTCCTACCATTTTGGCTTTTCTAGTTATTCTCTTCTTCTGTTTTCATCTTTCCATGGTTTGCAATGTACCGCCCTAAAAACCATTTTCTCTGGCCTATCAAATGGTGGCACATCTAATGAGTGGTTTTGAATTACGTTATATCGCCATTTAGACTTTTAGGGTTCTTTTTATACGAGTCAAGGATGATAAACTTTATATATTACACATTTAATAATAATTTGTATTTTATGCCGACAAGATACATTGATTTTTATTAAAGGTTAAAGAATTGAAAATTGAACTTCAAAATTTAAGATTTGATTTTGTGATTTTGAAAAAATTATCTACCTTTAATATTAAACTGAATTAAAGAAATACACATACTGTAATACCTTGATCTGAATTAAGTCTAATTAATGTGATTTATTTTAATAAATCATGTTTTAACCCGTTAATCATGAAGGTTACGGTTTAGGTTTTTAGAAAAGTCTAGGATCGGCCTAATCAGAGCTTGATAGCTCATTGATCCAACTCACTTTAGAAGGGCAAAATGGTAATTTACCATAAACAAGTGTTATTTTATTCATTTTAATTATTGTTTGAATATTGATTGAGTGAAATTGATTTCTTTTATAGGGATTTAAATTATGAAATTATAAATTATTTTTATTGTTTTTTTAATTTTCAGAAATATAATTAATCTAATCTGAAAAGATCTCAAACTCTAAGAAATAATTATTTTAAATAATTTTAGAAGTTAGAAAATTCTAATGAATCTAACATAATTTTCAAAATAAAAAAGGTGTTTTGAAAATCTGAATTCAAAGTCCCAAAACTTTTGATTTAAGTCGACCATTTTATCATCAGATTTCAAGTTTGAATCAAAATAAAATTTAAAACTAAATTTCAAAATTTAAACCCAAATTTCAAAATTTAAACCCCCTATTTTGTGAGTTACTTTATTTGAAAAAATAGGATGGAAGGAAAACGTCCCAAATCCCTCAATCCAAGTGGACCTACAGAACCCACGCTTAGCTCTTTCTGACACACAGACACCTTTTCTTGCTGGCATAACCTATGTATTCAAAACCTTACAAAAACCTAAGACCCTAACTCCTATATAATCCCAATACCTCCATCGTTTTTTCTCTCTCCCTCTCTTGTTTTCACCGATTCCAAGTAGGGAGCCCCAACCTTCTTCCTGTCCGCCATCTCTTTGGTTGTCCGCCAGTAACCACTATGCCATGTCAGGTTCTTTCGTTGCAATCATCGAGCACCTAAGCCCATGAATAAGCCACACCTGTTCGAGAAATCTTAATTGTCACATGGGATTATTCCAAGTATAATATAAACACAACTTATGTTTATATACCACTACACACCATAATTATACACATACACATAAATTTGAATGGCACAGGTGGCAAACCAAACAATACTTACATAGTAACCAACTAAGTAACTTCTAATCCAAAATGACTTATTGGAATCCAGAGATTCCACCGTTTAGGTCATCGCAGAGGAGTCCTCCACTGCTTCCAGATCACGCCCTGCATTGAGGTACACGTGAGCTTCCAGTCCAGTGAAGAGAACTCAATAATCATAGGTATTGTATGTGATAGAAAATAAAATCTACAATGCAGATAAACAATTAACAGAACACGTGGTATTTGTTCTTTTCTTTCCATACACACCCATGTATACTCACACAAGCATAAAAAAATCACGTGAAAGTTCTCTTTTGGTGTTAGAACACTATTGGCCCTAGAGGGGGGAATATGTCAATCTAAAATCGTTGGTCCTTTCAAAATTTACTTGATTGATTAATTTCGTGCAGCGGATATAATAATCATGTGTGTGTGTGTGTTAGCAAATATGATCAAGTAATGAACATAAGAAACTAGATCTAACACCACAAGCACAAGGACACAAGATATATAGTGATTCGGTTAACCAACCTACATCCACTGTTAGAACTTGCTCAACCTTGAGATATCCCCAAATTTACTAAGTGGGGACTTACATCCTCATAATTAGAGTAGGAATTTCAATCGATTGAGAATTCCACCCACCACTTGTGCTAGAGACTACGCTCTAGATTTTATTTTTTATAGTGGTTCTAGATCCAAGCCTCCTTAATCCACTTTCATGGGACAAAGATTTACACAACAAAGTTAAAAAAAAAAAAAAACACTTGTCTTTTAGCTCTTTCTCGTTGATGTGTGTTTCTCTAAGATCTACCTAATGTGTACCAACGCTCTGCCTTATAGTCGTCATTGAGCAATCAAAATTTTGGGGTGATTAAGAAACTGGCTCTACAAATGTCTTTCCTAGTTTGTATCTTTTCTTTTCTCCTCTCATTCTCTCTTTTCCTAACTCAATGGATTGGTTGTGTTTGATTCTCAGGTGTAGGCACAAGAGAGTTGATCATTCCTTAGAGTGTGTGAATTTTCTCAGCTCAAGGAAGATAATTAAATGATCACACAATACTCATATTTATAGAGGAGTCAACACAGTTTTTTAAACTGTCCAGTACCGACAGGTTGGTGGCACTGATGGGTCAGTGTTCATATTTATTACCGTTCAACCACTCGACTGTTGCTCATTAAATGCACTCCCAACAACATAATTAAATCCCGGTCGATAGGTCGGTATCACCGATGCGTCGACAGACATGGCACCGAAAGGTCGGTCCATACGAGGGTCTCGATCTGGGCCAAACCATGCAGAGAGAGTTTCATGTCTAGAAACTTGTCCTGCCCAGAACAACCTATCGTCCTTTACCGAGGGGTCGGTCCTGGTACTCTTAATCGGTCTTAAATTACCTGAGATGTCTATTTTCTCGATAGTCCATCTGAATTCTAAGTTTCATAACTTATAAGTTATCATCGACGAGTAGTTGACCACGAGGGATCGTTAAATTTATCACCGAGGGCTCGGTCCATACTAGACTCTCGATCAGAGGCATACTCAGAATGACAGTTCTATGATCCAGAATTTTTGTAAATTTGGCCGACCACTCATTGACCACGATGGGTCGATCCTGTCTCCACCAAGGGGTTGGTGAGAACGACTGGTCGAACTGACAGTGAACTTAATTCATATTTCCAAGTTCGCTTCTAATTCACTGTCAAGCTTCCTCTCTAAGCTTTTTATGATTTTATCACTTGTTCAACTAAGGTTAAGAATGGTTCTCCTAAGGTGTGGGTACCACCTAACGTCATCTATGACCAAATACCTATTTTGTGATTGCCATAATGATGAGCTTCAATCTAGTGGAGTATGGTCTTCAAGCTTATAGCAAATGCTTATTCCCAAGTCATGGAATTGACAAACTTAGGGACTCAGGACGTCGAGGCACTAACAATCTCCCCCTTTCTCAATTTTATGACAAAACCTAAAAGTTAACCCAAATATAAGCCCACCCTTATTAAATCACATTTGAATACAAAAATTATATCAATTACATGTACATATTCAAATGGAAAAACAAGACTATGATCTTCGCATATTCTTGTTCAGCTTATTTCATTTCATGTTTTCTTATTCAAGCATATAAGCAAGCAATACTAGAAAATCATTAGAGGTGTTAGTTCAAAACATAAATATGTATCCATGGACTAAACTAGATTTGTATTCATTGTCTCACATACATCATGATTTCCTAGAAATCAACATAGCACATAGCATATCCAAGTTATCAGTGTTAAGAAGATTTTCTCCCCAATCTTCATGAGTGTGATGTCCCAAACTTCAAGCATAGACATTCACATGTCCATTGGCGCTTCTCCCAATCTTACCAATTACTCTCCCACAATTGGGTTTGATGTTTAATAGCTTCTATTAATTTCTTCCCCATTTTGTCATAACATTGACAAAAACAAGTAGACAGACATTTGCAGCATTCTCCCATGGACTGTTCCCCCATAAGATGTGTTTCCCTTACCTCAAAGTATATTATTATTATGTTTTTTGAAATATATAGTAAATAATATGTATGTACAAGAAATGAAATGTGCACATGTATGAGCATGAGGAGTTATGGCGATGCACATGCACCAATGGTCTTGCGCAGGGATAGAAATCGTGATGAATCCAAGAGTTTGGTCATGACATCTGCCAAATGATTTTCGGTGCATATGTGTACAAACTGGATAGTTTTCTCCTCCACTAATTCTCTTATGAAATAATGCCTTATGTCTATGTGCTTAGTCCTGGAAAGTTGCACTGGATTCTTGGAAATATTTATTGCGTTAGTGTTGTCACAGTACAATGTCATGGATTCTTACTTAAGTCCATCATCGACCCACATTTGTTTCATCTAGATTAGTTGGGTACAACAGCTTGTAGCTGCAATATACTCTTCTTCGGCTATGGGTAGAGACACTGAGGACTGTTTGTGGCTATGCCATGCCACTAAACAATTTTAGACCTAGAAGCAGCATCCACTGGTAGATTTTTTGTCATCAATATTTCCAACCCAGTCTGCATCCGTGTGCCCAACTATCAAGAAGGAAGTATCATATGGAAATCAAATTCCATGCAAGGTAGTACCAACCACATATTTAATAATCCTTTTAACAGCTTTGAGGTGTGACTCTTTCGGTTTGGATTGAAATCTGGCACAAGCTCCTACACTAAATGAGATGTATGATGGACTTATTGTGAGGTACAAAAGACTTCCTATCATGCTTCTATACAAGCTAGGATCCACATCTATCCCATTCTCATCTTTGAACAATTTGATGGTTGTGCTCATAGGGGTAGTCGCATGTTTACATCCTTCTAGACCAAATTTCTTTACAAGTTCTTTTGCATATTGGATTAGAAAATAAAATGTCCATTATGACTTTGATTGATTTGAAGACAAAGAAAATAGTTTAGTTATCCCACCATACTCATTTCAAATTCAAATTTTATGAGTTTGGAGAAATTCAGTGCAACCTTTTCACATGTAGACCCGAACACTATGTCATCCACACAGATTTGGACAATAAGAATAGACTCCTTAGTCTTTTGGACAAACAGTATTGTCTACACTCCCCCTTTGAAAATTGTGACCAAGTAGGAATTGGGTTAATTTCTCATACTAGGCTTTTGGCGCTTGTTTAAGGCCGTGTAGAGCTTTCTTACGTTTGAACACATGGTGTAGAAATGTTGGATCAATGAATGCTTTGGGTTGTTCTATGAACACTTGCTCATTTAAAAATTCATTCAAGAAGGCATTTTTCACATCAATTTGGTATTGTTTGAACTTGATATGGCATGCAATGGAGAGCAGAATTCTAATGGATTCCAATCTTGCTATGGGAGCAAAGGTTTCATCAAAACCTAAACTTTCAATTTGAGTGTATCCCTGAGCTACCAGTCTTGTTGTATTTCTCGCAATGGTTCCATGTTCATCCAGCTTGTTTTTTGAAAATCCATTTTGTTCCAATTATGTGTGTTTCTTTGGGTTCAGGAACCAAATCTCATACGTCATTTCTAGTAAAGTGTACTAGTTCCTTTTACATATCGTTAACCCAATCTTCATCAGCTATGACTTGTTATATCCTTTTGGGTTCTAGTTGTGAAATAAAATACGCATAATTAACAAAGTTCTCAAGTTGTCTTCTTGTTCTCACTCCAGCAATGGGTTCTCCTATGATTTATTTGAGAAGGGGTTCTTTTATATTTTTTAAAGATTTTGGTTCAGGTAGGGGATCTTGTGGTGCATCTTTGTTTTCTAGATTTTCTTCTTCTTGAGCTAACCTGGCGATTTCCTCTTCTTGTAACTCTTTATCTTGTTTACTTACTGGGTCATCTACAACAATATTCACTGATTCTTGGATGATACCAGTTCTAAGATTCTTTACCCTATAAGCATGGCTGTTTGTGAAATATCATAGGAAGATGCCATCATCGCTTTTGAATTCAAATTTTCCTAATGCTCTATATCTCCCAGTATGTGACACTTGCTTCTAAAGACTTTAAAGTACTTAGAGTTGGGTTTCCTACCAGTCAAAAGTTCATGCGCAGTTTTGTTTAGCCCGGCTCTCAAATATACTCGATTAATGATATAGCATGCAGTGTTAACAGCTCTATCCCACATATTTTTTGGAACATTCTTACTTTCAAGTACAGTGTTGGCCATTTCTTGAACAACTCTATTTTTCCTCTCGGCAACCCCATTTTGCTGAGGTGTTTTGGGGCAGAATATTCATGATGGATTCCTCGTTTTTCACATAATCTATTAAATGACTGATTTCCAAATTCCCTCTCATGGTCACTCCTTATTCTGTGAATATTTGACTTTTTTGCATTCATAATCCGTTTTGCAATGATTTTGAATCATGAAATGCATCAAATTTTCCCTCAAGAAGGCCACCCAAGTATATCTAGTATAGTCATTGATGAACCCCGTAAAATTATAATTTTACCCCTCAATATTAGATTAATTAGTCCTTATTTTATAAATATTAGATTTGTTTAAATGTTATTTTTAGTTTTACAGTTTATTTTGAAAAATACAAGAAAAGAATATAAAAATGATAAAAAAATGGCTAAGTAAAAAAAATATGGTCGACGTCACCTTCAAAATGGTTAGATCAAGTTGATTAAACCAGTTGGGTCTCAGAACCTACAACCTTCTACACTCATCTAATTAATATTTAAATTTCATTGTCTAATTTCGAGTGAATGTCCGAGTCTCATTTACCAATCCTTCTCATTTACTGTCGATCGGGGTGTTCGACGCCTAAGGAAAGCCTGAAAGAACTATTTCTATTTCTTTTCTTTTTCCATTTCTTTTCTACTTTTTTTTTTCTCTCTCTGGTTGCAAGACTCACGAAAAAACAAAAGAGAAACTAGAGAGCAACTACCAGCTGAGATAACAGCTAGCGATGGAGAGAAGAAAGGCAGTCGGCTGAACTGGGCAGCGGCCAAACAAAGAATGAAGACGGCAACAGAGACAGAGCAGCGGCAGCAGCTTCCGACAGCAGCTGCGAAGTAGGCAGCAATCGGAAGCGCAGCCAGATCGACGTTGCAGCAGCGACCGATCGCAAATAGCAGGCAGCAGCCGGAAGAGAAGCAGCAGTCATCGGCGCACAGATGGGGCAGCACGGCCTGGTCCTCTGGGCCTGTTTCCAACAATCAAACAGCAGAGGAGAAGAAGAAACAACAAGATCAGATGCAGTCGGAATAGTGAATAAAAGCCATGTACTGACAGCAATTGTCAGTCAGCCGAAACAAGATCTCTTCCGCCCGAGCAGCCAGTTGAAGAGGGTAGCAGGAAGGAGAGACAGAGGGCAGCAGAACAGCCACCGGTGACACAACGGTAGCAGCATCAGTCTGCTGCCCACATGAAGCAAGCAGCGACTAAGGCAGGGGAAGACAACAGCAGCAGTGGAAGCACCAGAGTAGCAGCAAACACCACATAGAGGCTGAACAGAGCACTGCAACCAGCTAAAGATATGCGGAACAGTAGCAACAAATCTCGGAAACAGAGATTCCAGCACTATCGGAACAAAGGATCAGACAGAAATGCTGGAGCACTTCTTGAAGAGGCATTTCATCGCTACAACAGAACAGAGAGCTGGCAACTGAGCAGGAAGATAGATAGGGATAAGGAGAAAAGAAAGATAAGAAAGATAAGAAGAAAAGAAAAAACCGATAAAGAGATAGAGGCGTGGAAGCTGGGAATCTGATAAGGAAGGATAAGAGAGGATAGCAGCTTCCGTTTGGAATGAGAAGGAAGATAAGGTAGCTGAGCCGTGTACCAGCTGCCATGTAGCAGCTGGTTTCAAATTTGAAGAGATAAGGTACAGTAGAGAGGGGATAAGAGCAGAGGAAGATAGGGAAGATAGAGACAGACGGCAAAGAGAAGCAGCTGCCCTGTAGCAGCTGAGAATTTGAAAAGAGGAAGATAAGATTTGGATGAGAGCTGCCAGATAAAGCTGGGTCTCAAGGAGATTTCAAAAAGAAGATAAAGAAGGAAAGATGAGGGTTAGCCGATTAAGAGATAATGAGAAGAAAGAAGCATCTGCCGATTAGCAGCAGAGGAAAAGAGATAGATAAGAGTAGCCGATGCTGGGTTCTACTCACTGAGATAAGGGAAAGAAAAGGCCAGTTGAATTTGAATTTGAATTGAAACGGTCTTATCCCGGCTGAGTTTGAAGGGTCCTTTATCTCATACTTTCTCTCCTATAAATTCAAGTGTTTGGGTCCATTTGAAGATTGAACCGGGCAAGACATTGAAGGCTGAAATTGGACGACCAAAAGACAGAAGAGAAAAAATAAATAATTTCTTGTAAGTTATTTTATTTTTTATTTTTATGTCAAGTCCAAAAAGAATTACATTTCATTTCTAATTTTTTAATAAAAATTCATGGCAGTTGTTTAGATTTATGATGATCCCTGTTATTAAAATATTTAATTGTGATGATTTGTATTCTATTTTTAATTCTTTTTATGAACTTTATGTAAAAAAATTATTTTTAGAATTTTTTTCAAGGAAAGTAGAACCCCTATTAGGATCAGTGGGACTTGCCGTCTTTCTAGTCTAAGGTTCTTATCAAGAACAGTTGTTTTAGATTTGGGGAAACACAAGTTTAAAACCCGCTCAAGCCTAAGGTTTGAATTGAAAAAAAAATCTGATTTAATGGATGACACAAAATTCTAATTAGAATTTTAATAGAAAATAAATTTGAATTATATTTTATAACTCTAGAACATTTCATAGTCTAGGCCGTGATTTTATTATTTTTAAATAGGATAATATGCCACATCGATGTTTGACCCGATTCCATTGTAGATTATGTAAAAAAATTATTTATTCTTTTTTTTCTCAAAAATTCATCAAAATAATTTATTGTTCTAAATTAAGATTATAACTAAATGTTTTAGAAAATTATTTCCTTAAATCACATTATTTTTAATAGTGCCATTTTCTATTTCATATATATATTTTGTCGGTTTTCCTTGGGTACGACCTCGCACTCATACTCTATACTATAAATTGGTTCATACGCTTGCGAGTAAATTAAAATTCACATCAAGTTTTTGGCGCCGTTGTCGGGGACATCTCGAAATAAAATTATGTGCTATTAAATTATGCGATTTTTGAAAATAAATCTAATACTGCAGATATGTCTTAATTTAGAATTTCATATAACTTAGGAATTTATTTATCTATTTATTTTATTCATTTATTTTTAAAAAAAAATAATTTTGAAATAAAGTTTTGATTTATGGGGTGGAGTACAATTTTCATAACCTTGACTTGATTTAAATTTTTTTTATTAGTTGTAACCTTAGGACAATTGCACTTAGATTAGTATCATGCATTTCATTATTTTATTTTATTTTTATTTATTTATTTATTTATTTTTTAATTAGAATCTTCACCAAAGCTTTTGTTGTCTGTTTTGTAGGAAGTTTATTTACGTTGCGCTTAAAAATCATTGGAGATATGTACAACAGGCTAAATCTTCACCAAAGCTTTAAATTACGCGCTTAAACAAAAAAAAAAAATGCTGAAAATACGCATAAAAGGCTAAGGTGAGTTTTTAATTTTTTTTTATATCTCATACATTCATATAGATTTATTTAGGGTGTTCTTTATTATTGTTTGCATTTAATCTGTCCATGCATTTAGGTTGTTAGTATTCATGCATTAGTTTAGATTGTTTTATTAATGTTTGTATATTGACTTGAATGTTGTATGGTAATTTAGGATTGCATTTTCACAATACTTAGAAAAGTAAGATTAGTAAAATTGGTTCATGCACTTCCCTAATAAAATCAATTAAGGAACCATTAGGCTAGATTTTAGGGTTTCATGCTCAATAGGAACTTTTTCAATCTAAATTAATTTTTGTAACCGGTGAATATTTTTTCTTCAATCATGGTGTCTAGGATTAGTTCTGTCACTAAGGTGTAAAGAGCCTAAGGATAAGTTGGAAGCTTAAGAAGATACCGTGTGCTCCTCCACTTACCTGGGAACTTACCTGGCCATAATTGTGGTTAAGCTCTCATCGGAGACTTAGATTATTTGGAGAGAAAAGTAAGAGCAAGTCTAGAAACAATCCTTAGGGTCCCATTTAGCTAAATAAAAAATTTGATTGCATTAGTGCAATTTAAATTTAGATTTAGACATTCTTCTTGTGTGAATTTGGATGAACATGAATGAGCTTGTTTGTATATGAAATATTGGTATCGTGATTCACACAACCGTTTAGTTCGAGTCAAGCCTTCCGTCGATTTACCAATCATTGTGTCTGGAGCTCAGTCATAGAGAGTCTAACTCCATCACCACCACCATCACCCAAAATGGCTGAAGAAAGAATCGAAGAGAGAACCCTCCAAGATTATTTTTCAGCAGTCACTCCAAATACACCATCAAGCATAGTTGTCCCACCAACTAATGCAGCCTTTGAACTCAAACCAGCCCTATTACATCTTCTACCCGCTTTCCATGGATTTGATCCTGAGGATCCTTACCTACACATCAAAGAATTTTTAGAAATCTGAACCACCATCAGACTCTAAGGCATCTCTGATGAATCCATCAAACTTCGATTATTTCCTTTTTCTCTTAAAGAAAAAGCGAAATCTTGGCTAAATTCTCTACCTCCAAATTCCATCACAACTTGGGATCTGTTAGCCAACAAATTTTTGAATAAATTCTTCCATGTATCTAAAACTAACGCCTTTAAGAAAGAAATTTAAAATTTTAATTAGAAAGAGGGTGAACAATTCTATGAATCATAGGAAAGATTCAAAGATACGTTGAATAAATGTTCCCACCACGGTTTTGAAACGGGAAGACTCGTGCAATTCTTTTATGATGGTTTAACCATCTCAAACCGCACAATGGTCGAGTCTATGAAGGGTGGGGAATTTTTAATGCTAACTGCAACCAATGGATGGAATTTCTTAGAAACCTTAGCAGAAAGTTCTCAACGATGGGACTTCTCCAAAAGAGATAATTCAGCCCAAACCTCAAAAAGAGGAGGTTTATACGAAGTTAGTACCGACTTTGATGTTAAGCTTGCAATCGCAAACTTAACAAAGAAAATCGATACATTAGCGATGACTCAGGCGATGAACTCAACATTGTGATTGAATGTAAAGGTTTGCGCGATGTGTTCTAACTTAGAACACACGGCCCAAAATTGTCCTTTCTTCGGACCTAACACTGAGTACCCAACCGAACAGGCCAACGCACTCAATAATTTTGGAAGACAGAAGGGAACCCCTTTCTCAGCCACATACAATCCTAATTGGCGGAATCATCCCAATTTCTCTTGGTGCCAGAATCAACCTCCTGTAGGTCAAGGACCCCCTCAATATCAAGGTTCACCATATCAAAATCCACCATACCAACCATTCCATCCATCTCAAAATCATCTAGCCCAATCAAATCAGTCTTATCAATCCAATCCAGCTCAGTCAAATCAGTCTTATCAATCCGGTCCATCTCAACAACGTAAGCCCTCTCTCGAGGATACGTTGCAACAATTCATGCAGTCTACCCAACAGGCTATGCACAAGCTTGAGACACAGTTTGGGCAATTAGCCACCGCAATAGGAGATAGGGAGAAAGGTACATTTCCAAGTCAGCCTATCCCAAACCCCAAGGGCCAAAATGAAGTTTCATCGTCTAATCCAGACGACGCTAACTCCATTATTGCCTTGAGATCAGGGAGACAGGTAGATAATAAAGTGAAATTACCTACGCAACCGGAAAACCAGACCACTGGCCATTCCAAGCATCAGGATGACCCATCTAGTTCATCCCCAGTCCAAAATGAACCAGATCCATCTGCTAGAAAAACTTACGTACCTAGGGCTCCGTACCCTCAGAGGCTCATCACCAAGCAAGGGGTACCTTATGGTGACATATTAGAGGTCTTCAAAAATGTCAATATCAACATTCCTCTACTAGATGCCATCAATCAGATGCCCTCGTACGCTAAGTTTCTTAAAGACCTTTGTACGGCGAAACGGAGAACTAATGTTCCCGTAAAGGCATTTCTAGCAGAAAATGCAAGTGCTCTCCTCCAACAACCGTTCCCAATTAAACATAAGGACCCTAGGTGCCCAACCATTACATGCACCATTGGCACATATGAAGTTGATAGGGCCTTATTAGATTTGGGAGCTAGTGTTAGCCTACTGCCATATTCCGTTTATGAGCAATTGGGGCTGGCAGAGCTTAAGCCCACTCCTATCACACTATAGTTAGCTGACCGCTCTGTAAAAATTCCAAGGGGTGTGATAGAAGACGTTCTGGTGAAAGTAGACAAATTCTACTTTCCGGTCGATTTTGTTGTGTTGGATATACAACCAGTTCAGAACGAAAGTGGGCACATTCCGGTTATTTTAGGACGACCATTTTTTGCCATCGCGAAAGCTGTTATCAATTGCCAAAATGGTATGCTTAAGTTGTCATTTGGAGATCTGACGACAGAACTCAATGTGTTTGGCCTATGTCGACAACCTTTTTGCACAGACGATCCGTGCGAGGTTAACATGATCCAGAGTTCTGTCCAAGAATCCTTCCTTCACTTCATTTGTGATGACCCATTTGAGAATTCTCTGTCCACTTTTGGCACAGACTTCAATGAAGATGGTAAACAAGAAATGAATGAAATATTTGACGCATTTCCATATGTGCGAAGGTTCTCCAAATTTGAACCTCTCCTTATTAGTCAATCTGTTCTGATTCCCTCTATCGAGAAACCACCAAAGTTAGAACTCAAGCCACTTCCTGAGATACTTAAATATTCTTATCTTGGATCATCAGAAACATTACCTGTGATCATAGCTTCCGATTTAACTTCTGAGCAGGAGTCTAAACTCCTTGCTATTTTAAGAGATCACTGTGAAGCTATTGGATGATCCATTGCCGATCTCAAAGGAATTAGCCCATCTGTGGTCATGCATAAAATTCACTTGGAAGAAAATTCCAAGACATCCAGAGAACCACAGAGACGGTTAAATCCGGCGATGCAGGATGTGGTACGAGCTGAGATTGTAAAACTTCTCGAGACGGGTATTATCTACCCGATCTCTGATAGTAAATGGGTGAGTCCGATACAGGTTGTACCTACGAAATCGGGTGTTACGGTAGTAAAAAATCAAGATAATGAGTTGGTGCCAACCCGCATCCAAACGGGTTGGAGAGTTTGCTATTGACTATCGTAAGCTGAACACTGTCACTCGAAAGGAAAATTTTCCTCTTCCGTTCATCGATCAGATGCTTGAACGGTTAGCCGGTCATGTATTTTATTGCTTCCTTGATGGTTATTCTGTTTATAACCAGATCTACGTTGCTCCTGAGGATTGGGAGAAGACCACCTTCACATGTCCATTCGGTACATTCGCATATCGCCGTATGCTATTGGGATTGTGCAATGCACTAGCCACTTTTCAACGGTGCATGATCAGTATTTTCTCCGATATGGTCGAACGTTTCCTAGAAGTCTTCATGGATGACTTCTCTGTGTTTGGGTCCACTTTTAACCAGTGTTTGCACCATCTGAGCCTTGTGCTAGTTAGGTGCCAAGAAAAGAACCTAGTATTAAATTGGGAAAAATGTCACTTTATGGTGAAAAAGGGCATAGTAGAGCACATTATCTCTGAAAAGGGTATCGAAGTGGACAAGGCAAAGGTCAACCTGATCTCTAATTTACCAAGACCCCAAACCGTTAGAGAGATCAGGTCATTCTTAGGTCATGCTGGTTTTTACAGGGGGTTTATAAAAGATTTCATTAAAGTTTCAAAACCTCTCTGTAAACTCTTGACCAAGGATATTAATTTCGATTTTGATGATGAGTGCATTCAAGCCTTTGAAAAATTGAAAACCGCTCTGATCTCCGCTCCGATAATACAGCCACCTGTTTGGTCTGTCCCCTTTGAAATAATGTGTGATGCCTCCGATTATGCAGTCGGAGTCATTTTAGGACAAAGGTTAAATCGGTTGCCTCATGTTATCTACTATGCTAGCAAAACTCTCAATGACGCTCAGCTCCATTATTCCACCACGGAAAAAAAGTTGTTGGCAGTTGTTTTTGCATTAGACAAATTTCGATCCTACTTAGTGGGTTCGAAGGTCATTATCTATTCCGATCATGCAGCACTTAAGTATCTCATTTCTAAGAAAGATGCTAAGTCTCACTTGATTCGATGGATATTACTACTACAAGAGTTTGATATAGAAATCCGGGACAAGAAAGGTTCCGAGAATGTAGTAGCAGGCCACTTGTCTAGATTGATAACTGAGTTCACTGATGAGACTCGTCCTATCACTGAGTCCTTCCCTGAATGAGCAACTCATGTCAGTGTCCCAAGTACCATGGTTTGCGGATATTGTTAACTATCTTGTTACTAGTCAAATGCCCTCGCATTGGACTAAGCAAGATAGGTCTAAGTTTCTGGTCCAGGTCAAAAGTTTTATTTGAGATGACCCTTATCTGTTTAAACACTAGAGGACCAAATCATTCGTCGGTGTGTCCCAGAAGAAGAGCAACAACGTGTCATAAGTTTCTGCCATGACCAGGCCTGTGGAGGGCATTTTAGCACTAGAAAGACAACTACAAAAATCTTACAGTGTGGATTTTATTGGCCCTCCATGTTTCAAGACACCCACACTTTCTGTGTCTCGTATAATAGGTGTCAAAGATTGGGAAGTATTTCCCCTAGAAATATGATGCCTTTAAACCCCATCCTAACAATTGAGCTTTTTGATGTTTAGGGCATCGATTTTATGGGACCATTTCCTAATTCTTTTGGCCATCAATATATCCTTGTAGGGGTCGACTATGTGTCAAAATGGGTCGAAGCGGTGGCGTGCAAAACCAATGACCACAAGGTTGTCCTTCGCTTCATTAAAGAAAATGTTTTCTCTAGATTTGGAATTCCACGAACCATCATTAGTGATGGGGGTAAACACTTTTGCAATCGCCCATTTGCTAATTTGTTAAAATCATATGGGGTGACGCATAAAGTAGCTACTCCTTATCACCCACAAACAAGTGGCCAAATGGAAATTTCGAATAGAGAGATTAAGCGTATTCTCGATAAGACAATCAATCCAAATCGGAAAGTTTGGTCTTCCAGACTCATTGACGCACTATGGGCATACCGTACCGCCTATAAGAATGTCACCCTACCGCCTGGTTTATGGAAAGGCATGTCATCTTTCGGTCGAGCTAGAGCATAAAGCCTATTAGGCAATCAAAAATTTCAATTTTGCTCTAAATTCTGCTGGACAACATCGAAAACTTCAGCTTGTTGAGCAGGAGGAATTACGAAATGAAGCCTATGACACGGTTAAAAAGTACAAAGACCGGATGAAAGTGTTTCATGACAAACACATATTGAGAAAATCTTTTACAGTTAGTCAGAAGGTCTTGTTGTACGAATCAAGAATGCATCTTTTTCCTGGGAAGTTAAGGTCCAAATGGATAGGTCCATTCATTGTTTCTTTTGTATTCCCACATGGGGTAGTACAGATCAGACATCCTACGAGTGGTCGTGCGTTCAAAGTTAATGGGCAACGTTTAAAGCCATTTTTATTGTTCCCCATTCCTGAAGAAGAGACCGAGGTCGAGTTAGGTGATCCTGTGTACTAGGACTGATTTGAGAACCCATACCCATTCACTCACCTACCCATCTTTATCATTTCCATTACCCAAACCCCAATATCCATTTGTCTATGTCTGAGTCAGTCTGAATCTTCAGTGTCTAGTTTAGGTTTTCATTGAGTCAGTTTAGCATTTCTTTATTTGATCCACTTTGCACCTCATGCATTCCTAGGTATGTCTAAACCCTGATTGTTCGTTTTCTAAAATATTTCTTCTTTTACACCTGGCCAATGTCAATTAGGGAACATTGAGGATAATGTTCAATTTAAGTTTGGGGGTACTGAGGTCATTTACCATAAAAAAAAAATAAAAAAAAAATCGAAATTTTTTTTTTAAAAAAATCATCATCTTCGTTTTGTCTTTGTGACCAGCAGACGTTAAAGAACTGGATAGGAGTCATGCACGTAGATGGTCGAGTTTTTGTCTTCGCATTGTATCTGTCTAGAACACAAGTTCCCCCGGACTTGTGTAGGAAAATCGTTTCCTTAGCTATGAGGATGAGGAATCTGGAAATCCAAGAGGAGCAACCCAGACCTCTTTGTGGTCGAAGCACCGTGGCTGCAAAGAGGAAAGCTAAGAGGCTAGAAATCTGTCACAAATGTGGACGTGGGAATTGTAATGGAAAAATATTTGAGCAAGGAGTTCGTTATGTGACAGCAGCAAAACATAGACCTATTAGTGAAAATAGACCTAGTCAAAGGTAGAGTAAGTCCGGAAAGACTGAGACTCCTTGGTGTCCAAAGAACTGTTGATTTTCGCTTAGGGGACTATAAACGTCTTGACAATCTGACGTTAAACGAGTCATAGTTTTCTTAGACAAGAAAGATAGACTTAATCTTTTAAGGGTAGAGTAGGCAAAAGCTGAGACACCTTGGTACTTAACAAGAATGTCAATTTAGGTCTAAGAAAATCATACGTCTTGACAATCTGACGTAAAAAGAGTCATATATATTTTTTTAGCATTAATACGTAAATAAAATCTTTATATCATACTTTTCCGGAAATATTTTTATAGGATTTATGCTCAGAAGTACATGTTCACAGCCATATTAATGCTAATCTGAAGAAGAAAAATTTTCATGAGTCGAATGATCACCAGAGGAATACTAGTGGAGACTTAAACCCAGTGAGTTTTAGAGCCATTCTGTCCTTCTGAGGGTTATAAGTAAATTCTTATTTCTTTGATAAGTGCATCAAGTCGTTGAGTGATCTCATTATCATTGTTTTGGTCATATTACTAAGAATGCCATCAAAATTGAGTTATTACACTTGAAATTTTTCTAGATTTATTCAAAACAAAGAAATCATCTTATGACGCTTAGGATAGGATATAGGCCATTTTTGGACCATTTGAGCTTTCAAGCCCACCTATTTTGGTCATTCCATCTTGATAGTTCCCCATTTGAGCCTAATATAGCCTCTTTTATTGACTAGCCATATCTTCTATACCCAACTCCGGACATGGAGTTTGAGCCCAAATTTTATATCCATTACCTATCATCATATGAGAAAAGATTAGGGAAGACTTTGGGATAGGATTCACTGAAAAATGAAAGAGAAAATAAACATGGGAACATCCATACATCAAAGAGGGATGTTGAATAAGAAAAGAAAAGAGGTAGATTTAAAAAAAAAAAATCCATACATCAAAATGGGATGTTAAAAAAAAATAATAAATAAATAAATAAAATGAAAAATATTAGAGGAAAATATCTCTCTCATATTATGAAGACCTCTAACCTTTTCTCATGAAAATGTTAATTTTTAGAGTCTTTTATCCCTTCTTTGATATGACCTGGTCCTAAGCCTCGTTTCGTCCTATTAGAAAGTCCTATTGATCCTAAGTCTAAATAAGGTATTTCATGTAGAGAATAGAGGAGGAAAAATAAAGGTGTTTGACTCACCGTTCTTAGGAAAGTGGCATCTAATCATGAGATCAATTATTTTCTTCATCTATGCCGTCTTTGTTTAAAATATATGTGAGAATTTTGATTTGAAAACATAAACTCCGCTCACATATACCTTGAGAGAAAATAAACCCACCTTTGAGCGTTAGTCTTTCTGAGAGATATAGCTGGTGAGGATTGAAGTCAAAACGTATTTTCCAATGGTGGTTATAAAACTTGTGTCAATTTGGAAAAAGAAGACTTTCTTAATAATGGCTATCACACACAACACTCCGATTATAAGTCTTGTAAAATAAATTTTAGAGTTGTATGATGTTTAGATTTTTTTTGGCTATGTGTTTTTGCTGAAAAAATAATTAAAAATTTTAAAAATTTTAAAAAAAATTATATAAAAAAAAATGATGTTTGTGGGTATCATCACTGGAAACCCTCATGAGACTATAACTCGTCCACTAGGGGTAACCTAGGGGTTTAAAGGCTTATTGCATACGCTAAATGCAATCGAGAGTACCAGTGAAAGTGGTGTAGGATTTTTAAATTTTTAGTTCGTAGTTTCTTTTTGTTTTGCTCGAAGACTAGCAAAATCTAAGTTTGGGGGTATTTGATGAATCCCGTAAAATTATAATTTTACCCCTCAAAATTAGATTAATTAGTCCTTATTTTATAAATATTAGATTTGTTTAAATGTTATTTTTAGTTTTACAGTTTATTTTGAAAAATACAAGAAAAGAAAATACAAATGATAAAAAAATGATAAGAATAAGGGTCACTCCTTATTTTGTGAATATTTGACTTTTTTGCATTCATAATCCGTTTTGCAATGATTTTAAATCATGAAATGCATTAGATTTTCCCTCAAGAAGGCCACCCAAGTATATCTAGTATAGTCATCAACTATTACCAGAAAATATCTTTTTCCACCAGCACTTTCGTGTTGAGTGGGTCCAACTAAGTCCATGTGAAACAGTTCTAAAGGTCTAGAAGTTGTGATCAAATTTGTATGTTTATGAGCTGCCCTGATTTGTCTTCCCTTTTGTCAGTCACCATAGATGGTTTTTTCAAATCGACTAACTTTACGTAACCCATTTATATGTTCACTTAATTTGGACAAGCCCTAAAGTTCACATGACCGAGCCTTTGATGCCAAAGTTCTGCTTCACTGATTTTGGACAAGAGACACTCATGTGAGATAGAAGTTGATGTACAATCCAAAACATAACAATCATCAGAAGTAAGGATGCCACTCAAAACAACGTCACCTTCTTTTGAATAAACATGATAGTCTTTCTTACTAAAGGTGACTTTACTATCATTAGCACACAGTTGAGATATACTAAGTAAATTGTGCTTAAGTCGATCAACAATATATACATCTTTGATAACCCCAGAGGATGGCAGATTCATTGACCCCTTACCAATGATATTTGTCATGTTTCTATCACCAAAAATGACAGATCCTCCTTTAAAATTAACCAAATCAGACATGTAAGAATTGTTTCCAATCATATGTCGTGAGCATCCACCATCAAAGTACCACTTGGATTGCCTTTCAACATTCAAGGTTGAATGAATCGTGAAGCTCTTATTGTTTGGAGAACAAATAAATGAAGGGGCAATGGTAGAGTTCATTTCCTTTTGGTGTATAATTTGTCTAGATTTAAAATAGGGTTTCCCATCAAAGAATTTGATCCTTGGATTTCCTAGTCTATCCAAGATTGTTTGTAAATTTTGATTTAGTGCATTGCGACTTTGATTTCCTAGTGGACACCTCATCAGAAAATTTTTCTTGAGACAACAATTAGATTCAGGATGACCTCGTTTTCCACAATAAGTGCACTGTATGTTAGAGAGTTTGGATGTCTGGTTTTTAACAAATATAGAAGTTTTCCTCAGTGTAACTTCCATGTTTTTACGATGCTTTATCCCAGACTTATCCTTATAATTTTTTTTCAGAACTAAGGATATTTCCTAATTTTTCATTTCCATGATCGACCTTATCTTGATATTGAGATAACCTTTCTAAGTCAGATATTAACAAAGTAATCTTGTTTTCAAGACACCTTTTCATTTCTGCCAACTGGTTGTGATCTCTATTGCACAAATCCACTTGGGATTGAAGGTCAGTCTGACTTTTTCTTAACACTAATACCTCACCAATTGATTTTTCAAATTTTGTTGAGAGAGCTTCTTTTTCAGTTCTTTCAATTTCAAGAAGTTTGGACAGGTAGGTATTCTCACTTCTAAGTTTGTGAGCTTTCTTGGTCAGTCCCATACTCTTCAGATACAGAGCATTGTATGATTCTTGGAGATCATCAAATGTATCTTCATTTTCAGATTCACTAAAATGTTCTTGTTTATCAGAAGGAAACAAAGCAACAAGACCAAGAATTGTACATTTACTTTCTTTATCCAAGATTGATGCAAACTCAGATTCTTCTACATTATTTTTTTTTTTCATTTTGTTTAAGTCTTCTTGATTTCGATGATAAGTTATCCTTCATGTCACAGAAATCATAAGAGCAAGACCTACTACAGAATTGTATGCATGATATTGTGAATGTGGGCCCTCTAGGCATAATTTTTTAATAACTTCGACTCGATATTTACCCCAGTTATTTTCTTCTCCAGATATTGATATACAGGTATCCATGACAGTTGTTCTAGCAACCAGATCTCACTCGGACGATTAAATCCAAATATATAGAGCACAAGGCTCTGATACCAATTGAAAGCTCTCCCTTGGTGCTAGAACTTTATTGACCCTAGAAAGAGAGAGAGAGAGAGAGAGAGAGGGGGGAGAGGGGTGAATAGGTCAATCTAAAATCGTTGGTCCTTTTAAAATTTACTTGATTGATTAATTTCGTGCAACAGATATAACAATCAAGTGTGTGTGTGTGTGTGTTAACAAATATGATCAAGCAATCAACACAAGAAACTAGCTCTAACACCACAAGCACAAGGACACAAGATATATAGTGGTTCGGTTAACTAACCTACATCTACTGTTAAGACTCGCTCAACCTTGAGCTATTCCCAAATTCACTAAGTGGCTACTTACACCTTACACAATTAGAGCAAGAATTTCACCTTCTTCAATCGGTTGAGAATTTCACCCAGCACTTGTGCCAGAGACTACGCTCTGGATTTTTTATAGTGGTTCTGGAGCCAAGCCTCCTTAATCTACTTTCACGGGACAAATGTTTTAACAACAAAGTTAAAACTAAGAAGAAGTTGCCTTGTATCTCTTTCTCGTTGATGTGTTCTTCTACAAAATCCACCCAATATGTGCCAACGCTCAGCTTTGTTGTCGTCGTTGATCAATCACAATTTTGAAGTGACTAGAAAACTGATTCTACAAATACCTTTCCTAGCTTGTATCTTTTCTTTTCTTCTTTTTTTCTCTCTTTCCCTAACTCAATCAATGGATTGGTTGTATTTGATTCTCAGGTATAGGCCCAATAGAGTTGATCGTTCCTTAGAGTGCGTAAATTTTCTTAGTTCAAGAAGATGATTAAATGATCACACAACACTAATATTTATAAAGGAGTCAACACAGTTTGTCAAACTGTCCAAATCCAACAGGTCGGTGGCACCGATGGGTCGGTGGCATGATGGGTCGGTGTTCATATTTATTACCGTTCAATCACCTGATCGTTGCTCATTAAATGCACTCCCAACGGCATAATTAAATCTCGGTTGACAGGTCGTATCACTGATGGGTCGACAGACATGGCACCGAGAGGTCGGTCCATACGAGGATCTCGATCTGGAGCAACACCATGCAGACAGAGTTTCATGTCTAGAAACTTTTCCTGCCCAGAACAACCTGTCGTCCTTAACCGAGGGGTCAGTCCTGGTACTCTCGATTAGTTTTGAATTACCGAGATGTCTGTTTTCTCGAGAGTCCATCTGAGTTCTAAGTTGCAGAACTCATAAGTTATCATCGACGAGTAGTTGACCACGATGGGTCGTTAAGTTCATCACCGAGGGGTCGGTGCATACGAGACTTTTGATCAGAGGCATACCTAAAATGACAGTTCTATGATCTAGAACTTTGTCAATCTGGCAGAGCAGTCTTTGACCACGCTGGGTCGATCCTGTCTCCACCGAGGGATCGGTGAGAACGACTGGTCGATCTAACATTGAACTTAATTCACATTTCCAAGTTCGCTTCTAATTCACAGTCAAGCTTTCTCTCTAGGCTTTTATGATTTTACCACTTGTTCAACTAAGTTTATGAATGGTCCTCCTAAGGTGTGGGTACCACCTAAAGTCATCTATGGCCAAATACCTATTTTGTGATTACCATAGAGATGTATTTCAATTCGGTGGAGCATGATCTTTAATCTTGATCACCTTGAGTCTTCAAGTTTTTAGCAAGTGCTTCTCCCGAGTCATGAAATTGACAAACTTAAGAACTCGGCGCGCCGGGGCACTAACATCACACATTTATATATAACTCACACATGCATATATAATTCACACTGGCATATGTAAACTCATACGTGCATTCTACCTTATTCACATGCAATATGCCTTCTTTTCATGCATGCATATATAAATAATATACATATATACACGTGTCAAGGTTTTTTGCAACCTTACACATTGAGGTATCCCGTTCAACTCCAGTAGCATCAAGTCCAAACGGTTAAGATACAACTACTTGCAAGAGCATAACAACCTTACGGTCCGACCCTATGGCCTATACATGAATGCATTTTAATGACGGCAAACAAGCCGATGCATGTAAATGCATTTTAATGACAACATACAGTCGATGCATATGAATGCGACCCAACAGTCCATGACAATACCCCTATCAATGCATGAGAAGGCATTTATCGAAAACACAAATCATACTCCAAACGCTAGGGATTTCACTATAAACATGATTTACTTACACTTTACTCCATGTACCCTTCCACAGGGTTTCATACTGGAGTATACTTACCATTCACTAGTTAGTAGTTCTAGTTCAACGACACAGAATTTTCATATTCTAATCACCTGCATAATTGGTTACTATAACAAAACCCATATGTAGATATAAATTACCCATGGATGAATCATATGCACACATCATAACATGATTTACATGTTCATGTTTATTATACAAATCACAACATTGGTCATTTCATATTATTGTCCATGTGGAGTTGGGTAAATCCATATTTCTCACTTTTTCACTAGAGTTACACAGTGAAGATTTACTTACCATCCATTGGTAAAACTCTAGGATAATCAACCTAGGAGAACAAAATTTCAGGTTACGGAGACCTCGGATCTTGGTTCAAGATCTTGGACAACAAAGGGTTTCAAAATACAACTCTGTGACTTTTTCCAAGTTTCAATCTGCCGAGATCTCGAACTCCTCTCCCAGACCTCATCTTACGAGACCTCGGAAAACCTTCGAGAGCTCAGGTAATAGAGAGTTTCCTACACGACTTTGCAACTTTTCCTGATTTCAGTCTGCCGAGACCTCGAACAACAGAGAAGAGTCCGAGTCTAGAGTTCCATTTCCTCTCAGTTTTTATGGCTTACACAGCCCATACACTTGATTATTTTGACATCCACTACAACTATACACATGCAAATAAGCCATAATTGAGTCTCCTCACCTTCTCCAGCTTGTGTTTTTCACCATAGATCTGTAAAAATATTAAAATCTCATAAATATTTGTTTAAAACTTAAATACACTTAAAATACTAATTTCAAATTCAAGAACACTAAAAATACTCCAAAAGAACCCCTTTATAAATTTTCCATCTGAAAACAGGGTGATATCAATGAGTCTTCTAACTCTTACTACTTCATTTATTTAAGTTAGTATAATCAGCTGTTAGTCATCCAAAACACACAATAAAGAGAAAAGATAAAGTACTTAATGTCTAGTCTCATATTTTTCTGGGCACTAGAAAGTATTGATACTGTGCCCAGAGGTTATAGTACTGAAAGTAAAATGCTCAGGCCATTATCATATTGTCTTCTGGATATGACAATGGAGACGTATTGAGATAGGCCTAGAGAGTATAGTAAAGTAAACACTCATTGAAGAAACTAAACACACTAGAATTAGTAGGGGGTTAATCTTTTTACCTGTTTTAGCTTAGAAAAGCAAAATCAAAGTTTTGGCACTATAAAAATCACTGCTAAAGGTCTTACTCAAGAGTTAAAAGAAAATGGTCATTTTTCTAAAATCTTTGGCATGATAATAGTCTCGAAGTTTCTAAATTTTGAAATAGATGAATTTTCTTGGTCATCGAAATCGGTCAAGAAATAGCGTAGTTTGGAAACCCCGAGCCGACGTGTGAAAAACACAACAGTTGTTGCTACTTCCTCTACTTCTCACCCCTTTAATTAAGCAAGGAAATCACCTTGTAAATGCATTGCAGCCATACATGTTGCCAAGCTAGTGGGTAGTGTAGGTGACTCACAAGTCTATTTATTAATATTTTAATCTTCATGTATATCCACTTGCAATTGATTATTTTAATTATTTATTTTCTTAAAGCCTTATGTTTATTCAAAAGTGTAATTACTTTATTATTTAAAATCCACTTTTAAAACATGTGCTTCTTAGTTGAGTACTTTCAAATTCCACCAAGAATAATTTTAGGTAGTTAAATAAGTGGGCATTTAAATTTATAAATACTTTTAAAACTCAATAATTTAATTAAAATCACATAAATATCAAATTTTAAATTTTAAAACAATACTTTGTAAAAACTCTGACTTACAGTTGGGTCACAAAACTTAACTGATAAAAAATAATTTAAAATTCTGAGACACTTTGACAATTGAAATATTAAAAAATTAACATTTTATAAAAATAGGGGACACCCTTGATAATTTAAAAATCACACTTCTGTAAATCAAAATGTCAGTCGGTAACATTCTTTAGACTCAGAATTTTAAAACTAGATAATTTTGAGCAATTCGACAAATTAAATATTATACATTATTTTAAAGGTCTCAGCCGGAGAAAATTTAGATAATTTCTAATTTGCGACTACACTTAAATGAGTCGGATCCACAGGTTTCCTGAATTCGGATCGAGTCAAACTTGACTCTAAACAAAGCCCACTTGTTAATCTTTTAGATTAACGCGACAGTAATCACAATTAACAGCTAAATTTACATAATTAGACATTGTAATACTCTGACCTGAATTAGACTTAATTAATATGATTTATTTTAATAAATCATGATTTGACCTGTTAATCATGAATATTACAGTGGGGGCTTTGTGAAAAGTCTTGGATTGCTCCAATCAGATTTCGATAGCTCATTGATCCAACTTATTTAAGTTAAGGGAAAAATGGTAATTTACCATAAAGAGTGTTATTTTATTATTAAATAATTATTTGATTATTGACGGAGTGATTTTGATTTCCTTATTAAGGATTTAAATTCTGAAATTTATAAGTATTTTTATTATATTTTAATTTCAGAAAATGTTATTAAAAACTAAGCGAAAAGATCTCAAAAATTAGGAAATAATTATTCTAATCAATTTTAGAAATGAGAAAATTCTAAGAAAATATTTATTATTACATTATGTTTTATTTCATTATTTTATGTTTTCAGATTCTGTAAATAAATGTTTTAAACGCTTTAAATAAATATAAATTGAATTAAGGGAATAGTGATAAAATATGATTTTTGTTTAAATCAATTAATTTTGATAACATATAATTTTCCAAAATTTTATAATATGTATAGTTTTTAAAACCCAACATTTTGGTTAAAATGGATTAAATTATTTAAATCCTTTAATAGTTAAATATTGAAATTAAATGAAAAAGGGTTAAAATGCAAATAAGAATTCAGGGACTAAAATGCAAATATAAAAAATTTTAACCACCTGCATAGCAGGTGACGAAATGAAGCATCTGCGCATGAGTCAACACATGCAAGCTAATGTGGGATCTCCATGGCCATGCATGGAGCCTACTCCCCTACTCCTCCAAGCCTATTCAAAGGCAATAAATGCAGTGGAAATCTCCATTGCTGCCAAACTTCTTTCTTCCTCTATATTTATTCCGTTTCAAAATCTTAGCTTAAGTGAAAGATTTTTCCAACTGCTGAATTTTAACCAAGGAACAAAAGCAAAGGTAACCATTGTATTTATTTTTAAATTCTAGTCAGTTTAGGATCAAATAGAAGTCATTTTGATTGAGTTTTGACTCTTGAAATCAGTTTTGAAGTTTAGTGGAAATCATGAATTTTCATGTGTTTTGCTGATTTTCCACTTAAAATCTGATGGTTTTCATTATTGTTAATTATTTAATTTATTTCGAAATTAAACTATACTGTTAGAGGGACACATCTGACCAGAGAGATGTGAAAAATGAACTCAGAAAACCCACTGTTTTCGAATTCGTATTTCATTTTCACTGTCTTGTCATTGCTTTGTTGTAGGTGACAGAGGAAGAAGATTACTCTCGGAACTACCCTCGGAAGTTCCGAGAATCGGCCTTCGTCAGTTCCGAGGGTGAGACTTAGGAAGTTTCGAACTTTTGTTCGGAGTTCCGAAGCGCTCAGAGGCCAAATGTTTCTTTCTACCTCTGTTGTTCAAACCCTGATGTTCCGAATTGTTCGGAAGTTCCGAGCAGACCTCGGCAGGTTCCGAGACACACTGAAACCTACCGATTTTCCTGTTTTCTTTGCCTTCTGATCAGAAGCAGGCTCAGAAGTTCTGAGACCTGAACTTCGGAAGTTTCGAAGTACTGAACCCCAAGTTCCATGGGACTGAACCCAAGTTCCGAAGGTTCTGTAAAGACTTAGAGTATAGGTAGTGGCTCGGAAGTTCCGAAGCCAAAGTACTTGGTTCTGAGGAACCCAAAACTGGTTTTAAAATTTAGTCTAAGTTAGTTAAGTTTAGACTATAGGTTTTGATATGATGTTTATACCAATTTGATAAATTAAAAATGATAATAACCCTTTCATTTGTATTATTATGTAAACCTATATTATGTATTCACTTCCAGGCCGATATTCTCTATCTATGGCGCAGCGGAAGCACAACCCCGCAGCTATAAGTAGCTGAGCGATTAACTTCGCCTCTCAATAGAAAAGAAGGGTTCGGGGACTAAGTGATCTCTATGCCTAATTCGTTATACGAGTAGTTGCCTAAGCATCCTATATCTCTAGGCATAACTCAATATATGAGCAGTGGCCTGAGCATCTTATATCTCTAGGCCTAACTCAATATATTTCCATGGTCATTTCCAGAAGACAATATGTGTAGTGGCCTGAGCACCTTATTATATTGTTGATTATTACAATTTAAAATGGATAGTAATTCATTTAGGAGATTTATCTCCATTTTCCTTGGAGTTTTTCTAGAAAATAGGACAAAATGATTTGAAATACTATGAATGTATGATGTATTATTTATATATTTGTGTATTTTGTTTGACTGTATGATTCATTGTATTTGTATGTTGTGTTTAACAGATACTACAATACTCCACACTTTCGGTGAGGAGACTTAACATTGTAGTAAGAATAAATCAGGTTAAGATGATCTAGTACAATGAATGATTTTAAGGATCAGACTTAATGAACCCACTTATATGCCTAGACATGATGTCTATTATGAAATGTGTTTATTGATACTAACGATGTTTAATCGTATATTGTGATTATTAATGATGAAATATTTATGATATTGATACTACTTCCACGTACCCTCAACTGTTGCACTATTATCGGCCCAGGTGTATCGATTACCGACCCAGGTGTGTCGGTTTGCATTTACTGGGGCCCCGGTGTGTCGATTTGCATCTATTGGCCCAGGTGTGTCAGTACCGGCCCAAGTGTGTCGGAGATGTTCTTTTAAGATTCTGCATTTTGACCGTGTCGGGACTTAATGCTTTTTAGTCAGTATAATACCTAGGTGTTACATTGGATAACGGGAGTAGTAGGGATGACTTGATATATGTTGGCATGATAACCAATTATGATGATGGTGTTGATTTGTCTAACTTGAGATTTATTGCACTGTATTGTTATGTTCTCTTCACTGGGCTGGTTAGCTCACACTACTCACATTTCAGGAGATGTTCCCGAGAAGGAAGAACCTTCATTTCAAGCTTAGGATGGATAAGTTGTTGCGGTTACTTATGATTCCTACAGATGCGAATTTCATTTTATTTTGACTGTTGGTTCTTTTGAACCATATTTTGTATAAAGTACTGCATGTGGTACTTATGATGTTTGTAATCATGTATGAACCGCCATATTACTGCTAGTAATTCTGATATGAATGATATTATCTTTTATGATGAAAATGTTTGTTTGTATGATATGTACTTGTAAACGGGTAGATATATGGTTCATGTTTGAGTCTACATGTAAAGAGCATGTATGACATTTACTTCTGGGCCTAACTATTGATCCAGCCCAGTTAGGAGTTATTAAGGATTATAAAAAAAAAATTAGTACCGTTCCGGGCCCACCTCCTGATTGGAGCTTTACAGACACTAATTTTGGTCGAGGTATTACAGGACACATGAGCGAATTGCCTTAAAGTTGTCTTGGGGTGACCAGTGGATGTGTTAGAGACGTGATAGACACTGGTCCGTGTAATAGGTTTAGAGTACATGTTGGGGGACCGTGCATGTAGACATCCTAGGCGTTGATGTGTCCATATATTTATATGCATTGTATTTTTGATAGCATGTGATGTATGTATTTCTCTCATTGGGCATGTTGAACTCACCTCTTTACCTTGCAGGCATTCCTATGGAAGAGAGGTCAAGTGGACCTATGATTAGGCGTAGGGCGTGGAGTTGCAACTGATAGATTAATTATTTCATGTTTTACCTTGAGAGGATGTTATATATTTGATATTTCACATTTACATGCCATTAATGATGTTTGTATTAATTGATTATATTGTTATAATTGTTGTGGATCATGCTACTGTGGTACTTTATGTTATATGATGTCTCGTGGTTTGCTTGTGGACTTGTTGGTTAGCATGGGGTGTGTTTCCCGTTTCAAAAGAATTTTGTACCCGAGATAGTATTAGAGCGGCTTTTGAATTTGTATCGGTGGCAATACATCCATGGCAGAACGAGACGCTACATAAATACATAATCTCAAAATATGAAGTAACACAATAATTCATACCACAAACATGATTCGGTCTCAATATAGTTCTTAAAGATAACTCGAGGACATTTTAGTCCCTTCCTCGGGCTCCTGTTCTAAAAGGGTAAATGGGATGAGCTTCACCAGCCAAGTAGAGAAAATAATCTCTTATGATACAAATCCTAACTTAGTTATGTAATTAGAAAATGAACACATGCATGATTCATTCATAAAGTTCCAACTCAATCATGAATAAAAGTGAACACACACACACACAAATATATATATATATATATATATATATATATATATATATATATGTATGTATATATTGTATGTATATATATATATATATGTATGTATATATATATATATATACATACAATATATACATACAATATATATATATATATATATATATACTGTTCCAACTCATTTGTGCATAAGAGTAAACACATGCATATACATTTATACATTTCCAACTCAATTATACAATCAAAAATAAATTCGTGAAAATGCATTCATACGAGAGATCTTGCATTTAAACTCACCAAACCTTTCATGAAAAGACTTAACTTGTTTTCAGAAGTCATCTTAGTTTACTAAACCATTTCCTAAAGATTCATAGGTCGGTTTCCAAAACCTCTTGGTTAGGACCTAATACCTCGGATTATGGTACCGAGAACACATCGCATATATCGTCCACACGAGCACCAACCACATATACACGCATCTGATTTTGGGAACCGAGTACATCCCATTTATATTGCAATGTTCGAGCACCAACCAGCATATATTCTGTAATGCCCAACCAGCATGAATATTGTCCGCTTCGGACTCACACACACGCCCTCATGACTTGCATTGGGATGTACGCCCATACACATACACCAAAAGGCCTCATATTAGTTGAAGGAAAAGTCACTTATATTTCACTTATATCCAGGTTCAGGACTATTGTCACAGGTGATGTGGGATTCATCTGCGCCTTTACTATGGAATTTCTCTCTCTCTCTCTCTCTCTCTCTTGCCCAGTGGAGTTGTCCTCCTCTGATGAAAACCGGGGTGATAAACGAAAATCGGCTGAGGTTCGCCCAAGCTATCAGACCTGTCAATCTTACGGTTTTCAGGATCCTGAATCGTTCAAGTATTTATGAACCAATTCCTTACCAAAGACCAATCAATGAATGTATATATGAGCAAGTTCTCAAAAATTCTATGTTTCTTAAAATTAAATTATAATTAAAAAAATGCAAATCCCAAATGAACTTTGAACAAATGAAAATTGCAATTTAGAAATTCAATTCAATTAAAAGAAAGTCAGAATTAAAATGAAGATCTTACTTGTAAATAAATGAGACTTTATTTACTTGCAATATAGGATCCTAAATCGTTCAAGTATTTATGAACACATTCCTTACCAAATACCAATCAATGAATGTCTATAGTGAGCAAGTTCTCAAAAATTCTTTGTTTCTTAAAATTAAATTAGAATTAAGAAAATGCAAATCCCAAATGAACTTTGAACAAATGAATAAATGGAAATTGCAATTTAGAAAGTAAATTCAACTAAAAGAAAGTTATAGAATTAAAATGAAAATCTTACTTGCAAATAAAGGAGACTTTTCTCCAAAATGGGTGTTGCCCTTCTATTCCTTCATCAAGGATTTACAAGTGTGGGGGTGTGAAATTTTCCCCATCAATTTCTTCTATTTATAGTAGAAATGTTGCACATCTAGGATGCTCATATAGCTCCTAGATGGAAATTACATGAAATTTTAAACCAATACAAAAAGAGGAGAATTAGAAGTCTCATGCCAACCTCCATGTTGCAACAAGCTCTCCACGTGGTTTGCTATATACAATCAATGTTTTTTACCACCTAATGAGAATGAAGCAAATGTTTCATCAACAAATAAACATGAACAACAACACACAGAATCTCGAGGAGGCTTATGCGACCAAGGCCATGGTTGCCCTTCGGGAGTTCAGACTGCAGAATTTGCCCACCTTTAGGCCCGACCCTAACCCTATGGTGGCCGAAGAGATCGAGATGATGATGGAGACCATGGATATCACCGAGGATGCGACTATAGTCTAGCTGGTCGCATATCAACTGGCCGCATATTCTCATCAATTCTCCCTGACTCGGAAAAGTTCACCTCTAATGAGCAAATGCTCTAGTATCTCTTGTACATATCCTTGTTGAGTCATAGTAGCACTTCACCAATGATCCATGTGCAGTCAATCTTGGGTCAATCTTTCCACTTATCAAGTATCCCCCATTTCTGGTAGAAACAATCTGGTGATAAAAAATGTCTTCCAGTTTCTCTTTTCTTAGATAGGAATGGCATTGATGATAAATGAGGGGTGAGCAGAGGCGACAATGACATAGAAGAAATATGTTTTTGAGGAGATGTGTTCGAAGGATAAGATGATGGAAGTGCATCTATATTTGGAAGAATAAGTGGTCCTTCATAAATCATTAAATCTTCTACATTAAAATGTCTTTGATTCCTAAATTAGAAGGAAAATCCAGGACATGGGCATTGGCACTAATCTTTTGAAGTACTTAAAAGGACTCACACTTTAAGCATGCAATTCTTTTATGGTCTGTATGGGGAACCAATTAGGCCTGTTATACACCATGGTCATATCTCTCCCCTGAAACCCTTGATAGTTGCAGTGCTCATTTGCAGAAAATTTGTAATATTCATTGATAGTAGAAAATTTTCTTCTAATATCAACATGTAAATCATGGATATGCCTACCAAATGATTCAACGTATCAGAAGACCTACATGTAGGTGAGAAAGATATGAGGTCTATAGGTTTTCTAAGCTGGTAACATGTGGCTATCTCAGAAGAACGGGAACTTATAGAATTAACTAAATTTTGTAAACAAATTCAACCATGAGGAGTAAATGATCTCAACCAATGGCATCAACTTGCCTTTTCAATTTGGTATATTCAGTCGGGTTCATCTTATAATGTGAAGGTGGGGGAGAAACGATCTTGGAACCAAAATCGTAGTGAGCTGAATAACACATTTTGGAGGGATCTCATCCAAAAGATCTTATGGCGCTACATCAATATACTCATTGAGTAAAGTGATGACCACTATCAAAATCTCTATTCATGTCTCTTAGGGTGACTCTTAAACTTCTTTGGTCTCTAAAGCATAGATAATCTCTCGCTCTTTATGTCCGATCTCAAATTATTTTTTATTGAGAAAATATAGGAGTTTTTTTTCAATCTTTTTAATCGGCCCCTTCATTTCACTCATTTTCAACTCTTTAGGAAGAATGGGGTTCAATTTGATATTTTTTCCTATTTTGCAAATCAGTTTCTTTCAATCCTACATATGCATCAGTATTTTTTGAGAACCTTAAAGCAAATTCTATCTCAAACATTGTTAGAATACAACGAAGTTACATCAGTATTTTTTGAGAACCTTAAAGCAAATTCTATCTCAAATATTATTAGAATACAACGAAGTTAGTAGAATAAGAGAGAGAACCGTCTTCCTTTAAAAACTCAAAGAGAAGAAAGAAAACTAAAGAGAATCAAAGACTTCAATAATTTTATACTTCTTCCATTCGTCACTCTATAGACGTCTATATATAAAGGCCTCAATACAACCCCACAAAAACCTAATTTAATACTCAAGAAAAGAATCTTAACCCAACCTAGTATAAGTGTAGGCCTACTTTTAGCATTACATCCAAAAGATCAATTTTCTTTTAACCTTCTAACTGGGCCGTACGAAAAGTGATGAAATCCAAAATTAACAACTTGCAAAAATACAAAATTAGAACATTAGTAAATATAGAAGAATTTTAAAATCTAATCTAATCTTTAAATTATGACTACAAAGGATCTTCTCTTGTTGATCCAAAAGTCCAAATAGTTGTTAGTGACCTTATTAGAGTTGATCTTATCTTTTCCCTAATTTCAGGGATTAGGTTTGATTTCAATTAATTATAATTTATTTTATTTCCTCTTTTGTATATCTCAATTCGTTATTAATACAATGAAATCCTGCTTTCTCAATATATTGGAGAGAAGACAAAATACGTGTCTGTACTTGATTTAACATGGTATTGAGACAGTAAATTTTTTTTCCAGTGGCACTCCTGGCAACATCTCTTTGAGTAGCATCTCTCTGCTCTTGCTCCGACATCTTGCCATCGATTTTTCGGCCATCTTCCCGCCTCTGCTTCACCAAATCCGGATCTATCTCTTTCTCTCATTGTCGCTGCTCTGTTTTCCCGATTTGGTTCGCTGCCGCTCTGTTCGGCTACCGATCTGGTCCCATTGCTGATCTGTCCGGCCGTTCGTTGCCGCTCTGTCTGGCTACCGATCTAGTCTCCTTGCAGATCTGTCCGGCTGTTCATTGCCGCTCTGTTCGGCTACAGATCTCAAGTCCTTCCGCCGTCGAAAAACCAAGACGCCCCATTTTCAATCGCTCTATCGTCTGCCCACTTGCGTCTGTCTTGTTCGCCCTGATCTTGTTCTGATTGCAGGCCTCTCCACGCAGCCCGTGCTGCCTCATTACGGACGACGAGCGCTGCATTAGTCCGTGCCCGTGGCCATTTTTCTTTGTTCACGGTGATCTCTCTTGATAGTAGCCCTTCTGCTTAGCCACCATTGGATCAGATCTGCCATAGCTCTACAATCTGCTTCCGCCGTTGCAGCCACTATTGTTCCGCTCTGCCTCCCAGATCTGCTGTTCACAGCCAAATAGGCACAAGCCGTAGCCTGATCTGTAGCATTCTCGCCCTCACTGTGCTCCATCACTCCGTTGGCTGATTTCCACTCGTCGTTCTTTTCTATGGCTGCCAAGGACGTTACCATGCGTGGTTCTTCGGGCAAGGCTGATGACACCCCTGCTGATCCCTTTGCTATTCACCATTCGGATAGCCCCACCATGGTGTTGGTCTCGCCTCAATTATCAGGCGACAATTACGGCTCATGGTTGCGTGCCATTACAATGGCGCTGCGTGCCAAGAACAAACTTGGCTTTGTGGATGGCTCCTTGACTGCCCCAATTACCCCGGCTGATCTTGTTAACTGGCAGTGTTGCAATGACCTCGTTGGTTCTTGGCTTCTCAACTTTGTTGCTCCTGACATTCGCAGCAATCTCATGTACTCGACCACTGCCAGGGCCATTTGGTTGGATTTCTCTGAATGCTTCTCTCAGTCAAACGATCTGCAAATTTTTCAATTGCAAGAATCTATGTACTTACTTCGACAGGAGGACTTATCTGTTTCTGTATATTACACTAAACTCAAGTCTATTTGGAATGAACTTGATTCCCTCATTATTATCCCACCTTGCACATGTGTCCATGGGCCCGCAGTTGTCGATCAACTTCAAAAGGCTCGAGCAATGAAATTTTTACAGGGTCTTCATCAGCGTTTTACAATTTTGCGGAGTCAGATCCTTCTTATGGATCCATTTCCTAGTGTCACTAAAATTTATTCCTTACTCCGCCAAGAAGAGAAGCAACATGACCTCAATTCCTCCTCACCTCTATTGCCCGATGTCGCGGCTCTTGCTGCCAGGTCTATGTCCCGTGGCAGTTCTTCTCAACGTGGTGCTTCATCCGATCGATGGCCTCGCCTCCATTGCACTCATTGTGGTCATACTGGCCACACTCGTGATCGCTGCTATAAACTTGTTGGTTTTCCTCCTCGGACGACTGCCTCTCCCACACGCTCTGGCGATCATGCCTTGGTGTCTTAGCCCACTCATTCTTGCACTTCGTCCTCAGTGACTCCACCAGGTTTTACTCAAGACCAGTATAATCAATTATTGGCCATGCTCTCTCCAGGTAGCACCAGTGCTCACCTTGCAAGTATTGCACTCACTGTTCCTTCTCACTCTATTTGGATTATTGACACCGGTGCCACAAATCACATGTGTTCTACATTATCCCTTTTTTATCCTGCACACCTTGTTCTTACTCCTCTTCTGTCCAACTTTCTGATGGCTCTAACGCCACTGTCACACACATTGGCACCATTCACCTCTCCCATTCTATTACACTTGAGCATGTTTTATTCATTCCCTCTTTCAAATTCAATCTTTTATCTGTTAGTAAGCTTACTACTTCCACTTCTTGTTCAGTGATTCTCTCTTCCTCTCATTGCTTTTTTCAGGACCCGTCAACGAGGAAGACGATTGGACAAGGTAACGCTCATGAGGGACTCTACTATTTCCATGCAGCTTCTGCACTGGCGGTCCTTCATCCACCTCCCATTGATCTCTGGCATTTCCTCCTTGGACATTTGAATTTCCATAGTTTAAATAATTTAGCTAAGGATGTTCCTTTTATTACATGTTTGAAAAATAAATATTGTGATACTTGTCCTCAAGCAAAACATATACGATTTGCCTTTTTCTTCTAGTTCAAGTACTACTAATAGACCTTTTGCTTTAATACATTGTGATTTATGGGGTGCCTTTTCACAGCCTTCTTTGCATGGTTGTCGTTATTTTTTAACTATTGTGGACAATTTCACCCAATGCACATGGATTTATCTTATGCGTGTAAAATCTGAAACCCAGTCCATTTTAGCCTCTTTCTTTGGGTTAGGACACAATTTTATTCTCACATTCACTCCCTTTATTCGGGCACTGGTGGAGAACTCTTTCCCCTCATCCAACAAATCCATTCGGATAATGGTACTGAGTTCGTTTCTACTGCAATGCAGTCTTTCTTATTTTCTCATGGGGTCATTCATCAGCGCAGTTGCGTTGCCACTCCACAACAAAATGGCATCGTAGAGCGCAAACATCGCCACCTCCTTGAGGTTGCTCGTGCCATTCGTTTCCAAGTCACTCTTCCCTTACACTTTTTGGGTGAGTGTGTCCTCACTACTACCTACCTCATTAACAAAATGCCCACTCCTTTATTATCAGGCAAATCACCACATGCAGTTATGTTTAACTCCAAACCTGATTATTCCTACTTGCGTGTTTTTGGAAGTCTTTGTTTTGGTCACAATCCCCATATCAAACATAAATTTGACCAAAGAGCCAAACCCGGTATCTTCCTTAGCTACCCTTATGCTCAAAAGGGTTACGGCGTCTATGACATCGCCTCCAAAACCATCTACATTTCTCACGACATCTCTTTTTATGAGGGTGTCTTCCCTTATCATGATTTGCCTCCATTCACCTCACCACCATTTCTTGTTACCCCTCTTCCCATAGCTGATGACCCCTCCTTTGATTTTCCTTCGGCGTTGCCCTCTACCCCACCAGTTCCCATCCCCACTATCCCTTTTACACCAGAGTCTCCACGTGCTACTCCACTTGATATCTCATCACCGGTTACCCGTCCCGACCGCATCCGCCGCCCTCCACCTCATCTTGCAGATTATCACTACTCCACTGCCTCTCATGAGCGTCCACTCTTTCCGCCTTCTTCCAAATTGACAGGTACACCTTACCCTCTCCAGCATTATCTTTCTGACTCTAATCTCTCTGTTGCACATCGAGCTTTTCTTTCTACTATTTTTTCTACAGATGAGCCTCGAACCTTCTCCAAAGCTATACAATCTTCATACTAAAAAGAGGCCATGGCCGCTGAAATTGTAGCCTCAGAGAAGAATAACACATGGACCCTTACTCCTTTGCCCGTTGGTAAGAAACCCATTCGCTACAAATGGGTTTACAAAATCAAGTATCGGTCCGATGGTGCTATTGAACGCTATAAAGCCCGCTTAGTTGCCAAAGGCTTCACTCAGATTGAAGGTCTTGACTTTCATGATACCTTTGCTCCTGTTGCCAAACTGGTGACGGTTCGTACTCTTTTGTCTATTGTTTCTGTTAAGCAATGGCCTCTTCATCAACTGGACGTCAACAATGCATTCTTGCGGGGGGACCTTGATGAGGAAGTATATATGACTCTTCCACTTGGTTTTTCCAGACAAGGGGAGCAACGCGTTTGTCGCTTAAACAAATCCATTTATGGTTTGAAACAAGCTTCTCAACAATGGTTTGGCAAGTTCTCTTCCACTCTTCTACAGGCAGGTTTTTCCCAATCGAAGTCTGATTATTATTTGTTCACTCATCACAAAGGCAGCTCTTCCACATTTGTGCTGGTCTATGTTGACGACATTATCCTCATTGGTAATCATGCTTCTGCCATTCAGCGCCTCAAGCAATTTCTTGACAGCAAATGTTATCTCAAGGATTTGGGCCGTCTCAAATATTTCCTCGGCATTGAGGTCGCCCGTTCTGGACAAGGTCTCTTCCTCTCTCAACGAAAATACCTTTTGGACATTTTCAAGGATACATGTCTTACTGGAGGGTGTATTTCTGACTTTCCCATGGAACAACATTTACTCTTATCACCTGATGATGGGAATCTACTCCCTAATCCTACTGCCTATCGCCGCTTGGTGGGCCGTCTTGTATACCTCGCAGTTACTCGGCCAGACATCAATTATGCAGTGCATATTCTTAGTCAATTTATGCATTCTCCTCAGACTGCCCACTTAGACGCTACTCATCGTGTTATTCGCTACTTAAAAGGTTCCTCTCTAACGAGATCCTATTATCTTCCTCTAGCAACCTTCACCTTCGTGGCTACTGTGATTCAGATTGGGCTGGTTGTCCTGCTACTCGAAAATCCACCACTGGATATTGCACCTTCCTCGGTTCCAATATCATCTCTTGGAAAACTAAGAAGCAGACCATTGTTTCTCGTTCTTCCACTGAAGCCGAATATCGCGCGATGGCCACTTTGACTTGTGAACTTCAATGGTTGAAGTACCTACTCAATGATCTTGGTATTTCTCATTCCTCTCCGATCACTTTATTTTGTGATAATCAAGCTGCTCTCCACATCGGCAATAATCCCGTCTTTCATGAACGGACAAAACATATTGAACTTGATTGTCATTTTGTTCGTGAAAAGCTTCAGTCTAGCCTTCTACTTCCTCGGCACATCCCTTCTTCTCATCAACTTGCGGATGTCTTCACTAAACCTTTGGGAAAGGACCACTTCCATACTTTGATTCGCAAGTTGGGCGTTATTCCCATACACACTCCAACTTGAGGGAGAGTATTAGAGTTGATCTTATCTTCTCCCTAATTTCAGGGATTAGATTTGATTTCAATTAATTGTAATTGATTGTAATTTATTTTATTTCCTCTTTTGTGTATCTCAATTCATTATTAATACAATGAAATCCTGCTCTCTCAATACATTGTAGAGAAGACAAAATACGTCTCTGTACTTGATTTAACAGACCTGTTCTACATAAGAGAGAGAGATAGAGGGAAAAGAAGATAGAGAGGCACTATGCCAAGGGGAGAGAGGCTATGCTAGCCATGCTTATAGAGATAGAGCTTTTAAGGGTTGTTTATCATTTTTTAACGGTTGAAAAATGAAGAACAAAGAAAATGAGACTCTTCTCTTTTCTTTTATAGATTCTTAGCTTTTGTCAAAAATACAAAAACATGAGACGATCTTTATTCCAAAGAATCCAATTCCCATATGAGGAATAGGAAAATTTAACAAGAAAGGGGGAGACTTTTCTTATTTTTCAAGACAATGCATTGTTAATTTTCAAAGAAAATAAAGATTTTTACACAAACAATAAAAACTTCAGATTTGTATAATGCAGTACAAGTCTGAATTTCATAGCACCTATTAGATAAGAATTGAATGCAAACTTAATTTTTTTATAAGAACTACTTTTCTTAAAAAAATAGACAAACTCTAGGAGAGAAACTTTAGGAAGAGGAGAACACTGAAAGTGAGCCTTTTGTGAGCAAGAAAAGGACCGTAAGGAAAGAACTGGGAAAACTAGATTGCTCGCACACACAAAGTGGGAGACAAAATGAGCATAATCTACTCGGATAAACCTAATCTTAGTTTTAGAGAGATTAAATCCTAATCTCTTACCAAACAAATTTATTGAAATCTCCTTGAATTAGTAAGTTAAAACTTTCAACTCATGGAGATCGATGGGTAGCAAACTAAGACTAATTGTTAAAACATACATAAATTTTCAATTGTTATAATTTCATCGTAGACATTTGAGGTCGAGTGTGATTTGGCCCATATCTAGTATTTTAATATTTAAACAAAATAAATAAAATTTGTAAAACCCACTTTGACAAACACCCATATTACCAAAATGTTGGCAAGAAGATGCTACGGAACATTTTGTGCTAGGTGGCCCACAAAAGTAAAAAATACACTCCTCACACCACCTACATTGTGAATTGTATCTTTATTCAATTTAAACTCATTTCGAGTTTAATTATTGTTGAATTAAAAATTTATCTAAAATTGACTATTTGGACTTTTCATGACTTTTCAAATTCAATAGACCTAATTTTTATAAGATGTATCCTCCTAGAAATAACTTTCAAATGCCCTTGTCCTCACACTTCGGAGCTCACCCCTGTGGGCTCTACAGGGCCCTCACAAACTGTCACTCATGGGTAACATCACGGAACAGGAACTGATTCTAGATGCCAAATAAAGCTTCATCGCCATCCACCTATTCTAGTCTTGTGAGATGCGCCGTGCAAATCAATAATGGGCTACAAAATCCATGGTTTATGAATGTTAAATTTTATAAACCAAAATAATAATCAAATAGAGATGAAACTACACTCAAATCTTTGTAGCTAACTATACACTTCTCCATCCTCCCAAAGCCGCCGGCACAATGTAAGACCCGATTGCAAATGATTCTTAAAATTATTGAGGATAAAATTTACAATTATTGAAAATTGCCCTAATCAAAGTGATCAGGAAATCCAACCAAACTGGTTTCTTTACCCAGCCAATGATCAGATGTTAACCATCAAATATTTATCTAGCCACCGAGGAGTTCACTCAATTTAGAGAGGAATCAGACAGTCACATCTTCTGGAGTATGAAGGCAGACAAATAAACAGGACAAAAGAAAACAAAATAGATAACTAACAAGAGCATTTTTCTCCATTTCAAAGCCAACGGTCGAGAGCGAGAGACCAGACAAACAAGGAACAGGTATCCCATTTTGCTGATACCAGACAATGCAGGATAAGTCAGGCACTCCCATTTCCTATCAGCGCAAGAAGAAATTCTTTATAGTCTCCTGAAGTGTCCCCAGCAATGGCGCGATCCAGAGGAACACTGTTCCTCCTATAGTACTCATCCTTTATTGCTTTCATATCCACATCTGCCCGTGTAGCAACAACTCTAGTAAGAGCTGTTTCATCTGTTCCTAACTTAACAATCGCCAGCCGGAGAACCTTTGTAAAATATTTCTCAGGACATGTCATGCACCGTATTGCAGCTCTCAAAGTTGAGAGATAGTCATCCTTAGGATCAGACTTCAGATCCTGTAAAGAGAAATCTCAGAGTGAGATCATTTGGTTCTTTGATGTAATTCTAAAAAGCAAACATTTAAGCATTTGAATATTTTTTTTTTTGAGGTCCTTTTTTTAAAAGGGGTGCAACACGAGGACTTCTCAGGAGGTCACCCATCCTAGTACTGCTCTCGCCCAAGCACGCTTAACTTTGGAGTTCTGATGGGATCCGGTGCATTAGTGCTAGTATGATCGCACCCAATTAAGCATTTGAATATTTTCAAACTTTCAAAGAATAAATATCATTAATTCTGCTAGTGTTTGGGCAGTGCAGAAATCATTGGCGTCAACCTTTAAGACAGAAAGTTGCAGCAACAATAGTCTATTTCACCACCTGTGACTTCAGAAGCCTTTAACACCTAGAATAATTGGTGCAGAACACCCAAATGGAATCAACCCAACTGGTGTTTTGCCGGTGCATAAATGAGTTCAACCTTTCTATATATAAGAACTAAGATAATCCATTGAGTTAATCAATTTAAAAAGATATTGAAAAAAAAAAATTAGTAGCAGCTCTCAAGCACTTGGCATTGATAAAGGAAAATAGTGTATTCCACCAACTGTGGTTTTTTATTCCCATGATATATAGAGATCTTAGTGAAGCAATTAACTATCAGTCTACCAAAGCTGTTTCACTCAAGTTGATTTAATTCAATGAGCTCTCAAGCTGAGCAAGTCGATGAGTTCTAAATTTTGTCAAAAATTGGAAGAATCACTGAGTTAATTCAGTTTTGAGTTGAGTCCAAATTCTGAGTTTTTGAAACATGGTGAAAAAGTGATTTGAATGCATTTGCAAGCATCGAATCCTGAGCTAAACGTAACAGTAACAGGAGAAATTCTAAGGTACTCGTGGATTTATGCACATCAACTTAAAGAGTGACCAATGAAAGATGGTATTGAATGATAAAAGAAACAATTATTGTGAATGTACTCCACCAAAGTGAGGAACATACATACATCCACAATAAAAGACATAACTGCTAAACTCCCAACATCAGGATCCTTACGAAGAAAAAAAAACACGTAAAGAAACCATCCCAGCATCAAGGGCAATGTCACGCACCAAAAGAGCAGAATCATGTATCTCTCATAAGATGAAGTAACCAAACCTTGTTGATTGGATGTCCAAATTCATCGTTGTAATGATTGAATGTTGCAGTCAATTGTGCTTTGCTCCTTGTTGTCAGAATCCTGATGAGTTCCTCATGATTGTAAGCCTTCTGTGCAATCTTCTCATGCAATATCTTAGCTTCAGATTTTGCAAGAGTCATATTAATCTCCAGTCCTTCATATCGATATGAGGTTATAAGAGGCAACAAGAGCTGGTAAAAAGGAAGAATTAAAGACAACTACTTTGAAAACAGACAAAAGAAAATGATTATTTTAGTGCAAACTCAAAATTACAAATGTCAAACTACACATTCATATGAAGAAGCTTCATTAATTTTTCTCATTTTCGTTCATTTGGTGGTAAATAGCTGCAAATATACCACCATCTTGAGGATTTGGATGTATCAAAGTCGGCAACTTTTCATTGTTTTTACCATAAAGGTCTTGGTTTAATCGGTATCAAAGGGAAGTCAGCACATTGAAACAAGTCACGAAATCTAATTATGGGCACCAATCCACACAGAAGGGCTAAATGCCTTGATGATGATGGAATCAAGTATTTGGCCAGCTCGAAACTGTAACTTATAGGGTGTTTTCATCATTATGTTTTTATGTGGGACCCAAGGTGACCAAAAGGTTCTCCAATATCAAATGATCCTAGACAATTTATCATAGTTGCACACTACAAAAGGCAACATCACCATGATTCATATCAGAGTTTTGTCCATGCCATAGCTGTGGTCCACCAAAACACTGGCTTCTACAACAGAAGGTGGTCTTTGGGCACCAAGTGGCCATCGCTGGATCAAAACGCCAAATCTTTAAATGAGGCATCATATATTAATTTATAATAAAAACCACGAGTGAAAGAAGAAAATCATAACAGAAATAACTGAAGCAGTACAACAAGTTGTTCAAGGTTAGGATCAAAATTGCACCTTACGGAAGTCACCAGCTGTGTGAGCAGCAACATCTTCTTCCAAAGATCTCTTATAACGAAGATGATAAGCTTGCTTCACCAAAAATAGTTCATTTGAAGATCTTGCACATGCTATCTCTATGAGAACATGATTGCTGGATTTCCACTGCATCGCAGCTTCATAAGCCAGCAAAGCATCACGTTCAGAAGGATCCAAAGTCCAAAGCAATACCACTCTCTGGCCGAGAAAAATGATTTATTTGGAAAGAGAATTAAACTTCAAGTAGCTATTGGTCCAAATCTTTTTAAAACAGTACAGAAAGGAGAACCCAATATGTTCCCAAGCAGTACTAATCAGAAAAGATTCATAAGTTACTACAACTTGTAAGTCTTTAAGTAATATTTAGATGCCACATTCTAAAACCTCTTCCAAGTTGAAACCTTGAACATTTTTACTCAATAATTAAAATTAAGCATCCTAATAGAATAATTGAAAATGGCACAGTTTCTACTCGCCAGTCCCTGACAAAGAACCTTCCTGCTCCCAAGCCCAATTTGCTGAAGTATGTCTACCCTTTTTTTCTTTTTTTTTTTGTGTGTGTGTGTGTGTGTGTGTTGGGGGGGGGGGGGGGGGGGGGGGGGGGGCGGGGGGGGGCAGAACAGTAATAGAAAATTTAATTAAAGGAAAAACAAGTACAGAGTGGCAAGGTAAAATCAGGGAGAATAGAAAGGAGTATGAATGATCCCACTCAAAATACAAACTAAGATCAGGGAGAATATCACTGATAGCCTCATCCATCTCCATTCCTAACCTGGCCAAAAAGTTGGCCACTCCATTAGCCAACTTCTTGACATGCTTAAAGAAAACCATCACCTGAGAGCATAAATCCCAAATCTCCCTTACCATTGAGATCAACCTCCAAGGGGGGATTTCCTACCACAAGCCCATTAATTGCTTTCACCAAATCCCCTTCTAGATTAAGTCATCTGGGCCATGGTTCACCCACAGCAAAAGTGCTCTCCTAATCCCCAAATCTCCCTGACAGTTTCTTCATTGTTTAAATAGAATTTATTAAATAGCGTTGCAACTTTTTTATACATTGACTCCTTCAACCTGCCAACAACGAAATCCTAAACTGCTAAAAAGAGTTGGAAGCAGCTTCCGTATCATAAATTATATTTAGTACTAACCTCAAAGTCACTTGAAAGTTCTTTTTCCAGTGATTTAAGGACATCCTCTCCATAAGTTCCTTGATAGGTTTGACGTATTAACTTCCGCTGTGCTGGATTCCTGTGAGTCAATATGGATATGATCAAGCTCTCATTTGTTCCCCATCCTGCAAGAGATCATTCAAAATGAAAATGTAGATGCCATCAATCGAATTGCATGATTAAGGCATTACTACTACTGTACTACATCATCTCTCCCCCCTTTCTCCTCTCTCAAACCAAAGAAAAAGTATAGGAAAATTACGAAAAGATACAATAGTGTATCTATGTTGTAAGCCTATCAATATTTTCATCTACTAACATCATCAGAATACTAAAGATTTTAGAAGCTTCATGGTCAAGGTGATAGAATCAGCAAACAAGTTAGTCCATGTGTAGTGTTAGCGTAAGTCTTACAAATTCTGTGAATCATTCAATGCAATTAACCATTCTGAAGCATTTTATGAGAGAGTGTTGAAATATATTTAGATTATCCTAATTATAATGTAATTAGGATTCTAGTTTGGGTTTACCTCTAATTAAGGGGTGTATTTGATTTATAATTAGTTAAGTGTTTGAGTCTGATTATGATAGCCCTAGAGTCGGCTAGAGGCTATATATACATGTAATAGTTTAGATATTCAATACAACTTTCTCTTTTCTAACATGGTATCAGAGCCAGAATCAGTCAATTGAGTTATCTTTTTACTCTTCACGTCTCTTCTCTCCCTCTGCCAGACTTTTCCTCGGCAGAGGGAGAGGGGAGAGATTAGTTGCAGTTAGCCTTTCTGCTCCTCTGCTGCCTTCTTCGCTTGTCTACTGCCACAGCAGATTTCGTCCACAGACCTAGGCCCAAATCCGCCGGCTAAACCCCAGCAACAGTCCGATAGCATTGCAAAAGATTTTGCTGCCGTCAAGCTTCTGCAATCAGATCTGGATTTCTCAGTTTCAGATCTGCCCAGTTCCCCTCCGATCTGAACGTCAACCAGAGGCAAAGCAGCCAGATCCTGAATCGATCTGCGGATCGGAAGGTGAACCGAACAACAGCAGTTCGGGTTCCTCACGCCAGGGATTTCCGCCGGCTTCTTATCCGTCGAGACTCAGAGAGGGGTTTCTACGCCAACAACGTTCGTCAGTCGAGGAATCGAGGCATCTCAGATCTGAAGACCCCGTTCTTCCCTGGTTCCTTTGCTGGCACCACCGCTCGTCTTCTCACCAGTTCTAAGATCTGGTTTGGTGGTCTCTCATCCAGGTTTGCCCCTCAAACCAGCGTCTGATCAGGAGTGTATCTGGCCCTTCATCCGTTCAAGTGTTCTGATCCACTGATCGTCCGAGATTGCAGCACTTGCCGCGACTCCATATTGCAGATTTCTCTAAGGATTCTTTGTATTTCTCTAAGCAGGCCCATAAAAATATTGAGACCCTTGTTGTTTGGCGTGTTCAAATCTGATCCATTCTTGGATTAGCATCTGCAGATCTGACTCCGATTTTCCTCCTGTGCTTTCTCGTTGCCTTTGTTTCCGCCGCTTCTCAGAACTGTTGCAGACACCTTGCAGATCTGATTGCAGACGAACCCAGTTCTTCCGCCTCTATCACTATGTTCTCATCTCAGATCTGAGATCTGCTTTGTTTCGATCTGCAGCAGACAAGTCGCCAGTGAAAGCATCAGCCGTGGGTGCTTGGATTTCCAGATCGGTTTCTCTGAAAAAATCCAAGTTGAGGAAGGGGTGAGTTCACCGCTGCTCAACCTCAGTTCTGCTTCTGGCTGTCCCTCCTGCCTCAGCCGAAGCACTGTTCCCTGTTTGCAGATCTGCCCGTTACTCCATGGCTCTACTATGAGGCCATTCGTTTAAGATTCGAGACGAAAAGGGGGAGGGAGAGGAATGCATCCTCTTCTCTGTCGTTCCTGATTTGTGTGCCCTGCACTGTTTTTCCCGACGACCTCTCCAGTGAATGAATCACAGTTCTGCTCCACCATATCAGATTTGTTGTCTTCCGCGGCAGGAGAGCCAAGATCGGTGGTTCTGCACCGCCGTTTCAGATTGTTTTTTGCAACAGTTTTTCAAATCTGAGTTTTAGATCTGGGTTCCACTCCGGTTCAGGTCTACCCGATTGAGATAGAGGAGCCCTTGCTGCTGCCTCTTCGCTCTGTGTTCACCCATTTTGAAATCAACTCTGCTGTTTGTCTGAGAGGTGTAGGCGATTTGTCGCCGCTCGATCATCGTTCATCAATCACGATTCAAACCTCGTGTTGTTTTATTGTTTCTTCTCGCCACGATCTGTAAGATCGGTGCCAAGAAGAAAGGGGGAGAGCTGAAGAAAGGGACGCAAATTCCCCTTTCTCCTCCTACATTCGTCATCTACCAAGAAGAAAGGGGGAGAGCTGAAGAAAGGGACGCAAATTCCCCTTTCTCCTCCTACTTTCGTCATCTACCACGAAGAAAGGGGGAGAGCTGAAGAAAGGGACGCAAATTCCCCTTTCTCCTCATACTTTCGTCATCTACCAAGAAGAAAGGGGGAGAACTGAAGAAAGGGACGCAAATTCCCCTTTCTCCTCCTACTTTCATCGATTTCATCGACGCTCTGAAGAAAGGGACACAAATTGCCCTTCTCTTTCTATTTTGTCGTTTCTCAAAAATGAGACGGCATGTTTTGGACACATGTCCATTTGCTGTGGAATTCATCCACTCATTTTATTTGGAGGACTGATTCGTCCCCAACTCATTTGCTGGCCTTTTATGGCTTCAGCCCCATTTGCTGGCCTTTTAAGGCTTTAGCCCTCATTTGCTGGCCTTTCATGGCTTTAGTCCACATTTGCTGGCCTTTCCGATCTGATTGATCGATGTAATGGCTTCAGCCCCTTATTTTTCAGGCCATTCATCGCCTGCATTTATCGCATATTGCGATCACTATTTTTGCCGGACAACTGTCTTACGGCCACTGCCGTCGTCCGTGCTGAGTTCTTTGTTTCAGGCCGCCATCTGTGTTTGCCGCCTGTCATTTTGCAGCCATTCAACGCTGCCACTTCAACAAGTTTTGCAGCCAATCAGTGTGCTGCTTCATCAAAGCTTCGTGACCAGTCAGTTGCCACTTTTACACTTCACCTGCTGTTTCTTCACGTTCCAAGCTTCGCGTTCATCCACGCTTCAGCTTGCGGGGGAGTGTTGAAATATATTTAGATTATCCTAATTATAATGTAATTAGAATTCTAGTTTGGGTTTACCTCTAATTAAGGGGTGTATTTGATTTATAATTAGTTAAGTGTTTGAGTCTGATTATGATAGCCCTAGGGTCGGTTAGAGGCTATATATACATGTAATAGTTTAGATATTCAATACAACTTTCTCTTTTCTAACAGAGAGTTAATCATTTTCTTACAAAACCAATGCAGCACATGCTTTAGTTTACAAGTTCTCAACAGAAATACAACAACAAAACTAATAGTAATAAATTAATAATAATACAGATGACCAACCTTAAAACTATTAATGCTGATTGAAAACAGAACCACAAATCCAAAAACAATTTTAACATATTTCAGTACTTAATATGGTGTTCCAAAGTACAGCCCTGCAGGTGTTCACTTCCACAGGGTCACATTTCAATGGTAGTGGAATGATTGGTCAAACTATTGCAACTTCCAAAAGCACTGTTGCATGGTGGAAACAACCCATAACATCAAAGTAAAAACATGAGAGGGAAATGTACATCTAGGAAAATCCCTTCAAGTATAGGACAAATAGAAACTAGTTTCAACGGGAAGGATCAATACCAATAAAATAGATTAAATAAAATCAAATAAAAGAGAGAGGGGGGTAAATTAGAGACACATGTATGGACCTTGTGCTAATGGTGGGGCTCATACCAAATAAGAAGAGAGATAATGAGAGAGAGGATAAGAGAAACAATAAAAAGGAGCTTGCTCTCCTGCAAAGTATCACGACGATGGGGTTAGGTCACCTCCAATAGCAAAACTATTCTCCCTTTCAAAAATTGATCTCTTCTTTGTTTTACATCATTTTTTTTCTTCTATATTATTTTTGAAATGTAGAACATTGCTTTTGCCCCAATGTTTGTGATATAGTACACGCTTTAATACCAAATCTAAAGCAGGACAAGTCAAAATATTGGAAACCCTAGATCGAAATGCTAAATGGATGATGCTTGTATGGAGAATGCAAAACATGTGTGCTGAAACCTAACATGGCATATAACCTATATCCATGATTCACATGAGATGTTAAAGAAATAAGTTAATATACAAAAATGAATGAAACAAAAGCTATGCAAATTCACTCAATTAATCAAAGGCAAAAAAAAGTACTTGGGTTGGTTGGTCACTATAAAAATAAGGAAAATTTGCAGTTTAAGGTGACTTTTCCTCTCTTTTTTTAATTGTGAATTATCATTATCTTCTTTTTGAAAATTAAAAGCCAAAACCAAGCAGATAACATTATGTGACTTATAATTTCTCGTTATAAGTTATTGGTATATATTAAATGATGATTAATGCATGATGAATGCCATCTCATATATTTATTGACAATTTTGATTCAATTGAATATCACCGAGTTCAACTTCAATATTTTTTTTATAATGCTTTTTAATTTTTTATCTTTCTATACATTTTACTTGGGGTTGTGCAAATGAATACTTAGTTGATCTATGTGTTAAATCTATCCAAACTTCATTTTAGGCTTGACAAATTTTGGCCCTAGAGGTTTGGAAAGGAATAAACAGCAGTATGGCAGAAAGTAATCAAGGAAGCCTATAGGGTTAGATGGTGGGTGGTCTATGAGTGAAAAGGTGAGAAAGAAGGGGCCAGCAGTGATTAGGGAGCTAATCAAGGGTCAAAAAAGCACTCGAGATATCTCGGGTTTTTTACGTCCGATATATCTCGGCCGATAGGAGATGTATCGGCCGTACGGGCAAAATCTTGGCCGATATGACCGAGATCTCGACGATATGGCCGAAATTTGTAAAAAAAAAAAAAAAAAAAAAAAAAACAGAGAAAAAAAATTGCCCGATATCAGCGAGATATCGGCCGAAAAACAGTGGATTTAAGATCTCGGTGTCTCGGCCGAGATCTTGGGTCCACCGTTTTTTGGACCCCTGGAGCTGATGCAGAGCAGCCCATCTGGGCCTGGGCCTGGGCCCAGTTTCGAGCCAGGCCCAGCCACCACTTAATGTTAAAGGGTTTTTAAAACCCTACTCCAGCGGCAGATGAAGGATACAGAGAACAGAAAAAATAAAAGGGTGGCTATGTAAGCATCCAAGTTTTCTGCCACCAGACACTATTTTGCAAAATTTTAAGATGAAATTACTATTTTGCCCTTCTACTTTTTAAAAAACTAAAACATATCTCATCGTCCGAATGATTATTTCGTTCATTCGCACGATGAGACGTCCAAACGATTATTTTAGTCGAAACCTCGTTCGTTCGGACATCTGACAAAATTTCCACTTTGTTCGTTCGATCCATTTATTCTTGAGAGCCCGCGGTATATGAAAATAATATTTGTCTTTGGGTTCCGTTCTTCCACTACTTTTTTCTTGCGGCTTGTTGTAGAATTAGCTTGGCAGAAAAGCTTTCCATTTCCCTTTTTATGCTACTCAGTTTGGATTCTTTTTCAAAATCAGGAACTGGGTTGTTGAAAATTCAAGATTTGGAAAAAAAAATCTGTTCATTTAAAATATTTTGAGTTCAACAGAGATTTGAGAAATATAGAGTTGGGAGTATGATTTCATATTTACTCATCACCACACATAGAAGATCTCTGTCATTTTTCCCTCTTCAACTTTCGGAAGATCTCCTAAATTGGGGTTGCGTAAAAGCTCCTCTTCCTTAATTTTCTAGATTCGGTGATCTGATTGGGCAACATCGTCTTTTGGGACCAAAACTTCTTTCCCTAATTTGCTTCGAATTTCTTTAATTGTTGATAGATTGCTTGAATTACATTATACGAAAAATCCTATTTGTCGATTTGCTGAAAGTATTTTCGTTCTTTCTCAATTTTCGTATATTATTTTTGCCAATTCGAGCGATTTTTGCAAAATTGTCTCTCTTTCTTCTCCAATTGTTAGAGATTCTAAGAATTGTGGGTCAATGCAGAAAACCCATTTCTCATTTTCAGTCTAAGCGTAAGAAGAATTGATTCTTCTAGTAGATCTGCTCAAAATTTCGTTAATGTATAATGTTGGGCCCCTTTGATTTGCCTCTTACTCTTCCTATCCCACCATCTTTGCAACTTCTGAGGACACACCCAATTCCACATTTTCTCTACAAACAGCAGCAACCATCGACGGGATATCCACTTCACCAGAGAGGAAGATCTGATTTGCAGAGGAATCATCAGTCCGTCCGCAAAAGAGTTAACAATGTTTAAAATAAATCTCTCCACCCAGCCACTATCACCGTCGCCCAAACCCACCACCCGATTGGTCTGCCTCTCAGCATATCCGCCAGCACCCAACATCCCTACACGTCCCTTCATCCTCCCCATCACTCATGCCCATTAACCAACCCATCGCTGGTTGAATCTGCAACAACGGAGAACTGTAACGCTGCAGCAGTGGAGAAGAAGGGCAAGCAAGTACCATCGCTGAAAGAGAGAATCTTGAGTCCACGGGGAAGAGAAGAAGACGGCGAGCTAGTACCGTCGCTGCCGGAGAGAATTCAGAGTTCACTGGGAAAAGAAGAAGGAATAACGGAAGGAGAGAGAATTCAGAGCCCAGATCGTCTGAACCAAAAAAATTCGATTGATGCGGCATTTTTTAAGTGGAAGGGTAAAATGGTAAATGATCATGTAAAAATCAATTTCGGATGTCTCCTCAATTTCGGAGGCTTGAAGAGATGGCAGGTACCTGGTTTCTTCTTCTTTCCTTTCTTCTTGCTGCCATGCAGCCAGATCCACACAGATCTGTTTCGCAGCCCCTGTTTCCACCCCTTTTAAACCCCTTCAACACGTCCACCCTTCCCATACAGCCTTCCTATTGCTACCCCAAGCTCCGCCCTTCCCATACAGCTTTCCTATTGCTACCCCAAACTCCGTCCTTCCCATATAGCTTTCCTATTGCTACCCCAAGCCTTCTGGACCCCTTTCCCAAGCCAATCGTTCACCATACAGTCATCATACTTCTGTCCCAAGGCTTTTGAACCCCTTCCTTAACCCATACAGCATTTGCCCCTTCTTTTCCAAGCCCCTACTGTCGTCGCAGACCACTCCAGGTCCCCATACAACCATCGCCATCTCTTCAAGCCTCACTTCTCCTAATTGCCTCTTCCTAAAACCCATTCTAGTGCCTTCATTCCTCCCAAATACCTGCCCCTATGCTACCGTTCCCCATTCTAAGCCTTTTTCCACACTGCCACGACCTCTTCTAATCCATACAGTACCTCAGCCCAGTCCTTATACACCCAACAGATCAGCCGTGACACCCTTGGGCCCATCTAATCTTACTTAGCCTTCTTAAGCCCCTTTTGCTGCCTTTAAACCCCATTTACCTATTAATCATTTACTTTAGATTCTAAGATTTATGTGATTACTTGTGGTGAATTTATATTAATTAATTGTTAGTATTAATTGATTATTTAATTTCAGCCCATTTTAGCTTTAAGGTGCATTATTTCCATTCCTTTAAGTATTTAGGGAACCACATTAGGCATTTAGATTATCCAATCCCTTTTTTTTCCTGCATCAGGAGTTGTACAAGCTAGGTGAAGGAAGAGGAAGTTTGGAGGGAGTATTAGTTAGGGGCTTAAGGTTTTGGGTAGGGAAAGAGACAGAATTTTCTTTTCGAAGGGTCGATGGGTGTGAGGAGTGCTTCTAAAGGATGGGAATCCAATTCTTTTTAGGTTAGTTGTTAATAAGGAGGTCAAAGTCATTGACAATTATGGAGTTTTGGGGGGAACCACTGTGTGGTCAGTACCTTTAGGAGACTGTTGACAGATAATGAAACGAATCACTGCTTGGAACTATTGAAGATGCTTCATGACATAAGCATTTGTCAAGAGGACACTACGATATGGGACGGGACCCGGCGGGAAAATTTTCGGTGTAAGCTAGAATTAGGAGCTTGAATACAGGTGTTAGAAGTTCATTATTCTTAGATATTGGTCCACCCAAGGTTGAATCTTTTTGTTGGTGTGTAGCCAAGGGAAGAATCCTTACAAAATCTGACCTTAGGAGGAGGAGAATAATTCCGAAGGAGGCAAATCTTTTGTGCCCATTATGTGAATCGGAAGTAGAAATGTTGGATCACTTGTTTTGCAGGTGCCCATTCTCGGTGGTGTAATGGAATAATTTCTTAGACTTATTGGGTGCTAATGGGTTTTAAACCGTACCATAAATGATATTTTATCTTTTTGGTGGTGCAACCCTTTTAGGAACAGAGGGAAGTTTGTGTGGCACTTAGTTCTGACTCTTATTCTATGGTCGGTGTGGAGAGAGTGGAACTTGAGGATTTTTTAAGCTAAAGTGAAGTCTGCTCAATGTGTTTTTGAGGAAGCTAAAACCTCTTGATTTTTTGGTTACTAGCTCGTAAAGAGTTTAGGGGTTTGGTTTTTTTATGACTTTATAACGGTTTGGCAGGAATGTTTAAAAAGAAGTGGGAAGAGAGATGGAAGCCACCCCAAGAAAAATGTCTCGAATTTAATGTGGACGGTGTAGATGGGGGTAAGTCGCGGCCAACAGGGCTCAGGGGAGTTCTACAAAACCATCTGAGGGAATTCATCTTTCTTTGCCGAGCCTATAGGTATTAGGGATTCAAATGAGGTTGAATTTCTGGCTATTAAAAAGACACTTGCTGTGTGGTCCATGTGAAAGAGATACATCCTATCTATGCAAGGATAAGGTCATCTCCTTCAGGCAGGTTTACCGATCAACCAATGGTGTAGTTGACTTCTTATCCAAAGTATGTCGACCAAACTGAGGGTTTTGTGGGCTTTTTGCAACTTTGTAAATAATGGATTTGTGGGGCCATACACAAGGTTTTGACATATTGATTCTCGCCTTTAATATGAGGGTAAGTATAATCCTTCTATATTGAACATTTTCTCCATTTACTACAATGTGAAGTTTTCCGAAACTTATCTCTAACATTTACCTTGGCCCATGCAACATAATATTTTTTTTAGTCCACCCTTGATTGATATGTTTTTCACTGGATTGTTCAAAGTAAACCTAGTAAATTGTTTTCTAGCGTTGTTACTTTCACACCTAATTTTTCATTTTAAAATATAAATCTATTTAAATATTATGTTACAACCACAAATACTATTGTTTTTGGATTGGTTGAATCCGACACCTCATATAGATCTTGACACTCATACCTAATTATCCATGCAATATAGATGCTTAGGCATGGCGCCTATTAAAAATCAACTAGATTGGATCAACAAAGCAATGTTTTCTAAGGTCTCATATATTAAAAGTGTCATAAGCCATAAATTCAATCCAACAATGAAAGCAATTAAGAATGGGAAAAAAAATTAATAAGGATACACTTCAAGGGGAGAAGGTGGATGTGAAGGAACGAAAGGGGAGGGGATATGAATCGCTCCATTAGGCCAAGACCAAAAATTATTTACTCTAATAGTTGGAGTGGGGACATGCGTGTGTGATGCGGAGCAGCCAGCTGGGCCTTGGCCCAGTCTCGATCCAGGCCCAGCCCAGCCAGGCCCATCCTAAACTTAAGTTACATAGGGTTTTTATAACCCTCCTGGAGAGGCATTCAAACGTTACAAAGAAAGATGAAAGAAATTTTGCTCCCTGCTTGCGGCGTATGTCTGTTGGTGAGACATCAACGAAACTTCGGTGAGAAATCGAAGGTGAGAAGCCACCGGAATGGGGTGTGAAGCCTCTTCCTCTATCCAGGTACACATCTCTATCTCTTCTCATTTCTCCTCTTCCCTTCTCTTCTCTTCTTCTTCCCCATTTTCTTTATTTTCTTTCGTTTTTCACAAATCAGTCCCTTCCCCTTTGCCATTGCCACCCAAACCTCTCCTTTTGGTTGTCGCCGTCCCCAAAAGACCACCCTGACCTTTCCGCATCCCCTTTTCCCCACCTCTACAACCTTCACCCCACTCAATCTCCCACTCCCAAGATTTCCATCCCTTATTTCAATCCCAAAACCCAGGTCCCTGTTTCCGCCAGCCTTTGATACCCATACCAGCCACCCTTTTTTTTGTCTTTCTACCTTCCAGAAACACTTGTCCCAGCCATCAATCCTTCCAAACAGACTTGCTACTGTTGTCCCGAGGCCCCTTTAGACCTTTCCTATTTACCAATAGCCTCTACAGCCCCTCATCTTGCTGCTACAGTCTTCCTACAGTCCCTAACTGCTGTCATAAGCCCCTTTTGGACCTCCCCTCTCCATCGCCAGTCCCATACAGCCAGTGCAGATCCTTCTCAAGCCCAAAGCAGCCTCTCCCTATCATTCCCCTGTCCATATAGCCCATATACTTACTGCAGTAAGCCCATTTTAGCCTCCTACCCTGCTGTTCGATATTCTTGCCATCATAACAGCTCCTATGTCTTCCCCTACAAGTGGCTTACCCTAAACTGATGATTGGTTTGCACTCCTGTGGACCCAAGAACCTTCTATGTTGAGAGATCCTCGTTATAAGTAGCTATTTGGTCTGGATTACTATATAATTGCTTCATTGATACTTCTAGAATACCATGTGTGTTTGTTAGTGGGCTTATATTGCTTTCTTTGCAAGTATTAATTGATCTTTTAATTTGAACCCCACATTAGCTTAGGCCATTGTAGCTTCTTCTATTTTTTGGTGACATTTAGAGTTACCCTATCCCTTGTCCTGCATCAGTGTGTCTCTCTCTCACACACATCAAAGATTTTGTTTCTGTTTTTCAAATTTGCAAATATGTATGGTACGCTTGTTTGGACTAGTTTTCCTAACTACATTTTCTTATGAAAACCATTTCTCAACATATGTTTGCGTGCAAGTCTTGTAGGTTATGGTGGGGTCATCCAAAATGATTCAGGATCAGTGGTATTCTCTTTTGCCGGGCCAATTCCGAACGGCTCTGTACTAGAAGTGGAATTATTTGTATTATGGAGAGGTATCTTAGAGTTGGAAAAGTTAAGAGTAAATGGGAGTATTATTGAAGGGGACTCGAAAGTAGTCGTGGAGTGGGTGTTAGGCTCTCAATGTTTGTGGCTCTTCTTGGATAAAATTGAGTGAATCAGACATACAATTGCTCTTCACAATTTCAAGATTGCATGGGCACCTCAGTCTGCAAATTCTATGACTGATGATATGGCTCGTCAAGGAGTGTCTTTATCTATGGAAATTGTAAATAGACTTTTATAATTTGGGGGGTTCTTTTTTATTTTACTTCCGTTGGGTGGGCTGCTTCTAGCCTCTTACCACTTTGTTTTTGTTCTCTTTTTAATTAATAAAGTTGACTTTCAAAAGAAAAACATATGTTTGTGTGCAAATGATTCCATAGGAAACCAATTTTACATGTGAGAAAAGAAGCCATCTTTTCACAAATTTATTTTCTCACCTTGTGTTCTAAGAAAATGTGTGAAATAGTGAATATGAAGCATGATCCCACCACTAACTCTACCTACCAATTACCCAATCCCGACCTATAATCCATACCCAACCCGAACCCAACAATCTTAAACCATGATTTGATCCATCCAACGCAACAAAAAATTGATCTGCTTCTTGCCCAACCCAAACATGACATACGATGTGACCCAACCCATGATCTCACTTGACCCAAGCTCAATTTAAAGAAAAGGTGATGTAGGACAATAGTGCATATTCACATATGGACGCCACTCCTATTTTTATTTTTTATTCTTACTTAGCAAATTTGTTAACTCCTTAATTTAGTTTGATTTTATCTGTTAGTTTCCTAGTTCTACCCGGATTACCTTCCTAATCGGGTTTCTTTCTTTAGTTATTATTATTTTTTATATCAGGTGATGTACTCTTGGGGAGAACACAACCCACAATCATGAAATAAGAAATAAAAGTTAATTTTTTTCATTCCTTTATTCTCTTCTTCTCTCTTCCCAGCTGGAGACGATGTTCTCAGCTTCTTCTTCTTCCTTCCATTTCTCGGTGAAGACTAGAGTCTCGCCACGGCTAGGCTCCCTAGGCACGGGCATGTGATCCAAAACAAAATCACAATAATAAAAACAGGCCTTTATCTCAAGAGTTTAAACATAATATCAAACTCAAATATTATAACTCCAAAAGATAAATGACTTCAAATTAAAATAACCCTCCATATGGTTGACGTCACCCACAACTCGGCGGTCATCTCGCCAACTCCGTGGGTCAGTCTGGCCTTTCTCCAACTAGTAACCTGAAATTGTTAGGGAACAAGCTTCACTAGCCCACAGATCACTAGCCCAGTAGAGGTACAATAGTCATAGTGGAAATATGCAGGAATTAAACATATTTCAAAATCAGCACATACAAACCATCATGCAGTAAAACAACATACCATGATCTATTCTCAACATATGGACACAACTATCACAAATAGGTGACGTGGCATATTGGTATGCCAAAGGTTAACAACTTTGACCGGATCAACATATATCCCACCTAGACGTATTCCTCAGGTATATCAGATCCAAATACAAACTCTACCCATTACATACCTCTCTCGTATGAACTATTCTCATAATCCACCTACTCATCTATCCATGAGCACTAGGGATCAACAACACATCTCTCACTCATCTGTCTCTGATGCGATGTCAGTGATCAACCTCACCCAGCCTGAAGCATGTCAATGTGGTGGCATGACAGCGTCTCTCGTCCACCCACCTCACACCTGCGCAACTCACTCACCCATCTTACAGGAGCTAGGGTCTATTGGCCTCACTCAGACGGTCAGACCCACTAAGAACACAAAGTAATACACATCCATAATCCTATCAGACATATCCATTGCGGATCAACATCGTCCGCATCTATTATGAACTACATCCCTATACACGGATGAAATCATACCTGCAAATAATCACCAGACGCCTTATCCCCTTAGACCATATTTATTGAATCCTAAAAGATCACCAGACCAATAATACACTCGAGGAACTACCTAGCCCATCCTCGACTTAATCAACCATCAAACATAGAGATCTCAAACATAGACCCAAATATATCCCTGCATATGGAAAGACCTCATATGCCCTATATAACCCTATCAGGCAAATCATATATGTTGTATATGAAACAACCTATATCAGTCATAATCGCATCCAGATTCATACATAATCCATTCAGTCAATCGCATAACATATTTCATGTAAAGGGTACTTAATCAAATAGACGGGTCCGGCCCGGTTCTTCGGGGCATAAAAAATATCCACACAAAATATTCCAGAACCGATATTGATCAGGACCATACCCACGTCGTTCCACGTTACCCAAATCACATTTAAACATAATAACCTCTTTCCCTCAGGGATTCAAAGAAATGATTATACATACCGTATAATCTCAAACAGACGATAAATATTGATAAAATCTCAACATAATTCGATAAAACAACAAAATCGGATATCAATAAGGTTCAGTACTCCCTACCTCGAAAATCGTGAAGTTTGGGGCCCTTCGATATCCAAATGGAACCCGGACTGCAACTCAGCTCGTCACTTGGGAGAAAACATCTTGATCTCCAAAGCGAAAACCAACAACAGGGATAATTCAGGCTTCAATTAGGAGAGAAGCCAAGAAAAAACAGAAATGGAACTCAAAAAACCTTTTCAAAAACCTTAGGATTGAATTCCTATTTATAGACATAAGCGGTAGGAAAATGATTCCAAGGGTAGGCAAATGAATCCAACAGTAAGAAAATGTTTCTAGGGGTAGGAAAATGAATCCAAGGGTAAGAAAATGTTTCCAAGGGTAGGAAAATGTTTCCAAGGGTTAGAAAATGTTTCCAAGGAAAATTATCCTCAAAGAAAATATCTAAGAAATTTCTCAAAAATATCTTCTTAAAGTAACCAAGGGTCGGGTTATTACAACTGGGGTTCCCTATTTTGCTCGATCGCTCTGCCAGTGTGCATCGATCTCGCATCAAGTGGTATTAGAGCAGTCTCTCTATGTAGACAGAGACGATCCTGTTCTCGGTTTGGTGTTTTGTAAAATAAAAAAGCCATTCCTCCAACCACCACTCGCCCAGCCACACCCTTCTGCCTGCATCGCCTCTGCTTTCCTTCCCATCCTCATTACCATCCCAATCCCCATCCTCCTCCCTTCGAAAAAAAACAAATCTGCATTTGTTCGCCCGAGAAGCCAGCTCTTGCGTCAGCCCCTTCTTCACCCACCACCTGCAGATCTACTACGTCGCCCAGCCTCCTCTGTCTTCGCCTGCAGTCTCCACCCTTCTCGTCACGTTGATCGGCCAGCGCTACGTCGCTAGTCTCCCTGCTTGGCCGCTCACAGCCCTGTCTCTGGCCTGCCCAAATCTGTTTTTTTCCCCTTTACTTCCTGACCGAGCCTTTCTTCCTCCTCCCTTCACCAGATATGCTCGTCCCTACTCTACCCCCTTCCCATATTTCTCTAGCGATCTTCCCATTCTCTGACGCCCTCTGGCAACACTAACATCCACGCGAACTAGCCTTATTGTCTAGATTCGCCAAACCTATCCCTTTTCATTTTTTTAACCAAAAAAAAAAAAACTATAACACAAAAAACCCCTCCCACTCATGTCCTCTTTCTTTCATTTACTCCCCTTTCCCATTGACCCTGTTGACTGATTGCCTCCATTCCCCTATTGACCCACTTCCCTAACCTGCTACGTCAAGTGGACTGCGATAATGGCACCCAACAACGGTCATGAGTATATTACCAGATCATAGTTCCACGAATTGAAATATGAGGTCAAAGAGTTGAAAGAAATGTTTGTCAAGCTTCGAGTGTCCATACTTGCGTCCCTAAAGAAGAAGGTGAAAGGTAACTCGAGCACTCAAATCAGGTCCGACCCCTACTACTCAAACACCACCACCCCGCCACCAATACCACCACCACCAATACCACCGCCATCAACACCGCCCACTCCCCAACCCTCCCCCATTCCGAGTACCTATAGTGTCTGGATAGCAAGAACTTATCTATGGTTGTTCGTACACTTTCCTCCAATCCTCTTGTCCTATCTTTGGTGCCTGATACTACCTTTCCCAACCTTCAACACTATTGCTTGCATCCTCGGGAATATGTCATCCCTCAGGTCCAATTTGAAGATCCCTTCTTGAACGAATTGTTTCACCCTCACTTGAGCTCGTGTGTGATCCATGCTTTATTCATCGTAGCAAAGATGGTTCGCTATCGTCGTACATGCATTGTCAGTCGTGTTGTTCACAACATCACCACTCGGCTATTCAGGATTGGCCTCCACCTCAGTTTAGTTCCTCGGAACAATCCCCCTTCCTATTGCAACGCTGCAGTTATGTTGCCGCTTTCAACTCGAGGACAAGTTCTTTTCAAGACCGGGGGACTAATGTAGGACACGAGCGCATATTCACACATGGACCCCACTCCTATTTTTATTTTTTATTCTTACTTAGCAAATTTGTTAACTCCTTAATTTAGTTTGCTTTTATATGTTAGTTTCCTAGTTCTACCCGGATTCCCTTCCCACGGACTTTTGTCTTTAGTTATTATTATTTTTTATATGTAAGGTGATGTACTCTTGGGGAGAACACAACCCACGATCATGAAATAAGCAATACATGTTATTTCTTTTCCTTCTTTAATTCTCTTCTTCTCTCTTCCGAGCTGGAGACGGTCATCTCGGCTTCTTCTTCTTCCTTCCCTGTCTCGGTGAAGACTAGGGATCCCTATTTTGCTTGATCGCTCTACCGGTGTGCATCGATCCCGCATCAAAAAGAATTTCAACTCAATAAATGGATTGACCTAATTAGTCCAAAGTTAAAAGAGTAGAAATATTTAAAAAAATGAAGTCATTTGACCTGATCCAAACTTGATGTGACCCAACAAATTTCATGATTGTTTGGTGGAACATCTTACCTCTAAATCTTGTAATGAGAATGAATTATTGGGTTTTTTTTTTTGTGTTTTCTAGTGACTTGAATAAATTATGGGTTCACTTTGAAGCATATTTGTGGGCGAGATACACTTCTTATAGGCATTAGAAAAAATACTTGCCCCATATTTTGATGATGAAATAGATTTACAGATGTACTTGATCTTTCATATTTTGCTTGTGATTTCTCACCAGCAAGTTAAGGTATGTAAACAAATATAAAAATAATATTTAATAGGAAAATTTTCTCACCACCATTTTCATAAAAATCTTTTCCTATAAAATTTATAATTTTTCTAATAAAATAAACAAACATGCTCGTAAGACTTTGCTAGCAAAATGAAATTCCACTACTCAACATGGCTACCTCAACATCATCCATAGATGCCTAGGATTCAACTTTCTTTCTCCTTAGTCCTTTCGATCTATTCATCTAGAGCCACAAAGTTCGATTGCTTGATTTCTACTTAATGCTCAATGCCCAATGCCCAATGGTTCCTTCTCCTTCCATGACCAATCAATGAACAGGGTCAAAACTCAACATCTCAACCTCCACCACCTCTCCTCTTACTCCTCATTGCTCACAACCAATGTAAGGTTATGATCCAAAGCTATTATTGTTTTCCTCCCTTATCATTTGTCGCTTGTTTGCATAAAAATATCTTTAAATGTGACTATCATTTTTCATCAAAACATGATTCTTGAATTAGAAATGTGGGAATGTCGAAACAATCCCACATATTTATGTTAGTTCACTCTCCTTGTTTGCACTTGCATTTAGTCATTTAAGTACTATGTGCAATCTTCCTAAACAAAATAACAAAAGCATGATTTCCCAACTGTGGCACATGTAGCAGACAAAACTATTGACGCAGGACAGCGCCGCATCAACTATGTTATAAAATATTAATAATATTAACAATCTAGCATGATGTGCTACAGATATTGCAATGGATTGCATTCTTGGAATTTTCTAGATTATGTTGGATGTTGGAAAATTCTCAATATTCAATTAGACTTCTTGGAGAAAGACTTGAACCACATGTTTATAATTAAATTGTCTTTGGGAAAATTTGTCAATTTTCTAGAAAAATGGATATTAATGAAAAAAAAATGGATTTTGATGCAAAAAATTTCCTGGGACGATGGCTTGGTAGGAATTTATTTTTAAATCTAAGCATTTTATTGTGTTTGTTTACCACTAACTTATATAAGGAAAAATTGGTTGATAAATGGGTCAAGATTGGTAGGTTGGATTAGGCATAAATGGGCCTAGTTGATCACCCCATTTAATAATAGAGTTATATTAGCTATGGATCAGATCGAACCATTTAGGATTATTTGGGTTGGGTCAAGTCACTTATAAATGGATCACTCGAGTTGGGTCACCCGTTTAGTAACTGATTTAGGTCAGGTTTCACTTGGGTTGTGTCAACCACTTAATAAATGGGCCAAGGGTTGGTTTAACCCATTAAAGCATGGTTAGATACTTGGGTTGGGTTAACCTATTTAATAAATTATTTAGGTTATGTATGAGTTTGATCAACTTGTTAACATTGTCGGCTTGGATCGACCCATTTAACAAGTGCATCAAGTATGGTACAAGTTAGGTTGGATTAAGCTTTTAATAAATGGACAAAATTGGATCGACCCAAACATGCTTGATCAAGTACTCTGACCAAGTCAACCATTTAATAAAAAGGTCGAGATTTGTTGGGTCAACCAATTTTACAAATGTACTAGGTTTGTACAACCCATTTAAAATTTAACCTTAATTGGGTTACATTAATCCATTTATAAATGAGTTAGGTAGGATGAATACATTTTAGCTTGGTCTGGTCGTGTCAACCCATTTAATAAATTAGTCGAGTTAAGTATGCATATGAGTTTATAATTGGGTTACAAGGGGAAGGGATTAGTGCTTGCCCTTTTTGCCTTTAGGCTTCTGAAGATGTAGATCATCTTCTAATTCGTTTCTCCTTCTCGTCGACTGTCTGAAGTGCTATCTTGGACCAATTTTGTATCCAATGGTTTATAACCTCTACAATTAGTCAGCTTTATTTTGCTTGGAGGATCTCCAATGTCTCATCCAGGTGCTCAAGGTTACAGAGCCTTGCCCTTTTTGCAACCTTGTGAAGCATTTGGTGGGAACGCAATAATAGGGTTCTCAGGAACAATGCAGAAAGACCCCAACGTGTTTGTAATCAGATTATGGCCAAATGTGCAGCCTGAACATCTTCTGTTGCGTACTTCGAACATGTCTCCATTGCAGATATTTTGCACGCCTCAAAGGAGTGCACAAGGCTTTTTTAGTCTCTAGTTGAGTTGTGTCTATTGTGTTTTTCCATTTCGGGTGTCTGATTTTGTGGGTGTATGGGGTTGAGGGGCTTCTTCTTTTTTCTTTCTACCTTGTAAAGTTCTATTTGCAACTCTATTGCCTTGTTTTCTTCATATTATCTCAGTTACCATTTCAAACAAAAAATAATAAAAATCTTGTTGGGAACTCCTTTTGGATTATTTTCTTAGGAAATTTTGGCTTTAGGAATTTAATTTTCTAGAAAAAAAATTGTAAAAAAAATGGAAAGATCTCATTTCTTAAGAAAATATGTACAAATAAACATGCTTTAGAAAAAAGTAAGGCCTCAAGAGATGTTAACATTTTATCATGTTTTAAGCAATTTCCAATCACCTTGAATCGCACTACTACTAGTGTACAATGTAAACCATCTTTTAGCTTAATGTGTTAGGAAGGGGAGAAGTGTCGAGACTTCTCCTAGGTTCTCCTGAGTTTTATTGTTTGGATCTCCTTCATAGGAGAAAGTGAGCCCACAAGATGCCAAGCTTTTCCTAGACGAGGAAAAGATGGTGTTATGTGCAACCGTCATTGGGGTTTCACACTGTCATGCTTCTATTTTTTTTTATTCTGTTGGATTTTAATAAAAAAAATCTACATGATGGGCTTGAAAGTTCATTCATAGCTCAACATATGGACCAAATTTTATCCAAAAAGTCAAATATTAGCTACTTGATCTTAATGGTCAAACATCACGAGACGTCCATGCTTTTTTTTCTAAAGACAATTGGTGATTATGACCGTCAGATCAAGTGGCTAGAATTCAATTTTTCAACTAAAATTTGGTCCACATGCCAAGCTTGAAATAAACTTTCAATTCCACATAATATTTTTTTTCTTTTAGAAGTTCATGATTATTCTAAGAAATAAAAAGATCTAACAAATAATTCATGCAGCATTGCTAAGTTCTCCATTCAAACCATCAATCTCAGGAGACCTAGACGAGTAGAAGTTCTCTTTAACTTTTAAAGAAATAAGGAGACTTCTCCTCATCCAAACAAAGACAATATTTTCGCTCGATATGTTTTAAGGTATCACCCTACTGTTGAATTGTCTAACCACTCGTCTAAATAATTTTGCGATCCCTAACATGACTTTTTATGTGAAAGACGAGTTTCACATTACCTTCGGACCATTATATAAAGTCTAATCAATTAAACAACTAATTTCCAACCCGATCAATTAAAAAAATTCCTTTTTTCAATTGATGAAAATTTACCCATTGTCTACCCTTACTCCTACCTGCAAAATGGTGCAAGAGTTTAGATCCCTTGAACTCAACGTTCAACAAAGTTCCTTATGTAAAGGTGACTGGCATACAAATGTTATAGAAAAAAGAGGGTCAAAGTGGATTTCCAGGCAAATGATCAGATCAGAACAATCCAGGAGGAAAATTACTTTATTCAAAAATATCCATGATGTAAATAAAAATGGCTAAATCCATTTTGCGTTGTTAGTTGACAATATTGTTTTCTAAGAAATTGAATTAAAAGAAGATAAAAAACGCAATCAGATCCTCTAAAAGATGAAACATGGCATAGGATGACAGGATCACACCCAAACAACCAAAGCATTGCAGTATTCATCAAAGGAAAAATAAATAAAAAGAAGGATCATAAATGAATGAACCTTGGAAAGCTTTCCGAAGCTGCTCGGAGTCTTCCGTCGGAGAAGGAACAGATCCGGGAATTGTTACGGTCGACATTGCACTTTCTCTTAGTGGCAAATTGAAATTCAATGAAATTAAGTTGCTTTGGGACTGCGCATTTCAATTTATTTTGGAGGCTAAATGAGAGGCCCGCTTGGCTTGGATGGGCTTCGCAACACGTGGAGACACTTGGGTCATCCGTACTCACGGTTGGCCCTTAGATTTCATTTAAGGCTAGAGAGATGAAAATGTGGCTATCTCATTTAAGAAATTATATAAAAAATAGATTAAGGAAAATAAAACAAGGACAATTGTTTAAAAAGTTACTAGAGGGCTATTAATTTAATTTTGATCATTATAAATTGGGCTAGCCATTTAGATATCCGATTTTTCTTATACGAGACCTCTAATTTTAAAATTTTATGTGAAATTACCATTTTACTCTTAAATTTTGTGTAGGCGAATCCTCTTTTTTAAAAAACTAAAAGAAAAAATGGTAATTTTCGTATAAAATTTTGAAGCAAGCTGTTTCATAAAAGAAAAATAGAGTGCCTAAATCGCCACCTATAAATTGGAGTACCATAAGCCATTTGATTTTTAAGGCCATTTTGATGAATTAAAATGATTGAATGAGTATAAAATTATATCTAAATTCTATCTATCTAAGTCTTTTCGCATCCCCTCCTAATTATGTTTCAATGATTATCTTTAAGAATCTTTCTCCTTATCTATTCTCTTTAAACTAATTTTTCCAGGAGTAGCTCAATCACTTAAATTAGTCCACTTCTTCATAAGGACCACTTTCATTTCATTCAACGTTGCATTGAAGGATCTTAATATAAATATGAAACCTCATTTAAACCTCTCAATCCAATTTGAAAAATCATATCTCTTAAGGTCTTACAATTTTGACAACTCTAAATTAAGTTTAAGATATCTAATATTTTTAAACATTTTTTAAATTTTTTTAAGTAGTAAGAGGATAGAATTTTTTACTGAGATTCATTTTGGTTCAATGTTAATTTACAAATATGCACATACATATAACCTATAGCTTTAATATGGGTAGCCATTTAAATACCCCATTTTTTTAGGAGACACCCCATTTCAAAATTGCATGTGAAATTATCATTTTCTCCCTCATGTTTATGTGGAGAATCTTCTTTTTAAAAAAATTGAGGAAGAAAAAGGTAATTTTCATACAAAATTTTGAAATGCGGTGTCTCTTAAAAGAAAAGTGGAGTGTCTAAATGGTCACCCTTTTAATATATATATATAATTTTAAGAAAAATTATATTTTCATTATCATAGTTTTTTATAATTTATATTTTTGAAATAAATTACAAAGTGTATAATTTAATTTCAATATTACCACTCAATTAATGAAATATGTATAATTTAATTTGATACTATTTTTTAGACACTTGACTAATTTTGTCGTGCTCGGACCGTCGGGACACCTTATAATTTTTTTTTGAAATACCTAATTTCAAATCAATCATTAATCTTCCAATAGGAGGGGTTCCACGCACACACGGGAAAACCTATCATTTTGAGATTCATCAAATAAAGGAATACTCCTACCGAAATTCTGACAGAATTCCATCAATAATCAATCACATCTCCACATTAAATCAAATGGGCCTCCAACCTCTTAACTCAAGAGTCTAAACTCAAATAATTTAAACATATTACAACTCTGAATTAAAATCATACTCAATCTCAACCTATAATATAAATCAATGTCACAGATATCTCTGATATTTTTAAATTTACTACACTTTTATCAGCAAAATACTAATCGCCGTTAATATCCAGAGATTTATCAGTACAACAGTAAATTGTCGATAAATTCTCAATAAAATCACACTAAATGGTAATATCGGGATAATATCCCAATAATTTTTTTATAAATTCCCGCTAAAATAATGGTAAATTCCTTATTAAGACTTTATTTTATTAATATTTTTATTTATTATATTTTTACTACTTTTAAATATTATAATTTCCTTGAGATTTTTCCATTAATTTTCTGGTAGAAACACTAGATGTTGGGAAAGATGTAAGAATGGTAAAATTGGAATAGTAAATAAAAGATAAACAACGGTATATCCATTATAAAAAAGGAAAGTGAAATTATCATTACCTTATCTATAGAAGTAGCTCTCCCTTTAGAATGAGTTTACACCAAACACGGTACAAATAGACAACTAGATGGGTGGCTTTGAAAGATATTGTCTTATATATAATACTTTTAAAATTTCATCTTCACTGAATAAAAGAAGTTATATATTTTTTTTTTAACTTTTAACGTTTCACATTTATCAAACGATGGAAATTCATTGAGTTAGATTATTGGTTTTAAATTAAATACATGTGCAATTCATAAGAGATAGGTGGGTGTAATGGAGGAATTAGATTCATTAAGTCTAATATGAGTTGATAGGTGGTGTCTACTTGAAAGGTATTTTCAAGATAATGTTTTTCATAAAAATCAAGTCCATTTTAAGGGTATCAAAATAAATAATTAAAAAGGAGGTAATTTTAAATGAATTTAAATCGAATGGTGAAATCAACTCCAAATGGGTTTAAATAAGGTGTATATATGTGTGTGTATGCGCGTGTATATATATAAATATGTGTGTATGTATCCAAATCTACTAGTTAACTAAAATAAGTTATTCAATCAATGATGAGTTATAGCTTCACTAAATTACCTAAAAATAAATAGACCTAACCAAATGGGGCTCATCAGACATATTATTTATTTTCCTCCACCATCATTAAAAATAAATCATTGGTGAAAAGGACAACTTTAGGGTTAAAATCGTAATCTGGATCGACATTGCATTCTCACCATGTTCAACAATAAAATTTCTAGAATTTCTATCATATTGAAGTGAAATAATAGCATTTTTACAACTTTAATACATAATACACCTGTGTACTTCAAAATATTGTAACTTAAATTATACAATATAAATAGTTTAAATAAACATAGTGATGATAAAAGAGATTCTAATGAACATTTTCTCTAATACCTCCAACCTTCACAAATGTGGGATAATTAAACATTAATAATTCCCTTTTTATTGTCTCCAGATTTCAAGTTTTCATCATGTCACATGAGTTGTAATAGGTAAGATATGAAAAGAATAACATAAATAATATGATTTCTTTGCACAATCACATAAATTAAATATTAAATTAGCTCTAAATATTTATGCAATGTGTGTGGCTAAATATGTTTTGAAAAAAGAGAAAATTAAGATACCGTTTGGTAACCCCAAATCTCTTAATAACAGTAGATTTAATAATTTCCTAAAAAAGGGGGAAATTGAAAGTTGGATAATAAATGTTAGATTCTCAATTGATAGTAAAAATTTATATATTTTCTATCTATATCTCCACCTATCACCTATCAGATGTATTAATTATATGGGCTCTATGATCAAATTCATGAAAAATAATCATTAGTAAGTATGAATTGAAAAGTCTCACTCGGCGAACTTTGTTTCTGAGATTGAAAATTATATTGGGACTACCCTAAGAAATCTATTTAAATTTTCTAAAGTTTTTGGAGAATAAGAAAATAAAAGTAAATAAATTATAGATGAAAGTTAGTTGAGAAAGAAAATAATTTAGAAAAAAATCTACAAATAGAATTTCAAAAGCAAAACTAAATATTATTTACCATATTTGTAACACCCCGTCCCACTACAGGCGTGTCATCTCCGAAAGGTCTTTTCAAAAAGGTATTAATACCGAAAAACATGGTATTTTTTTTTTAAAGACAATTTACAACCATCCCAACTTCTACCATTAATGTAAAACAAGTGATTAAGTCACCCAGCATATTGAATTTATATCAAACTTTTAAATCATCACCCAACATCACTGTGCATAATTATTACATTTATCCAAAATCCAGATGCAGAAACAAACCACATTAAAACATAAAATAATGGTCTTTCTATGAATCAAAGGTAAAAAGTCTACGCTCCACTCCCATGACCTGCTCAAGTGGCCCGTCAGACCCTTTCCATGACAGGAGTGTCTAAAAGGGAAGGGTGTGAGCTAAACAAGCCCAGTGAAAGTAAAAGCCAAATATCACATATAATCATAGCAATCATATCTTATATATACATGAATATCATAACCATGAATAGGTCTACGCATGATCACCCAATTCCCACCTCAAAATGGACAGTGGACCACACACCATATCAGATCTCCTGACAAAACTCCAAACATACTGTCATATATACATAATTGTAGAAACACAAATCACACACCACAAATCATCATAACACTGAATTTACGTGGAAAACCCATAAGGGAAAAAAACCACGATGGAAAGAGAGTGTATTATTTCTGTTATATTTTATAATTACATCAGTGACATATTTATAAGTAAAAATACAAGGATGAGTCCTAATTGACTTGGGAGACAGAGTCTTAATTGAGTCAGGAGACAGAGTCCCATTCAACCTCTCTTTCTGATTCAACACTCCCCCTCAAGTACGTGTGAAAATGTCGATTGAGCCCAATTTGGACAAAATATGTTGGAATTTAACAACGGAGAGACTTTTTGTGAAGATATCTGCTAATTGTTGATTACTGCGAACAAATGGAGTAGAAATAACATTAACTTGCAAATTTTCTCGAACAAAATGACAATCCACCTCAATGTGTTTGGTTCTTTTATGAAACACCGGATTTGAAGCAATGTGAATGACAATTTGATTATCACAAAACATTTGCGTTGGCTGATTAGAACCAAAACCCAAATCTTGCAATACGGACTGAAGCCAAATAACTTCACTGGTGGTTAAGGCCATTGCACGATATTCTGCTTCTGGACTTGATCTTGCAACAACACTCTGTTTTTTACTCTTCTAAGTTACTAGATTACCTCCCACAAATGTACAATATCCTGTTGTAGATTGTCGATCAACAAGACAACTTGTCCAATCAGCATCAGTGTAAGCAGTAATAGAACCATTTCCATTCTTTCGCATCCATATTCCCCTTCTTAGAGAACCCTTCAAATATTGTAAAATTCGATTGACAACATTCATGTGAGTAACTATAGGTGCATGCATAAATCTACTGACTAGACTGACTATATAGGAAATATCTCGCCTATTAATCGTTAGATAAATCAATCGACCAACCAACCTTTGAAACTGACCAATATCAGATAACAATTCACCATCATTATCAAACTTACTTCCACGGTCAATTGGAGTATCTGAGGGTTAAATTCCCATCTTTTCAATATCTTGCAACAGGTCCAGCACATATTTTCTTTGATTGAGAAATATGCCCTTATTTGAGTAGACAACTTTTAATCCAAGAAAATACTTTAGCACTCCCCGGTCTTTGATGGCAAATCTCTTGTGCAGGAGAGTCTTAAGTCTTGCAATTTTATTTTTATCATCGTCTGTGATTACTATATCATCAACATATACTAAAACAACAGTTGTACCACACACACCCTTTTTTACAAACAAAGAAAAATCAAATGCACTCCTTTGAAGCCCATTACTCATGAGAACGGAACTGAGCTTAGCATACCACGCACGGGGGGAGATTGCTTAAGTCCATATATGGCCTTTTTTAGCTTACACACAAATCCAACTTTGGATTCTTATGAATGTCCTCATGGAACACTCATATATATCTCCTCTTCTAGATCACCATGCAAGAAAACATTTTTCACATCCATTTGAGATAATTCCCAACTATGATTAACTGCTAAGGAGAGAAACACTCGAAACATGTTCATCTTTGTAACAGGTGCGAAAGTCTCTGTATAATCTTCTCCATATGTTTGTGTAAAATATTTGACAACAAGTCTTGCTTTATGTCGCTCCACAATTCGATCACTTTTATACTTGATTTTGTATGTCCAACGACACCCAATAGTCTTCTTTCCAAGAGGCAATTTGACAATATTCAAAGTTTTATTATCATCAAGTGCTTGCAATTCTTCTTTCATTGCCAGTTTTCAAACAGATATAGAGTTAGCTTCACGAAATATCTTTGGTTCTTGTTCACTAGATATTGCACTCAAGAAGGCAAAATGTGACTGAATAATATTATCATATGTCAGAGAAGCCTCTATTGGGTGTGATACAACATGGTAAGTGAAGAAATCTTTTATTCCTTTTGGAGGAAGAGTCTTTCTACTCGATCTCTGTAGTGGCAGAGAAGAAGCCAGTATTTCAGTTGCTATAGAAATCGGCTGGATCTCTGGAGATATAGCCTCAGTAGGAGCTGTCGGCATTTCAGTTACTGTAGACATTGGTTGGTTATCTGGAGAGAGAATCACAGTATTTCTACAGCAGGAGACATCATCAGTTATAGTAGGAAGCGGTACCAAGTCAGACAAGTACTCCCCCTGGAACCAATTCCAAGAATCACCAGGAGCTGGAAAATATGGTTCAGATTCAACAAAACGGACATCACGTGATACAAGAAACTTGCGAGATGAGAAGTCATAACAAATGTACCCTTTTTGTGTGGAAGAGTAACTGAAGAAAACACACCTGAGAGATCTGGCATCGAACTTATCACGATTAATACTCTAGCGATGAACATAGCAGACGCACCCAAACATACGTAGGTGAGATAAGTCAAGTGATCTATTCTTCAACACTTCCAACGGAGATTTAAAATTGGTAATCCGACTAGGAAGTCGATTAATCAAATAGATGGCAATCAAGACGCCATAAGACCAGTACGTTTTAGGAATATGCATCTGAAACATAAGTGCTCGAGCAGTTTCTAAGATGTGACGATTTTTCCATTCTAACACACCATTCTATTGTGGCGTACCCACACAACTAATTTGATGGAGAATACCGTTGTTATGAGTATAGTCAGCAAAAAGAGCATTAACATATTCAGTTCCATTGTCAGAGCGAAGAATTTTAATCTTGGCATGAAATTGAGTATGGACCATGTTGTAGAAATCTTTGAAAGCAGATAATACCTTAGTTTAAGATTTTAGTAAGTATAACCAAGTAACACGTGTACAATCATCAATGAACAATACAAAATATTTAAATCCATCATAATAAGCAATTGGAGCACTCCATACATCAGAATGAATCAGTTCAAAACAAGCAATAGACTTAGAAGTAGAAGAAGCAAATGGTAGCCGTGATTGTTTTGAAAATTGACAAACATCACAAACATTAGACAGAATAGAAGCAGACAGAAAAAGACAAGACAAAATACGACTTGAAGGATGTCTAAGTCGTTGGTGCAGTAAGTGACCCTCTACAAGGTCCTTGGCATGATAAACCTTATTAGGAGAAGGAAACATATAAAGGCTATTGGAAAACGTGCCTTCACCAATCGTTTTCTTGGATGTTCGATCCTAAAAGATGACAGAGTTAGGAGAGAAAATAATATCACAATTCAAAGCATTAGTAAGTTTTCCAACAAACAAGAGTTGAGTTGGAAAAGACGGAACAACTAGAGCAGTCGAAGTGACCCTATTTGAAAAAAAATCGATTTACCACTGTCGACCATGGGAACCATAGATCCATTGGCTAGATACACATCGTGTTTAAGAAATGATGTTGAAAAATCAGACACGGAAGAAGAAGAATTAGCCATACGGTCAGTGGCTCAAGAGTCAATAATCCAACGATGACCATGAGATTGTGAAGCAAGAAAAACATGAAGGTTACCTGCGGTATAAGACGAAGAAGAAGTACTTGGAAGAGGCAGAGACTTACGGAGATCATTTAGAATCTGACTCAACTGATCTAAAGTGGTTGAAGTGTCTGCGATATGAGCCTTGTCTCTCTTTTTGGATTCAAAGTTAGGCTTGAGATGAGGATGTAATGGCCAACAACGATCCTTAGGGTACCCAATCTTGCCACAATGTTCACAATGAAGGTGTCCTTTATTCTGAATAACTTTTTTATTCTCAGACTCAGAGAAGTGTCTGTGGTCATTCTTATGAGTAAGGAGAGCACTTGATTCAAGGTTCATCGAGGAATGCGGAATAACAGAAGGCATAGTTTCATATCGCGTTTCTTCGATTTGAATGATAGCGCATGCATTAATCATTGAGGGTAGAGGATCTGTCATAAGTATGTTACTCTGCAAATATTCATAGTCAGGCCGTAAAGCGCGAAGAAGAGAAAAAACTTGATCCTCTTCGTCTCGTTGCACGAGAGTCTGTGCATCAGTAGTATGTGGGCGATACATATGTAATTCATCCCATAGTCTCTTCATATGCCCAAAAAGGTCACAGAATTTTCGTTCACCTTGTAGCGAGTGGCAATCTCATTTTGAATCTGAAACGCCAGAGCAATATTATTTCGACTGCCATACATGCCGGTGACAACTTCCCACAACTCTTTTGCAGAATCGAAGAAGGTAAAAATACCAGCAATGTGTGGTTCCATAGAATTAAGAAGCCATGAACGGACCAGTTGATCATTAGCGAGCCAATCATCATAAGCTGTATTAGGATCGACGACTGTTGCGGAATATGTAGCGAGAGCCTTAGATGTAGAAGCTAGTGGAGGACAGACAATCTTGCCATTGACAAATCCCAATTTTCTCTTACTACGAGCGATAAGGTAACCGCTCGAGATCATAGAATATAGTTATTTTCATTGAGCAGAACTGATGAGAGTCTTATTCTTGAAATTATAGTCGGATTCACCCATTGTGAAGGAGAAGAGTAATTTTTTTTTTACTCTCCCCTTTTCCAATCGTCACACTGCTCTATGAAGCCCGTTTTGATAAAAGGAAAAACTCGGAATAGAGCTCAACTTCTAAGATGCAATGCAACGTCTAAGATGGACACTTCTGATCTCGCTGCCTTCCTGGTTGACGTCTCAACTTCGTATGAAGGATAACAGGATATCCAGCTTATGAGGTTTGCAGAGTAGTTTGCTCGTGCTTTGTCATCTGTCAGTGCTGCACAGTTTCCATGGACAAAGCTGTTGAAGGAGTCAGCTGTTGTCAAGTCTGGAAGACCTGTTCCTGGGCGCACAGCTGCTGGTGGGCAGCAATGGAGATGTAGAAAAACTCTGGAGAAGACGCCCAACTTGTTTGGGCAAGGAAAACAAAGTAATGTTCTGAGAACGGTGCCAAAAAACCAGCGGTCAAGATTTCCTGTGTAAATCTGTCTCGGGACTTAGAAAACCAGTGTCAGCCACAACCAGCAACGGACGAGGAAGAGGACGAGATGGAGTTCTCAGTGTGGAGAGGCAGATCTAAAACACAGATCTGGGAACGAGAGAGAACAGTGCTACAGATCTGAGACAGCAACAAGAGACGAACGGGTTGCAAAAAAAAACCAAATTGGGGTTGGATCTGGTGGCAAGCCGATCTATTTGTGCAGAGAAAGGGCAGATCCACTACAGAGCTGACACAAGAAGCTTGAAGCGGTGACGGATCTGCGCCGGTGATGGGGCTTTGTCATTCCAGCCACACCTCAGCTGGCTGCCTTTGATGTGTGAAGAGTCGGCTGCCTCAATGCCCCTTGATTTTGCTATTGTGCTGTAGTGGGTTCTTTACCGATCTTCTGCGCACGGATGGGAGAAGGGTCGGAGAAATAAGATCGCGGCACAACATATTAAATTTGCACTCGAGATGAGGTCTGAAGTCTGCTGAGAATAGCAGGGAGGCAGTAAGAGCACTGCAAGGTAAGTCAAATCTGCACAGATCTAGCAAAACAATCTCAGATCTAGCACAGCCTCAACTTCAGATCGGTGAGCGGTGGCCTGGCCTTTGATAGGGACGGATCTAGATGCTGCAACCAGATCTGCAAAACACTGGAAAAAGGCGAGACTGCTGGGCGGAAGTAATGGTGAGGGCGAAACAGAAAAAATAGCAGCAGAAGTGCTGCAGCGAACGGCAGTGCAGAGATGGAAACCACCGATGAAGAAAGTAGATCCTGTAATCTGCAGTGGTGAAGACGCAGATAGCAGCAAAAGCAAAAATCGCCGGCTAGTAGAGAGGAGTCGCTGGAATGACTATGCGAGGGCTCATCGTCTTCATCCGAAACCGACTGTGAAAGGGCGAAGATTTTAGATCTAGCGACTGTAATAAGGCTTCTGCACGGCAGCAGAAGTGGAGAGTCTTTTCCAAACAGTCGTGGCCGAATCTTGACCCTGTTGGTTTGAGGTCAAGACACATGCAGACGACAAATCACAAATGACACAAGCAGAAAATCAAATCCGATGGTTGCTATTGTAGAAACCCAAGATCAAGTTTCACCTCGCGATTGATATTATGTAGAAACATAAATCACACACTACAAATCATCATAACACCAGATTTACGTGGAAAACCCATACGGGAAAAAAACCTTGATGGAAAGAGAGTGTATTATTTCTGCTGTATTTTCTAATTACATCAGTGACATATTTATAAGTAAAAAATACAAGAATGAGTCCTAATTGACTTAGGAGACAGAGTCCTAATTGAGTTAGGAGACAGAGTCCCACTCAACCTCTCTTTCTGATTCAATAATAATCATATGACCATATAGACCAAATGCAACCACATGGTGCTCTATCCCCATTACCAACTCCTAGGCGGCCTCATGGGCTCCCACCCGTTTGGCAACCAGGGATTAGGGTCCGGAACGCTACTAATTTTTTTTTTTGTAAACTAATCTCAAAGATTTCCAGCTGGGTTGGATCAAAGGTTAGACCCAGAAACAAAAGCTACATCATAGAAAATGTCACACGTGCTCTTCTCACGTGGACTCAAACATGTACTACATGTCTACTCATTTACAAGCACATATCATACAAAGAAATGTTTTTATCATAGAAAAATATCCTTCAATCCTATCAGAGGTACTAATGGTAACATAGTGGTTCATACATGATTAACACAATAAGTACCACATGAGGTACTTTACAAAACATATGGTTCAAATGAATCAAAAGTCAACAATAAAGAAATTTCCGCTCGTGGGAATCCTAAGAAACCGCAACAGCTTATCCATCCTAAGCTTGATATGGAGGTTCATCCTCCTCTGGTACATCTCCTGAAATGTGAGTTGTGTGAGCTAACTAGCCCAGTGAAAAGAACATAACAATGTAGTTTATTGAACATCAGGTTTGTCAAAAATCAATATTATCAACATAACAGTTTCATCCCGTCCAAATCTCAATATCATTCAACAACTGCCAACATCCACCGTAACACCTAAATACTACGTTGAGACCAATAATATTAAGTCTCGACACAGTCAAAATACTTCTTGCAAGTACATCTCTGGCAAACCCCAAGCCGGTACTGACACCCCTGTAGTCAGCAACTGTTGACACTCCTGGTCCAGTACACGTAAACCGACACACACTAGATCGGTAATGGTTCAATAGTAAAGGGTACGTGGAAGCAATATCAATATCATCACAGCTCATAAGCATCATCATATGTGATCAACATCACAAATATCCATAAGCACTTTTCACAATAGTGCATCATGTCTAAGCACATAAGTGGGTTCATCAAAATAGATCTTTGAAACCACTCATTACACTAGATCCCATTTAACCTGATTTACTCTTACTGCGGTGTTAAGTTTTCTCACCGAAAAAGTGTGGTATCGAAGTATCTGTCAAATATACAAACAGATATACAATCAATAATTAGTCAATATACATAGCATACAAGCAATACATACTTATAGTATTTCAAATCTTTCTATCCTATTTTTTCGAAAATCTCCAGGGGAAATGGAATTGAGTCTCTTATTTGGTTAATAACCATTTTAAGTTACAATAATCAACAATATATAATAGAGTGCTCAGGCTACTTCTCATATTGTCTTTTGGGTATGACCAGATTGACATATTGAGTTAGGCCTAGAGGTATAAGGTGCTCAGGCCACTTCTCTTATAGCAAGTTAAGCCTAGAGGTCACTCAGTGCCCGAACCCTTCTTTTCTACCGAGTGGCAAAGTTAATCGCTCAGCTACTCATAGCTATCGGGCTGTGTTAGGCACAGATAGAGAGTATCGGCCTGGAAGTGAATATATAATATATATACACTATAATACCAAGAAAATGGGTTAGTATCACTTTTAATTGAGAATAAGGGTCTCTAGACAATCATCAACACAAGTAGTTAGAATCATTTATATTTTAAATTAGAATCAGGCTTCTGAAAATAAATCATCACTATTAAAACATAAATCTTAATTTATTAAAACAAGTAACGTTTTATTTTCCAAATAGTACATGTATATGTTTTTAAATGATTATTAAATATTTCTAAGAACATTATTAAGATAAGGTTTAAAATAAACTATTTAACCTACAACAAGGTCAACAAGATACTTTATATTATAACTAACTTAGATGTATAAATAAACTACTAATTCAAACTCAACTAGGCTAGGTTAAAAAACCCACTTAAGATGGATATTTGCAGAATCTGATAAATTTCATAATAAGTAATACTTTTACATTAAATCTTAATTGATAGAATGATTTTTAATGTTTACAGTAAAAGAAAACCTAAAGTATTAAATGGAAATTAAAAAAAACTGAATTTAAATAAAAATTCCAACCACTTTGAATACCAAAGATAGAATAATAATTAAACAACATAACTAAGATAAAACATCTCACATTACTGTTATTTGATTTTAAAATTTTGTTCCCAACCTAAGTTTAATATAAACAATTTAAGTAATTAAAATACAATAAAAGACCTTAAAAAAACTTTGTAGTAAATAAAATCATACTCAAACTTATTTCAAATTTTAATTAAACAAATCGAAATAATCAAATCATAATAATACTTCACATTATTTCATAAAATAAAATAAGAGAACTCATTTTATATATATATAAATATATTTCACTTAAAAACCCAACTAAAATCATAGATTAAAATAAATATAAAATAAAAACTCACCTCAAAACTTGGCTGGACAGTGAATGCAATAAAAGAAAACAAGAGAAAGGAAGGGACAGTAGAGAGGAGTTTTAGTTTTATTTTTATTTATTTTTTTCTTTTCTTTCTTTCCTCACTTCTCTCCCTTTTATAACAAATCAAATGCCTTGCATGGCCATAGTAACAAATACCGTTCTCGGGATAATAACGGCAACTGTTAATAACGGGATATTTTCAATTTTCGGGTTTTTAAAGGGAAAATCTCGCGGAAAATATAAATATTTAAAAAATAATAAAAATAAATATAATAATTAATTAATTCTCATCTTACACTTCTTGAGTAAAAAAAATAGCACATAAAGCTATAATAACATAGACAATTTACTCGATTCCCATTGATCAAAGAAGCAACAGTAATACAAACATTCAATTAACAAACTACCAAAAGCTTAATAGTGTCATTAAACTCAACAAACATGATAAATAACATCCAAAGTCAATAAAGTCATCATTATACCCAGAAATTCAAATTATGTACGCCCTCAAGTTCCTCAAGTGGAGTATCATTTTCATCATCCCCACTAGAACATTGATTTTCTTCATTTTTTTCGTTCAAACCATCAAATGGATTAATATCATCAAGTGAAATGGCATTTGAGTCCTTAGATAATTTCAACTCTGCATTCTTTTTCATTAGCAAATTTACTTTCACATAGACCAAATCTTGAAGCTTTTCTGGATGAAGTCTATTCCTCATTTTTGAATAAGTTGCTTCACAAACGCTCCAAGTGCGCTCACATGCTGATGCACTGCATGGTTGACTCAGGATTTTTATAGCAATGGATTTCAAATTCGGAATTGAAGTTCCACATAAGTCCTACCAAAGTCCTAAATAATTAAAAGAATTAGATACACATTACAATGTACAATTAATATAAATTATAAAAATACTAAATCAAAATTAAATTAGGAAAACAAATGAAAAGAAACTTACTAGGATGAGATATTTGCATCATTTCATGTGACATCGTTCCTCCAAAAATTTTTGGATCTTTAGAATGATAAAGAGACAATTCTCTAAATGTTTCTCTCAACTCTCCTCTTCGTGCCATTTTTGTGATAACTTTATCAAGGCCATCTCTGATTTCTGAATCTGTACTTATAATGTTCTCATAAAAAAACTTGTGATGTAAAAATGCAGCAACTGCATGTAAAGGATTATGCAAATTTTTCTTCTAACACTGATCTATGATGCTCAAAATTTTCATGCATTTATCTTGATCATCATGATTTGGATAGAGACTTCTAATGGCTGCTATTGCACGATTAAGTCCTTCATACAAGTAACCCATTGTGGACCCATCACCATCTACCATTCTCAATATCTTAACAAGAGATTCAACAATTTGGATTACTTTCTTTCCACCCTCCCAAAATTCATCACCAAGTAAAACGTCTGCCACGTCTTTTCCTTCACTTTTTTTACATTGTGGCATGTTTTTCCATTCAACGGAAGCAACCATTAATCTCAATGCATCTTCTTGACTCAGGACAGATTGTAAACAAATGAATTAAGTTGCAAACATTGTAGTGGCTGGCCTTTGCAACTCTCTTTCTTGGGTGTTGACCCTTAGCAAATCAAGGACATGTTGAAATCGATAAAAAAATTTAACAATTCTTCGAGTACTGTCCATATAGGGCTTCACAAATGGCAATTTGTCAATGTCTTCCAACATTAAATCAATACAATGGGCAGCACATTGTGTCTTGAAAATATTTGGATACTTATTTTCAAGTATATCTCCTGCAGATATATAATTTGACCCATTGTCTGTAACAAATTGCACCATGTTTCTTAGTTCAATCTCATCAATCACAGAAGATATAAAATCGGTAATAAAAGCCCTATTTTTAATATTCCCTTGTGCACATATAGACTTGAAGAAAACTGTGCCTTGTGGACAAGCAACCAAACAATTAATATAGGGCCAATTTTTCATATCTGTCTATGTGTCGGACATAAGTGTGCATCCACTTGTCTTCCAATTCTTGCTAATATCATTTACATATGATATTGCTACATCTTTCACATTTTTCAACAACTTAGTCCTTAAAGTTTCACTACTAGGAAGGACATAAGTGGGCCCATATGCTATAGCGGCATGGATTACTTCTCTGTATTCTTCATACCTTAACAAATTAAAGGAGAGGTTGTTCATCACCATGCTTCTACATATCAAGTTGTCAACATGAACCTTGTCATGTTTTTTAATCATGGTATCAACCAATTGTTGTCCCGAGGAAGACGGAAAAGCAACTGATGATGTCAAACTTTCTCCTGTGCAAGCAGATCCAACAGACAACACACTTCCTCTATGCCTTTTTGTTCTCTCTTTAAACGATATTGCATCCCTCGCCATTTCACAAACATTCTCCGGAACTTTATCACACATTTTTACATCATGCAATGTCCTTTTTGCTAGATGGTTTCTAAAACGTGTGATACCACCGCCAAAAACTCCTTCACAAAATTTACACTTTAACTTATTTTCACCCAATTCCTCTCCATATTGCCATAATGGATCTTTTTGTCGAGGCATTTTCGATGAAAAATGGACAAAGATCTAGAAAAAATATGAACATAAAGTTTAGAAAATAATAAACAAACAATTGATAACACAATATTACACTTCTGACATTAAGGAGAAAACATTTATTTTCAATAGAGCTGGACTGAGAATAAAGCCCAAATAGTTCATAATCCAGGCCTGACATGCCCATTTCGACATCCATGGATACTCACACCATATGTCGAAATAGTGCACCACAAGCAAATTGGGCCATTCATGAGATTTTGCCAGCACTGATGTTTGACACAATAATTTTTGCTACAGGTTACAAAAGCAAAAACAATTGGATTAAAGTAAGCTCAAGCAAACTACACTGAAGCACTCAATAATCATCTCTTATCATCTAACTTAAAACTATTGAATGGGCAAATTTTCATAAATTGAAAGTCCAAAGTGGGCTTGCTTGGGATGGGTCAGCATGGGGTCAGCCAATACCATGATCAATTATTAGCCTCTCATTACCAAAAATATTTTGGAGGTTACTTTAATCATGTAATATCAATTATTCCTTTATTTCTAAAAAATTCTGAAATACTATGTCTAAACCTCCCAATTTACAAACACTAAATACAAAAAAATGAGAAACTCTTCGAGTTAAATTCTAATTGACATTTGAACATCACGTTTATTTCCTTTCCCTGAAGGTCTCTGATTCTAAATCTGTAACTTTTGCTTCTGTTAGACAATTACTAACTCTAAAAGGCTCATCTCATCTCATTATTGAAGTTTGAAAATAGAACTAGTTCAAATCAACATTTGGAGCTTCAATGGTGAATTCTTTGTACAACTTAAATGAGAGTTTACAGAGACATAATCATGTTTAATATGCTATGATTGGTAGTGATCAAAATGGAGAAAATTTCTTTTGCTTCTTGTAGTTTGTTCCTAGAAGTAGAAGAGAAGAGATCTCTATGCTAGGATTGGGTTACCTGTGCAACTCGAGAGAAAGAGCCGCCGCCGGGAAGAGAGAAAGAGCAGCCGCCGGCAAGAGAGATAGCAGTGAGCCAGTGACAGGCGACAGGCGAGAGAGCAGCCGCCGACAAGAGAGAGAGTAGGCGACAGGCGAGAGAGTAGCAGCGGGCGAGAGAGAAAGAGCAGGCTCGAGAGAGCAGCCGCAGGCGACGATCGATAGAGCACCAAGAGAACAGCCGCCGGTGGGAGAGAGGATGAAGAGAGCAGAGGATTTTTGGAATCGGAAGAAGAGGAAGCACCGAAGCAGAGGATTTTCGAATCGGAAGAGGAAGCACCAAAGCAGGCGATTTGGGGATTTTCAGAATCGAAATGAAACCCTAACAAAAGAGGGATTTTTAAGTTATATGTTTTTATTCGTGTCTCGCACGCACGGGAGTGGTGCAGGCGTGCAGCTGCAGGGCGTGCGTGCGGGCAGGCGGCTTCGACACTTCGACAGTCCGATTTCGATTTTCGATCGAGATATAAACTAAACGTTTTTAACGCGTTTTTATCGTTTCTCGCGTTATTAACGCGTTTTTATCGGGAATTTAACGATAAAAACGGCGGCGGCGTTAAAAACGTGATTTTAACACGAGGACGTTTTTTCCCCGGTATTATTGCGGTATAAATGAAAATACTAGCGGTATTTGTTACATTGTGCATGGCCACCAGTTGAATAGCTATATGGCATTACCATATCCATACAAGCCTACAGCTCATGCTTGAGGCTTTAAGTGTCACATGCAATGATTTTTTTATTATATTTTCATTTTTAAAATCTTATATTCATTTATTAGATATAAAAATAGTTTAATTAAATTAATCCATCCGGTCTAAAATGTCGGGCCTTAAAAATCATAAACATTGTTGAAATCTGGAGAGAAATATACTTTCGAAATCGTTCGATCTAGGCAAAAATGACACGTAGGTAGATTTTTGTCAAAAATATAATATTTGTTTAAGTATTTCTAAATCTTATTTTGTAAATCCGTTAAATAAATTAATTGGTTAAAACACAGATTTAATACTGGTTATTTTTCTGAAATTTTATGACTTCTATAATTATTTAAAACAATTATTTTCATAAATAGGGACCTTCCACGGTCACAATTATAAATATTTCTGAAAATCAAAAGTATAGACTAAAAGGTCCTATGAATTCATCATCTAAGATCACTACCAATGCATAGTTTTGACAATCCAATTATTTCAAACAACATATTTTAATAATAATCAATAATTAAATCACCTAAATAATAATACTTATAGTAAATTACTATTTTGTCCTTCCAACTTAAATGAGTTGGATCTATGAGCTATCGAACTCTAATTGGGCCGATTCTGGATTTATAAAAATCTCAATCCATAATCTTCATGATTAACAGATCAAAACACAATTAATTAATACAAATAATACAATTATCCTTAATCTTGAATCAGAGTATTACAATTCGGATCATCCCTATGTCCAAAACTATAAGAATGTTATGCAGAAAAATATTCTCAAATATGTCATAGTCCCCTCACCTAGTTGGTGAAGACCGTGTATGGTCAAATTAGGCCTAGCTGGATCGAAGGGATCTCATTCATGTATGTAAAGTAAATATTTTTAAAAGACCATTAACTTTTGGCTACCAACACTTATTTTTTTATCAGTTTTGTTTATTTATTTATTTTATTTTATTTTAAAAATCTCTTAACTTTGTGCTTGGACAAATAGACTAAATAAGTTTGTAAGAGGGAATGTCAAAAGATTAAGAAAATAAAAACCCAGAACCATGATAACTGGCGGAGAAAGATTGAATAAATACGACAAAGAACGATGATAGTTTTAAATCAAATAAGTCAAAATAAAGCAATGAACAATTCTAAATTTCTGCCGTGAACAAACCAAGTCTTTTTTTTTCAAAAAAAAAAGAGATTCGGAATGGCCAAGACACCTTGAAAATATTTGATTCAACTCGACTATGATGTTTAGAATTGAAAAAGATAAATACTGAAAGCCAAAAGAAAATGAAGTAATAAATAGCTACTTCAAATAAATAAGTAAGATAGATATTTTAAACAGTTTCATAACCAAGATAAATAGAAGATAATACTGGTAAAACCATGAACGAAAAAATAAATAAAACTTTCATACAACTAAAAGTGAAATAGAAACAAAGGCTGGCCGACCAATCAATACAGTTTGGGTTTCAAATCAGATTCAGATTCACAGTCTTGAGACTGAGCCCCAAAACCAGATGTTCTGGAATTGATAACTAGCCTCTACTGCTAACGATTTGGGCTGATGGAAATGGTAACACCAGAAAGGGAAAATAAGGACAAATCTAGATTAATTAAAGGGAATGTTTTAAGAACCAAAATCAAACGAAAAATAAAGGGCCTCATTGACAAGCATCGGTCCAAGCTTGGAACCACTCAAAGGTTTCCACCACTTGGCTTGATCAAAGGAGAAAGCCAGTAAGGTGAGACTCGCTGAAATAAAACAAACATTTTTTTTTAATTAAACAAATACTGAAAGATATTGAGAAAAACAAAAGAGAACTTGGAAGAGAGCGATCTTCACAAGCCTGCCTGGAGAGGATCTGCAGCGAGAACACACGGGTTCGACAACAATGGGACTGCTCCACAACGACGGATGAAGGGCTCCTTTACCCGCAATGGAGAGATGAAGGAGGAGGAGGAATAAAGGTGAGGGCTGATGAGTTTTCCCACAAGGGTTTCTCGAGAGAGAGAGAGTTTTAGGAGTAGTCACCGCTTAGAGGGAAGGGAGGAGAAGACGATGGGTCAAAATGCTCCCTCTAATTAGGAGTTTTGATTAAATTAGGAAGAGATCATACGATTGAAACAAAATAAGAGAGGGTTGAGACGTACAAAGGGGTCTCCAACGAGAGTGTGGTTAGTTGGGGTTGGGTGAGGGTTTCAAAATTTAAAACACCCAAAAATCTAGATTTTTTTTTAAAATTTTAAAACTAAGGTTTTTTTTTTCAAATTTAAAACACAGATGTAATCTAGACTTTGAAATTTAATTTACACAAAACAAGGAATATATCCAGATTTAAAATTCAAAATCAAATTACAATTATTATTTTTAAATAAAGGTCGGGAAAACAGAAGGAAATTCAATTGAATTTGTGTGGGTTATCTAAATTCAACAGTGTGTCTATTTGAGGGGCGTGTGTGCAATATTAGGGTCTAAAGTTTAATTTCTAAGTTTTCAGTGCTTTTCTCAAACATTTTTCATAAGTTAAACACATAAAGGTAAAAATTATCAGAACGCCCCTTGAGTCTCCGAACTTGTGTCCTAGCAAACCGGGGCTCACCAGAAAGCCCACAACTACCAAAACTCTGGAAACGTCCTAGAGACCTGTGGATCTCACCAAAATCTCAAAATATCGGGACGGATCGTTACAACACTACCCCCTTTAAAGAATTTTGTCCTCAAAATTCAAAGTAAGCTCATACCTGTAGTCTCAAACAGAGTTGGATACTGTTTCCACATTGTTGCTTCATTCTCCCAAATAAGAGATTCCCTGCCTTGGCGCTGCCAAACCAATAGAACCATATTGATAATCTTGCCACGAAGTTTTTGCTCTTTGAAATCCACAATTCGCACTGGTCCCTCCTCATAGGTAATATCCTCGCTGAGGTCCACGTCCTCCAAGTTGAGCACATGCGACAGATCATGGTAATATTTTCGAAACATAGAAACATGGAAGACGTTATGCACTCGAGCGAGTTGTGGAGGAAGTGCTAGTCTGTACGCTACCTCTCTGACCTTCTCCAATACCTCAAAAGGTCTAGTGAGCCGGGGTTATAGCTTCCCTCTGCGCCCAAATCTCTAAACTCCATGACGGGGCTGATACTTAAATGAAGACATGATCCCTCACAACAAACTCTAAAAGTCTCCTCTGTCGGCCTGCATAACTCCTCTGTCGGGTCTGAGCAGTCAACAACCTTTGACGAATCAGTTTTACCTGCTCAGTGGTCTCCGTAACTATTTCTGGTCCAGACATCACTAGTCTCTGCTCAACACAGTGGCGATCGGCTTTATATGGGGCCATCTTGATACTAGACGGGTAACTGTTATTGTAAACAAACTCTATCAGGTGCAGATGATCCTCCCAGCTATCTCCATGATCCACAACATAAGCCCAGAGCATATCCTCTAAGATCTGAATGGTCCGCTCCAACTGACCATCTCTCTGTGGATGAAAGGCTGTGCTGAAACACAGCTGAGTACCTATCTCTCTTTGTAAGCTCGCCAGAATTGAGAAACAAACATCGGATCCCGATCTGACACGACCGACACAGGCACACCATGCAATATGACAACCTTCTCCAAACAGAGTCGACTGAGGGTCTCTGTGGACTCTTTCTTTCTCATACCGATAAAACGGGCCGATTTAGTCAGTCGGTCCACTATGACCCACACTGCATCATGACCACTGGAAGAACTTGGCAATCCAATCACAAATCCATCGTAATGTGATCCCACTTCCATTCTGGGACTGAAAGGGGTTGCAATTTGCCAAGTGGCTTCCGATGTTCAAATTTGACTTGCTGGCAGGTCAAACAACGGGCCACAAACTCTGCCACGACTCTTTTCATACTCCTCCTCCAAAACTGCTCATGTAGGTCATGATACATCTTCGTGCAACCAGGGTGCACGGAAAATCTGGAGTGATGGAAGTGTCGCAACACCTCATCGCGACACTCCTTCGATGCGGGCACAAATAATCAGCCCTGGAAAGTCAAACCTCCATCTCGCCTCACTGTCCAACCAAAAGGTCCATTGCTAGTAGCAAGTGACTCTCTCAAAGCGATGCACCTCCCATCGGTCTTTTGGACCCTCAAAGCTCTAGCAAAAATCTCACGCTGTACCACCATGCTGCAAAGTCTAGCCGCCCTGGACCATCGAATCAAACTCACCAGGGTTCCTCTCAATTTCTGGCTCAAGGTGTCTGCAACTACATTCGCCTTACCGGGATGATATGATAACTGGAAATCATAATCACTAAGGTACTCCATCCATCGCCTCTGTCTCATATTTAACTCCTTCTAGGTGAATAAATACTTAAGACTATGGTGATCTGAAACGACCTCAAATCTTTCTCCATACAGATAGTGTCTCCAAATCTTAAGTGCAAACACCACAGCTGCTAGTTCCAAATCGTGAGTGGGATAATTTTGTTCATGGGTCTTCAACTATCTTGACCCATAAGCTACCACCTTCCCATCCTGCATCAGAACACAACCCAGACCATCACAAGAAGCATCACAAAAGACCGCATAACCACGGCCTCTCTCTGGCATAATCAACACTGGAGCAGATGTCAAGTTCCTCTTCAACCTCTGAATGGCTGTCTCACAAGCTTCACTCCAAAAGAAAAACACATCTTTGCTAGTTAGCTTTGTCATAGGCACCGCTATCTTGGAGAAATCCTGAATGAAGCGCGATAATAACCAGCCAGACCTAGAAAAGTACGGATCTCAGTCACACTACGCGGCTTCTGCCAGTTCAAGACTGCCTCGACCTTGACCGGATCCATGCCCACACCTTCGGCTGACACCACTTGCCCCAAAAATTGAACTTCGAGCAACCAAAATGCACACTTACTGTACTTTGCATATAACTAATGATCTCTCAGAGTATGCAGTACAATCCTCAAATGCTGCTCATGCTCCTTCTCTAATGCAGAATACACCAAAATGTCATCAATAAATACCTCTACAAAACGATCCAGATAAGTCCTTAAAATCTTATTCATGAGAGCCATGACCGTCGCTGGAGCATTGGTCCCGCCAAACGGCATCACCACAGACTCATAATGGCCAAAAGAGTGCGGAAAGTTGTTTTCTCAATATCACAGTCCCGGACTCTCACTTGATGATAACCTGATCGAAGATCAATCTTCGAAAAACATCAGTATCGTCTCAGCTGGTCAAACAGGTTGTCGATTCTCGGCAATGATTACTTGTTTTTCACAGTCGCTCTATTCAACTGCCGATAGTCTATACACTAGACTCAAGAAGCCATCATTTTTCTTGGCAAACAACGCTGGTGCACCCCAAGGTGGAGTGTTATGTCGAATGAAGCCAATAGTTTTTAACTCCCTAAACTGACTCTCCAACTCTAGCATCTCTACCAGCGCCATCCGGTAAGGGGTAATCGAAGTGGGCACTGCGCCAGAGACAAGGTCAATAACGAACTCCACCTCTCTGAGTGGTGGAAATCCAGGGAGGTTCTCCGAAAAAATGTCAGAAAACTCACGGACCACGCGAGGCATCTCTACATCTACTGACCCTGCACCCTCTCAACTCAAATTGGCCAAAAGGCTACATAATTCATTACACTCGGACTGAAAGCCTGACTAAGCCACTGAACAAAAGCATCACCTGCAACCGAACGGCTTGACACCCTCCTACGACAACAGTCCAATGTAACCTGGTGGGTAGACAACCAGTCCATCCCCAGAATGATGTCGAATCTCGACATCTCTAAGAACCGCAGGTCAAAGTCAACACTGCGCCTCCTACCGTCAAAACACATGACCGAAAAATCCAGTCCACTATCTCTGTCTGCTCTAGTGGAGTCCTGATCGAAATTGGGGACTCGGCCAAATCAATCATCAATCTAGAACTAACAGCAAAATCCAATGCAATGAAAGAGTATGAAGCACCAGAATCAAATAAGACTCTACACCAAGAACCATGCAATCCTAACATACCCTGCATCACAGCTGATGGTGTGGCCTCCTCCGGCTGCTGTTCGATAGAGTGGAGTCTGCGATGAGCCATTGGTCTTGATCTGCCATGATGTCTTTGTGGGGGTGCTGAACTCCACCCTATGGAGGCACTCGGCACTACTTGGACATATGTAGATGCAGGCATAATTGTTTGTGTGGGGGCTACTACTAACTGCTGACCCCCTGTAAGACAATCTCTAGCAAAGTTTCCAGCTCCTCCCTGTGTCTTCCCCTAAAGTTGGGGACATTCTCTCCGGGTATGGCTAGGCTGGTGACAATAGTAACAAGTGACCTATTTAGGCTGACCACCAACTACTGTCCCGGTTGTACTCTGTTGCTGCAATCCCGACGAAAACCTCTGAGATGGTTGAAAAGTTGTCCTCTTTCTCTTCTTGTCATAGCCCCTGCTTGGTTTGGAATTTCCAATTGACTCCGACTGATAGACAGGCCTGCTAGATTTGAGTGCAGTACCTTATGTCAATATTGCTCTTTCTATTACATCAGTATATGTGGTGCATCTTTCTGTCACCACAGCATGAGCAATTACAGGGTGTAATCCCTGTTCAAACCATCGTACTCTCGACAACTCAGTCCCAGCAATCTCAGGTGCAAAGAGGACCAACGCCCTGAATCGAGCCCCATACCGTGAGACTGTATTATTACCCTGAGTCAAGTTGATAAACTCTGCAACCTTGGCCTCTTTGACCACATTTGGAAAATATTTTGCCAAAAACACCCGGCGAAATCTGTCCCAATTTACTGTAGCCTCTGTTCAAAGGGGTTCATCTGTCCACCAACAGGTAGCCTCGCCCATAAGCTGGTGCATCGCTAGAGTCACACACAAGTCTCCCTTCGTGATGCCCATAGAATCAAGAAGTCTACCAATGCGGTCTACCTAGTCCTCTGCAATCACCAGATCTGGATCTCCATTGAATATTGAAGGAAAACGATGCTTGAATTCTCGTAGGGCGATCATCTCTCTAGTCTCATGATAAACCCCGCTAGGTGGTGGTGGCGGTGGAGGTGGAGGTGGAGGTGGCGACGGTGGCGGAGGACCTGCATGTTGCTCCAAAATTGTTTGCTGCATCGAGACAGACCCTCCATCAAAGCCATCAACCTCATTAACAACTCCATCATAGGCCCCTGATCTGCGGCCATCTGAGTATGACCTCCCTTGTTCGAACGAACACTACGTCTAGCCATCTCCTATTTCACCAAAATAAGCGTCGATGAGTCGCTATGACAGGCGGAAAACCAAAACAAGACAATACACAGGATATCAAGCCTAAAGGTAGCATAACAAGCATACCACAATAATCTAGGGTGTCTACGCACTACCCTAAAACCCAGTTCCATCTACCCTAACACACAGGGGATGAACCTACACTTTAGTTACCAATATATCTCTTTCATGTCAGACTCACAGTCCGAGAGTTGAACCGCACTGATACCAACTGTAACACCTCGTCCTGCCATAAGCGTGTCATTTCCGACAGGTCTTTTCAAAAAGGTATTAATACTGAAAAGCACAGTATTTTTTTTTAAATGACAATGCACAACCATCCCAACTTCTACCATTAACGTAAAACAAGTGTATAAGTCACCTAGCATATTGAACTTATAGCAAACTTTTAAATCATTACCCAACATCACTATCCTGTGCATATTTATTACATTCATCCAAAATCCAAATGTAGAAACAAACCACGTTAAAATATAAAATAATGGTCTTTCTATGAATCAAAGGCAAATATCACATATAATTATAGCAATCATATCTTATATATGCATGAATATCATGACCATGAATAGGTCTAAGCATGATCACCCAATTTCCACCTCAAAAGGAACAGTGGTTGTAATACCCCAGCCCAAATTAAAGATTAATTATGATTAATTAGATAATTTTTAACCAGTGAATGTGACCTTTGTTCCTCTAATCATGTAGATTATCAAATAAGGTTTCCAACGGATCTGATTTTGATCCGATCCGAATCTGATAGCCCTTTTAATTGAGTATCAAAGGTATAAGGGCCAAATATGAATATAATAATAATATTTTAGGCTTAAAACTTGGCTGCTCTTGAAACTCAGTCATTTTTTTTTTTGAATGGTGTGTAAGATTCATTCAAAAGAGGGAAAAGCCCAAAATAATTACAATATGCCCACAGCCCGGGCCAGGCTAAAAATAGTCAAAATGACCGAAAAAGGAGTCTAAAAGACAAAGGCCCAAAACAAGCCCACAAACAAGACCAAATCAGTGATATAGGTCAATAGAACTTGTGAGAAAATGCCTGAACCCCCAAGAGTATAAGGTTCGGTAAAAGAATGAGCATGGTTATCCCCAATACAGGCAATCTTTGGGCAATCAGGGCTGAAAAACTTGATAAGGACCCTGATGGCACAAACATGGCCATGGAGAGACCAAAACTTAATAGTGGACTTGTTAATCAGAGAGGTCAAATCCTCACGCAACAGCAAATGATGAAGAGGATGGCCAAACTGAAGGAGAATGAGCAAGATTTTCTGTATGAAGATCAGAGTATACCGATTTGAGTCCATGCTCGTAGCCTGAAGAAAATAGGACCCAAGAATATCAGGAACACTGCCGAAATAAAGGGCACCCAGCACAGGGCTAGCAGAGGTCTCAATCCAGGTGATAAGAAGGCAGTTTTGAAGAGGAGCCTGGGTTCGTGGTGGGTCAGGAGGCTTGGCTGGAATAGGAGCAGGAGGAGGCAGATCCCAAGAAGCCGAGAAAGCACCTCCAAGGTTCAAAAGGTCCTCATTCGAACATAGGAAGAAAATGCGGTTTCTTATGTCATGAGAGATGTTTATGCATACTTGACCAGGATTACTGAAAGAGTTCTTGAAAATCTTGGCGTTCCTTTTAGCCCAAATATGCCATATCAAAGCTGGGAGAGCAAGTAGGGCAGCCAGCTTCTCAAGACGGCTCCCCATGGAGTGAACCAGCAAAGAAGAATCAGTAAGGATGCAGTTTGAGTGAATGGAGAATTGGAATTTTCTGAGAAAGAATTGCCAAATGCTCTGAGTGAAACTGCATTGCAGAAGGTGGTCATGAGACTCGCCATGGGCATTGCAGAGCACACAACAGGTGTCCCGAATCAGCCCAAGATTGCGCAGGATATCCTTGGTCTTGAGAGCATGGTTGAAAAAGAACCACGCCATAGTGGAGTGTCTATTTAGGCAGCGCTGAAACCAAATCCTATTCACCCAAATAGGTTCCTCCAAGGTACTGGAAGAAGCTCCGATGGCAGAGGAAATGGAGAAGGTCCCAGAAGCACTAGCAGTCCAGCAAAGCATATCGCCAAAGTGGTGAATAGGAATAGAGATCTCATTGATTATACTCCAAATGGCAGAGATGATAGGGGAAGTCGTCTGAGGAAGAGACCAAACAAAATGAGAAATGAGAGAGCTAACCGTGCAATCAAGAGGTAATCCAAGGTCATACATAGGCCTCCCATCGAAATGATCTAAAAGGATGAAACCCGGCTTAATCCATGGGTCTAGCCAGAATTTCACCGAATCTCCATTACCAATGATAAACAAAGAATGCTTCTTCACCAATTCACGAACAGAAAGGATCGATCGCCAAGCCCATTAAGAGTTATATTTCAATTTAACATGCCAGATGGAGCAATTTCTCAGATACTTGTTGGCGACCCACTTGTATCAGATAAAGTCCCTGCAAGTAGTGAGATTCCAAAGTTGTTTCATAATACAGGCCTTGTTGACAGTGATTACACTTCTAAGGCCCAGACCACCCTTAGCTTTAGGAATACAAATCTTGTGCCATCCAATGGTATTGAGTTTCCTAGATGTTAAAGATCCCCAAAGGAAGTCGCGCATAATTCTTTCAATCTTCTCCAAACAAGTTTTTGGCAAGAGGAAGGAATTGGCCCAATAAACGTGCATGTTGTTGATAGTCGACTTAAGAAGTTCAAGTCTTCCGGCGAAAGATAGCATGGAACCAACCCAACCATTAACTCTGTTTCTGACCTTGGTAATGAGCCCATCACAATCAGATAATTTCAGCATACCAAAGAATAAGGGAAGGCCAAGGTAAGAGAGAGGCAGCTTAGCTTCTTTCATCTCCAAGATGGATTGAATTTCATCCCTGTTGCAAACCAATCCTGAGAAAATAATCTGACTCTTCGTGGGATTGAGGGCCAGCCCAGAGAAAACAGCAAAGTCCTTCAAAATTTTCATAAGAGAGTAGGCAGAACTAGTACCGGCTGAGCTGAAGAGAAGAAGATCGTCGGCAAACATCAAGTGGGATATGGTACAATCCCCAACAGTAAATGGACAAATAATTCTCCTGTCTGTAACAGCCCGATCAATGGTGCAAGATAGAGATTCCATGACGATACAGAATAAGAAGGGGGAAATGGGGTCACCCTGCCGAAGACCCTTATTACTTTGGAAGAATCCATTAGGCAGACCATTGATAAGAACTGAAAATGAGGGAGAATCGATACAGTTCCTAACCCAATTAATCCACACTTGATTGAAGTTCATTTGATGAAGAATAGCATACAAGCAGTCCCACCTGACACTGTCGAAAGCCTTCCTCAAATCATTCTTTATGCACATCCGAGGCGGGCCGCCACCCCTATGAATACCTCTAACAAGATCATGGGCAAGCATAATGTTGTTGGATATGTCCCTGCCAGGAATGAAGGCCGACTGGTTCTGGCTGATAAGGTTTGGCATGAGAGGTTTAAGCCTGCGGACCAGGACACGAGTAACCATCTTGTAGAGTTCATTAGACAGGGCAATAAGCCTGTACAAGTCCGGCGATTAGCACCATTACACTTCGGAATCAAGGCAATGAAGGAAGCTTTAACCTGCTTAAGAAAAGAAGAGGAGTGCAAGCAGTCTTGAACAGCACAAGTGATGTCAGGCCCAACAATGTCCCAGAACTGCTGATAGAAGTACCCATTGAAGCCATCAGGTCCGGGGCTTTAAATGGATTTGAATAAAAAACAACACGTTCAATCTCCATACAATGAATAGGACTAGTAAGCAAGTCAGATTCCTGAGCTTGGAGTTTGCGAACAATGTTAAATTGATGAGGTTGAAAATCACCAGAGGCATGGGTAGAGCAGTAAGGATCTGAGCTAAGAAGATCGGAGAAGAAATTCACAAATGTACAAAAATGGTGTCCATATCATTGCTTATAGTACCGTCACTGCACCTCACGGAGTTGATGTTGTTAGAGTTTTGCTTGGCCTTCACATAACAGTAGAAGAATCTGCTGCCCATGTCCTTGAGATTGAGATTAAACAGCCTGGATTTTTGTTGTTGAAGCCTTGTTTCCCAAGTCAGACAGTTCTCAAGCAAAGCCTTAGCCTCCACCAGATTGCTACGTGCATCAGCAGAAGGGTTTCTGTCATAACCGAGTTTGCAGAGAGAAGTTTATCCCACAGAGAAGCAATCTGCACATTGATTTTAGGCTTAGAACGATGCCAAGATGATAATGCCCTCTTAACTCTCTTCAATTTAGTGACTGCAATGAACATAGGAGTGCCAACCACATGTGCAGACCAGTTTTCATGAATAATTCTTCTAGCCTTAGGGTCTTTGTACTATCCATTAATAAACTTAAAGGGGTAGTGTCTGGGAAATTTAATGCTTTGAATACAGGTGGTGATGGCTCGATGATCTGAAAGCCATGGACCAAAGTAGGTACCAAAGGATTGGTTGTATTTACTGACAAAGTCTTGATTGACAAGGATCCTATCAATTTTTTATTCCACCCTTTTATCCCCATGAGAGCAGTTAGACCAAGAGTGCTCAGCTCCAACAATTCTGAGATCTAATAGATGAGATTGATCAATACAAGAGTTAAATTGGTCAATGGCAGGAAGGTTAGGTGGGGCTCCACCCAGCTTTTCTTCAACATAACGGATACAGTTATAATCACCCATATAAATACAAGGGCCCATTGCCTATCTAGAGAATAACTCGATCTCTTTCCATAAATCCAGCCTGGTTGTGGGGTTATTTGAACCATAAATTGTAGCAGTTTGGAGAGTAGAACCATCCGCGGGGTTACAGATTTCACAAAAGATCACCTGCAGTAGAACAATACGCATGATGATATCATTCTTCCAGGCGATCCAAATCCGAGCAGAGCTAGAATGGGTTGCATTGGAGAAATTATTCCAGTTTCTAGGGAAAATATCATTAGCAATAACATGCAGATTATTAATCCTGATCCTACATTCCAAAATGAACAAAATATCATGATTAGAGGTTAGGACAAAATCCTTGATTTCACGTTGCATATTGGATCTATTCAGACCCCTGACATTCCATGATACAATAATCATTTGGAAGATTTTGTGCCACCTGGCACAGGTTGGGCATCAAATGAGGAAGGCTTTGCAATTGCATAGTGTTCCACCATAGAATCAATCATATTGAGGCAGGCCTCATCAGTGAAGTACCCATCTTCCAGAGCACAATTTGAATGGGAGCCTGTAGGACTTAGAGATGCATTCGAAATCAAACCCTCAAGAGCAGAGAATTTGTTGGCAGATGAAGTGGGCATCTCTAGAGCCTTACCACGCAATGCACCAGAAGGACTACTGCGCTGCTTTGATGAATGCACAGAAGAGGAGTCCCCGGGAGTTGCTTCTTTCTCTTTCCCTTTCACACTAGCAAGAGGTGTAGGGGGAGGAGGGGTAGAGGCAGGCATTGTGTTATCAGGATGCAGCTTAACAAATGACTGCTTTTTTATCCAAGTCAGTGTTGGTGCTGGCGTTGACTTCTTTATGGTTTGAGGACAGTTGTTGTTAGAATGGCTAAAGGTTTTGCAGCTGGCACAAAATTTGGGTCTCCAATCATACATCACTCTTTGGTAGATAGTACCATGAGGGGTGATAAGAGTGAGAGTATCTGGCAGTTGGGTAGAAGGTTTTACCTCAATGCAAACTTTGGCATAGGTAAGGTTTGTGCCTTTGGCAGTTGCAGTGTCCATGAAAAGGGGGTTGCCGATGAGACTAGCAATCCTGCTCAGGTTCTTGTTGGTTCTAAAGACACCATTCAGATTAGGAAACTTGACCCAAAGGGGGATTGAATCGGGTTCCTCTTTCTCAAGGCTGGCCGACAGATCCCATCTCCTTAGCATCAGAGGCCGACTTTGAATGAAGTATGGCCCATTTTCAAGGATCCTAAGGCAATCCTCCTCGTTGTTGAATTTGAATAGGAAAAAACCATCATCAAGAGATTGGATAATCAGACCATCAGGATGATTCCACTGCTTTAGAAGATTGTCCTTGACATACGGAAAGTAAGGCCTTTTTCCAACAAAATAGCCAACCAGGTGAGTCTTCCACACATCTTCCCATTCAACGATGTCTTCCGGAGGAAAATTGGTGGTGAAAGGTGTGGTATTGCCAGTGTCCACAAAGTTCAGGTTCAAAGATACCTCATTTTTCTTTTTGAATAAAGAGGCCCAATTACTAGAGGTCTTAGCAATGCTAGCATTGGGAGGGTGCATCTTGGAAGTTGATTCCATGTTGGATTGTAGGTTAGGTGTAGTTTCAGTAGGTACAACTTGATTTGGAGGATCACGAGGGGGCCCAGCTGACTTTGGGGGAATAGAAGGTATGTCAGCACAAAGGGGGGCCTGGATACCAAGGTTTCCAGAAAGGTGAAAGGGTTTTTCAGGAGATTTTTTGGAATGTGAGCCAGCAGGATTTGGTTTACGTTTAGCCTTGGAATCATGCTTTGTGAGAGGTATAGGACCACTATTAGGACCAGAAGACGTGGCGACCACTGGATGAATAGGGGCAACATCCGCAATATGACCAAGGCCCTCTGGACATAGAGAATCCACAACATCTCCCCGCTCATTCCCGGAGGCGGAACCTCCCAAGGAGCAAGTGGAGGAGGAAGAAGGGCATTGGAACTAGCCCTGGCCAGACCAACGAGCTCAGGGTTGACATCAACAGGGATCAGATTGCCGTTGGCGGATGCTATAGCCGAGGCTATCATTCGGATCTTTTCCTCCTTATCTGTAGAGTAGAAATCCTTGAGATCGAATGCAAAATCATCCTTGGTAGCATCCTTAGAAGATTCATGAGAATTTTTGCTCAGCAACGTTGCCGCTCTGTCAGCCGCCAAGAGCAGAAGCTCAGCAGGAATAGAAGGAGGGACCAAATCCTGTTTTTTCTTTGAAATGTAGTTAGCAATGAGTGACACTTGTTAATCCTTGCTAATGCATTTGACAAACTTTTTCTGGAAGGTCTCCAACTGTTTGCTCTTCACCTTGTTTTTTGCCGCAGTTATGAGCTCATCCGGAGCATCAATAGGGATCTCAAGTCCCTTCTCCAAAGCTTGAGCAAGGGAGTCAATCTTGGCATCATCAGACCAGAAGTCAGAGGCGATGGTTCTTTCCAACATTTTAGCCTGATATCTTAGATCAATCGAAGGATCCAGGAAGGGATCAGGCGGCTTCCTCTTGGGCTTAGGAGGCTTGCGGAGTTTACCCATGAGACCATACGGAAGAAAGAGGAAAGAAGAGAGAAAAGAAGAAGGTCTTCTAGAAAGAAAAGAAGAAGGTCTTCTGAAAGAAAAGAAAAAGGTCTTCTAAAAGAAAAGAAGAAGGTCTGTGAAAGAAAAGAAGAAGGTTTGAAAGAGAAACTCAGTCATTTGACCTAGTTAAAACTCAAAATTTTAGATTATGCATTATTTTTAAATTCCTAACTTAAAGACATGCTAATCTCAACCTAATTCCACATATTTTTACTGCCTAAAATTTCTTAGGTGGCAAAGCCCCACTTTGATAGGGGAAACATAATCCTAAAAATATACGGAGAGAGTCAATACTCGATCTGTAATATAACTGAGCCTTTTGTATCTTCAGATTTCCAAAATATCAAGTTTTTAATAGTTGTTTTATATCAAAAAATGTGAGCCGTTGATTATTCTGTCGTTTAGATGGAGTGGTTTTTTATTCCGAAATACTTTGAAACTTTAGAATATTTTTATTAGAATAATTTAATCTATCTAATTATAAAATTATATTTTCTTCAGGAAATTCTTTAAAATTAAGAAATTTTGTCAAATCAATATTTTTCTATTAAAACACTGAGTTTTCGACTGAGTTTTTTCTCTAAAATTTAATATCAAGTTTATAATTTACTACCTGACCCTGTGGACTATTTAGATCAGTAAAATAGGACCCTGAACTACCTAGATTTAAGAAAGGATATAAGGGGTATTATTAAAAAGGATTAATAATATAATATTATAAAATATCTTAGAAAATAATTTCAAAACCTAGGAGGCTAAAAAGAGGTAACCGTGCAACGTGTATGGTGGGTGCTTCCCACCTGCATTTATAAATACAAGGAGAGGAGAAGAACTAGAAAGGAAAGAAGAAAAAAAAAAAAAAACAGAAAGACTTCGAGTCTTTCTCTCTTCCATCGCCTCATTCTTCCATTTTCTTTTATTCTTTTTCTTCTTCAACCGCAAGCAGCAACAAGCTCTCTCTCTCCTCGCTTTCCTTTTTCCCTCTTTCTTTCCCATTCTTTTATTTCTCTTCTTTTCTTCTCTTTCACTCTGTTTGAACGTCAGCAAGCAGCAGCAGCGAGAGAAACCTTTGGGATTCCTACTTAGGCCTCGACTTTTTTAAACTAAGATTATTCTTAGCAGAATTTTGCAACCAACGTATTGAAACGATCCTTTTCTCATTTATATTAATTATAGAGCAAGTTAGGAGTAGAAAGGGGTAGTTATGGGCTCTAAAATTGAATTTTTCAAAATAGAGGGAAAAATAGGCTTCTCTTTGAAATTTTAAATTGCACCATTAAAATCATTTTTATTTTATGTTTAAAATAATATTTTCAGCATTTAATTAAAATCGGGGAAAATATTAACCCTAGCTGACTATTGTGTGTTTATTTTTCCGCTTTGTGTTATTAAATTCCAGTACTGTAACCTCTAGGCCACACTATCATCCGTAGTGGCGCTAGTCGCTCGATGATACCATTTGAGGTGGCACTTAGTCACCCATTGGATCATCAGTAGTGACGCTTAGTCGCTCGATGATACCATCTGAGGAGGCGCTTAGTCACCCGATGGTCTTGAAGTGGGGCACTGAGTAATTTATTTACATTTCTCGCACTGCACCCTTTGGGCCGAAATCCCTTATCAGTAGCGCGGCGAAAACACCGCTCGATGGTAAAACGGGTTAGGCGCTAAGTACTTTTATTTAATTCCCTATATTGTACATTCTCGGCTCTATCTCAATACTTTTCCCTGGCTAGGAAAAAATACGAGACCAGGTACTGAGTACTTTATATTTTTATTTTGATGTGATGTTTTAGATGACTGACAACTAACTACTGACTTAATCTAATGGAGTAGAAGAAATTAGGAGACTCACTACATTTTTCATGTTTTTTTGAAAAATGCACGGGGAATGGGAAGTAGCTCGTGGATACTCTATTGACTTAAAATTTATATTATTATTTTATCTTACAGATTGTGTGATAATCTCTACGGATAGAGGTGAGGAGACTCGAACCAACACTTGTATTGTGTTATATGTTAAACCCACTAACCCTAGATTGAAATGGGACCCATGGTCATTTAAATATGGAAAAGGCTATATAGGTCTAGAATGCAAGACCTGACACCGCCTACATGTAAGGGATGTAAATGTTCTAACTGTGTAAAACGTAGGCGTAAATTGGTGTCTCGGAGCCGAGGACTTGTAGCCTCTAACGTAGTGTGGACCCATGGAGTGCCTGAAAATTGTCAGGTAAAACTGGGTGAAGGCATTCGTGTTAGTAAAACCAGTTTTATATGTTTATGTGATATTGATTATTTTATTGATTTCTTATATTGGTGTTGGATACACCAAATGGTAAGGCTGAAATATGGTTGTTCTCTCAGAATAAGTCCCTATATAAGGAGGGCACTGGAAATAATGTATTATCATGCATTTGACATTTGCATGTGAGAATCATGATTATAAGTTAAATCTGTGAAAGATAATAACTTTGAAAATTTTGATATTTGCCATTGGGCTATAATTACTGAGATTAGCCGAACACCGTGTACGAACCGTTGGGTTGGACGTGTTAGTAGGTTGTGGTCGATCGCCATCAACCGTTGGTGTTGGATGGGCTAGTAGACCGGGTCGTGGAGACCTTGTGATGTTAGGCCGAACGCCATTTGCGAACCGTTGGGTTGGACGTGTTAGTAGGTTGTGGTCGACCGCCATCAACTGTTGGTGTTGGATGGGATAGTAGATCGGGTCGTGGAGACCTTATGCACTTGCAAGTTGCTAAATGGGGGCTGACCCTGGTAAAACTTGGTAAAAGTCCCTAGGGTGAAAATGGATTAAGTGTATTAACCACATTGCATTCATGGAACATGCATTGTTTATTGTTTCATGTATTATTTATGTTGGATGTTATGGTGAAAATGGGTTAAGTGGATTAACCGTATTACATTCGTGGAACATGCACTATTTATTGTTTCATGTATTATTTATGTTGGATGTTATGGTGAGCTCTCCCCACTGAGTTGTTGCTCAGGTCCCTTACATTGCAGGATATGAGCCAGATGAAAGAATTGGAAGAACCAGTGGTGCCTCATTGATAGTCGAAACTTGGAAGTTTCTATTGTTTACCACGCGTAGAAACCAAATGGATGTTTTGAGTGTTTTCATGTGTTTTGGGATAGACTTGTCTCCTGCAGTGTATGACTATCAGTCATTATGATGGTATATGTTACATTTGTATGTTGGTATACTTATTATGTTACATGACTCGTGTTTCAATGTATCTTCCTGAGGATGTTGGGAAATTATAGAATCTTGGACTCTAGATGTGTCGATTCTGTTGATAGGTCGATAGGATTGACCGATGTATCGTAGATGTCGATGGGTCGACAGTCATGAGTTGTAAGTGATAATAGTATCTAAGATCATACTGTAATAATAGAACGGTTTCCTGATCAATGTATCGCCTCTGCCGATAGGTCGATTAAGATCTCGAACGATGTATCGGTTTGGCCAATGTATCGACTGAAGTAAGAACAATTCGGTTAATTTTATAAGTTGTGTTCGGATTATCTAGACACACGGGTGATCCACGTGTGTAGGTGTGACCTCTCTCATGGGTTAATGGGGTATTGTTGGAAAAAATAAAATTAGTCACGTTCTGGGTCCACATCTAGGTTCGGGGCGTGACAAGGGTGGTATTAGAGCATGATTCAAATCTCGGACTGTGCATATGGGAATAAGTAGAGTGATTGTGTGAGTTTAGATTCATCCCTTTGATTTTTTGAAGTTAGGTAGATGGAATCCTGAGTTGGGATGAGATCAAATCCCCCTTATTTTGATAAGTGTTGTGATTTTAGTTTCAAGTTGATACTTTAAACCTAATATTTGGATGTGACGATATCTTGTGGATTGGAATCAAAAGGGTGTTGGGAGTACTGAGAGGCTCTGACGTCGATTAGGCTTGGGAGAGAACGCAGGAAGATAATCGGTACGAGAGGATACAATTGCGTGTATGTGTACCGTTGTGTGATTAATGTATAAATTTGTTTGAACTTGGAAGTAGGGAATTATAGAAGCCCCAAATGATGTGTAATATGTGTGATTTATGTTGCGTGACTTGGTAAATTCTTGGGTAAATAAGTTTGTGTTGATTATGAGAGTGAATAATAGGAAATGTCAGGATCACAAGGAGATTCTGGAAATCAGGGAAAGAATGTTATTCCCCCAAGGAATCCCAAGGAATTAAAATGAACCCTTAGATGTTGTGCACATTACTTTGGAGGCTTTCCAAAGAATCGCCAATGATTTGCGATGACCTCGGGCTAGAACCCCAGAGGGAAAAGCTATCGCAGCTCTGAAAGATTTTAAGCAGTTGAACCCACCAACTTTCTCAAGAAATGCCGACTCAGCAGAGGCTGAAAATTGGGTCACTCAGGTTAGTCGAATCTTTAACACCTTAGCCACTCCTGAAGACGACTTAGGCCACCTACCAACTAGAGGATAATGCTTACAAATGGTGAAAAGTAAAATACAATGTTAGGAATCGGGAAACTGAGAGTTCTGAAGGGTTGAACAAATTCTATAAAGTCTTGTTTGCTTTCAAAAATCGGAGACCTCGGCAATGGGCTTCGAGACCTTGAACAGTTAACCGTTTTAAAGTCATTTTTTTTACCGTTGGATGAACAGTACCACCGAAATCTCGAACCTATGTTTTGAGTGCTCGAGAATGGCTTTCGAGATCTCGGATAACTAGCCGTTTGAATCTTCTCTATAAATACCTATTTTGTTTTGAGAAGCTAAAGAACCGAAAATTCAAATTTTATTCCATGTGAAAAATTTCTAGTGCATCAACAAAAATCGGAAGTACATAGATTTTGCTAATAAAAACTTGAAATTAAAAAGCCTTCGAGTGGTCGCCATTGTCGTTCTTGGATGATAATTTGTCGGGAATTGAAGTCCGATCGACAAACACAAAACTGAGAAAGTAGAGGATGGACCATCTTAAAACCAAGAGGCAAAAGGGGGCGGTGAGGATGAGGACAATGCCTTCTTCAGTCGAAGGATCGTGATAATGAAGTGATTAGAATGAAGATGAAAAAGATTGCGGAAAAAATGAGGGAGAAGGCAAATATGATGGATTGAACTGAAGGAATTTTTCATGGAGGGATTGGTTGACGGTCCCGGATATTAGGGTTTTCATTGAGAGAGATAGAGGGTTTGTGCAAAGGTGAAAGGGGAAGGAGAAAGGGTATAAAAACAAAAAAGTAGAGAGAGAAATACGACGAATGACGGCTTGTAGGACCCAATGCCAAAAGTATTATTTGAAAATACATTTTTATTTTTTTTATTTTCACCAAAATACATTTTAAAAAAAAATGTGTGTGATACATAGGCATTATAGATCTTGTGAATAGTCTTGGAAAATGAATTAATTATTTGTGAAAAATAATTTTGGTTAAAAGATGGTCATCAGTTTGAGTGATGAGGAGTGTTCTACGAGATATGCAGTGATGTGAGGGCCAGATATGACAGGTCACGTTAATTTATCTGTGTACGACATCAGTAGTTTGCACAAATTTCCACATAAGAAATTTGATGTTATTTTTAGTAACGATTAGGTGATTACACTATATAATGTTTTAAATTAATGGTAAGCTATTAGAAAGCTTATGTGATTGTGAAGTTTGGAAGTTTCTAACAAGAACATGGGTCGGTATAGCAAGGTGGCTAATCTTGGTTAAGAACACTTGAGATTTGTGGGTATGAGTCAAACAGCTATTGAACTGCCTCCACACTAAAACATTAAGTGTTACTTATCTCTAAAAGTTAATATTGGTAAAATTAAATGGAGTATACAACTTTGGAAGGATTCTTGTCCAAACCAGTGTATACGTCCAAGGAAACTTGACTTGGAATGTATTGACATAATTTTGTCAACACAGGTTGATGGATCATTAAGAGTGAGATGTGGATTTTTGTTTGTTAAATAAGAGATAAAGATATCTCAAGGGATGAACGGCTAGAGTAAATAGGTATAAAAGCCAAGTTAATTTTATTTTGCCAATGTTGAACTAATAGAGGTTGAATGCATGTTTACCTGATAAATCACTACGAATATTGATTGGTCATGAAATAACTACTGAACTGGTAAGTATAACAAACCTATTATTGACCTATGATTATAAAATTCTGACTGCAATGTGAACATACACAGTCAAGTAGTTGGTGTGGATTAGAAAAATATGAGAAATGCCTTGCTGGATGTTTGATTTATCTTTAAATGATAGTGATTCCTACTGAGGTATTTATCTTCATGAGGGTAATATATTATTATTGCATGTTAATAAGTTGTTGGATGTGTACGGTACGACTAGTGTGGCTGGAATGTCATATTATGACTTGAACATGGCTAATGATCCATACCGGTTCTAAAATTTGGGCATGAATATGGTGTGCTTTGAAGAATTAATTGGATACGTCAAATTGGTAAGATTTCTTCACATGAGAATATTGTTTAATATTATGCATGAGTGTATGCGTAAACCAAGTAGGATATGCGAGTACGGTAATCAGATGTACGACATTTTGGACTAAGGATATACAAACACCTAGATGATTACCACGTGTGGAAATTGAATCTCTCAATGGATCAGAGATTTAAAGATTAAGTAGAGGTGTAGGCAATCTGTAAAGATTGATAAGTAGGATTTTGAAAGCATGAGAAATTGTCTTTTCGCACATGGTGGAAAGTTTCCCCGATTGGTGCACTTTGAATGTGTGTATGGCGCACATTTCAAAAATCTAGTTAGTTGAAGGGAATGATCAAACTAAAATTGGTCTAAGAAATAGCACAGTAGATAAACTTGGAGATTGTTTGTGATAGGCGGATTTTGTTATGTGGTTATGAAATGCCAATTGGTGTATGGTGAGAGGTGTGAGGGTCGGATGTGATAGGTTGTATAAAGACATGTGCGTGCGACATTGTATTGCAATTGATATTGTCTAATAAACTATCAGTGAAATTAGTTAGTTCCAGATGAGAAGTTCAACTTAGAACATGCATGGGTTAGTCCTTGAAGTATAAAGAAAAAAAAAAGAGTAAAGTACTCAGAAACCTCAACTGTGGTCAGGTAAGTAAATGCCATGTTTATGATATAAATTGATAATATTTCTGTATTATGTTCTGATTTTTAATTACATGATTGTGCAAAGTAAAAATTGTGTGAATTCAAGTATTACTGGAAGTGGATTTCAGGTGAAATAATTTTGAGCACTTAAGGATATGTTGCGAGCTGGTGTCTCGAACATGCAAGAAGACTAATATCCCAAAAGGTTTGACTATTGGGAAAATATTTGTGAAAATTCAAGATTTTCAAATTTGGTACTGTTGTGAAAAGGATCATACATTTGCCCTGGCATAGTGGCAACATTATGAGATATAGAATACCACAAGAGAACTAGAACCAACAAGGTAAAAGTTATACCTTGGCTTTCCCGGCAATTAAAGGTACGTGTTTTCTTTTGAAATTTCGGGACGAAATTTCTTTAAGGGGGGTGGGATGTAATGCCCCAGCCCAAATTAAAGGTTAATTACAATTAATTATGATTAATTAGATAACTTTTAACCGCTGAATGTGATTTTTGTTCCTCTAATCATGAAGATTATCAAACAAGGTTTCCAACGAATCTGAGTTTGATCCGATTTGAGTCTGATAGCCCTTTTAATTGAGTCTCAAAGGTATAAGGGCGAAATATGAATATAATAATATTATTTTAGGCTTAAAACTTGGCTGCTCTGGAAACTCAGTTATTTGACCTAGTTAAAACTCCAAATTTTAGATTATGCATTATTTTTAAATTTCTGACTTAAAGACATGCCAATCTCAAACTAATTCCACATATTTTTACTGCCTAAAATTTCTTAGGTGACAAAGCCCCACTTTGATAGGAGAAACATTATCCTAAAAATATACGGAGAGAGTCAGTAGTTGATTTGTAATATAATTGAACCTTTTGTATCTTCAGATTTCGAAAATATCGGGTTATGTATATTTGCATGTGGTTATCTTATACTAACCAGTTATGCAGGTGATTGAATGTTCTGTGTTAGTAAATCAAAACTACTAACCAATTGATGGTAAGTGTACTCCAGTATGAAGCTCGGTGGAAGAGTACATGGAGTAAAGAGTAGGTAAATCATGTTTATGGTTTGTGTTTTCAGTAAATGGCTTCTCATGCATTGACATGTGTGTTGTCATGGATTGTTAGGTTACATTCATATGCATCGGTGGTATGCCGTCATTATAATGCATTTGAGGATGAATGGGATACCTCAATAGGTTTGAATGGGATACCTGGACCTGTACAGTTGATGATGAGTGGGATACCCTGGACCTGTACAGTTGAGGATGAGTGGGATTCTTCGACAGGGTTGAGTGGGATACGTTGGATCTATACAGTTGAGGTTGAGTGGGATACCTTAGTGTACAAGGTTGCGAAAAACCTTGACACGTGTATATATGTATATATATGTATAGGTGGAATGAAAGCATGGTGCATGAGAAGAAGGCAGTACGTATGTGTGAGTTAAAAATGCATGTGTGAGTATACATATGCATGCATGAGTTATATATATACATGTGTAAAATGTATATGGTTATAAGAGTACACATGGGTGTGTGCGTGGAAGAAACAAGTGGTAAGGTATGCTATTATATTCTAAGTAGTTGTGTTAAAATTCTGTATATTTTCTATTTTGAAAATTGGTGGATACCTGGATATGTCAAAGAATTACTGAACTACGGCTGATCTGATCCACTATGTGGTACGTAGGCAACTGAGAACGTTATGCCTCAGCTCGATCAAGAGAATCCTTGTGTCTTACCCTTGCTTTGTAGATTTATATTTTTGGTGGGTTAAATGAACTCAATGTGTAAGGTGTGTGAATGTAGAGTGAAATTTGAAATGGAAAAAAAAAAAAAAAAAACTCAGTTCAATTAGTCGACCATCAATCGACTGACAATCGGCTGATTAGCTAGCAGAGCAAACAGTTTGCTCTCGGGTCGTGTCAGTTTACCCTTTTAGTCGACTAACTGTCGACCGACAAAAATACAGTCAGTCTCAGGAAGTATCAGTCGACCATCAGTTGCCTGATACACGACTGATCGAAGTGGTCAGTAGACCATCAGTTGATCATCAGTCGACTGAATGAATAGTATTGATTTGTTTTTAAATTGGTTCTGATATCCTATGCTTTTGAATCTCTTGTGTAATCCATATAAACTTATGAGGCCTTTCCTTTGGATTTTTTTTGAGCCCAAAACTCATGGACTTGTTATCTTGGATTGTTTTGTTTAGAAATAAAATAAAATAATAGTCGCGTTCCAGGCCCACTTCTCGGGTCCGGGTGTGACATGCAATGTCAGGCCGTGTAATGGTGAGATAAACCAGACTTCCAACTATAGTGCGATACAATGTAGGATCGGCGAGAGGCACACAATCAGATGAAATGTAATGTACATTAAGATCTAAAGGTGTCACAACTGGTCTGGTGTCACAAATACGAGCTCTCTGAAGAACATCTGTGGCATACTTAGATTGAGAAACAAGATAACCTTTGGGAAAAGTGGCAACATCTATCTCAAGAAAGTATCACAAGGGCCCCAAATCTTTCATTTCAAATTACCTATGCAATTTTACCTTCACCTTTGCAATGCCATCAAGATCATCATCTGTCACGATCATATCATCAACATACAAAAGTAGGAGAATACGACCAGCAGAGTTGGAACGAACAAAGAGGCTAAGTCATAAGCACTGGAGTGAAAGCCAATAAAAGCAATCACTGTGGAGAACTTCTCAAACCAAGCACGAGGTGCCTGTTTGAGACTATATAATGCCTTTCGAAGTTTGCATACCTCGCCATAATTATGAGAAACATCGGGTGGAGGAATCATATAAATTTCTTCAGAGAGCACACCATTCAGAAATACATTTTTTACATCCATTTGCGATAAACTCCACCGATGAACGGAAACAACTATAATTAAATTGCGAACCGAGGTCATTTTGGTAACAGGGGCAAAAGTCTCCTTTTAATCAAGAACATAGTCCTAAGTGAAACCATTAGCAACTAATCGGGTTTTATATCGCTCCATAGAACCATCGGACTCGATCTTAATCTTATACACCCATTTCCAGCCAGTTGCATGTTGGTTGGGTGGAAGAGCTACCAAATCCCATGTACTAGTCTTGTGTAGTGCAGAAAGTTCCTCATCCATAGCCTGCTTCCATAAAAGATCACAAGAGCCTGTTTATAGGACATTGGCTCAGAGAGAGTATGAATGGAAGTGAGAAACGATGAAAATGAAGAATACATGAATAACCAAAATCATCAGAAGAATAACCAAAATGATTAGGAGGATTACAAACTCGTGAAGGATAATGAGAAAGAGCAAGATCCACATCAGCAGACGGCGGAGGAGATGCAGTTGTAGGAGAGGAATGATTAACATCTGTAGAGGACGAAGCTTCAACAGAAGTAGAAAAGTAGAAGGACAGAGTTAGGCAATGCAAAAACATTGTCAGACACAGACAAATCATCAATATCAGAGAAATGGTCAATATATAGAAGCTCAGTGAGATACCCTAGCCCAAATCATGGATTGATTATGATTAATTAGGGATTAATCATAGTAATTATATCGTTAAGTATGATTTGTGATCCGTTAATCGTAAATATTATGGAATGTGCTTTTCAAAAAGTCCAAGTTTGGCCCCATCCAAGCTCGATAGCTCTTGGATCCGACTCGTCGAAGTTGGAAAGGTAAAATTGTAAATATCTAAAATTTCTTTATTTTAGATAATGTTTTGGATAAACATCAATGATAATGTTTTAGGGATAAACATCAAAAATAATATTTTGGATAAACATCAAAAATAATATTTTGGATAAACAACAAAATAATATTTTGGATAAACATCAACGACAATGTTTTGAATAATGTTTTGGATAAACATCAAGGATAAAGTTTTGGACAATATTTTGGATAAAAATCATCCAAAACTTTGGATAATGCTTATCCATTCATTCTTTTCCTTATAAAAAGGGATAGGCCCCTTCCTTCATCTAAACATTTTCTCTCTCTCATGCAATATATTTCCTCCCTCTCCTATGTTTTCCTCCGATTTCTACAAGTGACATCTTTTGTGGGTTTTAGAGAGAAGCCGAGACCCTGCCAAAACTCTCCCGGAGGGTATCAATTTCATAAGCTTTGAGGTAAGGAGTATGAACCTTATTGATATTCAGTTTTATTGTTTATCATATATATATATATATATATATTGAGATTTTATCGATGTTTATCTTTTGTTATTCATGTGTTTGAGATTATACTGTATATATAATTATTTTCTTTAAAGCCCTAACAGAAATGTGTTATTATGTTTATATGTGATTTAGGCATATGTGGAACGACGTGGCTATGGTCTTGATTAATAAAGGTTCTGGAATATTTTATATTGAAAATTATTTGCCTCGAAAAATCGAATCGAACCCATCAACTTGATTAAATACCATTCACAAATGTTATATGATGCGTGGATTATATATGCGATTATGAATGATGCATGTTGTTTGATTACACAACTTAAAGGATTGGCCTCATAGAGCTATGTAGATCATAGTAGGATTTACTCTATACCAAGATATGATTAGATTCATGTGAGAAATCTAGGTATTGGTTGTATTAATTGAGCTGAGAATAAAATAAGTAGCTCATCTTGTGTAAATTGGGCCCCATCATATTTTGGGATCCAATAGATATGGTCTTTGTGGATAAAGCATATGATGAATGTCTTTACACAACTGGTATGGTATTTATGATGGTTGATAGGCTTTGTGGAAGAAGTGTGTATTGTTGAATTTGGTCTGTAACGACCCGACCCAAAGACAGGGCTTAGGGTCCAACTCAGTGTGATATTTTTCGCTCTAGGCCTCACACACAAGCGAGCCCGCACGGTTTTGTTCTTAGGCCTGGCCATGTAAATGCCTCACACTAGAGTAGAGGTGGGTGGCCTCAAATAAACCTACCTCATTTTTCCTTCCCCACCGATGTGGGACTGGTGTGTAAGGTGTAGGGTATCACAATCACCCCCCTAAGGCATCGAGCCACCCTCGGCTCGACTCGGCCCAGCTCAACAACACCAGGGAAGGAGGAAACCTCACACAGTCCAAGTGTTGAACTCTGCTCTGATACCATTTGTAAGGACCCGACCAGAAACAAGGCTTAGGGTCCAACTCAGTGTGATATTGTCCGCTCTGGGCGTCGCACACAAGCGAGACCGCACGGTTTTGTTATTCAAAATGCCTCACACTAGAGTAGAGGTGGGTGGCCTCAAATAAACCTACCTCATTTTTCCTTCCCCACCGATGTGGGACTGGTGTGTAAGGGGCAGGGTATCACATGGTCAGTGGGAGATAAGCCACGCTGACCTATTGTGAATATTGGTGAATACTAACGTTGGTATACTGTTGTGTTTTAAATTTATATTTACTCGCAAGCGCACTAATCAAATTGGAGTATAGAGTTATGCAAGTGCAAGGTCGAACCCACAGGGATTTGATTTATGAATGAAAGAGGAAACAAATTAAAAAGCCTAACAATTTAACCTTAGCCTAGTTAACAATTTTTTTATAGAGAATGATTGAATTAAACTTGCAAAATTAAACTAACTAAAAAATAGAGATTTAATTTAGTGAGAGAAATTACTAAGGCATCGGATTCCACCACCATTAAATTTATAATCTTCCAATTATTTATTTATCAATTCACAGGTTTTAAAGATTTAAACATTTAAGTTTATTAATATTGTAATACCCTGACCCGAATTAGGCTTAATCAATATGATCAATCATATTTTAACCTGTTAATCATGAAGATTACAACTAGGGCTTTGTGAAAAGTTTAGTTTTGGCCCAATCAGAGCCCGATAGCTCGATGATCCAACTCATCTAAGTTGGAAGGGCAAAATGGTAATTTACAGTGTTATTTTATTATTTATATAATTATTCGATTATTATTTGAGTGATATTAGATTCCTTAATTGAGGATTTAAATTCTAAAATTTACAAGTATATTGTTATATTATTTTCAGAAAACGTTATTAAAAACTACCCGAAAAGATCCCGAAAGTAGGAAATAATTATTTTAAAACAATTTTAGAAGTGGGAAATTTTTTTAAAAAAAATATATGTTTTAGATTTTGTTATAACTCATTTTTTTTTGTTTTCAAAATTTGAAAATAATGTTTTTAAACCCTTTAAATAAATACAAGTTGAATCAAGGAAATAGTGACAAAAATGTGATTTTTATTTAAATAATAAATCTTGATAAAATATAATTAACCAAAAATTTATGATGTGTAGAATTTATAAAACCCAACTTTTTAGTTAAGATGGATTAAATTAATTAAGTCAAATAAATATTTTATAGTTAAAATTTAAAATGAAACAAAAATGGACTTATTTGCAAATAAAATAGAAGGACTAAACTGCAAAATTTTCAAATCATTAGACCACCTACGTGGCCGTTGAAGTTGCTACTTCAGCATCGACTCATGCAAGCTACAGACGTAGCTTGCAGATGATGTGTCTTTCTCATGACCCTGATGGAAGGTCTACTACCCTATCAATCCTTGGATATAAATTTAGGCCATCTCCCACTAGGATTCTCCACTGAATTTTCAAAAAAAACCACTGCTCCTCTGTTTGAAATTTTCAGCGTTGTTTGAAGTGGAAGTTTTTTCAGTTGTTGAAACTCTGCCCAATATACAAAGTGAATGTAATATTTAGATTCAGTTTCAAATTCTAACCAGTTTAGAATCAAACAGAACTAAATTTGATTGAGATTTGAGTGTTAAAACTGATTTTGAAGTTTGATGGAAAACATGAATTTTCATGTGTTCCACTGATTTTTTGTTAAAATCTGATGTTTTTAGTCAGTATTAATGTTTTAATTGACTCCCATTGTAAAGAGGACTCATTGAAGAGTCCATCTGACTTGTATGGTGTGAAACAGTGAATCCAGAAAACCCACTATTTCTAGATTCGTAATTTACACAGTCATTCCCGTCACTGCTCTATTGCAGATAACAGAGAAAGAAGACGACTCTTGGAATATTCGAGAATCGGCATTCGAAAGTTCTGAAGGTAAGACTTCTAAAGTTCCGAACTTCTGTTCGGGGTTCCGAAGCGCTTAGAGGCCAAATGTTTCTTTCTGCCTCTGCTGTTCAGACCCTGACGTTCTGAGAACTCTCGGATGTCCCGAACTGTTCGGAAGTTCCGAGCAGACCTCGGCAGGATCCGAGACCCATTGAGACTAACTGATTTTTCTGTTTTCTATGTTTTTGTTCGGAAACAAGCTCGAAAGTTCCGAGGCCTAAACTTCAGAAGTTCCGAAGAACAGAACCCAAGTTCCGAAGGCTCTGTAAAGCCCAGATTTAGGTAGTGACTCGAAAGGTCCCAAGCCACAGTACCTAGTTCCGAGGAACCCACGACTGGTTTTTGAAACTTAGTCTAAGTTAGAATTCTAAGTTAAAAGTTAGACCCTAGGTTTTGATGTATGTTTGTACCATTTTTATAAATTAAAAGTGATATTAACCTCTCTCCTTGATACTATTGTGTAAATATATGTTATGTATTCACTTACAAACCGATACTCTCTATCTGTGGCAACGCAGCCCGGTAGTTATCAGTAGCTGTGCGATTAACTTCGCCGCTCGGTAGAAAAGAAGGGTTCGGGCACTGAGTGAGCTCTAGGCCTAACTCGCTATATGAGTAGTGGCCTGAGCATCTTATATCTCTGGCTTAAATCAATACGTCTAAATAGTCATTTCCAGAAGACAATATGAGAAGTGGCTTGAGCACCTTATTATATTTTTTTTATTATTGTAATTTAAAATTGTTAGTAACCCATATAGGAGACTCAGATCTATTTCCCTTAGAGTTTTTCTGGAAAATAGGATAGAAAGATTTGAAATACTATGAATATGTGTTGTATGGTTCTATGTATTATGTTTGATTAATGATGGAATAATTCGTTGTATCCTTGTTTGTGTATTTGACAAATACTTCGATACCCCACATATTCGGTGAGGAGACTTAATATTGCAGTAGGAGTAAATCAGGTTAAGAGGATCTAGCACAATGAGTGCTTTCAAGGATCAGACTTAATGAACCCACTTATATGCCTAGACATGATGCACTATTGTGAAAAATGCTTATTGATACTAACGATGTTTATTGTATATTGTGACTATTAATGATGAAATATTTATGATATTGATATTGCTTCAACGTACCCTCAACTGCTAAATTATTATCCTCCCAGGTGTGTTGATTACCGGCCCAGGTGTGTCGGTGTGTGTCTACTGGCCCAAGTGTGTTAGTTACTGGCCTAGGTATGTCAGTACTGACCCAAGTGTGTCGGAGATGTACTTGCAAGATTCTGTATTTTGACCGTGTCGGGACTTAATACTTATAGTCAGTGTAGTGTCTAGGTGTTACATTGGAGGTCAACGGTTATGAAAATGATTTAATATGTTGGCATGATAAACCTATTATGATGATGATGTTCTTTTTGGCTAACTTGATATTCATTACACTGAATTATTATGTTTCTTTCACTGGGCTGGTTAGCTCACACTACTCACATTTCAGAAGATGTATCCGAGGAGGAAGAACCTCCATATCAAGCTTAGGATGATGGATCAGTTGTTGCAGTTGGAATTTCCACGAATGGAAATTTCATTTATTTTGATTATTGGTTCTTGATACCAAATTTTGTGTTAAGTACCTTGTGTGGTACTTATTTTATAATCATGTATGAACTTCTACGTTACCGTTAGCAACTCTGAATGACATAAATAATATTACCTTTTATGATGAAAATATTTGTTTGTATGATATGTGCTTCTAAACAGGTAGACATATGGTAGATGTTTGAGTCCACATGTAAAGAGCATGTGTGATATTTATTTCTGAGTCTAACTATTGATCCAGTCCAATTATGAGTTATTAAGGACAAAAGAAAACATAGTAGCGTTCTGGGCCCATAATCTATTTTTTACATAAAACTGCTCCCTTTTATCTAGCCTTCTTGTTGTCCCAACTATTTCCTATCTTGATCCCCTTTCTTTCTGTTCTCTTAATCGTTGGCTGCAATGTTTGGACACTGACGCCCTTCTCTGATCTTTCCTTCTGCTATTTCAATCCCCCGAGGACAACCACAATTTCAATTTGGTGATGTATGGATTCTGTTGTTTCTATTGCTGTCGTATTTTATGTCTTGCTTCCAATGCTTACCAAATATCTTGCATAAACAAATATTGTATCGACCATTAAGATGCTCAGCTCCCAATTGAAAGATAAACAGTTCACTTGAAAGGGCACTCATATTTTCCACATCCTCATAGATGACAATATCTGAGTCAATAACTACAGTATTATGTGAAAATCGTCCATGTGGATGCTAACCACATATTTCAAGGTGAGTCCATGAACATGTTTACAAATTAATAATCCAAACATTATTATAGTACTGCTTATCCCCAACTCCACCAATGACATATACACCACCCACTCTCTTATCTGTATTCTTAACTCTTCTTTTTCTTTGTTTAAAGCAGAGCTCGTGACTTTGGCCTGTTGGCTGCCTCAATGGTTTGCTGCTTCTAAGTTTTAAACACTGCCTCTTATTGCTGCTCTTTTGGCTGTTTGGCACTATCTGCAAAGGCTTGATGGCTGGTTCTTTTACTGTTCTTCTCACAGATGCACAACAAAATGCTTGCTTATGGGGTCTATGCTGCTCTAACCATTGTATAACCATTGTGGGCAACTGGTACACAATGAATCAAGCCGCTTTTGAGTCCTCCATTATTCTAAACATTAGTCCAAGTTGAGAAAACTCATCAAGTCTACCTAATTAGGCCATCTTCAGTTTTAGAAAATACCCCAACCTAAAAGCACACAAAACACACTAATTAGATAAACTTAATTAATATGAGATACTAACAAGTATAATTTTAGAGAGTAAAATATGTAATAATTTTGCACTTATTATATACGTCAGATGACAGATGATTTAAGGTGTGTATGACTCTATGTCCATGGTAGGTTTGATTGAGACCAAAAGAACCAAAAGTCTTGTGGGCGGGTAAGGAGTAAGCAGGTGTGAGTTGGGCCGGTGAGGAACGCTGTCATGCTACTACAATGCAAGGATACCTCACTGTCATGCTGCGGTGAGGGGTGAAGTTATCACGGTTCCGTACCGGAGACATATGAGTCAGACACATAGCATAGATCTCTACTACTGATGGATAGATAAGTAGGTGGATTATGAAGATAGCACAAATGAGAGAAGTATGTATTGGATAGAGTATTTGGATTGAAATATATACGTTTGGACGTGATAAATTTTAGACGATAGATTTGACTGTCTGGTATATCATTGTGCCATGTCACCTGTTTGTGATAGTTGCGTGTGTCCATATGTTGTAGATGGACCTCTGTGTATTGTGTTACTGCATGATAGTTTGTATGTATTATTTATAGTTCTTTTTGTGCATATTATGGAATATGTTTAATTCCTGCACTTTTTTACTTTGGCCATTGTACCCTACTGAGATGATGACACATGGGCAAGTGAGGCTCACTCCTTAATAGTTTTTCAGTTAATTGCCAATGAGTGATGGAGCTGACTCTCAGAGTTAGTGGTGTAGTGCTAAGTCGAGGATGGCTTCCATTTTACAGATGACTCTTTATATTTATTTAAATTAAGGGTGGTAATTAATTGATTATGGATTTATTCATGTAACCTTGAATTTGATATTGGAAGCCAGTAGCCCATGCACATGTATTGTATTATAATCGCTTGTATTGTTTAAAAAATAAATAAAAAATTAATTTAGTCACGTTCCGGGCCTATATCCACGTCGGGACGTGACACTCAGACTTAGTAAAAATGCTAGAATTTGAAGGAACATAATAGAAAAGAATATGCTCAAGAAAAACAACGTGACGAGAGACATAGAATTTTTGTGCACAGGAATCATAACAGTGATATCCCTTTTAACCCTCACCATAACCAAGAAAATCACACATTACAGTGCGTGTAGATAATTTTATGCGCTCACTGTGTGGACAAAAACAAATCATGTACAATAAAAAACTTTCAAGGAGAAATAGTTTGGAACTTTACCATATAAACATTCAAATGGAAATTTGTCAGAAGTGACGACATAATAGATTATGTTAATCACATGAGTTGTTGTGAGAACTGCTTCTACCTAAAAGGTAATAGGAACACTAACAGAGAGTAATATAGAGCGAACAATTTTAATGATATGCCTATGTTTTCTTGGACTTATGATAATGTGTGAATGATTAGATGAATGGATTGGCAATTAGACTTAATTAAAAGGGACTAAAGGACCAAAAATTAAGAGGGTAAGGTTCGGCCATGTTGTATGGCCGAACCCCACTAAGGTAGATTTGGTGGTCTAAGGGTTAAGTACTTCGTGTAGTGATGAATGACTAAATAAAAGAAGGGCAAAGTCAAAGTATGTGAAGTTCGGCCATGGTGTATGGCCAAACCCCACAAAGGTGTGTTTATGAACTTAAGACCAAATGGAAAATCAAATGGTATATGGATTGACTTGCTGATGTGTAACAAGGTGACGGGACCACACAAACGGGGCACGATCGTGATCGGTTGCCGGTTTAAAGCTCAAGGACACCTTAGTTGTCTTGGGTAGGATTCTACCTTATTTGAAACCATGGTTATGTATGTTGGTTTTATCTTATTTTTGTGAGTTATGTTTTAAAATAATATGTTGCAAATATGAGGATTTAATGCTAGATTTATCATATAAAATAGCATAGAATTCATTAGCATCTCATGCATGGCATGGGGTGAAGGTTATGGGACCGGAGGGACCACACTCCGTCGGGGCGTCCGAATAACCTATGTGGGGGAACTTTGATGATGAGAATCCCATCAAGAGTTTACCGGAGGGGCCACACTTTGTCGGGGCGTCCGAAAGACCTATGTGAGGGTACCTTGATGATGAGAATCCCATCAAGAGGATATGTTTGATTGTGATGGGTGGGACTCATTGCATACATGTCATGGCATGATTTTACAAGGTTTTGATGTTATATTATTCATATGCATGTTTATACTAACCATGTGTTAGCCATACCTAGAATTCCTACTAGGCGAGTTGTTCTAACGCCCTATTTCTACCCTATTGAATGAAACAGGAAATGAAGGAAATGATGATCGCGAACGGAGCAATGCATAAGAACTTTGGATCATTTTATTGTTTTTATTAAGTTACGCAAGGACATGTAATTTGAGTAACTAGACTTCGGCATGTAATAATTAGATATTTGCTATGGTTTGTGAATGGTTTGTTAATGATATTTAATCTAAGTGAATTTGATTAATGACTAAGTACTTTGCTATCTAAAATGGACTAGTGTTAGGTTCTATTATAATCCGCAATCAGTTTATGTTATTTTCCGCAAAGATTATGAATTACTATGTGTGAACCGTTGTCATGGACTTAGTCCATGTACACATAGGGTTGGCCAGTTAAGGGTCGGACTTTAGAAGTCCGGACTTAACTTGCATCGTGACGTCCCGCTCTCTATCACTTTTACAAAAAAAAAAATAGACTCTGATTTTCATAAAGTAAGTGAAAAAGGGTGGGGCGTTACACAAAAGGTCTTGTTGTACAATCTTCGGTTGCACCTTTTTTGTGGGAAATTGAGGTCTAAATGGTCGGTCTATTCATTGTAACAACAGTGTTCCCACATGGAGCTATTCATTTCAGGCATTTAAAGAATGATCATGTTTTCAAAGTCAATGGTCATCGATTAAAACCATTTTTACAGCTCAAAAATTTAGAGGGAGAGGCAGAAGTTCTGTTCACTGATCCAGTCTACCAGAACTGATTTGGAGATCCATTTACCATCCACACACACCCCTTTACCCATATTCACCCATCCATCCACATTCACCCAAACCCTCCTACCCACCTGTCTATGTATGAGTTGGTCTGAGTCTTTAGTGTCCAATTTAGGTTTACATCGAGTCAGTCTAACTTAGGATTTATTTGTCAGTCCAACATCTGACGTCAGTTCCGTCTAAACCCCGTTGTTCATCTTCTAAAATTTTTCTTATTTTGCACTTGCACAATGTAGATTAGGAAACATTGAGGACAGTATTCAATTTAAGTTCGAGGGTACTGAGATCATATAGGTCATCTAAAAAAAAAATTGTTTTTATGACCAGCAAATGTTAAAAAACTGGATAAGAGTCATGTACGTAGACGGTAGAGTCTTAATTTTTGCACTGTGTCTGTCTAGAAAAAAAATTCCCCTGGATTTGTGTAAGGAAATCATTTACTTAGCTATGAGGGTGAGAAAGCTAGAAATCCAAGAGCAGCAAGCTAGACGTCTTTGTGGTCGAAGCACTTTCGTTGCAAAGAGGAAATGTAAGAGGCTAGGACTGTGTCACAAATGTGAACGAACCAATTGTAACGTGATAGAATCAAAGTATGGAGTTAAATGTGCTACAACCATGCGTAGACCCACAACGACGAATAAACATATTTACTTGGATTTAATCAAGGGAAGAGTAGTCCAGAAAGACTGAGACTCCTTGATCTCCAAAGAACTGTTGATTTTCGCTTGGAGGAATACAAATGTCTTGACAATCTGATGTTAAACGAGTCATAATCTTACTTAGACAGAGATAGGCAAAATTTATTTTAAGGGAATAGTAAGTGAAGACTGAGACTCCTTGGGGCTGAACCAACTGTCAATTTTAGTCTAAAGAGATCAAATATGTCTTGAACATCTGACGTTAAAAGAGTCATTTTTTTAGCAGTGATACATAAATAAAAAAAAAATTATATCGTACTTTTCTGAAAATATTTTTATAGGATTTATGCTCGGAACAATTTTTACACAACCATTTTAATATTAGTATGAAAAAAAAAAAATTTATGAGTCGAGTGATCACTGAAGGAATACTAGTGGAGACTTATATCCAATGGAACTTTAGAGCCATTCGATCTTTTTCTGAGGGTTTTAAGTTAATTCCTAGTTCTTTGATATGTGCATTAAGTCATTGCTTAATCTCATTATTCTTTGTTTTAGTCATATTACTGAGGACGACATTAAAATTGGGTTAGTACACTTGAAATTTTTCTAAATCTATTTGAAACAACGAAATCACCCTATGAAACTTAGGATACGATATAGGCCATTTTTGGATCTGTTGAGCCTTCAAACCTGCCTATTCTGGTCATTTATCCTGATAGTTCCGTAGTTGATATGGAAAAACTAGGATGGTACTATTAAAAGAAGGGAACTGAGAAAAAAAAATAGTAAAAGAGAAGAACATCCAGACACCAAAAAGAAGGATGTGCAAAAAAAAATAGAGAAAAAAAAGAACTACTTGGAAAAAATTTAGTGCTAAAAGAAAAATAGAGAAAAATTATCCCGTTCACATTTTGAAAACCTCTAACTTTTTCTATTCAAAATATTTATTTTAGAGTCTTTCATCCTTCTTTGATATGACCTGATCCCAAGCCACAGTTTCGTCCTGTTATGTTTTAAATTTATATTTACTCGCAATCGTACAAATCAAATTGGAGTATAGAGATATGAAAGTGCGAGGTCGAACCCACAGGGACTAGATTTTAGAATGAACGGGAATTTTTTAAAAAAACTTAATATTTTAACCTTAGCTTAGTTAACAATTTTTATGGACAATGATTGAATTGAAATTAAATAAAACAACTAAAAGAATAGAGATTAAATCAAGTGTGAGAAATTACTAAGGCATCGGATTCCACCACCATTAATTCCATAATCTTCTAATTATTTATTTATTAATTCCCAATTTTTAGAGATTTAAACATTCAAGCGCATTAATATGGTGTTCAAAAATTTATTTTCCTTTGCTTAAAAGTGTAAATTCTAAGCATTCAATGTATTCTATCTTAATTCGATAGAAAATGGATCAAAGAGATGAATCTATGCATCCAATGTATTTCAATTAAAATCGAAGACAATGAATCAAAGGGTTTTATTCAATTAAAAACCAAACATTAATTAATTAGATATTAATATTAACAACAAACAATACATGGCATTGATGGTGAAAATAATTAACATCTACTAATTTGATGAAGGCAAAATCATAAATAATCAAACACACATAATTTGGAATTAAATAAATAAATAAAATAAAAGAATGAGATTTCATCTTCAACCTCAGTATAAGAAATTAGAACAATATTATGAAAATATTAAAACAAAAAAGACATAGAAAATAGAACCCAATTGGTCATGGCAGCTCCCAACCTACTCTACTTTGTCTCGACTCCTCTGTTCTTCAAGCCCCAAGTTCGAATTCTTCTTGCATAGAGGACCTCAATTTATAATGTTTATAATGTTTGGGAGAGATAATTGGCAAGCAATGGGCCCCGCTCAATTCAGCCGATCTTTTGATTGCTGGCCAACCTTCTTCATTGAGCTTTTCCCTTCTTATTTTATCTCTTCATTCAACGCATATAGGTTTACCGTCCCAACTATCCTCTTTTTTTTTTTTCTCTCTGTTAATTCGGCTGCCACCTCATTCTATTGCTGGCACGCTGCTGCTTTCTTTTTCTATTTTTAGTTGTAGCCATCGAATCAGCCAACCCTTCCTTCCTCTGGATTTATTAGCACCGATCCCACCTTTCTCTTCTCATTCTTCTCTGCTGCTTCTTTGATGATTACAACGCTGCTGTATGGTGTTTTTGCTTTCTGACGTTGCTACCTTGTTTAGGTTCCTGTAACGGTGCTGCTCAAAGTTTCTTACAATGGTTTACAACGCTAATCTGCTGTATGGTAACTAGATGTTGCTTGTAACACTTAGGCACTGAACTGCAATATTGTTTGCTTCTCTTGATCCTGCTTCTTGAATTCTTGGCTCGTTTTCTCATCAAATATGCATGTAGAGAAGATTTGTTACCATTCAAACGCTGCTATTTTTTTGGTTGTTGGTTTCCTCTGTGGATTGTTGGCTGTCCACTTGTTTCTCATTATTTGGTTGCATGCAACCTGTTTGGACTCTCTCTTTCATCTTTTGTTCTTCGCTGAATTTTGATTGACTTGTAACTTTTTAGGTCCCTCTTGAGGTGGTGGGCCTCCTTCACTTCTTCACTTTTCTGTTGTCTAAATTTGGCTTGCTTGATGTGCTGCTCTTGTATGATTGGGTTGCTAACAAATACTACTGTATTTTTTTACATAAAACTGCTGCCTTTTACTTCCTTTCTTTGCTGCTCTCCACCTAACACTGATTGCTCTCCACCTGTATTCTCAAGGCTATACAGATTTCCAGCACTGCAATTGCTTAATGTTTAACTGGTGGATCCATTAATATGTATCCATGGCTCCTTATTGTTTAGCATGTTGGAATGAGTTCAGCTGATTCTTGCCAAGTATTTTCATCGCAATAGGAATGATAGGAAGTCTCATCTTAACCATTGAAGAAGTTGTGAGCTTGACGAACATTGTAGAGTTGATATAAGACAGAGATAAGTTCTCTTAACCAACTTTACAATGCCATGTGCAATCATATGCACTTTAACAGATGCAAGCCAAGAAACACATCAATTTTGCCTAATTAGACGGGCTTCGTGTTTAGAAAATACTCCAACCTAAAAACACATAAAACATATTAATTGGATAAAATTAAATAATATAAGATGTTGGCCTAAAAGTTAAAACTGTCTCCCCTGAGACAGACTGAGTTGTCAATTTCATAATTGTGTCCGACTGAGTACTAATTTGTCAATTCCTTTGACTGAGTCGTGACCATCTAAGTGTCCAAGACCGCTCCTCTATAAGACCTACATAGTCAAATCAAGTTTGAAGCTCCAGAAGTCGTGTCATTTGGAAGGCAACGCACAGAAACAGGAAGAACTTCATGAATGCCAATCAACATAAGTATTTGGACCTTAGGACTGAATTAGAATACCTGGACTTACCTTTGAGATAAACCTTAGAATCCATAACTTTGAATTTAATAGAACTAAAATGGATTTCTTAGGTTAGTTTTGTTTTGCCCTGTTTTGAGGAAGCTTTTTCTCCTACCAAATATGTTCAAGTATTAATAAAATCTTTATGATTTGATAGAGTATTCAAAGAGCTTTCCAAAAAGTCCAAGAACACCCAATTCGGAAATGTATAGCTCAAGTTATGAGCATTACAATGAAAGGGTGTAAAATAGAACAAAATAGTTTTGTCATATATTCTCACTTTGAGCGATTATTCGAGGTATCAAATGGACCTCAAATTGAACCAAATTTTGTGAGTGTATAGATATCTCAATGAGCTTTCCAACGAGCCCAAGAATCCCAAAACCAAGTTCGAGAACCCATGTTATGGTCATTTTTGCGGAGATGTACAAAACTGCCGAGATTCAGTCAACTGAACATTACGTTTCAGTCGACTGAAAGTGCTGCAGATTGGTCTTTTCAGCCTCAGATGAGATTCAGCCAAATGAATATTTGATTTCAGTCGACTAAATTGTGCCCAAATATTTCAACGATTATTTCTGGACATTTCAAGTGAGTGAATCTTCAAGTTCAGTCGACTGAAATCGCAACGGAAAGTTTTTAACAGCTCTATTCTTGTGATTTCGACTTCTAACAGCCATATGTTTAAAAGAGCTTTAAATGTATGACCTTAGGGCATTCCAAAGGTTGATCCTTGATGAGCCAAAACATTCTCCAAGATTCTCAATCATTCTTAGAGCATCAAAACTCCATAGTTATACCCTCGTTGCTTTAAAACAATTCTCAAGCACATTCAAAGCACTCATAGGCAAAATCCTTTAGCATCTTAGGCTCAGTCTTGAATGTGTCATTGAGAAATACCTTGGGGAAAGATTGATCAATAGGAAAACCAAATATCATGCGTAAGCCTGTTCTTCTAAAGCTTACAAACTCCATAGTTAAAATACTCTAAGCTTTAAATCTTAATCTCAAACACATTCAAAGCTTTCATCGGCATATCTTGAGCATCTTACGCTCTAAGTTGAATGTGTTAAGTTGAGATTCTTACTAGGGTCTTAAATCTTATAGGAAAACCACTATCTACCCTAGACCTCCTTGCTACTATCTTGGTTGGACTTCATTGGAGCTTCTACATCAAGCCAAGAAGAGAAGGACATTCAAGAATAAGCCCAAGCTACTTCAAGTAACTCAAGGCCTAAGTTCTTGGTATATTTCATAACACAATTTCTTTCTATTACTTTCTAAATATTGTAAAGGGTTGGTGTAACCCTACTGACTTTCAAGAGAGGTGTTCTCTTGGTGATTAGGTCGATCTACACCTGTGAAATAGATCAAGCATTTTAATAGGTTTCTTCTCCACCCGTGAAAGAGAAGTTTAGTGAAATCCTCAAGTGATATACTTGAGGCGTGGACGTAGTTAAGGTTGTTGAACCACGTAAAAGTACTTGTGTCACCTTCTTTCATTTCTCCTCACCTCCTTCACCTTAATTAGTGCATGTGTTTCATCTCATATCTTATTGCACACATAATTTGCTTAAATATAACATTGCTTGTAAATCACATTTAGAATATTAATTGAGCAAATTTGTATTGATTAATCATTAAAGTGCCCAATATTTAAATAGATTTTAAAATTCCCCATAGTCCTTTTCACCCCCCTTTAGGACTATTCTAGACATTTATCTAGCTTGACTAATATAAGATACTAACAAATATATTTTTAGGAATAAAATATGTAACAATTATGGACTTATCACGTCCTATTAGGAAGTCCTATTGATCTTAAGTCTAAATATGGTATTTCACGTAGAGAATAAAGGAGGGAAAATAACATCCATTCATGAGATCTCTATTTTCTTTGATTTGTACCGTCTTCTCTAAATACATATGTGAGATATTTGACTTGAAAACATACACTCTTCTCACATATACCTTTGAGAGAAAATATACCAAAGCCTCTAAGGTTTAGTCTTTCTGAGAGATGTGCCTGGTGTGGTTTGAAGTCATAGTGCATTTTCCAATGGTAGTCATAAAACGTGTGTGTCTTTGGAAAAAGAAAACTATATTAATATTGGCTATCACACACTACACTCCAGGTATAAGCCATGTAAAATGAATTTCGAATTGTATGATGTTTAGATTTTTTATCTATGTATTTTTGTTGGAAAATTTGATATTTGTGGGTATCATCTCTAAAAGCCCTCACGAGACTATAACTTGTCTACTAGTGGTGAATTAATGGTATAAAGGCTTATTGCATATGCTAAATGCAATCGAGAGTACCAGCGAAAGTATTGTAGTTTAGGATCTTTATTTTTATTTTTAGAGTTTTTAATTTTGTTTTGCTCGAGGATACATTTAGTGGTATTTAATGAACACTGTAAAATTATAATTTTACCATTTTAATTTGGATTAGTTAGCCTTTAATTTGTGTTTGTTAGATGCGTTTAATTTTTTTTTTTTTTTTTTTGAGTTTTGTAGGAAAAATAGGGAAATACAAGAAATGAAGTTAAAAATGGAAAGAATTGCTGAAAATGGGCCATATTTGCTATTTATGGAAAGTTCGTAAATTTATCACCTAAATTTGGGAAGTGTTGTAAATTATGAAATTCAAATCCATTTATGTGAGCTTGAATTTAGATAATATATTTTTAGATTGTAAATTGAATGGGGATAAAATTACATATTTTACAAATGTGGGCTCATTGATCCAAGCCTGAAGTCCAAGAGTCACAAGCCCATCACCTTAAGCTCCAAGCCATGCTCTGGGTCGAGTTCAGTAATCCAATTGCATTAATGGGCTATGCTACATTACACAAGTCCAAGCCTACAGAGCAAAGTCCAAGAATCCAAGCATGTGAAATTCAAATGTGCCAAGTGTGCATGGTCTCTCTCTAACTTAATCTCCAAAATTCGCATGGAGCATGGAGAGACAGTGAAATTCGATCCTGCTGATGTGGAAGACTAAATTATTGAGATTTGAATCCAAAAAATAATGCAATGTATTTGGACACAATACAAGTCAAATTCGAAATTGCAAGATTGCAGTTGATCTTTGGACATTTGAAGCTTGGAGAGAAATTATCTAATGGACACATGTCAAAATCATATGGAGCTACTGGACACATGTCAAATTCGTGTGTAGCAGATAGAGATAAGAGAGAAAACTGTGGAACTTGGAGTGATAAGCATGAAAGAATGAGTCACCATGGAGATTTTATCTCCAAAATTTGCCCATTTCAAGATGAGATCTAGGGCATCATTCACTGTCCACTGGAAGCTATAAATGGAGGCTATGGAAGCACAATAAAATTCGAATTTGGTAAGGAGCAAAAGAATACCATTGAAAGTTTGGAATACACAGAAGACAAAGAAGAGAATTCAAATTTTCCGAGTCTGTTACTTGTAAATTTTATTTTGATTATTTCTGATGTATTTTCCAAAGCTTGTGTATTAGTTTCAATTTAATAAATCTAAGATATACTTTTAGATTGATGGAAAGTCCAATTTTTGAATTTTAAATGGTGATTATTTGATTTAATTTTAAGTTAATGTTCTTTAATTAATTGATTGGACATCTAAAATATTTTAGAACTTTTGATTTCTTTAAATTCAGATCTAAGATTCTTTTGAACATATGAAATATTTCAGATCTAGAATTTAATGGTCCAAATCTAAGATCCAAGATTCATTTAATTAAATTAAGGAATATGGAATTTAATTTTTATGAAAGGCATGAACTGAAATTTGGATTTTTACGTGAATTCCATGATCTAATTCTCATTTTTTTTACTTCATTGGATATGATGTTCGATGGCTATGATTGACCCTAATTCAATTGTAAAAATTTTGTTTGTTTATTTTATTTATTTGTTTATTTGTTATTTCTTTTATCTTATTTATTCATTCAATTCTTTCAATTCTTTCAATTCTTTGAAATATTCTAAATGTATCTTAATTAAATTGTTTTAAATTAAGATGAGGTTACTTAAGTTTTACTCCACCATTTTAATTAAAGATATTAGATTCATAACCTTAAGTTAAAATTCATGATCTTTACAATAAATTGGATGTTATGTTTTGTTAAATTCCAAAGTTAGATGATTATTTTGAATGTTGGTTTTCTAAAGATAGGCTTTTCAAAATTAAAAATATAATTTCATGTTTTAGGAAATTTTCCGTGTTTGGATTTAATTCTATAATTTTATTCCTTAAAAGCACATTATTTTTCATGGTGTCGATTTATCATTGATTAACACTGATGAAATTACATTTTTACCCTTTAATGTTAGATTAATTAGTCTTTATTTTGTAAATATTAGATATGTTTTTGAGTTTTGCAGTGTGTTATGAGAAAATAAAAGATATAAGAGTTCAAATGATGAAATTTGCAGTTTTTAAGCTTAAAAATGCTATTTTTAGAAAATGAGGATTTATAATAAATATTTTACTACAATTTAAGTTTATTTGTAAACTAATTAATTCAAATCTGTTATGAGAGTTTGAATTAATTTAATATATTTTTAAAAATAATATAAATGATAAAATTATTTATTAAAATTCTTTATATGGAAGCCCAATTGCAAAAGCCTACGAAAATCCCAAGTTCAAGATCCAAGCCTATGAAAATATCCAAGTCTAGCTGCCTAGCAACATTCAAATCTTACAAAATGATGAATGCGAATGAAGTGGAGTGCCTAGTGTGTGCCATCTTCTCATGCCCATGCCCATGCCCATGCCCATGCCTAACCTTCACCATATAATAAATGCGGAAAGAATAATTGATCGGCTGATTTCATTGATCAATGTCGAGTGTTGGGTTGCAATGTGTCTCTGAGAACCATACTCTGTCTCAACTCAGCGAAGACATGGGCCAAGTCAAACGTTTCGATACAACGTTTTGTATGACAGAGATATTGGATATGATCAGGGAATGGGGTTTGTCGCTGGCTTGTTGCTTTAGAATGAGTAAAGGAGATGCGTTTTTTTGGCTAGTAGTTGAATTGTTGAAAGGATCTTTCATGCACCAATGAATGGCTTTATAAGGTTGAATGGTTTCTTGTGTGACAAAATATCTTTCAGCTTGAGCACTTGGTGAAAGAACACCGTTGGAAGCAACAAAATTTTGAGACACAATAAACAACTGCTGCAATCTGAAGGAGAAACAAGAAAATATCAGCAGAGAAGATGAAAAATAATAGAAAAAAGAAGAAGTATTCAAACAACAACAGTAGCATAACGTTGCAGCCAGAGAACATCGTCTAATCTGATCCAAATCAGACCCGTGCTACTACAGATTTGAAGCATAGCCGATGGTAGGAAACAAGTCACGCAAGCAACATCCCGTGAGCTGGATGGTGAGCAGCAATCAGGTCGTTCTTACAGCTTTTCTGAGATGAGTTGTGCATAAAACACAGAGAACAAAAGCATAGCAGTACCTGCTTGATAGGCCAGCTATAAAATCATGCACAACAACAAGAAGAAGCCAACTAGCAGAGAAGAATGATTGAAAAGAAAGAAGATCTGCTTGAACCGTGTGGCAGAGGAAAATCTAGAAGACACAAAGAAAGTGCTGATTCTTGCTGACCAAGCCAGTAGAAGCAGAGAGGGTTTTGGCTAAATCTTGTGACTCAGCAAAGCGGGATATGGATGAGAAGGGGGCTAACGATCTAACAAAAACAGAGCAAGATAGAGAATTCCGTCAGAAGAAAAGAATGGAAAGAAGATCTGCTTCCAGCTTGAACGATATGTGAATGAAAACAAAGAGGAAAGGTGATGTGGCTGAAGATAAGAAGATATAAAAGATATTAAAAAAAATGAAGAAAATGGAGACAAATCAGCATGAAACGAAAGTGGAAGGTGGATCAACGCCTGGCAGCAAGATCGACTTTGCCCAGTTGTGCACTCAATGGAAGAATGGAAAGATAACAAAAGAAAATAAAAAAATAAGGAAGGAACAAAAAAGAAGATCTCGAACCGCGTAAAGAGGAAGAAAGGGTTTGCTGTGACCGAATAGAGAAGGATGAGAGAAGTATAAAGGTGATTTACAAGTTGGCCGATGGAAAGAGATAAAGAGGGAGGGCTGAGTTTAAGAATGGAGAAAAAAACATGTGCTGGCCGATTCGGCTCTCAAACAAAAACATAGAAGGTGCCGTGTAAGATGGAAAAGAGATAAAATAGGGTCTGGACTCCATAGAAAAAATTGAATTCGAGAAGGCAAAGGGCTGAAATTTGGACGGCTAAGGAGCTAGAGGAAAAAAAAAAAATAGATTTCTTGTAAGTCTCTTATTTTATTTTTTATCCAATAAATTCTAAAGAATTGTAATTTTTTATATTTTAATTTTTAAATGAAATTCATGGTAGCTTGTTTAGAGGTATGGTCTTCCAATTATTTAATATTATATGATGATGGTTTTAATTGTATGTTAATTCTTCTCATTAATGTTATGAAAAAAATTATTTTAAGAATTTTTTAAGGAAAAGTAGAACCAATGTTAGGATCGGTAGAACTGGACTTTTCCAGTCTAACGTTCTATTTAAGAATAATTCATTTTAGATTTGGAATACATAAATGTAAATCTTGCTCAAGCCTAAAGCTTGAATTGAAAAATTCTAAATTACTGGACGTTGTAGAGGATTTCATAGTCTAGGCCATGATTTTATTTTTAAATGGGATAACATATCACCTTAGATACTTAATCTCAATTCCATTGTAAACTATGTAAATAATTCATTGTTTTTATTGTATTCTTTTATTTATTCATACAAATTCTTGAAACGATTTAACTAAATTAGAAATATTTTTTTTTTTAACTTTACATTTTAAATTTGATTGAGGTTATTTAAATTCACTCCACCATTTTAATCAATTTTATAAATCAATAGTTTGTATGATAAAATTAGATCTCGCATTTTATTAAAATTCTAAAGTTAGATAACTATTTAAACATCAGTTTTCTAAATCTAAAATTTTGCTAAATTAAGATTATAACTCCATGTTTTAGAAAATTTATCATGCATAGCTTAAGTCCCTAAATTTTATTTTCTTAGATCACATTATTTTAATGGTACCATTTTTATTTCCATACATATATTTTGTTGATTTCCCTCGAGTTTGATCTCACACTCATTCACTACACTATTTAATGGTTCGTGCACTTGCGAGTTAAATTTAAAAAACAACAATCATCTTATACATATATTTTGTGATTTCGCTTGGGTTCGACATCACGCTCATATGCTATACTATTAATTGGTTCGTCGCGCTTACGAGTAATAAATGTAAAATATACAACAACCACCTGAGCATAGGTAGTACACCTCGCGGTCACCAATGCATGTGCAATCACCGACTGCTGCCCTTGCTCGAACCGACGAGCTCTCAACTCATCAGTCTCGACGATCTTTGGCACATACCAAGCCAACTCCCTAAATTTAGCCTCATACTGAGAAACTGTGCCATCGCCCTGCACCAGACTGATGAACTGTGCAGCTTTGGCCTTCTGACCATTGATGGAAATACTTCGCCAGAAACACCAGATGAAACATATCCCAATCCCTCAAGGTTGTGGGTCGAAGGGGCTCCTGCACCCACCAACGGCTGCCTTGCCTGCAAGCTGGTGCGTAGCCAGGGTCACTCGTAAATTTTCTTCACTAATGGTCAAGGTATCCAGAAGTACACTGATGTTATCGATCCAATTCTCTGCTACTCTTGGGTCCGATTCTCCCCTGAACAGGGAGGGGAAACGATGCTTGAACTCCCTCAATGCGGTCATTTTCCTCATCTCGCCGTAAACTCCGTCAAGTGGAGGCGGAGGCGGGAGAGGTGTTGCTTGCCGCTCCAACAAAGTCTGCACCGTCCTTGGATCTTGTCTATGGCTCTCTCCATCTTAGCCACCATCCCACTAGTCCATTAAATATGTTCTTTTATTTATCAAAATATTGATGTGTGTCGCAATTATCACTTTTCTTATTCAAAATGAATTTTTCATTACCATTTCTCCGGTCTAAGATGTCTAAGATACTATCTTCTGCGTAGTTCACTTAATTATAATTTTAGAATGCATCATAGGAATAAGTATTAGGTTGGTCTATTACAATACGAAATAGGTTAAAGAGATTAATTTTTTATATTTTGCCAATTATATAATTTTTATGTATCAATTATTATTAATTAACCTTTTAAATATATTATATAAACCTATAAAATGAATAATTTAAATTTAAGCCAGTGATATATTACTCAAAAGCATAGTTTAAAATTTTAAACACTCATTTTTATAACATAATATCATGCATTTAAAATAATTGAAAGTAAATTGATACTTAAATGTAACTAGGAAGTTATATAAATTGTGCTAAATGAGGAGTTCAAATATAGACTAATACTATTAGTTTTCGTTGATAGATATTTTTTTTTTTTCACTCTTTAATACGTTTTGGCTGATGCATATTATGTATATTTGATTTGGTCAAGTATAGTCTATAATATATAGAGATATCGCCAAGATAATATGTAGCACCAATATATTGTGATACATATATTTTTTCTTAAAAATATTTTTAAGCCGTTATGGTCAATGTATCTCCGATATATCTGTCAGTACAATAAGTATCATCAATATATTGCTATTTGACTGTATAGTTTTAGAACCGATATTTAGATTATTGATTAAATATAATTAAACCCCACTCAACACATAACAATATCTTTCATTTACCATGATTCTACAAAAAAGACATTTCAAGGTGAACTCTAAGACCCTCATTTCTTCTCGATTGTGAGAGTGTTGGGTAAAATTTTGGATGTATGCAAGTCTTCATAAGACACGTACATCAGGTTATAACATGACTCAAATCTGGAATCTCTAATTTTTAAATTAGAGTGTCTATCAATTAAGCTACCCCTGCGAGACATACACAAAGTAAATATTATAGCTTATCATAGCCTGATATAAAAAAGATTTTTTCATATGAATCTATGTTAAGATTTTTGAAGATTTAATACAAATGCTCAGGCCTCAGGCAATAGTTAACGTCTAAAATTTCGCTGCATTAACGTTTGTTGTAGTATTATAATTTAATCATGAAATTAGCATGCTATTATTTCGGTGTTTAAGACACAATTATTATTTTTTTGACATTTAAATGACAGAAATTAAAGATTGCTTAATGATTGAAGGTTTACTCTAGTTAACTCACTCCACAGTCTTCTAAAAGTGATGTAACATTAAGGCGCAAAGCACTTCTCCACTTCTAATTTTATAAATTATGCCCTTAATATTTTTCTACTTTATCTATCTTAACTATAAAATATAAAATAGATAATAATTAAAAGATTTAAATTTCTTTTAACACTTTTTGATATAAAACTTTTAAATATTCATCAAATGAATATTTATTATTAATTACTTAAAATAATTGACTCGCTTTTATTGACTGCAATAGATCCATCGTAGATCTTCAGTTAAGTATAAGACATATTTTGGACCAATTATAAAGTCGCAATTTTAAGCTCTTCTTATTTTCATAATTTCAATTTTTTATTTATTAAATTTTCTCATCTTAGCGTCATTATTATCGTCATCAAATAAAATAATCCTATCCGTCTAAGGTCAGTTTTTTTAATTCTAATTTTGCATTTGACCTTATCATAAATTATACATACAGTCACTCCAATGTTATAGCTCAGCTGCTCCTTGAACTACCATAGTTCATCCTTTTGCTTCCACAAGGCTTCTCGTTCAAGTTGTCCCTCCCAATGCACAAAGTACTCTTTGTACGTTGGACTCCACACCTGCTCGTCATTCTTTCGGCTAAGATGCGCTTCACTATTTTGTCAAGCGATGTGAGCATTATCGATGAAGTTCTTTGTGAAAAGTCTTTGCTTGTTCCTGTCTTCATGGCATGGCTTGAGCATTCCCACATGGAAGACGTGAATCTTCAACCAGGCAAGAAGTTGAAGTCTGTAAGAAACTTTGTCTATCTTCTTCTCTATGGTAAAGGGTCTTTCATACCTTCAAACCAATCAATTTTGGACCTTTCAAAATACTTTGAACTGGTGAGGAAGCACTCGAACCTAAACTTGTCTCCTACCTTGAACTCCACATGCCACCACTTCTCATTCGTCCATTTCTTCATTCTCTTCATGACCTTCTCGAGATGAGCTTTGGCAATGTCGGTCCGCTCCTGCCATTCCTTAGTGTACTGTAGGCAATCAAACTACTCCCCCGTGTAGTCCCTAGAGACCGAGTGAGGTGCCAAAGGTTGTTGCCCTGATGCAAGATCAAATGGTCTATGTCCTAATGCCTCACTTCGTCTCAAGTTGTAGCAAAACTATGCCACATCAAGAAGTTGTACCTAATCCTTCCAATTTCCACTAAGGAAATGCCTTAGGTATTCATTGCTCCATAGAAGTCCATTCCAAGGATTACCTTGAAGTCGTCTAATGAAACAATGGAGAAGTTTGCTTCGTCTTTCCACATCGACATAACTCGACATCTTTAACTATCCCGAAGATGGGTTGAGCTTCAGAATTCATCGCATTCATCTTACTATCATCTTTCTCAAGTTTGAGACTCAACCTCTTGGCCTCCTCTAAATTGAAATTGTGCATCGTACTTGTATCCACCAATGTCCGTGTATGTCGTCCATTGAGCTCAATGTTGTCAAACATTAGTTCTCTCCTTTGTGACTTAGGCTCTCTCTTGTCATTCCCATTGAGAGCATTTAGCATCCTTAGTGTGTTGAGTCAGAACTCCTCCCTTCGTTCAACTTGGACTACGCTGATGGCCTTATTTTATGGGTAGTCTCTAACCTAGTGATCTCCATCACAAAGGGAACAACTCACCTTCTCAGCCATGTAGCACTTTGTGTAACTAGTCTTCTTTCTCTCCCTTGGAGCATCCCTATTCTCTCTCCCCCCTCTCACCTTTGCCCTTGCTATGGGCCTTTGCATGTTTGTTATTTGAAGACTCACCAATGGCCTCATCTCTAAACTCCACAAGGTGCTCAACTGCGGCAAGTACCGAAGACAAGCCCTTGACCCCCTATTTGGTGAGCTCCTTCTGCCCACTTCTGGAGTAAGTCCATGAAGAAGAAGAATTGGTCCTTTTTCGACATGTCGGTTATGTCTAGCATAAAAGTAGTGAACTACTTCACATAGTTACAAATCAAACTTGCGTCTGCTAAATGCTTCAGGCTTTTCGTGCAAGGTACTCCACATTCTAAGGTAGGAACTACAACTTCAGTTCTTTCTTAAGCTTGTGCCACATCTCGATCTTGAAGAGCCCTTTCTCCATGTCTCTGTAGTGTCCATGCCACCATAGCATAGCATCGTCCGTGAGGAACATGATGACCGTATTGAACTTGTCTGACTCATTTTCCATCTTGAAAACTTTGAAGTAGTCCTCCATTTGCCAAAGGGATTTGTCCAACACCTTCACATCCCTGGTCCCATTGAAAGGCTTCGGCTCCGAGATCTTGAACTTAGAAACTTCACGAAGTGTTGACGTCTCGACACCATTGGAAACTACCGTCTCAAAGACCATCACTTTAGCTCTAAGCTCCTCATTGGAAATCCTCAAACCATGTCCCTCTTTGGTAAATGACTCCTCCATCATAGATAGCTCAGCCTTGAGGACATTGATCCCCTCACGTAGTCCACCTTCGACCTCTTTGGTTGCCATCAAACAAGTTTGTTGGAGTTCCCCAACTCATCCAACTTCTTCTCCCCGTCAGTTATGATCAATTCGAGATGTCCAAAGCAAGACTCCATTGCCTTGTGCTCCTCCAAGAACAACCTCTTTTTCTATTTTGAAGGTCCGGCCTCTTGGGTAACTTGTGATGATGACATCATGATCGAACTAGACTTTGATGACCAACTGTCACAGATTTAGAGTTGCACTCAAGATTTTCCCGTGTGGCACTTGAACAACACCCAGATCATTGAACAAATCAACCATGCTCAGTCAAACTCAAGACCAATTCATTTAAACTCTCACTCAAATCAAACACAAGACACAAGCAAACTTGCTTGGAATTGAGAACTTGTATTGCACTTGAGAATGTACAACACTTGAGAAGTGGGTTGCTAATGAGGACCTAACCCATATATAATCAGTACAAACCTTGGAAATGAGTGACTAAGATTGTGCCACTTGGAAAACATCCAATGGTCGTGGAAAAATCTAGAATCTTCAATACCTTTCTACCAATATCTACACTCACAGAAACTTCCAGAAGGTTTCTAGATCCTTCCATCTACAATGTTCATGTAGAAAACTTCTATGTGCATAGTCTACAAAATTGTGAGGTTAAATGAAGTTAAGCATTTGGGTGTAACAATAGGCATCTATATTCTAACTTTGTCTGTTTATCTTTTCTTTACCACCCAACACTCTGCTCAATGAAAGCATTGTGGATTTAATGACTAAATTATAAAATCGTTCTTTGAACAGATGTGAGACTGTTATGTCACTAAACACCAATAAATGCTCTACATTGCTCACCTCACACCGATCCTAGTAATAATATCCCAGTCGAATCATCTATGAAGTTCTACTGTAGAGTATGTTAGTACCCCGGATTGCCGAGTCACCTATTGTCAATTTCATGACATAGGTGAAGACTTGACTCGAAAGATTGAAGCAATGAACAAGACTCAAGTGTTAGTTGAATCAAGTTCAACTGGAAGATCATTGAAGATTCAACAGATCAACAAGTGTATGGCAATCACACAAAGGTAAATTAGCCATAGATGACTTTAGGTGGTACCCAACACCATAGGATGCCCATTCCTAGGCTTAGATCTCACATCTGAATAATCATAAGAATCCTAGTAAGTGTTTGAGAAACCAACAGTATGAATTGGAACCCAACTTGGAAATATGAACACATTGTCAGGGACGACACATCGTGTCAGTGATCAATCTCCATATGATAGGGACGATCATTCGTGGGTTTGTGTTGCACCGTCTGGAATATAAAGGGTTATGGATGGAATGGACTGTCAAACACAATTGGTCTCAGGACGATACATTCGTGCTCACGATGTATTGCTGGGACAAAGTCGATCCAATCGTGCATATAATCAATCGCCCTTGGCTTAGACAAATTTGGACTTTCATTCACAGTCATGTATCAGACAACCGATCGTGCAGACGACCCTTCGTCTGGTGTTGGGACAACCAATCGCCTACACGATCAATCGCCTGAAGCCATTCATCTGGCGGCGACCTATCGTGTAGTGTAGAGCACGATACATCGCGTGCACGAACAATCACTAAGATAGGACCTTCCCTAGGCTTAGAACTCATATTGGCAAATTAGTCCAAGCTTAGAGTAAATGGACCAATGCCTTGGAGCTCCTTGATCATATCTTGGAAAAATTTGGGCTGTCAAAATGTCATGAGTTGTGAGACTCTTTTGACCAACCAAATGTATTATTAAACTGGTCAAACCACATGGTTGGATATAGAATTAAAAGAGCTTTTCATTGAGCCCAAGAACACTCAAATCAGAGTTTGGGAGCCCAAGATATGGTCATTTTAGTGGAGAACGCTTTTGCTGAAAATTGTTTCTGCGACCGATCTGAGCACGATCAATCGTGAAGTGACAATCATCGTCCGTGTTAGTTTTCTATCCGTTGGGAAACCATTAATACGCAACGGTAACATTCCAATGGCTCTTTTGGACACACGATTGATTGCCGGTACATGACCGATCGCCCGTATGAATTCGGAATTCACTTGTTTGGCTATATATACCTCAAACTCTTATGTAGGGCCATCTCTACCACAAGGGAAGTAAGGGGGTTGCCTTAGGCCTCCATTTAGGAAGGCCACAATCTTCTCTTATCTCTTGATTTCTTCTAAAAAAAAAAATTTATCCAGTCAAAGTGCTTCAGTCGCCCTTCTTCTATTTTTGCTCTGTTTCTCCTTCTATGATTTTCTCTCCTCTGCTTCTTCTTCTATATTTTTTCTAGGAGGGAGAGTTGAGACTTGAGAGAGGCCTCTGCTTTTTTTTTTTCTAAGTTTTGTTTGGGAGGGAGATTTGAGACTTGAGAGAGGATACAAAGGAAGAGAGGGTCTAAACCCCGTGGTGTCTGCTCCATCAATTAATTTTTTCCTTTCTTCAATGGAAGTTGGTGGTTTGATGGAGCAAAACTTTGCATTAGTTAATTTTTTCCTATTAAAAGCATCGGTTATAAACAATAGAATACAAACATCTGAATACTCTACCTTAGTATAAATACAATGCTTTTAAAAGAGGTTAACAAAGTATTAATAATATAATTTATTATTTATATTTTGTATGATATTTATAAGATGCCTAATATAATTTTCAAATTATAAATATACTTAGTATTATTATCAGATGAATATGATGCCTTAACAAATGAAAATGATATAAATAAATAAATAATAATATAGTTTTAGTTTTATTATTTAGGAAAAAACCTCTATTGATACTTTTTATATTAAGACTTAATATTAACACTATTTTTTAAAGGCAATCATATAAGTATTATTATAGTAGATCAAGTGATTTCTTCAATTCAAAGTAGGTTTGAACAATTTCAAAAATGTGAAGATATTTTTGGTTTTTTATTTAATTTTAAAAAATTAAAATCATTAAATGATGATAATTTGAAAAAATATTGTCTTAATCCTGAATGTTTTTTGAAACATAACGAGCTTTCTAATATAGATGGTTTAGATTTGTTTTCAATGTTAAAATTCTTAAGAGAACTTTTACAAACATAAATAATAACTCCAATTGAAAATTTTAATTATATAAAAAGACTAAATTCTTTTTTAAGGGGAGCAATTTAGACACGGGCAAAATCTTTCTACAGACACGGGTTTTCGGTTTTTAGCTGGAAATTACCGTTCCCTTTCGCTTCAGCAGTGGTCCAGATGTGAGATATACCATCAGATCGTTCGGACGATTATTCCATTCTTCCGGACGATCTGCAGATGCTACAGTAATATTGTATTGTTTAAATAATAAAATCTCATTTAAAAATTTAAGTTATTTTTTAAGCACTGTGTATTTCCAAAATTTCTTAAATTAAATATCCGAACTAATTACAATAACCTTGAAGATCTTTTGACACTCCCAAATGTGTTTTCAGCACAATCGATGAATATATTTGTAAAATACTGTGTTTTAAGCATTTGGGAGTGTCAAAAGATCTTAAAGTCTTAAATTATTTTTATCAGGTTATCATAATTAGTCTGAATTTTTAATTTGAGAAATTTTGGAAATACACAGTGGTTAAAAAATAACTTTAAAATTTTAAAGGAGATTTTATTATTTAAATAATGTAGTATTACTGTAGCATATGCAAACCGTCCGGACGAATGGAATTTAGGAATGAATAATCGTCCGAATGATCCGATGGTCTGAACAACGGAAAAATGTTCTTATCTCACATCCGGACCACGCTGACGCGGAAGGGCAACGTGGTAATTTCCACCAAAAATCACAAATCCCGTGTCTGCAGAAAGATTTTGCCTGTGTCTAAATTGCTCCCCTTTTTCAAATGCTTATATTGCATACCGAATATTATTGAAAATACATGTAACAATTGATTCTATAGAAAGAAGTTTTTCAAAATTAAAATTGATAAAATCTTACCTACGATCAACAATGTTACAAGAAAGATTAAGTGAATTAGTCATATTATCAATTGAAAATGATATTTTAACAAAACTTGAATACAAAAATTTAATTAGTAATTTTGCATCTCAAAAAAGCAAGAAAAGTAGATTTATGATAAATTATTTTTATCATATATAATTAAATTTTTTATTAAATATTATTTATGATAATATGTTAAATACCAAGAATGCCCATTTAGAATTTCTACCTTAGGCCTCAACTTATGTCTGGACGGCCCTGCTCTTATGAGTGGGGTTGAACCCTTCAACTTGGAACATCTTAAGGCATCCCTAGTGACCCCAAACCTCTCTTAACCCCCTCTCTAAGAACTTTACTTGGTGAATCATCTAATATCCAATCATGTTGATTGAGATTAAGAGAGAGAGAAAATCAAATCTAGGATAACTATTGGTGTATCTTAAATCCTACAGATCTTACCCAAGGATTGTGATTGAGCATACACAAGGCACATCTTCGACATCGTCGACATCATATGGGGAAGGACATCTTCAAGAAGCACACATCTATAAGGTTGAGCTATCAAAAGGCAAGTGCTTCTTAGGTTTGATTTTAATTTTCAAATCATTGTGAAGTGGATTAAAACAAGGGGCTTGAACCACTTTAAAAAGTATAGGGATAAGAGTTGGGTGAAATTCCCAACTAATTGATTAGGTGAAAGTCCTAATCTATTAGTGTGGGTGTAATTCCCCACTTTGTAAATTGGAGATAACCCAAGGTTTGGTGAGTCTCAATAATGGATGCAGGTTAGTTAACCGAACCACGGATCTAACCTTTAAAGAATTCCGTCCTCGAAATTAAAATCTGACTCAAACCTCTAACCTCAAACAAGGTTGGAAACTACTTCTGCAGCGTTGTCTCATCCTTCCAAATAGAAGTTTCTCTGCCATTGTGTTGCCAAACCACTAAACCAAGCGGATAGTCTTGCCCCGAATCCTCTGCTCCCCGGAATCCTTGATCCACATTGGTCCTCCTCATAGGTAATGTCCTAGTTGAGCTCTACGTCTTCCAGTTAATCATATGCGACGGATCATGATGATTCTAAAGCATCGAGACATGGAAGACAGTACTCAGGAGAGGCACGGAGGAAATGCAAATCTGTAGGCCACTTCTTTGATCCTCTCTAGTACCTCAAACAGACCAATATACCGAGGCGATTGCTTTCTCCGACGCCCAAACCTCTGAATCCGAAGACACGGTCTCCAACAACAAACTCATGTGCCCTCCTCTGACGATCAACACAAACTCTTCTGCCGGCTCTAAGTAGTCAACAATCCCTGCTTGATCAGTCTCACCTGTTCAGTAGTCTCCCTGACCATGTCTGGTTCTAACCATTGTATCACTGGTCTCCATGTAACGCAAGGGTGATCTACACGGCCTGCCATACAATGACTCATGCAATACCATCTTGAAACCGGACTGATTGTAGATGAACTCAACCAAGTGTAAGTGGCTCTTTCAACTACCGCCATGATCCAAAACACAAGCTCGGAGCATATCCTCTAAGATCTGCATAGTCCGCTCTGACTGGCCATCTGTCTGTGGATGGAATGTTGTACTGAAACATAACTGCGTACCTAGATCTTTCTGTAACCTCAGCCAGAACTGATAAACAAACCTTGAGTTCCAGTCTGAAACCATCAATATAGGCACATTACGAGGTCTGACCACCTCCGTCAAATATAACAAGCTCAAAGTCTCAAGAGAATCTGTAGTTTTCAAGCTAATAAAATGACCCGACTTAGTCAATCGACCAGTATGACCCACGCTGCATCATGTCTCTGAGGAGACTTTAGTAAACCAGCCACGAAGTCCATAGTAATGCGATCCCACTCCCAATCGGAGACCGACAGATGTTGCAATTTACCAGTTGGTCTGAAGTGGTCTGCGTTGACCTGTTGACAAGTCAAACAGTGGGTCACAAACTCAGCTACTGATCCCTTCATACTTCTCCACCAGAATTGTTGATGCAAGTCATGGTACATCTTTGTGTGTCTCGGATGCACAACAAACCTTGTGTGATGAAAGTGTCGTAATATCTCGTCGCGACACTGTCCGGATATGGGTACAAAAGCCTACCTTAAAAGGTTAAACAACCATCTCATCTCATAGCCCATCCAAAGGGTCCACTGCCATTGGTCATGGTATCTCTCAATGTAATGCGCCTCTCATTGGTCTGCTGAGCTCTTAAAACTCTGACATAAATCTCTGGCTAAACAATCGTGCGGCAAAAATCTGGACGCCCTATCCTCCGATTAGACTCGATAAGGCTGACCTTGCTCTGCGACTCAAGGCGTCCACAACTACGCTTGCCTTACCAGGGTGGTAAGACAACACGAAGTCCTAGTAGCCAAAGTACTCCATCCAGTGCCGGCCCTGAGATTTCAGGGCCCCTAGGCTAACTCTTAAAATGGGCCTTTTATACACTCACAAAAAATAAAATAATACAACTTTTTTTTACAAAAGTGCAAAACATCCAAATAAAATATCATGATCAAATTTATAACAAAGTATTATATAAAATTTATTCTTCTCGAATTTTGAGATGCAAAATTACTAATTAAATTACTATATTTAAATTTTTTTAACATATCCTTTTCAATAGATAAGATAGCTAATCCATTTAATCTTTCTTATTACAAATTTAATTTCCACTTGTGTCATGCATGTTGATTTTTTATTTTTTATTACTATTTTATTGTATTTAAAAAAAGTGGTTGGCATGCTAAAGTATATAATGCATTGAAAATAACTTATAAAGTAAAATTATATTCAAAAATTAACAGTCAATTATAAACTATAAAACACAAAATTGTCATTTTAATTTAAACCCATTTTCTTTCCATTCAACCATATATATTAAATTGAACACTAAGTTTCTCATTTAGGGACTTCTTTAGGTCACACTTTTATTAAAATTTCTCAAAAAAAAATGATAAGAATAATGACTAGTTAAAATTTGAATTTTATATAATCATTTTAATCTTATAATAGAGTCAATTAATCATCTCAATTCTTAATTTCAAAAAAAAAAAAATTACTACATGATAAATGTTTTTTATCATAATGTTTAATTCATTTTATTAGAATTATATATTTAAAATTTGAAAAAAAAAATTAGGCAAATCAGTAAAATGGATACTCCCCAAGTTGGTTGAAAAATTGAACAAAGCATGAATCAATCGCTCAACCTTTGGATTGTGGATAAGACACGTTACCACTACACCACAAATTTATTTTGCTTATGAGATAAACATTAAAATAAAGTTATAAATAAAAGGAGCGGGAACTTAAAAATTAAACCTGACTTGGGGGCTCTAGGCGGCGGCCTAGTTCGCCTAAGGGCAGGGCTGGGCCTGACTCCATCCACCATCTTTTTCTCATGCTCAGTTCATTCTGGGTGAACAAATATAAGTAATGTCTCCAAATCTTAAGTGCAAAAACTATAACCGCTAACTCCAAGTTGTAAGTAGGATAATTTTGTTCATGGGTCTTAAGTTGTCTTGAACCATAAGCTACCACTTTTCCATCCTGCATCAGTAAACAGCCCAAACCATCACTGGAAGCATCACAGTAGACCGCACAGCCACAGTCCCTCTTTGGCACTACCAATACCGGAGCGGAGGTCAAACTCTCATTCAACCTCTAGAAGGTTGTCTCACAAGCTTCGTCCCAAACAAATGGCACATTCTCGTGGGCCAACCTTGTCATGGTCGTGGAGATCTTGGAAAAACCTTTGATGAATCGCCAATAGTAACCCACGAGACCCAAAATCTTCGGATCTCGATCATACTCCACGGTCGTTCCCACTTCATAACGGTCTCAACCTCAGCCAGATCTACGGTCACCTCTTCAGCTGACACATCGTGTCCCAGAACTGAACCTCTGGCAACTAAAACTCACATTAGATATACTTCGAATAAAAACGATGATCCCTCAAGATTTGGAGTACAGTTCTCGGATGCTGCTCATGCCCCTCCTCTGATGTTGACTATATCAAGATGTCGTCGATGAACACTACTATAAATTGGTCCAGGTATAGCCTGAATATCTTGTTCATTAGGGCCATGAATGTCGTTGTGGCACTAGTCACCCCAAATGGCATCACCATAAGCTAAAAGAGTCCAAAACGAGCGCGGAAGACGGTACTCTCAATGCCACACTCCCGCACCCTCACCTGATGGTAACCCGAAAGAAGGTCTATCTTGGAAAAGCACTTAGATCCTCTCAATTGGTCAAATAGATCATCAATCCTTGGCAATGGATACTTGTTCTTCACTATAACTTTGTTCAACTACTGATAGTCGATGCACAGTCTCATGAAACCATCTTCCTTCTTAGCAAACAACATTGGTGCATCCAGAGATGAAGTGCTAGGCCGAATGAAGCTAAAGAATTCTAACTCCCTGAGTTGTGTCTCCAACTCAAAAATCTTTACCGGTAATCAATGCACAAACTCAAAGAGCCATCCCCTTCTTGGTCAACAAGGTCGGTGCACTCCAAGGAAGGCGCAAGGTCAATTGTAGCCAAGAGACTCCAACTCCCCCGAGCTAACTCTTCAGCTCCAACACCTCTACTAGCACCACCCGATAATGAGTAATTGAAACAGGTGTCACACCGGGGGAGCAGATCCACAACAAACCTTATCTCCTGACATGACGGCAAGCCAAGGAACTTCTCCGGAAAGACATCTGGAAGCCCTCGGACCACGCGAGGTATCTCGACGTCTGCCAACCCCAAACTCTCCCTTACTCAAGGTAGCCACCAAGCTGCACAACTCCTCCACGCTTAGACTGTAAGTTGTGAGCCGCTCGCAAATGCATGCACTACAAGGAACTGACTTGTCACCTGCTTACAATAACAGTCCAAGGTAACCTGAAGGGAGCACGACCAATCCATCCCAAGATGACGTCGAACTCTAACATCTCCAAAACACATAAACCGATCTCCAACGCTAACTCCAAAGGTCAAAATGCACAATCCACAAATCTGGTCCACAACCAGTGAAACTCAAAACAAAAACAGAGGGGGGGACACTGAAAACGGGCAATACACCGGTCAAGAGATAAAAAAACAATCATGTACCCCACTTAAAGCGTTGACCTCCCAACTCACTCATACATCAAGATCGGCCCATACACTGGGCCCACTAGAGTCTCATCGGTCAACCCTACTAATCTGACCTAAACAAGCCCTTAGCAAAGCCGTAAGTACCTTTAGCCATAACACTGGACCTGCGGAAGTCCTAGAGCCAGACATACAACCACTAGCTCGGCCCCTAGACACTCTTTGTAGTCCTAAGCCCAAGAGGGACCTAACCAAGAAACTATGCATACCAAGCCCGTCAACATCTCATGGAATTCCATCGGCTATCTACAGAGTAAGCCGGTCGGTCTCACTCGAAAGACGCCCATAGATCTCCAGTGAATATCTATATACCAAATATAACCACAAGCGAGACCCACACACGGTGACTTCGCACACAAAAACAAAAAAATGAGCCCCCTAAGAGTCCAGGGGATGAACCCCTAATACAACATCCTATCCACGCTGGAATCTAAAACAATCTCACCTCCATCATACGTCGCAAAATAGTCCTGCGAGGCGTGCAACATCATTACGCCCTCGCATACTAAAATACCAATGATCTCTCTACCAATGCCTAGTCGGCCTCAAGGGCTCCCGCCTGTTTGGCAACCAGGAGATAACAACGACAAGACTCAAATATAGTTTGAAGTCCCCGTGGCTCCATCACGGTGCTCAAACCAATCTGAATATTCCACCGACACGCCTTCAAAGAGAGGACTCCTCTCAACGTGGGTCCCACCGAGGAACACCTCTAATTACTCTAAGGAGTAAGACAAACATGACTCCAAACCTAGAGATCCATGTCTCACAGCTCCCATGGCCACGCTGCAGTGCTCCTCCCAACAATCAAACTCATCACGTCATCATACTTCAAATATAGTCAACCACATCAGTATCATACTCATCATGTGAATCAAAAGTATATAATGAGTTACTTGAACACACATCTCTATGTCCGACATGATTGTGTTTGTACCTTATAAATAAATACACAATACATTACCAATATCTTCTACATATCATATTCAGTATCCCTTTGTTCACTTAGAAATTTCCACAATTGTACATAGTTGACAGGAGTACAGCTGGACCGATCCCATGCAAAATCATCAATTTCAACAGTTGCCCCTTACCGAGTGGCTTAGAAAATAGAGGGTCCACTTCGGGTCACTCTGTCACGCCCCGACCCGAAGGGTCGGCCCGGAACGGAACTGATTTTTTTTTTTTGAAAAAGGTAAACTAACACAAGCATACTCATTGGGCCGAATCAACGGTTAGGCCCAAAGGTCACACATGATCCCAACATGTGGACTCAAACACATACCATAAGTCCACCCAACAATAGACATAGAAAATAAAAACATCAATCTATACTTCCAAACATTGAATTATTATTCAAAACATTATCATATAGAATCTCCAACCATTGATTCATTATTACAAAAACACATCAGAGTAGCTATAGAAACGCAGCAGTCCTAGTTCAACCCATTAACACACGCCAAGTACCACACTCGGTACTGTACAAAGGAAAATGGTTCCAAGAACCAGAAGGCACAAAAACAAGGGTGTTCCTCTCAGTGGGAATCCCAGAGCAACGCCGCAGATTATCCACTCTAAGCTTCAAACAGAGGGTTCTCCTCTTCGGGTTCATCTCCTGAAAGGTGAGTGGGGTGAGCTAACTAGCCCAGTGAAGGAAATATAACAATGCAGTTTTTAAAGTAAACAACAAGTTAGTACATAATCAACAGTTGTATTATAATATCCCATGCTTGATAATAGAATCACCATATCAAGTAAAGTCTCATCATTATTTCCATCATTTCATCATTTTTTCCATTACTGCTGTCATCCAATGTAGCCTCTAGATCCCATATTAACAATCATAGTATTAAGTCCTGACACGGTCAAAATACATCCTTGCAAGTATATCTCCGGCTCTCACATAGCCGGTACTGACACCTTTCGGGTCAGCAACTGATGCCCACAGTCCACCCATGGTCCAGTAGACATAAACCATTCTTGCAAGTATATCTCCGGCTCTCTCATAGCCAGTACTGACACCCTTCGGCTCAGCAACTAACGCCCACAGTCCACCCATGGTCCAGTAGACATAAACCATCTCTCATATGGCTGATGTTGATTCAATAGTCCAGACACGTGGAAGCCGTAATACACATTTCATCTGATCATAACATCTACCAGCATCATAAGCACTCTTACCATAGTGCGTCGAGTCTAGGCCAGCATCATAAGCATCCTTACCATAGTGCGTCAAGTCTAGGCCAACATCATAAGCACTCTTACCATAGTGCGTCAAGTCTAGGCCAACATCATAAGCACTCTTACCATAGTGCGTAATGTCTAGGCACATGAGTGGGTTCATCAAATCTGAAACCACCCATTGCTCAATGCTCGTATCATAATAAAACTTGTTTACATATCTTGCAGAGTTAAGTTCTGTCACCTTGATTGTCTGGTTGCGCGGTCTCTATTCAAACAACAGACAAGTGCACAATCAATATACACAGCATTCATACATAGCATGTACACATACAAGCAGTATTTCGAAATCATACTGGTTTTTCCCAAAACATCCAAGGTACATGGAATTGAGTCTCCTACTCGGTTTCTATCCTTTTTAAATTATAATCATCCACAAGATAATAATATAAATAAAAAGGGGCTCAGTCCAAAACTCATATTGTCTTCTGGGCATTGACTAGATCGACTTATTGAGTTAGGTCTAAATCTTCGGGTCACTTCTCAGTTGTCTTCTGGATAGGATCAGATTTGACATTTTGAGTCAGGCCTCGAGGTCACTCAGTGCCCGACTATATATCGTCGGCATGGAAGTGAATCACTCAGTGCCCGACCAATAGGGTTGGCCTGGAAGCGAATACAATAATATTTACACTATAAGTAATAAGAGAAGAGGGTTAGTACAATTTTAATTAACAAAATGGGGTACTAACATCACATCACATAATCTAACAAAATTTTATTTTATTTTTGAATAAAATAATAATATTTATTTATTCAATCATTTATTAATTTTTTTTTTTCAAAAGGTACTAACACCACAATCACAAGTATCAACATAACCTAATAAATATATATATATATATATATATATATATATATATATATATATATTTTTTTTTTTTTTTTTTTTCTTCTTCTTCCTCCCTTCACTGTCTACAACAGACAGTGAACAACCGGGAATATATGAAAAACGAATCTGGAAAAGGGGGGTTTCCCGGATTCGGTTTTCATATCTGATCGGTCCGATGGATTCCTCGGGAGTCCTTTTTCTATAGGGAGAGGTTTGGAGCTTTGAAGCTCACCGGGCCATCCGATCTTAAACTTGAAAGCTCACCGGTACAAGAAACCCATGGTTTTTCCTTAAACTTTAAACTAGTTTTTCTCACTGAAAACAGGGCCAAAACTTGTTTTTCTTGATTCAAAATCGACTGAAATCAAAAGGGGAATTCAATGGATACCTTCAATGGAGTTCCTGGGCTGAGAAATCCGGACTTTGAAAATTTCCCCCTAAAATCTTACAGGTGAAAAATTGGGAAAACAGAGAGGAAATCGGCTGGTTTTCGTTTGAGAATAGAGAGCTTAAGAGAGAAGAGAAGGTGAGTGGGAGTTTGATCTGAAGAGAGGGGATCCTTTTATAGAAAAACTGGCCGGGAAAAGGGGCGAACTGGCCACTGCATGCGGTTGCATGTGGTACTTGGTGACGGCCCAAACAGTAACAAGTTTGGGGGTTGCAGATCAGCCCTTCAAATTTTCCATTTTTGCAAAAAGGTGTTGGTTTTAATAAAAATCTGATTTTTAACTAAAACATGTTTTTAGAAGCTCCAAAATTTTGATCCAACCTTAGAGATAGGTTGGGTTTTAAAAACCTTAATCACCATAAAAATTTTGGAATTTAACTCTCACTAAAAATCATTTATTTAAATAAAAATCACATTTTAACACTATTTACTTAAATAAACACATGTTAAAATAAACAATTTAGAAATCTCCTTTTGGGGTGCCAAAGAATAACTAGACCATTCTTAAAATGGTCTACCATAAACTACTTGTTTCAAAATTTATCTCATTTCCAAAATCCTTTAAATAATTATTTCTCTCTTTCGGGGTTTTGACGGGCGAATTTAAAATACTATTTTCTGAAAATAAAATTATTTTAAAATTAGAAATACAAATCCTTTATTAAAGAGAATATTATCCATCAATAATATTCACATAACAACATAATTTATAAAATAATAACTATAAGCGGTAAATTATCAAAATGCCCCTCTAGCTGGATGAGCTGGATCACTGAGCTTTCGAGCTCGGATTGGGCCACACTTGGGCTTTTCCTCAAAGCCCTAACCGTAATCTTTGATATTAACCGGTTAAACACAAATATTAAGCTAAAACACGCCTAATCTGGGGCAGGGTTTTACACACTCCATGTCTAGGGGTAAATATTTGAGATATGCAAATGCATGCTAAACCGTGATAAGTCCTCTCACAGTGTGTATAGAGTCCAAAATCCGAAGCGAGCAAGAAGCTTGATGGGTTGAAGGAAGCTTAATCTGTTGAAACAATGATGAACGAATAAGTAAATAAAGCAAAACAGGCTAAAAAGAGACCGAACAGAAAACAAGCCTAAAATTGGACTGCGCCCTAAATGGGTTGGCTTGAAAATGGGCCTAGAAACGGGTCGGGCTTGAAAATGGGCCTGGTGAAATGGGTTGGGCTTAAAAACGGGCTTAAAATGGGCCAGACCGAAGAACTAGGCCTGTCAAAAGTGGGCCAGACCAGAACTGGCTAGATCGGGCCAAGTCTGGGCCTGGTTGGGCGGAACAAATGGGCCAAATCCAAAACTGGGCTGGACCAAATATGGGCTTGGCCTAACCGGGCCAGATTCTAACCAGTCTATTGGGTCGGGTCTGGGCCAGTGGGCCGAGCAGTTGGGTCACAATCCAAGCCTAAGGGTTTGGTTAACTCGGGATCCCAACCGACTTCACTCAGAAACTTGGTCGAATCAACCTAGTTGTCCAAACTGAGTTGGGAAAAGGGGAAAGAAAGGGGGAATTCCAGAAAAAAATTGGGAAAGGGAAGGAAAAGGGGGGAATTCGAGCGAAAATCAAGGAATAACATGTAAAAACCAAAGGAATTCGATGAAAACCAAAGAAAACGGGGAAAAATGCGAGAAATCATCAAAGAAGAGGGAAAGAAGAAAAAAAGGAAAAGGGATTTGGGAAGAGAAGAAATGAGGAAGAAGGGGATTACCAGGAATTCGCATGGATGGCAGAAAACCCAATGGCTGGAAGCAAAAGTCCTAGTGCTGCAGCTGGAAACATCGGCACGACCGGTACTCGGAATGGAAGGGAATGACATCGACAAAGAAAAAGAGAACAGTGGGAATTGCGAGAGAGAGAAAGAGAGAGAGAGAGAAGAAGGGGGATCTGAGAGAAAAAGAGATCAGTGGGAAAACCGACGTTGTATTTTGATAAATTTTAAATCAAAACAGATAAAAGCAAAATTCAAAAGTCAGGAGAAATCGTGTGATTTTCAAACATTTTTCATGAGAGCACACATAATAATTCAAAATTACTAAATTACCCCTTCGAACTCCCGATCTCGGGGTTAGAGAAACTGAGGCCTACCATGGGCTCCACGCTCTCAGCAAAGCCACCAAAGTCCTGTAAACAACTTTGAGAATCAGAAATTCTCCAAAAAATGGAGAAAACTTGGAATGGGTCATTACAATTGGTGTATCTTAAATCCTAGAGACCTTACCCAAGGATTGTGATTGAACATACAAGGCACATCTTCGACATCACATTGGGAAGGACATCTTCAACAAGCACACATCTACAAGGTGAGCTATCAGAAGGCAAGTTATTCTTAGGTTTGATTTTAATTTTCAAGTCATTGTGAAGTAGATTATATCAAGGGGCTTGAACCACTAAAAAAATTAGAGGGATAGGAGTAGGGTGAAATTCTCAACCAATTGATTTGGTGTCCTAATCTATTAGTGTGGGTGTAATTCCCCACTTAGTAAATTGGACATAATCCAAGATTGGGTGTATAACGACCCGACCTGAATACAGGGCTTAGGGTTCTACTTAGTGTGATATTATCCTCTCTGGGCCTCGCACACAAGCGAGCCCGCACGGATTTGCCCTGCACGGTTTTGTTCTTGGGCCTGGGCCCACATGGCCCGACCCAAAACGCGTCACATGATTTATAAGGTGGGTGGCCTCAAATAAACCCACCATCCTTACCTTTCCAAACTGATGTGGGACTCCCCACATCCGTGGTGTGTAAGGGGCAAGGTATCACAATCAGCCCCCCTAAGGCCTCGAGTCGCCCTCGGCTTGACTCGGCCCAGCTCAACAACACCAGGGAAGGAGGAAAGTTCACATAGTCCAAGTGTTGAACTCAGCTTTGATACCAATTTGTAACAACCCGACCCGAATACAAGGTTTAGGGCTCGACTCAGTGTGATATTGTCCGCTCTGGGCCTCGTACACAAGCGAACCCGCACGGATTTGCCCCGCACGGTTTTATTCCTGGACCTGGGCCCACATGGCCCGGCCCAAAACGCGTCACAGGAGTTAAGAGGTGGGTGGCCTCAAATAAATCCACCATCCTTACCTTTCGAAACCGATGTGGGGAGTGTGTAAGGGGCAGGGTATCAAAGGGTGAATCTCAACAGTGGATGTAGGTTAGTTAACCGAACCGCTATAAATTGGTCTTATTGTGTTAGAGCTTATTGTGTGATTCTTCTTTTATTGGCACACTCTCTTATCACACACTTGATTACTCTAATTAATCCGTTGTAAATTATTTCATTAGTCAAGAATTTTTAAAGACCATTAAAGTTGGTGATTGCCCTATTCACCCCTCCCCCCCCCCCCTCAGGTCAATCTTACACAGTGGTCAAGCACACCGAGAACTTTCAGAGTCTAAGTATGTAAACTTATGATAATTTGATACTAAGTCATTTTCAATAGATTAACCGCACTAACTTTTACTACCCTAAAGGTACACTCCATATGTCTACTAATTTTTAAAAATGATTTATCTCAATATTTCTACTCCAAAATTTTAACCTAATATTGAGTTGTTATTCTATCTCGTTAATTATACTTAGCATCCTATGCGAGGCCTAAATTCATCCTATATGATGAATTCACTGAATAAATTTCTTTATTCATGAACATGATAATAAAAAATGTCTATGAAATCATAAGTCATATTTTCTGCTCTCTAAATTTTAATAACTTTTAACATATTTTTAAAGCGTAATCTTTTGCATCCTACTTTAGACTCATTTTTTAATACTGAAATATCTTGACATAAATATGTGTAGGCATGAGGGCCACTATAAAGACATTGTAGAGACATTGTTTCGGGGTAGGGGAGGTAATAGCAACTTTATTACAGAATATCGTCATTGGTTACACCTTAATGGCTTCTCTAGTGAATAAATGGCTGAGTTCTAGGTCTACCGACGTGCACTTCCAAATGCGTGCAACTAAGGAAAAGAAGAAAAGTATATAGACAAAAGTTCAATTTCATTCGACATTGACACTTCAAAATAGTGCACAAATATAAGAAAGCATCACAAATACTGTTTTTGAGGTATTAATGGTGATCGGTAACATCGAAATATTTTTAAATTTTTTAGTTTTTATCAAAATATTAACAAAAAAATCTCACGAAAAATATGATATTTAAAAATAATAAAAATAGATTAAATTAAAATATTAATAAAATAAAATCTTAATATAGAATTTACCAAATATTTATCAGGAATATATAGAGATATTATCGCTATCATATCATTTATCACGTTTTTAATGTGAATTTATCAGGAATTTACTGGAAATTTAACACCGTGCATTATCAACACAGTAATAGTATTTTGCCAATAAAAACATGATAAGTCAATATTTATGAGACATACTATAACTATTTCTCTTAAAATGACAACAACCGAATAAAAGAAATATTTTCCTAACTCTCAAACACTTAGCCTTACAATGATCGCAATAAAGTCTAAGTACAAAAACTCCAAAATTTAATATGTAAACTGAGTACAATTCATCCATTTATATATCTTCATGATCTATTTGTTAATGTCGATGGACCACTTTAGTGGGCCCCACTAGTCAATATGCAATATTTCATAAATTGGATTTTTTATTTTTAGCAAAACTTGTATTTTAAGTTTTACTAGTGTTATTTAGAAAAGTAATCTGGTGGCAAATCTTTAGAGATATGGATTATTTCTAGATGTTTCTTTGATAAGAATAAATCATAATATTTTAAATAGGAAATCGTCATAACACTAGTTTTCATGAATTCTATCACATTCACACAAAGTGTCCAGGAGGAGAGAGAAAATCCATGGGTCAAATTGGGTAGCTCTTTTTAGGTTCCCAAATTTATATAAGCGATTTGCTTCATTATTCGAGACTTCAGATTTTCGTCGATATGGTTTAATGAATGCAAATTCTCGTAATTCTCGTCTGATTGTTGAGATTTAATTCATGTAATCTATATCTAACATCTTATATTTGTTTATGAGATATATTAAAGTCTAACAATTGATATCATAGTTAAGATTAAATTACATGATGAATCCCAATAATTAAATAATTAAAATATGTGATAATAATTATTAATATTAATTTCAAATTGTATGAATTGATTAGTCCTACTATTGTGGAACAAATAATGGGAGTGATCCTATTGCACGTTACAATTATGACCCACATGCTGGTTGTAATTATGCACCGAATACTTGCCAATAACAGTTTATTATGTGATTGTAATGGATTATGTTTTATGGTGATTTTTTTATAGCATTAAATTATTAATAGACATGTTTTTTTTTTTTTTTTTAATTAGTGTTTGTTTTGTGGTTGTCTTCCTATGCAGTAGCGGTGAAACTTGGGTCGGATTTTAAGTTGACCTGCATGACCTAACTCGATAAATCAATGGGTTTGGGTTATGTATTTGTATATCTCGGAACTGATTGGGCTGGAAAAAAAAACCTGAATGAAATTTGGGTTGAATCGGATTAAGAAATTTAAAATCAACCTGACTCGACCCAAGTTTACTAAGTTATAAAACTAACACTTGGGTTGAGTCGGTCAGAAATTCAGGTCAAGTCAGATTGAGTAATTTTGATTAGATCTAGTCGAGTTTAATAAATTTTAACATGAATTGGATTGGATTTATTGAAACCCGATCCAACCCGAACTGATCCAAGTTTCAGAGATAATGTTCCTATATTCCATGGGTCAAAATCGTTTGATTGGAAAAAAAATGTTGAAAATCAATTTAGAACTTATGCCCCTTAATCTAGTTTTCGGTAGTGGTTGATGAGGCAGTTATCAATGTAGCCATTGGTCCATCTAACTAAAACTCTTAAAGAATAGTGGGAGTGATCCTATTATGTGAATCTCAATCTTATGTAAATATAGATGGTTAAGTACATCTCCAAAACTTTATTTTTTTTAAATCACGGTTAAAGAATTTTTGACGGTTAAGACGTTTTTTTTTTCAACTTCTAAGTGTCTAATAACAGGTCTCTTGTTAACTTTTTCAAACCAATATAGTAAAGTTCCATCCAATACATGGTAAACAGATTCATGTGTCAATATTCGTGCAATATATTGTAAGGATTTTGATGCAGGCTTTTGATGCAGGCTTAGGGTTGAATTTTGTGAGAATTCATTTGTAGGCTTGTTGTTTTAGAGTATGGTCTCTGAAGGACCCGCGCAGCCAATAACAATTCGTGAAAGAATTCTGCCTTGGCTTGGTTTAGTGAACAATATCTGAACCGAAAAAACACTAGAGTCTAGGAATTCAACTTTGCCTTATAGAATTTAGATTAAGGTCTCTATTAAGCCAATTAATTAAAGATGCGGAAGCGACTGATTAAAAGAGATTAGTGAGAATGCAATTAAATTCTTAATCTAAAACTCATAAAACAAAAAAGAATTATAATCACCAAGACTTATTTGCAAGATAAAGTCGATCCTAATCCAAGGATCACGAATTTGCCAGTGCCGAAGCTCGGTGTGGAAACACCCAACTCCAAGAGTCTTCTTTCTTAAAAAATATTAAATTTTCTAATAATTTAGAAAATTAGCATTGGTATTTTTTTTTTTTGAATTTACGTATGGGAAACCACGGGATACCCAGCGTAAAACCTTTATGGGTGGACTACTACCCCTAAGGCACACCAAAGTTAGGCCATGGGAGCTCGAACCCGTGACCTCCGGTTTCCTGAGGCGGGAGGTAACCAACTGAGCTACACCCATGTGGGTAATTACATTGGTATTTATATGTAGAAATTAATGAAAAGACTAAAATACCGTACTTCATCACCTAATCAATGCTAGCCCTCTATCTTTCCATCACATTCGATATAATGGCTAAGATTTTATTCTAAGAAATACAAAAAATTAGGAGAGAGAAAAATTCTCCCCAAGTTCAGAGGAGAAAATTCCTCTCCAAGACTTGCTCTACAATGGGATTTTCGTCCATTGAGAGAAAGTCCACCTGCATTTCAATTTTGACCTAGTAAACGTCCGAATCACGAAAAATTCATAAAATACAAAGTTTTATTATTTAAGTCTTCTTTTCAATGCAAAAAAAAAAGGACATCGGAGTGAAAAGTTATGGCTAAGATACTGAGGCTGTGTCAAAACGTTCATTCCATGGTGAAATTCGCCCATGGCAAGGGATAATGCACTCTCCTCTTGACACTCGGCACACTGTGACAGGATGGATCATTCTTGGGTTTGGTGGAGTGGGCTTATTGAGGTCTGACTTGATTAGAAGTGGGCCTTTGCTTAACAGGCTGGCCTACTACACTTGGACAAATTGGGCCACAACTAATAAACAGAGAGGATTTATTAGACAGTATCTAATTATGATGACCTCGATCAAAATGGTCCATGTAAACTATGGCAATCTGCTCCGCTGGATCAAGGTCTATTGAATATGTATCCGAATGTGGATCATTGGCCTAATGGTCTCCATCAGATTCCTTACAAGCCGAGCATAAAGTGCAGGTTAAAGCAATAGGGACTTATAGATTATTTTAGATAACAAATATTTATTAAACCTATGTCACAGTTTTTATGTTTCTTACATTTTTGGGAATTTGATTTCATACAAGGCTATGCCTTATTTTTTAAAAATACATTTTTTAACGTTTTAAAGAATTTATTTTAGTTATGAATTGATTATTGTCTGCCGACGTGTACAAAATAAACTTAGATCCATCATTTGCTAAAAATATGTTGTCTTTGCATGTAAACATGAATGAAAATATTGGAATGAAAAAGAGGAATCCCGTATGAAAACTCCGCAACATTGTGGCACAAAAGGTTAGAGCATATTTCAAAAGAATGGATACAGGGATCAGTGAAAGATCGAATTTTAGAAAACTTTAGATTTCACTGATTTCGAAATATGTATAGACTGCAATAAAGGAAAGCATACTAAGAAAAGGTAATAAAAGTGCTGCTAAGAGTAAAGAACTCCTAGATCTAATCTTTACTGATATATCTGGTCCATTACATATAATTGCATAAAGTGGCCATTAACATTTCATTGTTAATTATTTCTCACATTTTGGTTATGTTTATTTCTTACATGTGTCACGGCCCAATCCGGACGTATCCGATCCAACACAATTCGGCCCAGAACAATATTGTCCGCTTTGAGTCCACACGGGCCCATACAGCTTTGCATTGGAGTCTCACTCAAGGAGACATCCCAAAACACATTGTGTTGGGTGAAGGGAGCGCTGCCTCTTATATTCCCCTTCCAAATCTTGGTCCTGGGTGATGTAGGACTTTTTCCCGCATCTTCACGCCCTTGAGCTCGTCCATCGTCAGTTCGACCGACCAACCTTGTCCGTTGAACCGACACTGCCCCAAATTCTCAATTTTCAACCTATTGGGCTAAGTCCTCTAGGCCAGAGCCATCACAATCCACCCCACTTAAGCCCAGAGCCGCCCTCGGCTCGACTAGGCCGCCTAGGGGAGAGCCCCGTCCTTGGCTCGGCTCGATAACTCAACTCAGTCGGCTGCCTAGGGGAAAGCCTCGTCCTTGGCTCGGCTTGACTACAACACAAGGGAGGGCATGGGACCCATACAGACAGAGGTTTGAACCTTGAGCTCCGATACCATTTGTCACGTCCCAACCCAGGGGTGCCCAATCCAACTCAACTCGGCCCAGCACAGTATTGTTTGCTTTGGGCCCACATGGCTTTACGTTGGGGGTCCCACACAAGGAGACACTACAAAACGTGTTGTGCTGGGTGAAGGGGTTGCTGCCTCTTATATTCCCCTTCCAAATATTGCCCTTGGGCGATGTGGGATTTTTTCTCGCATCTTCACGCCCTTGAGCTCGTCCGTGGTCGATTCGACCTACCAAACCCTTTAGTCGAACTAACATTGCCCCAAATTCTCAATTTTCAGCCTATTGGGCTTGGTCCTCTGGACTAGGGCGATCACAACATGAGTAATGTAACACTTCGAATGTTTTTAGCGTGTTTAAAGTGGATATATAAATCTCAACTGATACGTATCATATTGGTCATATTATTGGGATATCAGCCGATATTACTGATATCTCAGCAATATGTATCGGTCAAATATCAGCTGATATCTATAGATATCATTTTTTTTTTAAAAAATAAAGGCTAGATATTCACCATCGTCCCAGACCAATATCTTGGCCGATATGTCGATATCTCGGGCCTATCGATTTTTGTACTCCTGATTTAAAGTGGATGTTGAAAATCAACTTGATTAAAAAAATTGAAATTTGATAAAGGTATTGAACATAATAGTAAATATTATACAATTGAATGTAATTGTTGAGACTGAAAATATTACATTGTTGAGACTGAAAATATTACATTTCCTCCACCCCAATCCCCCCCTTTCCACCTACCCTTCTTGGGACAACGGACGGGTCAGATCAAGGTATTGGTTGTGCTGCTCTAGGTGACCTGCTAGCTGCAGGCCCTACGTCCAAGAAATCTGTAACGCCCCGTTTTTTTTCACTCGCCACAAATCAGAATATATTTTTTTTTTATAAATGAGTGAGAGAGAGCGGGTCGCCACGACGCGAGTTAAAGTCCGAGTTTCCAAAACCCGACCCTTAACTGGCCACCTTTACCTGTGAGTGGATTAAGTCCACTAAAATTTCACACGCTTTCTAGATATTTGCAGAATAATATATGTATGGATAAGATGCTATCCAAAATCATGTCATCATTAAGCAGGGAAAACAATCGCCATTCAATTCCAATTAAAACTTAAAAGATAATCAAACCATAGCAAATAGTTTCTAAGTTATTACAATCCAAAATATCAGTCCTCCCACTACATCATAAACATCAAAATCAAGTAAATTAAACTCCATTCATTCTAAGCTCCTACGCTTGGCTCCCTTCATGTCTCATGTCCGTTTCCTTGTCATTCTCTGTTCCATTATCTATAGGGTAGAAGTAGGGCATCAATCAACATACCCAGTAGGTATTCCAAGTAAGGTTATGGTATACATAAGAGTAATATAAAATCAAGATAGATACATCATATCATAATTGTAAAACATCTCATAAGTAGTAAAAAAAAACGCATGATGTCCATATCATAATCATGTTTACTTATGTGACATGTCATGGGTGTCAATGCCAAATGATCACTCGCCCAATCTCCATATCCAATCACATCATATATAAATAGTTTCCTTGATAAATCGTCATATCAAGGTGTTCTCTTGGTCAATTACGTCCGCAGTGTTTTGTGACGGTATACCTCCCCACATATATTAATCGAAATTACCGATGGAGTGTAGACTCCTCCCTCTGCGCAGGGTTTCGGGACTGTCTACCCAAGAACTCTTTGGCCCAAATTACGCAGTACCCATTTCTAGCAATCTCGGATAAGGCCAAAATCTCAACAGTTCACATAGCTTCATACAAGATAGTCTCAAGCCCAAATCATGTCTGGACCGCTCATAACTTGGCTTGCTGGTCACATGTATTCCCTCCCATGCTATGCATGAGGTATGAATGCAAGAATGCCATTTCATATCAAATTACATAATATCATTGAAAATCTGTTCATAAACATATACCATTTGCTTAACCAAAGTAAGCATCATATTTGGAATAAAAACCAGCGTCATATATAATCCATAGTGTCTCAATAAGGTAGGAATCCTACTAATGTCCAGTACACTGTCCTTTTCTTGTTTTGATAGAACAACACTAACGATCGCGTGAAAACGAACCGAATTCCTCTTGCGAACCTCCTTACCTTTTCAAATTCAATCATATGTATACTAATTTGATTTTCCATTTTAATTCATCACCCCTTCCATCCTACAAGAGGGTCTGGAAAATAATGTAAAAACATGACTTTTCAATTCAGTCGACTGAATTTGGAATTCAGTCGACTGAATCACGCCCAGATATCATCTGTGCTTTACCCGCAAACTTTCAGTCGACTGAATAATAATATTCAGTCGGCTTAAACACAACTAAGTACTGTATAAACTTGACCCATAACCTTTCAGTCTGCTGAATCACATATTCAGTCGGCTAACTTTTGGGTCAAATCCTCTGTGTTCTCAGTCAATACACTTTCAGTCGACTGAATCACAGATTCAGTCGGCTGACTTTGGATCAGATTATTTGTGTGTTCGGCCAGTATACATTCAGTCGATTGAATCAAAGATTCAGTCGGCTGAATTATCAATAAACTATTTACGTGTTTGGTAAGTAATACCTTCAGTCAACTGAATCATAGATTCAGTTGGCTAAAACACACCAGATCCCTTACTTGTTTGGTACATCTATGTTCAGTCCGACTGAATCCTAGATTCAGTTGGCTGAAATACCAATAAACCCCAACCGTGCTTAGCCAGTGTACTTTCAGTCGGCTGAAACACCCAGATATCCTTTATGTGCTCGGTCAGCCCACTTTCAGTCGACTGAATCATTGGATTCAGACGGCTGAAACTCCCAAGTTACCCTTATTCGCTCGGCCAGCACCAGTTCAGTCGACTGACTTTTTGTTAGTCCTTTTTGTTTGTTTATTTTGTAAAGTCTTTCTCCATGAAATCCATCCTTATCATTCTTAAACATGGATTTCATCTTCAACTCTTTTCTTTGTGAACTTACTCTACCCACTAGCCAAGGCTAGGATTTTTTCCATAATTCATTTAATCTTTGTATCATTATAGCATGGATTTAAATATCACCTTACTTTTGTTTCAAACCATTACCATTCCCTGAATGGATTTCTAACTCCATGGCCTTAACACAAATTGGCCATCGATTCCAACTAATTATGGAACCCATGGGTTCGGCCACACCATGGCCAAACCTATGGTTTCCTTTGAATCAATCCTATGTTATTAAGCTTTAAGCATACCTTATTTCCGTCTCCTTCTTTTCTTTTTGATCTGTCTTTCTTCCTTTTCTCTTCAAAGATTCTCCAAGTATAGAGGTGTAGGTGGGAGAGGGAGAGAGGAGAGGAGAGGAGAGAAACTCTTGTGTGCAAGAGAAACGATCGGCCAAGGGATGTGGAGTGCCCCTTGGTTGGTATCTTTTATGTAACAGTCCTAGACTCTTCACTCTCCCTCATCATGGTTTGTTTAACCCATGAGGCCCTTGGTTTAACCAATGAGACCCTTGACCTAAACCAAGAAAACTCTTTGACTTCCAACGTGCCCCTTGGTTTCATGCTCTTTGAGATGGAAGCTCTTCACCTTCCCAACTCAACTCAAGCAATTTAATCTTAAACTCAAGACTTGAACTCACTAGGTGTTTGACCAAGTCAATCGTGACATGGCCGGCCATGCATGTCACCACATGCTATTTGGGTCCCACCTTGGCCATGTCACTAAACCATGTGGTCTCCTTGTCTACTAGGCTTCCATGTGATGACATGCATGCCACATGACAATGCCACATCACTCACATGTCACCTCACTTGATGGGGTGGATTTTAATGGATTACAATACATTAATTATTCAATTCAATTAGTTTAATTAAACTTACCCAATTACTTTAAAATTAAGTTCATCTAGGATCCATTGGGTCTTAATTGGGTAATTGACCCATTTACTTCAAACTCACCCAATTACCTTAAAATCAAACTCACCCATGATCCATTGGGACTTAATTGGGTAATTGACCCATTTCTTGCCCATCTAATGTCAATTTCCACTTTTAATTTCAAATTCCATTAAATTGAAATCCAAACGGGCCAAACCAATATATATTATAATCTATGGAAAATCCGAGGTGTTACAAAATCTTTCCCCTTCGATCAAGATACTAGTTGTGCTGCTCAAGGGGATCTACTAGCTGCAGGCTCTACATCCAAAAACCTTTTCCTAATGTAGTTAATAGTCCTATTAACCAGATCAGTGCACCCAGCAAAGTCCCACCTAACCCTGTTAACTCTCATTTAACCCCTCCTGCCATTATTAACTTCACCTCTAGTGGTCAACTTGCCTCGAACAAAAAAACAGCCTATACAGTTGTCCCTACAGCTAAACCAAATTCCAAAACCCCATTACATCTTTATCTCTCAACCTTCGTACGATGTTCGTGGTCCCTCTTCTTTTCACTGGGCCTCCCTTTTAACTAAGTAGAAGGAGGCCTCACTGGATCTTGATACGGTCGAGCCTAATTCTCCCGTTCTTTTTGCCGCCATTTTCCCTAATGAAGATATTTCCAAAGGAGAAAAACAAAGTGATTCATGTTTGGTTGGGTATTTCCTGGGCAAGAAGCCCTACTATCCTTGTGTCAAGAATGGCTTGCTAAAGTAGTGGAACTCCCCAGTCGGCCTGGAGATCGATACTCTTGATGATGGTTTTTTCCTCTTCAAATTCGCCCGAAATAAAGACTGCTAGAGAATCCTAGACAGTGGACCTTATTTTATACAGAGTCGCAATTCCTTCTTAAACGATGGATCTTGTGACCCTCTAAACAGCAAAAATATTGACACTATCCCTCTCTGGGTTAAACTCCCAAACCTGCATGTTGTTATGAGAACCTGAAAGAACTAAGTAGAATTGCCAGCTTAATTGGAAAATGTAACGACTCGACCCGACCAGAATATAGGGCTTAGGGCTTGACTCAGTGTGAAATTATCCACTTTGGGCCTCGCACACAAGCGAGCCCGCATGGTTTTTCTCTTGCGCCCGAGCCCACATGGCCCGGCCCAAAACACGTCACTCTATTTTAAGGTGGGTTGGCCTCATATAAGCCCAAATTCCTCTTCCTTCTCTACCGATGTGGGACTCCCACATCGGTTAAGGCAAGGGTATCACAAAAAACTTCTTTTTATGGATTCTGCTACTGCGAAGGGTACAAATCTTGCTATGGCCAGAGTTTGTGTTGAAATTTTCTTCCAGCCAGGAACTACCTGATTCTCTCTCCCTTCTCACCTCTCAAGGCACCATCAATCAGCGTGTGGATTATGATTGGAAGCCTAAATCTTGTGCTACCTGCAAGACCTTCAACCATTAGAGTTAAAATTGCCCTCTAGAAAGTGCCAAAGTAAAAAATATCTGGGTTCCAAAGAAGCCCATTGTTCCCGCAGTTGTTCCTCCATTCATCTCCTCTACTGCTGGTCCTTCTCCCTCTAGCATTCCTGCGATCAAAGGCGAAGTTGTTCCTTCTAGCATTCCTAAAGACAGGGCCATTTCTGTCTTCTCTAATGGTGAATCTAGCAACCCCCCTTCAGTCGTACAACAAAACTAAGATCCTTTGAAGATTGCTGATGGGCAAGGTGCTATCCTTACTACCTCAAATAAGCTACAATTCTGTCAAGATTCTTCAGCACCATAACAACATCCATTCTATTCTCAAGGGCGATGCCTCTTACACTGAAGACATCTCGGAGATAAGCAATATTTTTGTCAACCACTTCACCACCATTTTCAGTGGCTATAAGATTATATCTTCCATCCATTTGGGTGATCAAAGCCTTCCCTGCTACTAGCCCACTGACTTCAGCAGATTCAGCCGCTTTTACATTGAGCACACTTTGAGCCCTGCAGAATTTGAAAGTCTTTCGATACCCATGGATATGAAAGAGATCGAATTTGTTGTTCAAGACTGGTAACACTAGGGTTGCGTTTGGATGAAGGGTAATTTTATAGGGGTCACCTCTCACCTGGGGTCACCTTTAAGCTTGGGGTCACCCTTGAGTACCCCCAACTTCAATGGGGTATCCAAAAAAGGTGATGAGAGTGGTGATTTTTTGAATTTTTACCCTCACTTGGGGTAATTTTTTGGTTACCAAACAAGGGTAAGGAGGGGTGACCCGGGGCCACCCCCCTTACCCCCCATCCAAACGCAGCCTAGGAAATCCCCTGTGCCAGATGGGTTTAATGGTATGTTTTACAAATCCTGCTGGGATATTATTGGCAATGATGTTTCTTCTACAATCCTTGACTTCTTCTCATCATTGAAGCTCCTAAAACAAGCAAAGGTCTCTTTCATTGCCCTCGTCCCTAAAACTGATAATGCCGATTGCCCCAACCATTTCAGGCCAATTGTGCTCTCAAATGAGATCTACAAGACCATTTTCCAGACCCTTGTCAACCGTATGAAGATTGTCATGCCCAAACTGATTAGCTTAAATCAATCGGCTTTCGTCCCGGGTAGAGACATCACTTCTAGTACTCTTCTCTGCCACAATTTGATTCATGGTATCTATTAGTGCCTTAGTTTGGCCAAGACCCTATGTTTGTCAATTCCATGACTCGGAAAGAAGCACTTGTCGGAAGCTTAAAGACCCAAGAAGATCAAGAGTAAAGATCATGCTCCACCGGATTAAAAGCTCATCGTTATGGCAATCACGAAATAAGTATGTTGCCCATAGATGACCTTAGGTGGTACCCACACCTTAGAAAGGACTATCCCTAGGCTTAGAAGAACAAATGGTTAAATCATAAAAAGCCTAGTGAGAAAGCTTGACAATGAAATGGAAGCAAATTTGGAAATATGAATTATGTTCACTGTCAGCTCGACCAGTCTTATCACACTGACCCCTCAGTCAAGTCAGGATCGACCCATCGTGGTCAAAGACTGGTCGGCCCGAATGACATTAGGTTCTGGAACAGTAAACTGCCATTCTGGGTTTGCCTCTGATCGAGAGTCTCGTATGCACCGACCCCTCGATAAAAGGCTAAAATGACCCCTCGTGGTCAACGACTCCTCGATCAAGATTTATGAGTTCTGGACTTAGAACTCAGGTGGGATCTCGAGAAAATAGACATATCGGTAGTTCAAGACCGATCGAGAGTAGCCAGGACCAACTCCTCGGTAATGGGCGACAGGTCGTTACGGGTAACATGTTTCTAAGTTGAAACTATTGTCAAGCATGTTTTTCATCAGAACAAGCCTCTCGTATGGACCGACCCCTCGGTACCATAAGTGTCGACCTATCAACGACAACGACATGTCGACCGGGAAAGAATATTACCGTTGAGAGTGCACAACGGTCAGAATTGTAACGGTAACATTTCTAATCACCGATCCTTTGGAGCGACCGACCTGTCGGTACATTATTGTTACTACCACTGGTTGCCTTCGCTATATAAATCAACCTTTATGCAACCAGTTGGTATCTTTCGAACGGATCAGTTGGACCCTCATCTTTACCAGTGAGCTTAAACAAGGGCCAATAGAAGGATCACTCTCTCTCTCTCTCGTGCTTGCACTAGGGGATCAAATATAATCAATCAAATGGATTGAGTTGTGAGAGAAAAAGGAAGGATGATGAAACTCATAAACAACAAATCTGAGGATTGAGTTTGAAAGTGAGAAGGAAAGAACCATAAACTAGGAAACCTTTGGTAAAATCAGTTTCCTTGTCACCCTAGACTGTGATTGCTAAACGACGGCTAAGGGATGGAGCGTCGGCGTACATGGGTGGGATCTCGAAGAAGCACACATCAAAAGAGAGTGCTTCAAAGATAGGTGCTTCTTGGTTTCAATTTTCTTTTAAAACCTTTGTTCCGAACTGGATTAAGGGGAGGTACCTCGAAACCACTATAAAAAAATTCAGGAGCAGTGTTTCCGGCATAGAGGTGGGTAGAACTCCCGGTCAAATGGATAGGTGGAATTCTTATTCTACAGTGGTGGGTGAAATTCTCAACCGATTGAGTAAGGTGGAATTCCTACTCTAATTATGAGGGTGTAAGTCCACACTTAGTGAATTTTGGGGATAGCTCAAGGTTGAGCTAGTCCTAATAGTGGATATAGGTTGGCTAACTGAACCACTTTAAAATGGTCTTATGGTGTTTGATCTATGTGTGTTTGTATTTAGTATTTAAGTACTCTTATTAACACACATCACTTTACATATTGATTATCTTATTATACACATTCCGCACAAGCATCGATAATCAAAGTTTATGTAAAGAGTCATAATCTTAGTGTGATCATTTAAAAAAATTATCACACTAAATAAATCTCTTGATAAGCATTTCGCTGCACCTTAAACAATCAATAAATTTGTAAACACCATTAAGAATGGGATTGACCTATTCCCCTTCTCCTCCACACCCCCCCCCCCCCCCCCCCCCCCCCCCCTCTCTCTTCTCTAGGGTCAATATGATGTTGTGCTAAATATGATGTTCTAGCACATTGAAAATGGGAACTTTCAGTATCCATATGCCTCGTGGCCCACCTCGCATGTGCATTATGATCGACCTCCGAAAGGCTTCGACTGTGTTAAATGGGATTGTCTCTTCCATATTATTGGGTAGATGAACTTTAATCAGAAGTGGATTAACTGGATGTGTGAATGTGTGACTTCGCCGTCTTTCTCGGTCCTCTTTAATAGTACCCCTCGTGGATTTTTTGGTAGCACTAAATGGCTTCGTCAGTGTGATCCTCTATCTCATTTCCTCTTCACCATTATTATGGAAAGCTTTAGCTGTGCCTTGGAGAGATCTGTCAGGAATAGTGAGATCCACTGCCCCTTTACCATTGGTGACACTACCACCTCGTATTTACTCTTTGCTGATGACTTGATGTTTTTCTGTTCTGCGGATTTGGGGACGTCTGTTGCTATTAAGAATCTCCTTGACGATTTTCAACAATTCTCTGGTCTGTGCATAAGTACTTTTAAATGCCAAGTTATCTTCTCTAGTTCATCTTCTTCTCGGGATGAAATTCTTTCTTGCTTGGGTATGGTGGAAGCAAAGCTTCCTATCTCCTACTTAGGCTTGCCCATGTTCTCTGGTCGTTTGCATATTTCTGATTGCTAAAGTCAGAAGCAAGTTTTGTATGTGGAATGCATTTTCCATAACTTTTGTTGGACGTTTTGAGCTTCTTAAATCTACTATCAGTAATTTGCAAATCTATTGGGCTAATGCCTTCCTTTTTCCCAAAGCTTGTTTAGCTACTATTGGGTAACTCATGCGGGGATTTTTGTGGGGTTCTCTCAGAAAAAGGAAAGTTCATACCATCTCTTGGGACTCCATTTGTAGGCCCAAATCTAAAGGGGGTCTTGGTTTGCCCGACCTTGAGCTCCCAATATGGCATGCCTCATGAAGCAAGTCTAGAATGTTGTTAACAAAGCTGATAATTTATGGATCAGATGGGTGCACAACAAATATATTAAGTACAGTAATTTTTGGATGACGCAACTTAGAAATAAGGCTTCATGGGCTTGGAAATCTATCATCTCGGTTCGAAATCTTGCTAAATCCCACATCTTACACTCTATTGGTGATGGCCGAACTACTTGTTTCTGGATTGAACCCTGGCTTCGACCTGGATATATTCTTGATGATCAATATGGTGGGAGGCCCAGCTACAGTTTGGGTAAGGGAATCAATGTCCCTATCTCGGCCTTCATATCTAATTGTCTTTGGAAGCTTCCTCCTCCATCTACTGAAGCTCTTTCCACTATTTGGACCTATAACACCCCGCCCTTTTCACTCTAATATCAGAGTTTATTTTTTTTTAAAATAAAAATAAACAAGTGATCGGAGCGGAGTGTCATGACGCGAGTTAAGTTCGGACTTCTAATGTCAGACCCTTAACTGGCCAAACCCATATGTGCATGGACTAAGTCCATGAGAAACGTTTCACATATGGTACTAACTTAAACTTGCGGAATCAACCTAATCTAACTGAGGGTTATAATATAACGTATAACTACTCCATTTAGATAGCAATGTAAGATAGCAAATTAGATAGCAAAGTACAAGTCTTAATCCAATGTTGCCTTAAACTAAACATTCATTCTATCATAGCAAACCATAGCAAATATTTAACTAAGTTATTACATGCCGACATCTAATTAACAAATTACATGTCCATGTAAACTTAAATAAAATGTCCATAAATAAGTCCAATCAAAAGCCCAAGTTCCTATGCTTGGTTTCCTTCGCGCTCCTCGACTTTCCCCTTTCCTGTGTCATCCACTAAGGATAGAAATAGGGCTTAGATCAACGCGTCAAGTAGGTCTTCCGATTAGGGCTACCACAAGGTTAGTGTAAAAACATGCATATATCATAATACTATATGATCATCAAAACTCACAAAAACAATGCTATATATGTATGCAAATGTAATGAGCCCCACCCATCACAAATATACATAGCCATCACCAAAGTACCCCACAGTGGTCTTTCGGACGGCCCGACGGAGTGTGTCCTCCGGTTTCCTCTTGATGGGATTCTCATCATCAAGGTACCCCACAATGGTCTTTCGGACGCCCCGACGGAGTGTGGCCTCCGGTTACATAACCATCACCCCATGCCATGCATGAGATGTTCATGAATACATGCCATTTGTAAATAAATTATAACATTCAAATCCACTTTGAAACATATTAGTTAAACCCATATCTCATGCAAACCAACATAAAAACCAGCAAGTATATATATTGTGGTTACAAAAAGGTAGGAAACCTACCGAAAAGTTACTTAAACTGTCCGCTCTTCTTAACCGTCACCTGTTCACGATTTGAGCACCGTTCAAGTCCCGTTTCCTTATTTATATAACAGCAAGTCAATCACATATCATTTTGATTTCTAATTCAGTTTAAATCCCAAAAACCACCTTGTGGGGTTCGGCCATACCCTATGGCCGAACCTCACCCACTTTGAATTTGATCTTTCTTTGTTTTGGATCTATGTCATCCAAATGACTCATAAAAACCTCAATCCACCAAACATCACTTGGTGGGGTTCGGCCATACAACATGGCCGAACCTCACAATTTTGTTTGAGTCCCCTTTTTAAGTCCTTTAATCAATTCATTCATATTTACAATAATGCCACAAGACTAAGCCTTGTTTAATATTTCTAACAATTAATATCCATAAACATCCACCTTAGTGGGGTTCGGCCATACAACATGGCTGAACCTCACCATCTCAAATTTGGTCCTTTTATCCTTTATGCATATATCTAATTACCAATCCATCCATCTAATTATCTAGCCCTTAACCATCCACCATTGTCACTCTATGGGGTTCAGCCATACACATGGCCGAACCCTATAGTTCCTTATATCCATTTAAGAACGGTTCTCATAACTCCATTCATTTGAATATTTTTAGACCTTTTAAAACAAACACCAAACATAGCACTTGGTGGGGTTCGGCCATACACTATGGCCGAACCTCACCCCTTTGGTTTTGGTGCTCCTCTTTGTCATTCTCTTTGATAAACAATAAACATCCAAGTCCATTATTTTTCCATCTATGTTAAACCCTTTAAAAACATCAAAAACCTTCCAATTAACCCATAAAAATGGTCCATGGAGTTCGGCCATACACATGGCCGAACCCTATGGTTTTCTTGATTCAAACCTTCCAAAATTTATCTATGGTTTATGATCAGCAACTTAGCCATAATAACCACATGGTTCAGCCATGCAATCCATAACATTAATCTTATCTCAATTTAAAACCCTTTAAAAACTTATAACATTGTATGGTTTTTATCCCTCAAAAACCCATACAAATAACCAAGTCCTTTCATGGGGTTCGGCCATCCAAAGTGACCGAACCCTATGATCCATGTTCTACCCTTTTTAAACATATTTATATCTTTGCTTGGATGATGTTTAATAAAGGTCTCAGGACCACCGATCTGCTCTCTCGAATTGGTGTCAGATGCCAGACTATCTGTATGCTATGTCATACGGTCAATGAGACTAATGAACACTTGCTCTACTGCGATTTTGTCTCTTCTATCTGGAGATCCTTGTGTGCTAAATTCCTTTTTCACAGCAATATTCCAGGCATTACCTCTCAGGCTTCTCAGCTCATCAACTCTAGTCCCTCTCCTCTCCAGAAGTTGGCTGGTAGCCTCCCCCTTCCTGCTCTTGCGTGGCACTGCTGGAAGGAAAGAAACCTGAGAATTTTTAAAAACTCTTACAGTAGTACCAATAAAGTTCTCGCTAGTATTTTTGCTGATATTAGAAGCAGGATGTTCTTCTTTCTTTCTAATAATGATCTTACAGCAACAGGTAGCAGTTTTTGTTCTCTATGGGATCTTCCCCCTCTTGTGCTCTCCCCCCCAGCCCCTTCCCTTCCTCGCCCCATCCCTCTATCTTCCTCTTCTACCCTCACCTTTGGTTTCTTCCAAACCAATCAGCGTATCTTTCTTGGCTCCCAATTGTGTGACGCTAACAGCCTGGTCTTAGGATCTTGTGCTTTTCATTTTGAGTCTGTTAGTTGCACTCGATCCATCTTTCTTACCTGTCAGCTGGTTCTCCGCTATTGTCTACGGCAGAACCTTCCTGTGGATAGTATTCTCATCACTGACTCTAAGACTCTTTTGGCTATTTCTGCTCCTTCCTCCTGCCATTGGAGCCTCAAAACGCATGCTCATGTTGTTGTTGGGCTTATTCGGAGACTCAACATTGATCATCTACACATAGCCAAGAAGAATGATCCACATTTCTTAAGTCTCAACCTTTGGGCTAACAACTTTAGTACTCCCACCACATCTTTTTTTGGTTCGGGAGTCTTTACTAACCTATAGTGGTATCTCCTCTTTTGTTTTTTGCCTTGGCTCGGGCTGTGGACTTTATTTTTTATTTTTTTGTCTTGCTCACGTTTGAGTTCATACCTGTACATTTCTTTGGGATTTTTTCCCTCTTTTGAATGTATCTTACCCATCATTAAAAAAATAAAAAAATTCTCAAGATCTACCTAAAAGGTAGGAGACAAACATGCTGCACGTGCCCCTTGAAAATTGTATGAAGATAGAAATACAAAGGGGCATCAACCATGGAGAGATTCTCTCCATCCTTTATTTTAGGGCTGAAATTCGAGTCGGATCAGGTCGGATTTCAATAAACCTAATTCAATCTATGTCAAAAATTATTGAAGCTGACCCGATACGTCCCGAGTTGCTGACTTGAGTTACTCAACCCGACCCAACCCGAATTTTTGGTCTGACTTAATTCAAGTGTTGTTTTATAATTTTGGTCAAGTCGAATTGAGTAATTTGGGTCGTGTCAAGTCAGATTCAATAAATTTTGACATGAGTTGAGTTGGGTTTATTAAAACCCCACCCAAATTTCAGCTCTAGACTTGGGCATCCATGGCTATTGGTGTCTAGGTTAAAGGGTATAAATAAGAAACCTTCGGGTGCCTATTGGCGAAACTTCAGATTTGTACTTCTAAAGTTTTCTCATATGAATCTAAGACTACATCAATACCATATGAAAATACTATTGGACAAGTTTGGCCCCAACAAATTCACCTATTTATATACTAGTGAGTGACAAACCCTTGTACTCGTGACATCATTATAAAAACTTGATAGATCATTCTTTCTCCACTTCAATCAAATTCAATTAGTCGAAATATTTTTCTTTAAATACCATAAAATCATATAAAATTTGAAGTATTATGAAACATTGATCTTAGTAAATTAGTGTCGACTATTTAAGTGCCATGGATATTTAAGGTACATAGTTTTTTTAAGATATTAAAGAATGGAACAAAAGAATAATTCATGGAGAATTAGTTTTCAAATTTATGTTATTAAAACACCCTATTTTTCTCCATTCATCGAAGTTGAGCATTTGGAATTCTCATAATTTCCTTTCAGCAACAAACATTGTTTCGATGTTACCTACAATCCATGCTTATGGATCTACATCTCTGGAAATTGTGTCGATTGATGAAGTTTGTACGTGAGGCTAGATTACATAAGAAATCCATCTTCCTAATCTAACTCAACTTTGGATGCGTATGATAAAAGAAATTCCAACATATTTGTCAGATCACCCTGGCTTAAGATTAAGATATCTAGTATCTTCTCTCCTTAGATTTTATCTTTGTTATCTTCAATGAGAAGAGACGCAAAAGAAAGGATGTTACGAAAGACATGAAAGCGATGTATACATAGTAAGATGTTACATAAGCACTTCCCTTCTCAAAATGATTAATCTTCATGGGTGGTGCCTATCCGTATTTATAAGCCCAAAACCTTTCTAACGTACATCCGGTGTGGACTCAACACATGCCCGCGTGATAGACTCCTCAGCCCAACCCTTGGTGCCTAGCCAGGGGAACTCACATCTCTTTTGTATAGAGCCCACATGTCAATGGGATCATCGTTGTAGCCCTTGAGACCACACGACAGTGCTCCTGAGTTAGCTCTGATACCACTTATCAAAGAGGTGCTTCTCATCCCAAAATGACTAACCATTATAAATGGTGTCTGCCCCAAATAAACCCCCGACCTTTTCGGTACACATTCCATGTGGAACTCAACAAATGTCCCCTTGGCAAAGAAGTGCAATCCTATTAAGATTTTCCATCCATTATTGATTGAAAATCTTGGAATAAAATCCTGACCTCCTTCGCTTGTTTCCACATCTCAGCCATAACATTTAGTTATTAATAATTAATGATTGAAATTTATTTGATGACTACTTTCTTTTATATTGAGATAGATTTAGTTTGCTAGAATTACTCGTAAATTTGACACCGTGGTTTTTCGACATTAGTAATATGTCATCTTTCTTGTTGTACATAAAACCGTGAAAACTTTTACTTGACACATACGATTTTATGTGTAAAATTGAAGTAAAAATTGTAAACAGCTATTTTTTCAGTAAAGAGAACTAAATTCTCATTTTATGGATTAATCAGTCCAACATTGACCACGCCGACTATTTAAATGGAAACTAGACCCTCTGGAGATTGAGCTATTGGCCCAATTTTAAGAGTCCAAAAGCAGGTAATGCCTATGCCCATCTGATCAACCATTCACACACTCGTACGATGATCAAACTCTGATTTTGTTTTGGGCCAGTTTTGGTCTTTCTCACTTGACCCGGGTTGTGGGCTTTAATATTTTCTTCTGTTTGTTGTTGTTGTAGTATTCTTTTGTTTTCTTTGGGCCATTAGTGGGCCTTTTCTTCTGCATTCTTTTTGGAATCTTCCCCTTCTCTTTGAATGGCAAACTAATCAATCATTAAAAAATTATATATATAACAACCACATAAATATGTATAACAAAATTTAACAATTATTTTAAAATAGGTATCTCCACTCTATATTAGAGATAAGATTAAATCCACAAAAATTTGTAAACCTCTCAATCCATATACATTGGTTTACTCAATGGAGAATAACCTCATAGAAAGTGATCTGGAAAATGCTGAGTGAAAATCGAATTAAAAATCTCACTTCATGATACTGACATCTTAATTATCAAGCCAAGTCGCCAACCATGAAAATTCAGCCATTTCTACAGAGAGAGAGAGAGATGGAGTACAGAACAATATATCTCACATCAGTCCTGAAGAGAGTACTCCCGGTGCTTCTGCTCTCCCAATCCTACCTCTTATTCATTTAAACTTATTGTAAATTTAATTTAATGATTGAATTGAAATTATCTTCTTATGATTTAAAGAATATTTCGAACAATTTAAATTTTAGCGTATTTAAATATGGTTTGAATAAAATTCTATTTAAATAATTTTTAATATATCTTACATCTAAATGCAAACACCTCCAAGAGTAAGATTTGTGTCATTCAACTTAAATAATCTTTGGAGTTGAAAGTGAGTTCTTTTGCGGGAAGATGTGTGCTGCTGTTTTTTATATTATTTTAGTCTCTGAGCATCTAAATTTTATTCGAGTGACCTCCGATTGAATGGACGGTGCAGATTCGTTCATCTAAGCATTGGAGAGATGAAAAGAGTAAATAACCCATATTTCACTTCATTGTATTTGTAAGATAAAAGGGACTGCAACTCTTGATCAGTGTCATAAATATTGTTCTCGGAATATTAACCGCTATTGATAATATCAAGATATTTTTAAATTTTTAAATTTTTTTTTAAGACCAAAAAATTAACTGAAAAATCTTGTGAAAGATATAGTATTTTAAAAAATGCATATTAATAAAAAGTTTAATGAGAATTTATTGAGTATTTATCAAGATATTATTGTTATATTATTATTTATCATGTTTTTAATGTAATTTTATTGATAATTTACTATAGTGCCAATAAATCTCAATAAAAATATGATAAATTTAAAAAGATGACCGGCGACATTGATCAGAAACAGGACTGCAACTGAAAACAAAAGAAAACCTCGGTCGCCATTTAGTCTTTGTAAGACTTTTACATACGATGGTCGATACTTGTCTCTAAGCCAAAGGAGGTACAAAAGCAAGCGTATCAGGAGGCACGTGATATCAACAGCCAGGCCACGTGGGATCTGTTAATCCTCCGCCGGAGTAGGAGTCGAGGGTGAGCTCCAGCGACGTCCCGTTTTTGTCCTCGTCCTCGACGTACCAGCCAGCAAAATAGTCGCCCGGCCGGTCTGGTTTTCCCGCGCTGAGGACGGTGTTCCCATTGTTGCAGCTGTTGTCCTCTCCATGCATGGGAAAGAGAGGCAGTGTTTGGACGTGGGAATCCTCTCTACCCAACGATTCTCCCCATCTTCGCATGCCAAAACCACCGTAAGGAGTCTCCGGCGACTCCATGCCCACCCATCCTAGATTGCTTCCAACATACCCTCCTCCACCTCCTGATATGGAACACTCCTGCTGAGAGAGAGATGCAGAGAGTTAGCCTTTAACCATTGTTTCACATTCTATTTTAAAACCGACTTGGTACACCCAGTAAATGAGAGTTTTCGTCTACAACAAAATAATTTTTTTTAAGGATTGATCTGAAATTCAAAACTGCATTATAACGCATCCATCGATTGCTTTTAATATACGTTGGATATGAATAAGAATATTATTCGAGTTGTTTGATTATCCTTCAAAATTGGAGAAAAAATGAACTCACAAAACAATCACAATAATAGACAGTTATTTATGTAGAAAACTCCTAAGAAAAAAACCACAGAAGAAAAGAGAGATTTTATTATCTCATATGTGAAAATACACAGGCAATCTCTATTTATTTACAATGGAATAAGGAGACTCAAATATGGTAGGAGTCCTAAGTAGATATGAACTCTCTCTCTCCTTATTTAACAAAAATAATGAGAGGATTTCAATTTTGCCTTTGCTTTAATGATAGAGGAGGCGGAAAGTAAGTGTAAAATTAGAATTTTTTAGTACAAAAATCACTAGCCTTCTCGTCCTGACCAATATATTTTTCTATGGATTGATTTGAATCCCCGATGGGGCCCTTTTTTTTCTCTTTGAAGTTGAAAAATGTATTATTACCCATCCATCGTTTGCTTTTAATATACCTTGGATATTGATAAGAATATTATTTGAGTTGTTTGATTATCCTTTAAAAATAATGAGAGGATTACAGGATTAAGACCGATATATTAGCTGATGCTTAAAGGTTTTGATACAAGCTAATATAAATTCCAAAACCTACAATTGAAACCATGCTTTTACATGACCTCGCAACTTAGATACAAAATCTAAATGAGAAAATAGCTATCTTTGGATCACTATATTGACTTAGGCACTTAATATAAGTCCTAAAGGAGAGTACTAGTTCTTTTGATTTACTTCTCTGCATCGGTTTCTTTAATGAACCCTTATCTGGACTTCTTTCAATGGTCTTTCAAATAGGAGAAAATATATGGCATTTAAGGTGGTCGCAGCCACTTTGTTACTCACTACGAGTCCAAAAGAAGAAAAATACTTGATTTGATAACAAAGTCTCCATATGGCTTTCATCGTTCAACCCTTAATGGATTTGGGTGTTCTGTAATTAAGATTGAAAAAGAAAGGTATGCTTCGAATTAAATTCCTTTTGAATTTTTGGTGTTTCTTCTTAATGGCTATGGATCCAAATGGATGGAAGCCACCCATTCTTTTTCTAATGGAAAAGATGGGTAGTTTCATATGGTCGGCTTCTTTTAAAGTAGGTAGAGAAGTCCATTTATAGACTTGAGTACTGGACATGTTCTGGGATAGGAGGGCCCATGTCTTTACAACTTACAATCTTACATATACGATGGAGCACAAATCGCCTTTTGGCAATTGGGACTTCTTCTTGGACGATTTATACAAGACTGTTCAATTTATTTTAAAATTTCAAAGATCCATATGATTTTTTTTAACCTTTTAGACCTCAAAGACTGTTTAAGGACACTTTTTCTTATGAGGTTAGATGGGTACACATACTTCCTTTCCATGGATATTGGATCAAACATCATTGCATGTCATGTAAAAATAAATAAAAGCATAGATTGTATAAAGTTTTATCACCATTTGATCATCTCATTCTATGATTTCAAACTTTAAATATTATGAACTTATATTCAACAAACTTAGAAGACCAAAATTATATGACCCAACTGAGAAATGGTGATGAAATTAACTCTTTTGACATGATTGTTCTTCCCAATAAGCTCAACTTAAATATTGAAATCCATTGAACAGCAACAATACCTTTTACATGTCTTACCGTGAAATGTTTTTCCATTAGCAAAGAACCACATCCATTGCTCCCCATCTGCCCAACAGCAAAAGAAGAAGAAGAAGAAGGGGAATACCCTGCAAAACACCAGAACCAACGCCACCAAGAAGAAACATGAGAGAGAATGAAAAGACAGAAGATAAATTTTAAAAAATAATTAAAAAGAAGAAGGCAAACTGTTTCCCAGCAATAAAAAAAAAAAATTTAAAAAGTAACATATATCTCAAGTATTTTTCATAGTTAAATAAAATTCCAAAGTTTTTCTCTGAAATGGTAATGCATCCCCTGTACCCATGTTGCTGTACTTGTTGGGGATGAAATCCTCAGGCTTCCAGCCCCTCTGAATGGTTGCTGCATCAAGGGAGAACCTCTTCTTCTGCCTCTCTCTTGCCTTGTGGTTTTGAAACCAGTAGAAGACATTCTTCCCTTCTATTTTCCCGTACTGCCTCAGCCTAGCTGAAATCCTCTGTATCTGCTCTGCACTTGGAGACCTAATTCCATTGTTATAGTACAGGTCTTTCAGTATCCTTATCTGGTCAGTAGTGGGAATCCACCTGGTAGTAGATTGTCTGCAGAGAAAGCTGCTCTTGCTACTACTTCCATTGCCACCATCTTCATTTATCTGCTGTTGCTGTTGCTGGTATTGCTGAGGTTCCATGTAGGAAAGAAAAACAAGAGGAAGAGAACAAAACTAGAACGAGGACGAAGAGGAGAGTCAGTCTTTGTGTTGCATGAAATCATTGAGGGTTTAAGAGAAGAGGTATTTGAAGTGGTGGGTCACATGGAGGGAATGCAAGAGGGAGATCAGATGCATATCTGCTTGACAAGGAGTGAAGTTAGAGCTAGTTTCTTAAAAGGGGTGGAGACAAAAGGAGGGGTGGAAAGGTTATGGTACAGGGGAATTGCTTGGGCGAAAAGGAATGGAGAAATGATTTAAGGAGAGAGAGAGAGAAGCGAGAGATGTGACTATGTATATGAAAGGCCAAATGGGAATAAAGAAAGGGCTAATGAATGAATGAATGAATGGAGAAAGAAAAGAAGATAGGTTTCCAATACTTATTATCATTTGTTTCATCACTTCAACGGCTTTTACTTGTGTCTTTACTCGTGTGCTCAAAGCCTGTGCTGCCACCCCACTATTCACCTTAGTACACTTATAGTGGCATTTGAAGTATATTTGTTAAATTTCTTTAATTATAGAAATTTATTTTTAAAGCTATAGTTTAGTTATTCAATATAACGGTAAGAACTTGTCTGTGTGAGACGAGATTTAATAAAGTTGATGATTGAATTTGGAGATTGAATTTTTACACATTGAAATTCATGTTTAGATTTATTTTTATAGTTTTATATTAAATAAATAAAATATATATTGTGATTAAATAAATATATCTAATATATTTTAAATAATATAATTCATGGACCCATGCAATACCACAAATCAAGGTATTAAAAAAATGCCACAACAGTACAGTGGTACATGCTGCGACGCTTGTACCTAATCCTTCCCCTTGCTGATGGGGGCTGTGATTTGGAATCTCATCATGCGCTTGATAGGCTTAGGGTCCCTCTCATTGCCTTGATGTTAAAATGGATCTAAATAGCTGTAATTTGTTTTAATATTAATAAAAGAAAATATAAAAATTATATGCATATTACTATAAATAAAATAAAAATAAATTTTAAGATATGATGATTTGGTAATTTTAAAGGTTTGACTTATCTTTATCATTTTACTTTTAAAAGTAGAGAATAATTATGAAAATGACTAAAATTAAAAATGAAGATTCTATAATAAATTTGACGAGTTGGATTGATTTATCATACTTCTTCCATCTTCATAATTAAAAGTATATAATATTTTCATAAAAATGACAAAAAGTAGAAAAAGATTTTAGGATTTAATATTATGATTTGAAAGAACTTAGACATCTTGACTGAAAAATAGGAAAGCTTTCTGAAAAACCTTACAAATAAAAAAATAGATTTTATAAATGAATATGATGAGTTAAAAGATTTGATTCTATATTATCACATCAACAAAAATGCATATAAAAATACTAAAATATGTAATAGAGTTTTGAAATTAGACTTAGTGATGAAGGCTAGGGTTGGGTTTAACGTCTATCTAGATCTTCAACAATAGAAAGAAATGTAAGATCTATATATCGACTCCAACTATGAAAAATTGGAAGGAACTTAAACTAGTAGAAATTCAAAATTTCTAGAAAGTTCCTCATATTTTCTCTAGATTCCAACGCCAATTGAAAATTCAACAGAAATAATTGAACAACTGAAATCCCAATTGGAAAAACATACCTAAACTCAAGTTCTCCCTAAAAAAAAAAAAAAAAAATTAAGGTTCAAAATCTCAAAGGAATTCCAACACCATGCAGAATTCACAATAAAATTAAAAAATAACTGAAATCAATTCTAATGCTTAAATTCCATGAATTAATAATTAATGTCAATGCAAAAATTAAAATTAGAAAACACAAGAATTAAACTTTAATCTTACTTGCACTAGGCGGAACTTAGCTTGAGCTACAACTGATTTAGTGTTGTCTACAGTCGCCAATAGCACTAGTATTTAAAGTGAAAATTTAGAGAAAAAAGTTACAATCAAGCCACCACTTGGAATTACACCTAAGTATCCTAAATGAAATCCTTGCCTTTGATCTAATCCTAGATTGTGAAACACAAGCACTGAGTGTTGGCCATGTCCTAATTCTTCTCTTGCTTAGACCATTTCCTCTCTCTTCCTCCTCATTCATGTTGGAAAACACAAGAGTTACTGATGAAGGGTAGGATCAGGTACAAAGTCTGCCTATGCCTCCACCGTAAAAGATAAAGACTTCTCTGAAGAGATAGCTAAAAATTTGGCAAAACCCTGACAGAACTCGGATCCAAAGAATCGAATTGTTGAGATCCTGGGACCCACTTTGATGTAGCAATGCTCTTTGATAACTCACCCAAATCTACGAAAAACGGGACTTCAAGGAAGCAAACCAAAACCTCCAAATCCTCACAGGACTAAGGAGTTAAGGTTGATTTCTTCCTTAGATGAAATTAGAACAATGCAAAATCACCTAAAACTAAGAATTCTAGAACTCTATAATTAGAAATCTAAGATCAAATTCGCCCCAAGTAGGCAAAAAATTGACCTAGCCACTTCCTTGAATTAAGGACTTCAAGACTAAGAAGAAACTAGAAGACACCAAACACTCAAACTCAACTAAAACTTAAACAAGAGAGGGGATAATTTCACCCAAAGCCTTGAAATTTCTATTGAATTCTCAAAACTCGTGTGCTTTACAATGAACACAAAAGTGCAAAAACTGTTTACAAGAGTGTCACTCATCATCACTATTGATTCCACCCACTTAAATTACAAACAAATCACAATCCTTGATTCAAAGTTCCCAAAAAATATGCATGCTCGACTTTCCATGTACATGCTACCTCTTGACACATGTTTATAAAATTTCTCATAACTCAAACTACGCAAATCAGAATTTTGCAAACTTGGTCTTGTTAGAAAGGTCATTAAATAAGATTTCCAAAAATATAATTTCATCAAAATTTGATGTATTTTGATACCTCAAATTTGTTTGCAAAGTCCGACCACGTTTTCTACCACTGATTCCTTTTCTAAATTCCAAGTTTCCTCCTTTAAATCTTTGCTAAAAATTTGACTTTACTTCTCCACCAAGGTTTTTCCATGCATGTGAGTTAAAATTCATGTAAAAAGAAAATGGGTTGGATTTGGGTATCATAAAAGGCCAATTGTGTAATGCCCCGCCCTTTTTCACTCGTCGAAAATCAGAGTATTTTTTTTTTAAATGAGTGAGAGAGAGCGGAAATGTCACAACGCGAGTCAAGTCCGAGTTTCCAAAACCCGACCCTTAACTGGCCACCTTTACGTGTGCGTGGACCAAGTCCACCAAAACATTTCACACACTAAAGAATATTTGTGGAATTATTATATGAATAAAATACTATTCATATCCATGTCATTAATAAGCAAGGAAGCTAATCACCATATAATTAACTGAAACTTAAATATCAAAAATATCATCAAATCATAGCAAAATAATCTAAGTTATTACAATCCCAAAATTAACAGTTCTCCCAATACATCAATTTAAAATCAATTAAGTAAAATAAGCATAAATGCCCAAATTCTTATACTTGGCTTTCTTCACATCCCATGTCCTTTCCATTCCCTGTTCCATCATCTATAAGGTAGAAGTAGGGCGTTAGTCAACGCGCCCAATAGGAATTCCAAATAGGGTTATGTACACATAGGATCAATATAAAATCAATATAGAAAACATCATATCATGTTTTTAAACCATTTCATAAGTAACAAAAAACAAGGCATGATTTCCAAAACATAATCATGCTTACTTATGTATCATGCCATGGGTGTCAAGGCCAAATGATCTCTCACCCAATTCCATATCCAACCACATCATATACAAATAGTCTCCTTGATAAATCACCATATCAAGGTGTTCCCTTGGCCAATTACTTCCACAGTGTTTTGTGATGTACCACTCGGTCACTGTTATACCTCCCCACATATGTTAATCGGAATTACCGAATGGAGTGTGGACTCCTCCCACATATGTTAATCGGAATCACTGAATGGAGTGTGGACTCGTCCCCACATATGTTAATCGGAATTACCGAATGGAGTGCGGATTCCTCTCTTATGTTCCCTCCCATGCCATGTATGAGAATATGAATGCAAGAATGTCATTTCATATCAATTTACATAATATCATTGAAAACAAGCTCATAAACATATATCATTTGTTATACTCAAAATAAACCTCATAGTTGGAATAAAATCAGTATCATATAAAATCCATAGTGTCTTAATAAGGTAGGAGCCCTACCAATGTCCAAGATACCATACTTTCCTTGTTTTGCAAGAATACCGCTATCAGTCACGTGAAACGAATCGAACCTCGTTACCTTATTAAGTTCAAATATACTTATTAGTTTGATTTTTCATCTCAATTTCAACATCCCTATCTCCATCTAAGTTCCATGTTCTTTTCCCAACGCATTTATGCATTCATTGTCCTTAAATCAGTTTAAGATCCTCAATGGGGTTTTTACTGGCCCAAAACAGCCCACAAGTTTAACAATTTATGGACTGGAAATCAGTCCAAAAAACTAGCCATCATCTAGTCCTAAAACTGATCCAAAACTGGTCCAAAAACTGGTCTTTACAGCCAACATCTATCTTAAAATCAGACACCAAAATTAATAGTTTGATGGCTGAAAACCAGTCCCAAGATTTACTGATTTGGAAACTTTAAAATCAATCCTAAGATTTTAACAATTTTAAACCTTAAAATCAGTCCTAAGACTTACTAATTTTGAAACCTTAAAATCAATCCCAACGTTTACTATTTAGAAACCTTAAAAATTAGTCCCAAGGTTTACTGATTCTGAAACCTTAAAATCAGTCCCAAAGTTTACTAATTTTGGAACCTTAAAAACAGTGTCAAGGTTTACTGATTTTGAAACCTTACCCAAGGTTTACTGATTTTGAAACCTTAAAATCAATCCCAAAGTTTACTGATTTTAGATTCTTAAAAACAGTCCCAAGGTTTACTAATTTTGGAACCTTAAAAACAATCCCAAGGTTTACTGATTTTGGAACCTTAAAAATCAGTCCCAAGGTTTGCTGATTTTAAAACCTTAAAAACAGTCCCTAGGTTTACTGATTTTGGAACCTTATTCTATTTAATCATATTATTATCATTGCATGGGTTCTTTTTGTTTCAATCCCATAATCATTCCTTGACTGGATTTTCATTTCCATGGCCTCAACACAATTTGACCATTCCATTCCATCAATTATGGAATCCATAGATTCGACCACACCATGGCCAATCTATGGTTTCCTTTGAATCATTCCCTTATTGTTTGGACTTATACATACCATCTTTCATGTCTCCTTCTTTTCTTTAAGATCTGTCCTTTCCTTACTCCTTCTTTCTTTGTTCTTCAATAGTTTTCCAAGTGTAGGTGTGTAGGTGGGAGAGAAAAAGAGAGAGAAGAAGAGAAGAATCCTTGTGCAAGATGTAAAAGTCGGCCAAGGGGTGTGAGCAACCCCTTGGGCTGGTGTCCTTTTGTATAACAGTCTAAGCCTTTTCGTTCCCTCTTTTAATGGTTTTGCTTAACAAAGGTGTCCCTTGGCATAACCAAGGAGACCCTTGGCTTAAACCAAGAAAACCATTTAACTTCCAACATGTGCATGGATTTCATGTCATTGAGATGGAGACTCTCCATCTCCCCACTTCAACTCACCTTGAGATGGAAGTCTCCCCAACTTCCCATTTCAACTCACTTAACTGAATTTAATAACTTAACTCAATTACTTGATTCTATTTGAAGTCACTCATTTGACCTCAATCATTTGAACTCAATCATTTGATGATGTGGCACCTTGTCTAGGTGGCTTCCATGCATGCTACATGGCAATGCCACATCATATTCATGCCACCTCACTTGATGAGGTGGATTTTATGCATTGGATCTTAATTGGGTAATTGACCCAATTACCTTGCCCTTATCTAATTACTTAAAGTTAAGCTCACTATGGCCTATTGGGTCCCAATTGGGTAATGGACCCATTTAATTAGCTTTGCCCAATTACCCTAAGATTTTGTTCACTATGACCCATTGGGTCTTAATTGAGTCATTGATCCATTCCTTGCCCATCTAATGTCAATTTCCATTAATTAATTTCAAATTCCATTAGTTCACAAATTAAATGGACAATTCCAATATATATATATATATATAAGTGATGAAAATTCGGGGTGTTGCAAATTGAGGGTCATTTAGGTGGATTTGGACCATTGGACCTATATAACATAAACTTAGGCTAATTGTAAGTCAAATGGAGTGGTTTATGGGGTTGAAGAAATGGGGCTTAGACACCATTATCTTTGTCATATCCAATTGATTAATTGAGTAGTTTCATGGCTAAGGTCCTCATGATGGTTGCTCAATTGATGGATTTGGCTCTAATTTTCATACATAAGGTGGAAAAAACCCTTAATTCTTCCGGGATCAGAACTCTTGAATGCTTGAGAGATGGAAGCTTCATGTTCAATCTTCATATAATCTTTGATTGATCTCTTGATGTGTCCATCATTTCATTTTGGCTGGAAAGAACTTGTCCTCGAGTTTGAAGGGTTTGCATGAGAAGGGATTGATGAAGTCTCTGATCTTTGCCACTTCTTCTCTTTTGTCTGTTGATGGATGATGGTGGTGACCTTTCTAGGAAGGTTGAAAACCCTGAAGCCATGTGATGTATACCTGTCAACCACAAGGTTAGCACTTATATGATCTCCTTTACAACTTTTTACGAACGACACCCATATTGGATCTATATATACATCATGAAATTTGGGAAAACATAAGTAATTGTTGACACATGAATGTTGTCACTCTCTGTTAATGCTCTAGTTTAAGTACCCAATATAACCAACTCTTTGTCTTGTTCAGAAGGTGGAATAACTATCTCTAATTGCTCTTTTTGTTCCACCTCCTAAATCTGATTAACGTTGGCCTTTTCTATGCCTTCTGGTTGATGCTTCTCTTCTGGAGACTCAACTTTAGTGCTATGAGAGTGACTCAGATAATGAGATTGTCTTCTGAATCTCTATACAAGATCTCATCCTCGTTGTAAGAGTCTATGTTAGATGGTTGCTCTTCTGTTTTGTCTTCTGCGCAGTCAACGTCTACTCCATCTTCCTATGCTAGGTTCACACTCCATTGTGAACACTTTATTGCTACATGCCAAATGGTGTTGCACTTGAAGTACTTGACCTTGTTCTTGCCCTTGAAATTTGAAGTTGATGGTTGACTGACTTGTCAGACTAGTGTTTTGGACAATGTACCTCTTTACACAGTGGATCTGTCGAGAAGTGTAGATCTTGTTGGAACTGTAGGTCTACTGGAGGTAGAGGCAACTTCTTTTCTTTGTTTTATCTCGAACTGGAGAGCTTTTTTGTATACATCCACCAGAAATCAAATGGAGCCATGGCATTGGCGATTAAATGCTTCAAATCGTCGATGTATCTTGTGACGCTTTGCTCTCAGATTCGTATAAGTTGTTGCGGGTAAGTAGAAGGCTGAATTCTTCTATGTAGTCTGGGACTGACCTTTCTCCTTGTCTCAATCTTTGGAGTTTGGAGAATAACTCTCGGTGTACTTAGAGGGAAGAAAAGTTTTGCACATGATTTTTTTTAGCTTTTCTCGGGGATTAGATTTTATCCTTTCCTCGGGCTTTCCTTTCCATCTTTAGCCTATTGTACCATGTTAAGGCTCTTCCTTTCAATTTAACGACCACATGTGGAACACATTTGTGGTCTAAGATGTTCTTACACTCAAAGATGTTTTCTACACTCTCTAACTAGTCAAGAAATTCATCAGGATTCATACTTCTGGAGTATTCTGGAATGTATGCCCTGATGCCGAAGGATCTGTTCTCATCATCGTTGTGATTGCTTTTTCGACGTCTTCCATCATGTCTATCATGTTGTGGTCATCTTCTCAGTTGCTTAATGCTAGATATGTTCGAGTCTGAGTCCTCAAAGCCGTCCACGCATATATCGTCGTTAGAATGATGAGATCTAGTCAATGATGGTAGTGGTCTTGCTTGTGTTGCATGCAAGTTCACCACCTGCTGCAACTGTTGTTGAAAAGATGTCTGCATAACCGTCACGTTGTGAGTAAGAGTTACAATTGTTAGCGCTTATAGCGGAATAAATAAGAAAATTTGAACGGAAATAAACACATAGCACAACACAATATTTTACGTGGATCGGCCCACCTGACCTATGTCCACAAAGCGACAAATATTCACTATATGAAAGAGAAAGATACATATATATAATGACTCCCTTGAGTCTAGAGCCCAAATCCGAAGTCCCGAGCCCCTTGTACACCCATGTATACAACACACCGACGTCACCTCTCAGTTGATGTGAATCTCTTTCGTACCCAGAATAGTGAACCCAACTTCTATGTTGCTCCCTCTACGCTTCCTACGTTCTACAAGCACATCCCAATGTGCTTCACGAATGCGAGGTTTCTTCTCCGATGGGTTGTAGCAACCAACCTAGACACTTCCTTCTGAAACCCTTCTACGCATATGGCCAAGAGACCATCTCCTCACGTACCGTCAAAGGCCAGAAGGCCCTTCACCGTGCAGCACCACGACTCCTTACATGGTGTGTCTTTTTATTCCACACACTTTTGCCTTGCAAGATACCCTTTTGTATAGGGTCATGTAGTCGGTCTTAAGTCTATGCATGCCATGCATATACTTCCCACGTTGAAAGTCCTTTCTAAATACAAGTATTCCCAAAGTAACAACTTCCAGCCAATTCTCCTTGCACAATTGGGTCTCTTCTATTTAGACTTCCCTTACCATTCACGTAATACAATGTTGGAGAATTGGAAACTGCCGAAATTGAATGCGAGCCACCGTGTCAACAATCAGCACCTTGGCGAGAATTCCCAAATCTCTGGAGATGACCGTGACCCCGACCTCTATTCCATCGACAGCTCCTCACCCTGGCCCTCTCGGCCTTGCTCCACCTATTGATGTAGTTCTTCCCTCTACTGCTTCACTTGCTTACCGTGCAAGATACCCTCTTATATAGGGTCATGTAGTCGGTCTTAAGTCTATGCATAGCAACTGCCATGCATATACTTCCCACGTTGGAAGTCCTTTTGAAATACAAGTATTCTCAAATTAACAACTTCCAGCCGATTCTCCTTGCACAATTGGGTCCCTTCTATTTAGACTTCCCTTACCATTCACGTAATACAATGTTGGAGAATTGGAAACTGCCGAAATTGAATACGAGCCACCGTGTCAACAACAATTGCATCTTCTAAGCGTTGCATTTTCTCACTTTTGTTATGTTGTGGTTTCTTTTGCACGATAGAATGTCATTTAATGTCACATAAGTTCAATGTTAAATATCATTATTGAAGTCATCAAATATCCAAAATAAGGGAAAAGTCGAACTAAAAAGAAAGTAGAAGAAAAAAAGTAGAAATTTAGAACTTAGAAGTTCAGTTTAAACTCTATACAATACTAGTAAAATTTTGATTAAAATTAAAAATAGTGACATTAACAACATCAATATACCAAAATATCACATTTTTATCACATTTTACTAGATTTTTACCCAAAAAATGGAAGTGGTGGTAAATTCTCAATAATATCATAATAGCAGTATTTAAAAAAAAAAAAAAAAAACAATGAAACTGAATTTATCGTTGATGTTTATTACTTTTCACATACAATAAACACTAAAAATTATAATAAAGAACTTTCACTCTCATATAAAAAAAAAAAATTCACAGAAGAACCTAAATTTTTGTATCACAAGAAAGGCCAAAGCCTTTGTTATATAGACTTTGGATTTGCAAAGTTAGGGAGAGAGATCCTCTAAGAAATTCTTTAAAATAATACTCACTCTGTCCCAAATTAGTTATCTTATATGGATTTTGAAATTGTCTCAAATTAATTATCGTATTTATATTAGAGTAGTATAAAGTATGTTGAAAATATATGAGATCATATGGAGTTCTAGTCTTATATAAATAGTTTCTTAAAAAATAAAAATCTTTCAAATATGACAACTAAAATAGGATGAAGAGAGTAATATTTTATTAGATATGAATTAGAGAGAGAAGGAAACCGAGCTATTAAGAATCACTAATGGCCATTGGTGGCCTTTCTAGTACAAGTTCAAGGTAAGAGAATCTCAAAAATTAAGTCGGTGTCCTACCCTCTATAATCAAAAGTTCGACCACCTTTGCGCCCTCACAAGGCTGTAGGCAGACCTTTGCCATCTACCAATGTCAATTGATAAATACATATAAATTATAATTTAAATATAATATAAAAAAGTCATATTCTACAATCGTACGTTATATAATTATATTTTAGCTTTAATATTATTTAATTTGATTAAATATGTGAATATCGTTTAATATATACAGTCAATTAGGCTGAAAAGTGAAAACACATTAACAAAAAAGAATTATATATAACTGTAGAATTGCTAGAGTAACTGAAGGCATTTTTATTGGGTTCTATCATATTTAAGATTGTCATAAAATACTTCAAAATTAGAACTTAAGATTAAAGGAGATTTTTAGTCAATAGATTTAAATTTATCCAATTTAATAGTGAAATGAATTTTAATTTTATTATATTTGAATTAAATAGATAATAATTATTTCTTAATTTTTTCATCATGTTTTTCTATAAAAAAATTGACAATCTACTTGCTGCCTGTTACAAATATAATTACTATTATTATAAAAGAGGTAATAGAATCCCGATAGCGTAGCATGATTGATATACATGTGCGCCCCATTGATCATGAAGAAAAAGGACTAAGATTGATTTGACTGGTTAAAAATTCACTTCACAAAGTGAGAGTTTTGTATTTAATTCATATTCAATTCCAAAATATCACTCTCTGTAAAATTTAACTAGTGTTTATAAATTGAGAAGTTTACACATATTCTGAAAATCAATCAAATTAGATATCGAACACTTTAATTAAGAAAAAGAAGAAGAATATACTTAAAATTGGACAGATAAAATCCTGTTAGCATAGCATGATTGATATATCTATCCACCCCCATTGATCATGTAGAAAGGACTAAGATTAATTTGACGGCTAAAAACTCATCTCACGTAATAAGAATTTTGTATTTAATTCACGATCATCATATTCATTAAAATAAATATTGGGGCCGACTTGCATTGTGAAGTCACGTAACATGTATGTAGGCTCTGGTTGTCTGGCAGTGGCATATTCGTAAATCTTGTAATTGGATTGCAAAAAGCCAACCAAGGGCTGCATTGTCCGATGAGGATAACCTAGGCATTCAATATTCAATTGAGCGTATTGGTGGCCGCGCCGTATCATCAACCCCTCATCATTTTTGTACCTTTCTTACGCCTTTTTTCTTCCCAACTCGTTAGTCATTCGTGGCTCAATCTACCAATATAAGATAATGATATTTTCAGACCAGTGATCTTTTCACACGAGGATTATATATAGACACAATTTTTATTGTATTTTTTATTTTACTTTTGAAAATTGACTTGTTAAATATTTTGAATGTACTGATTCGACGATCTGATTTTAAAAGACAAAATAGAAAACACAGTAAAATCTGTGCTTTTATACACAAAATATCTGTACGAAGATCGCTGCCCTTTTTTAATTGATCTTTAAATTCACCCTATCTGACTAAAAAAATGAGTTTAAGTTATAAATTTTTAAGAAAAAATTAAATTAATTCGATCTAGCTTAAAATAGAATCGGATTAAGTTGAGCTAACTAAGATTTGAATTGAATTAAAAAAATCTTCTCTAGTTTTTCTAATTCTTTTAAAAAAAATTAGATAATTAAAGTTGAGTCAGGTCAATAATAAAAAATCTGAGTTGAATTAAATAAAAAATTTACAATTACTTATAATCATTCGCACTTGAAGATCTATTGCTACCCCTAAGCTGGCTCTTAACAATTGTTCCGCCAAAAGGATTCGGATCGATTTCGCAGCCCATTCAAATGTAATTTTCTTTGACAGGTGATCACTAGCATACATTCTTCTAATTTTGTCATGTATATTTAAGAGTGACTTCTATTTATAAGAGATAATAAGTTATTAAAAAGAGTTATATCTAATATTTGATTTATTAAAAACTATTTTGATGAAACAGAATCTATATATTTTCATTTTTAAAAAATATATCTTAATTAATCAAATCAAATGATTTTTGAGAGGACATATTTATATCATTTTTATCATAAATTTGGAGTTGGCACTTATTTTTTGATTTGACAAATTATTTTTACAAATTAACTATCTATTCAAGTCTCATGAGAGTTGAACTCACAACCTTTAATAAACTTTTATCAATTATAGTAAATATTCTTCTTTATGTGATATGCCATTATATAGTTCTTCAAAAGTTTTTGTTCTAAAATTGAAAAATGACTCCTATCTAATCTCTACATATAACGTCCAAGTGATCTAAATTTTATAAAGAGCAAAGATATGATAATGTCGATACTATCAAATTGTCGGTTGTATAATCATTAATTAAATAAAAATATTTTAAAATTTATATCAATAGTAAATGCAACAATTTAGTACTAGCATATGATTATTTCATTTTTATAAATTTTTAAAACTTAAACTCAGTGTTACAGGAGCGGCGTCCATCCCAAAATGATTATCCATTGAGGGAGGGGCCACCCCCACTTTTTTTAAACCTAAGACCTTCCCTGGTGGTCAGTCGGTATGGGACTTTTGTACCGTGACAGACTCCCCAACTCAATTCCTAATGACCTAATCAGGAATCCCACACATCTTGTGTAGGGCCCACGTGGCTACAGTACCTCCAGTATATTCTTGACTTTTTGTCATTTCAAAGGTCGGGCTTCGCCCTCAACCAGTGCATTACCTCTAGTATATTCTTTGCCTTTGTCTCCTTCAACCAAGCCCACTTCGCCCTCAATCAGTACACGTTAGCCTTCAATGCTAGGGGGACCCACAACTTTTTTTGTGTGTAGGGTCCACTCTTCACGCTAGGGGGAATCTTGGTCCCACACACATAAGAGGCCCAGATTTACTCTAATACCAGTTGTTACGGGGCTCTGATACCAGTTTTACGGACTTAGAGATTACACTCAGGGTTTGCCCGTGCAACACTTGAACAACATCTGAATTGTTGACAAGCCAATCTTCCTGAACGCTTAAGACCAACTCCACTCAAACTCTCACTTAGTCAATCACAAGAAGACACTTGAACATTTGGAAGGAATGAACTTGTATTGCTGTCACGCCCCGACCCGAAGGGTGGGCCCGGAACGCGACTGATTTTTTTTTTTTTTTTTTTGAAGATAAACTAAACCACAAGCATTCTTACTGGGCCGGATCAACAGTTGGGCCCAGAAGTCACACATGACCCCGTCATGTGGACTCAAACATGTACCATATGCTTGCCCTATAAACATAGACATAACAGCATTAACACATCATATGCTCAAATCAAATCCATCATTGATTAATACAAAGCATAAGAAAATCAACCATTGATTCAACATTCGAAACGTTGTCTAAAAGGGCAACATAGCCTATTACATCATTTTAACATGAATTAAGTACCACATCTGGTACTTAATAAAAATCAACGGTTCCAAGAACCAACAGGGGAAGATCAGGGCATTCCCCTCCGGGGGAATCCCAAGACACTGCCATAGCTTAAACACCCTAAGCCTGAAAGAGAGGATCCTCCTCCTCTGGTTCATCCCCTGAAAGGTGAGTGGTGCGAGCTAACTAGCCCAGTGAAGGATAATTAACAATGCAAATTAAGTAAATATAAAACAGGTTATCAACAGTTCAATAATATCATATGCTTGATAAAAATAAGCATAATCTTCAGTAATACATCAATCACTGCCATTATCCACCGTAACGCTTGCCGACTACACTGAGTCCAGTATTAAGTCCCGACACGGTCAAAATACATCCTTGCAAGTACATCTCCGGCTCTAACTTAGCCAATACTGACACCCTCAAATCAGCAACTGACGACAGCATGGTCCGCCCATGGTCCAGTAGACATAAACCATCTCTCATATGGCCGATATTGGTTCAATAGCCCAGGTACGTGAAAGCATTCTTACATACACATACGATCAATATCGTAATATCATAATCATCACAGCACTCTTACCATAGTGCATCATGTATAGGCACATGAGTGGGTTCATCAAAGACTGAAACCACTCATTGCTCAATATTCATCTCATCTTAACACCCGTTTACAAAATCTGCAGAGTTAAGTTCCCTCACCGTTATGTGTGGTTTACGCAGTCTCTGTTCAAACAACACACAAGTGCACAATCAATATACAGATCAAATACATACACACGAGTAGTATTTGGAAATCACACGTTTTCCCACAAAATATCTAGGGTTCATGGAATTGAGTCTCCTACTTGGTTTCTATCCTTTTTAAATCATCCACAAGATAATAATATAATAAAAACGGCTCAGTCCAAAACTCATATTGTCTTCTGAGCATTGACCAGATTGACTTATTGAGTTAGGTCTAGATCCTCGGGTCACTTCTCGGTTGTCTTCTGGATAGGACCAGAACTGACATTTTGAGTAGGCCTCGAGGTCACTCAGTGCCCGACTATAGTGTCGTCCTGAAAGTGAAACACTCAGTTCCTGACCAATAGGGTAGGATTGAAAGCGGATACAATAGTATTTACACTATAAATAATAAGAGAAAGGGGGTTAGTACATTTTTAATTAACAAGGGGGTATAAATCATCACAAATAATCAAACACATTAAATAATAATCAAGATTAGACAAAAACAATAATCAAACAATATTTTATCATTTAAAAACGGGTCCCTCGGAACATCACCTCGGAACTGGGTACAGTGGCTTCGGATCATCCGAACCACACTAAACTAAATCACTGGCCTCGGAACATGAACCTGACTTCGGATCGTCCGAAGACTGGGTCTCGGACCTTCCGAAGTTCATCCAAACTGATAAAACAGAAAACAGTAAGTCTCTGTGGGTCTGCATGCTCGGAACGTCTGAAGATTGGGTCTCGGAACATCCAAGTGGGTTCGGTCCTTCCGAGCTGGGCTCGGTCCTTCCGAGCTTGGCTCGGTGGGTCCGAAAGAGCCTGGCTCGCCTCGGGCGTAACTGCGCTTCGGGTGAAGCTCAGAACGTCCGAAGATCGGCTCTCGGACCTTCCGAGAGTCGTCTTCTCCAACTGTTTGCACCAGCAGACAATCACGGTGGAAAAACAGTGAAATGCGATTCCAGAAAGGGAGGGCTTCCCAAATTCGGTTTTCACATCCGTCTGGTCTGATGGACTCCTCTGGAAGTCCTCTTTCCATAAGGAAAGATTTGGAGGTCAGAAGCTCACTGGGCCATCCGATCTTAAAGGTAAATCCTCACGGGTACATGAAACCCATGATTTTCCTTAGATTTTAAAACTGGTTTTTCTCTATCAAAACAGGGTCAAATTTGGTTTTGTTTGATTCTAAACCGGTTAGAATTTAAAAAGGAATGCAATGGATACTTCACTTCGGTTCCTGGGCTGAAATTCGGATTTTTGAAAAATTTTCCTTCAAAGCTTTCGGTCTGCAAAACAGAGGCAACGGCAAGGGGTCTCGGCCGGGTTTAATAGAGAAAGAGGGAAGAGAAGAAATACAGAATTCTGCTGGGAGTTTCAAACGATCGAAGAAGGCTAAATTTATAGGCTTTCGGTTGAGGAGAGACGCCGGAAATCAGCTGTTGATGCAGTGACGATGGGACGGGACAATCGGGGATCATCATTCGCCGGTAAGGGAGGCCGGAAAACTTGCCGTTCGATGGGATGGGACGACGGGAGGCGATCATCATCGCCCGATTTCGGGCCGAGTGGCCAGAGCACGCCTGCATGGCATTGATGATTTTTCTGCTGTTTGCATATCAGTCCCCAAACATTTTACAATTTGCAGATAAATCCCGGTTTTAATAAAAATCGATTTTTAAACTAAAGGTAATAATTTAAGAACTCAAAAACCTAATCCAACCTTACAGATAGGTTGGGTTTTGAAAACCTTGGTCACCATAAAAATTTCAGAAATTATCTCTTACTGAAAATTATTTATTTAAATAAAAACCATATTTTACCCAAAATTACTTAATTAAACAAATGTAAAAATAACTAATTTAGAAACCTCATTTTGAAATGAAATGAAATAACTAAACCATTCTTAAAATGGTCTATCGTCAAATACCATTTTCAAAGTTTATCTCGTTTCCGAAATAATTAAAACTCTCTTTCAGGGTTTTGAAGGGCGGGATTTAAATGTCATTTTCTGAAAATAAATTCATTTTAAAATCAGAAATACAAATCCCTCATTAAGGAGAATATTATTCATCAATAATATACACATATCAATAAAATTTGTAAAATCATAACTAAAAGCGGTAAATTACCAAAATACCTTTCCAGCTGAACAGGCTGGATCACTGAGCTCTCGAGCTCGGATTGGGCCAAACCTGGGCTTTCCTCAAAGCCATAACCGTAATCTCCGAGATTAACCGGTTAAACAGAAAATATTAAGATAAGCCACGCCTAATCCGGGGCAGGTATTACAATTGCACTTGCGAAAGTTACAACTCTTGAAGAGTCTATCACAAGACAAAAGTTTCACATCAGAAGACCCCCAAGGAGGGTCTTGGGTTTAAAAAAGTGGGGGTGGCCCCTTCCTCAACTGTTAGTCATTTTGGAATGGACATTGCCCCCATGACAACTGGTATCAGAGCAAACCTAGGCCTCTTCTGTGTGTGAGACCAAGATTCCCCTAGCGTGAAGCGTGACCCTACACAAAAAATGGTTGTGGGTCCCCCTAGCATTGAAGGTTGACTTGTAATGGTTGAGGGAGAAGTGGGCTAGCTTTGAAGGAGACCAAGACAAGAATATACCAGAGGTAGTGCACAATGTCTTCTAGACATAAGTTGAGGCATAAGGCAAAAAATTTAAATGGGGCCTTCTTGGTATTTAATGTAACGACCCGATTTGATATTTCGAGATTTTAGGGAGATCAATGGGCCTCCGAGATGGTTATTTTCTAAGAAAAATGTTTAGAAATCACACAAAAACTTTGAATTTGCACCATTAGATCCCCCATAGTATGCACACACATGCTCCTCAATTAGATACACATGAAAAATGTAGAAAAATTGCAAAATATTTTGCTTTCGATTTTTTCTAAGGATTTCTCGATTTTGAAAATAATATTTTAAAATTATTTCGAGTATTTATTTTTGACAAAAATCTTATTTCTAGACCAAGGTTTTGTTAAATAATTTAATGAAAGTTTTACAATTTTCAAAAGAGGAATTTTGAAAATCCAGTTTAAAATCCCCAAATTTTCTTAACTTAATCCAATTTTTCTCCTTGGTTTTTATTATTTAAATTAAATAAATCAAAAAGTGAAGTTTTCACTTTAAAACCCCTATTTTGAGAGCCATTTTAAGTGATTTTTGAAAAAAAAAATGCAACTCAAAATCCAAAATTCGTGTGGGCCCCATGGGACCCACACCCCACCCACCCAAATCCCATTTTTGTTGGGAAAGGAGGGAAACCCTCTCCTCAACCTAATCCCTCTTCATCATCTCTTTCTCTCTTCTACCTTTCTACCTCTTATGGAACGCAAACCCTAGATTTCTCTCCCTACTCCCCTCCAAGCCGCCCCTCTCCCTCTCTTTTCTTCCCATTTTTGTCTCTCTCATCTCTTTCGTCCTCCTTTCTTCCATCTTTGCGGCAATTTTAAGTTAAGAGAAATGGGGGCTTTTTAATTAGGGGCCTAAGGTCATCGCCTAACTCGCCTAATGGTTGAGCTCGGCCTAGTAGTGCATTGGTTAAGGGCGAAACCCGACCTTTGAAAGGGCAAAAAGGCAAGAATATAACGGGGGTACTGTAGTCATGTGGGACCTACACAAGGGGTGTGGGACTCCTGATGACGGCGTTAGGAATTGGGTTAGGGAGTCCATCATGGGGTAAAGGTCCCACACCGAAGGACTCCCAAGGAGGGTCTTAGGTTTAAAATAAGTGGGGGTAGCCCTGCCCTCAACGGTTAGTCATTTTGGGATGGACACCGCCCCTATAACATTAGACTCTACCCTTTATCATCTTTAAATTTAAATATTTTTCAAATTAATCTTATACAAATTGACACTTCATAGTTGTCCTTCAATCAAATTCAAATCACGTATGTGTTATTTAAAAATGTTCATTCTCCTAGGTAAAATAAAAATAATTATAGATATAAAAGATTCATTTTATTTTAAAATTTATTTATTTTATGAATTTGAAGTATATGCTATTAAATGTTCAACTACAACTTTATTCATAGGTCTCAATATTGTTATAAAAGAAAACAATATAGTGTCATGGGTCAGATCTACACTCAAAAGGGCTAGTCACTCCCAAGTCCCAAGGTTCGCCACCCCCACTGATAGACCCAAGATCCTCTCGAGGCATTTTTTATATGGGATTGTCCTTGTGACAAGCTCCCCAGCCTAATCTCTAGTGCCCTTGTTGGGGAGGCTTACACCTCTTTTATGTAAGATTCACGTGTCAGGAGAAGCTCCGATCTCATATGATAATGTCTCGATTTACTCTAATACCAAATTATGAGACGTGAAATTACCGTGGTACCGTTAAGTAGACCAGGGCCTAACTGGTCTGTTTTTAGTCTACTGAATCTTCACATCTGTTTTCAATTGACTTTGGGCGTTCATTATATTCTTAAATATAATAAAAATATTATATTCATGACCCAATCACGTTGAAACTTAGACGCCGACTTCTCTTGATGAAGAATTATAATCCTTGGATTGATGGCTTCCGAGAAATAGAAGAGTTAAAAAGGGATGACATATTCTATTAGTTTTATATAAAATGAAGAATATTTTAAAACAAAAAAATTCTTATAAAATTTCTAAGAGAAAGATTTTCTACAAGTGAGAGAATATGGTGGGCCACATAAATAAGATAAGAATAACAGTTCAACTTTGTCTTAACATTACTTTATCTTAACCTTTTTATTCTAGATTTTTAAAATATTAAGTTCTAATTTTTTTTTCAAGATAATTAAAATATCAAAGTGGTGAAATCTCATCAACCTTTTATTTACTTGTTTTTTTCTCATCCTTTTTATAATTTAATATTTCAGAAAATAATATAATTTAGAGAAGTCAACCATCTATCTAATGATTGAAATATGGGCCACACTATTTGATCATTGAACAAATTTTAATTTGAGGGTAGATATGTCTTTTAAGAGAATGCTTCGTCATGCAAAAACTTGATGGTACGGATTAAAAATATGTACTTGTATGGTAGCCCGTATTGGCAACATGGTTTCTTTGTCCATTATTTTTTATTTCTTTAATATTACTGAAAAATCTTAGAAAATTCAGATAATTATGGACTTCATTTCATGTAATTGTATCATTATTTAATAGACATTTAGACATCAAAATCGGGTTTTCAAGTTCTGAAATAGAGATTTTCAAATATTTAGAAATATTTTAGAAAAATAGCCAAAAATAAGAAAAATGGAAAATAAATTGTAGTTAATTTTTTACTCAAATATTCAATAAAATTTGGTAAAAATGAGGAAAAAATGGATTGACTTGAAAATAATCTTGTAAAATGAACTTCATCTATAAAAATAACTACAAATAAGGAATGAAAAAAATATAACAATGCATGTATAAAATTAATTTTTGATAAACTATTTGCATAAATTTAGCGCTAATGTATAATTTCTTGAAATATTTTCTCCATTTTAATAAATCTAAAATTCTAATTAAAATATAAATACCATTCCCATATAAATGAGATAAATGATTTAATAAGAACTTAAATAAATCCAAAAATCTTTATAAATACTAGCCCAATTTGTGGATCTTTGAATAAATATTTAAATAAATCTAAAAATCTTTAAATAAAACTAAAAGTCTCTAGATAAATCTGAAAATCTTTATACACATGATAAATTTAATCTTAATTCAAATATAACATTAGGTAACATTTGAAATGTATGTCTAAAAATAATTACAAATTAAAAATGAGACACAAAACAATGAATAATAAATGAAACCAATGAAATGATATAAAAAAAAGATTACAAATAAAGAATGAGACATATAATAATGAAAAATAAACGAAAGAATGTATTCTAGAACGTGTAGGCGTATACATTTTTGGATTTATCTATCTTCAAAACTTGTGTAGTGTGTCAAAAATGCATATAATGGGCAAGTCAAGTCGATCACGACAGAATAAGATAAAAATCAATGTTAGTAGGAATTGACATCGGTAAATTGAAAATATCTATGCTTAAGAAATTAAATGAGTGAATGAATGGGCAAATGCTTAGGTGGATTAGACCTCAAATTATGAGGTATGCATCTTAGATTGTGATTGACATGGGAACACTTTATTTCTAAGTATGGGGCACGGTCGAGAGATACTCGGGAGTAATGCATTCTATGAAATTTTTGTGGGTAGCATTCCTTTCTGATAAAACAAAATAAAGAATTCATAATAGTTAACAAGTAGATAAAGAAACAGTAAAAGAAACAGTAAAGTAAAGAAAGACAATCACCATGGTCATGCACAAAGGTAGATTCAGGAGAAGAGAGATTGCGAGCAATAGAAGGACTAGGAAGTAAGCACTGATGTGAAGGCGCATGCACGTATCTACGAGTCAAGACTTACACATGTTCGATTTCTACAAATGTAAGAGGTTAAAGACATTAATTTTTAAAATAAAATAATTGAATAACATCTTCAGGGTAGAGGTCATTGACAGATGAAACAATGAGTTCAAATTAAACAATATATGCAATTGAAACATGTATTAAATGTAATAATTATCTTTCTATAATATGTTGCATCAATATTGAGGTTTGCCATAATCATCCCCACCTTGATCATAGAATGGATAATTTCAGCTTGACAATTGAGTAAGGTCGTCTCGACAATATGGGTCCACTACACCAATCACATTATATTCCAGTCGTTGTTTCGTTGTCAAGTGTGGTGCACCGACTTCAGACCCACTTGATTGCTGACCCTCATACGAGTGCTACCGTATGGCTCATCAAAGTACATATGTGGATAATGAGACAACGATCCTCTAGATGAGTAGCCTTGCCCACTGGTCTTCCTGTAGTTTGGCATGTTGAACTGTTGGGGATATGGCAATCGAGAGACTTAAGAAAAGAAAGAACCCCTAAGTGTCCACTGTTTATATGAAAAATTGTCCCAATAGCAAAACGGTTCATATAATTCCCTTAGAGCACCATACGTGGGCATATCTGTACCTCCATAAGTAGGTTTATGTACTGGTCCCACCTGACTGTCCTGTACATGTTCCTCCCCTGGTATAAACTTGGGTGAAACAGGAGCATTGCTACCCTCCACCACATTACCTCTTATCGGACCGCAAACTCCATGACTTGTTCACCACTACCACAACCGTTGTCGTTCTTTGTATCACTTGAAATATTGGAATGAATATCCACATATCTATGGCGGGCTGGTGGTTGACCGCTAAGTATGACGACTATTTTTCCCTTTTCTATCATTCTCCTCTATGGATGGTTGTTCACTAATAAAATGCCGGCGTTCGACAATCTGGCTACTACTCCTCTGCTCGTCACATCTCCCACCCTCAGCCATAAGTCGAAATTTTATTTCACCAAAAAAATTTCATGAAAAATTTGCAAAAAACATTTTAAAAATGTAAGACACAAAATCATACCTACATTACACTAAGAATTGAATGATTAAATGAAAACAATAATTTATTTTAAAAAACTCCTACTTTTTTTTAACTTAGAGCAAACTTCAGATTAAATTAAAAAATTAAACACAAATGCATGAGATCTAACATTTAAACATCGTATTTGTCTCCTAAATAGTCCACCCATCATTCTCATACTCAAAAATCCAAAATTTTCACAAATTCATCCATGCATTTCATTCTCCAACAATAACCCGAAATGCATGAAACATTCAACCTCTAATATACTTTCTTATTTCATTAAACACAAATGAGAAAGAAAAATAAGGTTAGAAGCTAATACCTTGATAAATGAAGGTTGTTTTAAAAAAAAAACCATAAAAAATTGCAAGAATGAAATATCTAAAACTAATTCAAACTTAGACAGTGTACATCTCACGAAATGAATCAAAAACCGCTTAAAATTGAGCTTGAAATATGAAGAAATGGTACTCAATGGATTTCTACCTCTCAAAACCCAAAGGCCGGGTGAGAGAAGTTTCTCTCCCGATGGCCCCACAGATTTTTTTTTTTTCTTCTTTTTTGGCAATTTTAAAACAGGGTGTTCATTTTGGCCGATACAGGTCACAATAGGCACAGATGCAGCCGATTTTTTTCACAGGCACAGTGTAATGTTGTATATCATCCATTAAATATTGATACGTATCAATTGATATATGTATCCGGCTTTAGTGGCTTCTATAATTTTTGGAGGAGAATACTATAAAATATCTATTATATATATCTAACACGGTATGCGATTTATTCTTGTACTATATAATACGTGAAACCATTTCATTTTTTTTTCACTAAGGACTTGCTCTAAAATACAAAAGACAACAGACCGTTATTCATCGATTGTAATTGCGACGGTGGACCCACTTTAAACTTACAAACACATAACTCATCACTTTTTTATTTTATTTAATAAATATTATTTTGTTTTAGTAGAAGGAGTAGTGCTTGTACCATTTCACTGATTGCATTCACAATCATTAAACATATGATTTATTACAATTCATTTTTATCCGATTGAGTCTCAATATAAGATTTTCAAACGATTGATGCCTATATTTTGATATAGTTCTTAAACTTATAGAAGTAAAACAAAACGGAAAAGGAAATGTTGGTAAATATTTGTGGGCCAGGTTTTAAGATGACATTTAATGCCTAAGTCGATATTGGAGTTTGTCTTCTTCCAACGTTAGGCATTCAATAATACTGGAGTTGAACAAATTATTGCTGTGGGGCGTGTCATATATCTACAGTTTGCTACAATAACCATACATGTTGTCAAATACCATGTTAAAAAGTGACTATTCACGCATCATAAATTTTCACCAGTACACCACGTTTAAAAGAAAAATATCATTTTATATTATTATTTTTCTTTTTTTTATTTTTTCTCTTTTCTCTTTAAAAAAGAAAGAGTAAAATAATCTTTTTCCTTTAAAGATGGGGAAAATTCATGTTACATGGATCATTATGCTTAAGAAATTATGAAAACTGATCTAAATGGCTACACGCATCCATAAAAAAAAAATCTTAGAAGTACAGAGAAATGCTTACATGCCACAGGGAAAGCTTTTATACGAAAGATCCCGACAGTTCAAAAAATATGGATCGTGGTAGTTTGTGGTGTTGAATTTTTTGAAAAATAAAAATAATTTTTTTTATAAATTTTGAAACAGTTTTTTAAGAAAAATCGGTCAAACCCACACCATTTTTTTTTTTCCATTGAAAGTTTTTGAAAAAACCGGTCTGTATCAAAGCTGGTCGCAATTGAACAGGTGATTCAACTGTGGGCCGAGCTGATTTTAAGAACATTGATTTACATTGGTGCACCCTACTGGGTAGTAGGTACTCTAAAATGTGTCAGGAAGAAAATTAGCCCAAGGGACTTCTTAATTTAAATTATTTTCAAATTAAATTATAAATATGATTAAGAAGAGAACATTTAATATTTGAATTGCATGATCAGAATCAAATATTTTAGTACTTTGGATCGTTCAATCCGTATCTATGCCAGTGGTGCAGTTATTCAGAAACAAATACAAGAACAGCAACAGTACAGTAAAGGGAAAAAAGACACCCTCTGTAGAGTTGTTTTCAATTTCCAGTCTTGTCCAAGTTTGGCATTTCAGAAAAAAAAACGGATAAAAATATTTCCAAGAAATCTGCTTTCCTTTTGCTGTTGCAGACAAACATAAGATCACAATTACTGCACTCCCAAATTCCACCATGTCTCTGCTTAAAATTCAGACTGAGACTCTTCTCATTCTCCTTTCTGCTCCCTTTTCTTGTCTCTACCCTACACCCTATTCTGCTCTCTCTCTCTCACTTTATAGTGTATAAAGCTAGGTTACAAGTGCAACTTTCAGATGGCGTAATTGGCTTGATTTTGATATAACATAATGAGATTTTCCTTTGCAATTATTTCTCTCAACTCAGCTTAAGATACACTGTTAACAGAGCAACCTATGATAATGATACCCACCACAACCAATTTCATGTTGCTGCAATTTTAAATTGGACCAAGACCATCCAAGTATTGGATCCTTCATTTCCTGGGTCCCCCTTAAAATTACTTAAAGCCCAAACATGATCTTAACTATCTATCAGTTGTCCCTCTCTTGAATAACAGAGAAGTTCATAGATCAAAAACCCTTTGAGATGTGACCATAACAAGGTTCAACTTAATAAAGAATCAGATTGCTTACATTGCCAATTTTCTTCATGTTGGTATGCTTGCCTTAATTTTCCATATGTGAGCTGATAAGTGCAATACATGATCTAACTATAGGGTTTAGAAGCCCAAAATGAATGTTGTCAGATGCTACTAAAATAGACAGTCTATGAAAAATAATTTGGTGTGGTCAACTATGTACTCAAATGTCTAATAAATGAAAAAAATATTGACTAATAACAATGATTCAGTGTCACATACATGGGTATTTTGAAACTTTGTGGGCCCATTGTATTGGCTGTCTGATCTGATGTCCACACTCTCCACAGTGTGGTGTAGCATGCTCGTTAGTCAATTGTGATGATTGATGAGTGTAAGGACTGCAGGAGGGATTGATACCATTTCCTTCAGTTGATGATATCAGAGCAGAAGAGAAGTGGGTCTCTCCTTCGCCCCCCTGCACTCGATGTGCCAGTGCTGCCTGCTGTTATCCTGTACTTTACCTGTTATGGTGATCCCTAGGGTGCAGCTGTAGGACTACACCCCTTTTCTCTTGGGTAATCATCTTTGTCATATTTGTATAGAGATATGAAAAGATACATGGAGATATGATAGAAGATGGTGTCACCCTCAACCCCAAATGTCAATGCCATTACTCATAAATAAATACAAGCCTATAAGGGCTATCTTCACTTCTCCCTTTCTCCCTCTCTTCATCTTAGCCCTCCTATTTCCATTTCAATGACTCCTCCTGGCAACAGATTAAGGACGAGCGTGCCTTCCTTTAGGAGCTTGTTTTAAATGAAGGCATGCTTGCCGACTGCACCAACTTCTCTTCAACAAGCTTCAATTCAATACAATAATAATCTATCTGGTAGCTGTAGACCACCCTTTCTGATTCAAACAGACTCCTCCAAATATACCACTAAATGTGTGTCTCTGTCAAACTTGAGGCAGGCTGAGGGTACATGTGGACATCATTCACATCAGATGGACCAAATTTCATCCTTTGTTGGATCATTTGGTTTATAATTTCTTCTATTCGTCTTTTCAAAATCAGACCATTTCCAGGCCAAGTCGGTCTGACTCTTGTACCAAATAAATGTTATAAGTATATATACATATAGTTTTACTTGATTAGAAAGAAACTATCCTCGTTTTCTATGATTATATATAGGTTTACTTAGTTTCCAGTCATTGAAATAATCTAACTCTTTCAAATTTTTACAAGTATCTTTTGCAGAAGCTTTTTTTTTCAAAAAATTCTATCTTCTCTTAACATTTTTTTCTATTGGTAAAGTTTTAAGAATTTAGCTTACTGTTCTTTAATAAGAAAGGGAAAAACGTCTACCATACGGATGACTGAATTTTTTTTGTTGTTGTTATCAGTGGGGATTTGAGGTGAGACCATAACCTCGGATGCATGTATCAGCTAGCAAGTGTCATATATTATAGGGGAGGTCTACAATAAAAGATGATCACCGACACCCTAGTATGCGGTGTATTACGCCGAACACTTAGGCATAGTGTGATATCCTAACCCATGAGTCAGAGGCCAGGCTCTAGAGGGGCTAATCTAAGTGAAACTGGGCTATGTAGATTAGACCAGCAGTGTGGGCCTGACGGATCCAACAACCTAGCAATTGTTGGGCGTGTGAGAGCTTTGCAGAGTCCCACATCAGAAGTGAGGAACTTCCTGATGGAGTTTATAAGTGGTATCCCCCTTCACTCAGGTGTGACGCATTTTGGGCCTACCGGGTTGGGCCAGGCCCAAAAGAAAAACAGTGAGGGCCATGTTTTTGGACCCAGAGTGGACAATTTCACACAAAGTTCGACCCTAAGTCCTGTTCACGAGTCAGGTTGTTACACATAGCCATATAAGAGGGCCCATCAAATAGAATGGTGATTGGTGAGTTAGAAAGTTAATGAATTGAATATGTTTCTTCTGAAAAATCACATTGATAAATCAATAAAGATAATTTTTTAGCTTTCTAACATTTGATCATTTTAAATTATTTCAAGCTGATTTGTAGTGGATCATATATTTAGCAAATGACTTTTCCGATGCACCCCATACTATTTAGAGATCCTATTCTTAGGTGTTTTGTTAATACACCTGAGACCAGGGGTTCAAAAAACGGTGTCGGCCGATATATTGGCCGATATTTTTCTCTTTCCTCCCTTTTTTTTTAAAAATATCAGCCGATATTGTGAATATCGGCCGATACAATATAATATCGGCTGATATGATGTCCTCCAAAACCGATATATATATCGGCTGATATTTCGACCCCTGTCTGAGACTAGTGTCTGGGTAATCATTTCACCTATACAATTGCTCAAGGTCGTGGGTCATCCAAGTGCATTAAATCTGATTTCAAAACATTGATTTAATGTTCATACTCTCTTTTTTCATCCTTACCTAACTTCAGTGTCGCACCAGTGTAAATTACTTTTTCAATTTTGTATGTGAAAATGGAAATAGTGAAAGGAACCTTTCTTTCTTTTTCTTTTTATTAGTAATATTTGTTTTCTTGCTATATAATCTTTCAAAATATTTAGTAATAACCAATAAGACCGAGTAAGAAAACATTAATTAAGTAGTTCCCAATTAGAATTGTGCTTTAGGAAGGGTCTCATGAGTTTTGTTTGTGTTTTCTTAGTTCATTATCTTATAAAAAATGAAAAGTTACCCTATCATCAATGGATTGCAATGACAGTGTCAAACGCACCTTTTTGGAGCTATTTTTTCCTCATTCTCGACCTTATGCACCCTAACACATTTTTTGTTTATTTTTTATTTTTAAATGTTAACATTTGATAATTATGGACACACCATATACCTAGCTTTTGACCCTCATTTTATTTTGTAAAGAAAATAATTCTTTCATCTGTTATAATTCCTACTAATTTTTTTTTTATCGAAGGCAGATGTTTCCTTCATACGGTGGGACCTAACTTTGTACATATCCCACAGAGGTGGCCCTTTATTAGAATTACCAAAGATTGAACCCAAGACGTCAATCTTAAAATCTTGTTTCCCAACCACTAGGCCAATCCCTTGAGATGGTTATATTTCCTACAAATGTCATGACTATGGCTGGATCAACCTTCAAAAGATATGAAGATTTAAATCATTGACACTCTTATTTACGTCCAATCAATCCCACACATGTGCCACATTAAACAAGTTATAAGTATTAAACATGGATGTTTAACATGGATGACATAAACATCAATGTTTATACCTGCATAGAGCTGACCAATCTTGAACGTAAGATTTTAATATCAACCGTAGGATCAGATCTTGGAGACGCCAATGTGTATTTGACCAAATATCGAGCGGAAATCCAATTGGAACAATGTCAGATCTTCCGCAGTACTTTGAAATTGCAGTTTCTTTAAATTTTAATGAAGCAAAGGACTCGAGTTTAATTTAATTTTTGTTATTGTTTTGCCAATTTTTCACTTGTCTTAATTTTTTCTTTAATGTTTCTCTTTTTCCCTAACTTCTCTAATTTAAAGTTTTTAGATTTAATGATAGAAACATTTAACCTTAGTGAAATAGATATCGAATATTTGCTCATGTATTATTTTTTTTTTAATTTGTACATTTTTTCGCAATATACACTATGAAAATCACCAAGATTTAAATCCAGAATTTCGAGATACAATTTTTTTTATTTTCTTTTGAAAAATCCCTCGAGGCAAAATATGCAAGATGCTAGAGTGGTGAACTCCTAGGAGCATAGTAAATTCCATATTCATCATATTATTCAAATTACATATTGTCATCCAAGGCAATGAACTACCAAATCTTTCAAAATAAATAAATAAATAAAATACAGAGAGCTGCAAAGGAAAGCAAATGGTAAGTCATTCATCATCCTCAAAATAAGTTTTCCTCACTGCATAATTTTCATTATACAATGCTTAACTACAAAAAACCCATAGGAGTATGGAAACAAAGAAGTAGCCTAGACACCCTTAAGAGATGGAGGTGTCAAGGGATAATCTTCCCATCGACTGTTTGAAAGTTAAAAAGGAAAAGAGGGGTAAGGAATAATGCTATGATGGGCTTAATCTAACTGTGAGGCATAGTAAGTGTCCTTCCAATAATTCTAGAATGTTTCTATATTACTTCTACATTCACCCCTCCTTCCCCAAACCAAAAGAAATAGTAATAATAAATTCCACTAGCTTTGATGAGAAGTTTCACTGCATATACGAATTCCACTTAGGATGTATCCACCAAATGCACTCATCTGCATGCAAGGATGAGTTCTGCATGGAAGAACCTGCATGAAAAATAATAATAATAATAATAACAATGAAAACATCTGCAGAACTAACCAATCAGCTGTTCTACTTGCATTTCTGTAAATATTAAAGGATTAGGGAAATATACTTGCTTACATCCCAAAAAAGAAAAAAAAATGAATCTCAGCCTCAACCAAACATTACCATTCTCTCATTTGGCAAATCTCCCTCAACGACTATACTCTCCCAAAACACACAATAAAAAGAAAGTCCTGAAAGCTTTTGTAGTAGTAAGCGTACCCCTTCGTTTCACAACTTTCTTTCCAAACCATCCCACATCATCTCCCCAGCCTTTTAGTCCCAGTTTTCCCTTTGTTGGTGACAGTATGCTACATGGATACAGGCTCTAAGATTCTCTTATCTGTGAGACGACCCATGACATTTTGTTGGATGACACAATGATTTGCAACGAGTCCATTATGAATTGAGAGTTACATTCAAGGTCACAGTTCACAGAGCTTATCAAAAAGACATCTGTTTTCAGCATTGAAGAATGTTCTCGTGTGTTTCCAAAGGTTGTCTTTTAGAGACCCAAAGTGATGCAAGCATCATGGACTTGGATTTGATCGAGCAAATTGCGTTGTACTACATGGATAGATTTAACAGAGGACACACTAATTAGACCCCGTCTAATTAGCCTATCATATTATTGAACTTGGCTCATTAGAACCTTGGATTTGGCTTCATCCACTAAATGACCAAATACCCACTTTCCAATGAACCAACTACCCAAATAAATGTCCAAATGAGTCTTACCCATACCCAAATACCCAAGTTGACTCTTCATGAAAGCTTGGCCATCCAAACCCTATTTTTTCTCTTTGAAATCCTTCCAACTCTCTCGCAAAGTCTGCAACATGAATTGCCCTATTTTCTCTCCCTTTGGCGTGATTTGGAGGATAGGATTGCAATGGGATATTTTGGGAGTTTTTTCAAGTATTTATAGAAGATGAATAAGGACAGTCCATGATGTAGGACACACACAACTTACATGGAGTATTTACTATTTTCGTATTTTACTATTTTTATTTTTAGAGTCCTTGTTTTAAGAAAGCCAGGTCGTTGGCTTTCCCAATTTATTTAGGAGTCTACAATAAGATTAGAAGTGTGCTAGAGTTGGAAACCACTTTCGTGGCTTTCCTAGTTGAATCATTTTCTATTTTCGAGTTAGTGTTTTCCTATATATAAGATATGTAATGGGTTGAGAAAAACATACACGATGGATTATTGAATGAAATTAATTAAGGCCTGGTCTTTTCCTATCTTCTTTCTTCTTCTCCTGTCATAGGTACATGCATATTCTTCTTCTTCCTGCCTAGTTGTAGGCATTCTCCTGCATCAATTGGTTCAGAGCCAGGTTCTCTGTATCTCTGTTATACAGAGACGTTCCTATTTAGAGATAGGCCCTTGCATTATCAAGGACGATCGTGGTCTTGATTCGTTATTTAAAAAAAGAAAAAAAAAAAGAGGGTTTTGGAAACTCACTGTTGCTGCCATTGAATTCCCTGCTGCTTCCTTCGTTCGCCTCTGCAAACACGCACACAAGTACTGCCTTCATTCCCCATCCCAGATTTTCCCCACCCTGCTTCTGCCTCCTCTGTTTGCCTTCCCCCCCAAAACCCCAACAAAAAAAAAAACAACCCCGATCCTTCCTCACTTCCTTCTCTTCGTCTTCTACTCCTTTTTCTTTCCCTTACCTGCAATCCTTTTTCTTCTTTCCCTCTTTAGCCTTTCCTGTGTTTTTTCTCTTTTCCCCTTTTCATCGCTTCCGTTGTTGCACCTGTGTTTCGTGTTCTTCTAAGACTTCGAATCCCATTCGTTTTTCAGCCCTAAGTTATTTCATACAATTGACATCCGCATCTCCTCCCACATTCATCAATCCCCAAACTTCCCCACATGCACAAATCCTTCACTTAAAACCCAACAAGTCCAACATGAGATACCCCTCATCTTCATTTTTTTTACTCCTCTTTTCTGTTAATTACGAAACCATCCCTCTCTTTTTCTTTCTTAGCTTTTCCATGACTTTTAGTAGGACCCACCTATTTGACTCCTTTGACCAACCCTCTCTCCAGCCTTACCATTGGGTCCCACCTCACCCATCCATTAAACCAATTCGCCTGTCCTCCTCATACTTTTCATCTAATCCCCTCACACCCCTCTAACCGACGTAATGAGTCCTATCCCTCCCACTCAGTTCCTTCCTATTCCCATTTTCCTAAGTCATCAAGGTCTTTTCAACCCCCGACCCGCTTCACTTGCCGTGTCTTGGACTCTATGGCACCCCGATCTGATTACCTGCCTCACGCTGACCCAATAGCATCCAACAACAATGGTGATCAATATGTTATCGAATCTGAGTTTAAAGAATTTAAATCATGATTTTGCATGATGTCAATCAGATCATTCCGTTTTTGTATGTTGTACTAAAGATGTTATATTTCTGGTGGTTTATGTGGATGACAATATGATATAGTCTTAACATGGAATAATGAGTCATATATCAGTGCTTTGAAAGTCTATCTGCAACAATCTTTTGATATTAAGGATCTTAGATTACTTCGTTATTTCTTGGGAATTGAAGTTGCTTGATCATCCAAAGGATTTGTTCTCTCCCAACGCAAATATGCTTTAGGTCTTCTTATGATGTTGGATATTCTGGATGCAAGCCTACAGATACCCCACTTGATGTCAATTCAAAACTTTCTGGATGCGATGGGACTCTTTTTCCTGACCCCCGCTTTTATTAATAGTTGGTAGGCAAGCTCATCTATCTTACCATCACTCGGCCCGACTTGGCTTATGCTATTAATGTAATCAGTCAATTTACGCATGCTCCTTCAGATGCTCACCTTTATGCTGTCTTTCGCCTTTTACGATATCTTAAAGCCCACCCCAATCGTGGATTATTTTATAAGAATCAGTCCAAGTTTAATATTCGCAGGTATTTTGATGCTGACTGGGCTGGTTCTCTTGATGATCAACGATTTACTTCAGCCTATTCTATTATTTAGGATCTCATTTGGTTTCTTAGCGAAGCAAAAAACAAACTGTTGTTGCTCGTTCCAATGCAAAAGTCGAATACAGGGCCATGGCCAACACAACATGTAGATTACTATGGTTCAAACAATTTCTTAATGAATTGGGTTTCATTAGTCAGAAGTCAGAAGCACTTATCATGTTCTGTGACAATCAAGCTGCAATTAATATTACTTCCAATCCAGTTTTCCATGAGCGCACAAAGCATATAGACATTGATTGTCATTTTGTTTGAAATCATGTTTCCTCTAGGAATATTGTCACTCCTAAACCCTGAATTCAAAAGATCAATTAGCTAACATGATGACGAGAGCTATCTCTCACTCTCAAGTAGATGATGTTTTCAATAAGCTGGGCTTGATTGATATCTTCACACCAGCTTGTGGGGGAGTGTTGTAAATATTCTAATTTATGTATTTTTCACATGTATTATTATAGAATTAACCTACATGTGTCATTAAGTGTAATTGATTTTTTTTTCCTTATTTGCCGCCTTGATTGGCTCCTTGTAATCTATATGTACATGTCTACTCTCCTTCATTACAAGAAATACATACAGAGAATTAATTTCTCTCAGCATGGGAAAAAATGATAAATGCAACTAAATAAGGAGGAGAGGAGAAGAATCTCAATAATTCCCTCGAAATTCTTATCTCCACATACACCTTTATCTATAGACCCAAATTTAACTTTCTAATCCAATTTACTATAAGACAAACTATCTAATGCAATTGTGCTCTGAACTAGACTCTACTAGGCCTAATTGGCCGACAAAAAAAATGGTGAAAATGATAATATCACTTTGACAACTCATGGCACTATTGCCACGGAAAGTTGTATGCAGAAAACCAGCATCTAGTAGATGTGATAAGGAGTCAAAAATCAAGACAATGTCGATAACAATAAAATTCAAGAAAAAAATGGATATTCTGCAGTTAGGAAGCTTGATTACAAGATGATGATGCAAAAGTTCATTTAAATATCAAGAATCCAAATGTGAATTATAAATGGGAGACCAAATGTTACTATAGCAATATATGGAAGTGGTGTATATGAAAGCTCCAACTCAATTGAAAAATAATAAAGGATAATCTACCTGATATTCACGCAGCCAAGGTTCAGAGATTTGCAAGGCAATGGCCATCTTTGCAATCTGTAAATTGTGCATGCATGTCGCAAGAGGCTGCATAGTTTCAACAGTTATAAAGAGTTTAGATATTGGAATTATGCCTTCCCAAATGTGGGTCGAGAACTCAGAGAGGATATACATAACAGAGATACATGATTAAAAACAAAGGTTGTCAAAACTATTACAGAACTATGAAAATTACAAGCAGGAACCTGACAATAGCACAATTTTCTACAATAATCAATTGATGTTGGAAAGAACAGAATTTATAGAATTGCTTCTAAGAAAGAATAAACAAAGAAATCCCATTTTAAGAGAAATTCATAACATCTGTTAAAACCAAAGAATCTTTTGGCTACTAAATGAAAAACAAGAACAAACTAGAAATAATAGAAGCAAATGACAGATGAAGACCCATTATGGCCAATGGGTGAGAACCATATTGTGTCTATGGCCCATATTTGGGATCCTTGAGATGTGCAATCAACAAAAGAATTGGAATTTTCTAAATTGAGTTCCTTCGGATCAAAGCCCCGCTAATAAAATATTATGGTCCATGGGTGTATCTTGACTCAATCAAACATGGTCCTATTGGTTGCAAGGTCAACTTAGTGATTTATGTAATTGATATAACTGATTGTTCTTTTATTTCAAAATTGGCCAGAATTGTCTTATTCTAGAAAGTCCACTTAGTGGTTTATTATAATTGATGTAACTGGTTATTCTTTTATTTCTTTCTATGTTTAGCCACCGTGATTGGCTTCCTCTACATTATATATACTTGTAATCTCATATCATTTAAACACATTCAATACAATAGAAGGAAAGATTTCTTCTCCAAATTTTCTCTTTCTTCTTTTTTTTTTTCCCTATTATTATTTTCTACATGGTATCAGAGAATATCTCGATTCTAAGCCCTCACTAAACAGGAGTCTTCTTTACTCCCTCTGCCGGAGGAGATACATCACTGGCAGAGGGAGGAACCATCTCATACATTTTCTACATGGATCAGCAGAACAGATTTCTAGATGCTTTAGGAGGATTCTTACTCCGTTTTATTGCATCCTCACCAGAGTTACTATTCATCACCGGAGTTTCTATTCCTATCGGACTCCATTTTCTTCGGATCACTGCTATGGATCTCCTTTTTGCACATTCTGGAGTTTTTGTTTTTCAAACTTTTTGGCCTTCTCTGTGTTGTTCCTACACCAAAACGAAATTCTGGGCACTTTAAAGAGGATTCTTATTCCGTTTTACTGCATCCTTGCCTGAGTTACTATTCCCATCGGACTCCATTGTCTTCGGATCTCTGTTGTGGATCTCTTTTTTTTTTTTTTTCACATTCTGGATTTTTTGGCCTTCTTTGTGTCGTTCCTACACCAAAACGAATATCTGGGCGCTTTAAGGAAGATTCTTATTCCGTTTAACTGTGTCCTCGCCGAAGTTACCATTCATCGTTAGACTCCGACATCTTCTCCGATTCTATGAGCAGATTCTCCTTTCTTTATTTCTCCTTCTGGTCAACTTTTGGAGCGTTTAGGGAGTTCTTTTTCTTTCTGTTTTACTGTTTCTACTAGCACTAATGTTCTTTGCTGGAGCTTGGCGTCTTTATTAGATCAGTTTTTGCTTTAGGGACTTCTGTAGCTGATTCTCCCCTTTTTCTTCTACAAAGTTTTTTTTTTTTCCCCCTACAGATCTGAGTTTTTCTCAGACTACCTGTGGGTTCCATAATCCTTCTCTGCAACAGGCAAATCTCGGCCTTCAATCAGTTCACTAGAGAGGCCTTCGACGGATGTACCCTAATATTTCCTTGCCGTTTTTGGAGGGTCTATGCCTCTGTAAGGTTGGGTTATTGATCTGCATCCCACCGATTTGGTTCTCAACTGCCTTTTTCTCCAGCGATTGTTACTCAAGTTGCAGACAAGCTCACTGAGGCAGCTTCTCAGACTCAACTTGATCATGATTTGAGCAAGCTGGGCTTATTCAACATCTTCAAACTAGCTTGAGAGGAGTGTTGTGGGACCCACTATAGGACAGTTGTGTTGTCATATTTTTCACATGCTTTAATTCAAGTGTTGACTAAAGGATGTTATTAGTTGTAATTGATTTGTAATTTATTCTTTCCTTTTCTATCGCATTAATTGGCTCCTTATACTCTATATATACATGTGTATTCTTTACTTCAAGTATATACAATACATTCAAAGAGAGAAATTCCTCTCTTCCAATCCTTTCTTCTCTCCAATATTACTTTCTACATGGTATCAGTCAGGAAAGATTCCTGAAGCTTTTCAACTCCATTTTATTGTTCCTGCCCAGGTTACTATTCATCACCAGAATTCGGCCTCTTCTACAGATCAGTTTCCTCTTTCCAGTGGACCTCTGTATCGGATCCTCTTCTCTGCCCTTTTTCCTCAGATCTGACTTTTTCAGATTTTATTGGGCCTACCAGCGTCTCTTTCCTGTGCAACCTGCCTTTCCGGCCTCTGATCTGACCCCCGGAGCACTTTCTGTCGGCAGAAACTCCTATCTTCCCTGTTGTTTTTTTCCTAGACACTCCATCTATACAATCAGATTTCTGCTCTGATTTGTGTAGGATCCTCCGATTTGTTATTTTCTGGGCTGCTGCCTGGGACACAAGAACAACAGTTTTTGGAGATTTTGGGCTAGATCTCTTGGCTTTTTGCCTGGTTGTGCTTGGAACCATACTTCGTGCTGTCGCCCTTGGGTGTGCCTCTCATCCCACAAGTCTCCTTCCATCTCCATCACTGGTGGGACCCACGTTTCTGCAGCTTTTGGGACTGCTGCCTACGACACAGCTAATCGATTTTCTGCAATATTTTGGGTCAGATCTGCAAGATTTCTTACTGTTTTGACTTGGCACCAAGCCTGGTGTTGTTGCTCCTAGGCGTGCTTTCCACCACACCAGATTTTGCCCACTTTCGCGGCTCATGGGGCCCATTTTTTGTGGCCTTTCTTCTCAGATCATTGACAGTGGACTGCTTGGCTTAGATCTTGTTCTGCAGCACTTGGATTGGCTTTCTTCTTCTCTCATTGGTCTCGCCCCTACCTATTCTCTGCATTTATCCAGCTTCCGCTCTCGACTGTGCTTGGTGGGACCCACTTCAGAGGTGTTCTTCTCTCTGCATTGTTGTAAACAACACTATTTCTTTTTCTCGGGCTACAACCTGCACTGTTATTTATTTTGGACTTCTCGCTGTGATTCTGGATCAGTATCTGGCACACATAGCTTCATCTACTACCTATTCCATGGCTTCTTCTAACACCCGTAGGAACACCAGAGGCCCACGGACGAAGGGTATTCGTTTTTGCACATTTGCAAGATGATCAACCATTCCATTGCTTCATGCTACAAGCTTCATGGCCAACCACATCAAGCTAATCTCTCCGCTGCCCTCCTGTTGCTTCTTCCTCTGATGTGGCAATGACAGTGCCCCAGTGACTGGATGGGAATTCAACTTATTACTGCAACGATTGGAGTGCATTCAATCCTCCAAGGTGTCTAATCTTGTCTCCTCGCAATCAGGTACTAAGCCCCTCACCTGCCATGCCTCAACCCATTTTTGAATTATTAATTCTGGGGCCACTCACCATATGGCTGGTACATCTAACCTTTTTTCGTCCCTTTCTCCAGTTTCATATGGTAAGGTCAAACTAGCTAATGGGTCGTTTATTAATATTGGAGCAATCCATTTTTCTTCTACTTTGACCCTATCTTCAGTTTTGCATGTTCCCAATCTTTCACGAAATTTATTATCTATTAGTGCCTTTACTACAGCATTGAATTGCTCAATCACCTTCTTTCCTTCTCATTGTGTATTCCCGGATCTGTCCATGAAGCAGATAATTGATGGAGGTCATGTAGTTGATGGCTTATACTTCCTGGACTCTCGTACAACCGTATCATCTAAAGCTTGTGCGACTTTGGCATTGTAGCCTAGGGCATGCCTCTGATTCTATTTTGAAGCAACTTGTTCCATCTTTGCCCTCCTCTAAATTTGATTGTGAACATTGCCCATATGACAAATACAGTAGACCTGCACTTCCATCCTCTCTCCATAAACATATTTCTACCTTATTTTCTCTTATACATTCTAATATTTGGCAATCTTCATCTGTTTCCCGCACTGTTTTTTGTTATTTGGTCACTTTTATTGATGATTATTCTCGCATAACATGGACATATATGATAAAGCATAAGTCGGAGGTCTTTAATCACTTTCGTACCTTTTACCATTGGGTTTAAACTCAATTTTCTTGTCAAATCCAAAATTTGCATAGTGATAATGGAGGGGAATATATGTCACACTCATTTGTCTGATTTTTGCATGACCATGGTATAGAGTCCTTCATTTTGCAAGATTACCTCTGTTCGAGTATTGATTTGTATTGCTACCACTCGTGACTGGGCCCTCCATCAATTGGATGTGAAGAATGCCTTTCTCCATAGTGACCTGAAAGAAGAACTCTATATGCTACCACCTCCAAGCTTATTAGACAAGGGGAGCAAGGGAAGGTAATGCCGCCTTAAAAAAGCTATATATGGCCTGAAGCAATCTCCTCGAGCTTAATTTAATAAATTCAACAATGCTCTGTTGCAGTACGGTTTTTCTTAGTGTCAAGCAAATCACTCGATTTTTGTTTATTGTGCTCACTCTATTACGACGATCCTTGTGGTTTATGTTGATGACATTGTTCTCACTGATAATGATGATACAATTATAACTGCATTTAAGGCTTATTTACAACGTACCTTTGACATTAAATATTTGAGTCCCCTTCGCTATTTTCTAGGGATTGAGGTTTTTCGTGCCTCGAAAGGGTTTTCTCTCTCTAAAAGAAAATAGGCCCTAGATCTTTTAAATGATGTTGGTAATTCTAGGTGCAAGCCTGCTGATACTCCTTTACATGTCAACACCAAGTTATCAGCTTCGGATGAGATTTTGCTTGATGATCCTGCATTTTATCAACGATTGGTTGTGAACCTTATTTATCTATTATACAGCCAAATTTATTCTAAGTTGTGGGCGTCGTCAGTCAATTTATGCATGCCTCACATGATGCTCATCTTCATGTTGTCCTTTGAATCCTTTGGTGTGTCTTAAGGCTCATCTTGGCCGAGGATTATTCTATTCACGACAGTCAAACATGTCGGTTCGTGGCTATTCCGACACTGATTGGACTGGGTCTCCTGATGATCGACAATCTACCTAAGGCTACTGTATTCTCTTAGGATCTCATTTGATTTCTTGATGAAGCAAGAAACAAACTGATGTTGCTCGTTCCAGTGCAGAAGCAGAATACAGGGCCATGACCAATACAACATGTGAACTATTGTGGTTCAAACAGTTTCTTGTTGAATTGGGCTTTCCTTCCTCAAAGGCACTTATCATGTTCTGTGGCAATCAATTTGCAATCAATGTTGCTTCTAATCCAGTTTTCCATGAGTGAATAAAGCATAAAAAAATTGATTATCATTTTCTTCGCCATCATTTATCCTCTGGTAATATTGTCACTCCATATTTGAAGTGCAAGGACCAATTAGTTGACATGATGACGAAAGCATTTATCGCTCTCAATTAAATAATGTTTTCAGCAAGTTGGGCCTAATTGATATAATTGCACCAGTTTGAGGGGGAGTATTGTCATATTTTTCACATGTTTTAATTTAAGAGTTGACTGAAAGATGTTATTAGTTGTAATTTATTATTTCATTTTCTATCGCCTTAATTGGCTCTTTGTAATCTATATATACATGTGTATTTTTTACTTCAAGTAATACACGATACATTCAAAGAGAGAAATTCCTCTCTTCCAATCCTTCCTTCTCTCCAATATTACTTTCTACAAGTTGATCATGTGGGACCCACTTCTGCACAGAATTGACCAGAATTGTCTTATTTTGGAACGACAACTTAGTGATTTATTGTAATTGATGTAACCGATTACTCTCTTATTTCTTTCTATGTTTAGCCACCGTGATTAGCTCTCTGTACATTATATATACTTGCAATCTCGTATCATTTAAATATATTCAATACAATAGCGGGAAGATTTATTCTCCATATTTTATCTTTCTCCTTTTCTTTTTCCTATTACTATTTTCTACATATGGTAGTGAAATAAAGAAGTAGAACTCGTAAAGCCGAACTAAGATAGATAAGATTCCGACTGAAGTTGATGATGATGATGAATAAAGAAAATCTCCTTCTACCTCTATTCAGCCTATGCTAGCATTTCCAAAATGGGAGTGCAACACAATTATGAATTCCATACAATGTACGAGATGAATAAAGTTCTTATAGTTTTGCTAAAATAAACTCACATTGGTAGTTTAGTTGATCTAAGTTTCTAGGATTAGTGATGCAGAGTCAGGCCTAGCCGCCAGGCCCAGCTTCGAAGGCCCAGCAGTCAGGTCCAACTTCACTCTTTTGTTTTAGAGGAGTCTTAACCCTAAGGCGGAGGAGGAGGACGATGACAAAAAAAAATTATGGAATGAAGAACAAAAGCTTTGTGAAGCCAGCCGATGAACATGCGCATGGTATGAATTTCCCTTGAGGGTTTGGTGTGAAGCCAACATTGGAGCACTTCTCTATCTTCTTCTTCCTCCTCTCTACACTCTCTGCTAAGTCTACTATCCTCTCTCCTTCTTCTCTTCCTATCTCTTTTTCTTCTTCTTCCCTCTTCTCTTTTGTTTCTTTTGGTCGGAATCTACCCAAACAAAACCCCATCCCTTTTGTCGCTGCTAAGAAACCCCATCCCTGACCTTCTACCCCTTCCTAATTGCTCCTTACCCTTCGCCTATCCCTCAAACTTCTCCCACCAGTTTCGCCTCTCCCTAGACTGTCTTTCCTTGCTGCCACACATCACCTTTAAGCCTCCAGATCTGCCATAAACCCTAAATTGCCCAGCTACTGTTTTCGTTTCCCTTTCTTAACCCTCCTTTACATTTGTCCTGTGTTTCCAGACCCTATCTTAGCCTTCCCAACGCTGTCCCAAGGCCTATCTGACTTTCTTATCTCCAAATACAGCCAAACAGCCCACCATACTGCTGTCCTAAACCCTTTGGACCCTTACTTAGCCCAAACAGTCTTTGTTGCTCTTCCCTTGTGACCCCTACTGCTGTCTCTCCTCTCCCATAGCCTTTCCATATTGCTGCCATGTCCTCCTTTAACCCATTCTCTTGCTTCCGCTCCTTCCTAACCCACACCCTGCTGCCACCTGTCCTAATCCCAAAACCACTTCCCTTGGCCCCAGATCTGCTATCACCAACCCCCTAAGGCCTTCATTGCCTGTCGCCACCCCTTCTTGGATCTTTCTCCTGCTGCCATTAACCCATACAGACCTTATCTTGCTCTGTCCCTCAAACCCAGCCCCTTCTTAACCTTGCTACAGCTGTTTTTCACCTCATTCACCCTCATATACGGCTGTCCCATGCTGGTTTTATCATAATTTTGACACGAAACAGCCTTACATAGCGTTGATGATAGATCTATTTATTGGAGGATCTGGATAAGCCCCTTTGTTTTAAAGGTCTCTTACTTTGAGTTGTAGCTTGGCCTGGACATAATGTAATTGTTTATATCAGATTCCGAGAATGTTTTACATGATTATTTGTGATAGATTTATATTACTTAATTGCAAATATTAATTGATTCTTAATTTCAGCCTATTTTAGATTTAGGGTTCATTATTCTCATCCCTTTTAATCTTTAAGGAACCACATTTAGGCATTTAGGGTTACCTATCTCCTTTTTCCTGCATCAATTAGACTAGAGGTTTTAGGTTCAACTCCTCCCGGACTTATCTAATACACAAGGCTTGTGAGTAGTTTCATGTATCCGTGGAATTAGTCTCACCTCCAATATGGGATGAGGATACCCATGTTATAAAAAAAAAAAAAATTACTAAAATAAAGAAAGAAAAAATAGCAACATCTAGTATCTCTAACCATCTAGTATTTCAACTTTAATCGTTTATTTTATGGTATTTATATTAAATGGCTCAAAATTTCATATGTATCTAACATTTGATATTTTAGCTACTTTGGAGATCCTCATTTACGTCTTATATTTGGATTGGACCTACAACCATGCCACATTTCCATTTTACAAATGATACAATCAAATCCATGTAACATATGCTACATAGAGATGGTAGGGTTTTTTTCTAATAACTTTCAAAATTTTGGGAGCTTATTTCAAAATATGGAATATGATAAGGTTTTTTTGTCCAATTAAGCCAAAATATTGGGTTTTGTTTGAAAATTCCCAATTTGCTTCTTTGAAATTCACAATTTATAAATAACAAACTCAATTGTCGATCATTGATCAGAAGTTCAAAATTTTAAGTAGTCGTATGCAGGAAATACATTATAGGGTGCTGCTCCACAGAAAATATACAGTTTATTGTGGAACCCCCTATTGATTGAAGTTTCAAACATAAGGGATCTAAAGGTCGTTATTTGGCTCATTGATGTGATGTATGTTAGTCCTTTATGGTGGACAACTAAATGTCTCAAGATGCACCATAGTCCCAAGCCAGAGAGATTCATTTGCCTTTTTAGCTCTACTATAGTTACATTTTTTTCTATGCTCAACCAGTTATTTACAGGTCATTCTGACCGTCACAACTTCCAACTGATAAAGGTGCATTTGAATGGAATCATTTGTTGTCTAGAATAAAAGTGATCATTCTAGATCATCATTGTTTATATTATTGTATAATCCATCAGAAAGAGTGTTTTCAACTCAAAAGATCCTCAGGTAAAAAAAGTTCCTGCCTCCTTAAAAAGAAAGATAAAGGTGGTACTTTTTACAACTATTGGCACTACTCACTTGAGCATTTGGTTTCAATCAAAGTATATCTTTTATTCCATAAGGATTAGACCAATAAATCTAGTCAAAGTTAATAAACATTTATCCACATGATCTAGGATTTTCATAGGTCCATCATGGGACCAAACATTTAATATTCTGTATCACAAACCATTAACCCCACATAGAACAGGCAAGTGCAAAAATTGGTATATTTGCTGAGGCAAAGGACTATAAAACTTTTCTGACCCTGACTCCTAAACACAATCAGATTAATTGCATCACTCGAATGTCGGTAGTTACTCTAGAAGAAAGCATTTCCTGATCTCCAAAAGAAAACAAAAATTTCCACATGAAACAGAGGACAAATTCAGTCATAAAACAAATCCATATACTGACAGGTACCCTTCATCAACCCCATTTAATATGAGTTCTAATTTAGAAACAGAACAAACAAGGCTCAAATAAAAGTAATACCATCAGAATTTAGAAAAGTACCTGAAGGTATTGATGATAAATAGCAAATGGGGCAGAATAGGACAGAAGTGGTAGCACTTCTTCAACCACTTTCCATGGATCAAGTTCTGGGGCAGCAATAATTAGGCTGCATGAAAGGGTCTAAATCAAATCCTAAATCAATATTAATGAGACAATATGAGAATGGTATTTAACGTCCACTAACATATACCTGGTAAAACCATTCTTTTTCCACAATTTTATGGCTTCAGTCGATGCTCGTCTTCCAGGCTTCGTAGACTTAGATGTTTTGAGAATTGGAGAAGCATTAACTTCGCATACCCCATTTAAACACATCGTTGATGAATCGACATCCATAGCATCCAGTGTGTCAACTCCAGAAGAACAACCTTGCTGACTCTCGGTGGTGTTCGCGGGCTTTTCTGACTGGCTTTTAGGACTTTCTTCATGAAAGGGTTGCACTTCAAACGAGATGCTTGAGGGACATGCAGCTGATACAGTACCATCCTCAGCATTTGGCTGAATTTCCAGAGATGAAGCATTTTCACACGATATGAATTCTTTTTTATTTTCATATTCACCAGAGCAAAGATCCAAGAGAGAAGATTGAAAAATCCTGTATTAAAATGAATGTATAAATATCCAAGAAAAGTATAAATCCACTTCCATGAGCTTGTAAGACAAAAATCTTATTGAAGTGCAGATCATTTACGGTAACTCTATTTCTTTTTGACAGGCAAAATATAAAATCTATCGTTATAGCTTTCAAAATATATATTTTATATATAACATCTATTGTACACCAAAATCATACAGTTTTAAAACTTTCAATTATATGAGTATTTTTCGATGCCAAACTATAGGACAACTATTTTATGCTGGACCAACTATAGGGTAACCCTAAATGCCTAATTTGGTTCCCTAAAATTAAAAGTGGATGAAAATAATGCACCATAAATTTAAATATGGGCTAAAGTTAAAATTCCAATTAATACTCGCTATTATTTAATATAAATTATTACCACAGTTAATCATGCAAATTCTTGGAAGCCAATGGATTAACTATAAGGTAAATGGAGTTTGGGTAACGTGGTGATTGACCGGTCAATGGGTCAAAATTGGGTAGGTGAATAGAATATTGGTTGAATGGAGAGATATCGGGCTGAATGAGTTAATGGTGAAAAAGAGAGGGGTATTGTAGGTAAAGGGAAAGATGCCTTTAATGAATGAAGGAACAATGGCATTGTAAGATGGGAAGGGATAATAAAATTAGGATAGCTTTATTGGAGAAAGGTGGCTGGACTCATGTACCAACCAAGGTACTTCGGGAAGTGGGTGAGGTAAAATAAAAAATAACAAAAGAACAAGTTATGGAATGGAAAAGACTGGTTTGAGTTTGGAGATGGCCTTGACACGGTGATGAAATAAGAAAGGGCGGAAGATGCAGATTTGGGGATGTTGGGGGCCGGAGAAAATGGAAGAAGAGAAGGAAGAGAAGAGAAGAGAAATACCTGAACAAGATGTGGCCTCACACCAAGGCCTCTTGCCTCTCCGATATCTCACCAGAGTTCCATGGATTCTCTCCACAAAATAACCAACACTCAAATTCGTGTAAGGCAAAATCTGAGTTCTTCATTCCATCGTATAATGCCTCAAGGAAGGCTACATTATATAGAGTTTCAACTTACTAAATACGAAACACATAAACTTCCTAAACTATCCTTGCTAAAAATAAACTACATGCTAAACATGGAAGTAATAAAATAAGAAACACATGAAAACGGAAGGTGCAGGAGATGCACCGCATCATTCTCCCCATCTGAAAAGAACTCGACCTCGAGTTCAAATAGATGAAAAGACTATCAATTTTCCCACGCACGCGTCTTCCCAATGTGGGGTCTTCAATAAGCATCCACGCGCACGTGAGGTCTTCAAATGTCATCCAATGGAGTCATCATCAAGCCACAATGCTGCTAGAGTGGCTTTCTTCCGTCGTCGCTGGAATGCTCGTACATTTGGACTGTCATTGTGGTCAACATGTTCTAAATGAGAAGAATATGTCTCTGGCGCTACAAAGCTGTGGTATCTATCCAGAAGATTCGGATCATGTCGCTGAAGTTCATCTGCTATCAACAATGTGAGTTCGATCTTCGGCTGGCGTGTGGGAACCACTTCCTCATCCAGTATAAACTCTACCTTCTCTCTCTTGGGTGACATGGAAGGCTTCGTAGGTTTAAGCCAAGAATTATGAAGTGGTAGGCCAGTATGTGGATCAGGATGAGGCTCATATGAGGTAGGACTGAGTGGTAAGGCTGTTGGAACTAGACAGAGTGTGAGGTCCTCCATATGATAATCCACATCAAATTCATTGGACTTAAAATGAGTATCTATAACAAATTTATATTGTTTATTGCATGTATTAATTTCACTTTTAACTTCAGTATGCAATGCATGTGTATCTAGTGTAAATGCAGATGCAGACTCCAACAACTTGGGCAACACTGGCACTGGACTAGGGTCTATGGATGGGAATGATATGGGAACACACCTAACTAACCCAAGGGATATTCGTCGAAATTGTCAATGCCCTCATCACTTTTGGGATGTTCTCCTACGTATAACAATTCATTCTCAACGTCCTGTTCAGTCTTTTCATTGGATTGTTTTTCCAACACAAGAGTTCTTTTCTTATTCCGATTCTTGGTAGGACATTTGTGAGCGAAATGCCCATAACCATGACAGTTGTAGCATTTGGTCCCTTGTTTGGAAGAACTTGCACCAGAAGCTCATTTAACACTTACATCCTTGTTTTGGAATGGAGCACTGGTGAATGGCTTGGCTTGACTCACTGTATCCCGTGGAGTAGACTCAAACTGCTTAACAGGGTTCGGGGTCAAGTAACGCTCCAACTCTTGAACTCTCTGATAAATCTCCTCCAAGCTGTTGACACTGGAGAATCAAATCTTTTTGGAGATCTGGACGGAGACCCATTCTAAACCGAGAAAGAGTCACGAGAAGGTCCTCCTTTATATCACATCTCATCATGTACTCATCAAACTTGTCGATGTAATCGCTGACTGACATGTTCCCCTGACGAAGTGCTTGCCATTGATCCATTAATCTCTCTATAGGTCAAAGGAAAGTACTTTTCTTTTAGTTTTTCTTTCATTTCATCCCAATGAGAAATAGGCACACCTTCGACTCTTTAAATTTGGCACTCTACATTGGTGTAGAAAAGTTTAGCTTGACCCAACAATTTCATTTTTGCAAATCTCAAATGACGCCCTTCTGACATGTTATACTCAGTGTTGTTAAAATCGTCCGAGTTGCAAGTCAACTCGTATGAGTTGACTCAATTCGGATGGTCCAACTAGTCAACTCGCAGAAAAATCGAAATTTGCCCATAATCGTACGAGTTTTGCATCAATCGCAGTGGATCGTTACATCGTGTGATCCACCAGAAGAAAGAAAAAAAAAAGTGAAAAAGGAAAAAAAAGAAAAAAAAAAGAGGGAAGATCTGCAATCCTCTTTTGTTCATCTCTTCTTCTTCGTCATCCCTCTGCATCTTCATCTTCTTTGCTTCTCTTCTTCTTCGTCGTCCCTCTTCATCTTCTTCGATTCTCTTCTCCGTTTTCTCTCTTTCTGTCTTTCGTTCTTTCACCTCTAGAGTTTTTGTTTCCGTCGCTGGTTAGAATTGGTCATTTAGGGCTTTATGAACTCTTTAGTGTACACGTGAGGGACCTTTAGTACACACGTAAGGAACTTTTATCTTTTTTTAGAACTCTCAACGTAAGGAGCTTCTTTATGCGTCAGTGAAGAAGAGGCCCTTTTAGTCGTAAGATGTAACTCGAGGGTCATTGGCATAAGGATTTTTAATTTTTTATTATTTACAATGTTTTTATAATTTTAATTTTTATAATCGTTTTTTTATTTTAATTAAAAATATCTCTTTTTTCAAAAAAAAAATATCTATTTTTAAAAAATTAAAAAAAATTATTATTTTTTAAATTATTTGATGAATGCTAATAAAATTTATTTAAATGCTTTTGATTTAAATGCTAATTTTGGGATGAATACACTATATCCATACAAGGTAAATTTTATAATTTAAAATTTTAAAATATGAAATTATATTTATATTTGGATACCTTTTTGCTGACTATTTAAAAATATCTCAATTATTATAGAAAATAAGTAAAAAATGTTATGACTCTTACGATTCTACGATTTATGATCCACACTCCTAAACCGATTCACGATACACTTCGAGTTTGACAACATTGGTTATACCATTCAAAGCAGTGTTCCATGCCAGACAATCAGTCAATAAAAGCCTTTGGGTCAAGTCGACCATCAAAACTCGAAGTCTCAATTTTAACAGATCTCAGAATTTCAGATTCAAGGTCGAGAAGTCATGAAAAGCATAATGGTTGTGGGGACCATTTCTTCCTCTACCACGGCCTCGGTCACCAACCCTACCTCGACTTCTACCACCACCAACTTCCATGTCATTGTTTTGATTGAGGGAAAGCTCTAGTTCATCGAAGCGTTTATCAGTTCTGGTCGCCTGTTCTGCTATTCTGATTTCCATGTTGGCTAAGCGAGCATTGATATCGTTTAAGATTTTGGTAAACGATGTGAGATCCATATTGGGTTGATATTCTCGGCCACTATGTGTGGGCATGCACAGGAAGACACACTAAATGATGTGACTTAACTCTAAATGCAATGAATGAAAGAAATAATGTGATGCAAATTTATTTATTTTAATTAATTAATTTTTTAAATGCGACCTAAGACCTGGAAAGTTAGGAAACTCTCCTAACCTAGGCTACTGATACCAATTTGATGTCGGACCAACTATAGGGTAACCCTAAACGCCTAATTTGGTTCCCTAAAATTAAAAGTGGATGAAAATAATGCACCATAAATCTAATATGGGCTAAAATTAAAATTCAAATTAAGACTCCCTTATTATTTAATATAAATTATTACAACAGTTAATCATGCAAATTCTTGGAAGCCAATGGATTAACTAATAGGTAAATAGAGTTTGGGTAATGTGGTGGTTGACTCAATGGGTCAAAATTGGGTAGGTGAATAGAATATTGGTTGAATGGAGAGATATCGGACTGAATGAGTCAATGGTGAAAAAGAGAGGGGTATTGTAGGTAAAGGGAAAGATGCCTTTAATGAATGAGGGAACAATGGCATTGATGAGGCATTGAAAGATGGGAAGGGATAACAAAGTAACGATAGCTTTATTGGAGAAAGGTGGCTGGACTCATGTACCAACGAAGGTACTTTGGGAAGTGGGTGAGGTAAAATAAAAAATAACAAAAGAAAAAGTTATGGAATGGAAAAGAGTAGTTTGAGTTTGGAGATGGCCTTGAGACAGTGATGGAATAAGAAAGGGCGGAAGATGCAGATTTGGGGATTTTGGGCACCTGAGAAAATGGAAGAAGAGAAGGAAGAGAAGAGAAGAGAAGTACCTGAACAAGATATGGCCTCATGCCAAGGCCTCTTATTAACATTAGGAGAGCCCTGTACATATGGTTTCACATGAGGGGGAAATTGATTGTGGAAGGGGGTTCAACAAATGCAATAAAGTGGGTGTCTAGGCTCAAAAGGCTACCATGGAAACTGATCACAATAGTGTGGAAATTAAGGCGCTCTGTTAAGGAAGAGAGGTCTTTTTCGTCGTGGTCCGGAGATCTGCAAATGGGATGGTTGACTTCTTCGCTAAAAATGGGGTGGATTCTACTACGACTAGGGTGTTTCACATCTAATAGGCCTCAGGAGGAGTCTTTGTTCTATTTCATAGGCGTTTTGTTGATGTATTCATAGGCGTTTTGTGATATGATGTACCTTTCTTTTCTTTTCTATTCGGCATCTCGCAGGTCCATACCTTTTAGACCCAATCATGCTTTTTCATGTATAACTTTTCTTTTTAATATAAAATATTCTATTTGTTACCGCTCAAAAAAAAAATACGACTTAACTCTTTGGGTCTGGGTTCTCTCAGGGTTCTACTGAATTATTGAGCCAGTACTTGAAGAATCATATCAATTTGAAGGTGGAGGCCTAGATAGGTGTTAAACCCAATCCAACTCTTCATCATGTTGACAATAGGGACAAAGGAAATCTTGGGCATATTTGATTACGAATTTCTTAATAGTTTAATTTAGTTGAGTTGTGATTTTCCAAAAGTCGGAGTTTGGTATTTGAAATGTGATTTTCATTACAAAAAATCTCAAATCGACGGTTATTATAATTGAATTCACTTTCCAAAAGCATTAAGAGCTTTAAACTCATTGTATTCAGTCCAGTATGAATTTTTGAGTAACTAAAATGAGAATCATTGACAATAGGTGTAATACTCCATCCCAAAAAATCCCACATTACTAGTTGCATTAGAAATTCTCTGGTATATAAGTGGTAGCCTTTTCCTTCTAGCACAAGGCATTTTGGGAGCAACAGTGGGTTGGCTCGCCAAAGCAAAACCGTGTGGGTCCGTGCGTAGGCCCAAAGAGAACAATATTGTGCTAGTGGGACGGGTCGTTAAAAATAGTATCAGAGCTAGTTCAACTCTCTACCTGAGGGTGTGGGCTTGGTTGTTGTGTGTGCAGAGCCGAAGACGGCTCTGGCTTTAAGGGGGGTAGATTGTAATACTCCACCCCAAAAAGTCCCACATTACTAGTTGCATTATAAATTCTCTGGTATATAAGTGGTAACCTTCTTCCTTCTAGCACAAGGCTTTTTGGGAGCAACAGTGGTTTAGCTCGCCAAAGCAAAGCCGTGAGGGTCCGTGTGTAGGCCCAAAGCGGACAATATTGTACTACCGGGACAGGTCGTTACAATAGGGCCAAAGGAAATTTTGGGCATATTAACTTATGAATTTCATATTTTCTATTCATTTGAGTTGTAATTTATATTAGAAACATCCTAGAAGGTTCGATTTTACTAGATGAATATGTCAGGATGTCTAGTTGTGAAAGCGTCTTAGAATATCGTGCAATTCTTGTTTGGATATATGTAGAGCTCATTCCCTAGATGTAAAATGTCTTTTTTAATATATAGCTGGAGAGGGAGGAACATCCAACGCAGTCCCTTGTTTTCTCCCGCTCAACTACAGAAAGGAGAGGCCAACGCCCCTTTGCCACATTACCTTTGTAAATCATAGATAGCCACTTCCTTCTCCTCCTCTGCCGCCTCCTCATCCTCCTCCTTGTCCTTCTTCTTTTTCTTTTTTTTTTTTAGTTCATGAGAGGTGGTGTTGTACATTAAGAACCTATAGTTGGGATAGACCATTGATGCGGAGAACCACACGAGTTTTCATATTTAACAAGTTTCTATATTTAGATTTAGGATTTCCAGCTTTTTATAATTGTATTTTTTCTTTCATTTATTTGTTTAGTCCAATAGTTGGTTTTGTTTGAGGAAATTTAGTGATTTTACATGTAATTAGGGCTTTCTAATCATTGGAGATAGTTTGGTATTTGTTTATTTGAGGGTATTTTTGTCTTTTTCATGTTTTTAAGTCATTATATATATGATGTAATCCCTGTATACGGGATTGACACTTAATCAATGAAAAGAACAACTTTTGTTTTATGCAAACTTGCCTCCATCGTAGGAAGCATGGTGAGAAACCAAGGAACCCTCGTGAGAAACTACGGAAGGCGAGAAGCCACGGGAAACTGTGGGAATCCTCTTCCAAGATCCAGGTTTTTATCTATCTTTCTCTATTTCCCTTTCATCTCTCTTTGCTGCCCTCTCAAACCCAGCAGAACTGCTGTCCCAGAATCATCCTATTGTTGTCCCAGATCTGTCCCAAAACCGTCTTATTGCCATCCCTGATCTGTCCAAGAAAAATCCTTGTTTACCATCCAGAACTTGTCCGAGACCGTCCAAATTCGTCCCTCTCCTTCTCTTTGTATTGCTGTCCATTAAAAAAACCATCATAGCCTTGTTCAATCCCTATTTTCCCATCCATTAACAATATACTTTAAACCCTAGCCCTTATCACCCTTCCCTATCCCAAACCCCATAAACTGTTGTCCCAACCCATAACAGTCCCATATATGATTGTTTACTTCTGTCCTATCCATTGAGATCCCCAATTTTGATGTCTCATACCGTTAAGATCTCATATTACTGTTGTCCTACAATTTCTCCTTTCCAAACAGCCAATTTAATTCCTATTTTTGATGATAGATCTACATATTTATAGGATTTGAAAAGCCCCTTTGTTTTGAGGGACCTTTACTGCGGATGTGACTTGTTTTAGATTGTCTTATAATCACTTATATTAGATTCCAAGAATTTAAATGATACTTTGTGGTAAATTTTATATTAATTAATTGCATGTATTAATTAGAATTTAATTTCAACCCATTTTAGGTTAGGTCATATTAGATTCATTCCTCAATTTCGCTTGCATTAGGCATTTAGGGTTACCTATCCCTTGTCATGCGTCAACCATATCTCTGACACAGGACAAAAGTGAAGTGTGCCGTAAAATGGGGTTGCGACACTCAAAACCCTAGATCTGATAATGTAAAGAAGGAAAATAGAAAATTTGAATAATAATTACTGCTATATGCTCACAATATGCAACAAAAATGCTGATTTAAGAAGATAATATTCTGTAATCAATGGTTTAAAACAAGATCTAAAGCAACTAACATCACAAAATCAAAAGAACAAAAGAGATCCATAGCATGCAAGAATATTAAACCCTAGAAGTAAATCATAAATCAAGATCCAAATATCCTAAGATCAAATTTAAGACATCTAAAATTCCACACACAAGTGAAAAAGTAAAGATTCTCAATGAAAAAATCAAGTTCTACTTGAATCCAAACACAAAAAACACTTAAAATAGATCTAAGAAAGGGGTTGTTTGGGGATTTTCTTCACAAAAAAGTTGGTTGCAAGGTAGGGAATCGGAATACCAAAATGACTCTACCCATACGGTTGTATGGCTAGATGGGGTCTGGTCGTGGTCGCCTGGCAAGACTAGATCTGGCCTTGGTTGGGTTTAGATTTGGGTTTACTTGGGATTTTCAAACTATTTAGGGTTCCAAAAATGTGGGATAATTGGAGGAAAGTTGGAGAAGAAAAGAAAAGAAGAAGAAGAAGAAGAGATTAGGAGGAGAAAGGATAGAGAAGCACATAATTTCCTTGGAGTCGCACCAAATAAGAGATGGAGTCGCACCACCAATCTTCTAAAAAAAGTATGTAGAAAATTTCTTCACTTGTATTATATTATGAAATAATGAGTGTTTTCAAGTATTTATAAGAAAACCTAAGAAATCCTAGAGACGTGTCCCACGTGTGAGCATTATATGCAAGCTTAAAAATAACTTATTACATCACCCCCACACAGGGTAGCTCAGCTAGTAACATTCCGCCTCAGGAAGTGGGATGGTGTGAATTTGAGTCCCCGTGACGTAGCCCGGTGGCTATCTTGTGCAGTGTGGGACGTCACCCAAAGACGGGGGTTTAGTAGGATTGTGTTCGAGATTCTCCCCCTCCATCATAAAAAAAAAAACCTTATTACATCCCATAAAGTTGATACTCAAATAAAATAAAATAAACTTACCTAAGTCAACAATTATAACAACTCTGGATCCATTTAACAATTCAGATCAAGACAACCATGATCCGACGGACAAAAAGGCTCCCAAAACCCGATCTGATGAAAAGAACGGTGATATCAGGTCTTCCAAGCAATCAAATCACAGATCTATACACAAACATTAGATCTGTTAGTCATCTCCCAACCATATTATCCCGACAGTTGTGTTATGTCGCCTCCGAGATCTCTAATAGACTCAGTAGCCATCATGGACGTCCTCGTCAGGATCTCTCTCTATGGACGTATGGGGAGAATCAATCTACTGGGAGTTGTCTAATATTTAGAGTTTCCCACAAGATCCAACATTTTTTTCCTATTTCTCATCTCTTGGTTGGTTTGGATCTCTAGACGAAAGGATTTGCACTTTTGAAACCCTAGATCTTGTATTCTAGTCTTGGAACAGACCCCATGCACAATTACTTAACGTAGCAACAATGAGCACTTATTGTAACACTAAGAAAGGAAACCCAAAATCTAATCATTGCTCACCATCTTAAATAAATTCTTTTAATCACAACCTTAAAGAAAATCTACAATGATGAGAAAAATCCCTAATCAAATAAATGCATTAAATAAAAATCCCACTTGTCACAGTGGGAGAGATCTAGAAAAGAATAGTCGACAAAACAAAATCAAGCAACCAAATATATGTGATAGTTAAAAGAAATGTGTACCTGCCACAAATTTCATTATTGAAGTTGAATATCCCTACTATATCCATAGGATATGGTGTGTCACCTAAATAAGCATTACATACATGACCATTACCTATTAAAACAAAAGGAAACTGCTCAGAATTGATAAAATTATATATGTAACCAAATCATTTAAAATGCAATATAACTCTCAATGGGCATAAAAAAAAAAACAACATAAAATGTTTGGAAGCTTGACAAGTACCAGAATGATAAACATTAGATCATCAAATCATACGAAAAAATTCCAACGGGCTAGAATATCAACTCCATTTACTAGTTTAAATTTATAACGGTATGATTGACAGGCAAAAAATAGATAAAATGTATGGAAGGTTTAGGAAAAGAACCAGAATCATAAGCATTAGATCATCAAATCATTTGTAAAAATGCCAATAGGCTAGAATATCAACTCCCTTTACTAGTTTAAACTTATAACAGTATCATTGTCGTTTGCCAGTGCACTCAAATATAAATAAAACTTAAGGAAAAACAAATTCAATCCTAGTTTTACTATTATTATTATTATTATTACTATATATATATATTTATAGTGAAAACAACAAAGTTCTAATCATTTTTTGAGAAAAGTTAAGATTAAATTGATTAAAAAATAACAAGAATGGTGCCATAGTTTTAAGAAAACTTATAAAAATGCCTTTTAAAAAAAAAAACAAAATGAAAGAAAAAAATCATTATACAGTAAAAAGACAGGCTAAAGAATCAACTTCACTGTCAGCTGACTTGGGATGTTGCAATGGAGAGATTTAAGGGAAAAAGAGAGGTCACTTGTCTCCTAGATCAATTTCAATAGGCACCAAAGAAAAAAAAAAAGAATAACTATGTTTAAATCTAATTCTTGCATATTTTCAACTATGTTTAAATCTATGTTAAAAAAAAAAAAAGAATAACTATGTCTAGATTCAACTTGGAGAGATTCTGTTGAAATCCCTTGCTTTATAACCTGCATCTGCTCTTTTCTTTTCTTTTCTCAATTCTTGCATATTTTGTTAGTTTTCTTTGTCATTATATATATCATCTATATATACAATGATTTTTTTCCACAGGCATCTTTTTGTCATAGTCAGATTTGTACTTTGTTTATTTCATACTGTTTCCACTAAATTTGTATTTCCTTATTATTAATTGCTGTTTTTCTGTGTGTAAATTGTTTATTTCTAATTTACCATTTGTATAGTACTCCTTAATGTTATTGAGTTTCACTTTTATAATATCCTGCAAAAAACTCCTGAATATCTCCTCATCAAATATGATCCATGATTGAAAAAATGTAAACATGTTTCCCTTTTCATTAAATGGTGTTTGAAAAAAAAATCAATTAGTTGGTTCTCACTGTACTTTAGCATTCTTAAAATATTGCTTAGATATGGGGTTCATGCTGTTAACAATAGCCACCTGTGCAAAAGTTGCAATTATCCAACCAGTTTATGGATTTACATTATTTAATTATAGAAAATAAGAAAGACCCAAATTTCTAATTTTCCCCTGACTAAATGCTAAGGATCTGAAAACCCGAAGAATCCAACCCAAGAAATGGTGGGCTTGAGCATAAACTGTAAACTGATTTAATTGGGCAGGGCTTAAACAAAAAATAATAATAAAGCCTGATAATTATTCAGGTGGATCTCGAGCTTACGTATGTTCCAGCGAACAAGCCAGATCCTAGCCCAATTATATATATGAGTAATGATTCAGAGAGACCGTCTCAATTTCGCAAAGTAGAGTGTTCTTTTTTTGGTTATAAGACCTACCTAAATGCATTCTAATAACTAGTGGGTCCATCTATGCCCTACATCACATTGTGTGCCAGTTAGTTCTTTCGAGGGAAATTGGTTCACAAGATTCATGGCGACAGACTAGCAGGTCACTTCGGTCAAGACAAGACATTGGCAGCGTTAGAAAAGAAATTAGATTGGCCAAAGTTGAAGAAACAGGTGATTAGATGCGTCAGAAGATGTCATGTATGCCAGACATCTAAAGGCTCAACCCAAAAATCGGGCCTTTACACGCCTCTTCCAGTTCTAGCAGGCCGTGGTAGGATATATCCATGGACTTTGTTTTGGGCCTCCCACGGACCCAGGCAGGCTATGACTCAATATTTGTGGTGGTGGACCGTTTCTCCAAGATGGTACATTTCATCCCATGCAAGAAGTCTACAAATGCATCTCATGTTGCTACTTTGTTCTTCAAAGAAGTAATACGTTTGCATGGTATACCCAGGTCTATTGTTTCAGAGCGGGACACTAAGTTCATGAGTCACTTTTGGTTGTCTATGATGTAGGTTGGGCACGGAGCTCAATTTTAGCAGTGCATTCCATCCTCAAACGGACCGTCAAATAGAGGTCATCAACAGGTCTCTTCGTAACCTACTCAGAAGCCTTGTTGGTAGCAAACCGAGACAATGGGACTCAGTCTTGCCTAAAGCAAAGTTCCCCTACAACAGTTCAAAGAGTCAAACAACCAAGCACAGCCTGTTTGAGGTTGTCTATGGCTCTAATCCGTGTTCAGTGTTGGATTTGACACCTTTTCCTCTCAAGGGTACTATCAGTCAATCGTCAGATGACAGAATTGCTGAGAAGATACATAAAGATGTTTCAGCCAAGATCAATGAAAGCAATAATAAATACCAAGCAGATGCAAATCGTGGCAGGCGACTTGTTCGATTTGATAAAGGTGGTTTAGTTTGGGTTCATCTAAGGAAAGAGAGATTTCCTACAGGTCAGTATGGCAAGTTGAAGCAGCGCAATATTGGACCTTGTGAAGTTCTTCGTCGCATCAACAACAATGCTTACAAGGTGAAACAACCAGATGATCTCAACATCTCAGTTACCTTCAATGTTCGTGATCTAAAGCCTTGTCATGGTGATGAGCCTCTTCAGACAGACGAACAACAAAACTCGAGGTCGAGTTTTCCTCAGCTAAGGGGAGATGATGACAGCTCCAGCCTCTCTAGCCTATTGGTTCATAGTTCGACTCTTTGTCAGTGGAATTAGATCATGCAAATGAAATTGCATTGCATGTCCCATTTTGAGCAAGGTACTCATAAATGGACACCGTCTAATAAGCCTATTCAGTTGCAAAGCATTACCCAATATCACCTTGTGGCCCAATCAAGCTTGTAAGAGCCAAGCCCACTTCTAAACAGGCCAAGACTAAGCCCAAGATCGATCCACATGTGCAGAGGACACTTGCCAACACTAGAGAGCATTCTCCATACAGCAAGTGGCATGAGGCAAGTGGAGAAAGGAGGTGGAAGCTTAGAAGGAAAGGAGGTGGCAAAAATCCCAAATTTGAATGGGGGTGGGGCGAAAATCCCATGTGGATTCCTCCACATGACCACTTGCACTCCCACTTACCTTCTCCACCTACTTAGTGTTTTTATCTTTAATTCTAGTACATTGAATAAGTCTTTGACGACATGTGTAAGGTGGAGATGGATAGGTCTAAATTAGACTACAATCCCTCTTTAGTATTTTTCTTTTATTAGTTGTTTCTTGGAGAGAGTCCCTCCATGGTGTGGTCGACAAAGGCAAGGGCAATTAGGTCTTTTTGCTGTTTTTTCCTATTAATACTGGTGTACTCCATTCGCATTTCACATATTGAATAAGAATTGAAGTTTATTTCTGACAGAAGATTTCTCTTGTGACTCTGTGGAGTTGATGAAGATTGGTGGACTCCAATTTTCGCCCCTTAGCAAGTAAGTACAGTTAATTTTTAATTCAGATGGTTTCATGATTTTCTTTGATTAGGTAATGCAATAATCGAATTCATCATCTTTCTCTTTTAATTTACTTCAGCTATTCTTGATCAAATTCAATTAGAAGGGGCTTAATCTAAAGAATTCCATAGACTAATTCAAATTCTTGGCAAACTTATGCAATCGGTTAGGATATTGTTTGAACAATTCCTTACCAAGGCAAAATCCTTTTACGAACCGTAATCGGCTGCGTGGGTCTTTCAGAGACCATACTCTGAAAACAGTTAGCCTACTGGCGAATTTGCACTAATTCGACACTAGGCCTGCATCAGCGTAGCAAATTTTTTTGCAAAGAACGGAGTTAACAATCTAGTCTCTAGCATCTTTCATCTTGGAGATAGGAGGAAGTAGAGTAAGATTAAAGCTAAACTGATTTGTATTTGTTACATAGATGTTTTGTTTTTGTTTTTCTCATGTGTATTTGTTCAGGGTCTACTCCTTTCCCTTGATGTACTTGTACTTTTTATTCACCTATTGATATAAATATCTTTGTTACCACTCAAAAAAAAAAACTACCTTGATTTTTGTGCGAAAGCTAAATTTCATTGAATTTTTCAACGATAAACAAAAACATACCCTAAGGAATCCAGAAAAGTTAGAGAAAGTACAAATTAAAATTTACCAAAGAAAGCATTTCAAGATCTAAAGCCTACTGGATCCAAGAGAAGCTCGTGGTTAGCTAACCTAATAGTAAAATTGAACACTCAAAAAACTCGCACGATTTCTACAAGAAACCAATTAGGATTGAATGAAAACTCAGAAATCTCTACCAATTTCTACAAGAAATCCACACACAATTATGAAAACTCAGTAGATAAAGTCGCACAAAATTAAAATGCAAAATTTAAATTCAACAAGAAATCATAAATAAAATATAAATTACTCATCAACTGGGAAAAGTAACTTGAACTCAAAACTTATGTGCATCCACATGGGTAGCTCAGTTGGTCTAAGCTTCTAGGATTAGACTAGAGGACTTGTGTTTGACTCCTCCCAGGCTTACCTAATATACGAGGCTTGCGGGTGGTTTTGTGTGTCTGTGGGATTAGTCTCACCTCCAATGTGCGTGTGGTTGGGAGGGGAGGGATGCCCATGTTATCCAAGAAAAGACCATTATTTATACTTTTTTACAAGGTAAGGTTCATTGAACCTAGACATCTAAAATTTCTAAATCTAGTTGGCAAGTACCACATCATCAATCCTAGTCACACCCTTCTGCTCTAGCCCTAAACAGACACATCGCCAACACAATACTCCACCAATGAAAAAACGAATCCTTGGGACTTGTGCAAACCTCCCTATCCACACATACCAGGTAAAACTACGGAGAGTGGCACTTTGGGGGAGTGGGATTTGAACTCAAGACCTCCCACTTGCAAAGGTGAACTCTTAGCCATAACTCTTAACCCCACTGGTTCAAAGTAAATCCAATCTTATGCAAGAATTTTTTGTCACTGGTATTGCTAGCAATTTTATTGGGTCCTAAAATAATGGATTTGCTTGAATTTTGGGTGGAAAATCATTGACCCTTGATGTTTAATCCAATAATGATGTAGCCAACGTAGTTTTAAGAACCATCCTTGGTCCACAGTCTTCTGATGTAGCCTAAGGTACTGTTATGAACTGTCCATAGTCCACACAGGCAAGGAAATCAATTAAATGTCAAATGAAAGAGATTTCAATCCAAAAGGAATGATTCCCGCAACCTTAAGGAAAAAAGTAGTTCCAGAGAACTAATCTTTGGACGGTTGAACTAAAAAAAAAAAAAATTAAATGCAATCTAATTGAACTAAGTAAAACACAAAGCAAACTTTATTTAATTCAATCAAAAGGTGGAATTAGTCTCACCTCCAATGTGGGGGTCAGGATACCCATGTTATCCCAAAAAAAAAGGTACAAAAGACTTGGACTAAAAGAAAACTTACTTGCATAAACATGGATCATCCCACACTTGGGAATCCGACTCTAGACCTTGCTAGATGCTTCAAAACTCAACCCAAAACTTGATCCAAAACTTGATGCCTTCTATTGTTTCCAACGACCTCCTTATATAGGAGGTTAAGTGGGTGGAAACAACCCTAGTCTAGGCCTTAACTGACCCTAAAAAAAAGGAAACAAAAACAACAAATCATAAAATTACATGTTTGCAGTCAGCCATGGGAGTCCTTGGTAGCTTGAATGTTCTAAACCAAGTTGAAGTTGTGAAGTTCACACACCAATGGAGAGCAATTTAAGGAAAGGAGTCGTCCATGGGACTCCCACACGTTTAAGGAGAGTGAAAGTAGGAGAGAAGTCGGCTAGGGCTCAGCATCTTTTGACACCTATTCACAAAAATAGTCATAACTCGGGCTACGTAAATCGGAATTGCTCGAACTTGGGCTTGTTGGAAAGGTTATTGAATAATCTTTCCAACAAAACCTAATCTCATCAAAATTCGATGCCGTTTTATATCCCAAGTACGCCTGCAAAGTTAATTTAACCAAATTGCTAACTTTTAGCTAATTGCACCTCCTCCCTTGCTCCATTCACGCTACATATTTAAGTTAAAGTTTTGGCCATGTAAACCTCTCCAAGTGGGGTCCATCATGCTCTTAAGTGGGCCTGAGCTCATGTGTAGGGTCTACACGCATAAAACCTGTAACGTCTCGTCCCGCTAACATGATATTGTTCACTTTGGGTCTCACACATGACCAGCACGGCTGTCAATTGGAGAGTCAACCCACTGTTACTCCCAAAAGGACGCACGCTAGAAGGAAGAAGGTTACCACTTATATACCACCGCCCGTTCCACTCCCTCGGTGATGTGGGACAAGGAATCTCGCTCCTGGAGATTTTCTCTCTCCCCTTCAATGCCCAAGAGCACACAGGGGTATTACAACCCACCCCCCTTAAGACTAGAACCGCCCCCGCCTCTATCCTTTTCACAGGGCAGAGTGTTTAACCATTCTCTAGCACCCGTCCAGCTAACATGATATTGTCTGCTCTGGGCTTCACACATGGCCCACACGGCTTTCAATTGGCGAGCCAACCCACTGTTGCTCCCAAAAGGCCTCATGCTAGGAGGAAGGTTACCACTTATATACCAACGCCACTCCTTGGGCGATGTGGGACAAGGAATCTCACCCCTGGCAATTTTCTCTCCCCATCAGTGCCCAGGCACACACAAGGGTATTACAAAACCCACCGATACGGAGCTCAAACTAGCTAGTTTAATCCTACACTTTCCCCGGTCAAAAAAGAAGTTGTCTTCTCTTTCAATTTCTTGTTTGATGGCCTCATCATATCCTCCCTCCTAAAAAAAACTTGTCCTCGAGTTTAGGAGATGTGTAGCTGAATAGCGCAGTCCCATCATAGGTTGTCTCCTATGCCTTCTCTGTTTCACATCATGACATAGAACGTACCGCTCTTGTTATACGACTACACATTTTGCCAGAAGTGATAAGATGGTAGGTGTAGTGAAATGTATCAAACATACCAATTTGGAGCTCAAATAACCTAGTTTGCTCCTCCACTTGCCACGAAAATTAAGACAAATTTCTCGCGCAAATTCAACTTTCAGTGTGATGCCCACATCAAATGGTAAGGATGCAAAAAATAAATATCAAATAAGGCTAGATCTAATTATAGAAGACAAAGAACCAATTTGAATGGTTTAGATTTATCATCAAATGGGTGTTATGTGGGCCCCATGTACCCAAGCAGAAAGCCCACACAATCGTATCTTAGATTTCACTTTACAACTAACATACAAGAAATGAGTAATAAAAAGGTACCTCCCAAGCGCTCTGCCACAGCACCAACAACAATTCCCCCCACCATATCCACAATAAGTACATCTGAATATGCACCTATATTGGCAAATGATAACAAAAGAGAAAGTGTGTCCACTCGCATGAACCTATCAACCAAAAAGAAATAAAAAACAATCAACAAAGTTGACACAAACATGCAAACACCAATGACATAAGATCATGCTGCAAACAACAAAAGAAAATAGATAAATAAATAAATTTATCATCACTATTATTATTAATCAATTAATAAAAGTTTCCAAACAAGAATATTAGAGCATACAATTTTTTTTTTTTTTTTGATAACTGAGAGGAACCACAAGACAAGGGCCCCCCTAGACCTTTCGGGAGAGCGTCCCACACCCACACAGGATCCCCCCATTTACACCGCTAGGACTCGAACTAGCGACCTCTCACTTCTTAAGGCGAGAAGTAACTAGTTGAACTACCCAACGTTGGGTCAAAGCATAAATTATTTTTATTTTTTTGAAATGGTTCATATATTAATAATAATAGATAAAAGCACCAGAGGTGCCAATACAAGAAAGAAAAAATAAAAAAGCCCAACAAAGCAGGGGGGAAAAAAAACTGGTAGAATGCCCAACCGGCAGGTGACGAAAAACTGTAGAGCAGCTCGAACCGGCGAGCCACCCATGGGGATCAGCAAAATGATAGTTAACCGGAGGAGCAAGAGATGTTAACTGGAAAAAAAAAAACTTGCATCTGGAGAGAGCAGAACACGAGCTGGAGATGGAAGAGATTGAGAGCAACCGAGGCAGTAGCCAATAGGTCAAAGTCCATGGCATGACATTGATCAAATCCGTTGGGAGAGCGCAGAAATTGGTTACTCTAACAGGCGATGGGGATCTGAAGGAGATCAGATGAAGATCTGACCCGGACCGGAGAACTGAATGCACGGACAAACGGTAGACATGAAAGGGTGAAGCACAACCGTAGGGAAGACATGGGTGCTGGTCAAGAGATCGCTGGCAGGCTTTCGCAAATCTGAAATCAAGATTCGAGATCAGGGCAGAAACCGAGATCAAGGTGAGGATGCCGTTAAGAATTGTCTACCCAAGTTGGTGCGGCAGCAAGAACTGAGGCAAGATGGGGCTTGGTCAGGAACGCTGGACAGCTAGCAAAGATGATGGCTGCGGAGGGCTGGATCGCCAGCACCCAGGGTCGCAAAACCTCTCCAAAGGCGAGAGTGGCAACTGCACAATAGGGAAACAATGGGCGACGGCAATGCAGATCTGGCCCCAGATCTAAGAGAATACAAGCGAGACAGATCCGAGGACCAGATCTGAGAGGATGCAGGCGACAGGAGATCTGAGCAACAAAAGTTTCATGGGACAACAGGGAGATTCTCAAACACAGAGGTGAGAGTATAGGGGGTCCCCTCCCTCCGCCAGAGAAATCTCCTACAGGCAGAGGGAGAGAGTACTAGGGTTTTGGGTAGGGTGCGGTGGCTGCAAAGGAAAGGGAAAGGACTAGGGTTTTCACTTCCTGAGCTATGTGATGGAGAATTCCTAAGTTCATGGCGAATTTAGGAAACAATTGAACTTGCGCAAAGCATACATTATTTGAAGATAAATTTTTACCTTGTGGGCACTAGAACCAAAATGTGAAACCAATTGTCTTGGTGCACACAAAAAATTGGAGATTGTAGATGGCACAAGCAAGACTTTACTACTTCTTCCCATGAATTTTAAGCATTTATTTTTGGGCTTAGATTCCACAGATATGATCATCCGATCAAGCAATTTTAAAGCATCCATAATCCATGCATAAATTTCCTATTCCAACAACCCAAGATTGGTAAGCTTCCAAAATGTGCCTTGCACTAGGTTAGGTATGCATGCGTCTGTATAAGGCAAGGACTCCAATATTTAAACAAAAGAAAAAGATTAAGAAGTCAAAGAAGAAGAATAGTCAACATAAAACAAGTTTTGCATGCAGAAAAGTTTTTTTTCTTTTAAATATCACAAAGTTTTGCATGCAGAAAAGTGAGTGCAAAAAATAAAACCAATTGATTATCCTAACCTGTGATTTAAGCGGGCCATTGTTCAATGGTATGTGAAGCTCAAAAGTTTTGGGTTTCAATCCAGCAGCATGGCTTAGATGGATGTCAAATCAAGAGACACTAATACACAAAGAGATAGGCATCCTAATGAAGGTTGTGATTAACACAAGTGGGGTCCCTTGTATGGCATGGAAATGTTGCAATTTATTGTATGATTTTTCTTTCAACTAGAGAGAACCATCTTTAATGATCTCTATGTGCATGTGGCAATATATCCTCTAGAAATGGGTTCACTTGTTTTTTTACCAAAATGGTTTGGGCCTTGGCTTTTATCTAAAAGTGAACAAACCTCCAGCTAGCTCAGGATCTAAGTGGGGAAGCACACAAATTCACAAGGGGTGGATCTGAACGAATGTTTAGTTAGAAAATTAGGGGGGGACTTGGACCACATTGTAGAAAGTGAGGAGAATAATATTTCTCTTGTATTAATTCACTAAATAGAAGCTAAATATATAGAGTACATAGCACAATCTCTCACAATAAGTGAGGATCCTAACTTCCTAATTAAGAGATTACACAATCGATCATAATCTAATCTATATCAACCAGAAGTGGAAATACATCTTTAATAAATCATAATATAATGAGTTTGAACTTATTCAATGTGACGATATAATGGGCAAATGATGCCATCTGATGGAGTGAAAGCAAATTTACTAGAATCTCCAAAAACAGACCTCGAAACAACAAGGCTGCAAATCTACCGCACAAATATATAGGTCTTCAAAAAACGGCAAGGACAAAGAGGGGTTCGGCCGGAAGAAAACGGTCTGGTGGCCGGATTTGAGGCCGAAAAGTGCTGGCTGTAAAGGATAGTAACGCTAGAAGGCCAAAAAACTCTGAAAAATATCAGATCTGAGGAAAAATGCTTCTGAAGACACGAGAAGTAATTATAATCTGCTACAAAAGTCTGCTGAAAAGATAAACTGATCCGAAGAAGAAGCCGAAGTCTAGCGAGGAACAGTAACATGGGCAGGAACAGTAAAACGGAGAAAAACTTAAACCTCCATTCAACGAGACCAAAAATAGGTCTCAGAGGATTCCACTGGCATTCAAACTCGAAATCCCGCCATACAGATGAGATGAGGACAAAAAGACAGTAGAGTTGTGGGATTAAAGGTTCAAATATGAAAAAAGACTACAAATCTAAGGGAACAAACAGAGATTGCCCTATGAATCACCCACAAAATGCAGGGAAAAAAAGATCTATGAAATGAGAGGTCAAAGGGCTGGAGAATCAAATCTGGGAGACAAATTGTGGATCGTATGGCAAATAAAAGGAAGGAAGAGAGGATTTTACTTATTCAAACCAAGATCTGGGGAAAAAAAAAACTACAGTAGTGGGTCACACGAAGCACAAACTGGAGCAGAGGCCCTGTAGATGCAAACTGGAGGTTGGGGCGAAACTAGTGGTCCAAACCCTAGGGGCAGGTATGCTGGTTGCTTGCATATAAAAAAGAGAAAGCCCAGAAATGGGGAGCGCAGTCGTCCGATGCACCAAGACGAAGAAGGCAGAGATGGGAGGCCCACTAATGCAGGAAAAAGAATAGGGCAATCCTAAATGCCTAAATGTGGTACCCTAAAATTAAAAGGGGATGAAAATAATACACCCTAAAGCTAAAATGGGCTGAAATTAATCCATCAATTAATATATGCAAATAATTAATATAAAATCTACCACAATAACCATGCAAATATCCTTGAAACCCAATGTAAATAAATATATGAAAACTTAAATAAAAGGAGTGTAATGACTTTCTTTTTTTTAGTTAAAGGGGTCTATCGTTTTAAATGAGATATAGTTTAAACGAGGAAATAAAGGAAGTGGAAAGGTTAACGTTATTGGATGGGGTACAGATAAGAGACGGAAAGGGATATGGACAGAGGCGTGTATGGCGGAAGCTATGAGAGGGTGAAGATCCAGGCGGAAGCAAGGGAAGGCTCGGCTGGTGAGGATGAAGGTATGGTTGCAGTAGGGAGGTTGAGACAGCAGGGTAGAGGGTTGGATCTGGGTGGTAGCGATGGCTGGACTCCAAAAAAAAAGGGGCTGGCAGCAATTGTGGAATGGTTGTTTGGGGAAAACGAATGGTATAGAGGGCTTTTGGGAAAGGGCAACAGCCAAAGAGGGGTTTTGGGTAAGGGGCGAAGGTTGTGGGAGAGATTAGAGGGGTTTAGGAAGGGTCGGCGATGGCAGTAGATGGGGCTAATGGGTACAGCAAGGCTGTATGGGTTAAGAAAGGGGTTCAAAGGCCTTGGGACAGCAGTATGATGACTGTGCGGTGAACGATTGGCTTGGGAAAGGGGTCCAAAAGGCTTGGGGTAGCAATAGGAAGGTTGTATGGGAAGGGCGGAAGTGTAGAAGGGGTTAAAAAAGGGGAGAAACAGGGGTTGGGTTAGTGATGTGGGTTACGGCAGCAATAAGATGGGTTTGGGTTTCCAAAAGGCCAAAAGAAAACAATAGAGAAGAGGGAAAAGAGAGAAGAAAAGAGATAGGAAGAGAAGAAGAAAGGAAAGAGGATAGAAGATTGCTCTTACCAGAGAATGTAGAAAAGAGAAAGAAGATTGGAAAGTGCTCCCGTTGGCTTCAAACCATACCCTCAAGGGGACAATTCATACCATGCACATCATGGAGGCTAGGGCTTCAAAGCTTCCTTCCATTTCATCCCTTCCTTTGCCTTAGGGTTAAGACCCCTTTTAAAACAAAAGGGTGAAGTTGGGCCTGGCTGATGGACCTTTGAAGCTGGACCTGGCTGCTGGGCCTGACTCTGCATCAATCCCCCCATCTAATAAAAGCTCGACCTCGAGTTCTCAGATAAAAAGAAAGCATACCAAATCACACGTGTGCCTTCCCAGTGTGGGGTCTTCAAAGTGTAACTACGCGCACATGAGACAAATCGAACCACATGTGTGCCTTTCCAATGTAGGGTCTTCAAATGATATTTGTGCACACGTGAGGCCATCAGACGTCATCTAGTTGGGCTATCATCGAACCACAATGAGAAAGCTAGAATGACTCTCCTCCGCCATAGATGGTATACTCTGAATCAAAAAGAGTCATCACGACCAACTCTCGATGGTGGCAACAGTAAAGTGTGAGTAAAATACACCTCCGATAAGACAAAACTCTAATGTCGCTCTAGGAGATCTAGATCAGGTTGTTGTAGCTCACACTCAGGCAACCACGTGACATCTATCATAGGTCCAGGCGTCCTCGTTACAAGATACTTCCTGTAACCTCCGAAATATGTGGAAACCTCGAGAAGTAACTCGACCTCGAGCTCCAACGAACAAGAAGAAAGCAAACCAAATCTCACGTGCGCCTCCCCAGTGTGAGGTCTTTAATGTATAGCTTGTGCACATGAGAGAAATCAACCCACACGCGCACCTTCCTCGAGTGGGGTCTTCAAATGTTATATGCGCGCATGAAGCCTTCAGTCGCCATCCAACTGAACTATCATCGAACCACCAAGAGACCACTGGATCAACTCTATCCCCTCGTCGATGATATATGTAGAAACCTGGTCTATAGCTACTAGCATATCTCCCCGGGTGGAAAGAAGGCAACTCCAGTGAAGAGTGGAAACTCCGAAGTCGCTCCAATAAGTCCGGATCAAGTCGATGTGACTCATCCTCTATCAATCCTGTGGTGTCTGACCTTGGCCGGTGCTTCCACTTGAAAAGATAACACTGGAAATGTAATACCCCGTTTTTGTGTAAGCATTGATGGGAGAGAAAAAGCAGCCAGGTTGGGCGCTACTTGTCCCACATTGCTTATGAGGAGAGTTGTTTTGTGGGATATAAGTTGGAATCCCTCCTCTTTCTAGCACAAAGCCTTTTGGAAGCAACATTGGGTTGGCTCGCCAATGCAAAGCCGTGCGGGCCCGTATGTGTGGGCCCAAAGCGAACAATATTATGCTAGCGGGACGGGTCGTTACAAATGGTATCAGAGCACGGTTCAATTCTCTGCCTGTAAATGTGGGCGTTCGTGAACAGAGCCAGGGACGGCTTTGGTCTTAAGGGGGGTAGATTATAATACCCCGTGTTTGTGTAAGCATTGATGGGAGAGAAAAAGTAGCCAAGTTGGGTGTTACTTGTCCCACATTGCTTATGAGAAGAGTTGTTCTGTGGGGTATAAGTTGGAATCCCTCCTCCTTCTAGCACAAAACCTTTTGGGAGCAACATTGGGTTGACTAACCAATGTAAAACTATTCCGGCCCCTGTGTGTGGGCCCAAAACGGACAATATTGTGCTAGTGGGACGAGTCGTTACAGGAAACTTCTTGAAAATGTAGAAAACTCTTCCTCGTCCAGGATGAAATCTATCTTCTCTCTTTTGGGAAACAACGAAGGCAAAGAAGAACGGATCAATGAAGGTTGTATAGGTGTAGGTTGTGGGTTGTGGGTTATGGAGTGGGACAAGGTGATGGTCTGGATTGAGGGGAGTTCCAGGTTGTGAGGGTCCGTTAGATGGTGGGGACGACAGGACAGTGTGAGGGTCAAGATGAGGCGGATGTGGGGTGAAGCTGGAGGGTAAAGCCACTGAGTCATGGGATGGATCAGGAACGGCAAATTGTGGTTCAAGGTCATGCTGATGTGAGATGAGGATTGGATGTAAAGGTATTGGACTTGGACATGGATTGAGGTCTCCCATATGATCATCCAAATCAAATCCCTTCGATTCACAATGAGAATCTGCAGCAAACTTTTTTTTTATCGCATATATTAATGTGACTTTTAATTTCAGCGTGCAAATCATGAATGTACAGTGCAGATGCATGAACGGACTCAGTCAACTTGGGCGACACTGGCACTGGAGTAGGGTCTATGGATGGGGATGGTATGGAAACACGCCTAACCAAGGCAAGAGAAGATTCTTTGTTCTCTTTATCATCACTGGGGTTTTCTTTAATTTCAATGATCTCCACATATTCAGTTTCCTGATCAGTCTCACCCTTAGACTGCTCACCCAACAAGAGGGCCCATTCCTCTTTCCTGACCCGAGCAGGGCAGTCACGAGAAAAATGCCCGTAGACCCGACAATGAAGGCAAAATGCATGTTTTTCTATCTTGGTTCCGATGTTGACTAAGCTAGCATTACTGTCTTCTAGAATCTTGACAAGTTGTGTAGCGTCCATGTGGGGTTGGTACTCTCAGTCACTACGTGTGGGCATGCACAGACATACGCGCTACGTTACCCCTAGACTCACGGATTTGGACAAACTAAATGCCATGCAATGACCTAAGTAGAAATGCAATGCAATATATATATAGATCCAACAAAAAAACCCAAAAAATGGGTTACCGTCTTCCCAGGCATCAACGGAAAGAACTGGCCAGAAGTGGGTCCCACCCAGTCCAAATGGGAGATCCACCGACACAGATGGATGGACCCCTAAAAAAACGACAAAGGCATGTGGGGTTACTGCCGACAGAGGCCTCGTTGGAGAGGAGATGTACGGCTCAGAAGAAAAACTAACGCAGGATGACTAGCGACAGAGGAATCTGCACGAAAGCTAGAAAACTGTTGTAAACCTAGGAATGAAGGCACGAGATTGAAGAAGGAAGAGGAGAGAATTAGTCCACTACAGATGTCCTCAGAGATTGGGGCCGAAGGAGAATCCGGAATCCAGAGATGAACAGGAACGCCGGTGAGGAATAGTAAAGTGGAAAAAAAAAATCTCCTTAAAGTGTTTAGAAGATCGTTCTGACTGATACCATGTTCAAAGTAATATTGGAAAAGATAAAATAATAATGAAAAGAGAAGAAAGGATTGGAAGAGAGGAATCTCTCTCTTGAATGTATTTTATTGTGTATAATCGAAGAAGAGTACATGAATAAATAGATTACAAAGAGCCAATTACAATCGCTAAAAGGGAAAGAAATAAAAGAATAATCATTTACATAGGTTGCAATATTCTCTAAGTCAACTTTCTAAACTGGGTCCCACAACACACATTCCATATGGATTGTGCAGGGTCTTGAAAACAATACCATCATGAATTCATCAAGGTGATTACTAGAGTAATACGGGCCAGAAAAAGCTACTACACATTCAGTAAGTTCTGATTTGTTAGGGGTTTTTCCCCCTTGAGATATAAGGGTAGTTTGGGAACTGTTTTGGGTGTAAAAACAGCTCTTGCACAGTGTAAGTCGATCTTAAACCTTTTGAGCTATATCATATATACTCCCATTTATGCATAAAACATTCAAAATCACACACCTGAAAGTATTTTCATGCATCTAGATATCTGCCTTGTCACCTTTTTTCTGTTCTTCTAGTTGTTCATTCACTATTCACAACCTAAATGTCATCATCATCATTAGACATTTTCTCATCTACTTCTGGTAGGCTTTTAGGTCTTGCATTTCCAATGATTCCAATCAAAGACCATATTCTCTAATCTGTATGACTCTATACTCAAACCATTTCCTCCCAGATCCAAGTATTTAAAGGTCTACTCCTAGTCTCCACCCCTTGTCATTTAAAAGTTATTTGTACTATATAGCTGTTTAAGGTCATCTACCAACATGTCTAAACCTATGAAGCATGGATACTTTGAAACCATTCGAGTATCCGTGTCGGATACGTTTCCGACACGGATACGGCCAGATACGGCTCGGATACGTGTCAGATACGTATCCAATTAAATAAAACATTTTTTAAATACGGATACGGCAACAGACTCAGAGGGACACAGGACAGGGGAGGCGGGAAATGGCACGAGATACAGCAGCATGGGAGAAAATGGGAAAAAAATATATCTTTTCAGTATTATTTTTTTAGCCTCAATAATCATTCACATATTATATACTGTAATATTGTAAATATTTTTTAAACATATTGTATATATCTTTTCATAATACTAAATTGCTAATAGTCTAATCTTTATAATATATATCTTTTGTAATCTTTACTAATATATATCTTTTGTATTGTATTATATATATATATTGTATTCATTATATAAAAATATAATTTTCTAATAATTTTTATCTCATAGTAGAATTTATGATATTTTTTGTAAATGTCTGAATTTATTTTGTTCATATATATATAATAATTTTTAATTCAGTGTATCCCGCCACACCAGTATCCTAGTTTTCAAAATTTGTCGTATCCCTGTATCGAATATGTGTCGTATCCGATACGCGTACCTGTATCGGTGCTGCTTAGGTCTAAACCATCCTCAACCCAATCCCATCCTTTAAAGAAATCCTATCTCTGATAAACAATATTCACCAAACCCCTTCAACCTTTTCTCACCTCACAGCTTTGAACCTGAATTTCACTTGCATATAGTCCCTCGACGTTGATTGTTTGCCATTTAAAGTTGCTAACCATCCAACCCAAGGCCATAAAACGGATTGTCAAAAATGAATTTCACCTTGGGTTGGCGGTCAAGGCGCTTGCCTCATGAAGCGAGGTCTTGGGTTAGATTCACGCTCAACCTCAATGAAGAGCCAGTCCCCGTAGGCTTACCCAGTGTGTGCAGATTGTGAGGTTTTCACATGACCCGAAGGACTAGTCGGGTGAGATGCCTGGACACCTTCGGTCAGTAAAAAAAAAAAAATTAAACTCATTCATCAACTAAATATCTATTTCATAGCCTTAGATCAGATACCTAGAAACTAGAGGGTTGTCAACGTCATATGTAGTTAATCAAGTGAGAGACCCCTCTCATTTGGTAGTGGCAATGTGCCCCATAAACCTACATACAGCCTAATATAAAATGCCATTAGGAAATCAAAAGACATTAGCGACAAAAGATCAATGGTCTGCATATGCGCAAAGACACATGCATGCATACATATGTACACCTTAGAACCTGCATGCATGAGAATCGTGCACTCCAACCTCAAACTTAAATGCTAATTATGTACAATAAGTATTACCATCATCCTACTGATCTTCCAATAAGAAAAGTTTTAATTCTCTTAGCACAACAAATAATTAAAAATATAAAACACGAGGTACATACAGCAAGAGTTTTTTTCCAGAAAAAAAATAAGGTAAATACAGAAAGGTTAAACATATAATACCATAAACAAAGTGAATCACAATTTACACTTAAAAAACATTAATAAGTAAACACAATCATCACAATTAACAAAACCTTTGTCCCATCTGTTTGGGAATGGCTCTTCAAGTTCTAAGTTTGCTCTCAATCCTACCAACAATCAGATTGGTGAACACAACTAAGCATTATTACGTAACTAGCTAAAAGTTGTCTTTGCATGACCTTTCAAAAAAAAAGTTGTCTTTGCATGTCCTGGACTATTGGATCTGCTAAGCCACAAGATAAAAACCACAAGTAAATGGGAAAACAGACATAAAAGAGATTACCCTATCCTGATTGGGTATTTCTTGAAGTATGCTTCACATATACTGCAAAATGAAGAGAGAAAAAAATGGTGAAAAATTTAGAAATTACAAAAAGTGTCCAGCACCATCAGCTTCAAGTTATTGAGCTTCATAATCAGTGCGGAAGGTCATCAAGTCAACTAAATGAACCAAATCCATGTAAACATGCAAGGAAAAATTGATGAAACACTGGAGTCACTGAGTAGTCAAATCAAGTCAACTTGGCCAAGGGTACTTGCATTTGATCAAGTTCTTCAAAATGATCTCAGAACAGTAAGTCTACAAAGAGAATATCTGAAACATGGCACAACATCGTAATAGACAAATAGGTCAGGGAAATAACTACCTAATAGGTTACAATATATTAGTAAATGATTCACTTGACAATATGAACATAAATATGAATGGTATGGCACCTCTATCTCAACTTCATGATCTAATGACATCCACAGGTAATGAGATTGCTGCAGAAGCACAATATAGCTTATAAATAAGTTGCCTGAAGAGAAAGGAATACAACAGAACATTGAAACACAATTTTAACAGATAGCACTAGTAGAAGTTAGCTGCCTCATGACTTGCCCCAAATAATCAAGGCTTGAGCATCAATCTTCAACATCACTAATAATCAACCTCAAACTTGACTATCAAGCCAACTAATCAAATGTGCTGGGCATATCTCCTTGTCTATTAACCTAAAGCATGATTACTACTCGCGTTTCTCCTTATCTACTAACCAAACCCTAGCCCTCTAATAACAATCTGAAGACATCAACCAAGTGCCACCCCAAATCTCATCATGTCCCTCTCACACCCACCTACCCCTCACGAGTACAAGTTAACCCCATTTAACCCCAATACAAGTTACACAGCCCATTTATCGAACCACATGAATTTCAGCCACAAGATAAAACTGAATCTTTGGGACACACGAAACACAGCTTCATTTATCCTATCAAGATAAATTTATATAAGTACCTTATTCAAGCAAAGACCTTTGCAACCAACCCATCTTCACTGGCCTTGGTTGGCCCCACATAAAAGTCCTCAGAACTTTATTTGAGAACAAGATCTCATTTGATCTACATACTTTATGAAAATGTTTGGCCGACTCCACTGTATCGTGGATTCCTCAACTCCCTATGTTAAAATTTGATATGTAGCAGTTGCAAAGTCTAAGGGCGGTGAAATTGGCTTCACTGCCAACTTTGAGCAAGAGGGTCCCTTACAAATGAAAGTGGGTGCCTACAATGTGATTCTCAAATATATATTGTTAATGAATGGAATTCATGTCTTACACACTCAAAAACAAAGCTTAGTAGAAAAACATGTAATGCAGGAAAATATTCAAAGTGCATCTCATAAGACTACTTTGTGACTTGATTTTAATATTTACAATTATGTAATAATATGATAGTTTAAATAGAAAATATAATAAAAAATTATACAGAATTATCTAATAAAATTATCATTATATGAAAATCTAATTTATTACTTTGTCTTTCAGTTATGATCAATGAACAGATCAAAATATCACACATTAGGAAAGTTAAGGGACCGCTCAAGTAATTTTATTGTGATACAAAGAGCAACTACTAATATACCCCTTGTGACCGCTGCAATCAGTCATTAAATCACATAATATCCTTGAGAGAGAAAAAAATGCCTTCCGCGTCTTAGGATTCAATTTGTCATTTTATAAGCATAAGAGGTCCATAAAAGCACTTTGGTTTAAAAAAATGTATATATATATATATATATATAGAGAGAGAGAGAGAGAGAGATTTAAACATAAGAACCCCTTCTCCATATCTAAATTGAGAGTAAACACCAATCAACTAACAACACATGGCAAGTAAAGCAACAAGAGCAGCACAATGACAAACCAAACAGAAAAAAAAAAAAGTGAACTAAATACCATGAACATAAAACAGTATATGCCAGAAATAAAATGCTATTTCTACCGTAAGAAAATTAAGATAACAATTGCATGTTCAAAATAAATTGAGAAACAACTCATAAGTCATATCTATAAGAGTATAAACAAAAATCTTGTCAAGAGACTCAAATATTCATGATTAATGTAATGAGACTACATCAGAAAAGCAACAAAGCCAAATTACAACAATTGACTCATGCACACAAATAGGATATGAAATTCAGAAAATCACCTGCGAGCAAAAGGACGTCTAAGAAGTACCTTAGGCGCATATTTCTTTTGCTTTCTGCGCCTGTATTTCTCCTACACAGTGAAAATGCTCCATATCAAACAAACTTCTTTAGTTTGTAGCAAATATAAGCCAAACTTACTTGTGAAAACAGTGTTTTCTTTCCAAATGTTGAGCTATTTGCTATAAGTGCCTCAATTATTTGATCACCTGTTGCACCCTCTCTGCATCAAGTTTATAGGCACTAGTAAGAAATTTCCACCATTTAAATGAATGATGTACTTGACAGCATCCACTTCACAAGCAAAGACCCGAAAAAGGGCTCTAGAGAATTAAAATCACTTCAAAATTCCACGGAATAATGAGAATACTAGAAGCACACCAAAAGAGAATTATGGAACACATAAATCCAAGGCCAATTGACATTTAATGATTGCTGATGGCTCTTCTAAACATAAGCATTTTATTATGATTGACAATGAACTTTTGTTAGTGTCAAGTGGGGTACTGATGTGGACATCACGCCTGGCAATAAAGAAAGCTATGTGTTTGATTGGGGCAAGCGCAAACCCAAGCTAGCCGGTCCGAGCTCCGAATCGAAACATTCGGTGCAGCCGGAACCACATGTGGGCCAAGATGATGGGGACATCATAGAGATTGAGTCTCAGACATATCACTCAGATACGGGTATGAATCATATCGAAGAAATTGCCTTGTCTTTTATGGATATTTTTGACCAGGTAAACACTAATTGCAATCCAGCCAATAAGAGCACTCCATTGAGAGAAAGAAAACCCAAATTCCTGAAATTTCATTCTAAACCTGTTTGGACCTATTTGGATTCCACTAGACCCATGTACCCACTAACTTGACTCATGGTCCAAATAAGCATCCACATAGGACTCCAAATAAGCTCCACATGGACTCCCAAGGTTTGTTGCAATGTTGTAAAACTCGAATTGTATCAGAAAATCAGTCTAAGCTGTGAATCGTGAATTGTATATCAGAAATTGTAGAATCATAAGATTCATAATATTTTTTGTAAAAATATTATATAAACTATAATTACATTTAACATGACAGAATAATAAGATGATTGTTCAATTCCTCGTAATATATAAGCAAATATGAAAACACACGAGTATATAACAAAATGTACCAATGCGAAATTAAATAAAAATGCATGAGTCAAGTTTTTACATTCCAAAATCCAAATTATCATAATTCATATAATTTTATTATCCAAAATTCCAAAACATCTAAGGAATATCATTGTCATCTAAAACATCCAAGCAAGATAAAGATAAAGCGTTTCCTCCATCTTCCACATCCACGTCACTAATTTCTTCACCGCTTTTTTCCTCTCCTTCAACGCTCTTTCGCTTTCTTGAATAAACCCTTGTTAATTACAAAACTCAAATATTTTATAAATTGTGCCTTCTAAATTCTAGATATAATATAACGATCTTCAAGATTTTAAAACACTTACTTTGTTCTTTTCTGGAATTAGTCTCATCCTCATTAAACATCTAATCGGTTTTTTCAGTGATCAATTCATCATCAAATTCCACATCTGATAAACAAATAGGATCATAATCTTCCTTTGAATCTCTTAAAATCTGTCTCACTTGTAATTGTACATCATATTTTACAAATACAAAGGCATTCATCCTTTTTGCCTCTAGCCTATTCCTCCTTCATCTAAATCTATAAAACATTAAGAGAAAACATACAACAATACTATCTTCACTTCTTAAATAAATGTTAAAAAATCGCATTAATTTATTTAAAGTTAAAAATAAAACATATTTGTTCAAACACACTCCAATTCCGCTCACATCCAATTGCGCTACAAGTTAAACTCAAAAATTCTTATTGCAACACGTTACAATTCTTTAGTTTCATCTCCATAATCTTCCACCAAATGGGTATAAAACATGAGATAATAAATAAAAAATCAAATTCAAAGCTTAGATAGTAAATAACTAAATCCTAAATATCTGGTTGTTTTCTTTTCCTTTTTGCTATAGACATCTTATCCCCAAAGAATCCTTTTACGGTTCTGAATGCAAGCAATTGTTATCTATTTTAATCATGTCATCCATGTATAGCCAACTTATTAGGACAGTGATGCAACCCTCTTTTACTTTCAACATTTGCACAAAAGGATTCTTCATAGTGGAAAGAAGGATTCAAATAATATGCAGCCGCATGCAATGGATGGTGAAGTTATTCATTCCAACGAGTATTTATCAAATCCCAGTATGGCATTTATTTCTTTTTATCATTGTTCAATCGCTCAACAATCTTCTCTTGGCTGATCCATGCCCTAGTTTGTTATCTCTATCAACTAATCAAAGCAATTTTACAATAGGCATTCCAACCTTGGGACAAAATTTAACACGTTTCCAAAACTTACTATCAAAAATCAAATCATCCACTTTTTTTCCCTCTTCAGTCTTGGACAACTTTTTCCAAGCCAAACATTCTTCGTACACCAATTTTGCTTTTCAGTATGCTTTTCAATGTGTCAACACTTCTCAAAAATACACTCCTCAATGGACTATTAACAAGAAAATTAGTAATGCACCGATTCTTTCCATGGGTTCAACCATCTTCATAACTGTGCACCCTTTTTTTGCCCATTCTTTCGTATGTTTTTACAAAAATTTCTCCACATTTTCAACTTCAATTTTGAGATAAGTATTTCTTATCTCATGATATGATGGAGGTTTCAACTCAATTCCAAATTTCGCAATTGATTCACACAGGTGAAAAAAATGGACTTTTCACCAAATTGAAGGGGAGAGCATTTGCATAGAAAAAACGACAAATATCAAGACAAACATTTCCTTCTTTTTCCAAACTCTATTAAGAGTTGCTTGCTTTTTGTCATCATCCACATTAACAACAAATTTTTCTATTGGTCCCTTCCGTTTTCCTTTATCCCATTGGATCCTAATCATCAAAGAGAAAATTTGGTCTCCCAACCTGCATTTTAACCTCTCTTTTTCTCCTTTTTGTGTCCAACTTGTGCCCTAGCAACTCCAGACATTTTTGGATTACCAACTCTGGACTTTATCACATGCCTCTGCATCTTTTTTGGTTTTTCCTAAATGGTGTTTCATGAGATAAATACCGCGATACATTTTTCTATTACAAAAGTTGCATTGCACATGTAAATAGTTGCCCAATTGCACTCTAGTACAAAACTCACATGCTTCATCTTGTCTCTCATTCCCTCTACCACGTCGTTGACCTCGGGCTATTTTAAGAATCCACACAAATTTCTAAAGACACATCCATAAATTTGACATTTATCATCCATTGTAAATAATCATCAACAAAAAAAGACACAAAATATATTATTATGAGATTTAAATATAAATATTAAGTACTGATAATTTGATAAATTTAAGAAATCAGCATATAAATCAACGAATTTAAATAAATCTTAATAAGTAATAACATCCATCAAATGATTTTAAAAAAAAAAAATTAGAGCTATTTATTTTTTTAAATAGATAAAAACATTGAAAATAAAAAATAAAAGAAAGATTTTTTTAATAAGAACATAAAATAGATGGTAGAAAGTAAATCTCTAAAAACAGGTTTTTCAACCCTAAAAAAAAAAAATTAAAAAAATCTGAAACTGTGGAGACATACATATGAAGAAACACTGCACCAGAAACCAGTAACAGTCGACGGCAAAACATACAGCAAAAACCAAAAAAATATCTTATAGGTCCTTGGACAAGAACCTGCGAAATTAATTTCAATAAGATAGCGATGGGATTTGGCCATTTGGGAATGAATAAAAGAGAGACATAAGAAAAGAGTAGCAAAAAATGAGAAAAATGAAAGAAGAAGAAAAGAGTAGCAGAACACGAGAAAAACGAAAGAAGAAGAAGCAGACAACGGCGAAGAAGAAGAAAAGAGGAAATTGGAAGCTAGAAAAGAGAAGAAGGTTCAAAGCTAGAAAACAGAGAAGAATGAAAAAAAAAAAAAAAAGCATACCTGGAACTTGCAGACTTGTTTTGAAGGGTCGAAGGCTACCAGACTTGCAAAAGAGGGCTTCAGACTTTAGAGAAGATGGCAATTGAAGAGTTGTAGTGATGATTGGAGTCTCAAGGGAAGGAGTTATCGATAACACAGACAGGTACTTCTTATAAGAGGCATGCAAAAAACAACATTCTAAAACCATGCACAACACGTTTTTCCTTCTTCATACATATGGTCTGAGTCCATGATTTGTGAGGTTGACTCATATGATTTGCGAGTCAACCCACAAAATTGCACGATTTTCCTTAAATTCTGATTTTTTCTACAATATGAACGCCAGGCTTCCGAGTCGATTCGAATCATACGAGTCAAATCATGGCTTGTATGATTTTGACAACACTGGTTTGTTGCACGGAATCTTTCTCTAATTGGTTGGAGGCACACATGCTCCATCTTCATTTGTTGGAGAACACACATGCTCCTTTCTCATTGCTTGGTGAAAATAACCAATAAGCTTTGGAAAGGTGTTGAAACATGTGCTTCACTCCCAATTCTTGGAGGAACAACCAATGAAACATGTGCTTCACCCTCATTCATCGGTGAGCAACAATCAATGAACCTTGCTAGGTGTTGAAACGCATGCTTCATTCTTATTTGTTGATAAAACACTTGTTTCATTCCCATTGGGTGGCGAAAAACATTGGTTGTCTATAGCACATTGTTGTTAAAATCTTATGATACACGATTTCGGATTTTATGATTCATATGATATGATAAGAGGGACGATACGTATAAATAATAGAATTATGGAATGTAAAAGCATGAAACATTTTGTTTTAGTCATTTTTAAGTCTCGAGTTGATAGGCATATAAGACCTTTAGATTTTTTGGGGGCTTTTTAGTTCATTAATGACTTCTTATAGTATAGTTGGATTATATATTGGTTTTATACTTTTGGGAGTTAGAGCATGGAAATTTAATCTCCAATGAACTAATTACATAATATTCACTTACTATTGAAAGAAAGATAGAGAGTTGCTCATATTATTACCTTTTAGATATATTTTACATTATTTTCATATATTAATATTTTTTAGGGAAAATGCTTATGAATCTTACTATTCTATGGTTCACGATACACGATTTGCAGTTCAAGATGTATAACAATTTTACGACACGATTCGATTTTCACAACATTGCACTGTAGCAAACCACATGGAGAATTTGTTGCAACATGAAGATTTGGGATGACACTTGTAATTCTCCTCTTTTTTGCATTGGTTTAAAATTCCATGTAATTGCCTTCTAGGAGCCACATGAGCATCCTAGATGTGCAATTTACTATAAATAGAGCACTTTGGTGGGTAAAATTTCACACCACACACTTCAGAGAAAATTCTTGTAAATCCTTGAGGAAGGCATAGAAGGGCAAGGCCCATTTTGGAGAAAGGTTTCCTTTGTTTGCAAGTAAGCTTTCCATTTTAATTCTATGATTTTCTTTTAATTGAATTTAATTTCTAAATTGCAATTTCCATTTATTTCATTTGTTCAAAGTTCATTTGAGATTTGCATTTTCTTAATTCTAATTCAATTTTAAGAAACATAGAATTTTTTAGAACTTGCCCATCATATGCATTCATTGATTGGTCTTTGGTAAGGAATTCGTTCATAAACACTTGAACAATTCAGGATCTCAGAAACCGTAAGATTGACCGGTCCGATATTCTAGGCGAACCTGGTTGATTTTTGTTATCGCCCCAGTTTGCAACAGGTACATAAATGAAGCACTTATCTTTGAGTTATGTTTCATGGGTACAGTCTAAAGAGAGAGAAATTACATTCTTTTATTCTCTCTACATGCTCTATGTTTGACCTTGAGATTCTTTCAGACATTTTCTAGAAGCAAAGATAATATTCTGTGAGGGTGTTGGAATATGCAATGGAAATTCTATATTTAATTAATTTGACCATTGGAGGATGTAAATATATGACTAACATTAATGGCAGTGAATGAACCACGTTTTAGCACACTTGGTTTAGAGTCATTTATTAAGTAACTAGAATAGACTGTCTAGATAAAGATGTTTGAAATGGTGAATCTTTTGAATATCAGACTAGGTAGGCTGGAATCAAATACCTAAGGAATGCAACAGGGGTAAAATAGCATCAAATGTTTCAATGAGTATTTCTTTGAGTTTGCATTTTATTCTGAGGACAAGTGAAGATATGTTTAGGTTGTCCAATGTTGGATTCTTTCACTCTGCTTTTGTGGGTCCTCAGGAAAGAAAGGTCCCATGCAGTGACTGCTTTTGTCAGAGATTTGATCTAAATATTCCGTACGACAAATCACATACCATCTTTGAAATGTTCATTTCATTATTACTAAGAGCCTGCTTTGCAAATCTTCCAAGAGAGTTGATCATCTTTCAATTCAGCATTATCAATGACCATATAGATCTCTTGGGTAATCATTGGTTTACACCTGCTTCTGTCCAGAAGTTTGTAGAGGCTTACATGATCGACCTTTTTCCTTCTCAATTAATTGATTTGGAGGCTAGATCTTCTAGAAAGTCGACAACCTTTATGGAAGGAGTATCACACTGCCACATTTAGAAGTAGGAGATAAAGTGCAAATAATACTGAGGATATAGTCATGAATCTAATTATCATGTCGACTAAAGGTTGTCAAGGGTTTAAGCCCAAACATTTCACAACAAAAACTTCATATAATAGGCTTAATTTTATTAAGGAGTCCCAGAACCTATAGCACAATTGGTAAGTGTTGATTGCAGTTAGTGGAAGGGATAAGTGTTGTTGTTTCACCACAAGGTTGCAAGCTCAAATTCAATGGACATAAGATAGGCAATCAGACACAAAAATGGCGCAAATCTAAGTATGAATACCAATCTTAAATAGATGGGACATATGACTTTCATGATGATGATGGCAATGATGGTCATAAAGCCTAAGCAAGAAGCATGCCCATCCATGAGCTAATTTTGTTGGGTGTACTTATTTAGAATTTTTTTAGGACGAAGAACCCTAAGACCCCCACCTCTCCCCAAGTACGAGGCCATTAGGTAAACTGATGGAGGACAAGACAAAAAGGTGACCCTAAATGCTTAATGCAATTATGAGGACTAAAAGATGAACCCTAAATCTAAAATGGGGTTGAAATTCAAGAATTAAATTAATAATCACAATTAAATCATATAAATGAGCCACAAATAATCAAAGTAATTCTTGGAAAAAAAAATGCAACCTAAGACCGTGGGTATTTAAGGAAACAACTCAACCCTAAGCTCTGATACCAATTTGATGCAAGACAAGAGATAGGATAACCCTAAATACCTAATGTGGTTCCCTAAAAATTAAAAGAGGATGAAAATAATGCACCCTAAATCTAAAATGGGCTGAAATTAAAACTCAAATTAATAATTGCAATTAAACAATATAAAACTTGCCACAACTAATCATGCAATTCTTGAAATTCAATCTAGGGATCCACGCCAACTACTTCTTCCTCTCTCTCTCTCATTTCCTCTTTCCTTCTTTTTGTTCTCTTCCTATCTCTTTCTTTTGTTCTTTTCCTTGTCTCCAAACACACATACGTTGTTGCTATGAACACAAAGCTCTTCCATAATTTTCACCACCATCTCCAAAACCCATTTCCTATCTCCTACAGCCTTCATCCCTCACCTTAGATTCCCCTAAAGCTTTCGTTTCCCCTTCCCCAACCCCCACTGTTGTCACCAACCATCCCAAACCCCTTTCCTTACCTTCGTCCTCCCCTAAAGTCTTCCTCTGCACCTTTCGCCCCTCCAAACAGCCTTCCCTGTCTGTCGTTACCCATCCAAACCTCCACAGTTGTTGTCGCCATTCCCCTTACCTCATCTATACCTGCCACATCACCCTAGCCCTTTCTAGGGTGTCACTATAACCCCTTAAGTCCCCCATAGTGCTACTGCAGCCCATTTAAGTCCATACAGTGCTGCCGCTCCCTTTTCTTAGCCCAGTCCCTTTTGTTAAACTCCACCTTAGCCCTTTTTATTACTCATACCCCTTTATCTGTCACCATAACCCATTTCAAGTCGTAATTTGGTGATAGGCCTACACTTTAGTGGATCCTGTCAAACCCGTGATTTTGAGAGATCCCCATTTTTAGCATCAATTGGGCTTGCTAAGTGAAATAATTGTTTATATTAAATTTCCAAGAATTATTTTGATTATTTGTCTCATTTATATGATTTAATTGTGATTATTAATTTAATTCTTGAGTTTCAGCCCCATTTTAGATTTAGGGTTCGTCTTTCAGTCCTCTCATAATTGCATTAGGCATTTAGGGTCACCTTTTTGTCTTGTCCTGCATCAAATTGTTGTCCATACCCCTTTATCTGTCACCATAAACTATTTCAAGTCCTAATTTGGTGATAAGGCCTGGACTTTCGTGGATCCCGACAAATTCATTCATAATATGTTGCCCTAATGAGGCTTACAAGCATATATAATGGACATACCATCAAAATATCCAAAATACCCCTGAGTGTTAAAAAAAAATCAAAATACCATAGAAAAAAATGCATCAAGAGACAACTAAATAAAATAAAAATCAAAATAACTCAATGTTGATCTAATGCTCCACATCATAAACTTCGTATACACGCAGCCCCCAACAAGCCACGGGCATCGGGTTACTATGGGACTCAAACCTAGGACCTCTGTTTCTTGAGCCAAAGCACCAACCAATTGAGCTACCCCATGCGGGGTACTTATTTAGATATTTTAAGATACAAATGGATTATTCTTTAGTTCGTGTCTTTATGACAACAATACCACAAGTAGATGACGATGATGACTGTGAACATTAACAAAATCAAATATTATCATCCAAAATAGTGAAATAGTAGAGGAGATTATGGGCAATCATTTCAACTACTATTATAAATTAGAGGAACAAATTAAACTCAAACAATCAATACTCAATATAGACTCACCATTCCCATAGGAAAAAAATGTAAATATTGTACTTATAACAGATTGTTTAGCACAATATACACTTTGGGGTAAAAGCGAACTCTGTAATTATCAACATAAAGGAAATTCATAAAACAATTGGGCCTCATAACTAGGATCTCTATCACATCTGCCTCAGAATACCTAAAGAGGGACTTCAAAAACTAGAACCAATCCACAATATCAATATTTGTTATGTAGTCTAAATCCAGAAAATGCATAAAGCGAAATCATTAAATCCTTTTGGGCCACTACAAAGCCAGTTTAATGTCAATTTTGAGATCAATAAATAAATCTAGTAAGTGAATTTTTTTTATGACCAAAGGTGTCCAGGTTTTCTCGTCCGACTAGTCCTTCGGGGCATATGCACACCTCCTTACACACACATGCCAGTTCAAGTAGTGGGACCTTACTCTATACAAATCCCATGGAGAGTGGCCCTTCATTGAAGTTACAAGGGATTGAACCCAAGACCTCAACCCTGAAGTCTTGTATCTCAACCACTAGGCTAACACACACATGCCAGTTCAAGCAGTAGGACCTTACTCTGTACTGATCCCATGGAGAGTGGCCCTTTATTGAAGTTACCCGGGATTGAACCCAAGACCTCAACCCTGAAGTCTTCTATCTCAACCACTAGGCCAACCCCTTGGGATTTCTAGTAACTGGATATTATTACACCTAAAGTAAACCCATCCACATGGTCATGCATGCCCACACACAAAACCAGAGTTGTGTTCATACACATTAATAGTTTAAGACAGAACAATGGCATAAGCATTTAAAATTGGAAAGACAGCCCCTTAGTGCCTTTCATTAATGAATACAAATTGTTCCAGAACAAATAATGTAACGAAAAACTGTAAAAAAGAACCGAACTTTTTTTTGAAATGTTAACAGTTCATGCACCATTCACTCACTAGGGATGAGTGATGAGCCAAGCTGAGCCATTCGAAAGCACAATCAATGAGAGGGTAAAAAAGGAAGGTCTTAACCTCTGCATTGCATCTATATCTTCACCAGAAAGACTTTGAGCTGTGTTATTATCAACCAATGATCTGTTGTCTTTATTCTCACTATTTGGTTGTTCAGCGTCCTTCTCATTTACATCGTCACCTGTTTACAATTTAAAAAAAAAAAAAAAACACAGTGATGGAAAGGGAGAATCTGTTTCATGGAATTTTGGCTAATGAAATTGCTCTGAATGAGAGCAAATAACAATCCTTTCATTGAAGATGCAAGAAAATATATATATAAAGAATACTAGAATATAATGTGTGCATGTCTACATGTTTGTGTGTGTACATGGAGAGAGAAAGAGAGATAGAGAGAGAGAGAGGAAGAGAGAGAGAGAGGAATTCAGATTAAAATTGCAAATCTTGTATAATAGACATCCATGTAAAATACAATGTTGGTAACAATTTCTGTCACCTAGAATCATAATAGATGGGATTATGTGTCAACCTGTGAAACCAACGATAGGTCCACCGAAACTTATAGTAAAGAGAATATTTTGTAATTTTGTGTTTCTTATTTGCAAGTGAAAAGACTAGAATGAGACAAATAACAAACCAAATTAGTAATATTGATACAGTGGTCATCACGAGTATGCTTCCTAGTTGACAGGAGAATGTTTATGATATAAATGCCCCTTGGTAACAGGAGCTATAGAATCCCCCTAAATGACATCAGACAAAGCTGCTTCTTTCCACTTATATCTGAATATTTAACTAGCTCCAATGGAACATTTTACTTGTTAAGCATGAATTGATCATTTTTCACTCAACAATCCCAAATGCAAATTGACAAAATTAATCAAATTCTCCATATTTAACTAACTCCCTTCACCAAAATGCACTCTAAAAGCGAGATGATTAGATATGCTTGGATCTCATTGTAAGTTAAGATGAGGTTGACCCATCTCACATAGGAGACCAACTTCCCATCAAGGAAAGTCCTTTGGATCTGAACACCGCTCATATTATGACAAGTTAAAGAGGCCCAAACATTGTCATTGCACAAGGACTATAAACCCTTGGGCTTAGGAACACTATAGGTTATCTTTGGATTGAGGCACCTCATAACGCATTTCAATCTGACCTTGAATGTTCCTAAGTTATAATAGGTTATGGGCTGAAATGTCTTCCCCGCATGAGGACTATTAACTTTAATTCAGGTGTGTTGTAGGTCAACCATTGAAGTGAGGCACCTCGTCATGCATTTGAAACCTATATTAAATGGTTCTCACACATGTGATTTGCAGCGCATCACCTATCATTGAAGGAAATCAACACAATGAAAAGTGCACTCCACATGTAATAAAGATTAACCCCTTTTTTTCAAAAGAAATAAGCAAATCCAATTGTAGCATGTTTAAGACCACATTCTATATGCATAACTGAATTCAAATTCCAAAAATGTCCCAGCATTCAAAATGAGGGTCACCGATTGTTAAGCCGTGACGTTCAGAAATTAGGGTCATTGATTGTCAAGATAGGTCAGTGATAGGTAGATTGCATAAGGGTAACATTAGGAGGTTAGTATAGAGAGGAGACAATACATTTGTTTGGACGGATCTTTGGTTGGGTGATAGGCCTTTGAAGGAGATGTACCCTAAACATCAGATTGAGAGCGGTATCATTTCTTGGGACTTGGACTTCAGACGAGAGCTTAGATCCTTTGAGATAAGGAGTTGGGAGGACCTCCTAGACCAACTAGGGGAACTCCCTGTGTCCCTAGGTGAAGAGGATGAACTTGTCTGGACGGGAGATTCTTCGGGCATTTATTCAATGAAGTCAATCGTAGAGTTATACCTGGGAAAACAACACAATGTGGATTCTTCCTCTAGGTCAGCTTGGATTTGTTTGGCTCCCCCTAGGGTCCAGACCCTAGTGTGGTGTGCCCTAAAGGGCTAGAATGGACCTTAAGAGAAGAAGCATGTTGGGGACGGGGAGGATCTTAGTTTCCCCTAGCGTCATCACCCAGAGGAGGATGTTGATCGTCTCTTTGCCAGTTGTCCTATCACTAGGGAACTTTGGTTAAATTTTGTATTTTGTGAGTCTCTTCGAAGTCTCTTGGGATAACCTGCGTAGGAGTGGTAGAGTCGTGGGCGCTATCGAAACTTAATCCTAGGCTGAAGGCAGTCTGGAACATGGTCTCGGCCGTTGTCCCTTGGACGTTGTGGAAAGAGAGAAACTCGAAAATCTTTGAAGGAAAATCTAGTGAGGTCAATGAACTCTTCCAAAGGGCTAAGTGGAGGCTATGTGTTTGGCTTCTTTCGGGGAAAGAATTCAAGAGGCTCAAGCCAATGGATTTCCTGACGTCATGGGAAGGTTGTATGTGTGGAGTCAACAGGAAAGTGGTGACATTTGCTACATGGGATCCTCCTCCGCGGGATGTCATCAAATTTAATGTAGATGGAGCCTCTCAAGGTAAACCGGGACCAACAGGGAAAGGTGGGGTGCTTAGGGACTATAGGAGGAAACTCCAATGGTCTTCACAGAAGAGATGGGATTAGAGACTCAAATGAGGTAGAACTTCTTAGTATTAGGAGGGCGTTAACCATCTGAAAAGTTTATGGGCAAGGCCCACTTGTCATAGAAGGGGACTCGACAAATGCAATTAAATGGGTAAAGGGACTCAAGCGTCATCCGTGGAAACTGATTACCATAGCTAGGGAGATAAGGGATCTATCCTCACGAATGGATGTCTCCTTCGTTCAAGTGAGAAGGACAGCAAATGGGGTCGCAGATTTTTTGCTAAATTTGAAATCAACAATTCAGATTCAAGGGTCTTCTTTCTTTGAGCAAGGCAGGACTTGATCAGGGCTTTTGGTTATCTTCTGTGAAGATGTTTTGTCGTAGTAGCATGCTTTGGTCTTAGTGATTGGTCTAACTCTTTTAGACCCAGCTCTTTTGATGTATATCTTTTTCTTGTACTTGTTCTTTCTCTTATTAATGGAATCTTTTTTGTTATCGCTCAAAAAAGAACATTCAAAATGAACCAGCAGGCTGCAGTATTCAGAAGCTTAACCATCTAATATGAATGTTGTGGCAAGTGATTACTTCTTGTTTCTTTGGAATCTTAACATGAATTTAGGCCCCAGCAATTTTTTTTCATGAATCATGATAGTGAGCACCTTCCAATTATACTACAGGATCTTACGCTAAGTAGATGATAACAATACAGACATTTCAAACCCGATCCAATGAATTGATTATAAAAGTTCAACTTAACAATGCATCAAACGTAACAAAAATAATAGCAGTCATCAATATCATCATCATCATCTAAGTCATTTATCCCATCAATATGAAGTTGCCATTTTACATTTGGATTTTATAAATAGTAGCAGTAAGTTAAGAAAACAAATGTTATCAAAATTTTGAGAAAGGGAGTGAGCCATGAAAAGCTGAATTTAATTTAAGAAAGAATCGCACCTTCAGCTGCAGCAGAAATGCGGGATAGGTATGGCCCTTTTGATCCGCTTTCCAATTGAAACAAGGAACCAAAGGGGCAACCGATAAGAGGGCGCAGAGCACACCTTTTATTCCCAATCTTCAGAGTCCTGCTCCCACATACACACCCCAATCAACATAGTTCGTGAGTTTGTATGCAAATAATATGTACGAATGCATTCATGTATGTATAGGCATGTATGGGGCCATGAAAACATACGAGGAAGGGAAGAGACGAGCGAAGACAAGGCGGTCTCCGTCGTTGACGTCAAGCAAGACACTGCAACCTTCCCAAGTGATTCTAGGGTTTTCAACTGACGCATTCTTCACACTCACTTCGAACATGATTGATGCTGCAGATTGCAGCTGAGATGAGTGGAGAAGAGGGAGAGGCAAAAGAGGAGATTGAAAGACAAGCCAAAGTTCAAATTAAGGCAGGAGTTTTCGGAAGGGGAGATATTAGGATGCCAGTATTGCAAATGTGAAACAAACGCCTCAGCCGATATTGGTTCAGTTGGCAGAGAGGAGGACTGTAGTTGCAGGAGGCAATGTTTAAAAATTTAATCTAAGAAAGTTGGGTTAAATAGTATTGAACGCGGTTCAATTGCGGTCAAACTTCATCAATTGTATATATTAATATAAATATTATAAATAATATTAAATTATTAATTATAGGTAATTAATGAGTAGAAAAAAAATATTTTTGTCACATCTAAATATAATAATATGGTTAAAGCTAAAATCAATGGTCTAGAAAAATTTAAGAGAAGTATGATTTGTATAGATAATCTCATATAATATAATCAACTTAAATTATATGGTATTTAATAATGAGATAGGTTCATTGACTTTATAAAATCAAAAGAATAGTTTTTTATCAAAAAAATTAAAGAAAATAGTCTCATTAAACACAACCAGCCACCTAATTTAAATTAAATAAAATAAACACTTGAAATAGAATTTTCTATTAAGTATCAACTTTCATTGTTTAAATCAATAAAATAAATATATTTAAATAAAACTTATATATATATATAATTTAATAAATTTATTGTGACTAATAAAATGAAAAATATATTAAAATTATAAATGAGTTAGGAGAGCATTTGACTATCCCACCTTAATATCTGCCATCACCTTTGTCAAAAGTGTAAGTGCCCCGGTTTGTTCAAGTCACTCTTATTGTCAATTACATGACTCAGTTGGACTTGCCTTTGATGATTAAGAAGATCTACTATGAAATTGAAGCGTCTACACCAAATACGGTATTGGCACACAGGTAAGTGAACCGTAGGAGACCCTAGGCTAAGTCAAATACCTTAGAAGTCAATTAGAAAAATAAGATAATAAGTGACTTTCAGCCTCGAGGCCTCATGCAATCTGCCGAGGCCTCGCCGCTAGTTGTGCAGAGCTGAGTGCAGCTGACCCTGTGTCAAGCTGACTCAGTCTCTTACTGTTTTAGAAAGTTAAAATCTGTGACTGTTTAATTGAGAGGTAATTATGGTAAGTTTATTGGAAACTTATTATGGTAAATAAAATTATCCACATGGTGAGATGGGTAATTATGGTAAATTGATTGGAAGCTTATTATGCTAAGCAAATTAACCACATGGGTTGCCACCTCTCTTAAAGTTTGAATTTGAATATCCTTGGGGAGCTGTCCATAACAATTATGGAAAGGCTCCTCCATGATTTGTAATCCACCTTTCAATATTCCCATCAAGTCCTTGATTAAATGTTAAGATAAATTATTTGCAAGTCATGCAAGGTGGAGATGAGCTAGCTGATATCTGATTGATATCTAGTTGCTATTTGAATGGATTTTTGTCTGTCAGATTAAGTAACTCATATGTGTTGTCTTTCCAAGAATTACCGCTGGTGAGGCCTCATCAGAATCAGCGAAGCATCGCAGCCGTGACTAACTGCAGACCTTAAAACTGTTTATAAAAAAACAGTAAGGCTATTGTTCAGTGGACTGAATACACACAGAAAAAACTTAAGAACAAGATTACCAGTGAGTGATCATTCGGCCTTCCTTCTAGACACCATTCTTCATCATCTTCCTTAGTAAATGTTTGGGTAATCAACACCCCAATCTTGATGAAGAATAAGGTGTTTATATAGGACTATAAAACTTGTCATACCCTTGTCCTATACTGCTGTGCCGATAGTCATTTTGATGGAGCTAAACTAATGGAAATGAGCACACAGATTCAGTAAAGAAGAAAGAGCTTGAAGGAAAACGATCAAGGCCCAAGACAAGTTTTCTTCTTTGTTTTATTTTAAACATTGTAAAGTGGATTAGAAAAGTGTGTTCGAACCACTCTAAAACATAGGTGTAGAGGATTAGACCGATTGGGTTGAACCTCTATAAAAAACTAGGTTGTATTATTTGGGTGTGAGACCCATACATAGTATATTTGGGATAGCCCTAGAGAGGGTGAGTCCAACAGTGGATGTAGGTTCAGGTGAACCGAACCACTATATATCGTTGTGCATGTGTGGTTTATATTAATGGTTTGATTCATTTGTTTATCACCTGCACACACGTTTATTCTGCTGCGCATATTGTTAAATTTGATAAATTATTTAAAAGAGAACTAAAATTGAAAACCGACCTATTCACCCCCCTCTAGGTCTTGCATACTTCTAGTAACGGAATTTCAAAAAGATATCACTTCACTCGTTCGTGCGCACAGGAGTGTTTAGTGTTTACTGACTTTACACTCAGAATGCAAGTCCCATATCAAACAACTACCAAAAAGCAAGGCACAAGTTATGGCTATAAATTAGGGAAGGCAAGAATAAAGAATTCACACCATTCTCGGCCTTTTTGGGGCTGAGATAAATGGGTCGGTCTCATTGGGCACGTGATATTAAATTTATTTTTTTACAAGAGAAGTTTTTTTGAATTTTTTTAAATTATTTTTTTATTTTTAAAATGGTTTTTATGGGTTACAGTTCAAGGGTTTTTTTTTTTTAAAGTCAACCTGTGACTAAATTGGTTATGATTGAACTGTCGGTTCAACCACAGACCGATCTGATTTTTAAAACATTGGTTGCAAGTGATTCTAAGTCGCTGGTTCAAATTCTGCAAATTGAAATTTTATTCATCATTTTTATTACAATATCCAATCACAAAAATGTGCGTAAAGTGTGTTTTATACTTAATCTACATTTATCGACGAATTCAATATTTTCTTAAGAAACGAAAATTCAATATTTTATTTTAAATAATATTCATTCATCATTTTTGAGATATTTCTATTTCTCACCAATTATGTGTGAAATTATTTTCATCAAATTTTATTGTCTCAATAATTTTTCTTCATCCTTATCTATCATTGTAATTTTTTAATGTCTCAGTTTTTAACAGCTATTATGTAAAGAATTATCACAATTTGTCAATAATATTCAATTATATTGTCATTATTTTCAACAAATTTATTGTCTAAACAATTTTTCATCACCATCACTACTATCAATTACTGTCATTTTTTTCATGTCGCAATTTTTATAATTTGATATGTAAAAAATTATCACAATTATCTCATTTCTCCTTTCAGAACTAATTTACACAAAAAGCATATAGTAAATGCCAAAGTCCTGAAAGTGATCTTATGAAAAAGTTTTATGGGGGCATACACTAAGATCAATGAGACAACTATTGGAACATATAGGATTTTATTATTTAGTAGAATTATTATGTGATTAGGACTCTAAGTTTGGTTAATCTCTTATTAAAAGTTGTATTTGGTTTAGAATTTCGATAATAGTTTGAGTTTTATTTAGATAGTTATTGGGTTGGATAGAGGCTATAAATACATGTAATAGTATAAGTATTCAATATAATAAACAGTTTATTATTTTTTACATGGTATCAGCCACAATTAGATCTTATTAAGTGAGCCTTCAATAACCACGCATCTTCTTCTCCCCCTTTGCAGGACGAGATACATCGGCAAAGGGAGGGAGGGACATCTCATTTCGGTGGGTTACTCACCTGTTGACACAACCCATGTCACGCCTTGACCCAAAACATAGACACGTGACGCAGATAAATATTTCTTTTTCGCACATCACACATGGAAAACACACGTGTGCTCACATAACTCAAACATAAATCCAATAAATGATTTTAAATACCATTAACATCTCAAAGATGATATAAATTCTTTGTCATAAAAGTTATCAACTTTCTAGAATTTATTACAACCAATCCTCAATGAATAATGGTAAAATCAATATTACCAACTCAAATTAAATAAATTAAATAAACAACTCAATATGTAGGTCTTTAAAGCAACATGATAAACTAAGCTCTTCCTCGGGGTCCCTCGGACCCAACCGGTGCAACATCGCCTAAAAAAGCAAGGACGTGAGTATAAACAATACTTAGTTAGGAAATATGCATGCTACACACTCACGCATCCACATAATAATAATATATGAAATGGAATATAAATAAGGCTATGCTATAATGTCGTACTATCAATCCCATCAATATGAACACAATGTCCACCCAAGGACACCAATCTCATCAACGTGAACACATTGTTCACCTAATGATACCAATCTTATCAATGTGAACACAATGTCCACCCAAGGACACCTCTATGGAACGGGCTGTCAAACATCATGATCCCTTGAGGGACATAGGCCACGACTTACAAGTGGGAGATCTCCATACAACATAGATAATCTATCTAAACCTGCGTCCCTTTACCACTCTGATGATTAAGTCAGTTCTAAGGTGATCAATATACGACTTACCAATTTAGTATAGTAGGGCTCACAAGTATCTAACATTGCACAATACGTCTTACTAAGTTAATACCGCCCAGGTAAGGCTCACAAGTATCTAACCCTACGTAATACTGCACACCAAGTGTACAAAATAGTCATGAGAGCGATCAACAACGCGAAGCATGTGAAAGGCTATACTCCTTAATGACAACAACAACAGCAGTGAAAGCGACCTACAACGCGAAGTATGATAGGAGCTATACTCCTCGACGACAACCCTACAAGACCAAGTCCCACAACCGACGCCACTGTTCCAATAAGGTTCATTAAACAAAACCATTATCCTATCACACCAACCTCCTCTAGGGAGTGGTGACTGATACTAGTGGAGTCCAAACAAGAGAAAAGTAAATCATCAAGTTCTAAAACTCTTTGGGTCTCATCCCAACACTAGTAATTTTCAATATCATCATGCCCATTAACACAATATCCCATATTTACATCCTAGATAACCTCATATGCATATATCAGTGAATAATACAAAAAGATCATATTCACAATTAAATCAGCAACATCTATGTCATAATCACATAATGACCATAATTTCACAATGATAGCAGCATAGCACATTCCATTACGTTTCATACATTCAACATAATTATCACATTGGGTTATTTTAGGAACATGAACTACACACCAACTCTGAGATACACAATCGGATTTATTTACACATATTCTTAGTCCTTGTAATTTATTCAACTCGTCTCATGGTGGTTTAACATCTTAAGTCCAATCACTCCATTTTCACAGCATAAACCCAATTAAATTTATCCATAAATCATATTAGCCCTTCACAAATGTTTTCAATAAATATCACAATTTTCTATCTTCATAACAGGATATTAGGCATGCTACAAATTACATAATAGAGAAATAATAACATTTCATGCATAGCATAGGGGACATCCATCCTATTTATTATGCATTAAACACATCAATAATACAATACATTCCCTAAATCAATATAATAGCATACAAGCATTCATACAATATGTGTAGCAATCCTCACCTTAATATTTACCCTAATCCGGGTTGGTCTTTGGGTCGAACAACATCAGGTTCAGGGTTAGATGACTTTAATCACAATCATAAATACAAATTATCACTAATTTGTTCATAGATTAGACCTAAAACATATTAAACACCAAAACCCCCAATTTAGACCCATGATTCACCTTTAATTTAAATTAATCCCTTCAATTTTAAAGAAATACCCAAATCTCCTCCCATGAATCATCTCGAAAATCATGCATATACCATTTTTTTTGGCAATTTTACTTCCCTTCCTAAGGTTCCAAGTTCAAAATCAAATCAGATCTACACCCAAACAAAGTTATATAACAAAATCTCCAATTACTTCCATAGATTCCTCTCCAAATAAGGCCTAAAATCCATCACATACTACATTCTGAACACATCTTATTAAGATCTCATTAAATAAGAAGAAAAGGAAAGAGAAGGATCATAAAGCTTACCTTTGGAGGAGAAGGAATCGTGCAAAGGGGCGATCCAAGCGTAGGAAATCCGAATCCATAGCCTTCATCGGGTGAAAATCAATAGAGGGAAGGAAGAGGAGGGAATGGTTTGCTGTTAGGGAAGAGGGGTTGACTGTTTCGAAGAGGAAGGAGGTGAAATACGCATAATTTCGTGCAAACATGGACTTATGTACGGACCTAATATTTTAATAATATTATATATTTTTTTTAAGGACGAGCCATTACAACCCATTTTTTCCCCAGACATATTGCTTTCAGATCTGCTCTTTCGGCCTTGCCGAGAGTGCTCCTTGCAACCAGTTGATGTATCAACCTCAGAACCTAACATCTCAATATCGTCTCGCAAACTGCCTCCACTCCCTCAGCACAAGACAACCATTCTCAGATCTTGGACCTTTCATGTCTGCCATTGTGGTCGATATTGTTTGTTAAACAACCTCTTTCTTGCCGCTCAAATCTGTGGTTGTCGATCACCTCTGAGACCTCAGATCTGCAGAACAACAAGAGAATACCAGAGCAACTACTATAGATTTGGGTTTCTTGTCATTCTTGCTGACGTTTGACTACCGTTAACGACGCTCAGTCCTGCCATATCTAAACCAGGTCTGAGATCTCTGCCCAGATCTAGCCCTTGCTCCGCTGTTTTCTGCTTGTAGACTTTGCTGTTGTCCGTATACACCTACATGTGCCGTGTCTTTCTAGCTTGAGAGAAAAAGACGTCTCCAACTATTTCCACATCTATTTTTCAATCGAGCAAAGGGGTCTTGCTTCCACCGCTTGCTGCCGCCTCTTATTGCTACATCATCTTCAGATTAGATTGGTGAAGAAGAAGACCACTACTCCAGATCTGGAGAGTGTTTCATCAACTGTTCCAGCGTCCCTCTCAGGTCTAGTGCTTTCTGATCTTCCTTTGTTCCTATTTTTAGACGTGTGTAGATGAAACCAGGCATTGCTTGCCACGAGATGCTGCCTCTGCTCACCCTCCATTTGTTTTTGAAAGAAAATAAGAGGGTCTCTGTTACAAGTGAGAGGAAGGCATTGTTTTTTTATCTAATTTTTCAGAAAATCAAGTGTCGATATTTGTCTTTTTTGGATAGCATCTCCAATTGTTTATTTTTTGTGGTTCAAGCGAAATCTTTCCCACTACTGTACACAGTTTATTGAGATATTTATAATGTTATCTGCCGACCATGGTCCTTGTGTTTCTGGTGTTCATAATACCATAGTCACAGCAAGGGCTGGAAAAGATTTAGTTTCAAGTCTTGTCTCAGGATTGCATACAATTGGTCCACAATTTGGAGGGGCCATTGATGATGATGCTCGATATTTTAAGGATGCTCCGCAAAGAAAATGAAAAGAAAGAGAAGGACGCCTAGGCTGTTTGAGTTTCCTTTTGCAACTGCACATTTCTTGGATCTCAATCTGTCCACTGCAGCTCACTGATTTGCTGCCTCTAGTGCAGTGTTCACATACCATAGTCTGATTTAAGATCTCTCAATCATATTCTACCAACCACAATTCCGCCTTGGTGTTTTGTTGTTCTTCTCCTCACGATCTGTAAGATTTGTGCGAAGAATAAAGGAGGAGATCCAAAGAAAGGGACACAACTTGCCCTTCTCCTCTTACTTTCGTCTTTTTGTCATCGTTAATGACACCCAGCGAAACCGACACTCGATGCCATTCAGATATGCAGCCTTACAGTCGAATCTTCAATCCGGTTCGTCCTTCGCCGTTTCACCAATATGGGATGGCCTGTTTTTTGGACAACTGTCCATTTGTTGTGGAATTCATCCACTTCATTGACTCTGACTCGTCCTATCTCTTTGCTGGCCTTTATGGCTTCAACCTTTTTGTTTGCTTGCCTTTCTGATCTAATTGATCGATGTGATGGCTTCATCCTTTTTTGGCATGTATTATGCCCTTGTGTTTCAGGTCATTTATTGCTTGTGTTTATCGCATATTGTGATCATTGTTTTGCTGGACAACTGTTTTACGGCCACTGCCGTCGTCCGTGCCTTTTTCTCTGTTTCAGGCCGCCATCTGTGTTTGCCGTCTATTATTTTGCAACCAATCAGTGCGCTGCCTCTTCAACAACTTTTTCGCAGCCGATCAATTTGCTGCCAATAAATCTTCGTGGCCAATCGGTGTGCCACTTTTGCAGTTTACATGCTATTTCTTCACGTTCCAAGATTTGTGTTCATCCACGTTTCAGATTGCAAGGGCGTGTTAAAATATATGTAGGATTTTATTATTTAGTAGAATTATTATGTGATTAGGACTCTTAGTTTGGTTAATCTCTTATTAAGAATTGTATTTGGTTTAGAATTAAGATAATAGTTTGAGTTTGATTTAGATAGCCCTAGGGTCGGCGAGAGGCTATAAATACATGTAATAACATAGGTATTCAATATAATACATAGTTTATTATTTTCTACAACAACTTCAGCAAAAAGTTCTTGCTCGAATACAACTAAACAAGGTGGTAGTGCCCCGGCTGACCGACTCTCTGGTTTGTTAATTCCATGACTCGAAAAAAGTACACGAAAGTTGAAGGCACCAAGAAGAAGACTCAAAGTGATGCTAGAAGTCAAGCAAGATCAAGCATCAAGTTTACCGTGTGTGTGCCAACCTTGGAAGGTAAAAAGTCATAGATGACCATAGGTGGAACCCACACCTTAGATGGACTATACCTTAACTTAGACCGGATATTGGTCAAGTCATATTGTATCCCTAGACAGTGGGAAATAACCAAAATATTCAAAATGTACACAACTTTCATTTACCCAGCTCGACACATCGACCAGGTCCATATGTTTGAGAAACTGGAGTTGGTTATCTTTTTTGTTTCCCTGTCTAAAACTAAGACCGGTCGTATATATCGAGTTCTTTCGATATATAGTGTTGAGCAGCCGATACATATCCTTTGTCGATATGTATGTTGGTGGAATTTTTTATTCCACGATGTATTGACCCATCTCGATACATGTTCTGGGTTGGCGAATGTTCTGTCTGGAAAATCTCTGTATTTTTTAGAAACTTACAGTCAAGCTATTGTAACACCCTGGATTTTCATGACTTATAAATATATTGGATTGGTCCATTTGAATTGCAAATTAATTGAATTTAAGATTAAATAGTTGAAATGGACTTTAATAGATAAGGAATTGGGTCAATTACCCAATTAAGACCCAATGGATCATAGATGAGTTGATTTTAAAGTAATTGGGTAAGGTTAAGGTAAATGGGTCATCTACCCAATTAAGACCCAATGCATTAAATCCACCTCATCAAGTGAGGTGGCATGTGAGTGATGTGGCATTGCCATGTGGCATGCATGTCATCACATGGAAGCCTAGTAGGCAAGTAGGCCACATCATCGAGTGACATGGCCAAGGTGGGACCGAAGTGCCATGTGGTGACCAAGTCACCACATGCATGGTCGGCCATGTTATGGTTAACTTGGTCAACTACTAATGAGTTCAATTGAATTGAGGTATTACTTGAGTGGGGAAGATGGAAGGTTTCCATCTCAAAAGGTGTGAACCCAAAGGACTCGATGGAAGCCAAAGAGTTTTCTTGGCTTAAGCCAAGGGTTTCCTTCGTTAAACCAAGGGACACCTTGGTTAGACAAAACCTTAATGAGGGAGAGTGAAAGGGCTTGGACTGTTATATAAAAGACACCAACCAAGGGGCACTCCACACCCCTTGGCCGATCACTCCACCTCTTGCACACAAGAATTCCTTTCCTCTTCTCTCTCTCTCCCACCTACACCACTAAACTTGGAGAACTATTGAAGAGCAAAGGAAGAAGAAGGATTAAAGAAGGAAAGGACAGACTAAAAGAAAAGAAGAAGACGGGAAAGAAGGTATGTTTAGAGGTTTAACAACATAGGAATAAGTCTAAAGAAACCATAGGTTTGGCCATGGTGTGGCCAAACCTATGGGTTCCCTAATTTACTGGAATGGATGGCCAAATTGTGTTAAAGCCAAGGAATTGGAAAGCCATTCAAGGAATGATTATGGGTTGAAACAAACAACCAAATGAATGAATCCAAAACCATGTTATAATGGTACGAAGGTTGTAAGGATCATGAAAAGACCCTAGCCTTGACTAGTGGGTAGAGTAAATTCACTAAGAGATGTATGGAAGACAAAATACATGTTTAAAATGATAAGGAATGGATTTCATGGAGAAGGACCTAACAAGGCATGCAAACATAGAAGACTGGCAAAAAGTTAGTCGACTGAATCCCAGGATTCAGTCGATTGAAAAGGGGCTGGCTGAATACACAAGTGTATTCTAGGTATTTCAGCTGACTGAATCTTATGATTCAGTCGACTGAAAGTGTGCTGGCCGAGCAACATAAGGGATATCTGGGTGGTTCAGCCGACTGAACATAGACGTACCAAACAAGTAAGGGGTCTGGTGTGTTTCAACCGACTGAATCTACGATTCAGTCTACTGAAGGTATGCTTACCTAACACGTAAAGGGTTGGTTGATAATTCAAGATTCAGTCGACTAAATGTATACTGGCCGAACATACAATTGATCTGATCCAAAATCAGTCGACTGAATCGCAGATTCAGTTGAATGAAAGGACATTGATTGAGAACACAGAGGGTTTGACCCAAAGTCAGCCGACTGAATCCATGATTCAGCCGACTGAAAGGTTACAGGTCAAGTTTATATAGTATTGAGGTTATGTTTTAGCCGATTGAATATTGTATTCAGTCAACTGAAAATCTGCGGGTAAGGCAGAGAACAGTAATTGGGCATGATTCAGTCGACTAAATTGAAAAGTTTAATTTTGGTTAAATTTCCAGATATCTCTGTTTATCCAGTGGGATGTAAAGGGTGATGAAAATTAAATGGATAATCAAATTGATATATGTGTGTGTGTGTGTGTGTGTGTGTGTGTGTGTGTGTGAGTTTAATTGGTTAAATTTCCAAATATCTCTGTTTATCCAGTGGGATGTAAAGGGTGATGAAAATTAAATGGATTGTGTGTGTGTGTGTGTGTGTGTGTGTGTGTGTGGTGTGCGTGTGCGTGTGCGTGTGTGTGTGTGAATTTGTTAAGGTAATGAGGTTCGATTCGTTTTTCATGTGAGCGTTAGCGTTGTTCTTGCAAAACGAGAAATTAACAGTAATCGGACGTTGGTAGGATTCCTACCTTATTGAGACACTATGGATTTTATATGATACTGGTTTTATTCCAACTATGATGTTTATTTTGAGTATAACAAATGGTATATGTTTATGAACTGACATGGGAGGGAATACATGGGACCAACAAGCCAAGTGATGAGTGGTCTGGACATGATTTGGGCTTGAAACTAGCTTGTATGAAGCTATGTGAACCATTGATATGTTGGCCATGTTTGGGATTACTATGAATGGGTATGGCATAATTTGAACCAAAGAGCTCCTGGATGTATAGTCCCGAACCCCTGCGTAGAGGGAGGAGTCCACACTCCGTCGGTAATTTCGATTAACATATGTGGGGAGATATAACAGTGACCTGGTGGTGCCGTCACAAAACACTGCGGACGTAAATGGCCAAGGGAACACCTTGATATGGTGATTTATCAAGGAAACTGTTTATTTATGACGTGATAGGATATGGAATTGGGTGAGTGATCATTTGGCATTGACACTCATGACGTGATGCATAAGTAAACATGATTGTGATTTGGATATCATGTCTTGTATTTACTGCTTATGAGAATGTTTTACAAATATGATAAGATGTCTTTATCTTGATTTTATATTGATCCTATGTGTACCATAACCATACTTGGAATTCCTACTGGGCATGTTGACTGATGCCCTACTTTTACCCAATAGATGATGGAATAGAGAATGACAAGGAAACGGACATGAGACATGAAGGGAGCCATGCATAGGAGCTTGGAATGGATGAAGTTTAATTTATCTAGTTTTGATGTTACGATGTATTGGGAGGACTGATGTTTTTGGACTGTAATAACTTAGACATATTTGTTATGGTTGATAATTTTAATGTTTTAATTTGAAGTTATATGGTGATTAGTTTTCATTGCTTACTGATGACATGATTATAATTCCGCAATGTATTTCAAAAAAGCGTGTGAAATGGTTTAGTGGATTTAGTCCACGCATACGTAAAGGTGGCCAGTTAAGGGTCGCGTTTTGGAAACTCAAACTTAACTCACGTCGTGACGTTCCCGCTCTCTCTCACTCATTTAAAAAAAAAATATATACTATGATTTTTGGCTAATGAAAAAGGGCGGGGCGTTACAGGTATATCGAGTTTTATCGATTTATATAGAGCTGTGAACAGTGACTCGAAAAATATTCAAAGGCTTGAACTGTGCACGAAAGTCTTAAGTCAATATGCATCAACCAGAAATCATACATCGAGATTTGTCAAAACTCGACATATCGATTTTTGACATGTATCGTGTGTGTTGGAAAGTTTGAAATAAGTTCCGCTAAACACAATCATTTGCGTAATGGACATATTACAACGGACTTATTCAAACACTCAACATATCGCCCAATGTCGATATATCGCACTGCTCAATGGGCAAAAATTCTAAATTGCCTATAAATTAATCTGATCTGTTTGAGATCAAGCTAGAGAGAATCCTGAGCCAAATTGGAAAATCATTCAGAGGCAATTTTAGAACTCTCAAACATCTCTCCATGTACTACACTTGGTGAATCAAATATCCAATCTTCTTGATTGTGATTAAGAGAGAGAGAAATAAAGAAATATGGATCTAGGAATCCATTGGCACTTCTAAATCCTAGAGTCCTCCCATAGATTGTGATTGAGCATACAGAAGGAACATCTTCGACATCGTCGACGTCACATTGGGAGAGCATCCTCAAGAAGTACACATCTACAAGTGAGCTCATACAAAGGCAAGTGCTTCTTAGTGATTTTATTTTATAGATCATCTTGTGAAGTGGACTAAGGCATGGAAGCCGAAACCACTATAAAAAATGGAGGGATAATGAAGTAGACCTTGGGTTGGTCGAACCTTTCAAAATGTAGGAAAAGTGGATTAAGGAGGATTTGCTTTGGAACCACTATAAAAAACTCTAGAGTGTCGTCTTTGGCACAGTGGTGGGTGAAATTCCCAGCCAATTGAGTGGGGTGGAATTCATACTCTAATTGTGAGGGTGTAAGTCCCCAAATAGTGAATTCGGGATAACCCAAGGTTGGGTGAGTCCTTAGAGTGGACGTAGGTTGTTTAACCGAACCACTATAAATTGGTCTTGTGGGTGTTGATCTTTTCTTGTGTGATTGGTCTCACAATTGTGCACTTTTTTAATCACACAACTCATCTATCTTGATTAAAATTATTAATCCACAGCAAATTTGTTAATCAATCAAAAAATTTGTGAAGACCAGAAAAATTGGAAATTTTCCTATTCACCCCCCCTTCAGGGACAATCTTAGTCCTTGTTCTAGCACCCAAAGGGAACTTTCATTTGGTATCAGAGCTTGAGTGCTCTTCATAAAGGATTTCGCCATCCGAGTTGATCCATGCTAGAACTCCTTCATGGGTACTTCATAATTTGCTCACTATTCTCTATTGTTTGTTTACTCTTATTTGAAAACAAAAATAGAGAAAAGATTTGCATCCCATGATGACGATGATTGGACCTCTATCCAAGATGCGTATATTGAAAAATCTTGTACTTCTTTGGATAGTTCAATGGAAGGCTCCACCTTTCATAATAAATTGGAGAATCATGAGAGAGGTGAAAATTTGAAATGTGTTTTTGCCTCCATTATACCCAACCAAGAGGGATCTTCAAGTGATCTTCAAGTGAAGATGATGATAGTGTTGAGGATCTTGATGAAGATGATGATAACCTCCAAGAATCCTATAGTGCCCTATACTTTGAGAGTTTGAGATTGGCAAAGGATCTTGAAAAGGTAAAAATTGATAATGCCAAACTCTCTAGCCAACTTCAACATGTTAATATGGAAAATGTTCTTCTCTCATCAAATTTTAAAAATGCAAATGATGAAATTGTGAATTTGAGATAAAATGAAAATTTGCTTCAAGAAAAACTAAAAGTTTTTGAAAATGGAAACTTGAAGCTCAAGGAAGTTGGAAAATGTCTTGGAGAGAAATCTCACGACATGATTACCCAAAGAAATAAAAAATTGGAAGAATCCATTTTGGGTAAGCCTTATAATGATTGGCATGGTTTTGGTAATTCTCAATCAAACCTTAAGAGACCCATGAACCAATCCATATCAGGAAGAAGCCACAGCACACACATTTCTATAGTAAAATGTTTCTATTGTGGTTTAACTGGACATTTCAAGCATGAGTGCAAGATAAGGAGAATGTAGTTTAAATCAAAAGTGGTTGATGGTCTTCCTCAATGAGCAAGGAAGAGGAAAAGTGATGTGATTGTAAATTCACACTATACAAAGAAGAAAAAAGGTAAATCAATTTGTGAATGTTCCTAGGAAACACTTTACACCACACACTTCACATCGTCCCTTCATTGGAAAATAAAAAAGGGATAGACCAAGATCTCCTCATACTATGGTTAGAAATATGAGAAGGAGAGTCTTGTCTCAATTCATTGAATGTGGGCTAAATGTTCATGATAGTAGAATCAAATTGCTCAAAGTTCAAAGATTTGAGAGGAAAAGTCCGGATTTAAAATTTGTATGGATCCCAAAGGGATAGGACCTACCCATACCCTACGTTGGTCTAAGATTTGAGCTTAATTTATGTATCTCTACACCAATTGTAGTTGAACTCAAACTTGGTATAAGGGAGTCCAAACAACCAAGTGTTGTGGCGTGGCACATTCGACCTCTTGCAAGCACCTAATTTCACTTTTCCTGGCTATAGTGTTTGTCATGCTTGAAGGGTCATAGAGTTGTGGACTTAGATACCAAGTTCCACAATGTTTGTCCAAAGGTGTTATGTTCTTTGTATGGTTAACACATTTGAAATCATGTTTTGGAATCATCCTTGGTGTCTTGCTGTAACGCCCGCCCTTTTTCACTAGCCGAAAATCAGAGTCTATTTTTTTTATAAATAAGGAGTGAGAGAGAGCGGGACGCCACGGCACGAGCTAAGTCCAAGCTTCCAAATCCCGACCCTTAACTGGCCACCAATACGTATGCGTGGACAAGTCCACTAAAATATTTCACACGCATTAAAGCTATACTTGCGGAATTATCATATGAATAGAGTTACTATCACTATCCATTAATTAGCAAGGAGGTTAATCACCATATAATAAACTGAACTTAATTATCCAAACCATCAAACCATCATAGCAAAATAATATCTAAGTTATTATAGTCCCAAAATGCAATTATCTCAAAATACATTGTCCAAAATAAAACTTAAATAAAGTAATGATAAACTATCCAAGCTCCTAAGCTTGGCTTCTTTCATGTCCATCGCCCGTTCCGTTCCCTGTACCATCATCTAAAGGTAGAAGTATGGCGTTAGTCAACACGCCCAGGAACGCGTCCAGTAGGAGTTCCAAGTAGGGTCATATACATGGGATTAGTATAAAATCAGGATAGATACATAATATCAAAACTATAACCAACTTGTAGTACTAAAATCAGCGCATGATACTCATAACAAAATCATGCTAATGTAATACCATGCCATGGGTGCCATATGCCAATGGTTTCCCACCCAACAACCATTTCAAGTATTCACTGTTATGCTTCCCCGCATATGCCTTATCGGTCCCACCGAATGGAGCGTGGACTCCTCTTACATGTCAAACATCATATATCTCTTCCCATATGTCAATCGAAATCAGTGTGGATTCCTCCCACGTTTGTTTATCGAATACCCCTAATGGAGCGTGGACTCCTCTCATATGTTCCCTCCCATGCCATGCATGAGATGCTGAGTGCAAAGATGTCATCCCTTTTCAATTACAATTTGCCATCAAAACAGTTCATACACATACACACACACACACACACACACACACACACACACACACACACACACACACACACACACACACATATATATATATATATATATATTTCATAATTCAAAAAGCTATCATGTTGGAAAAAAATACAAAACCATATAAGATCCACATGTATTTCAATGAGTTAGGAATCCCAAATCCGATTTACTGTCATTTTCTTGTTTTGCACGAACAATCGCTAACTGTCACTTGGAAGCGAATCACGCCTCTTTACCTTATCAATTTAATCATACACATATCAATTTAAAAATCAACTTTTCATTTCAATCGCATTTACGCATCATAATCCTTAAACTGGTTAAGACCCTCAACGGGGTTCGGCCATACGACGTGGCTGAAATGTGTTCATGTTCACCAAGACCCATCAATGAGGTTCGACCATACAAGATGGCCGAACCTCACTCCTTGGTTTTTGACCCTTTTTTAATCCTTGTTTTATTTCAAAACAATGCGGGTCAACCATCATTCCTTTCTTTTTATTTCTTAACCTGATAACCCATAGGTTAATCAATTAACTTTTAAATATTCATGGACTCAAAATCATTCATGGACTTATAAAATCATTCATGGACTCATAAAATCATTCATGGGGTTCCCGTGCGTCACCCATCCTGCGGATGATAAAAACCCCGTCCGCGGATGGTAGAAACCTGTCAGAGGACGATAGAAACCCGTCCTACAAACATGCAACCCGTCCGCAGACAACATACAATTCCTGTCTGTTACCTGTCCGTGGACTATCGAAACCCGTCCCGCGGACGATAAAAACCCGTCCGCAGACGGTGATACCCGTTTGCACACAATGCACACCCATGGACAGTCCTCTTTTGTTTGATGTTTGGCTTGACCCTTCCTCTTGGAATTTATTTCTTTATTCTTTTAAAACATGTATTAAATCATCTTTACATCAAATCCGTGGACATACTCTACCCACTAATCAAAGTTAGGGTCTTGTCCATTAACCTTTCAATCTCTAGCATTATATTTCGGATTTGAACAACACCTTATTTTTAGGTTAATCTCATTGCCATTCCTTGAATGGATTTCAAGTCCATGGTCCCATAATCTTTTGACCATCCTTTTTAATCAAATTTGAACCCCGTGGTTTCAGCCATTCCATAGTCAAAACCATAGTTCCCTTAGTTTCTTTTATCAATCCTATCTTGTTTAAACATTACATACCTTTTTCCACGTCTCCTTCGTTTTTTTAGGTCTGATCTTTACTCCTCAGTCCTTCTCCTTCCTTGTTCCTTCACCGATTTCTCCAAGTGTGAGTCGAAAATGGGAGAGAGGGAGAGAGAGAGAGATGAGAAGAGGAGATTCCAATCTTTTTGTTTCTATGAGATGAAATCGGCCAAGGTAATTGAGAGAGGGAGAGAGAGAGGGAGAGAGGTGAAGATCTCTTGGTTTCAAAGAGAGGGAATCGGCCCTAAGGGTGTAGTGTACCCCTTAGTAAATCAGCCCACAACCTTCTCAACCACCCTCATTAGTATTTGGTCTTTCCCATGTGTCCCTTGGATTAACCAAGGAGACACATGGCTTAAGCTAGGGGTGTTCCCCCCCTTCCCAACGTTGGTGCCTTGGGTTTCCTCTCCCATGAGATGGAAACCCTCCATCTCCCCTTGACTCACTTGAGATGGAAGTCTCCCCAACTTCCATCTTGACTCATCCCCCAACTCAAGCATTATTGAACTCATCCATCCAACTCTTAACTCAAGACTTGAATTTATTTCTTAATTAAATAATTCCTTAATTCAACTCACTTCACTTAACCCTTTTGAACTCACTCATGGTTGACCAAGTCATCCATGGCTTAGCCGACCATGTAGGTTACCTTAACTATTTGCCACCTCACTTGATGAGGTGGATTTGGATCTTAATTGGGTAGTTGACCCAATTAATTTAAGCGTACCCATTTACCTTCAAAATTAATTCATCTTGACCCATTGGGTCCTAATTGGGTAATTGACCCAATTAATTTACATTTACCCAATTACTTGAAATCAAACTCTATTCCATGATCCATTGGATCATAATTGGGCCATTGACCCAATTCTTACCCATCTAAAGTCCGTCACATCTATAAATCTTAAATTCAACCAATTTAATAATTGAAATAGACAAAATCTAATATATTAATGCATTGAAAAATCCTGGGTGTTACACTTGCCTTCATTCCATATTCTTGTTTGACTATTGGAATGATCATATACAAGATGCTAGTGTGACATATATGATATTAATTTATGGAATTAAAATCTTCATATGCCATAGGTGTCTCACACTTCATTTCCATGCTTTTTTATTGGTATATAATTTATGAAATGAATGTATGGTTCTGTGCTTGGTCTTCATTCTTATATTGGTATATACTTTGTTTTGCCGATACATGTTGAAAAATCGATAGGTTGTAAAGATTGATGTATCGACTGCTGACATATATCGAGTGAGCAGAATGACCTAAGTTAAAAACCCCTCTTTCGTATTTTTGAAAACAACCAATTTTAAATCGAGTGTTGCTGCAACTGCTCTACCTATCTCGAAACCCTCGATACATCAGAAAAACCCTTGCCAAATCCTCCATTTCCTACCGATTTTTACTATATTTGATCCGGAGAAAAGCTTCCTTGTGATCGTGCGACTCTTCTGCTCTCGAATTCACTGTGAAATCTTGGTCGGGTAAGCCTTTCCCGTCCTCTCTTTGTGTTTTTTCGTAAAATTACTTGGAATTTCCTGGAAAACAGAGCATTTCTTAGTTTACTCGTTCTTAGAGGATTTAAATCATGAGAACTAAGAGTGCTTTGACTAGTGCACCCCCAAAAAGGTCTATTCCAACTTCTGGGTAGAAGTTTGTTAAGAAAAAGAAACCCAATGAGGAAATTTTAGAGGAATTGCCTCTAAGAATGGAAGTGCCTCAAGTTGAAAGGCTGGTCAAGCTCCAAGTTAGAAAACCTGGATCATCTGCTAGACCCAGTGTTTTTGAGCCTATTGTGCTTTATCCTGTTTCAGCAGAATCCTCTCAACAACCTCCTATAGTCAGTGCTCCTCAAAGTCAAGCAGAACCCCATGTTTTGTCCCTACTTTCTACCCTACCTGATGAGCCTGCACCTGAACCTGTACAACCTCCAATCCAAGAACCTCAACCCCAACCTTAGCCAGAGCCTGAGAGTAGACAAGAAGAAAGTGATGAGGATGAAATAGATTGGACTGAATATGATAAATAGGAGGTGTTTGTGACTGATGAAGTCACCTTGGAAGAAATTCCAAATGAAGTTGATGAAGAAGAAGGACCCCACTTGAAACCATTGGCTATGGTTGAAGGGTTCTCAGCTTGGAACATGGAAATGAAAGGATGTATCCAAGATTTTCAAATTGTCAAGGCATACAGACATTTGAAGAAAATGAAGTGGGAAAACCTTTTGGAATGGGAGGAAATATGATTCCTTCTATGGTCTTAAGGATGTTTTGCTCCAAGGACTTTCCTGCAAAGAATCACATCCGAATTGAATTTCAGGATGGAAGCTCACATGTAATTACTCTTGAGTTAGTCTCAAATGTTATGGGTATTTCTATGGTAGATGGATGTATACCCATGATCCCCTTCAAGATGAATTTGGCTGAGAGACCCAACTTTGCCAAGAAGCTGTGTGGGAAGAGCAAAGTGACCTGGACAAGAAATATCTAGCTTCCATCAAACAATTGCTTCCTGAATACCGAACTCTTCACCTCTTTTGTTGTTCCAATGTGTATCCTCGACATGGAAATTGAGTTGATCTGATAAGCCATATGGTTCACATCTTGTATTGCATAGCAATGGGGAACAAATTTTGTCTTCTTACTTGGATTTGTCAGACCATCACCAAGAACTGGAAATTGAAAAGAAATAGCCATCCTCCTTTTTGCTATTTAATGTCTAGGCTCGCTCTATACTTCGGTGTCAAGCCTCCCAAGAATGCAATCTATGATGAGAAGAGGATACTCAATAGAGGGATGATGAAGAAAAGTCTCAAAGCTGACTTTGTGAGAATCTTTGGAGAAGAGACTGCAGCCTCCATTAGTCGTCCAGTCATTGAAGATGAAAAAGAATATAATGAACAAAAGGAAGAAGAAGCAGATACTGCACAGTCATCAAGATTGAAAGCTATAGAGGATCAGCTTGCAGCCATTGCAAACAGACAAGATGAGCATAATCACCTCCTAAAACAACTCCTGGCTGCCATTACCTCTCTCACTTCCAGTCAGCTTTCTCATAGCTCAGACCCTCAGCCATCTACCTCAGCCCTCCTTCATCCCCTCCTGATGCTGCAACACACTAGTTTTTCACTTTTTATGTTTTTGAAAAACTGATATTTTGGTTATGTAAACATTAAGCACCTTGTGTGCTACTCTATTTTGAGCATTAATGTTTTAATGTTATGGTTTGTTTATTTATGTTTTTTACTGCATACTGTATATGTTTGATTGTTCCTATACTTTGATGCCATTGTTTAATATATAAGATTTCTATGCCATTTATAGACGTATGAATGCATGGATAATTATGTTTATTGGCATGCTTGTATAGATCTTTTGCAGTTACCCCTTAAAGTTTGGAGAGCACCACTGATGTGCTTTAGACCCTTTGTCAAATTTATGACAAAATGGGGGAGAAAGCTTGAAAAATTGGGGAGTGAATATGAGGGAGTTTCATAGCTGTTTGGAGACTCAAACTCAATGGGGAAGGATAGAAAAAGAGCATGTAAACTCAATGGGGGAGGATAAAGAAAGGGCATGTAGTCCAAAAAGTTTGGAGAATGTTTATAATGTTTTGGACTAATGATCTACTAATGCTCTGATATTTGTTTAAGTGCTCTTGCAGCTTGTGTATGTATATTTACAGGTATCACTAAAGATCAAGTACAAGCTGTGCAAGAAGTAGTGATCTTATGTTATTTGTTTTGTAATTTATTTATATTCAAATGATGTAATAAGGGATCGGGTTTTGGGTTAATTTGAGTCCGTAGTGCTTCTAGGTGTTTTGTCATGAAATTTACAAAGGAGGAGATTGTTAGTGCCCCGGCTCGCCGAGTCTCTGGTTTGTCAATTCCATGACTCGAAAGAAGCACACGAAAGTTGATGGCACCAAGAAAAAGACTCAAAGTGATGCTAGAAGTCGAGCAAGATCAAGCATCAAGTTCACCGTGTGTATGGCAACCTTGGAAGGTAAAAGGTCATAGATGACCATAGGTGGAACCCACACCTTAGATGGACTATACCTGGACTTAGACTAGATGTTGGTCAAGTCATATTGTACCCCTAGACAGTGGGAAATAACCAAAATATTCAACATGTACACAACTGTCATTTACCCAGCTTGACACATCGACCAAGTCGATATGTTTGAGAAATTGGAGTTGGTTCTGTTTTCTGTTTCCCTGTCTAAAACTAAGATCGGTCATATATATCGAGTTTTGTAAGTATATAGTGTTGAGCACCCAACCGATACATATCCTTTGTCGATATGTATGTTGGTGGATTCTTTATTCCACAATGTATCGACCCATCTCGATACATGTTCTTAGTTTGCGAATGTTCTGTCTGGAAAATCTTTGTATTTTTCAGAAGCTTACAGTCAAGCTATATCGAGTTTTATCGATACATCGAGCTGTGAACAGCGTCTCGAAAAATATTCAAAGGCTTGAACTGTGCAAGGAAGTCTTAAGTCAATATGCGTCGACCAGAAATCATACATTGAGATTTGTCAAAACTCGACATATCGACTTTCGACATGTATCATCTGTGTTGGAAAGTTTGAAATAAGTTCCGTTAAAACACAATCATTTGTGCAACGGGCAGATTACAATGGACTTATTCAAACAATCGACATATCGACCAATGTCGATATATCACACTGCTCGACGGGCAAAAATTCTAAATTGCCTATAAATTGATTTGATTTGTTTGAGATCAAGCTAGAGAGAATCCTGAGCCAAATTGGAAAATCATTCAGAGGCAATTTTAGAACTCTCAAACATCTCTCCATGCACTATACTTGGTGAATCAAATATCCAATTTTCTTGATTGTGATTAAGAGAGAGAGAAAGAAAGAAATATAGATCTAGGAATCCATTGGCACATCTAAATCATAGAGTCCTCTCATAAATTGTGATTGAGCATATAGAAGGAACATCTTCGACATCGTCGACGTTACATTGGGAAAGCATCCTCAAGAAGCACACATCTACAAATGAGCTCATACAAAGGCAAGTGCTTCTTAGTGATTTTATTTTATAGATCATCTTGTGAAGTGGACTAAGGCAATGAAGCCAGAACCATTATAAAAAATAGAGGGATAAGGAAGTAGACCTTGAGTTGGTCGAACCTTTCAACATATAGAAAAAGTGGATTAAGGAGGATTTTCTCTGGAACAACTAAAAATACTCTAGAGTGTCGTCTCTAGCAAGGTAGTGGGTGGAATTCCCAGCCAATTGAGTGAGGTGAAATTCCTACTCTAATTGTAAGGGTGTAAGTCCCCACATAGTGAATTCGGGATAACCCAAGGTTGGGTGAGTCCTTAGAGTGGATGTAGGTTGTTTAACCGAACCACTATAAATTGGTCTTGTGGGTGTTGATCTTTACTTGTGTGATTGGTCTCACAATTGTGCACACTTTTAATCACACAACTCATCTCTCTTGATTAGCATTATTAATCCGCAACAAATTCGTTAATTAATCAAGAAATTTGTGAAGACCAGAAAAATTAAGAATTGTCCTATTCACCCCCCCTCTGGGGACAATCTTGGTCTTTGTTCTAGCACCCAAATGGAACTTTCACAAGGTATACTAAAATATAAGATCTCAAATTTTGCCATCTTATTTTTCAAGGTAAGTTGGAAAAGGAATTGTAATTCAAATTGAGGTCGACCAAAGATATAATTAAATTGGAAAGATATCTAATTTATGTAGAGATGTGTCTACTTGGTACTTCTAAAATAAAATAAAGTGTCATAAATATGATGCCTCTATTTTTATATCCAAAGATGATCAAACAAGGGTTGGGCTCAGCACGGAACATCAAGATATACTAATCATGCCAACTTATTATACACTGCTAAAAGTTGTAAGGCAAAAGGTTATGTGATGTCAAAAGCTTCACAACTGAAAAATCATTGTTGTAGAAGGGTATTTAGCAAGTAAACTTTATATGTAATATTATAGTGGTGCTTGAGACTATAAAGAGTTGGAAAATTTCATATGGCAACTTTAGTACTACTTTAAGGCTACTAGGATTGGTGATGAAAAAACGAAGATTGATACTGCCATAATGTACCTCACTGATGATGCCGTGTTCTGGTGGAGACAGAGGTAGGATGTTGTAAAAAAAGGCTTGTGTATCATCGACTCTTAGGAGGAAAAAAAAAAGAGTTGAAGTCAAAGTTTTTACCCGAGAATGTCGAGTACATAGCCAAAAAGAAATTGAGAAAACTGAAACACACCAACTCAATTCGAGAGTATGTGAATGAGTTCACAACTCTCATGCAAGACATTACGAAGATGATTGATGAAGATTGATTGTTCTCAGTCATGAAATGTAGCAACCCATCTCGCTAGCATGATATTGTCTGCTTTGGGCCTCATACATGGCCCGCATGACTTTCAATTGGCGCGTCAACCCACTGTTGCTTCCAAAATGCCTCATGTTAGAAGGAGGAAGGCTGCTACTTATATACCAAGGAATTTCCAACACAACTAGTAATGTGAGACTCCTTCTCCTCCACACTATAGACGCCCTTTGTGGCTGGGTATTACAATCAACCCCCTTAAAGTTAGAGCCATCCCCGGCTCTGCACACACAAGAACCAAGCTCACACCTTCAGGCAGAGAGTTGAACCTTTCTCTGATACCATTTGTAACGACTTTTCCCGCTAGAATGATATTGTCCGCTCTGGGCCTCTCACACGGCTCGCACAACTTTCAATTGGCAAGCCAACCCACTGTTGCTCCAAAAAGGCCGCATGATAGAAGGAGGAAGGCTACCACTTATATACTAAGGAATTTCCAATGCTACTAGCAATGTGGGACCTTTTCTCCTCCACACTATAGACGCCCTCTGGGGCGAGATATTACATGGAAGGTCTTCAACTTTAGGCTGAGATAGAACTCCAAAGGTGTGGAGTGCTAGATCTTGCTTCAGTTATTGGAACTGCTAATAAGTTACCTGAGTAATCTCGAAGGTTCGACTCTCTCGAGAAAAAGGGACCTCCCAAGACCACTAAAGAAAATAGCGAGAGAGAGAATGATGATATAAAAAAAAAATATGACTCATGGAAGTAAAAAGGCCAACAATGACAGAGACAGAGACAATCCTTTGACATGGAAATGTTTCATTTGCAATCAAACAGGGCACCGAGTGTGGGATTGTCCAAAGAAAGGATATATCTCTTCTCTCAAGAGGAAAAGAAATTGAAAGGAAAGGAGGAGCAAGGCAATGGTGAGCCACTCCGAATTAGCTCCATGCAACTTCTCAATACCTTGCAGAAATAGGAAACCAACATTATGAACCGAGGTAAGAATCTAATGTTCATTGATATTGAAACCAAAGGAAAGATCATCACTACCTTGTTGATGTTGGAGCAACTCACAACTTCATGGCTGAGAAGATCGCTTAGGAACTGGGTATGAACTACAAGAGTGGTCACGAATTGCACATGAAAACCACCAACTCTGAGGCATAACCCATATGTGGGATGTAGCGCCCGCCCCTTTTCACCAAAAATCAGAGTCTATTTTTTTTTTAAAGTGACAAAGGGCGCGGACGTCACGACGAGAGTTAAGTTCGAGCTTCTAAAGCCCGGTCCTTAACTGGCAAACCCTACGTGTGCGTGAAACGAAGTCCACGAAAAATAGTTCACACGCAGAAGTAAGCTTGTGGAATATTAACTAAGTGCGGAAATTACCATAGAGACCATCCTACAAATTTGAGATAACAGGGAGGATACATTCATTTAATTACTAAGATACCTTAAACTGATAATGTCCAAAATAACATCCAAACATTGCAAGTAAGCTAAATTATTACATTCCGACAAACTAAATTACTCAATTTACATTTTCCAAAATAAACATCAGTAAACTATCTAGCATGCCTTCCCAAGCTCCTACACTTAGCTCCCCTCTCGTCCTTCGTTTCCTCCGTCTCCTGCATCATCAGCTAGGGTAGAAGTAGGGCGTTAGACAAAGCGCCCAGTAGGACTCCGAGTAGGGCTAACACATGGATTAGTGATAACAAGCAATACAGATAATAATATAACGAAAACTGGTAGACAATCATATAATGAAACTATAAAGTGAATGCTATGCAATGGGTGTCTGTGTTATGAATCCCACCCATCATCCTTACTATCCCGATGCCATATCCCCCTTGGCGGCAAAGCACTCATCAAGGTAACATCAACACAAGTATTCCCCTTGACGGCAAAGCACTCATCAAGGTAACATTAGCACAAGTATCCCCCTTGACGGTAAAACACTCATCAAGGTAACATCAACACAAGTATTCCCCTTGACGGCAAAGCACTCATCAAGGTAACATCAACATAAGTATCCCCCTGTCATATCTCTCCCATGCCATGCATGAGATGTAGATGCCATATGCCATGTAATGAATATAATAACAAACCATGACATTTAAAAATCCCATGATTATCAAAATAAATCAAAGGAAACTCATCACATAATACCAAAATCCAAACCCATCTTAAAAACAAACCATATAGTTTCCAAAATAATTCAAAGAAACCATCACTCAATCCATGACTTACAAAAAGGTAGGAATCCTACCGAATACCGACTAGCATCCTTTTTTCGCTTCCGTCCTATGATCCGGTCACCGATCACGCGTACCGCTCGCGATATCCGATACCTTATTACATACACATAATTAGTCCATGTTTTTAACCTTTTAAATCCATTAATCAGATACTTAAGGTTACTATAATTGCACTTATGTCCATGATCATTTCTCATGGAGTTCTTGAATTTGGCCATTATTTACAATTTTGCCACTACTCCTTCCATGGTTACTCATTCCCTTAATCCATGTACATTTTTATTCATAATTGATCCATACACTACATCCATTAATGTTCCATAACTTAGGTTCGTTAATGACCCCTCAACCATGTCATAAGATCATTGACATCAACCATTTAATTTACTTATCCTTTATTCATTCAACACATAAATAACCCCATACTTAGCCCATCAATTGATCCATAGACTTGGATCCCTTAATGACTCCTTAGCCATAACATCATCACAAATTAGCCACTTGATTTTCTAATCCCCATTAATTAATCCATACGCATATACCTTAACCTTAGTCCATCAATTGGTTCACAAAATGGGTCCATTGATGTCTCATTAACCATGACACAACCACATTAGAAATCAACCATTTAATTAACCTAATCTCCATCCATGTAAACATACTCATAACCCTATACCTAGCCCATCAAGTGGCTCATAAACATGGGTCAAGGGTTCATCATTCATTGGTGACATTTAAGACCATAAAACATTAACCTTCATCCATGGATTCCCTCATTGAAAAATCCCTCTAAAAATTACTATTATTCTTTCATTCAAAACCTTCAAAATCATTAATAACTAGTCCATTAGTGACCCATTTAATCATGCCATAATATCATTAAAACAACCCTTTTTCCTTAACTTAATCCCCATTAATTAACCACATACATAAACCCTTTCTTAGCCCATTAATCATTTCGAAGTCCACATGAATAATCGGTCACCATTTAGGTTTTGTGGATCCCATTTAATCCATTAAACCCCTTTTTAATCTTCCAACATTTCATCATTAAAAACCTCAAAATCATAAACCATTCTCCATGCTTAATTAATTTAATTTCATAATACCCTTAATCCATTTAATTTGTTCTTAACCTTAATTTATCCATTAGGGGTTTGCCCATTTTTCCTCCTTTCATTTGATGGATTTGAGATCCAAGGCCATAATGTTTTGGCCACCTCTAAATCCAAGAAATGGATTTCATAACCTCTTAAACCCTAAAAAAAAAAAATCTAAACTCTTGTTTAGAAAATACTTACGATCCGACGCCTCCTCCGACTTTCGTTACTCCCGTTGATTTCCTTAGCCTCCTCTCTCCTTCTTCTTGATCTTTGGTCGGTCAAGATGTGCTTGACCCAATGAAAAAATCAAGGCTTGGATCGGCTATGGTAGGGTTAGGTTTGAGAGAGGGAGAGGGGAAGATGATGAGAAGGAAGATGGTAGCCCTTGATCTTAGAGTGGTGGACCAAAATTTCACTTCTTTCCTCTCTTCTTCTCTAAGCTTTTCTCCTTCTTCTTCCTTAGTTTTTTTCCTCTCTTTGTTGTGTGTGTAAAGGACGGTTGTGAGAGTGAAAGAGATGGAGAACGTGTGAAAGAGTTAGATGGAATGAAGAGAATGAGATGAAAAAGTCATAAGATATACTCCACATTAAGTCTCCCACCAACCAAGCTTAGATATTTTTCATGCTTTTTGACCCAACCACATTACCCAACGTTTTTTTTTTTTTTGATGCCTTAAGATAAGATGGCTTTTGGTTTTCCACCTTTTGACCATTTGACCCTCATTTGAATAATTTAATCATTTAATTAATTAGATAATTACCTTAGGTTAATTAATTCCCATTTAATTTAATTCCATTTAATTTCTTCCATGAAATCCACCCATAGTTGACCAAGTCAACCATGGTGGCCGGCCCCACCAATCCTTGGTCCACACGCCACCTCACTTGATGAGGTGGAGGTGGGTCCCAATTGGCCACATCACCTTGGTCTAATTCAAATTAACTTAGGTGATTTAAACCCATTCAATTCATTCCCACTTATTGGATCCCCATTGGGCCCATGGCCCAATTACATTTTCCTCTTACCCATTTACCTTAGAGCTTACATCATCTTGATCCATTGGGTCCCACATGGGTATTGGGCCCAATTTGACAACCCTTGACCCAATTGACCATCATTGACCCTTTAAATGAATTTAAATCCAATCCATAATCCATTGGGCCCTAGTTGGGCCTTTGTCCAAATTTTGGTCCATTTACCATTTATTCCATCAAATTTCCCATTTCCACCATTAAAAATAAATAATAACAACATATTTATTGATTTAAAAATTTCGGGCCATTACATGGGATGACCAAGAATGTTAATGTGCATGTTGGAGGATAGCGTGGCCCAATCAGCATAACCATAGTATAGTTGGAGGGCTATGACTTTATCTTGGGGCTTGATTTCATGAAATAGACTAAAGTGGGAGTCTCTCCAAAGTAGAGAGTGATTTGCATCTACGACAAAATAATGTCATGCACGCTTACTTGCAAAGGAGAAATGCCAGCAATTCACACTTTAGCCTCAATGAAGTTGATTCAAGAAAAAATCAAGAGTGAAGAACCCTCATCAACCTCGAAGGATGAATGAAGATGTTTGCGTGATCCAGTGGGGGAGGATGTCACGAGTGGATTACCCAAGATGAACAACTTGTTAGGATTATTAGAGCAGATTAACACAATAAAATAGTAGAATAAAATCACACAAGAGAGCACCGACAATTTACATGATTCGGCCAACCTTTGCCTTCGTCAATGGAGTGAGAAATTATATTATATTAAGAGAAAATAATGAGTATACAATGAATTTCTCTAGTTACTAACCAAACTCGAAAACCCACATTCAACCTTTTAGTGGCTGAATCTTTTCTGCTTCCTTAATCAGCGATCATACACACCTTGGTGAGTTTTTGGACTACTTCTGCAAACTTCATTACCTACAGCGCGCACCCGGACTATTGTTTTTTCTACTACACGTCAGTGCACTTGATTCTTTGAACTGGGCTGAAGCGCTCATTCTCGCACAGACTGACTGTTAGTGCCCCAGTTTGCCGATTCCCTTGTTTGTCAATTCCATGATTGGGAAATCAAAATCAAAATTCCAAGATCATCGGTGTATAGTAATCACACATGTAAAGTGGCCATAGATGACCTTAGGTGGACCTTGTCTAAGCCTAGTTGAACATGTTGGTAAGAATATAAACAAGCATTAGTGGACCCGAGACAATCACAGAACTAGATGGGACAAACATTGAAATTTGGTAAACTGTCAAGTCAATAAAATGAGTCTAGTGACCCATCAGTGAGACAGGACAGACCAGTTGAGGTCTTCGACACATCGACAGGTTTGACAAAGGTTTTGGAATGGACACATTGTCATTCGGGGCTACTCTCAGATCGAGTGTATCGAGTTCACCGACCCCTCGATGACACATGACCGACCTATCAAGGTCATCGATATGTGGACTGGAAAGATCGAGCTTTCGGTTGGAAACATACAGTAAAACCAGGTTGGTCTCAGATCGAGTATCTCGTGGAACAGACACATCGATAAAGACAGACCGACCCATCGGTGAGCGCGACACGTCTACTTGGGCTAAGTATGAGTTCTGGAATTTAGAACTCTTGAGTACTCTCAGAACAGACACATCAATGTAATAGACCCATTGAGAGTACCAGTACCGACCCATCGATGGTCCGACATGTCGACCTGGGTATGACAAGTTTTTGGACTTGAAACTCTGTCTGCATGGTTTTGCCTCAAATCGATATGATCCACAAGAATGTTATATCGAATATAAGTTTGTCGACCCATCGGTGTAATAGACCCATCGGTTACTCCCGTTACTGTACCGTTAGGGTGCATTTAATTCACAAAGGTCGAGTGGTTGAACGGTCACATTTAAGTTCACCGACCCATCGGTCTGGTCGACCTGTCGGTGATGAACAGTTTCGAAAAACTGGTTTGCCTCTCTATAAATATGAAACTATTTGCTACTGTATGGAGATCCTTGGAGAGAACATTTATTAGCCCCATCTACCATATTCAACTGAGAAATCAATAGGATAAGGAGGATCAAACAACTCTCTTGAGCATACACTTGATGAATCATTCAAGAAATCCAATCTTCATAAATTGAGATTGAGTGAGAGAGAGAGAGAGAGAGAGAGAGAGAGAGAGAGAGAGAGAGAGAGAGGTGAGGTATACAATCTAGGATAGACATTGGTGACCCAATTTCCTAGAGGCTTCCCAAAGCTTGTGATTTCTTTACACTCGGTGCATTTTCGTCAACTTACGAGATCACTTTGTGAAATAGAGTTGAGAAGCACATTTTCACATTTGCAAAGCTTGAAAGGCAAGTGCTTCCCCGTGATTTTATTTTTATAAATCAAACTTGTGAAGTGGATTAAAGAGAGCGTACTCTAGGATAGGACTTGTGTGAAATTTTCAACCAATTGGTTAGGTGGAAGTCCTAATCTATTAGTGTGGATGTAATTCCATACTTAGTGAATTTGGGATAGCCCAAGGTTGGGTGACTCCATCAGTGGATGTAGGAGGGTTTACTCCGATCCACTTTATATTGATCTTGTGGTGTTAGAGCTAATTGTTCGAATCCTTGTTTAATCATAATTGCTAACACACACACAATTGATTGTTTTGTATCCGCTGTAAATTGGTTAATTAATCAAGGAATTTTTAAAGGACCAATAAGTGTGTAGATTGCCCTATTCACCCCCCTCTAGGGTCAATCATGTTCTAGCTCTGGGACTTTCAATTGTATCAGAGCTTGAGTGCTCTTTATAAAGGATTCAACGATCCAATTTGATCCTAGTTTGAACACCATGAGAGATAGTCATGCCATTTCCAAACCTCCATACTTTGATAGATCAAACTATGCCTCTTGGAAGGCCAAAATTATCTTCATTGATGGAACCGTTTGGGAATCGGTAAAGACTGGTTGGACCGAACCCGTGGAAGAGAAAACCCTTGAATCCTCACTTACCAAAGTATTGGTTCCCAAAGCTTTTGCCACTTGGTCCCCAAATGAAAAGACCATGTGCGGTATCTGATAATGAATATAAACTGATCATGACTTGTGAGACTGCCAAGGAAGCATGGGAAGTCCTTGAAAAAACCTATGAAAGCACCTCAATAGTTAAGAGTGCAAGGCTCCAAATCCTCCAAAATCAATTTGATTCTATTAAAATGAGAGAGGATGAAGTCTTCATGGATTTCTATTCAAAATTGAGCGACATTGTCAATCAAATGTGGGCTCTTGGTGAAAGGATACCCAAGAACAAGGTGTGTACCAAAATTGTGAGGAATCTTACCGAAAGATTCAAATCAAAGTTGGTTGCTATGGAAGACTGTAAGAATATTGCTCTCATGAATTTTGATGATTGGTTGGTTCCCTACAAACCTATGAATTACACTTTAACTACCAAAGAATAAACACATTGCCTTGAGGTCGTAAAACTAAAGTAATTACAAGAAAAAGAAATTGAATTGGAAGATGAAGATAATTCAAGTGAAGAGATGGCTATGCTTGCTAAGAAATTTAATAAAAAAATTAGTAAGATGAATAAAATGAGAAGAATGAAAAAGGGTGAAACAAGCAAAAAAATCTCTAAAAGACATGAACCACATAAAGAGAAAGATAAGGAGAGAAGAAAACCCAAGGAACAAAGATGTTACAATTGTGGTGGACGGGGACACTTTGCAAATGATTGTCCCTCCGAAAATTTTAAAAAGGCTATGAATGCAAATGTGACCTATGAGGATACATCCAAATCGGATAGTGATTTCGATAAGGAAACCCAAGAAAAGGTTGAAACAACAAAGGGATTCATAGCCTCAATTGTTGGTGATACGAAAAGCCCCACAATTGAAACGGAGGAGGATGAGAGTGAAGATGCAAATATTCAAGAATCCTATCAGGCTTTATACCTTGAGAGTGAGAAGTTGGCTAAAAAATTAGACAAAGTTAAACTTGAAAATTCTAACATGTCTAACCAAATTGAAGCCTTAAAAAATGAAAATACTCTCCTCACTTCAAAATTAAAAGCCTCCAATGAAGAAAACACCAAGTTGAAAGAAAATGGAAGAACCTTTCAAGAAGAGCTTGCAATTCATTGCGAAGATGTTGAAAACTTGTGGGACATCAAGAATCATCTTGAAGAGGATGTTAAGAGATTATCTTTGGAATTAAAAGACTTAAATCACATAAAGAAAGATTCAAAGATGAATTTACTCAAGGAGAATAAAGACTTAAAAAACTCTTAAATTCGGGAAAGAGGTATGGAGATAGGTCGGGACTTGGTGCTCAACCCACGAAAGAACCTATAATCCATAGGGTGTTTGTTAAGGCTATTGTCTCTCACCCTTCAAAGGGTAAATGTTTCTTTTGTTGTAAGGTTGGTAATTTTAATAAAGAATGCAACCTTAGGAAGAGAAACATGAATGGTCAAGCCTTATACAAACCAAAAGAAGTTCAAACTAAAATGCACAAGCCATCAAAACCGAAGCCTAAAAGACACATACCTCCAAGGAAGATGGAGCAAAGGCAAGACTCCTTGCTAAAACAATTGAACCATGTCTTGAAGGAGTTGAGGAATCCAAGTTTTGATCAACGAAGGTACAATCATAGGGGTGTGTATGCAACACCAAACTCAACCATTTGGGTACCTAGGAAGTAGACCACCTTTCATGTTTTGCATTGGTCTAAAACTCACTTCCATGTCTTAGACCATTACAAATGAACATCACAAGAGGCTATGCGAGTTCATATAGTCCAAGTGCTATGACATGAAAAACAAAAATGGCTAAGTGCAAGCGTAGACTATGCTATTCCTGGCTATAGCACTAGTCTCACTTGGAACGCCATACATTCCATGAAAAATGTCTTTCCTTTCAGCCTCAAAAGTAAAAATATCTTGTTGTGTGTTTTGAACTTGAAATGTGATTTTGTGATCTTGCATGGGAAATTCAATTCTTGATGTACATGTGTGAATTTAAAATGTAATGAATGTAAGATGTTTTTATGGAAATTTATACCTCACCTTGATGATTGTAATGTGTATATGCATTCTTGAAAATCTAGGATTAGATTCTTCAAAATGAAAAATGTACAAAATGGCAAAAATCTATTATGTCATGTACACACATCGATAGAACAGATGTATCAGTGGCTAGACCTGTCGAAGGGTTCGACATGTCGGTCGTAAGCCTTAAGGTCAAGTTAGAAACCTCCTTCGAAAATAATTGACTGTTTAGACTTGTCGACACATCGTGTTCATCGATGTATCGTGGTATAGACCAATCGACTTTGTAGTATGTTAGTCTGTGGAGAGTTATTAAAACTCGAAGAGTCCTCTAATAAATGAAATCTAAGTAGAATAGACATGTCAATCACCTCGACGTATTGGACAACAGACCGGTCGATCTCATCAACGTATCCGTGGTGGCAGAAACTTAAGTTTAAAATTCTCTTTTTGCGACGTCGAAATCTCATTTTTGTTGAAACCCTTTCTCTCCCGCGCGGCTTTGGCGATTGTCTTCCTCTCCTCCCGTGCCCTAGACTTATCGAACTGACCCCTCAAACTGATTTCTCACTGGAAAAATTTGGGATTTTCTCTCTTATTGCTTAGGGAAGTCGATTTATCTCTGATTTGGAGATTCTCCTCGGCCGGGTAAGCTCCTTTATTCCCCCATTTCGATTTCACTCAATATTTTTGAATTATCACTAGGAAATCATTCCTAGAATGAGGTTACCCAAGGATTACTGAAGAACAGGCCGAGGCTAGTTCTCCTCCACCCAAGAGGCCCAAACCTACGAGAGGGAAGCAAAATGTGACTAAGCATAGGGGTTCTAACCTTAGGTTTGAGGATCCTAACTCTGAAAATATCCCCTTTGCTAAGCTTCAATCATTAGACCTGAATCCAGGTTCCGATCTCGTCCATAGCCCCAACCCAAAATTATGGAAGAACAGATAGTGGAGGAAGAAATTTTGGGAGACAATGTAGAAGGAGGAGAGAATGTTGAGGAAGAAGAGGATATAAGAGAGCCTGAACTAGGTGGAGTCAGGAACACTGGTGTAAGTAATGAGGAAGGAGAATCCTCAGATGAAGACAATGATGAGAGACTACACCTCCAACCTCTGATTAGGTATGTTTGTTTTAGAGATCTCAACATTGAGCGAGAAAATTGTGCAGCTGACCTTTACAAATGTGGATCCCTTCGTGTCTTGAAAGACATGGGTTGGTTGAATATGGTGTACTGGGGTGACAAGATGTATCCCTCTCTGGCCATGAGGATGTATTGCTCCATTAGGGATGACAAAAAGAAAATTTGTTTCAAGATTAAATTTACTAATGGAAACACTGTATTGTCACACCCAAGCTTGTCTCAGAACTTATTGGCATTCCTCTCATCCCTAAAGTTCTCTTACCTTTCATTCCCCGAACCATAGAGGTGATCGAACAGAAAAAGTACGCCTTGCAAGTGTGTGGAAGAGAGGTAGAATGGAAGGAGAACAAATGGCTTAGAGGTGTAGACCTGCTCCCGAAATACAATATACTTCATCTACTTTTCTGCACTAATCTCTATCCGAGACATGGGAACAGAGTGGATCTGAACGTTCCCATGGTGATTCTCCTGGACATGGTTGCGTGTGGTGAAAAGTTTTGCCTCTCCACATGGATGTGCCACTCAATCATCACATACTGGAAGTTAGCTAAGATATGCTACCCCCTCTTTTGCTGTCTCATGTCCAAACTAGCTGAGCATTTTGGAGTCGAGCCTAAGAAAGGAGAACTGCACAAAATCATAAGGTCTCTTAAAGAAACCATAATCAGAAATAGGCTTAACAAATGAACATGAGATTCTTTCTTCAGCCCAACTGGCTCAACCTCCATTGCTCGCCCTTCCTCCTCTACAATGCCCATGTTCGAGGATCCAGAATAAGAAAATGAAGAAGAAGTTGATCCTCCTCTCCTCCTCCTGCTCGTGAGATTTTCAGCAGTGAAGAACGTGTTTCTTCAATTGAGAGGCGTCTGGAAGAACTGACTGAGTTCGTGAAATCATCAGTTTATAGTATCCCACCTCTTCCTACAGATTAGATGATCCACCGTCGATCTCCTACCCCACCTCCTCCTCTAACTAGCACTAAGTAGCTTAGTTTCTCATGTGTCATGTATTTTGAAAAGCTTGTTTTGGTATTGTACTTAAGCACTCATGATGCAAAACCACATGTGGTGGATGATATTTTGGTTGTTCTGATGCCATAGTTTGGTTTGCGATGCTATGTTGTCATGTGTTTGTGATACCATATATGGATGCCTATATATCTCATGCATGTGCTTCATATGGATTTTTTTTTAGACTCGCATGCATGTTATTGTGAGTTGGGTTTATAATGGCTTGATTTAGGAGATATGATTTGACTCTTGATGTTATGTACATCTTTATAGTTTGGGGAGCACAGCACATGTACTCATGAGCCTTTGTCAATGTTCATGACAAAATGGGGGAGAAAGCTTGAAGAAGGTAGGGAGAAATTTGTGAAGGAAAGCTTGACTCATGGGGGAGAAAACTGAAAATGAAGGAGAAATTTGGAGAATGAAAGAAAAATTTGGGAAATGTATTTGAGGAGATATATTTGACTATGGGGGAGACATGTGATAAATGGAGACATGGTTTGAATGGTAAAAATAAATTTAAAAATGCATGAAATATGGGGGAGTTTATTTGATTTTTGGACTAACATACTAATGTGCATTATGTTTCCAAAGCTTGCTTAATATGTGTGCCTACAGGTGGATTTTTTAAATTGAAGCAAGCTGAGCAAAATGTGCAATGGTTCGAGTCATGTTTACCATTTGAATGTAATTTGTAACTTGATGTATAGTATTTATTCAAATGTGTTGTAATATGGGATGGGATTATATATTTTGAGTTGTAATTCAAATAGCTTCTAGGTTTTGTCACGAAATTGAAAAAGGGGGAGATTATTAGTGCCCTCGCTTGCCGAGTCCCTTGTTTATCAATTCCATGACTTAGGAAAAGCACTTGCTAGAAGATTTGAAGACACTCAAAAGCAATCCGAAGATAGAAGATAAAATCAAAATTCCAAGATAATCGGTGTGTGGCAATCACACATGTATAGTGGTCACAGATGACCTTAGGTGGAACCCACACTCTTAGGTGGACCTTGTCTAAGCTTTGTTGAACATGTTGGTAAGAACATAAACAAGCCTTAGTGGACTCGAGACAGTCACAGAACCAGATGGGACAAACATTGAAAATCTAGTAAACTGTCAGGTCGATATGTCGAGTCCACCAACCCATCAATGAGACGGGACAGACCAGTCGAGGTGTTCGACACATCGACCAGATTGCCAAAGGTTCTGGAATGGACACACTGTCATTCGGGGCTACTCTCAGATTGAGTTTATCGAGTTCACCGACCCCTCGGTGATACAGGACCGACCTATTAAGATCATCGATATGTGAACTGGAAAGATCTAGCTTCTGGTTGGAAACAAACTGTAAAACCAGGTTGCACTCAAAGTGAGAGTCTCATGGAACCGACACATCGATAAAGAGGGACCGACCCATCAATGAGCACGACACGTCTACCTGGGTTGAGTATGATTTGTGGAACTTAGAACTCTAGAGTACTCTCAGAATAGACACATCGATGTAATAGAGCGATTGAGAGTACTAGGACTAACCCATCAATGGTCCGACATATCGACCTGTGTTTACTAAGTTTCTAAACTTGAAACTCTGTCTGCATGGTTTTGCCTCAGGTGGATACGATCGACAATAACATATCGAATATAAGATTATCGACCCATCGGTGTAATAGACCCATCGGTTGCTCCTGTTATTGTACAATTGGGGTACATTTAATGCACAACGGTCGAGTGGTTGAACGGTCACATTTAAGTTCCAACCCATCGGTCTGGTCGACCAGTCGGTGATGAACCGTTTTGAAAAATTGGTTTGCCTCTCTATAAATATGAAACTATTTGCTACTGTTTGGAGATCCTTAGATGGAACATTTATTATCCCCATCTACCATATTCAACTGAGAAATCAATAGACAAAAGAAGGAGCAATCATCTCTTTTGAGCATACACTTGGTGAATCATTCAAGAAATCCAATCTTCATAGATTAAGATTGAGAAAGAGAGAGAGAGGTGAGGTATACACTCTAGGATAGTTATTGGTGGCCCAATTTCCTAGAGGCTTCCCAAAGCTTATGATTGCTCTACACTCAGCTCATCTTCGTCAACTTGCAAGATCACACTGGAAAATAGAGTTGAGAAGAACATCTTCACATTTGCAAAGCTCGAAAGACAAGTGCTTCCCCTTGATTTTATTTTTATAAATCAAACTTGTGAAGTGGATTAAAGAGGGTGTACTCTATGATATGAGTTGGGTGAAATTCCCAACCAATTGGTTAGGTGGAAGAACTAATCTATTAGTGTGCTTGTAATTCCCCACTTAGTGAATTTGGGACAACCCAAGGTTGGGTGACTCCATCAGTGGATGTGGGAGGGTTTACTCTGAACCACTTTAAATTGGTTTTGTGGTGTTAGAGCGGGAACGTCACAACGCAAGCTAAGTCCGGATTTCTAAACCCGACCCTTAATTGGCCAACAATACGAGTGCGTGGACCAAGTCCACAAAAACAGTTCACACGCTTTACAAATAACTGAGGAATTATTTTATGAACAACAACTATCCATAGTCATGATACTAAAAGCAAGGAGGCCAATCACTATAGATTAACTTAAGTTTAAATATCCAAAATCAACAATCAACCATAGCAAAATAAACTAAGTTATTATAATCCCAAAATGCTAATTATCTCACATACATTGTTCCAAAATTAATATTAAATAAAGTAAACATAATCTGCCCAAGCTCCTAAGCTTGGCTTCCTTTACGTCCATTGTCCTTTCCATTCCCTGTTCCATCATCTAATGGGTAGAAGTAGGGCGTTAGTCAACGCGCCCTGTAGGAATTCCAAATAGGGTTATACACATAGGATCAATATAAAAATCAGATTAAGAACATCATAGTAAAATTGTAACCATATCATAGTATAAAAAACAATGCATGATAATCATATCCAAATCATGCTCATGTATATGTGAATGCCATGGGTGTCATGCCAATGATCCCCCACCCAATCTCCATACCAAACATCATACAATCATAACAACATTTTCCTTGATATATACTGAAATCATATCAAGGTGTTCCCTTGGCCATTTACATCCGCAGTGTTTTGTGACGGCACCACCAGGTCACTATTATACCTCCCCACGTGTGTTAATCGGAATTACCGATGGAGCGTGGACTCCTCCCTCTGCGCAGGGTTTTTGGACTGGTTACCCCGGAGCTCTCTGGCCCAAATTACGTCGTGCCCCTATCTAGCAACCCGGACAAGGCCAATAATTAATGGTTCACATAGTTTTACATAAGCTAGTCTCAAGCCCCAAGTTATGTCCGGACAGCTCATAACTTGGCTTGCTGCCCCATATACTCCCTCCCATGCCATGCATGAGATTATGGATTCACAAATGACATTTCGTATCAAAATACATATTAACATTGAAAACAGTCCATAAAACATATTCTATTTGATTTACCAAAATAAACATTGTACTGAAATAAAAACCACTAGCATATAAGATCCATATGCATCTCAACAAGGTAGGAATCCTACCAACGTCTGATTTACTATCATTTCCTGGTTTCGTAGAAATAATGCCAACGGTTGCACGAATCGAACCTTGTTACCTTATCAAATCCAACCATATATATTAATTTGATTGTTTATTTTTATTTCCATCAATATTACATCATACCAGATAATCAAAAGTTTCTGGAAATTTACCCAAATATATAATATTATATTTCAGTCAACTGAATCAAGGATTCAATCGGCTGAAACCTACCCGATTACTGTTCTCTGCCTTACTCGTAGACTTTCAGTATGCTAAAACCCAACTCAGTACTGTTCTTTCATTGACTCACTACTTTTCAGTCGACAGAATCACAAATTCAGTCGGCTGACTCTGAGTCAAACCCCTTGTATCGTTGGTCAAACCCCTTTTAGTCGACTGAATCAAAGATTCAGTCGGCTGCCTTTGGACTAGAAAGACTGTGTGATCGGCCAGTGTGCATTCAGTCGCCTAAATCACCAACAACCTGGTTACATGTTTGTTAAGTAATCATTCAATCGATTGAATCTTTGATTCAGTCGACTGAAACACGTCAGACCCCTTTACTTCTTTGATACGTCTTCTTTTAGTCAACTGAATCCCATATTCAATCGGCTAAAACCCCATTATACCCTTAATATTTTAATCCAGACATGGTTCAGTCGGCTGAAACTCCCAGAATTGGTTTTCTGTCTTCAGCCATAACAGTTCAGTCGACTGAATCCCTGATTTAGTCGACTGACTTATTTGCCAGTCTCTTTCCTTTGATCCTTTGGCTAGACTCTTCTTCATGGAATTCACCCCTTATCCTTTTTAAACATACATATTACTGTTCATATAGTTTTGATATACTTATTACACCCTTCCCTAATCAAAACTAGGGTCTTTCATAACTATTCCAACTTTTGTACCCTTATCATGTAGTTGTGTACTCAATCCTTCGATTGTTTGTTTTCAAATACATATCCATTCCTTGAATAGATACCAATTCCATGATCATATAGCATTTTTACCATTTATTCTAGCCACTCTTGGAGCCCATGGATTCGGCCACCCATGACCAAGTCCAAGACTTCCTTAATCTTATTCCTATCTAAGTAAACATGGGACATACCTTTACCCGTCTTCGTTTTTCTTTTGCTTTGTTTTTGCTCCTCGGTCTTTCTCCTTCCTGGTCCTTCACTGATTCTCTATGTTCAGAGGTGTAGAAATGGAAATGAAAAGAAGAGATGAGAGGAAAATCTCTTGGTGTGCAAGAGGTTGGTTCGGCCAAGAGGGTGTGAAGTGCCCCTTAGGCTGGTCTCTTGTATAACAGTCCCACCCTTTCCCCTTCCCCTCTTAATGAGTTATCTAACCAAGGAGTCCCTTGGTCAAACCAAGGAGACCCTTGGCCTTCCAATGTGTGGCATGGAGTTCTATCCTTTGAGATGGAAACTCTCCATCTTCCCTCTCCACTCACTAAGAAGTCTACTCCACTTCCATGCAACTCAACTCAAGTAATTGGTTTTGAACCACTTTCAACTCAAGCCATTTAACTCAATTGAATATTTAATTTGCTTTTATCTTGAACTCGATTGAGTTCACTTATGGTTGACCAAGTCAACCATTATCTAGTCTATCATGCATGTGGTGACATGTGGCACGTGGGTCCCATCCTTGCCATATTACTTGATGATGTGTATTTGGATCTTAATTGGGTAACTGACCCAATTAAACCTACCCATTTACCTTCAAATCAGTTCATCTATGACCCATTAGGTCCCAATTGGGTAATTGACCCATTTAATCACATTTACCCAATTATTTCCAAATCGAATTCTATCCTTCATCCATTGGATCTTAATTGGGTTATTGACCCAACTCCTTTACCCATCTAAGGTCCATTTCATCCATAAATATTAAATTCAATCAATTTAACAATTTAAATATATAAAATCCAATATATTAATGCATCGAAAAATCCGGGTGTTACAGTCCTCTTCTTATACACGTTTGTGTACACCTATCTTCCCATCACACCTCGCAGCAGCCGCTTCTCTTGTTCTTTGAACTGCACAGATTCGAGTCTCACCCTGTTCTCATTTTGACAGTCCTCATGTATATACCCCTTTCAGCACCTACAGATTAGCTTTTTAAGTTGACGCGGATCTGTTTTCTTAGTGTTGCTCTTCTCAGAATGCAATGCTGATATGCACCTGCTATAGTTGTAACTCCACATTGTCGAGTCTATGCAGTCTTAGTGTAGGTAAGCCTCTGCTTCATCGATCTGCAACTAGACCAACCTTCTCTGCTATGAAATTTCAGGAAAGACCTACTCTCCTCTATGTATCCAGTGTTTTCTTCTCTTAGTGTTGTCTGTATGACTGTGTGTGTTCTCCCCATTCAATGCAGCCGTATATATAAAATTTCTCCACCAAATTTCTCTCGTCGGTGGCGTGTCTTTCCTTCCTGATAAATCGATGATCCCTCCAGTAGTAATTGTTATTTTATGTAATTAAGCAACTGTTAATTACATTGGGAGTCCCACACCAATACTCCATGATTTTCTGAGGGCTTCCCTCTTTGTGGAATCAAGCCACACATCTAACAATCTCCACCTTGGTGAGAATTCCACCAACCTTTGGAGATGAACTGTGATGACTAACCTCCATTGCACCTCTCTGCACATTGACCACTCTCGGCCTTGCTCCATGTGCAGATTTGCATCTCTGTGTGAGATGTGCTTCCCCACGCTCTGGGATGCTCCACCTGTTTTCTTCAATTAGAAGAATTGGCCAAGCCCAAGTCTTGCTTGAACTTGATGGCAGTCACCGGCTTGGTTGAACCCATCGCACTATCCTCTGTGTGGCATATCTTTGTTTTTGCCTTTCCACTGTTGCTTTAACTGCATCATGGAAACCAAATGAAACACCACAACTATCTAATGTAAAGGTAACTTTACCTTTCAAGCCGGACTTCTTGTTTCTGTTCTGTCTAGCTGCAGCCTAACTAGAAGGTCCATGTTGTCTGTCAATTACCGTACTCCCTACTAGTGTGTACAGACTTCCTTGCCTCTTCCCCTTCATCACGATCATGGCTCATTTAACAACTCTAAGAGCCCCACCCTTTGCTTTGAAGGTGAATCCATTTGATTCTAGTGTACCCAAGGAAATTAAATTCATTTTAATATCAGGGACGTGACGCACATTCTCTAGCGTCTTTACCACACCATCAAACATTTTAATTTTTATTGTTCTGATTCCAATGGTGTTGCTAGTCGCACCATTATCAATTTGGACAACTCCACCGTTATATGGTTTATATGTATCAAACTACTCTTTGCGCAGACACATGTGATATGAACATTCAGAATCTAAAATCCACCGATTAATTAGATTTTTCGTACTTTTGGTGACTGTCAATGCAATGACTCGACCCCATAGTTCGGGGTCTTAGAGAGTTTTCTGGATCATCGAGTTGTATTTTTTGTGCATTGGTAGCATTGAGGGTGGTGTGGACTCCATTGTGGGCCCTAGTTTACTTGATTTTGAGTTCGGGAACTCGAAGGGACATTTTGGTAATTTTGTGATTATGTATATTATCAAAAAAAAATTGTTGAAAATCACACATTTTCCCGCTCGACATTCAACATTCAAGATTTTTTTCGGGTTTTCAATCTTATTATTTTTACCCCTTTTGAAAAGAATTTTTCTAAGCTTTAAAAAAAAAAAAAAAAACCCATTAAAAACCCTAAACCCTGAGGAACCCTCACCCTTTAAACCTATCTCCTACCACACTATTTTTCCAGTTACAGTGCGCCGCAATCCTCTCCTTGATCCCTCATTCTCTCGTTTTCTCCCCTCATTCCCTCTTTCCTCTTTCGATCTCTCATTCTCTCTCTCTCTCTCACGCCTCATCTTTTCTTCTTACTCTTCTTCTTCTTCTTCTCATTCTCCTTCCTCTCTCCCCCTCAGTCGGCTCGGACTGTCATCTCCATCTTGAGCCACTCGTGCAGCCAACCCTTTTGTCGAAACCCTCTCTGCTGCAACTCTGACATTGCTGACTTTCGGCTATTCTCTCTCCTCCTTTGCCGTTGTCCAGATCCAACTGAAAATCAGGTACCCATGTTTCCCCTCTTTCTCTTCCCTCTCCCTCTCACTCGGATTTTCCCTTGGCTTTCCTTGATTTTCCTCAGTTTTATTCGATTTTCTCAGATTTTCCCTCGGCTTTCCTTGATTTTCCTCTGTTTTATTCGATTTTCCCTCTTTCTTCCCCCTTTTTCAACTCAGCTAAACAACTGAGTCAGCTCGGTTGAGTGCTCGAGCTGACTCAGTTGGGGTTTTGGGTTGACCCAGCCCTTGGGCTGGGTGTGTGACCCCCCGGCTCGGCCCACTGGCCCAGATCCTACCCAACAGACTGGTTCGGACTTGGCCCAGTCCAAGCCCAGACTTGGTCCATCCCAGCCAGTTCTGGTCCTGCCCAGTTCTGGCAAGCTCAACTTTCGGGCTCGACCCCGTTTTCTTGGCCCGTTTTCAGGCTCAGCCCAGATTGACCCAGTTCAGGCCCACCCTAGTTCATGCCCATTTTCACCCCTGTCTATTTTCAGCTCGTTTTAGCACTTTTGCTTATTCCTTCCTCATTGTTTCAACGGATTGAGCTTCCTTCAACACATCCAACTGCTTTCTAGCTAGGGATTTTCGACTCCACATGCACTATGAGGGGACTTATCACAGTTTTTGCATGCATTGCATATATAAAATATGTATTTCCGGACATAAACTGATCCGAATGGAACCCCCTATTTATTAAGCCACTCGGCAAGGGTGAATCGTTGAGAATGATTATGTGGCAAGGGGTCTATTCGGTGCACTCCTGTCTACTATATGTTATTGTGAGAAACTTTAATTAGATATATTAATATTGAATATGATACTTAGAATATATTGATGATACATTGAGTGTTTATCTATAAGACGCAAATGCAATCCTGTTGGATATAGAGATGTGTGTTTAAGTAACTCGTTATGTGCTTTTAACTCGCATGGTGAGCATGACATTGATTTTTGGTTAATTATGTTAGAACATGCATATGTTCTTATACATGTTTATGTTGTTATACATGATCATGAAATCACGCGCATGCATGAGAGATAACCCATAACGAACAACGTGTCGTTGGGTATTGAGATGGAGGACCTTTTTATGTGTATATGTTTATGATGACGTGATGATGTTGGTTGTTGGGAGGACTTCCCCGTTACGCTCCGGCAGTTGAGATCCCCATAGGGGATGCGGGTCTCCCCTTTGCGTTCCGGCGGTTGAGGTACTTGCCCTAGATTTTGGTTCCACAGGGCGTGGTCGAGGTGGTTTTCTTACACGACTCGTGTGGTTGAGGCAGTTGTGTATTTTGTAGCCGGGTGTGGTCGAGATGGTTTTCCGACACGACTCATGTGGTTGAGGCAGTTGTGTATTTTCTAGCCGTGGTCGAGGTGGTTTTCCGACACGGCTCTTATGGCTAAGGCAGTTACGTATTCTATAGTCGAGGTGGTTTTTCGACACGGCTCGTGTGGGTGAGGCAGTTGTGTATTCTTTAGCCTCCCGATGGTACTGATAAGGAGACCGAAGTTTGTTGGAGGACCCGATGTGGGCTATCAAGATGATGTCTTGGTTTTGGTCGGTGGATTATTGGTTTGTGGTGTAGTTGGATTTCATGCATATGAGTACTCTTGTTATTATGATATTCCTCATTCATACGTATAATATCCACTTATGTTGCTGACTTGTGATAATCATTATTCTTCACTGGGCCGGTTAGCTCACCCCTTACCTTTCAGGTACTCCGACCGCGGAGGGGCCGTGCGGGCCCTTTGAGTAAGCACCTGGGGAGGAGCGATAGTAGTTAACCATTTATGTTCATGTTTATGTTTGAAATTTGAGAGACTCTAGTTTGTATGTGCTTATTATTACATGCTTGTTTGGATGACTCTATAACTATGTTCAGTCAGTCAAAGGTCATCTGTTATGCTTCTTGACTTTTTGAACTTGTGGTTTGTGAGTGGGAGGTAGTACTCCATTTTTTAAAAAGAAAAAATAGACCCGATAACCGTCCTTTGCCACTTTTTGAGATGTTTTGGAGATAACGCATCCATAGCGGGACGGAATTTATCAGTCAACACGCCAACAGCCTCCTCTACTGAGGCACCTTGTGCGGCGCTCATCGGGTCTGGATTTTGTGACCTGGCCTCTCGATCATGTTTCAATTGGTTGTTGTCCCTCATTTTGTGTCCTTCTTTCTTACAGTAATAGCACTTGAATTTTCTAGCACTCCTCGATTTTGACCTTGACCCCCTTTGGTTTCTGGAGTCTCTGCCAACTCCCCTTCCGCGATGTTTATTCATTGTAGCCACTACCAACCCATCTACATTGGATGACTTTGTTGGCTTCCTAATGGTCTTTATCTAGAGTAAAGTTGTGGTCACCTCATCAACCGTGAGAGTTTCTCTACCAACCAGTAGAGTAGTCACCATTGTGTCAAAAGATGGTGGAAAATAAGCTAATAAAATAACTACCTTGTCACCTCCTCAAATCTCACTTCAACACTCACCAGTTGAGTGATAATTTTATTGAATACTTGGAGATGATCTAGTATATTTGTTCATTTCTCCATCCACAACTGATATAGTTGTTTTCTCAGGACAACTTGTTTATGAGCGACTTTGCAATGTACATAGTCTCTAACTTCAATAACTCTGTTGCAGAAGTTTCATAAAAAACAAGATATTTTACTTTGGTACCAGACACATCCGTATAGTGGCCACCTCTTTCATCTCTAGTTCCTCCCATGCTTCATCAGTCATAGTGTCCTTTTGTTTTTCCTTCCCTTTCTCACCGGAAGATCCTGGCTTCTCTCTCCCTTTCAGTGCTTTGTGTGTCCCTTTGTGTACCAAAATATATTTTATTGTGCTATGCCACAAACTGAAGTAATTCTTCCCATCAAAAGACTCCACCTTGAACTTTGTCCCCAGGATTCCTCTGATTGTCATTGTGTTGTATTCGGATCACCCACAATTCCCTGCCTCCAACCAAAGCAACTGATACCACTTGTTAGGATTATTAGAGCGGAATAACACAATAAAATAATGAAATAAAATCACACACGAGAACACCGAAAATTTACGTGGTTCGTCCCAACCTTGGCCTACATCCACGGAGCGTGAAATTATATTACATTAAGAGAAAAATATTGAGTATACAATAAAATTTCTCGAGTTACCAATCTAACTCGAAAACCTACAGTCGACTTGCAGTGGCGGAATATTTTCCTCTTACTTAATCAACGATTATACACGCCTTGGAGAATTTTGGACTTCTTATGCAGACTTTACCAACTACAACGCACACCTAGACTGTTGTTTCTCCTACTACACGTAGTGCACTTGATTCTTTGAACTAGGTTGAAGTGCTCCTCCTCGTATAGACTACCTACTACCAATCTGGACTGCAAGTCAATGGTTCTGTGCAGTGAAATCTTTCTCTATTGTCCCTTCTCTCAAACCAGGAACACCATTTCTACCTTAACAGTGTTGCATGTGCTGCCTGCTAAGACAAGGCAACCTGATCAGTGTTGTTGCTGTTTCTCTACTTGTTGTCGTCTCCTTATACACGTCTGTATATACCTATCTTTCCAGCACACCTCTCAACAATCACTCCTTTTGTTCTCTTAACTGCATAGATTCTAGTCTCACCCTCTTCTCACGCTAATAGTCCTCATGTATATAACTGTCACGCCCTGACCCAAAACATAGATACATGATGCGGATAAATCTTTCTTTTTCGCACACCACACATGGGAAACACACGTGTGCTCACATAACTCAAACGCAAATCCAATAAATGATCTTAAATACCATTAACATATCAAAGAGGATATAAAGTTTCTATCATAAAAGTTATCAACTTTCTATAATTTATTACAAACAAATCCTCAGTGAATAAAATGGTGAAATCAACGTCACCAACTCAAATCAAATAAATAAAACAATCAACTCAATATGTAGTGCGTATAAAGCAGCATAATAAATTAAGCTCTTCCTCAGGGTCCCTCGGACCTATCCGATGCAACATTACCTGAAATTGCAGGGATGTGAGTACAAACAATGCTCAGTGAGGAAATATGCATGCTACACACTGACGCACTCACATAATAATAATGTATGAAATGGAATATAATCATGCTATGCAACACTGTCCTGCTATCAATCTAATCAATGTGAACACAATGTCCACTCAAGGACACCTCTATGAAACGGTCTGTCAAAACATCATGATCCCTTGAGGGACATAGGCTACGACTTACAAGTGGGAGATCTCCATACAACATAGATAATCTACCTCACCCCGCGTCTCTTCACCGCTCTGGTGATTAAGTCAACTCTAAGGTGATCAATATACGACTTACCGAGTTAGTATCACCCTAGTAGGGCTCACAAGTATCTAACCCTGAACAATACGTCTTACTAATTTAGTACCGCCCAAGTAGGGCTCACAAGTATCTAACCCTACGTAATACTACACACCAAGTATACAAACTAGTTGCGAGAGCGACCTACAACACGAAGTGAGGGGCTATACTCCTCAACGACAACCACAAACAGCCATGAGATGGACCTACAACGCGAAACATGAGAGGAACTATAATCCTCGACGGCAACCCTACAGGACCAAGTCCATAACCGACGCTAGGGCTGCAACTCGGGTGGGATTTTGGCTCGACCCGCATGACCTGACCCAAGAAATCATGCGGGTCGAGTTACAAGGGTCGGGCCATAGGGTTGGTTAGGGTTTTAAGGAGAAAAACCCGCACGAAATTCGGGCCGGGTAGGGCTGAGGTCTGTAAATTTCAACTCGACCTGACCCGACCCGCATTTCCTAATTTAATATAAAACCCTCCACCCTCAAACCCTACAGGACCAAGTCCTAGCCATAAGTTTTCCTTCATTTTCCGCCCTCACCAGTGATTATGCTTCTCATCGCTGTTTTGCCTCTTCACCGAGATCTCTCTGGTTGTTCTTTGATCTCTCTCTCTAATCTCTCTTTGGTTCTCTTTTCCGTTCCTCTCCAATCTCTCTCTAATCTTGTCTACTTGAGAATATTGTGAAACGTTGATATGACGTAAGCCATGAGTGTAGTTGGTAAGGCTACTGTGGGAGAGGATAATGGGGACTTAGGGTCTAATTAGGATATGTGTCTAGGCTAGGGTAGCTTATGAGATGGCTGGTAATGGTAGTTTTTGGGAAGAGAGAAAAAACAAATGGTTGGTCTTTGGGAAGTGGGAAAGCAAAGGGTTGGATGAGAAGGGTTGAATTTTTCAACGGATGGATGGACGTTGGTGGGGAATTAATAGTAGCTACAACTCAGGTCGGGTCGGGTCGAGTTGAGGGTAATATAAATTCGGGTCGGGTCGGGTTCAATGTGTTGTGACATGGTTAGGGTTGGGTTGTTTAAAACCCGACCCGCTCGACCCGAGTTACAACCCTAGCCGACACCACCGCTCCAATAGGGTTCCTTGAATCCAAATCATCATCCTATCACACCAATCTATTCTAGGGAGTGGGAACTACTACTAATGGGGCCCAAATAAGAGAAAGATACATCACCAAGTCCTATATACTCTTTGGATCTAATCCCATAATACTGATTCTCAATCTCATCATGCCCATTATCACAACATCCCATACTTACCTCCTAGATAACCCCCTAGGATCACATCAGTGAGTAAAGCAAAATGGATCATATTCACAATTAGATGGGCAACATATATGTCATAATCACATCATGACCATAATTTCACAATGATAGCCTGCATAGCACATTCCATCCTATTTATCATGCATTAAACATACCAATAACACAACATATTCCCTAAATCAATGTAATAGCATACAAGTATACATACAGTATGTAGCAATCCTCACCTCGAAAGTTATGATGTTCTGGGTTGATCTTCGGGTTGTATCTCGACGGATTTGGGGTTCACAAACTTTAATCAATAACAAAAGAACATAATATACCCATATTAGTTCATAGATTAAGCCAATTTAAAGCTTAGAAGCAAAATCCCCAATTTAGACCCAAGATTTACCCCTAAAATATATTAATCCCTTCAATCTAAGGGAAATCCCCAAATCTCCTCCCATGAATCATCTCCAAGATTAAGCATATACCCTTTTTCCCAATTTTACTTCCCTTCATATGGTTCCAAGGCCAATTTCAATTCAGATGTACACCCAATCTAAGTTTCACATCAGAATCTCCAATTACTTTTATGGATTCCTCTCCAAGTATGGCTTATCATTCCTTATATGCTCCATTCTCAACCCATCCCATTCAGATCTCATCAAAGAAGAAGAAAGGAGAGAGAATGATCATAACTCTTACCTTTTGGAGGAGAAAGAACCGTGGAAGGCGCTCCTAGCGTAGGAAATCTAAATCCAAAGGTTTTGATGGGTGAAGATCTATGGAGGGAAGATAGAAGAGGCAAGGGTTTGTTGTTAAGGAAGAAGGATCTGCTGGATGGGGAAGTAGGGGAAAGAAAATAACCTAATTTTCGTGAACAACGGACTTAAATACGGAACTTAAGTTCCGTCGTCAGTCTGATTGACACACTATTCACATTTGTTTTTTAGGGTCAGGCCATTACAATACCCCTTTCAGTGCACACAGATCAACCTTTTTATTTGACGCTGGATCTGTTCTCCTAGTGCTGCTCTTCTCAATCTGCAATGCCGATATGCACCTGCTACAGTTGTAACTCCACAATGTCGAGTTTATGCAGCCCTAGTGTAGGTAAAGCCTCTGCTTCACCGATCTGCAACTAGACCAACCTTCTCTGTGGCTGACAACACCCAGATCGTTGTAAAGTAGCCATGCTCTATTATGAAATTTCAAGACAGACATGCTCTCCCTTATGTATTCAGTGTTTTCTTCTCTTAGTGTCGTCTGGATTAATGTGTGCGTTCTCCCCATTCAATACTGCCGTATATATAGAATTTCTCCACCGAATTTCTCTCGTCGGTGGCGTGTCCTTCCTTGCTGGTAAATAGATAACCCCTCCAGTAGTAATTGCTATTTTATGTAATTAAGCAACTACTAATTACATTGAGAGTCCCACGCCAAAACTCCATGATTTTCTGAGATAAAAATTACAGGCTTCCCTCTTTGTAGAATCGAGCCACACATCTAAAACAAACAAGGCAAGTTGATCAAAGAGGAGGTCAACCCTGTGCCTAAGTCTGTGAAAGAGTCCAAAAAGAAGAACAAGAGACTCAAGAAGTAGAGAGGTTTCCGTAGAACAATGTAGAATTATCTAGTGCTGTTTTGAATCTTGTAAAAGCCCAAAGAATTAAGTGGAAGGTTCTAGAGTTGTAGTGAATTGTATGGAGTCATGTAGAGTCTCTAGATAGTCTAGGGATGTGTGACGATATTTTCTAGGGAAAATGATGCAAAGCTCAGGAGGCTTAATGATGCAAGCCAAGCTACATTTAATTTATTTTTTTTTTGGGTTTTTTGGGATTTTTTTATGGATAGGTTTTAGATCTAGAGTTTTAAACTAACTCAAGGTCTCAATGATAGAAACTCAAGGGGCCTTCTATCAATTCTCTTGACACTCTCAAGAAAAGAAAGATGGCGCCAATTTCCATTAGAATAGTTGGCGGAAACAATTCACCAATGAAATTGGGTGTTCAATCGAATTTCAATTAAACGTGGAATTGTCATTCCCGATACTTGAATTTATTCAAACAGTACACGAGAATTTAAATTAACACAAATTCAATTTGAAAACATGAACCTTCTTAAATTAATTTGAATGCAGAATTATTTTCAATTAAGTGGATGGGAAAAGCAAGACATGAATAATTTAAAAATTCACCATGCAAAATTAAACCATCACTTAAAGGAAATTCTATTCTAATATATTATACAAATTAAAATTAAGAACCAAATCAAAGAACTCACCTCTACCTTGGGAGAACTTCTAACTTTTGATCTGTAACGCCCCGCCCTTTTTCACTCGCCGAAAATCAGAGTCTATTTTTTTTTTAAAATAAAGAGTGAGAGAGAGCGGGACGCCACGACACGAGCTAAGTTCGAGCTTCCAAAGCTCAGCCCTTAACTAGTCAACCATACGTGTGAGTGGACCGAGTCCACTAAAACAGTTCACACACTTTAAAGCTATACTTGTGGAACAACCACGTTGTAGAAATAATATTTGACTACATAAACCAACCATAACCTTTACTTAGTAAGGAAGTCAATCATCACTAACTTAACTAAACTTAATATCCAAAAGTAACGTCAAACCATAGCAAAATAATATCTAAGTTATTATAGTCCCAAAATGCAATTAACTCAAATACATTGTCCAAAATGAAAACTTAAATAAAATAAGAAATAAGCTGCCCAAACTCCTAAGCTTGGCTCCTTTCGCGTCCATCGTCCGTTCTGTTCCCTGTACCAACATCTAAAGTAGAAGTAGGGCGTTAGTCAATGCGCCCAATAGGTATTCCGAGTAGGGTCATACACATGGGATTAGTATAAAATCAGAATAGATACATAATATCAAAATCATGCTAATTCAATGCCATTCCATGGGTGTCATGTGCCAATGATTTCCCACCCATCAACCATATCTCAAAACACATTGATAATCCTCTTGATGAACAAGCCACATCAAGGTATTCATTGTCATAACTCCCCACGTATGCCTTATCGGTCCCACCGAACGGAGCATGGACTCCTCTTTCATTTCAAACATCCTATACCATTTCCCGTATGTCAATCGGAATTAGTGCGGATCCCTCCCCATGTTTGTTTATCGGATACCCCGAATGGAGCGTGGACTCCTCTCATATGTTCCCTCCCATGCCATGCATGAGATGTGAGTGCAATCATGTTATTTCATATTAAATTACATAATAGCATTGAAATTCCATTCTTAAAACATGAGCATTTTGATACCCAAAATAGATCATCAAATATGGAAATAAAACCATTACATGTACATAATCCAAAGTGTTTCAACAAGGAAGGAATCCTACCCACGTCCAAGTATTGTATCCTTGCGTTTTCATCAAAATATAGATCACCGATCACGTCACAGTTGATCGTACACCTGTTTGTGAAATCCTGTTACCTTAAATTAATTCCATCATATAAAATAATCAAATTAATTATCCAATTAATTTAAATCATACCTTACCTTCTTCCATTTAAACTTAATCATTTGGAAAAGGAAAATCATCATAGAAAAACTTCACTTTTAAAAATCAGTCAGTCACCCGTCCGCAGCCCATCCTGCAGTCGACAGAAACCCATCCGCGAACGGCAAAAACCCATCCTACAGACTGTGACCCGTCCGCAGACAGTACAACACATAAGTTTGTTACCCGTCCGCAGACGGTCGAAACCCGTCCCGCGGACGATAGACACCCATCCGCGGACGATGATACCCGTCTGCAGACAACGCACAACCAAGGTCTTCTACCCGCTGTCCGCTACCCGCAGACAGTCCACAATCGTTACACTTCCTGCGGACGGTCCACACTCGTCCGAGGACGATAAAAACCCGTCCTACATGCATATCTCCCGTCCGCAAATAGCACCATGTTATGTTTGTTACCCGTCCGCGGACGGTGATACCTGTCCGCAGAAGCCTTTGTCCAGTTATTTATCTGTCCATAGAAAGCCCATGTCTAGTTCATTATCCTTCCGTGGACAGTCGAAACCCGTCCCGCGGACGATAAAGATCCGTCCGCAGACGTTGATACCCGTCTGTAGACAGTACCATCCGTGATCAGTCCTCATTTTATTTGATGTTTGGCTTGGCCTTTCCTTATGTAATTCCTTTCTTATATTTAACATATATAATGTCACCCATATATGTTTCAAATCATTGAGTAAGCCCTATAGTACTAACCGAACTAGGGTCTTGTCCATTTTTCAATCTCGAGAACCATATTTCGGATTTGAACAATACTTTACTTTTATGTTCATCTCCTTGCTATTCCTTGAATGGATTTTTACATTCCATGGCCCATAACCTTTGGCCATTCTTTTCAATCCAATATGGAACCCCATGGTTTCCTCCATTCCATAGCCGAAACCATGGTTCATTTAGCTTCTTTTTAATCAATAAACCCTCGTTAAACATACATACCTATTCAGCATCTCCTCCGTTTCTTTAGGTCTGATCTTGCTCCTCCGTCCTTCTCCTTCCTTAGTCCTTGTTCTTCCTCCAAGTCTAGAGCCGAAATGGGAGGGAGAGAAATGATAAGATCTCTTTGTTGTGTAAGTGATGGGTCGGCCAAGGAGGTGTAGGTTGAGAGAGGGAGAGAGAGATAGGAAATTCTATTGTTTGCAAGAGAGAGGATCGGCCAAGGAGGGGTGGAGTATACCTCTTAGCCATTCAACCCTCCATCCTCCCAACCACCCTCCTTAAGGTTTGGTCTTTCCCATGTGTCCCTTGGTTAACCAAGGAGACACATGGCTTACACTTGGAGCCTTCCCACCCCCCACCCACCACTTCCCAACGATTTTGTCTAGGGTTTCCATGAGATGGAAACCCTCCACCTCCCCCTTTGACTCACCTAAGTCTCTTCCACTTCCATGTGACTCACTTACTTATTTGAACGCATTTCCCATTCAACTCAATCTTGATTTGAACTCACCCATGCAACTTTTAACTCAAGACTTGAATTTATTCCTTAATTGAATAATTCCTTAACTCAACTCACTTCACTTAACCCTCATGAACTCACCCAAGAACTGACCCATGGTTGACCAGGTCAACCATGGTAGCCGACTCTACATGTTACCTTAGACCATTCGCCACCTCACTTGATGAGGTGGTTTTGGATCCCACTTGGCCATGCCACTTATATGCCACCTCATACACATGCCACCTCACTTTTTAAGGTGGATCACATGCCTTAGGTCTTAATTGGGTACATGACCCGATTAAATCAATTCTTTACCCATTTACCTTAAATATCAATTCATCTTGACCCATTGGGTTCCAAATTGGGTAATTGACCCATTTAAGTACACTTCCCACTTATTTTCATTCAAACTCTATCCATGACCCATTGGGTCATAATTGGGCCATTCCCCAATTCTTACCCATCTAGCATTCATTCCATCTATAAATCTTGAATTTAACAATTAAAATAGATAATATCCAATATAATAATGCATTGAAAATCTGGGATGTTACATGCTCAAAGCAAAAATAATTCCGATTCAAATAATATTCAGATATCAAAATTACAGATTTCAATCTCTCCTATCATCCAGGAAAGGCTAATGTATAGTTGATGCCTTGAGCAGGTAGTCACATGGCAATATAGCATGTATGGCATCCTTGCAATGGAAAATGTTGGAAATCTTATCTGACTATGACTTGGAGCTAATCGAAGGAAAAGGGCCAGCACGAATCCAGAACTTGGTTCTGCAACCCGAAATAGTTGGTTTAGTGTTGGAAAGACAGCAGAATGATCCAGAGGCAGAGGATTTGGTGATTCAGTTCTCTAATGGAGCGAACTTGGAAGAGTGGAAGGTCAGGACAGATGGAGGTTTGACTTTCAAAGACAGGCTTTTTGTGCCAAAGTCTGACAGATGCAGGAAAAAAAATACTTGATCATTTCCATCGTTCTCAGTTTGCGGTACATCCGGGTAGTACAAAGATGTATCCCGATCTGCATCGACTATTTTGGTGGAGAGGTAAGAAGCGTGAAGTGGTAGATTTCGTATCTAAATGCTTAACTTGTCAACACGTTAAGGTTGAACATCAAAGACCTGGTGGTAAAACGCAATTTCTTCCAGTGGCTAAATGGAAGTGGGCATATCACTATGCATTTTGTGACAGGTTTCCAAAATCTTTTAAGAAGAATAATGTTATTTGGGTAATTGTTGATCGGGTTGACATGTAATCAGCCCATTTCCTACCCATCAAAATGAAGGATTCTTTCACTACCTTGAGGTGATTATATCTTAAAGATATAATTAGATTACATGGAGTACCTATATATATTGGATCTGATAGAGACCCTAGATTTGTGCCAAGATTTTAACATGGATTACAAGGAGAAATGGGGACTAAACTATGTTTTAGCATTATTTTTCACCCTCAGACTGATGGTCAATCAGAGAGAACCATCAAACATTAGAAGATATGTTGAGAACATGTGTTATGGACATGTAGAGGACCACTTAACATTGATTGAGTTTGTATACAACAACAGTTATCATTCTAGCATACAAATGACACCCTATGAAGCCCTGTATGGTTGACCCTGTAGATCACCTGAAGTAGGAGGCAAAACACTGTTAGGACCAGATTTGGTACGTGAGACATCTGAACAAGTTGAAGTGATAAAACAACGTCTCAAGACAGCTCAGAGCAGACAGAAGAGTTATGCTGACAAAAGGCGAAGACCTTTGGAATTTGCGGTTGGTGACCGAGTATTCCTATGTGTGGCACCACGCCATGGAGTACGACGGTTCGGTCGCAAGGGGAAACTATGACCTCGATATGTTGGACCCTTTGGAATTCTAAAAAGATTAGGAGAAGTAGCCTATCAGCTAGAACTGCCTCAAATGATGGCTAGAGTACATAGTACATTCCATGTGTCTATGCTGAATAAGTACGAACCTGATCCATCTCATGTGTCGAATTATGAGGACATTGAAGTCTCAGAAGATCTGACTTTTGAAGAAATACTGATAGACATATAAGGAACTCGGACTCAAGTACTCAGAAAGAAAACTATACCATTAGTACAAGTGTTGTGGCAACATCGTGACATTTAACATGTGACGTGGGAGCCGGAATCAACGATATGAAGGTTGTACCTTAGTCTATTCACGGAGTAAAGGTACGAGGATTGTTTTAAATTTCGGGACAAAATTTCTTTAAGGAGGGTGAGATTTAATACCTGACCCGAAATAAGTCTAGTTAATGTGATTTATATTAATAAATCATGTTTTAACCTGTTAATCATGAAGATTACGATTTGAACTTTTAGATAAGTTAAAGATCGGCCCAATCGGAGCTTAATAGCATGTTGATCCAACTCACTTAAGTTGGAAGGGCAAAATGGTAATTTACCATAAACAGTGTTACTTTAATAAATTTTAATTATTGATTAATATGATTGAGTTAATTTGATTTCTTTGATATGGATTTAAATTATGGAATTATAGAGTCTTTTAACTATATTTGGGATTTCAGAAATATTATTATTTTGACCCGAAAAGGTCCCAATCTTTACGAAATAATTATTTTAAATAATTTTAGAAGTTAGAAAAGTCTAAGAAAATATGTGTTGTTCAGTCTATATATAAATTTATCAATTTGTATTTTTGAATTTTGAAAATGAAAATTTTAAATCCTTTAAGTAAATGAAATTTGATTTAAGGAAATAGTATAAAAATGTGATTTTTATTTAAATCTATTAATTTAAAAGAATATGATTCTCTAAAATTTTATGGTATTTATAGATTTCAAAACCCAACATTTTGTATCAAATGGATTAAATTAATTAAATCTTTTAATAGTTAAATATTAGAAATAAATGAAAGAGGGTTAAAATGCAAATAAGTTATGAATGACTAAACTGCAAATAACCAATTATTTTAAAAAACACCTGCATAGCAGGTGACGGACGGAAGAAACTGCGTGAGGGTCGACTCATGCAAGCTACGATCGTAGCTTGCATTGTAACGTGGGAGATTTCCCAGCCAATGACAAACCTACTGATCTACCCCTCCATCTCTATTTAAAGCTCAGTCTAGGCAGCTGGATTTCCTTCACTCAAACTGTTTTCATTCTCTTCTTATCTCCATTGGTTTCTTCTTTCAAAAGCTTTAGTGGAAATTTTTCCAAGTTGATGATTTTCAACCCAACTCTCCAAGCGAAGAGAACCATTGTGTTTATTTTCAAATTCTAACCTGTTTAGGATCAAATAGAAATGAATTCGGTTAAGATTTGAGTTCCAAAATCAGTTTTGAAATTTAGTGGAAACTTTGATTTCTTATATGTTTTATTGGTTTCTCTCCTAAAATTAGAGGTTTTTTATTGATGTTTATTGTCCAATTTATTTCGAAATTGAAGAGGACTTACCGTAGAGCATATCTGACAAGAAGGATGTGAAAAATGAATTCAAGAAACCCACTATTTTTTAATTCGTATTTCACTTTGTCTGTCCCGTCACTACACTGGTTGCACGTGACAGAGGAAGAAGACGACTCTTGGAGGTTTCGAGAATCGGCCTTCGCAAGTTCCGAACTATTGTTCTGGTTTCTGAAGCTGAGCAGAGACCAATTGTTCCTCACTGCTTCTGCTGAACAGACAGAACAATCCGAGACCCACTTCCGACGTTTCGAACCTCTCGGAAGATCCAAGCAGACCTCGGCAGGTTCCGAGGCAGACCAAGACCAACTGTTTTCTGATTTCGCTGTTTTTCTGTTCAGAACATTCTCGGAAGTTTCGAAACCACAGTACGTGGTTCCGAGGCACCCAGAACTGTTCTTAAAATTTTGTTTGAATTGCGTAATTCAGGATTTCATGTTAGATCTTGATTCTAGGATTTGATGCTATGTTTTTTAGACCCAAATTCTTAAAATTAAAAATGATACTAACCATTGTTTGTCGTATTGTCTTCTATGCTCACTTCCAGGATGATACCCTCTATTTGGTTTCCATGGTCATTTCTAGAAAACAATATGTGTAGTGGCCTGAGCACCTTTATTTGTACCCTCTAGGCAAAGCCTCAATACTCAATCCTAACCAGGAAGAAATATGAGAATTGGCACTGATTATTTTATTGATTGATGGACTATTGTAACTAAAAAGGAGTAGTAACCCACTATGAGGACACACATCTATTTCCTTTGAAGTTTTTCCGAAAAACCAGTTAGAAAGATTTGACAATGCTATGGATGTATTCTGTATTGTAAATGACTCTGTATTATGTTTGATTATGAATGTATAATCATTGTATTTCTATTTTGTATGTAACATATACCGCAAAACAATACATAACTCGGTGAAGAGACTTAATAACACCGCAAATCAGGTTTTGTAGATCTAGTGTAAGGAGTGGTTTCATGGATTAGATATGAAATGGAAAAGACCGAATATGCCAGAATACGAGACTTGAAACTGCTTCCATGTGAGGGATGAAAATTTGTTCTAACTATTAAGAACGGAAGCAATACATGATGTCAAGGAGTCGAGGTCTACTAATCTATAAACGAAGAATGAACCCACTTGTATGCCTAGACTTGGTATATTGCTATGAGATGTTTCATATGGATACTGATGATGTTTATCATATTTAGTATTGTGATACTGAGGATGGAATGCTCCGATGTGAGAACCTGAGCACCTATGATATTGATACTGCCTCCACGTACACTTAGCTGTTGTGCTATGGTAGACTAGAAAAGGTCATATATTATTTACAATATGCGAACCATATAGGTCATATATTGGCACTAGGCCAGACCATAAGGGTCATATATTGGCATTGGCCAGACCCTTTTGGTCATTTATGCTCTTGCAAGATGTTGCATTTTGACCTTGTCGGGACTTAATGTATTTATAGTCAATATAGTGCTTTGGTGTTACGGTGGTATGGCAGTGTTACTGGTGATTTGATATATTGGTATAGTAGACTAATTATGATTTCAAGTATGATGAAATTGTATAAGTAGACCATTATGATGTTGTTGATTAAATCTGCATATACTAACCTGATGTTGATTACTGTATTATGTTATGTTCTCTTCACTGGGCTTGTAACTCATCCCCCTCACATTTCAGGAGATGTACTCGAGGAGGAGGAACCTCCATTGCAAGCTTAGGAAGAGAAAGTTGTTGTTGTTGCTTGTATCTCCCACAGATGGGAAATACATTTTCTTTGTTTTGTTTATTGATAAACCAAGTTTTCTATAAGTACCGCATGTGGTACTTATTATCGTCTAAGCATGTATTAAACTGCCATGTTACTGTTAGCAACTCTGGAATAAATATGATTATATTGTCATCATGTTATGGAAATATTTGTTTGTATGATATGTATTGTACATGGGTAGACATATGGTATATGTTTGAGTCCACGTGTGAAGAGCATGTGTGACATTTTATTACTAGGTTTAACTATTCAGCTTGGAGATCCAGCCCAGTTAGAAGTTTAGTTGATTGGAAGTTATAAAAAAAAAATAGTAGCAATCCGGGCCCACTAAACAGGTCGGGTCATTGCACTAACAAATCAATTTCATGGAAAAACTCCAAACAGACTATCACTGCAACGTCTACTATGGAAGCAGAATTTGTGGCATGTTTTGAGGCCATTGTTCAAGGGATGTGGCTATGGAACTTTATCTCAGGACTTGGAATTGTTAATAACATTGCCAGGCCGCTGAGAATTTATTGTGATAATCCACAGCAGTTTTCTTCTTAAAGAACGACAAATACTCTAATGGATCAAAACATATGGAACTAAAGTACTTTGTGTAAAAGAAGAAGTTTAGAAACAGACGGTGTTTAGTGAGCACATCAGCACTCAGCTTATGATAGCAAATCCATTAACAAAAGGCCTACCTATAAAGACCTTTAAAGAACATGCCAATAGAATGAGTGTTGAACGTAACTCATCCTGATGTATTTTATGTTATTGATGTATTTTTGGACTGGTTTATGTATTTATGTGTGATATTTGACACTTGAGTACTTATGTGTGATTGTTTACCACTAATGTTGAGACATGAAAAATGACATTTTTACCCTTGTTATTTGGACTAGTTAGCCTTCAATTATATATATATTAGATACATTTAATGTTGTTTGTTAGTTTTGTAAATAAAAATGGAAAATACAAGAAATCAATCAAAATCAATGGAAAATTGCAAGTTTTGTGCTTAAATTGGAAGACCCAGATTTTTAATAATTAATTTCAAACTACTTTTAGGACTTTTAATGTAAATTGATTAATCTAGATCCAATTATGAAAGTCTAGACTAAATCAATACTTTTAGATTTTAAGTGGTGAATTAATTATTTAATTCTAGAAGAGGCCAGAGTCTGAATTTCAATCCATGGGCCAGAAATCCATTCCAAATGAGCCAAGCGATGCTCCACAGCCAAGCATTGGGTCACAAAGTGGGCCAGGCCAATGTACAATTCCAACTCTAGCAGGACCAAGTCCAAGTTCAAGTCCATGAGCTCAAGTCTAAGGTGTTTATTTAAGGCCCAATTACCCAAATCCAATCCAAAGCCCATACTAAAAAATACACTATAAACCCTAAGTCCACACGCCCAAAGCCTTGTCCCTCTCCCTGTCATCCACGTCATTCATTCCATTTTCTTTAATCCAGACCATCCATTTCATACATAAAATTAGGTAAACCCTAGAGCCACCTTACCTAATCCATTGCATACATAATTCATGTTAGATCTAGGCCATGTATTTCATCCATCATATAAACCAACCTTGAATCTCAACCCTCCATTAGTAACCTTACCATTTATATATTTTATTTTAACCAAATATCCTTAGAACTATTAGATCCAAACCCAAAGTAATCATAGCCATTCATTTAGATCTAGCCCAACTTGGAACCCAAGCAACCCTATCCCAATCCATGCTCATATGCCACATCATACACACCATCTCCTAATCCCTCTCAATCCACACGATTTTTCCATATCTTCTCCACCTCATTCGAATTTCACAACTCAACTCCTTAGCCATGTCATCTCCCATGCATCCAACCATTCATGTATTTCAATTTTTAATCTCATCCATACATTGCATGCATTTCATAAAACCCTAATCCCACATGTGAAATTCGACCATAGCAATTCAATCCCTACATTTTCTCCTTTCTTTGCTTAACTTCAAGAGAACCCTTCCTCCAAGCAACCAAATTCGTGTACCCTATGTAACCCCAGCCTTTTCAACTTAATTTCACATCCATCCATATTCAAGATAATTTAATCTAAGCCCTCCATTCATTACTTAAACCAAGATTAAATCTCAGCCATCCATTCCAAACCAAAGCCTATAAATAGACCACCAAGCCATAGCAAAATTCGAATTTGGTCGTGAGCTGAAGAACATTGGAGCATTGAAAATACAGAGAAGACAAGAGAGAAGGGCTAAACTCGAATTTTACAAAGGAAGATCTATTTTGTAATTTTTATTTTTAATCTCTTTCTTTGATGTATTGTTCCAAGAAGTTGTAATTTTTCCATTTAATAAATTTGAAATAAGCTTTTACAATCCTGGAACATCCAATTTTCGAATTTCACTTATGATTATTTGATTTAATTGTAAGTTTATATTCTTTGTGTTAGTGCCTCGGCTTGGCCAAGACCCTATGTTTGTCAATTCCACCACTCGGAAAGAAGCACTTGCCAGAAGCTTGAAGACCCAAGATGATCAAGAGTAAAGATCATAGTCCATTGGATTGAAGCTCATCGTTATGGCAATCACAAAATATATATTATCGTCATAAATGACTTTAGGTGGTACCCACACCTTAGAGAGGACTATCCCTAGGCTTAGAAGAACAAATGGTTAAATCATAAAAAGCCTAGCGAGAATGCTTGACAGTGAAATAGAAGCAAACTTGGAAATATGAATTATGTTTACTGTCAGCACGACCAGTCTATCTCATCGACCCCTCGGTGTAGTCAGGATCGACCCATCATGGTCGAAGACTGGTCGGCCCAAATGACATAGGTTCTGGAACATTGAACTGTCATTCTGAGTATGCCTCTGATCGATAGTCTCGTATGCACCGACCCCTCAGTGATAGGCTGAAACGACCCCTCATGGTCAAACAACTCCTCGATCAAGATCTTGAGTTCTGAAACTTTGAACTCATGTGGACTCTCGAAGAAACAGACATATCGGAAATAAAAAATCGATTGAGAGTACTAGGACCGACCCCTCGGTAATGGGCGACAAGTCGTTCTAGGTATGACAAGTTTAGGGACATGAAACACTGTCAGCGGTGTTGCCCTTGATCGAGCCTTTCGTATGGACCGACCTATCGATACCATTACTGTCGACACATAGGCGACAACGACATGTCGACCGAGAAAGAATATTACCGTTGGGAGTGCATTATTGCTCAACGATCGGGTTGTTGAACAGTAACATTTCTTGTCACCGACCCCTCAGTACGCCCGACATGTCGGTACATTACCGTTGCTGCAACTGGTTACCTTTGCTATATAAATCAACCTTTATGCAACCAGTTGGTATCCTCCGGACGGATCAGTTGGACCCTCATCTTTATCAGTGAGCTTAACAAGGGCCAACAGAAGGATCACTCTCTCTCTCTCTCTCTCTCACTCTCTCTCGTGCTTACACTAGGGGAATCAAATACAACTAATCAAATGGATTGAGTTGTGAGAGAGAGATGAATGATGAAAACTCATAAACAACCAATCTAAAGATTGAGTTTGAAAGTGAGAAGGAGAGAACCATAAACTAGGAAACCTTTGGTAGAACCAGTTTCCTTGACACCCTGGACTGTGATTGCTAAACGACAACTACAAGGGGGGAGCGTTGGCTTACATGGGTGGGATCTCGAAGAAACACACATCAAAAGCTTCAAAGACAAATGCTTCTTAGTTTTAATTTTATTTAAAACCTTTGTTCTAAATTGGATTAAGGGGAGGTACCCCCGAACCACTACAAAAAAATTCTGGAGCGGTGTCTCCGGTATAGAGGTGGGTGGAACTCCAGGCCAAATGGATAGATGGAATCCCTATTCGACAATGGTGGGTGAAATTCCCAGCCGATTGAGTGATGTGGAATTCCTACTCTAATTGTGAGGGTGTAAGTCCCCGCTTAGTGGATTTTGGGGATAGCTCAATGTTGAGCGAGTCCTAACAGTGGATGTAAGTTGGCTAACCAAACCACTTTAAATTGGTCTTGTGGTGTTTGATCTATGTGTATTTGTATTTAGTATTTAAGTACTCTTCTTAACACACATCACTTTGCATATAATTATCTCATTATACACATTGCGCACAAGCATCGATAATCAAAGTTTATGTAAAGGGTCATAATGTTAGTGTGATCGCTTAATGAAATTATTACACTAAACAAATCTCTTAATAAACATTTCGTTGTACTTTAAATCAAGAAATTTATAAACACCATTAAAAATGGGATTGACCTATTCACCCTCCCCCCCCCCCCCCCCCCCTTCTTCTCTCGGGTCAATCACGATGTTATAGCACATTGAAAATGAGAACTTTCACTTTGTTTAATTAAAAGAACATAATGAAATAGTTAGGACTTAGATTTCATTAAATTCAAATCTAAGGTTCCAATGGGACATAATGAAATAGTTAGACTTTAGATTTAATTGTTTTAAATATAAGGACCTAAGGTTTGATTCATTAAATTTAAAGGATATGGATTTTAATCTTAATGAATGACATGAAATGAGATTTGGACTTTTACGCGAATTCCAGCTCTAGATCTCCTATTTATTAACTTTTTTAATATAATGTTTGATGAGGGCTGTGTAAATTATGCATTGTTTTGTTATTTCATTTACTGTAATTGTCAATTTATTTCCGTTGTTTATTTTATTTTGTTATGTCTTTTATTTGATTAATTTTATTTGTTCAAATCATTGTACTTGTTCATTTGTTGTAAATTCAATTTTATCATGTTGTTTATTTTATGTGTAAATCCACTCTCTCTCTCAAGATTCTTTAACTAAGATTGGACATCTAGATATTTTATTCTTAACCTTGTAATTTTAAATGGAGATGAGGACTATCTAATTTCACCATTATCATAAAAGGAAGAAAATTTTAATGGATCTAATTTGGAATTGTTAATATGATTTTAAAATTTTGTTTTCTTTAGATCTAAGTTAACTTAAAATTCTATGTTTTAGAACTCTTTTTTAAAATGTTAATTCTATTTCATAAAACATCTCTCTTTAAAAGGGTATCAATTTAATTTATTTGATTTAAACATTTATTGTAACACCCCGGATTTTCCTTAGCTTATAAATTTATTGATGAACCCACTTGGATTGCAATTTAACTGAATTTGAGATTAAAAAGTTGAAATAGACATTAGATGGGCAAGGAAATGGGTCAATTACCCAATTAAGACCCAATGGGTCATAGGTGATCTTGATTTAAAAATAATTGATAAATTAGATCATCATACATAAATTACATGATAAGAGGGGATAATGGAATTAATATAATAAAATAAAATGGTATATGGAAGTTTGGAAATAATTGGATAAATTTAGTTAAGTTAATTGAATTTGGATAAGTTAGTGCATTTAATGCATTAAAGTCCACCTCATCAAGTGAGGTAGCATTGCCATGTGGCATTCATGTCATCACATGGAAGCCAACTAAGCAAGGATGCCACGTCATCAAATGAGGTGGAAAGTAAAATTGAGGTGGCATACAAGTGGAGATGACACATCAAGTGACTTAAAACATGTTTGATGTATTTTTTTAAGAAAAACCCATCCTCAAGGTGATGTAGGACGGAAAGGAGATAAAAGGGAAGAACAATGATAGGGCTGCAACTCGGGTCGGGCGGGTCGGGTTCCTTAACACCCAACCCGACCCAAGTTGATATATATAGAACCCGACCCGAATTCTCAACCCGAACTTTACAACCTGACCCGACCTGAATTCCAACCAGAATTCTGACTCGACCCGCATTCTGAACCCATTTTAGCCTAATTTTAGCCAAGTCGGGTCGGGTTGTGTCGAGTCGGGTTGGATTAACTTGTAAAATCCTCAATCCGACCCGTCCCGAATTACATGCGGGTTTTATCTTCTCAACCCAACCCGATTCTTTGATCCGAAATTCTCAACCTGACCTGCATGATTTCTCTGATCGGGTCATGCGGGTCAAGTCAAAACCCGACCCGAGTTGCAGCCCTAAAACAAAGAATCCTCATCCTGAGCTCTTATTCTCATGGAATTAAGGAGAGACAATAGGTGAAAAATCATCCATTTAATATTATCAAGGTTCTGCTACAACAGATATCCCAAACAATCTAGTTGCTCGTCATTGAATAAAAGCCAGAAACTAAGCCTTCTAAGAAAAGGGATGGTCGTATTTTTAAGATGATGTTTTTTAAAAAAAGTTTTATTAGACTTGAAAAGTCATGAATTTTAGACATCTAAATATCCAATTAAAATAAGGTCACTTTTGGATGAACGTTTAATCCTACAGTAAGATCAACTAAAAGTGGGTTGAAATTGAGTAGAGAATCAAGTGGAAGTGGGTAGAGAGGTGTGAGAAGAGCGTAATGACCTTGGTGGGCTCCACATGGGGCTCCAAATAGAGGATTTTAAGAGGTTTTGCTAAGATGAATCTAATATTAAGCTACCACTTTTGCAAATTAGAAATTTTGAGCATTAAAATCGATTGATATAGAAATATTGACCTTAAATCTTGTCATATTATGTACTATTCATTTATACGCAATATAATGAGTTTTTCATATTGATGTATGAAAATTTGATAATTATTATTATTAGAGTTATTTATCTTATAAATATATTTGAAAACTTTATCTATTGGTCAATTGTTAATCTAACACCCATAAAATTGGATCTTACAATATTGGAGTTGCAACAATAAACACTTACCAATCAGATATATTTATAGTTAATTCATCTTTAATTAGAACGAAACTTATTAATTAGAAATCTAAACTCTTAAAATTGATGGTTCAGTCCTTACACTTGGGTGTGTTTGGATTGAGAATAAAAAATTTAGAGGATCCATTGGATATTCTGTTCCGAAAAGATTCTCCTACTATTTATTCAACAACCATAGATGCACCAACCATAGATGAAAAGGTGCATGAGAAAAGTATTTTTCATTTGATAAATATATGTATGATTAAATTACCATATAATTGACGATGTTTGATGAGCCCACGTAATTATGAAAGTTCACTGCAGAGACCACACCTCTAAAATTATTCATAATTTAAATGGATTCAAGTAAAAATCTTTGATTTGACTCATTAACTCTTTAGAAATATGAGCCACCGAAGAATATCAAATAGATTCTTAAATTTGATATTTTGCTTGTAAAAAGCATAAAAAAAAAATAAGCAACTATAATAAATAAGAGATAATGAAGTATAAAGCGTTGGTTTGATGGTCAAAATATCTGCCTCATAAAGTGAGAACTTGTGCTCATCTAACGGGTCACTTCCCGTAGATTTAACCGTTATGTGGATAGAGAGGTTTACACATACTTGTGAGATAAGTCTCATTTCCAATATGAGATGGAAACACGAGTCTCATTTCCAATATGAGATGAAAACACTCATGTTATCTAAAAAAACAAGGGAGCACTTACACACACCCAGAAATTCTGCCTCTACACATCCGAAATCAGATTTTCGGATGAAATTACAATTTTACCCCCGAATTTCCAATCATTCGAATGAATGCCCAGTTCATTTTAGCATTCTTTCGAATGAATGGGCTGAGCAGTAACACGGAATACTGTTCAGCCCCATTCATTCGAATGAATAGTAAAAAAATGGTCACAATTCCTTCCATTCATTCGAATGAGCGAAACGTTGATTCGTTCATTCCGTCATTCGATTCATTTGAATCATTCGAGTTTCGTTCATTCCGTCATTCGAATCATTGATTTGAATGATTCGAATGGACCTTCAGTTCAGTTCAGTACATAATATTTTTTTTTTTAAATTTTAAACTTATTTTTTAAGTATTGTTTATTTTTAAAATTTTTCAAATTGAATATCCAGACTAATTACGATAATCTGATAAAAATACTTTAAGACTTCAAGGTCTTTTGACACTCCTAAATATTTAAAACACAGTATTTTACAAATAAGGGTATCACTAGGGTGTGCCAAAAATACATTTAGGAGTGTCAAAAGACCTTGAAGTCTTAAAGTATTTTTATCAGGTTATCGTAATTAGTCCGGATATTCAATTTGAGAAATTTTAGAAACACACAATGCTTAAAAAATAATGTGCATAGTGTATTAAATAATAAAATCTCCTTTAAAATTTTAAAGTTGTTTTTTAAACACTGTGTATTTTCAAAATTTCTCAAATTGAATATCCGGACTAATTACGATAACCTAATAAAAATACTTTAAGACTTCAAGGTCTTTTGACGCTCCTAAATATATTTTTGGCACACCCTAGGGATACCCTTATTTGTAAAACACTATGTTTTAAATATTTAGGAGTGTCAAAAGACCTTGAAGTCTTAAAGTATTTTAATCAAATTATCGTAATTAGTCTGGATATGCAATTTGAAAAATTTTAGAAATACACAATGCTTTAAAAATAAGTTTAAAATTTAAAAAAAAAAATATTATGTACTGAACTGAAGGTTCATTCGAATCATTCGAATGAATCGCATGACGGAATGAACGGAACTGGAATGATTCGAATGAATCGAACGACGGAATGAACGAATCAACATTCTGCTCATTCGAATGAACGATTCATTCGAATGAATCGTTCATTCGAATGAATAAAAGGAATGGTGACCATTTTTTTACTATTCATTCGAATGAATCATCCATTCATTCGAATGAATGGGGCTGAGCAGTATTCTGTGTTACTGTTCAGCCCATTCATTCGAATGAATGCCAAAATGAACTGGGCATTCATTCTAATGAATGCTAAATTGAACTAGGCATTCATTCGAATGATTGAAAATTCAGGGGTAAAATTGTAATTTCACCCGAAAATCTGATTTCGGGTGTGTAGAGGTAGAATTTCTGGGTGTGTAAGTGCTCCCAAAAATAAATGAGAGATAATGATCCCATCATATATGATAATAATGAAGATGGCCTGTAATATTTAGCTAAAATTTGACACTTAGCCCTTGCAATCCACCAATACATTGTTATATATGCGAGATAGAAATAAGATTAATTATCCATCGTGTGAGAAGATTTAAACAAATGTATCTAGGTCTAAGGTTCATAAAATTATACAGATAGATGGTGTTGCTGAAGGGTGATAATTGAGAGAGGAAAAATAGTTAAGGAATGGTTGGGGAGAGATCTGACAGAAGATTTTCTACTGTTGTTTGAGGTCATCAATGATTTCCACTCCTCTGATAGAAAAGGGGATCACAGGAAACCTATTTTTCATAATATGTTAACACAATACAAGTTAAGAAAGAATTTGGTTAAAATATTAAATTTGCCCATAATTTTTCAAAAATAGACTCACTCAATATGCATTTCTTATAAAATTTTAAGTTTTTTGAAAATGCTCAAATTCCCATTTTGAAAACTTTGTCCCATTGCATAGGGTTCAACCATTTCAAAACTAATTAGAAATTATATATGTTTTTTTTTTGTTTTGGCTTTATTACTCATTAAAGGTGGAATTCTAGGAGCCAACCCACTAATTGAAATTGAACCCAATCTAGAAAAGGGTTTGAGCCTTGGTGTGAAGTATTTTAATTTGTTTAATAAGTAAATTGATATTATTTAATTTTTCATAAAACATGAAAACTCACCATTAATTATTTTTCATCAAAAAATGAAAATGTCACCATAAATTTCCTTCGTTTATGATAAAGTTACCATTAATTTTCCATAAAAGAATGAAAAGTCACCATTAATTATTTTCCACCAAAAAACAAAAATATCACCATAAATTTCCATCATTTTTGAAAAGTCACCATTGTTTTTCCATCAAAAAATAAAAAGTCACCATTAATTATTTTCTATCAAAAAACGAAAATGTCACCATAAATTTCCATCATTTTTTTATAAAGTCACTATTAATTTTCCATAAAAAAAGAAAAAGAAAAGAAAAGCCACCATTAATTATTTTCCATCAAAAAACGAAATGTCAACAAAAGTTTTCATCTTTTTTATAAAGCCACCGTTAATTTTCCATCAAAAAATGAAAAAGTCACCATTAATTATTGTCATCAGTCTCTCCATAAGCATTAATTTCCATCAATTTTGATTAAACAAAAGAAGAATGAAAACAAAACCAATTATAAAAAAACAAATATCGATTTTCCATCGATTTTTTAATTTTTATTTTTTTTAAATATAAAAAACCAAATATCAACTGATATCATGACCATATTATGTTGAAATATCACAGATATTTTGTGGGACCAATAGATATATATAAGCCAATACAATATGCATCAATCAATATTTAATCCTTAGGAACCAAAACAACAATTCTCATAATCAAATTTTAAAAATAAAATAAATTATTTATTCTCATTTAATAAATATATTAACCTGATTGAACCTGCTTGATAGATGAACGATTTTACAATTGTAAATCTTTAAAAAGAATATTGAAAGAAATCATAATATTTTTCTTAACTTGAAACTATTACTTTTTCATATAATGAAAACAACTTAAAACTTTTAATAAGTTCTTTAAAGAGTCTTTTGTCTTAATTTAAGAAACGGAACATTTATTTTAATCTACCCATGTCAAAATTGAAGCTTAACATAATTTTTACCTACTCTAAGTGTAGTTTAATTGATTGCTTTCCATTTAAGAAAATGAGATATTGTGGATTCGAACTCTCATGATTTAACTTTAGTGTAGAGGTATATATCTGAGCTGATTTTTTTTTGGTGACCGAGATGATACGTACAGCATCTACTGTATTAGTGAGGAAATCTCGTCGAAATCGATGAATACAAATTTGTACATCGATATTGTTGTTAAAAAAAAATCAAGAAGAGGGATACCGACGGAGATTGGCATGAATCTAGATCCGATATAAGCCGATATCACGTAAAGTGGCTAGGGTTAGTGGGCTCCCGCGGTCTAGGTCTAGAAGTCTAAAAATGTAATTTCCTCATCGTTTAAAGTATAGCCTAGCTGCCGTTCCTTCCTCTGCTACTCCCTCAACAGTCCTAGCCCTACAGAGTCGTTCCGCAGCCTTTCCTCTCCTATCCCTCCTTCCTTGTTTGATTTCTCTCTGCTTCCTTGTTTGATTTCTCTCTGCAATTCGAGCAACTCGCCTTTCGATCGATTGTACGAAATACGGCATCCCCAGTGAGGTAAATGCAGGCCGTGGTTGCCTTTTCTTCTCTTTCCTTCATTTAGGCTATTATTCTTGGCAATACCAGATTGTTCTTAGCTGCCGGCAATATCCCTTGTCTCTATTTGCAGTTTCTAAGATAACAAAGGCTACAACACCTTTTCTTCTCCTTTTATTCTTTTGAAATCTTACACCATGATATGTTGAATTCTGAGTAAAAATTATGCATACTTTTTTGTGTTTTTTTTCTTTAAAACATATATATATATATAATTTTATTCAATTGTGATGTTGGAATCCATGAATATGCCTTTTTTTTTCTGATTCGTTTCCACGAGACACTTTGATTTCATGAAGTTTCAATCTGAAATGTCTCAAATATTTGTTCAATACCCGGGTTGGGCCAACATCGGGTTGAGTCGGGCCAGAAATTTGGGTCGGGTTGAGCAATTTGGGTCAGCAATTCAGGTCGGGCCCGGGGTAAAAAAATCGGCCGGGCCGTTATCCCGGCCGATATATCGGCCGAACTTTTTCTCTCTCCTCCCCGTTTTTTTTTTTTTTAAAAAAAAAAAAAAAATCCAAAAAAATTACAGCAAATGCAGAAAATTATGAGCTTATTGAATATGTAATTTTTTCATAAAATATCGAACATTTACATCTTCTAATATATTTTTGAAGTTACGATAGTGAGAAATTATATAAATAGTAATAAAATGGTGAAAATTACAAAAAGAAATAAAATAAAAGGAAAAAATTTCATCCCTTTAAAAGAAGTTATTATACATTAAATAACAGCAAATAAAAAAAGTTCATGTATTATTTTATAGGTTTTACCATTTTCTAACATTTATATATCATAGTCCATAGATAATAATGAAATAATTACAAAAAGAAATAAAATAAAAGGAAAAAATTGCATCCTTGTAAAAGAAGTTAGTATACATTATATAACAGCAAATAAAAAAATTTCATGTATTATTTTATAGGTTTTACCATTTTCTAACATTTATATATCATAGACCATAGATAATAATGAAATAATTACAAAAATAAAGAAAATAAAAGGAAAAAATTTCATCCCTGTAAAAGAAGTTAGTATACATTAAATAACAGCAAATAAAAAAATTTCATGTATTATTTTATAGGTTTTACCATTTTCTAACATTTATATGTCATAGTCCATAGATAATAATGAAATAATTACAAAAAGAAATAAAATAAAAGGAAAAAATTTCATCCCTGTAAAAGAAGTTAGTATACATTAAATAACAACAAATAAAAAAATTTCATGTATTATTTTATAGGTTTTACCATTTACTAACATTTATATATCATAGTCCATAGATAATAATGAAATAATTAAAATAAGGAGTAAGTGAATGTAAAAAATGTTGCTGTAAATTTTAACATGTTAGTAACAGTAACTAAGAGCAAATGAAAAATGTTCATCTATTATTTTATAGGTATTATCCTTTTCTAACTTTTTTTTTCATTTATGCTATTTTATGTTGAAATAGTTAACAAAAATGAATAAATAAATGAAAAAAAATAGTAACTAACAAAGTACACAAAAACTAACTACAGATACATTAAGATGGAAAAAAAATTATAATACCTATATAAAGCTTTTATTACTACATATCTTATTTAACTTCAAGCATTTTTTAACTTCTTTTATGTTATTTTTGGCTAAAAAAATTAAAATAAAATACAGATAAATCGAAATAAATTACAAAACTTACAAGATCAGTAGATCTGTAAATGAAGAAGCCTTTGAACGGTCTGGATCGTTCGGTTTCAAACAAATCCGGGTCGTTTAGAACTTACTTAAATCAAGTAATGAAGAGTGCAATTTTTTTGAAAGATAAATAGTAAAATCTGATTTTCTCTTTGAAAATAAGGTGTGAAATTTGAGATGTAGGTGAATGGTATTTATAGGAAAAAATTGGACCGGTTCGATTTTTTGGATTTAAAAAAAATAATAAAATATTCAGGCATGCCGGACCAGCCGAATCCTGCAGTCCGCTGTATACAGAGATGTGATGGGGAGAAATTGGTTGACAGGTGAGATCTCGTCCGAGATCTCGCCCGATATATCGGACATGAGATATCGTCCGATATATCGGTAAAATATCGCCGAACTTGAGTTGGGCCAGGCCCGAGATTTACCGTTTTCAGGAGGAAAAAACGGCCGATTCGGCCCAAATTCGGCCCAGATTCGGCCGAGATTTGGACCGATATATCGGTCATCTCGGCCGATATTTATTATGAAAAAAAAGTTTTTTTTTTTTAAAAAAAAAACAAAAAACTGAATTTTTAAAATTCGGCCGATATGATGACCGATAATTCGGTCAAAAATTCGGACATATCGGCCGAATTTTTTTTTGTACGGCCGATACACACAGTATCGGCCGATATTTTGACCCCTGGGTCGGGCTCAATGACTCCCCTGAGTTTCAGCCCTAATTCTTCATACATACAATACTTATGTTGTGGTTCTCTCCAACTGTTCGATAAAATGCCAACATGAGGAATCATGATCATCACCTGCTCTCTGCACTTTTGAACTTGATAGAATTAGAATACTTTATGGTAAAATTAGAATAATTACTAATCTTGAAGGAAGGATCTTATGAATGAGCGGTGCTCTCCAACTGTTTGACAAAATGGCCATGTGAGAAATCACAACTCTTAAACTGCACTCTTCACCTTCAAACTTGATTGAGTTGTTAATCTTGGAGGAATCGTGACCATTGCCTGCTCTTTGCTCTCTTAAACTTGATCAAATTACTAATTAACTGATCTTATGCACAAGACCTAAACCATGTTATAGGTGGTTCTTTACTACTGCTTGATAAAATGCTGACATGAGAAATGATGACCCTTAACTGCTTTATGCAGCTTTACACTTGATGGAGTCACTAATCTTGGAGTAATTATCTTATGCAGGAGATGTTATTCCCGTATCTGTATCACTCATTTTGAAAAGCATACATATTAAATTTTCGATATTCATAAATGGGTGGTGTAGAGGCAGGGACTGGTGGTCTTCATTTCATTACATTCTGTTTACTGTGTAGAGATTATCTATAGGTTCTTTAATATGCCCGTTGAATGCATGCAAAAGAAAGTTCTTTTCTGAAAAAAAAAGAAGCATTTTAAATCAAAATAGTTGATTTCATTAATATTGTTGGCTAAAAATTGTTGTTTTATTTTTTGAAGGGTTACCAAATAAAATATCATTAATCAAGGAAAACAGTACAAAGCTGTATGAAATCTCCAATAGTCATAGGAGATCAAAAAAAGAAAAATACAGAAGATCACATCTTTCCACTCATTTTACTAAGAAATGTGCTACTCCATTTGTTATCTTCTAACTTGCTTGAAAATGGTGTCCTTTACTTTGCAAAGCCTCCTTATTTCCTTAAAGATGGAGATCATTTTCCATGGAAGTTTCTTCTTCCCCCTTGCCCAAGCAATTACATTTCTAGAGTCTCCCTCAATTACCCCTCCTCTCTCTCCCAATGTCATTCCATAATTCTAGTGCAAACCTAATTCCCAATAACTATGCCTCATTTTAGTCCTCAATTCTAAGAGGAGCAGAAAAAACCTACCTTCATTGCCCCTTCTCCATCATGTACCGTGCCTCCCACCCTTGCAAGGCTTGGTACCTCTGGTAGCCTCATCCACATTAACTTAAAGCAATCTACTGCAAGGGGTTTCAATTTTTCTACCGGCCTTTCTGTCCCATGAACCCCTGTAAAACAATTAACCCATCTTATCCACATATCCGAAATAGAAATCTCCTTAAGCTCTTTACTAATTACTAACCAACTAAACCACCTTCGTCTCACTTTATCTCACACGTCATCCACTGAGTTTTGACTCCCTTAAAAAATTCTGGTATTTCTCTCTTTGTTTTTAAGGAAAGTGCCTTCCTTTCAGTGCTGCCAAATGAAGCCGATGCATGTAAGGAACGTATTATCCAAGGTGACCCTTTTTAACGAAATATGGTTTAACCCATTTATATTTTTGGTTTAGATGGTTATTTTTTCAAGAAAATACTTTCTTCATGCATCCAAATGGAGCTGTAACCATCTACGATTTTCCTTAAGGGCTATATGGATTTAAATTCCATAAAATTAACAGAAACAAGAAAGTAGTTTTTCCCATGAATGCATCATGTGCTGTTTAGTTATCTAGATGCAATTCCCAGGGAAGTAGTTGTTTCATTACTTAGAAGTTCCAGCGTCGCTACAATTTGGAGGTGGGGTGGGGTGGGGTTGTGCTGGATTGCATATTCTTGGAAATCCAAAGTCTTGAAATGTCCATAATTTAGGTTTCAGGTCTAGCCAATCACCTTAAATTACAATTTCTTGAAGATTTTGAATTCCAAGAAAATAGAGGTTGATACAAAATATAAAAAACCACGGGGTGCCTCTTTAATGGAAAATTAGAACATGGGTTGTGTACTGGAATTTCACAGGAAGATTGGTTACCATCCATTTCCAATGCAACATGTTTAACAAAAAATGACACCAGACTTGAAAGTTGAAACAAAAGCTGGGAGGATTCCCAGATTTTTCCCATCCATTGACTACCCTGTTCTCAACTTTAAATTCTGTGAATCCAAACATTGAAAATCTGTTGGAGTGTTATTAGGTTTTGCGAATTTCATGGCACAAATCCATGCAGCTACCAAATTTTCAAGAGATTGATGTAACAAACTAAAATTATTTCACTGCTTTTATATTTGAATTAAAGACATGAATTGCATGATGGCAAAATTGGATTCAAGTACTCCCAAACAAAGATTACAGTTACAGTTATCTTGCTTTTTGAATTCTGTTTGCATGTATATTACCTTTTGAACTCTGGTAACACAATGAGGTATGGTAACATGGATGCTCATTCACTCTCGTCTTTGTCAAGGAAACTCAATAAAAATCCACTTACAATTTGTCTCGCAATTGCATTTGGAATGAAACGACAGAGTCGTCCATCAATGTATGCAAGTAAACCTGACAAGGTAAATTGCCCAACATCCCATTTGCGGCTGTTCTTCCATTGCTTCTCCTCAAAGCCAGATGCAACAACCATCTTGCTACCTGTACCTTCCATTCCCAACTTTCCCTTCCATTTGATGCCACCTATAAATTTATTGGCTTGCTTCTCAGCATTGGATGGCAAAACTCACAAATAGGTTTCACACAAATTCAGCACCGATGGTCCAAGTTTCCACTCCTGCAAAAAAAATTATTTGACAAGGATATTTATCTGAAAAAACTTACCTGACCCGATACTGTCTGATTGAAAATGGGATCGTGTATGCAATAAAGAGATGGGGCATGCTACAAACGAGCTGTTACCCTCCTGATTGAAAATGGGTCAATGATTCTCTCCAGATAAATACATCAGCTTTCAATCTATTTTGGTATTGGCAGTTGAAAAGATTGAGAGGAAATATAAGATGTTTAATTATAGCATATACTTAGTCCAAGAACTTATAAGAAGGGTCCCACAATTGGTTTTGTCCTATTCGTGGAATGGGTACATTGCATTTGGAGAACCAACTCAATTATCCCCTCACAACCAACACATCAGATAAATGCAGCGTTATGATTACAGTAACAATTCAAATGATATAAGGTGGTTTATCTGCTAATCTTGATGAAGACAAGGTATGGATGTTAGATAAATGAATAAATTACACTAGTAAACAAAAATCTTCTAATGATGTTCCTAAATTTTTTGCAGCGGTCATATTATCATATCATTGCATTTGTTCCACTAATTACAAGTTAATAACAAAGATGCTATTTAGATATGATAGTGTAAAAGAACAATTGCTGAAGCTCTGGTCTGGTTTTATTATTATTATTATTATTATTATTACTATTATTATTACTACTATTACATCTATTGTTGTTGTTGTTATCTGTTAACTAGATGTACTTGTATTGGTATCCATATGGGTTTCAACAATCGTTATGGAAATTCAAGCAATGCACCCAAAATGGCATGTTAGATTTCACTACTTTGTTCCCTTGTTAACCATATACCCAAGGACAACCATTGGAACTTCGTAGTTCGTACTTCGTACACTCTAATTAACTGAGATTAAGACTTAACATGCACTTTATTTTTTAACTCACACTGAATCGATTATCCATTTGCTCTTCTGTGTAGGTTTCTCTGCGTCACAACTTCTTGGGTTTTTTTGCAAACCTGGTGATCAGATCAATCGGTCTGCTAAATGTCCAAGAAAAGGGTCATCATTGTCACTATCAAATCTTCTATTGGAGCCTTTTCAAGGATAAGACCCTCTTCCCACAATTTGCTAGCTTCTGTAAAATCTCTAACTTCCATCAGACACGCTAGCACTGCTGCTGCTGAAAATGCATATTCTCAATCAGACCCTCATATTGCTAGAGATGACCCTGCACGCAGCCCAAACTGGTTTCAGGGAGAGAATTTTATGGGTGCTCAGCAAAACCCAAATGGGTATTACACTGACATCCCTAGAAATCATGAGTGGGATACTTGCAGAGAAAATCCTAATGAGTTTGGGCACAACCCAGGTGGGTTTTATGGAGAGAACCCTAGACAAAAGTTTCAGCAGAATCCAAGTTGGATGAACAGAGAAAACCCTATACAAGAATTTCAGCAGAACCCAACTGGGGTTTACAAAGAAAACCCTGGGCAACAATTTCAACAGAATAGAAGTGGGTTCCATTCTCCGAATTCCGTAGTTTCTTTGCAAAGCCCAAATGGGTTTTACAGAGATAACCAACCTAGAGAAACTCATCAAAACCATGGTGGCTATTACAGAGAAACCCCAACTAGAGAAGATTTTCACCAATATGCTAATGGGCATAACCAAGCAAACTCCCGAAGATATGTTTTTAATCAACATCCTAATGGGAGTTACGAAGAATACCCTAGAGAACCCCTTCAGCAGCAGAATCAATTTGATTTTAATGGAGGCAACACTAGAGAAGATATTCAGAAGAAATTTGGTGCCTCTTACGGACAAAGCCCAGCAGAATTTCAGCAAAATTTGAATGGGTTTCATGGAGAGAACCCAATTCAACATCAGCAAAATCCTGTTGGGTATTCACGAAAATTTCCTAGAGAGTTTCAGCATAATGCTAATGGATGTTACCGAGAGAATGCCAAAGAAGATTCCCAGCATACTTCAAATGGGTACTCCATGGAAACCCCAAGAGAATTTCAACAAAACCAAATTGGATATCAGAAAGAAATGTATGATGCTAGTTATGGGGGTACTGCCAATCCGAATGTTGAAGCATCTGAATCAGTTGGCAGTAGTGGGTATAAGGGAACAGTTGATGAGTTTGATGGTTTTTGCAGTGAAGGCAAGGTGAAGGAAGCCATAGAAATTTTAGATTTGATTGAGAAACAAGGAATTGTCCTTGACTTGCCACGTTATATGCAATTGGTGAAGCTATGTGGTGATACACAATCTCTAGAAGAAGCAAAGGTCATTCATAGCCGCATCTCAAGGTCTATGACTAAAGTTGAAGTTAGAGTTAACAACAAGATCTTGGAGATGTACTCTAAATGCTGTTCAATGGACGATGCTTACCAACTCTTTAAGACAATGCCTGAGAGGAATTTGACCTCTTGGGACACCATGATAGCAGGTTTTGTTAGCAATGGACTTGCTGAGGAAGCTATTGATTTGTTCACAGAGTTCAAGAGAGTAGGTCTGAAGCCTGATGATCGCCTTTTTCTTGCCATTTTTTCTGCATGTGGTGTTCTTGATGCAGTCGATGAAGGAATGTTGTATTTTGAATCAATGAGCAAGGATTATGGTATAGTCCCTACAATAGAGCATTACATGGGTATTGTGGATATGCTTGGACAAGTGGGGTATTTGGATGAAGCGTTAGAGTTCATTGATAAGATGCCGATTGAACCGAGTGTGGATGTTTGGGAGACTTTAATGAATCTTTGCAGAGTACATGGAAACATAGAAATCGGGGATCGTTGTGCTCAGCTTGTTGAACAATTAGACCCCTTGAGACTAACAGAGCAGTCAAAGAAAGGTCTTCTGCCTGTGAAGGCTTCAGATCTCACAAAAGAGAAAGAGAAGAAGCTGTCTGCACAGAATTTTCTCGAAGTTAGAAGTAGGGTGCATGAGTACAGGGCAGGAGATACATCCCACCCCGAGAAGGACAGGATTTATGCACTGTTGAGTAGTTTGCGTGGGCAAATGAAGGAGGCTGGCTATGTGCCCGATACAAGATTTGTACTGCATGACATAGACCAGGAATCGAAAGAGGAAGCTCTGCTCTCTCACAGTGAGAGACTGGCTACTGCCCATGGCCTTATTAGTAGTGCTGCTTGCGCACAGATCCGGATTATTAAGAATCTCCGTATATGCGGTGATTGCCATAGTGCATTGAAGATCATATCTAAGATTGTTGGTAGAGAACTCGTTGTACGAGATGCAAAACGGTTTCACCACTTCAGGGATGGGCTGTGTTCTTGCAGGGACTATTGGTAAAAGATACCTTCCATCCATTGTGATTGGCTCAATCTGACTTTATAGAGAACTGTGGGCACCGGGAGCTTGAATGAGACATAGCTTACACCCATGTGATTATTCTTACTATTTATCTTGTTTATGTACGAATGAGTTATTCTTCCATTGTTCTAGCTTGGAGCAATGGCAGATGTTTCTGGTTGACAATTCAGTGCAGGTATTTTCTTACTTTGGTTTCATGGGATGTTAGAGAAACGTGACAACATGACATGAATAATACTTGCAACTGATTATATGTGATCAACACACCTATTTTTCTTCATCACCATCATCTTCTTTTGAACCTACCTTTCTGCATTTAAATGTAAAGGATCAGATTCCACCAACTCTTACTTTATCAAAAATGAGTTTCTCTTCATTGAGGAAAGTCTCCGAGGGTTAGGGCTTCCTTGGCAACTTCATCGCCCCCTTTCTTCTCCATCCAGAACCCAAAACCCATATCACCTTCCGTCTCTCCCTTCGCTAGAGCAAAACTGGCAAGAGGGAGGACTGTAGATCCTTTGCCTGTCGACCCGTTCATCCTGTCACTGCAAGATTTCAGTCCTCCCCTTTTTCAGTTGAGCTTCCCTACCTCACCGACGGGCCATCGGGAGAGTCCCTGTCATTCCTCTTCTGCTGACGCCTTTGTTGCGTCCTCTGCTGCCCTACTGCATTATCTCTGCATCTCAACCGTCACAGCCACCCTGCCGTCGATCCTCCATTGCCTACCACCGTCCCTCATGCCATTGCTCACTACCCAGGTTCATCCACCGTCCTTCCTTCCCCTGTCACTGCCTTTTGCCTCCTCTCCCCTCAATTCTTTTCTCCCTCTCCATCTCCCTGTTCCCATTCGCACGGTGGCCCCTCTGTTTCCCTCCACCACTTCCCTCAGATCCAGCTCACCATCACCCAACACAACCCTTCACTGTCCTTCCCTTCTCCAACCTCCACATCCTGATCACCAACACAGATCCAGTCGTTCCTGTAACCAGCTGTCCTTGAAACCCCTGATCTCCACATACTTTTGTCTGGGTTGCAGATTTGCATCGCTGGACGCCTGCAGCCGGCCCTTCGTATTGGCCATGTGCCCATCATTTGATTCCTTATCCAACATTTCCGTCGGGGTATCTCCAGTTCTTGTTGCTCTCCTTCTCTTCCGTCACCAGCTAACCTACCTGCTGCAGTGCATTTCGGTCTTCTGGTGGCTCCTCGACAATTGAAGCGTCCTTCCTGTTCCCTCCACTTGTGACTGAAAGTGGATCTCCATGTGACGCTCTTCACATTGAGAGTCTTGTCCTCTCTCCTGGACCTAGTCTGACTGCTCATGTTGGACCTGTTCTTGATCCAACCCAGATGCCATCATTTTTTTCCCTGACATGAGGCATGTCCAGAGTTCAGGATTGTACGGCTTTCCCTGATAGAGCCATGTCCAGAGTTCTGGATTTTAGTAATTTATGTTTGAATATAGCAATGTATCATATTATTATTGTATTATACTAATATTACGTCTCAAAATGGTTCAAAGTAGTCTGATCCAACGTTAAATCTAATTGAACTAAGTTGTAATAAAAGTAGTTTATTTAACTACTCTACTTTGAAAACATTGATCATTAGAAAAAAATTGGGTTGAATTATGCAGGCAGTAGAAATGTGATGGGCAAGGAAAATGAAGTATCAGAGGTGAGGGACGAGACAATGAGAGGGAAGAAGATTAATATTGTGCTGTGTTTAAAGAAAGGAATGGTGTAGAAATCATGATGATAATAATAATAATACCATTGAAGTACACAAGACCTTTGACGTCTTTTGCTGCGGGTGTTGTACTCATGACCTTTGACGTCTTTTGCTGCGGGTGTTGTTCTCATGTTATCAAAAAAAAAAAAATTCAATGTGAATCAATTATTAATAGTATTGCTATCGCCATGATATTAGTGGAACAAATGAATAAGATTCATTATCAGTTTATATTTATTTTGTAATTTCTTCACTCGCTTGCTTGAAATTTCAAAATAGCAATTATGTCTTAAAATTTCAGCAACATTAATATTATATCGGCAGAATCAATCAAATAGTCTGGGCTTGGGCCCTGGCATAGACGATAGATACTATGGCAGTTTAGGCCAATTTTTGGCCCCAACTTGTTTAGAACGAATTTTGGCCTGACTTAATATAGTTAGTATTTCTGATATATATATATATATATATATATATATATATATATATATATATATATATATATATATATAACCAAATGCCCATGTTATATGCATGGGTATCCGACAAATATCAATCCAAATTTTGAATTTCAATCAATATTTGTTTCACAGTACCTACTAAAGTACATAACATACATAAGCCGATGTAGGAAGGAAATGATGAAGAGCACAAAAAGATTAAGAGATGGGTGATGAGGCATAGTTGAGTTGAGGGGCTGCCCAATGACTAGGCGTCTAGACCAGTGGTCATTGGGCGTGGGTTTGCTCTCTATGTCCAGTGATCGATTCCTGGTGCTATCACCTGATTTAATGGGGTCGCTTGCGTCGGCTTATAGGTGCGAGCGTCAGTAAATTAGTCTTGTTGGGAATAATACTTCAGAGTATGCCCTTACTAAAAGAAATATGAAAATCTTCAAAAATCAAGTGACACATACACATCAATTCTAACAAACCAAGAATGAGATGCAAGGTGGAGTGACTCAAAGTAAAGATTAATTTAGATTTCCTCATTTATAATTTTAGTAGATAAATAACTTCCAAAAATTGACTTCAAAAGTTAACCTTTCGATATTGGAAATCTACTGGAATAGGAAATCATTGAGAAGAGACTAAAAAATAGACTAAACAAAATCCTCTTTTGGATATTGTAAAGCTATAAACATGGAAAACCAATAACTAGAGGTCTGAAAATTAACTCCAAAAAACATCCCATAAACATTGGAAACCAATAATTAGAGATTCAAGAATTAATTAAAAATAATCCTCCTTCAATGTTGGAAATTGGTGAACATAAAAATTCTTTATATATATTAGAAAGACAAACACTTGTCTATGCCACACCACCACCATATTCTAGCTCATGATTAAGTTTAACAAGACAAGTGTAGTCCTTCTCTTCTTCCTTCTTGCAAGTGTTTTCTCATAATTTGTCTGTCTGCTACTTTAAAATTAAATGGGTGATGTTTAAGCCCAACTTATGGCAAAGTAAACATAATAGAGAGGCAGACAAGGGCAGAACTCAAATTTTTTTATAGAGAGGATTTTTTGACAAATTGCAAAATTTTAAAATATCTTAAAAAGCACCCGCTAAAAGTTCATAAATGACTTGGGGTGCCATGATCACAACACACCTCGCTTTTGCCTTTGCTACTAACATGCCAGCTTTCAGAGAACTTGGTTCAAAATTCATACTAGGCCGGTTCACGAGCTTTTCTTTTTCATTTTGCTCTGATATCAACTGTAATGGCCTGCCCTTTTTCCATTTCTTAAATCAGAGTAATTTTTTTTTTTTTGGACGGAAAAGGACGGATACGTCACGACGCGAGCCGAGTTCAAGTCCGAAGATCCAACCCTCGACTGGCCCAATTCTAGCACACACGTGGGTCAATCCATCAAATATTTATGCGTGTGCTAGCATAATACTTGTGAAATAAAACGTGAGAAAATAATACTTCTGGAATTATAATACCAATATTTCAATAGCAATGATGGAAATTACTTAACCATTTAAATCAAACATTAAACGAAATCCAAAATAGAAATTATCTTAAGTTATTACATCATTAATTCATATGAAATTACATAGTTCTATCAAAATGACAAAATAAGAGCTATAAAATCTCCAAGCGTCTCCGGATCCATCTCTTCATTAAGTATGGCTATCGTTAGGACCAACTTCTTTTCCTTTGCCCTGGTCTGTGTTAACATCTAAGGGAAAAATGTACGGGCTTAGTCAACTTGCCCAGTAGGAAGTTCCGATCATAAAATGCACTAAGTGTGTAATCTCATAATAACATATATTAGAAATAAAAAATGAGGAAAATCACAGGTAATGATCAATACATGTTTCTCAAAATACGATAAGAGAATATCAAAATCTTATTACTCAAAAATCATAACAATGATATGCCATAGGTGCCATGCATTAATGATATGCCCACCCATCTTCATGCATCAGACCATAACTATCACTTCAAATAATGATTCTCAATATTGGCCACTTATGTCCACAACATTTGAGGCGGCGACCACTAGGGTGCTATTACCCATCCACAAATTAACTGAGACTACCGGTGGAGTGTGGTCTCCTCCCTCTGCGTAGGGTTTCGGGATCTACCCAGGAGCTCTTTCGCCCAACTATGTCGTAACATTCATATCCAAGGACGAGGCCAAAAGTCTAATATTTTTATAATCATTTTACATGAGTCCAAGCGAGGTTCGGACATTTCCTTCTTGGCTCAGTACTATGAACCCTCCCATGCAACCATGCATGAGGTACTGTCTGCAACATGATGATAAAACCATGCATCAAATAATTTCTTTCATCAAACATCTTTTCTATATAACATAATGAATTCATAATAAAATCAAGATTTCATAAATCAATTTTTAACAAAAATCATTCACATCATTGTGCTTCAATAAAGTAAGAACTCCTACCTAATCGAAAGTGATCAACTAAAGAGAAACTCAGGCGTTTGTTCAAATGGTGTCGGAATTACCCTCGGTTCCTTTTGTCCATATACATGTTTCAGATCACAGTTTGTATGTCACTATCACATATAATCCTTTGTCTAATCTATGTAGGTCTAATCTAAACCTAAAGTCAACTGCATGATTTTCAAAGTCTAATAGATTCCATTTATATTTGGTTTTAAATAACAAATACATTAACCTTGTCAAATTTTCTCTGTTTCAGGCCGACATATCGACACTGTCGATACATCGTCTCTGGACACAGTCAACATGTCGACAATCTCGATATGGATACCTGGTTATGTTGATTCCAGTTTATATTTTCCAACTGTTCTTCTGTCATATGTATCGATACAATCAATACATTTATTTATACATGAATTCAATGTGTCGTGAACATCGACATATCCTTCTAATTTTCTGATCCATTTACACTTGTGTTCGTCCACTGTTCTCAAATCATACATATCGATCAAATCGATACATGTGTCCTCTGGATTTTTGGCTTATTTGAATTTATATTCAATCTTTGTTCCGAGGCCTATACATTGACTCTGTCGATACATCGTCGGTGAACCAATCCTTGTCCATATACTATTTCAGCATACCCAGACCGATATATTGACCTAGTTGATACATCGTCCTGTGCCAGTATATATATATATATATCGACCATGTCGATGGGCTGTTCGAAGGTCAATTCATTGTTCATTGGTCCCTTTTTTGTCATACCCAGGCATCGGCGATGTGTCTCCCTGGGTTTATTTTCTTTTGGTCTTAAGAATTGGATGTTTTCGTTTACTGGGTTCTCATCCCTGACGATACATCTACAAAGTCGATATGTCGACTAGGTTGAGTCAGAAGTCATGGACCTTTCATCCATGGCTTCCCTTTACTCATGTGTTCATCTTTCTTAGGTTCTTTCTTTCCAATTTCAATCATACAAGTTTTCTAAACAACTTGTTGTTATTGATTTACTAAAAAATATAAGGAATTCACCTACCTTGAGTGATTCGTAGGTGTGCTCGAATGGATGCAATCTGATATCCCTTGTTTCCTTGCTCTCCACCCTCCTTGCTAGCTCGATTTCTCTTTCCCCTCGTTCGGTCTCTCCTTCCTTTCCCGGAACAGAGGAAGCTCGTGAGGAGGGTGAAGAGGTTCTTGGTCGAGTTGAGGGCTGAGATGTGAATGATAGGGTGCGCTTGGATGAGTAAGAGGAGTGGTCAAGCATTCTGTTTCTTCTAATTCAGATGCTTCAACATTCAGATTGGCAGTACCCCCATAACTAGCATCATACATTTCTTTCTGATATCCAATTTGGTTTTGTTGAAATTCTCTTGGGTTTCCATGGAGTACCCATTTGAAGTATGCTGGGAATCTTCTCTGGCATTCTCTCGGTAATATCCATTAGCAGTATGCTGAAACTCTCTAGGAAATTTTCGTGAATACCGAACAGGATTTTGTTGATGTTGAATTGGGTTCTCCATATGAAATCCATTCAAATTTTGCTGAAATTCTGCTAGGCTTTGTCCGTAAGAGGCACCAAATTTCTTCTGAATATCTGCTCTAGTGTTTTCTCCATTAAGATCAAATTGATTCTGCTGCTGAAGGGGTTCTTTGTGTAATGACCCAACCCAGAGTAGCAAGTCAATAGGTAGGATCAGTTTAGTAAATTAATTTTGTTTATGCAAATTTGATACTTTGTTTTAAGTGAATGAAAAATATAGTTATTAAATTAGATTCTAATTATCAGAGTTAAGACTTCAATTAGAATTGTTCAGTTGAAAATTAAATTTAACATTAATAATGTTATGAAGATTCCCAATCGCACACAAACCCCATCCTAAATTAGTGGTCACTGGAAATAAAAAGGTAATGAAAATATATAAGTTTGGAATATGGAAAAGTAATTAAAATATAAGGAGGGAATTTAATAAACCTTACCCCAAAATTCCACTCACGTTTCACTTAAGAGGAAAATTCTACCCTTATAACCCAAGTGGGGCCCACATGTGAAACACTTATCCTAAATCCCTAACTCCCTCAATGGAAACCTATGAAGGAAAACCCAAAACCCCTTTCACTGCCGTATCTTATGTGGGGAAGTTTTTCCCCAATTTGACTCTCTCTCCTATCTACTACTTCTTCTCCAAACGGCAACATGCCCTTCCTTTTCCTACTAGGACTACAACTCATGGGGACCGACCCCTTTTCCTATATGAAACTCATGCGATGGCAACCAGATCTCTTCCCTACTTTCATTTTTCTTCAAGCAGCAGTAGCGAGAGTTTTGGATCCACTCCATCGGTATTTCTCTCCCTTTGCTTTCAAAGCACAAGCAATTAGTTTGAGTCCCTGCTCTTCCTAACCGGCGTCTGAAAGGTGCTATTCTCTTCTCCTGGCTGCGCAGCCAGCCCCTCTTTTCGACTCCTTCAGATCCATCATCCCAAGGAAATAATTTGGTGTTTGATCGGTTGAGGTAGGCTTTCTTGCTTCATCTTTTTCTTTATTTACCTTACTTTGATTCTTGAGAAGGAATAATGAAATTAGATAACCAGTAAACCTTTCTGTTTGGGTTTACCTTAGGCCAAAACCATCGCTTCTTGAACTGAACCGGATCTACCACTGTGTCGAAGGGCAACTGTGCTTATTAATATCAAATCAAAGGTATTTTATAAAACAAAACCATCCCAAATTCAGCCCTTTTTGTGGACTTTTGCCCTTAGTGCTTGCCTTGTTTTAAGTTGGTTTAAGGGATAGGTAATTATTAAATCAAATACAAATGGGGCTATTATATTATCTCCCAAGTTCAGACTCAAGCTACAATTTTATTTATTTATTATGCTATGATAATATATGAATTGAACCTGTATAGGTATGTGGTTCAGATGGTAGTGTTTGGCCTCAAGACTCTCACTTTAAACCCTCAACCCCATATTACCTTAACTGGGGCAGCAAGATGTAAACTGTAACCATGTAGATAAAGGCAGTTTAAGGAGATTTAACAATCAACAATATTAATTGTTTAAAACATTTATATTAATCTGCAGAAATTGTACTTTAAAAAGGGCTTGCGTTTAAGGCTTTGGACTCCTGGTAGCATTGTGTACTTCACAAACTTCTAGAACCAAGAGTAAATCCGACACCTTCAATTAAGGTAGGTTTCCTACATTATTGAAGCACTAAAAGTTATGATTTAAATATGATATCTTGTTATTATAAATGTGATAATTGATTTTCTTCAGATTTATGTGAAAGAGATGATGTTTATTTACTTTTGAAATATTTAAGATATTGTCACGTATATTGTATGGAATTTAGCATCTTGATACATTCATATACCTTATGCATATTGCATGGGACGAGAATTGCATTACCCGGGATAAAGCTGAGCTGTCTGGACATTATTTGGTCTCGGAAATAAATTAATAAATTTGAATAAATATTTACATTTGGCCGCGTCCATTGTTATGAAGATACGACATTGAGTTGGGCCAGAAAGGCTCCTGGGTAACCAGTCCCGAAACCCTGCGCAGAGGGAAGAAACCACACTCCACCGATAGTCTCGGTTGTTAAACTTGTGGATAGGGAACAACACCCTCGTGGTTGCCGCCTGGAATGCTGGGACATAATTGGCCAATGATAGTAACCATTGAGAATATGACTTATAGTCGTTATGTGGGGCATGAAAAGGGCATTCATTATTCATTGCACCCATGACATGATATTGCATGATAAGTATGATTTGAAATATGAACTTTCTATTATGCAACATATTATGTATTAAAATGTGAGTTTCCTAACATTGATTTTGGATTATATGTATTTTGCTATAACACTTCTTGGTGCACTTTCCTTTGATCGGAACCCCTACTGGGCGCGTTAACTAAGCCCATACAATTTTTCCCTTTTTAGATATCAATACAAATCAAGGAAAGGAAAGCGAGGTCGGACCAAGTGGCAGTCAAGCGTGAGTGAGATAGACGCTAGGAGATAGCGTGAATAGTTTAGTTCGATTTATTTTAATTCAATTTGGAGTCATTATAGTTTATAGGAGATTTTAATTTGAGGATGTCATAATTAGTCCCTTTATGTTCGGATATTTTTGTTTGGTTTATGGAGAGCACTTTATTTTTACTTAAAATGCGAGTATGTTATGATCATGATTTATGATTTTATTTTTCGCTATTTGTTTTAGCATTGACTACGATCCATGCACGTGTTAGGTTGGGCCAGTCGAGGGTCAAGTTTTTCGGACTCGGACTTGACTCGCGTCGTGACACTCGCCTCCCTCCGTTAAAATTTTTATCCATTTCACTCTGATCTTACTCTCGGGAGGGAGGGGTGTTACACTCTGGGGTATTCTCCGTAACTCCCATTAGGATGTTGATTAAAAACATATCTTCGGGAGTTTGCTTGGTTATGGCCATTGGCTTATTGGTGAAAATCTTCTCTAGTTGGGTTTCTCTGTAATAGCCACCATGGTTTTAATGAATTTCTCTAGGTTCGTTATCTCTATAAAACCCATTTGGGCTTTGCAAAGAAACTACGGAATTCGGAGAATGGAACCCACTTCTATTCTGTTGAAATTGTTGCCCAGGGTTTTTTTTGTAAACCCCAGTTGGGTTCTGCTAAAATTCTTGTATAGGGTTTTCTCTGTTCATCCAACTTGGATTCTGCTGAAACTCCTGTCTAGGGTTCTCTCCATAAAACCCACCTGGGTTGTGCCCAAACTCATTAGGATTTTCTCTGCAAGTATCCCACTTATGATTTCTAGGGATGTCAGTGTACCCCATTTGGGTTTTGCTGAGCACTCATAGAATTCTCTCCTTAAAACCAATTTGCGCTGCGTGCAGGGTCATCTCTAGCAATATGAGGGTCTGATTGGGAATATGTATTTTCAACAGCAGTAGTGCTAGCGTGTCTGATGGAAGTTAGAGATTTTACAGTAGCTAGCAAATTGTGGGAAGAGGGTCCTATCCTAGAGAAGGCTCCAATAGAAGATTGATAGTGACAATGATGACCCTTTTCTTGGATATTTAGCAGACCGATTGATCTGATCACTAGGTTTGCAGAAAAACCCAAGAAGTTGTGACACAGAGAAACCTACACAGAAGAGCAAATGGATAATCGATTCAGTGTGAGTTAAAAAAAAAGTGCATGTTAAGTCTTAATCTCAGTTGATTAGAGTCTACGAACTACAAAGTTCCAATGGTTGTCCTTGGGTATATGGTTAACAAGGGAACAAAGTAGTGAAATCTAACATGCCATTTTGAGTGCATTGCTTGAATTTCCATAACGATTGTTGAAACCTATTTGGATACCAATACAAGTACATCTAGTTAATAGATCATAACAACAACAACAATAGATGTAATAGTAGTAATAATAATAATAATAGTAATAATAATAATAAAACCAGACCAGAGTTCAGTAATTGTTCTTTTACACTGTCATATCTAAATACCATCTTTGTTATTAACTTGTAATTAGTGGAACAAATGCAATGATATGATAATATGACTACTGCAAAAAATTTAGAAACATAATTAGAAGATTTTTGTTTACTAGTGTAATTTATTCATTTATCTAACATCCACACCTTGTCTTCATCAAGATTAGCAGATAAACCACCTTATAACATATGAATTGTTGCTGTAATCATAACACTGCATTTATCTAATGTGTTGGTTGTGAGGGAATAATTGAGTTGGTTCTCCAAATGTACTGTACCCATTCCACGAATAGGACAAAACCAATTGTGGGACCCTTCTTATAAGTTCTTGGACTAAGTATATGCTATAATTAAACATCTTATATTTCCTGTCAATCTTTCAACTGCCAATACCAAAATAGATTGAAAGCTGATGTATTTATCTGGAGAGACTCATTGACCCATTTTCAATTAGGAGGGTTACAGCTCGTTTGTAGCATGCCCCATCTCTTTATTGCATACACGATCCCATTTTCAATCAGACAGTATCGGGCCAGGTAAGTTTTTTCAGATAAATATCCTTGTCAAATAATTTTTTTTGCAGGAGTGGAAACTTGGACCTGACTTTGTGTGAAACCTGTTTGTGTTTTGCCATTCGATGTTGAGAAGCAAGCCAATAAATTTATAGGTGGCATCAAATGGAAGGGAAAGTTGGGAATGGAAGGTACATGTAGCGAGATGGTTGTTGCATCTGGCTTTGAGGAAAAGCAATGGAAGAACAGCCGCAAATGGGATGTTGGGCAATTTGCCTTGTCAGATTTACTCGCATACATTGATGGACGACTCTGTCGTTTCATTCCAAATGCAAAGATTGACAGCTGCACAAATGTCTCCTGAGCAACAAGAAATGTATAAAAAATAAATAATGGATTTAAAACACAAAAATTTAATAAGAGAAACAACTCTCCCTGGAGTTGTACTGCTTTTTACGTGAATAATGCTGCTGAGCAAGAACAAGGAGTCCCTCGACTTGTAATAGCTTTTAAACCCCTAAATAAAGTCTTACAATCAATCAAATTTTCAATTCCCAACATACAAGACATTTTACATAGAATTTATGATGCTAGGATATTTTCCAAATTTGATCTAAAATCTGGTTTTTGACAAATTCAAATAAAAGAAGAAGATAAATATAAGACTAGATTCGTAGTACCCTCTGGTCACTATGAATGGAATGTAATGCCTTTTGGATTAAAAAATGCTTCTTCTGAATTCCTAAGAATCATGACTGAAATATTTAATCCTTTTAATCAATTTATGCTCGTATATCTTGATGACATATTAATCGTTTCTGATTCTATATTCCAACATTGGAAGCACTTAGAAATATTCAAAAGGACAGTAATAAAAAATGGCTTAGTTTTAAGTCAAAGAAAAATGAAATTATTTCAAACAAAAATTAATTTTGTAGGTTTTAAATTAAAAAACAACACAGTATAACCGGTTAATAGAGTAATAAAATTTAGTCATAAATTTCCCAATGAAATAAAAGATATCAAGTAATTGTAAATATTTTTAGGATGCTTAAATTATGTATCAAATTTTTATCAAAATCTAGCTGAAGATAGGAAAATATTGCAATAAAGGTTAAAAAATAATCCTCTCGCTTGGAATGAAAATCATACCAAAGCTGTGTAGAGAATAAAACAAAAGGTTAAAAATCTTCCTTATCTGAATTTAGCAAATCCTGAAGCCTTTAAAATTGTCCAAACAGATGCCTTTGAAATAGGATAGGTTGGTATTTTACTTCAAATAGAAGAAAATCAAGAAAAAATAGTTAGATACATTCCAGGAACTTGGAATCCTGCCCAATCCAATTATTTAACAATTACAAAAGAACTTTTAGCTATTCTCCTTAGCATAAAAAATTTCGACTTGATATTTTAAACAAAAAATTCTTATTAAGAATGGATTGCAAATCTGTCAAAAAAGTTTTAGAAAAAGATGTTAAAAACTTGACAAATAAACAGATTTTTGCTAGATAGCAAGCAATCCTTAGTGTGTTTGATTTTGATATTGAATTTGTTAATGGTATTAACAATTCTCTAGCTGACTTTTTATCAAGACATTTTTTGCAGAAATCTGCGATGACATCAATGAAGCACTAGTAGTAGAACAAGAGTTGTTTGATTTCTTTTCCAACGCAACTTGGTTCTTCATCGTTGCTATCCTTGTTTATTTCGTTAGACATTTATTAGGAATTTGAAAAATGCAGTCTCTCCAAAGACCTTTGAGGCCTTCCTCTCTTTTCCAAAAATCCCAACAATTGCAACAAGTTATGAATACTGGTTCTCCATTTTCTCCTAGACCTTGTAGGCCCAACATTTATGAAAGAAATACACTATGGGGAAGTCCTTATCCTCCCCAATCTCATTCTCCAACATCTGCCCCAATTGCTAGACCATCTGGTTCAACATCTGATTTTCAAACAATGACAAATACAATCAGCTCATCTATACATTGCCCGATGTTTGTCATCCTGACTTTGCAATTGTTCAAGAAATTGTCCCTTTTTGTTTCGCTTTTGGAAATTATGTCAGAACATCACACCCTTTTCATTTTCATCTTTCTATCTTGATTGAAACCAACAGCTGTGCTTTTGATCATTTTTCTAAGGATCAAAACAACAATCGTTTTGAAGGCTATTTTCCAAACAATTGCGAAATTGCTTATTCAAAAATAAATATTTTGAAAATTATTTCTAAAGAACAATGGGATGCTCCCCTCTTTCAACATAAAACAATTTTAAAACCTAGCTTTTATGATCTGACTTTCAATTATTGGGATTATATGAATGCTTGGGAAAACATTTTATTTTATCAAAATCCTGCTTTTTTACATTCTTGGTTTGTTAGGATAAAAGTTGAGAAAATTGATGAAATTCCTTTATGGTGGTTTAACAAATTTTGGACTCCTTTTGGAGCTCAGAAACATGCCCTTCCAACATTTGTGCATCCAACATTTCAAAAATATGTTTCCCTCTGGAAATCTGAAAATAAACTTCTTTTTGAAAAAATTAATCTTGCTTTGATGACTGGTCAACAATGATGTTTTATGCTTACTTTAATGTTTCATGGATTTGTAAATGGACTTTTGAAAAAAGAATGGATTTAGCTCCTCCTGTTTTATCTAGAAAAATTGAAATCAGAAATTGGGAAAAATTCAATTTTGATGATATTGTCTCTCTTGGAGCTGATATCTGTGGAACATCTGAAACACATGCAACAACTGAAACACCTGCAACAACTGCTGTTAGATCTAGCGGTAGTTTCTTAAAAGCACTTAATGCTTCTTCAACAAAAGCAACATCTGCAACACCTGTTAGGATAGCTTCCCCTTTTTAAAAAAAGTCTCTAACATCTCCCTCTTCTTCTACCCCTTCTCCTCATATTTCAAAAGAATCTCTTGTTACAGTTGCTGATCTGTTTAAATTAAAAGATGATTGGATGAAAGAAGTTATCGCTCAATTGGGTCGAGCTGAGACATCTGAAGAATCTTTTGCAACAAAAGTAAAAAATCTGATGGCTGAAAATCAATTTGTTGCCCTTCAACAACTACTTCAAGATGAAGAAATCTAAGAAAATGAAGAAACAACTGTAAAGAAGAATCCTTTCATCTCTGTGAAAGGAAGAAAGAAGAAGTAAAATCCGTATAAATACAAATACTGTATTTATACTGTATTTCAACAAAAGACCCGACAACCAGACAACAACTGTATGGTTCATTTGAAAAATGAACAACCATCTACAGTAAAAGTTATCTTCACCGACCGCCGGCAAAAACCTGATGTTTGAAGAAAAGATGCTCTCTCCATCTGATGACACATGTTTTCCACTTCATCGAAAGTTGTAACAGCTGACCAACAAATGATTCTGTCTTCTTTGTCTTAAGATGTAAACACTTGTCCCTTATCTTTTTACTTTTATCAAGATTGTAACACCTGTCTTCTTCTGGAAGATGTAAACACCTATCTTCTTCTGGAAGATGTAAACACCTGTTCCTTATCTTTTTACTTTTATCAAGATTGTAACATCTGTCTTCTTTTGGAAATCTCTCATGAATCTAAAAAACCGTAAAAACCGTGGAAATGACAATATCGGTTTTTGTTTTTTTTTTTAAAAAAATCAAATAAATTTTAAATACCGATTTTTAAACATATCGGTCGATATAGTGACCGATATTGCGGACCATTTATCAGTCATATCGGCCGATAAAGTTTATGTACGGCCAATACATAGCGTATCGGCCGCTATGGTGCGGTCTAAAAAATCCGGTACATATCAGCCGATACGCTATGTATCGGCCGATATCTCGACCCCAGGTTCTCATGCCATCTTTCTTAAAGAGAAGAAGCCGTTGTTCTCTACAATGTCTTTCTTAAATTCCAAATGGTTATATTTCATCATTTCAAATATTTTAGAGTTTAATGAAAAAATATAATTGATGATATTGACATTTTTATTTTGGTCAAAAAATATGAATAAATTTCATTTAAAAAGTCAAATCATGTCTGCTTAAATTTAACAATGGAAAATCGAAGACATTTTAACTCTTTTTATGAAGATTTTTAATTTTCTACTACGGAGATTGAGAAGTTAACTTTTTTTTTTTTTTTAAATAATTTACATATTAAATTTGAAATGATCTTTTAAATTCACTAAATATATTTTTAATTAAATTATAACAAAACTAATATACAACTCATACAAACTTTACTAATTTCTTCCACTACATAATATTCTTAATTCTCTCTTCATATTCAAATGCATAGGTTCTAGCAGCCATTCAGGGAGCATTTTTCCTTTTCCTTTTCCTTCATGTTGATGGCTAGCCAATCCGTTACCACTATTTATTTTATATTATGTGGAGTAATTTATGATTAAACTTGATGATTTCATCTGCGTAAAAATTATAAAAAAAATTATTTATTAATATACTCGTAAAGTTTTACCATGATAGCAGGTTTTGTAAGCAATGGACTTGCTGAGGAAGCTATTGATTTGTTCACAGAGTTCAAGAGAGTAGGTCTGAAGCCTGATGATCGCCTTTTTCTTGCCATTTTTTCTGCATGTGGTGTTCTTGATGCAGTCGATGAAGGAATGTTGTATTTTGAATCAATGAGCAAGGATTATTGTATAGTCCCTACAATAGAGCATTACATGGGTATTGTGGATATGCTTGGACAAGTGGGGTATTTGGATGAAGCGTTAATTCATTGATAAGATGCCGATTGAACCGAGTGTGGATGTTTGGGAGACTTTAATGAATCTTTGCAGAGTACATGGAAACATAGAAATCGGGGATCGTTGTGCTCAGCTTGTTGAACAATTAGACCCCTTGAGACTAACAGAGCAGTCAAAGAAAGGTCTTCTGCCTGTGAAGGCTTCAGATCTCACAAAGAGAGAGAAGAAGCTGTCTGCACAGAATTTTCTCGAAGTTAGAAGTAGGGTGCATGAGAACAGGGCAGGAGATACATCCCACCCCGAGAAGGACAGGATTTATGCACTGTTGAGTAGTTTGCGTGGGCAAATGAAGGAGGCTGGCTATGTGCCCGATACAAGATTTATACTGCATGACATAGACCAGGAATCGAAAGAGGAAGCTCTGCTCTCTCACAGTGAGCGGCTGGCTACTGCCCATGGCCTTATTAGTAGTGCTGCTTGCGCACAGATCCGGATTATTAAGAATCTCCGTTTATGCGGTGATTGCCATAGTGCATTGAATATCATATCTAAGATTGTTGGTAGAGAACTCGTTGTACGAGATGCAAAACGGTTTCACCACTTCAGGTGTGGGCTGTGTTCTTGCAGGGACTATTGGTAAAAGATACCTTCCATCCATTGTGATTGGCTCAATCTGACTTTATAGAGAACTGTGGGCACCTGGCGCTTGAATGACACATAGCTTACACCCATGTGATTATTCTTACTATTTATCTTGTTTATGTACGAATGAGTTATTCTTCCATTGTTCTAGCTTGGAGCAATGGCAGATGTTTCTGGTTAACAATTCAGCACAGGTTTTTTCTTACTTTGGTTTCATGGGATGTTAGAGAAATGTGACATGACATGAATAATACTTGCAACTGATTATATGTGATCAACACACCTATTTTTCTTCATCCCCATCATCTTCTTTTGAACCGGTACAGAATTATTTATATTTTTGGAAGATCATATTGGAGAGGTGAGTTATCTTGGTTTTTATTTATTGCTTATATACTCTCTGTATATTTAGATATGAACTGAAAAGATTCCTACCTTTCTGCATTTAAATGTAAAGGATCAGATTCCACCAACTCTTACTTTATCAAAAATGAGTTTCTCTTCATTGAGGAAAGTCTCCGAGGGTTAGGGCTTCCTTGGCAACTTCATCGCCCCCTTTCTTCTCCATCCAGAACCCAAAACCCATCTTACCTTCCGTCTCTCCCTTCGCTAGAGCAAAACTGGCAAGAGGGAGGACCGTAGATCCTTTGCCTCTCGACCCATTCATCCTGTCCTTGCAAGATTTCAGTCCTCCCCGTTTTCAGTTGAGCTTCCCTACCTCACCGACGGGCCATCGGCAGAGTCCCTGTCATTCCTCTTCTGCTGACGCCTTTGTTGCGTCCTTTGCTGCCCTACTGCATTATCTCTGCATCTCAACCGTCACAGCCACCCTCCCGTCGATCCTCCATTCCCTACCACCGTCCCTCATGCCATTGCGCACTACCCAGGTTCATCCACCGTCCTTGCTTCCCCTGTCACTGCCTTTTGCCTCCTCTCCCATCAATTCTTTTCTCCCTCTCCATCTCCCTGTTCCCATTCGCACAGTGGTCCCTTCGTTTCCCTCCACCACTTCCCTCAGATCCAGCTCACCATCACCCAACACAACCCTTCACTGTCCTTCCCTTCTCCAACCTCCACATCCTGATCACCAACACAGATCCAGTCGTTCCTGTAACCAGCTGTCCTTGAAACCCCTGATCTCCACATACTTTTGTCTGGGTTGCAGATTTGCATCGCTGGACGCCTGCAGCCGGCCCTTCGTATTGGCCATGTGCCCATCATTTGATTCCTTATCCAATGTTTCCGCCGGGGTATCTCCAGTTCTTGTTGCTCTCCTTCTCTTCCGTCACCTGCTAACCTACCTGCTGCAGTGCATTTCGGTCTTCGGGTGGCTCCTAGACAATTGAAGTGTCCTTCCTGCTCCCTCCACTTGTGACTGAAAGTGGATCTCCCTGTGACGCTCTTCACATTGAGAGTCTTGTCCTCTCTCCTGGACCTAGTCTGACTCTGCTCATGTTGGGCCTGTTCTTGATCCAACCCAGTTGCCATCATTTTTTTCCCTGATATGAGCCATGTGCAGAGTTCAGGATTGTACGGCTTTCCCTGATAGAGCCATGTCCAGAGTTCTGGATTTTAGTAATTTATGTTTGAATATAGCAATGTATCATATTATTATACTAATATTACGTCTCAAAATGGTTCAAAGTAGTTTGATCCAACGTTAAATCTAATTGAACTAAGTTGTAATAAAACTAGTTTATTTAACTACTTTACTTTGATAACTTTGATCATAGAAAAAAATTGGGTTGAATTATGCAGGCAGTAGAAATGTGATGGGCAAGGAAAATGAAGTATCAGAGGTCAGGGACGAGACAATGAGAGGGAAGAAGATTAATATTGTGCTGTGTTTAAAGAAAGGAATGGTGTAGAAATCATGATGATAATAATAATAATACCATTGAAGTACACAAGACCTTTGACGTCTTTTGCTGCGGGTGTTGTACTCATGACCTTTGACGTCTTTTGCTGCGGGTGTTGTTCTCATGTTATCAAAAAAAAAAAAAATTCAACGTGAATCAATTATTAATAGTATTGCTATCGCCATGATATTAGTGGAACAAATGAATAAGATTCATTATCAGTTTATATTTATTTTGTAATTTCTTCACTCGCTTGCTTGAAATTTCAAAATAGCAATTATGTCTTAAAATTTCAGCAACATTAATATTATATCGGCAGAATCAATCAAATAGTCTGGGCCTGGGCCCTGGGCATAGACGATAGATACTATGGCAGTTTAGGCCAATTTTTGTCCCCAACTTGTTTAGAACGAATTTTGGCCTGACTTAATATAGTTAGTATTTCTGTGATATATATATATATATATATATATATATATATATATATATATATATATATATATATATATATATATATCACCAAATGCCCATGTTATATGCCCGACAAATATCAATCCAAATTTTGAATTTCAATCAATATTTGCTTCACAGTATCTACTAAAGTACATAACATACATAAGCCGATATAGGAAGGAAATGATGAAGAGCACAAAAAGATTAAGTAAGAGATGGGTGATGAGGCATAGTTGAGTTGAGGGGCTGCCCAATTACTAGGCGTCTAGACCAGTGGTCATTGGGCATGGGTTTGCTCTCCATGTCCAGTGATCGATTCCTAGTGCTATCACCTGATTTACTGGGGCCGCCTGCGTCGGCTTATAGGTGCGAGCGTCAGTAAATTAGTCTTGTTGGGAATAATACTTTAGAGATGCCCTCACTAAAAAAAATATGAAAATCCTCAAAAATCAAGTAACACATGCACATCAATTCTAAAAAACCAAGAATGAGATGCAAGGTGGAGTGACTCAAAGTAAAGCTTAATTTAGATTTCCTCATTTATAATTTTAGTAGATAAATAACTTCCAAAAATTGACTTCAAAAATTAACCTTTTGATATTGGAAATCTACCGGACTAGGAAGTCACTAAGAAGAGACTAAAAAATTAACTAAACAAAATCCTCTTTTGGATATTGTAAAGCTATAAACATAGAAAACCAATAACTAGAGGTCTGAAAATTAACTCCAAAAAAAATCCCATAAACATTGGAAATCAATAATTTGAGATTCAAGAATTAATTAAAAATAATCCTCCTTCAATGTTGGAAATTGGTGAACATAAAAATTCTTTATATATATTAGAAAGACAAACACTTGTCTATGCCACACCACCACCATATTCTAGCACATGATTAAGTTTAACAGGACAAGTGTAGTCCTTCTCTTCTTCCTTCTTGCCAGTGTTTTCTCATAATTTGTCTGTCTGCTACTTTAAAATTAAATGGGTGATGTTTAAGCCCAACTTATGGTAAAGTAAACATAATAGAGCGGCAGGCAAGGGCAGAACTCAAATTTTTTTAGAGAGAGGATTTTTTGACAAATTGCAAAATTTTAAAATATCTTAAAAAGCACCCGCTAAAGTTCATAAATGACTTGGGGTGCCATGATCACAACACACCTCACTTTTGCCTTTGCTACTAACGTGCCAGCTTTCAGAGAACTTGGTTCAAAATCATACTAGGCCGGTTCACGAGCTTTTCTTTTTCATTTTGCTCTAATATCAACTGTAATGGCGTGCCCTTTTTCCATTTCTTAAATCAGAGTAAATTTTTTTTTTTTTTGACGGAAAAGGATGGATACATCATGACGTGAGCCGAGTTCAAGTCCGAAGACCCAACCCTCGACTGGCCCAATTCTAGTACACACGTGAGTCAATCCATCAAATATTTATGCGTGTGCTAGCATAATATTTGTGAAATAAAACATGCGAAAATAATACTTCTGGAATTATAATACCAACATTTCAATAGCAATGATGGAAATTACTTAACCATTTAAATCAAACATTAAACCAAATCCAAAATAGAAATTATCTTAAGTTATTACATCATTAATTCCAATGAAATTACATAGTTCTATCAAAATGACAAAATAAGAACTATAAAATTTCCAAGCATCTCCGGATCCATCTCTTCATCAAGCATGGCTTTCGTTAGGACCAGCTTCTTCTCCTTTGCCCTGGTCTGCGTTAACATCTAAGGGAAAAATGTACGGGCTTAGTCAACTTGCCCAGTAGGAAGTTCTAAATATAAAATGCACTAAGTGTGTAATATCATAATAACATATATTAGAAATAAAAAATGAGGAAAATCACAGGTAATGATCAATACATGTTTCTCAAAATACGATAAGAGAATATCAAAGTCTTATTACTCAAAAATCATAACAATGTTATGCCATAGGTGCCATACATCAATGATATGCCCACCCATCTTCATGCATCAGACCATAACCATCACTTCAAGTAATGATTCTCAATATTGGTCACTTATGTCCATAGCATTTGAGGCGGCGACCACTAGGGTGCCATTACCCTTCCACAAATTAACTGAGACTACCGGTGGAGTGTGATCTCCTCCCTCTGCGTAGGGTTTGGGGACCTACCCAGGAGCTCTTTGGCCAAACTATGTCGTAACATTCATATACAAGGACGGGGCCAAAGTCTAATATTTTTATAATCATTTTACATGAGTCCAAGCGAGGTCTGAACATTTCCTTCTTGGCTCAGTACTATCAACCCTCCCATGCAACCATGCCTGAGGTACTGTCTGCAACATGATGATAAAACCATGCATCAAATAATTTCTTTCATCAAACATCTTTTCTATATAACATAATGAATTCATAATAAAATCAAGATTTCATAAATCATTTTTTAACAAAAATCATTCACATCATTGTGCTTCAATAAAGTAAGAGCTCCTACCTGATCGAAAGTGATCAACTAAAGGGAAACTTACGCGTTTGTTCGAACGGTGTCGGAATTACCCTCGGTTCCTTTTGTCCATGTACATGTTTCATATCACAGTTTGTATGTCACTATCACATAATCCATTGTCTAATCTATGAAGATCTAATCCAGACCTAAAGGTTAACTGTATGATTTTCAAAGTCTAATAGATGCCATTTATATTTGGTTTTAAATAACAAATACATTAACCTTGTCAAATTGTCTCTGTTTCAGGCCGACATATCTACACTGTCGATACATCGTCTCTGGACTCAGTCGACATGTTGACAATCTCGATATGTATACTAGGTTCTGTTGATTCCAGTTTATATTTTCCAACTGTTCTTCTGTCATATGTATCGATACAATCGATACATTTATTTATACATGAATTCGATGTGTCGTGAACATCGACATATCCTTCTGATTTTCTGATCCATTTACACTTATGTTCGTCTACTGTTCTCAAATCATACATATCGATCAAATTGATACATGTGTCCTCTGGATTTTTGGCTTATTTGAATTTATATTCAATCTTTGTTCCCAGGCCTATACTTTGACTCTGTCGATACATCGTCCGTGAACCAATCCTTGTCCATATACTATTTCAGCATACCCAGACCGATATATCGACCTCGTCGATACATCGTCCTAGGCCAGTATGTATATATATATATATATATATATCGACCATGTCGATGGGTTGTTCGAAGGTCAATTCATCGTTCATTGGTCCCTTTACATTTTTGTCATACCCAGGGCAATACATCGACACCGGCGATCTATCTCCCTAGGTTTATTTTCTTTTGGTCTTACGATTTGGAAGTTTCCGTTTACTGGGTTCTCATCCCTGACGACACATAGACAAAGTCGATATGTCGACTAGGTTGAGTCAGAAGTCATGGACCTATCATCCATGGCTTCCCTTTACTCATGTGTTCATCCTTCTTAGGTTATTTCTTTCCAATTTCAATCATACAAGTTTTCTAAACAACTTGTTGTTATTGATTTACTCAAAAATATAAGGAATTCACCTACCTCGAGTGATTCGTAAGTGTGCTCGAATGGATGCAATTTGATACCCCTTGCCTCCTTGCTCTCCACCCTCCTTACTAGCTCGATTTCTCTTTCCCCTCACTTGGTTTCTCTTTCATTTCCCGGAACAGAGGAAGCTCGTGAGGAGGTGAAGAGGTTCTTGGTCGAGTTGAGGGCTGAGATGTGAGTGATAGGGTGCACTCGGATGAGTAAGAGGAGTGGCCAGGCATTCTGTTTCTTCTCTATTTTCTTCTATCTATTTTTTCTCTCATTTTTTTTTTATTTTTTTCTCCTTCGTTTTCTCTTCTTTTTATCTTCCTCTCTTGCTTTCCCTAGACTCTTAATTGAGTCCTTGAAAGTGGAAGAGGCCTTGTGAATGCCCATGCATGGAAAAAATTAAGGGTTTGGATGGTGATAGCCAGAGTGTCTGCTGAAGACGTTCGTTCGGGCTACTCAACACATCGAATTTGTCGATGTGTTCACCAACTTGATTTCACATTTTTCACTGATACATTGACCATGTTGATGTATCATGTTGACAACTTATACCTCGGGTTTGGACCTCAGTTCCCCCCGACACATCGATCTAGTCGATGCATCATCTGGAAACACTCAACTTTGCTGACACATCGACCAAGTCAATGTATCGTGTGAGGGAAATTTAGTTTTCCCTTATCTCTTTCAATGTACATTCACCTTATTGGACCAAAAATCATATATTTCGTTTATATAATAAAAGAAATTACATAAATAGGGAGTTAAAACTCCGGGTAATTACAGATCTACAAGGTCTACCATATAAAGCTTCGTATGGTGCCATGTGTATACTTGCTTGGTAATAGTTATTGTATACAAATTCATTCAAATCCAAATGATCTTCCTAACTTCCTTACATGTCCATGACACAAGCTCTCAACATGTCTTCCGATGTTTGAATGGTTCTTTCTGACTGTCCATCTGTCTGAGGGTGAAATGTTGTCCTGAAGCATAGCTTAGTACCCAATTGACTTTGCAATCCTTGCCAAAATCGAGAAACAAATCTGGTGTCTCTATCTGACACAATAGAAACTAGTACTCTGTGCAATCGAACTATCTCCTTGACATAGAGCTTGTTTAGAGTATCCAATGAATCTTTCTTTTTGATAGGTGAAAAGTGAGCTGACTTCGTAAGTCGGTCAACGATTACGCATATTGAATCGTTCCTTTTGGTAGACATAGGAAAACGTATCACAAAACCCATCGTGATATGTTCCCACTTCCACTTGGCTACTTGAAGAGGTTGTGTCGATCCACCCAGTCGTTGATGTTCAACTTTAACTTGCTGACAAGTTAAACATTTGGACACAAAATGTGCCACTTCCTTTTTCATTCCTCTCCACCAGAATTGTCGATGTAGATCACGATACATCTTGGTGCTACCTAGATGAATTGCAAATTTAGAATGATGGAAGCGATTGAGCACTTCTTTTTTGCATTCTTCAGATTCTGGTACAAATAATCGTTCTCTGAAAGTTGGACCTCCGTCGGTTCTAACCTTCCAATTTTCCATAAACTCCATTAGATAGTTGTGTTATTATCTACTGAGCTTCAAGATTACTTTGTTGTCTTTCCAACATAATTCTGACAATTTCAGGTTGTAACACAAGATTTTGAATCCATGCTGACTCCTCGTTTTCAACTAATTCTAGATTATAGTCAGACAAAACTTCTAGTAGCTTCCATTGTAGAGATGCTACTTTGGCAATATCACTATGTGACTTTTTGCTCAAGGCATCCTCCACTACGTTAGCTTTCCTAGATGGTAGGAGAGTTCGAAGTCGTAATCTCCCAAATATTCCATCAATCTCCATTGTCTCATTTTTAAATCTCTTTGAGTAAATAGATATTTGAGACTGTGGTGGTCAAAATAGACATTAAACTATTCACCATACAGATAGTGTCTCCATAGTTTCAGTTTGAACACCATAGCTGCCAATTCCAGATCGTGCGTTGGGTAGTTTTGCTCACGTCTTTTCAACTGTCTTGATCCATAAGCAACAACTTTCTCTTCTTGCATTAGAACATATCCCAATCTGAGCTTAGAGGCATCACAATAGATGCCATAACTGCGTCCTTGTTCTAGTACAGGAGAAGTGATTAACTTCTTTTTCTGGTCTTGAAATGCCTCCTCACATGTTTCCGTCCACTCAAATTTGACATCTTTCTGTGTCAAACGAGTCATTGGCACTGCAATCTTAGACAAATGTGGGATAAATTTTCGATAATATCTCGCCAAACTGAGAAAACTCCAGATTTCTGTGATATTTTCGGGTCTTTCCCAGTTCATAACTGTCTCCATTTTCTTTGGATCTATCGAAATCCTGTCGGCTGACACTACGTGTCTGAGAAATTGGACTTGGGTTAGCCAAAATTTATATTTACTAAGCTTGGCGTACAATTGATGATCTCGCAGAGTCTGTAAAATGATGTATAAATGCTGCCCGTGCTCTTCTTCAGATGGTGAATATATCAGAATGTCGTCGATGAAGACAATTACAAACTCTCGTAAATAGGGTCGGAAGATCCGATTCATCAAATTCATAAAGGTGGCTGGTGCATTAGTCACTTCGAATAACATGACCAAAAACTCATACAGGCCATACTGATTGCATAATGTGGTCTTTGGAATATCCTCCTCCCAGACTCGGCGTTGATGATATCCCGATCTCAAGTTGATTTTCAAGAAACACCTTGCTCCTCTCAACAAATCAAATAAATCATCTATTCTAGGCAACAAATATTTATTCTTAATAATGACCTGATTCAAATGTTGATAATCTATGCACATTCTCAAGGAACCATCCTTTTTTTTTTTCCACAAAGAGAGCAGGTGCGCCTTAAGGCGAATTGCTCAGAAGGATAAAACCAAGATGGAGAAGCTCATCTATCTGTTTTGCCAACTCTTTATGTTCTGCTGGTGCCATCTTATAGGGTTCCATGGATATAAGAGATGTTCTAGGCTGTAAATCAATCACAAAATCAATATTTCGACGTGGAGGCAAACCACTAAGCTTATCCAGAAAAACTTCAGGGAATTCACAAACCACCCGATGTAAACTAGATTCCATTCCTTCCACATCCTCCCATCCCGTACTGGCCACTACTCTACCAGGGTAGGACGTCATACCAAAGAACTTAACTCTCATATTATCGTATGGTATCAATTTCTCCACAAACCTATCTTTGGTTAGATATGTCCCATATATCTTTCTTTGCAATCAATCTATCATAATTCGATGGGCAATTAGCCAATCCATGCCTAAGATGACATCGAGATCCATCATCTCTATCACAAAGAAGTCATTTATTAAATCTAAGCCACCCATTCTTAGAATACATGATCTAGTTTCCTGATTCATTCGTACCTCTTTCCCTAATAGTGACATCACTGTTAAAGGCCTAGAGGCCAGTATTAAGGATAATCCCAATTTATTCCGACATGATTTAGAGATGAATGAATGAGAAGCACCGGTATCAATCAATATTTGTGCCATGAAACTAAAGAGAGGTATAGTACCTTCCATCATAGCTTTCTCTGTTGGTTCTTCCTCCCGAGTTCCCATGGTGAAGACTCTCCCTCGAGTCGTCTGAGGGCGTCCCGGTCCTCTGAATTGACTACTCCACTGTGGCACACTTCCAGATGCTGCTGAACCTATGGAGGGTGGCGGAGTAGACTGCATCTCAGGTTGTACAGATCTAACATTCTGAGAAGGTCCTGCCACATTGTTCTTACTGTTAGGATAAGGACAATCTTTAATGTAGTGTCCCATTTGTTTGCATCTGAAACATGCTCTACTGTAAGTTGTCGGTGGATTGTTCTGTGGACACTGTTTTACCGTGTGACTTGGTTGGTCACACGTGTAACATATCACTTGTCTCAGTCCAAGGTTGCTAATCTGTCCCACAAATGTTTGTCATTTCTTGGAGAATGAACCCTTGTTAAACTTCCTCCTTTTTTTTAGGCAGTGGTGGTTTTTAAGTATTTCCCAAACTAGATCGATCCACATTCATGTTGGTTGTGTCAACAACTTCCACCATAAAAGCTCGGTTGACTGCTTCTTCCAAAGTGACAAATTGCATTCCTCTTCAGTATCAAAAAGTCGATGTACGTACTAACAAAGATTCAAGAATTTCGAAGTGTAATGGGCCACTATGTGGGAGCCGTGCTTCAATTCGAGAAATTGTTTCCTCTTAGCGTCTCTCACCACCTTTGGATAGTAGCGGGGGAAAAAAGTAACGGAGAACTACTCCCAAGACATGGGTTCCCGGTTCCTTAAATTATGTCTGACTTCCCACTATTTGTACTCATCTCTTTTTAGCTGGTAGGTGGATAATGTCACCTTATGCTCTTCTGCAGTAGCTAGTGTGTCAAAAATTCGAGTAATCTGATTGATCCAAATTATTTAAAGTCACTGTTATATTCTATAGTAAATCAGAATCTAGAAACAAAATACTCATTATTAGAAAATAAAATTTCAAATCTAGTGAATATGACCAAAACTAGCCTTTCTAGTTTTGAAATACAAACTGCGTACTGTTTTTGTAAAAATCATTTCGAGTTCTTTTCAGTATCGGAATAATTCTAGTAAATACTTTTTGTTAAACTGTTTGATAGTAGAATACATGAAAAATATTAAAAAATATCCATAAATCGTTTTGAAATGGTTATAGGTCCATATTTGAAACTGATATGTAAAAACAATTTTCTATCATAGAACTATCCAGTTTTTACAAAATTATTTCGGGTACTTCCCGATGTCCAAAAATTGTGAATAAATACCTTTTGAAAACCTCTTTCATAGTAGTAGATTTAAAAAATAGTTATAAATTCCTAGAATATCATTTTGAGATGTTTAGAGGTCCATTTTTGGGATTGATTTGCAAAAACACTTTTACTATGAATCCTTTTTACAAAGTTCATCATAAGATATCATTTTCTTAAACCCTTTTTCTTACAAAAACCAGTAAATAAAAGACATTCAAATATTATAATGGAGTTATAAAAATACTCTAAAAGAAAATATCTAAATATCAAGGCATTTTAAGTAGAACTTCTATGTAAGTCTCCATTTTATGAAAATACCTACTACTTTATATTATCTCTTCATTACACTTCATTTCTTAGATTTCCTCCATAGTTTATTTGATGCAAGAACTTAGATAAAGAGATGAAACATTTTATCTAAATCAAATAACCAAGAGGGTTAAGGAACCTCCTTGTTCAAGCTCTAACCAAGTTTTCAAGTCCTTTATTCCTTTTTCCAAGCTCCAAGCTTTCAAAAGAGATTTGCACCAAATAGAGAAAGAGGAAGAGCAATTTACAACTCTCTATCTCTTTCTTGCTTCATATTTTTAGAGAGAAAAAAGGAGGAGGAGGATAGAAGAAGAGAATGGAGGAAAAGAGGTAGAGATGGAGCCCTAACTTTTCATCTTCTCCTTTTTTCTTTTTCCTCTACCATATCCTCATTTTGTTTTTTAGTCAAAAAACAAAAGCCAATGGTGGTGAGGTGGAGAACACTTATTGGTCCAAGCTAAAGGTGGGGTGGTGAAGTGGAGAGCACTCATTGGTCCAAACTAAAGGTGGGGTGGTGATGTTGCATTCATCCTTATCTTTCCATGTGGCATGCCACCTCACCATGACTTGCCATATCATCGCTGATGTGTCATATTTGCCACCTCATCGACTTATCCCTATTAATTAATTCCACCTCATCACATGGTTTTGAAATTAAATTCTAATTTGATTTTATCACCATTAATTTCATTTAATTTATTAATCATTTATCTAATCTTGTTAATTAATCTCTAACTTTTCCCTCAATTTCCAATTTGAGTTCAAAACTCCAAATTTTATTCAAAATATTTCGGGAACATTACATTGAGTTACGCGGTTGTACGCGGTTGAAACTCCAGGTCATTACAATAATGGTATCCAGAGCGTGGGTTCCCTCGTTCTGCAATTCTGTCCGTGTCTTAAAACTTCAATTTCTGCATCGTCTCCCTTTTGCAACAGGCCTGACCAGCCAATTTGCAAATCCTTGCAGTGTTGCACTGCTTGAACTACTGCCATCTTGCTCCCAAATCTGCCCAGATCTTGCCCCAAACAAATCTTGGCTTTATCCATAACTGCACCGATTGTTCGGGCTGAGCCTGATTCAGATTTGATTTTCCATCTTCCTATTTTTTTGCAAGAACTTGAGGCGTTTTTCAGCAGCGTTGACGGTGGATGCAAGAGGAATTTCAGGCAGCAAGTAAAGCATCGCTTTTAGATTAGCAGAGCAGGTTGCTCGACATAGAAACTTCGTTTGTAAAGCCAGCCAAACGTAGCTGAGATCTGGGGATTTCGTTTTGGTTAACAAGTCTTTCTATCCTTCCCTTCTTCTCCAGACTTGAGCGACAAATAGTACCAACCAGCAGCAAGAACTTCTTGAAGATCTGCCATTTCACTTGACACTGTCACCCAGATCTGATTTTTACACACAGTTCCTCTTGGGTTCTTCTTTCTGCGAGAAGCCAGATCACCTTCCTTTGGCATCCCTATGTGCGAACTCTGTTTACAACCACCTGTTTTGCAATCTGTACTAGGTTTAGTAAAACCATGCTCATTTGCATACCCAAGCAGACCCAGTTTTGCAAGTCTAGTTGTACCATGCCCATTCAAAAGCCCAATATTGAAGACCAATTGTACTAGGCCCATTCAGTAGCCCAGTTTTGAAGCCCAGTCACATCAGGCCCATTTAGCAACCTAGTTTTGAAGCCTATTTGTACTAGGTCTATTCAGTAGCCCAATTTTGAAGCACGGTCACGATGGCCGGTGAACGTGATGATTCTCTTCAAACAATCAGTGTAAAATTGAATGAAAATAACTACACGTATTGGGCATATGTTATTTAGGATTTTTGGACAGGAAAGAATATGCGGGGCTACATTTATAGGGATATTGTTGCTCACACGAATACCAAAGCCAAAGGTTATGCTCAATCATTGGTTACTTGGAACACTAATAATTCCAAAATCATCACATGGATCAATAACTCAGTTGAGCTCTTAATCGGTATGCAACTTGCAAAGTTCTCTACAGCTAAAGCAATTTGGGATCATATAGAGAAGTTGTATAAGTAGTCTAACTTTGCTAAGAGATACCAAATAGAGAATGGCATTTACAAAGCCAAACAGGGGGATATGAACATTCAACAATTTTATACCGTTATGCTGCATTATGGGATCAACTTCCATTAATAGAGCCTACCTGGCTTAGTTCCAATGAACTTTTTGCACGTATAAATAAAAAGGGTGGCTTGTTCAATTTTTTACGGCTCTTCGGGCTGATTTTGAAGCACTTCGAGACTCTATTCTTCATCATAGTCCTCTCCCTTCTATTGATGCAGTGGTACACAAACTCTTAGCTGAAGAGGTCGTTTAAAGTCTCATGTAGGAAATGGTCTTCTCTCTAGGCCTAGTAAGACTATTTTTGCTGTGCCATCCAATTCTCCATCTAGCTCCTAGAATCGACAACACCAAGGTGGGACAGTTGCTAATGATGATTGCAGTTACTGCAAGCAGAATGGTCATTGGAAGGCACAATGTCCTGGGTTATTGAAAAGACATCAACAACAAGTGCCACCACCTAAGCAGATCACACAGCCACAGTTGTGCCGTCTATGACTGAGCCATCACCATCTACTCCTTCACTGTCCACTCTTGCAGACTAGTTGCAAAAATTTCTTTCATCTCATTAGTCGAATGAATTGTCTACTGTTTCTCCCTCCATAGGTTTGCATCCTTCAGCTTCTTTAGGTATTTCGTCCTCCACCTGGGTCTTTGACTCAGGAGTCACTCATCACATGTCCAATGATATTTCTTTGTTTATATCTTTATCTCTTTCTCGCTCATATGTTTCTATGCTCACTGTTAATGGTACTCCCATGCCATTGGCAGGTGTTGGTTTTATTATCTCTTCTCCATTGTGTCTTTCTGATGTTTATTGGATTTATCATCTTACTCTAAATTTGATTTTATAAGTCAGTTATGTGATTCTGGGTATGTTGTTCATTTTTCTCCCACTTCGTGTTCTGTGCATGATCCTCATTTCAAGAGGCTGATTGAATAGCTTCGTGTTCCTAATGTAGCTACATTTTCAGTTGATTTGTCGTCTTTTTGTTTGAGTCACAGTTCATCTACTTTTTATTTATAGCATTCTCGTCTTGGACATGCTTCTAGTTCACGTTTAAAGTATTTATCCTCTACAGGAGCTTTAAGAAATTTGCATTGTAGTGACATTTCTGATTACAGTAGATGTAAATTTGCAAAATTTCCTGCATTGCCTTTTAATAATAGTTTATCCATATATCTTGCTCTTTTTGATTTAATTCACTCTGATGTAGTGGGGCCACAAAAGGGGGTCCCGATATTATGTATCATTCATTGATGTCTATTCTCGTTATTGTTGGATTTATTTGATGAAACGTCATTCTGAATTCTTTAATATTTTTTAATCTTTTCATGCACTCATTCGTACACAGTTTTCTGCCACCATTAAATGTTCTAGAGGTGATTTGGGTGGAGAGTATACCTCTGGTGATTTCTCAGATTTGTTTGCCTCGGATGAGACCATTCATCAGTCCTCTTGCACTTACACTCCCAAAAAATTCATTAGTAGGGTTCGGCCATAGACCATGGCCGAACCTCACTCCCTTGATTTTATGCTCATCTTTCAAACCTCTGATCTTCAAATTAGATACAAGATCATGACCTCCACATCTAGTCACTTGTACCACAAATGTTTATAATTGATCACCGTTTAAATCCACCAATATTTTCCATGGGGTTCGGCCATGCACCATGGCCGAACCCATGGTTCATCCTTTTCACCCTTAATTACATAACATGCCATTAATCGTCCATGGCTAATTAATTGGTTTATTTACTTATAACCAAGTCCCAAAGATGATCCACCAAAAGGTTCATGGGGTTCGGCCATACACATAGCCGAACCCTATGATATCTAAATCCATAACAAGTACTTGGTGGGGTTCGGCCATCCACCATGGCCGAACCTCACCCTTGGGTTCTGGTGCTTCCCCTTTTTCCATTCTTATAGATCCAACAACTCAACACCTTTATAAATTATTAACCATCTTCAAAATTAATTAAACATGACACACCATCCATCATTATCTCTCCATGGGGTTCGGCCATACACATGGCCGAACCCTATGGTTCCTTATTTCCATTAAAAATTGTCATGCATCTATGATTGGTTCTCATACCTCCATCCATCTAAATACTTTTAAGACTTTAACAAAATCAAATACATATAATTGTGATTTCCTTCCTTCAAATCCAATAACATAAATCCAATGTCTTTTCATGGGGTTCGGCCATACAAGATGGCCGAACCCTATGGCCCATGTTCTTCCCTTTTAAACATCATTTTAAACCATAAAACTTCCTTGACTCTTTTCATGGGGTTCGGCCATGTACATGGCCGAACCATGTCCTTAACCATTTTCTTATTTAAAAAGAGTTTATTGAGCACTTACTAATTCCGCTACTCCTCCAATTTGTTCTTCACTCTGGCTTGTTCCTTTCCTTCCTTAGCCTCTCCTTCTTCTTGATTCTTTGGCGGAAGATGATCTTGATAATTCTCTTAGAGTGGTTCGGCCAAAAGGTATGGGTTGAAAGAGAGGTAGAATTCGGCCTTGAGTGAGAGTGAGAGAACTTCGAATTGAAGCTCTAAAACTTTGGTCTTCTTTCCCTTAGAGTGATGATCGGCCAAAAGATGGTTTGAGGGAGAGAAAATAGCCAAGGTTTTCTTGTTTTGAGAGGTGAGAACGGCCAAGGGAGAGAGAGAGATAGAGAATGAATGGAAGCCCAATCCTTTGCTATGTTAGTGAGGGTTAACCAAAGGTGGTGTCCCTTGATGGCACCCCTTTGTAACTCCCCACCTCCATTCAACTTCCTTATTTAAATTCCATTTGGGGGTTTCATCCATGAGATGAAACCCCAAGGGTCTAACGGTGCAATGGTGTGCCTTGGTTTGAAAATATGAAACCGTCCCCTCCCATTGGTTCTCCATTTGGAGTTACATGCATGGGGTAAAACCTCCATGCATTCCAACGTGTACATGTCTTGTGTTGATATTTGAAATAGCCGTAACCCCTTTGTAACTCCACAAGAACGCCAACTCTCATTAATGATTCAAATGGAAGTTTCATGCATGAGATAAAACTTCCATGCATTCCAACGTGTACATTGTTTGAATTTTGAAACAACCCAAACATCTTTCATCTACACACTTCACATATAATTTAATTCTAATCTCTTTAACTCACTTAATCTCAACTCATTAATTTAACTCAACTCAACCATTAAGCTCAACACATCCATTTAACTCAACTCCACCATTAAACCCAACTCATCCATTTAATTCACTTGAATCAACTCAAACACTTGTTTGCATTCCCATTTAATTCAGCTTTAACCTAATTAGGCTTGAGCTCACCTAATGGTCAACCTAGTCAACCACGACCCATTGGGTCCCAATTGGACCTTTTGACCCAAATAACCACCATAACCCATTTAAATGTAACTTACTCATTTACCCTACATTGAACTCTCATTCTATAACCATTGGGTCTTAATTGGGTCATTACCCAACACGTTACCCATCTAAAGTTCATGTCCATTAATTCATAATTTAAATAGACAAAATTCATGTAAATTGATATCTTAAAATTCCGAGGTGTTACATTTTGACCAATAGTAAACACTTTCCTGAGAATGTGTTTATCATGAAAAACTTTCATTTGGTCTTTGTACTTTTTGCCTGTGTCATAAGCTTCATTTCGTATCTCTTCTAGCTCAGCCAATTGGAGTTGTTTGTGTTGTTCAGTCGCATCTAGAGCAAAATTGAAACGCTTGATAGCCCAAAATACTTTATGCTCTAGTTCGACCGGAAGATGATAGTTGTTCCCATAAACCAAACGATAGGGTGACATTCCTATGGATGTTTTGAAAGTAGTACAGTATGCCCATAGTGCATCAGTGAGTCCAGAAGACCAATCTTTCTGGATTGGATTGACTATCTTCTCAAGGATATGCTTAATCTCTTTATTTGAAATTTCCACTTGCCCACTTGTTTGTGAGTGATATGGGGTAGCAACCTTATGCATCACCCCGTATGATTTCATCAATTTCTTAAATGGGTGATTGCAGAAGTGCTTACCTCCATCACTATTGATGGTTCGTGGAACGCCAAATCTAGAGAAAACATTTTCTTTAAGAAAACGGATGGCAACCATGTGATCATTGGTTTTGCATGCCACCTCTTCGACCCACTTTGATACATAGTCAACACCTACGAGGATATATTGATTGCCGAAAGAGTTGGGGAATGCCCCAAGCATCAAAAAGTTCAACGGTTAGGATGGGGTTTAGAGGCATCATATTTCTACGAGATATACCACCTAATCTTTGACATCTATCACATGAAGTGCAGAAGGTATGGGTATCGCAAAACATAAGCGCCAATAGAATCCACACTACAAGATTTTTGCAGTTGTCTTTCTAGCGCTGAAATGTCCTCCACATGCTTGGTCATAACAGAAACTTAGGACACTTTGTTGCTCCTCTTCAGGGACACAACAATGAATAACTTGGTCCACACAATGTTTAAACAGGTATGGGTCATCCCAAATGAAAATTTTTGACCTGTGCCAGAAGCTTAGACCTACATTGCCTAGTCCAATGTGGAGGCATTTGATCAGTAATAAGATAGTTGACAATATTAGCAAACCATGGTCTTCGGATGCTGACATGAGTTGCTTAATAGGAAAGGACTCAGTGATAGGACGGTTATCGTCAGTAAACTCAGTTATCAATATAGACAAATGGTTTACTACCATATTTTTAGAACCTTTTTTGTCCCAGATTTCGATGTCAAATTCTTGTAGTAAGAGGATCCATCGGATCAAGCGGGACTTAGCATCTTTCTTGGAAAGAATAAACTTTAGTGCAGTGTGATCAGAGTAGATGATGACCTTCAAACCCACTACGTAGGATCGAAATTTATCTAGTGCAAATAAGACTACTAAAGACTCTTTCTCCATAGTGGAGTTGAGCGTCGTTTAAAGTTTTGCTGGCATAGTAGATAACATGAGGCAACTTATCTACCATTTTTCCTAACACATCTCCTACTGCATAATTTGAGGCATCGCACATGATTTTAAAAGGTATAGATCAATCAGATGGTTGTATAATCGGAGTGGAGGTCAGAGTTGTTTTCAAATTTTCAAAGGCAATGACATTTTTTTCATCAAAATTGAAAATGACATCTTTGGTTAGGAGTATACAGAGAGTTCGAGCTATGTCACTGAATCCTTTTATGAACCTCCTGTAAAACCCAACGTGACCTAAGAATGACCTTCTCTCTTTAACAGTTTGGGGTCTTGGCAGACTAGAGATTATGTTGACTTTAGCTTTATCCACTTCGATTCCCTTTTCAGAGATAATGTGCCTCACTACTATGCCTTGTTTTACCATAAAGCGGCATTTCTTCCCGATTCAATACTAGGTTCTTTTCTTTGCATCTGACTAAGACAAGAGTAAGATGGTGCAAGCATTGGTCAAAAGTAGATCGAAACACAAAGAAGTCATCCATGAAGACTTCTAGGAAATGTTCGACCATATTAGAGAAAATGCTGATCATGCACTGCTGAAAGGTTGCGGGTGCATTGCACAGCCCGAATGGCATACGGTGATATGAGAACATACCAAACGGACAAATAAAGATGATTTTCTCCTGATCCTCAGGAGCAACGCAGATTTGGTTATAGTCGTAATAACCATCAAGAAAACAGTAATATGCATGACTGGTTAAACGCTCAAGCATCTTATCGATGAACGGAAGAGGAAAGTGATCATTTCTTGTGGCAGTATTCAGCTTATGGTAATCAATACAAACTCTCCAACCCGTTTGGACGCGAGTTGGCACCAACTCATTATCCTCGGGTTTTACTACCGTCACACCCGATTTCTTAGCTACAACCTGTATTGGACTCACCCATGTATTGTCTGAGATCAGGTAGATGATAACTGCCTCGAGAAGTTTTAAAATTTTGGCTCTCACCACTTCTTGCATCGCTGGATTTAGTTGTATCTGTAGTTTTCTAGATGTCTTGGAGTTCTCTTCCAAGTAAATTTTATGTATAACCATAGAGGAACTAATTTCTTTGAGATCAGCAATGGACCATCTAATAGCTTCTCGGTGATCTCTCAAAACCACGAGGAGTTTAGACTCATGCTCAGAAGTTAAATCGGAGACTATGATAACAGGTAAAGTGTTTGATGGTCCAAGATAAGAATATTTAAGATTCTCAGAGAGTGGTTTAAGTTCCAATTTTGGTGGCTTCTCAACAGAGGGGACTGGTACAGATTGACTAACAGGGAGAGGTTCGAATTTTCTTGCACTAACATTAACATATGGAACTTCGTTTAGTAAAGCGTTCACCTCTTACTCATCATTTTCATTGAAATTTGTGCGAAAGGTGGGCAGAGACTTCTCAAATGGATCATTACAGATGAAGTGAAGGAAGGAATCCTGAACTTAACTCTAGATCATATTAATTCGCATGTAATGTCTGTACAGAGGGGTTGTCGACACAGGCAAAACACATTGAGTTTTGTTGTCAGATCTCTGAATAACAACTTAAGCATACTATTTTGGCAATTGATAACAGTTTTTGCGGTGGCCATAAATGGTCGTCTAAAAATGATCGGAATGTGCCCACTTTCATTCTGAATGGGTTGAGTATCCAACACCACAAAATCGACCGAAAAGTAAAATTTTTCTACTTTCACCAGAACGTCTTCTATCACACCCTTTGGAATTTTTACAAACCGATCGGCTAACTGTAGTGTGATAGGAGTGAGTTTCAATTCTCCTAGACCTAACTACTCATAGACAAAGTATGACAATAGACTGACACTTGCTCCAAGATTGAATATGTACCAATGGTGCATGAGATGGTAAGGCAGCCAAGGTCCTTGTGTCTGATCAGAAATGGTTGTTGGAGGAGTACACTAACGTTTTCTACTAAAAATACCTTTCTGGGTACATTAGTTTACCATTTTGCCGTACAGAGGTCCTTTAGAATTTTGGTGTAGGAAGGTAATTAATTTATAGCATCAAGTAGAGGTATATTGATACTGACGTATCTAAATACTTTTAATATGTCACTATAGGGTACCCCTTTCTTGGTATTGGTTAACCTCTGAGGGTATGAAGCTTTTGGTAAGAAAGTATTTTTCGCTAGATTTTTCAGTGTATTTTGAACAGAGGGAGGACTAGATGGGTCCTCCGGATGCTTTAGTTGAGCAACAGTTTGGTTTTTCGATTGTCTAGGTATTTCCACTTTAATGTCTACCTATCTCCTTGATCTCAAGCTAGTAATCGATTTACTGTCCCTTTGGATTAGGAATAGGCTGATTGGGAAATACATCTTTCTCCATATCTCCTATCGCAGTGGCTAATTGTCCAACCCGTGATTCAAGCTTGTACAAAGCATGCTGGGTAGACTGTATAACTGCTGCAACGTATCCTCGAGAAAGGGCTTACATTAATGAGATGGATTAAACTTATATGACTGATTTGGATGTGTTGGCTGCTTTTGAGATGGGGGGCCTCGATGGTTCTGGCGTGGTTGGAATGGTTGACCTTGATATTGAGGGGATCTTTAACCTTGAAATTGTGTTGGACGATGAAACCTCATACTGTCCCTTTGGATTAGGAATAGGCTGACTGGGAAATTTATCTTTCTCCCTATCTCCTATTGCAGTGGCTAATTGTCCAATATGTGTTTCAAGCTTGCTGGGTAGACAGTATGAACTGCTGCAATGTATCCTCGAGTGAGGACTTACATTGTTGAGATGGATTAGACTTATATGACTGATTTGGATGGGTTGGCTGGATTTGAGAGGGGGGGTATGGATGGTTCTGGGGTGGGTGGAATGGTTGACCTTGATATTGATGGGGTCCTAGACCTTGATATTGTGTTGGACGATGAAACCTCATACTGTCCCTTTGGATTAGGAATAGGCTGATTAGGAATTCTATATTTCTCCCTATCTCCTATCGCAGTGGCTAATTGTCCAACCTCTATTTCAAGCTTGTGCAATGCCTGCTGGGTAGACTGTATGAACTGCTGCAACATATCCCCGAGAGAGAGCTTACATTGTTGAGATGGATTAGACTTATATGACTGATTTGGATGGGTTGGCTGGTTTTGAGATGGGGGGTATGGATAATTCTGGGGTGGGTGGAATGGTTGACCTTGATATTGAGGGGGTCCTTGACCTTGATATTGTGTTGGACGATGAAACCTCATACTATCCCTTTGGATTAGGAATAGGCTGATTGGGAAATCTATCTTTCTCCCTATCTCCTATCGCAATGGCTAATTGTGCAACCTATGTTTCAAGCTTGTACAAAGCCTGCTAGGTAGACTGTATGAACTGCTGCAACGTATCCTCGAGAGAGGGCTTACATTGTTGAGATGGATTAGACTTATATGACTGATTTGGATGGGTTGGCTGGTTTTGAGATGGGGGGTATGGATGCTTCTCGGGTGGGTGGAATGGTTGACCTTGATATTTAGGGGTCCTTGACCTTGATATTGTGTTGGACGATGAAACCTCATACTTTCCCTTTGGATTAGGAATAGGCTGATTAGGAAATCTATCTTTCTCCCTATCTCCTATCGCAGTGGCTAATTGTCCAACCTGTGTTTCATGCTTGTGCAAAGTCTACTGGGTAGACTGTACGAACTGCTGCAACGTATCCTCGAGAGAGGGCTTACATTGTTGAGATGGATTAGATTTATATGACTGATTTGGATGGGTTGGCTGGTTTTGAGATGGGGGCTATGGATGGTTCTGGGGTGGGTGGAATGGTTGATCTTGATATTGAGGGGGTCTTTGACCTTGATATTGTGTTGGACGATGAAACCTCATACTGTCCCTTTAGATTAGGAATAAGCTGACTGGGAAATCTAATCTTTCTCCCTATCTCCTTTCGCAGTGGCTAATTATCCAACCTGTGTTTCAAGCTTGTGCAAAGACTGCTAGGTAGACTGTATGAACTACTGCAACGTATCCTCGAGAGAGGACTTACATTGTTGAGATGGATTAGACTTATATGACTGATTTGGATGGGTTGGCTGGTTTTGAGATGGGGGGTATGGATGGTTCTGGGTGGGTGAAATGGTTGACCTAGATATTGAGGCGGTCCTTGACCTTGACATTGTGTTGGACGATGAAACCTCATACTGTCCATTTGGATTAGGAATAGGCTGACTGGGAAATCTATCATTCTCACTTTCTCCTATTGCAGTGGCTAATTGTCCAACCTATGTTTCATGCTTGTGCAAAGCCTGCTGGGTAAACTGTATGAACTGCTGCAACGTATCCTCGAGAGAGGGCTTACATTGTTGAGATGGATTAGACATATATGACTGATTTGGATGGGTTGCCTGGTTTTGAGATAGTGGGTATGGATGGTTCTGGGGTGGGTGGAATGGTTGACCTTGATATTGAGGGGGTCCTTGACCTTGATATTGTGTTGGACGATGAAACCTCATACTGTCCCTTTGGATTAGGAATAGGCTGATTGGGAAATCTATCTTTCTCCCTATCCCCTATCGCAGTGGCTAATTGTCCAACCTGTGTTTCAAGCTTGTGCAAAGCCTGCTGGGTAGACTTTATGAGCTGCTGCAACGTATCCTCGAAAGATGGCTAACATTGTTGAGATGGATTAGACTTATATGACTGATTTGGATGGGTTGGCTGGTTTTGAGATGGGGAGTATGGATGGTTTTGGGGTGGGTGGAATGGTTGACCTTGATATTGAGGGTGTCCTTGACTTACTGGAGGTGGATTCTGACGCCATGAAAAATTCGGATGGTTCCTCCAATTAGGATAGTATGTGGCAGAGAAAGGGGTTCCCTAGTGTCTCTTAAAATTATTGAGTGCATTGGCTTGCTCGGTTGAGCACTAAGCTATTGATCCTAGGGAATGATAGTTTTGGGCAGTGTATCCTAAGTTAGAACACGTTAGACAAAACTCATGTACTCCGAATGGCTAATTTATCGCCTGATTCATTGCTAATGCATAGATTTTCTTCGTTAAGTTTGCAATTGCGAGTTTAACGTCAAAGTCGTTACTAACTTCGTATAAATCTCCTCTCATAGAGGTTTATACTGAACTCTCTTTTGGAGAAGTCACATCGTTGAGCGCTCTCCGCCAAATTTTCTAAGAAGGTTCATCCATTGTATTCATTTAGTTTTAAAATACCCCACCCTTCATAGACTCAACCATGGTGAGGTTCGATGTGGTTAAACCATTATAAAAGAATTGTATGAGTCTCCATGTTTCAAAGTCGTGGTGGGGACATTTGCTCAATGCGTCTTTGAATCTTTTCCACAATTCCCAAAATAGTTCACCCTCTTTCTCATTAAAATTTGCAATTTCCTTTTTGAGGGCATTGGTTTTAGGCACAGGAAAAAATTTGTTCAAAAATTTGTTGACCAACTGATCCTAAGTTGTGATGGAGTTTGCGGGTAAAGAGTTTAGCCATGATTTTAGTTTTTCTTTGAGAGGAAAAGGATCTAGGCGAAGTTAATAGACTCATCAGAGATGCCTTGAAGTTTAATGGTGGCGCAGATTTTTAAGAATTCTTTTATGTGCAAATATGGATCCTCATGATCAAGGCCATGGGACGTAGACAAAAGATGTAATATGGCTGGTTTAAGCTCAAAGGTTGCATTGGTTGCTGGAATGACATTGACTGATGGTGTGTTGGTTGTGACAGGTGAAAAGTAGTCTTGGAGGGTTTTCTCTTCTACTCTTTCTCCAACCATGTTGGGTGATGTGGGTGGTGATATGGGTGGACTGTTTAAGTGTATGACTGAGCCTGGCTGGGCTCTGGACGTAATGATCAGTGTACTGATGGGCAGTGTAACTCGAACCAAGAAATTGGTGGAGTCACGAGACCAATAAAGCATACACAGACACGATCATTCACACTCAAACAAAAATCACACAAATCATGCCTAAATCTAATTTTTGAACTTCACTAACGAAATCTAAATTTATTGGCTTGCTACATGGAACCTATAATCTAGACTTTCTCCTAATTTTCTTTCCCAAAATTCTAGTTTCCGATGAAAGTTTAACCACAAGATGGCCAGGTAAGTTCCCAAGTAAATGGGGGAGCACCAACGGCATCTACATCCCAACTTATCCTTAGATGTACTCGACCTCTCGTCTAGCATTAGACACCATTCTAACTAATGGTACTAAATTTATTTTCTTAGGTAATGCATGATCCAATTTTGCTAATTGTTTACTAGATAATGTGAATGCAATCCTAATTTACCAATGCAAGATGTAAACAATTATCAAATCAATTAATCAAACAAACTAATTTAAATGCATGGACTAACACCATAAATGCATGAGCAATTTAAATACGCAAACTAACTAAATTAAACAAATAAAGAAAATTAACGAACACCATAGAGGGGGAATGAATAAGGCAATCCCAAATGTACTATGGCCTTCCCAAATTTCTTGATTAATCACAATAATTTGCAGCAGAATAAATAAGATTAATCAAGTGTGTGATAACAAGAGTGTACAAGTTATCGAAACAATCACACAATAAAAAACAAACACCCACAACACTAGATATATAGTGGTTCGGAGTAAATCCCTCCTACATCCACTGTTGAACTCACTCTCTATGGGGTTATCCCAATTCACAATGTAAGGAATTACGCCCTCACGAATGAAGTAGGAATTCCACCTAAATCGATTGACTTGTATTTCACTCAATCCCTAAGATTTTGAAAGGTTCGACCTAAACTCGGTCTACGTCCTTATCTCTCTATTTATTATATTGGTTCAAGAGTAAATCCCTCTTTAATCCACTTTATAAGTTTGATGTTTAAATAAAATTAAAACTAAAAAGTACTTGTCTTGTTTGAGCTCATTCGATGTAGATGTGCTTTTTGAAGTATTCTTCCCAATGTGATCTCGTTTGTTGAAGAAAATGCGCCGTGTGTAGAGCAATCACAATCCTTGGGAAAAGGGTTCTAGGATATAGATTTGCAATTTGATCCTTGATTGGTTTATCTCTCTCTCTCTCAATCTCAATCAAAGATGATTGGATCATAAATGATTCACCAAGTGAAGTGCATGGAGATGAGGTGAGATCTCTGGAGATGCCTTTTAGATTTTCCTATGTGAAGGCTCTAAGGTGCCCACCAAACTCATCAAAGTTTGGAGTATAAATCGGCAAACATAAAAATCCTGAACTGACACGGCGATGGATCGGAACCACGATCGATCCTGACTAAAATTTGTGCAGTTGGAAATGTGACCGTTATGCATTTAATACAGTCCCAATGGATAGAAAACGGTCACTCACGATTGATCGTGCTTCATAATGGATCGTGGGATCCAGTGCCAATGGGTCACCACTTGACGATAGGATCGTTCTGGGATAGTTCCAGTTTGACAGAGCTCCTCAAACTAGAGCGATGGATATGTCCTGCCGATGGATCGTAATCCCGATATATCGGCCCTCTCCTAGACGATGGGCAGTGGGACCGATGGATCGTGACAAGTTCCTCACAATGGGTCGCTGACACGATAGTATCGTCCTGTCAACAGACCATTTTTGACAATGTCTTCCAAGTAAGAACCCTTTTCATTCCAGATGATAGATCGTTAGACCACGATGGGTCGTTCCTGCCCAATGACGATGGATCTCCAGACACGATATGTCGGCATCACAATAAAACGGTTTTACAATTTTGAATCCATCTGGTTCTGTTGGCTGTCAATGGTCCACTAGACTTAATTATATTTTATTAATATGTTCTTCTAAGTGTAGTTCAGGTCTTCCAAGGGGTGTTGGGCCCAACCTAAAGTCATCTAAGGCTAATTACCTTCCGTGTGATTGTCATACACTGGTGATGCTTGATTCTTCAACTTGATCTTTCATCTTCACCACCGTTTGAGTCTTACTTCAACCTTCTAAGTCAATGCTTCTTCTGAGTCATGGAGTTGACAAACAAGAGACTCGGAAAGCCGAGGCACTAACAATCTCCACCTCTGTCATTTTTCATAACAAAAACCTAGAAGCTATGAATACAAACTAGATGACTTAGCCCAACCCATTACATATCATTTGAATACAAATATTACTTGCCAATACATTTCAAATTCAAATGAAAAAAATCCTAGTCTCTATGCTTCAAGATGTTTTTTTTTCATCTTGCTCCGCTTTCCATCTTCAATGTGATCCTATACAATATACATGTACACACAAACAATGCAAGATAGGTGGAAGCATAAATCTCCCCCTCAAATGTTAGTCCATAAAGCACATTGTGCTTTCCCATAACTAATGGATTAAACCCCTTTAGTCAATGATTAAACTCCCCCTTAATCATAGACTATACTCCTTTAAGGATCTTCTCCCCCAAAATCTTTAATCTTCTCCTTTAAGCTTACACCAAGCTACTAACTTTCTCCCCCTTTTTGTCATAAATTGACAAAAGTGTTCTAAGCACGGATATGCCAAATTCAATGTGCTTCAACAAGTCCCCAATAGTTGGATTGGATAAGGAGAAGGAGGGGGCACATGCATTTTTCAAAAATTATACCAATTCTGAAACAATAACAATGCATGCAATGAAGAGGGAAATATTCCATGAGGAGCTTATGAGTGACAACATCATGAACTAAATAAATTATCCACCAATTTGAGCACATAGTTCATGAAAGATAAGATGATGCAAATACGTTTACCAATGTGAGCACAATTGCATCAAAACATGAAATAGGTTCATTCAACAAAAACTACACTAATAAAGAGTCTATGAATGAACAAACACCCTATCCTTGGAAATCCATTATGCACATGGAAGATTGTTTCTACCCTTAAACTTTCCACGGTTTGCTCTCCTTCGCTCAACATTTTGAGGGCATAATACACCAAGTCCATTAACATTTGTACTACAAAACCATGTTAGCTTTCACTACCAAAATCCTTTTCGTAATAAGATTCACCTTTAAGAGTTCTTGAAAGTCATAACATAGGTGCATTATCTAGGTTGCATTCAAACCTTATGTGACATATTCCAAGACACAGTTGAAGGTTTAAACCATAAATGCAAACCAAAAACTGTTTTGGATAAGGAAATTTTTTCTTATTTGAACATTTCTCCAAAACACATTTCCAATGTCTAAAAGATTTTCCAAGATAGAACATCACAAGAGCATTGGAAAGACATGAATTCATCCCCATAAGATTTACCAATTGTGGGATGAAGAGTGTGTGCTTGTGATGCAAACAAGTCCACAAGACAACAAGTTTTGCATACCAACCTTTGAATGCCAATACATTCACACACCAATTTGAGCCATTTGATGATTTAACCAAATTACAAACACTTGCACAAATTGATTGGATTTTGGATCAATATACCTTTTTAATCCAACTAAAATTTTGATCCAAACCACTCTAACATACATAGGCATTTTTAATTTACCAATTTAATCAGCATTGCCCTTGTGTGATGTCATTTGATAAGGCATTCTTAGATTTAGCAAAATTTGGTACTGTATGAACCAACAAAATTCCTCATAGCACATATCAATGATGAGAATAGGAATGAGAGCATAAAACACACAAATCATACAATCATTTCTCATATTATATACTGATCAAGTGTATAGAAATGAAGTATGAGAAGAATATATCATTCATAAATATGCAACAAAGATAAAAGCTCATGATATGCCATAAAAATAAACACTTGCAAAATCATTTTCAAATGCACCAAGATATACAAATAAGAAAATGTGCAAGAGAAAAATGATCAATGTGAACCATACAAGTGTTTGTCAATCACCATTTAGCTCCCATGCATTTCACCATATTTACCATTCATATAGGAATACTCCATTTAAGTTCTAAATTTTTGAATGGTACATGAATGGATTACATTTTTGAACTCTTGATCACATTTGGATCATCAACGCATTCATAAGCATGGAGCAAGGTTTATTCCACATGAAATTCACAATTTTTAGAACATGGAATAAAACAACACTATGTATGTGCACAAGCTTATTTCACAATCAAGATTCTACCAATTTAAGATCAGAGATGGAAAAACAATTAATACTTGCACATACAAGAGCAATACAAGAGGCAATGCACAACATTCATTTGTTCCAAGAAACATGCACAAATCATTTGATGCAAGGAATGAGATGAAACAAGATATATTCCAATTCTAAAGCATTTAAGTGCAAGCCTACATGTAAACACACATTCCACAAAAAATACCCCAATTTAGGAACATGGAATGCAACAACGTTTTCAAAGAGGGGTTTTAACATAAAACCTTCTCTGTACTGGCGATACGTCACCAAAGCTGATCGGTCATCCCCGATCCATCGTCAAATGGCGATGTGTCGCCATGATAGCATAGGTTTTCCCTTTTAAAATCCATTTCCCTTTGAAATTTACCTCTTGATTTTTAAAAACATGGCAAATAAAGATTCTACCAATATAAAATGATATGCCACACAAGTATCTTGCACACATTCAATCCCAAAACATATACCAAAACATATACCAATAATGAACATGGGATGAAGACAAGATGCACACTAAGATTCCAAACATGATTCAAATGTGTTAACCATATAGATAAACATAACATATCTGACTCCACAACTCTATGACACTTCAAGCATGACTAATTGTTGATGTGCAAATTTTACATTTATAATCTCGCAAGCACACGAATCATTTAATAGTATAACAATTGAGTACGAGGCTGAACTCAAAGGAAATCACAAAATATATGTATAAATTAAATTGGTACCTTTTAAAAAGATGTAATCTTAAGAAATCAAATTCATGGATTTACAATTTTAATTTAGATCTTAGAAAACCAAAGTTAACACCACTATTATCTAACTTGTAAATTTAACAAGTCGAGAATCAAATTCATCTTTTTTTTATTAAATTGGTGAAACATGAATATGTAGTCTCATATTAATTTAAAATCACATCTTTTAAGACTAAAATATGATATCTCCAGCCTTAGTTAGAGAATCTCAAGAGAGAGTTTGAATACAAAGAATTGAACAATAGAGTACAAGAACATACTAGAGTAAAAACATGAAAATAAATTGAATATTTAGAATACAACAAATAGACAAAGGAACTAATGTAACTGGAAGAATAAAATTGCGGGTAAAGTAAATGACATAAATTAAAAGTGCAGAATGTAAAGGGTGGTTATGGATTTTTTCTCTCATAGCCCAAAAAAATAAAATAAATAAGAGATCTAGATCTAAAATTCAACGCATAGAATTCAAAGATCAATTCATGCCATTTAATTAAAATCTATAACCTTTAATCTAATTAAAGTCTAGTTCTTAGATTTAACATTTATAACCTAAGTACTTTAATTAAATAATGAGTAAAAATTTTAAATTAAATTAAAGTTCATTTAAGAAAATTTCGAATAATCGGACTTTTTAGGATTCTAAAATGGACATCTCTTATTTATTTCATGGAAAGATTCGAATACAAGGCTTGGAAAATACAATGAAGACAATAAAATAAAATTGCAAAAATTCATTCATCACTTGCAAAATTCGAGTGATGGCACTTTGTCTGGGTGTATCTCCAGTCTTTTGGTCCTTTTGAGCTCCAGGTCAAATTCGAATTTTGGCTTTGGGGTAGGGGTATTTATAGGCTCAAGAAATGGATGAATGGTTGAGACTAAGTCAAGTTTAAGTTAATGGATTGAAAGGCTTGGATTAAATCTTAATGAACATGGGTGGTTGGGATTTAAAATGGAAAAGACTAGTGTTACTAGGAGGCTTACACGATTTTGGGTTGCTTGGACAAGAGGTTGGCTTGGTGGCTAAGCAATGGAGGAGAGAAAATAGGGATTGGTTTTAGGGAGGTGAATTTCGAATTTGGCTATGTAGGATTAGGGTTTTTGCATGAGATGATGAATGAATGGATGAGATTAAGAGTTTGAATGAATGGATCGTTAGATGATAGGAAGGTGACGTGGCTTAGTTGACTTAGTGTGAAATTCAAATGGAGTATTTGTGGATTGTGAAAATCGTGTGACATGGAAGATTGGGATGATGAGGTGTGTTGGGATCTTACGAGTGTATCTAAATGGGTTTTTGTCTAAGTGCATGGAGAGAATTTAGATTCTAAAATCGTGTGGATGCTATGGAGAGATGGATTGAATGATGTGGCAATGACTAAAAGTGGACGCATGGAGGCTAGCTTGAGCTCCAAGTTGTTCTATCTTATGGTTTAATGATTGGATGACTAAGATGGGATTGGGTTAAATCTAATGGTTCTAGGTTTAATTCGCTAAAATAAATTATATAAATTGTAAGGTCACTGATGGAGGGTTGTGATTTAAAGGTGGGGATGGATAGATGATATGATGAATGCCCTAGATCTAGTGCAAATTATGTATGTGATGGATGAATGTGGAGGATCTAGGGTTTTCCAAATGATGTGGATGGTTGTGATGAAATGTGCTAAGATCTAATGGCTTAGATGATTGATGGATGATCTAATTAGATGGATGAATAGGCAATGCATGAATGCTTATGATCCTAAGGTTAATCTAGATGATGGATAGTTTGGATGGCCTAGATCTAATGTAATGCATGTATGAGTTTAATTTGATAGGTGAATCTAGGGTTTTATCTAATTTTAGTATATGAGATGGAAGGTTAAGATTTAAGATGGATATTGGATGGTGTGGATATGAAATGTGCATGGGAGAGAGAGGGATTTAGGGTTATGGATTTTAGCCATGGGTAATTGGGTATGGACTTCGAATATGATCCATGGAGCTATTGGACTTTGGATTTTGGACCTCAACTCTTTGGACTTCATCTTAGGCTCACTTAACTTGGACTTGAACTTGAGAACTTGGGCTTTGGAGTGCACAATGGCCTGGTCCTTCTGTGTTATGCTCATGGATTGCTTGTGGCATGGCCCAATGTTGGCCTGTGAAGCTTAGTTTGGCCCAATTGAAGTGGATCTCTATCCCATTAATCTTGAATTTCAGCCTTTGCCTCTTGAATTGCAGGTTTCATCTTCCGAAATTTAACAATCAACTCACCACTTTAAAATCTAAAATATTGATTTAATCTAGACTCTCATAAATGGATCAAGATTAATCAAGTTACATTCAAAAACCTAAAAGTGGCTCGAATTAATTACTAAAATTCCGTATCTTCTATTTTAGGCTCAAAACTTGCAATTATCCACTGACTTAGCTTGATTTTATGAATTCTGCATTTTTATGTACAAAACTAGAAAATAATATTAAATGCACCAATATACATAAATATGAGAGCTAACTGGTCCAATAATCAAGGGTAAAAATGTAATATTTCAGTACTCAGCACTAATTCTAAGACAGGAAAAGTACAATCAAGTGCTTGAAAGAGTTAAATGTTTCATGCAACAAATGGTTGTTTGAACTCACTTATACAAAGATGAAGTTCAACTACAATGGTCTAGAGAAACAACAATTAGGCTCAAGTCTTAGACCAATGTAGGCCATGATAAGGTCCTATCCCTTAGGGATCCATATGAATATTTTTATCCAGACCTTTCCTCTCAAATCCTTAGAATTTGGGCAACTGGATTCTTCCATCTTGAACATTTGGCCCAATTCCGGAGGTTTGAGGCAAGAGCCTCATTTTTATATTCCAATGCATGGTATGAGGAGGTCTTAACTTATCCCTATTTGATTTTCCATTGCAGGGACGATGCAAGTGATGAGGTGCTTTGTGTTTCCTAGGAACATTCACACAGACAAAATGATTTACCTTATTCTTCTTGGCAAAATGTGAATTTCCATTGAATTTATTCTCTCTCTTCTTTGCACCTTGAAAAAGACCATAAGCACCTATTTTTCTACCTGCATCTTTCTTGTTTTGCACTCATGTTTCACTTGTCCGGTTATACCACAATAAAAACAATTTATAATTGAAGAGTGTGTGGTGTGGCCATTACCTTATCTGGTTGGGGTTTTGGACCCTTTTCCATTTGCCTTGGCATGGCCCATACCAGATTTAGTACCATGAGGTTTACCCAACTTGAGAGGTTTCTCAAATTTGTGAACATTTTGGTTTACCGTATGTTGAGATATCTTCAAATCTCACCCCAATTTCATATTATCATCTCCAAGACATTTTCCAACATCCTTTTGCTTCAAGACATCATTCTCATATGTTTTCAAATTCAATTGAAGCCCTTTTTTAGATTCTCTCAATTTTATGGTTTCATTATTTGAACTTTTCAATTTTAAGGAGAGAAGATCATTTTCAACATATACACATTGAAGTTGGCTAGAGATTTTGGCATTCTCAATATTCACCTTATGAAGTTCCTTAGCCAATCTCATACTCTCTAAGTACAAGGCATTGTAGAATTCTTGGAGGTCATCTTTTTCTTCAAGATCCTCTTCATCATCCTCTTCTTCACTTGAGGATGCTTCTTCTACATCAACAATGGACGCAATGAAACAATTTAAATTTACACATCTCTCTTGATTCTCCATTTGGTTATGAGTGGTGGATCCTTCCATTGAACTATCCAAAGATTTGCAAATATTTTCGATAAAGTTATCTTGGATAAAGGTCCAATCATTTTCATCAAATGATGCCAAGATATTCTTTATTTTTGTTTTCAAATAAACCAATATAGATAAAAAAAACAATAGAGTAATATAGAAAATTTTTCATGCATCCATGATTGATGTTTTAGCACGGATAAACTCGGATGGTTAGATCCTTATGAAGAGCACGAGGCTTTGATACCAATTGAAAGTTCCCAGTGTGTTAGAACACGATTGACCCTAGAGGGGGGATGAATAGGGCAATCTCGAATATACTATGACTTTTCCAAATTTCTTGATTAATCACAATAAGTTGCAGTGGAATAAATAAGATTAATCAAGTGTGTGATAACAAGAGTGTACAAGTTATAGAAACAATCACACAATCAAAAGCCAAACACTAGCAACACTAGATGTATAGTGGTTCGAGTAAATCCCTCATAGCAGTGGTATAGGGTTATCTCAGTTCACTATGTGGGGAATTATGCCCTTACGAATAGTGTAGGAATTCCACCTAACTCGATTGACTAGTATCTTACTCAATCCTTAAGATTTTGAAAGGTTCAACCTAAACTCGGTCAACGTCTTTGTCCCTCTATTTTTTATAGTGGTTCAAGAGTAAATCTCTCTTTAATTCACTTTACAAGTTTGATGTTTTAAATAAAATTAAAACTAAGAAGCACTTCCCTTGTTTGAGCTCATTCGATGTAGATGCGCTTCTTGAAGTATTCTTCCCTATGTGATCTCGTATGTTGACGAAGATGCGTCGTGTGTAGAGCAATCACAATCCCTGGGAGAAAGGTGATAGGATATAGATGTAACGCCCCAACTCGATGGTAGGCCCAGAACGCTACTAATTTTTTTTATAATCTCCCATCAATTAACATCATAGGTGGGCTGGATCTTCAAATTTGCTAAAAAGCTCATCATAGAAAATGTCACATGTGCTTTTCTCACATGGACTTAAACACGTATCATATGTTCCCATATACAAATAAATATTTTACAAACAAATAACTCCATTTATTCGATAAGAGTTACGAATGAAAACATAGCAATTTACACATGCTTAGATTTATATTACCACAGACAATACTAAAATCAACATAACATCATTTGCATGAAAATAGACGTAATAAACATATTTTCCCATCATTGGGAAATACGATTGACTGCAAAGGCTCTCTCATCCTAAGTCAGTGGTATAGGTTTCTCCTCCTCAGGTGCCAACCCTGCAATGTAAGGGATGTGAGCTCCAAGCCCAGTGAAGAGATCTTAAAATAACACATTCATCAACATGTATAGGTTAAACAATGCAGTCCAATCATAATAACAATAATGGTCTACTCTTACCATTTAAAATCATATTATCTATTCATGAATGATTTACTTTACCATACTTACTAACTTACCATACAAATGCTCTCATGTACCATTTATACCTGAATTCATAATTGGTCTACTATATCAATTTGTGAAGTCACCATCACTGTCAAACCACTGACATACCATTGTCATACCATTTACATACCACTATTATACAGTTGTCATGCCATTGACATACCACTGCCATACTACTGCCCAATGGTTTCGCATATCCTTTATCTTACTTGAAGTTATAATTGGTCTACTATACCAATATTTCAAGTCATCCGTGATACTATCATGCCACCGTAACACCAAAGCACTACACTGATTATAAATGCATTAAGTCCCGACACGGTCAAAATAAAGCATCTTGCAAGAACATCTCCGACACACCTGGGCCGGTACTGCCACACCTGGGCCAGTAGATGCAAACCGACACACTTGGGCCGGTAATCAACACACCTGAGCTGATAATAGTTCAGCAGTTGAGGGTATGTGGAGGCAATATCAATATCATAAATGCTCAAGTTCTCACATCGGACCATCTTATCAATAGTATCAACTTCATACTTCAGTCTTCATCATAACATGATGCTCAAGTTCTCACACCGAAGAATATCATTACGAATATCAACTTCATACTTCAATTTCTTATCATAACATGATGCTCAAGTTCTCACATTGGAGAATATCATCATCATTATCAATACCATGCATGATAAACATCATTAGTAATAAGATGAGCATATCTTAGAAATATATATATCAAGTCCAGGCATATAAGTGGGTTCATTCTTCGTTTACAGACTAGTAGACCTCGACTCCTTGACACCGTGTTATGCTTCCGTTCTAACAGTGAGAACAAATTTTCTTCTCTCACATGGAAGTAGTGTCAAGTCTCTTATTCTGGCATATTCGGTCTTTTCCATATCATTTATAATCCATGAAACCACTAATTGCACTAGATTAGTAAGACCCTACGTTTTACGGACGGTGTGTAAGCCATGAGTGGTGCGACACATCATAAGTGCGCCCATCGATATTGGTGAGACATCGACAGTACCATACTTAAGGAAGAATTGCTTAGCGAACTCAAAAGCCCCCGAACTAATAGAGATCAACGATTTCGATTTAGATATAGTTGTCTCCGGATCAGTTAGGATCTTCTGATCTTCTTCAGCGACCCTACTAACTATCTGCGATGACTGCATTGTCACCAAGAGTAGCATAGGCCTTAAATACCTATAGTTTTGATAAAGCCTCTCTGCCGCGCAATCCACACGATCACATAATGTGAAAGTGAGACTTAATGAATTGGGGGGGCCATGATGCACGGTAGCCTAAGGGCTGACCAATGGCAAAGATGAGAGACTGCTTCGAACCAAAGGTGGTAGAGTCCACATATAACTGAACCCTAAGCCGGCCTCAACCACAGCTGAAGCAAGATATGACCCAAAGAAAGAGTAAAGACATGATCTGGCTTATGACCAACCACTCTGGGCCACCGATCCGCGGCGGAAGCTAAATCAAAGCTATAAGCATTCCGACATCTGCTCCCAATCACCTTCTTCAAGCAAGGGTGCTGTCTGATCATCAGTCCGGGCAGACGAGGCAAGATTGTCATCGCCCAGTCATGATAGGGACGTTTAAGAATTCCTTCACATACATAGTGATGCAGAACCTTCGCTTTACCGCACCAGCAGCCAAGGAGGCGACACGCCCATGAATGACTTCTCTTGTACCATCAAAGGTAGTTTGCTGGCTGACGTCAACCAGATCATCATAAGCTACATCAAGACTCACTGGATCGGATATAAGATAAGACTCGATGACGCCAGAGAATACATCTTGGAGTCCACCCTGAGTACTCAGCAACCTTTCCACTCTTGTTCTAGGGTTCCCCATGAAAAACGATCACCCCTATGACAGTTGAGCTTTGACACGTTCGCTTAGGGCTTGTTTAGCGTATCTTCAAGCAGCAAACTGCTTTCAAGCAAAGTCATCCTTCAACTTTGCTGCCATGTTGTGCTAAAAAAGTCACATGATGCTTCGTTCACTGTGAGCAAGCACCTGTGTCGTGCCATGGGTGTTCCCAAGTGCGGGTACCTTAAGAAGCAGCAACCCAAAACCCAGCCAAGCAATGAGTGGGAAAGGACGCCCGATTCCCATACTTGCAATGATGGGCCCTCTCTCTTCTCTTGCAAGGGTCTTTCACAAGAGCATGATGTGTACTCCTCACTCAAGAGCTCCTTCTCATCTCAAGCAAGGCATGGATGAGCTCCATTTGGCACAATCACGTCCCTCCAATCTCGTGGCTACTCATCACGTTTTCATCCGACGGTCACAATGTTGCAAGTTATCTCATGCATTGAGGGCACATGGTTTCAATCTAAACCATTTACAAGGCTCCTCATCTCATCTCAACCCAACCAAGCCATATGGCGTTAATCCAAGAGATCATCTTGTCTCATCCAAACCTTTGGATAGAACACTCATGGCTTATATCTAACTCTCCATCCATTCCATCTCTCCACGCCAAATGGTAGCAATCCAAGGGTTGCTTTCTCCCCAATTCCCTCACCAAGACTCAGACCGGTATGGTAGTTGAGATAGGAATACTTCCCTTCACCCTCACTAAGGAAAGAGTAGATCCTACTCATAGAGCGGTGGACATGGTTGCTCGTAGAGCGAACAGACCAGTAGCCCATGTACTCCTTCTTACTGACCGCTTTACAAGTTGAAAAAGCCGACTAGGCATCTCTCGATAAGCAAGAGCACTTCTCAAGAAGTTTTTGTTGCTGTTCTGAGTGCACGTTAAACGCTTTGTCTAGCATGACATTTCCTGTCGCTTACAGAGAAGCAGAAGTTGGATAGCTATGGTGCCTGTGAGCATCAAACCCGAAAGGCCACCCTTATTAAGATCAATTTCATCTCTTCGAGCTCTTTTTCCTCGAATATGTCCAAAGGACTTGCAGATTTCAGATCTACATATCATTCTTGTCTGTCATCATCTCTCTTCGGTCTCTGATTTTCTAATTCTGCTCTGCAGATCTACACAACTACAGGGCAGCTTTCTCAAATCTTTGTTTCTGCTTTCTTTTCTCTCTACTGCTATGCCTGCACTCTCTTAGCAAGCCAAGTAACATGGCGGCCGAACTGAACCAGCCATTGTCCATCCGAACCATCCAATGAAGAATATAAGAAGAGAGCAAAACGCCAATGGCGAGCGAAACGCATACGGAACGGGCACGAAGGAAAAAAAAAGTGTCGAGGAAAAGCAGCCGAGCTCATTCCTTTCGCTTCCTGGGCCCAAAGCAGTGCAGTGTTTCCTAGCCAAATCAAGGATTTGGGGCATCTTGCTACATATAAATAAATAACTATTTAGTCATCTATATTCATAGAAAGATAGATCCATCCATCTATCCTATCCGATTTAGATTTGGATATCTAAAAAAGAATCGATTTCATTCAGCGTTTGATTCAAATAACTGCGCTTAGCCCCCCGCTCATGAAACGCCTCTACTGCAATGGATGGCAAAGGTGATGAACACCGTAAAACTATCATTTTATCCTTTAATATTAGATTAATTAGTCTTTAATTTGTAAATATTAGATATGTTTGATATGTTTTTGAATTTTGCAGAATATTTTGGAAAAGACAAGAAATGTGAATAAAATTGGAGAAAAGGGACCACAATGTCAAATTTGTAAAGTTTGTAATTTTACCACATAATTTTGGAATTCATTGTAATTTATTTTAATTCAAATCCATTATAAGAATTTGAATTAAAATAATACCTTTTCTATTTTTGTACGAAGGTGGTTAATTTTACAAAAGAATTTCAATGGGCCCACCGTTTATCTTAAAAGTCCAAAGTAAAGAAGCCATGGAAGATGCTAGTTTGGAGAAGAACCAGATGGAAGAGAATGTTCTCGTTGATGGAAGCACTAGGATTCCCAAGGTTCAGCAGCTCATGAAGAATTATTTCAATGGAAAGGAGCCTAATAAGGGAATTAACCCAGATGAAGCTGCTGCTTATGGTACAGCCGTACAAGGAAGCATCTTGAGAGATGAGAAGGACAGCCATACAAAACCAGCAGCAGCGATAGATTGCAGAGCAGCGGCGCGGCAACTGACAACAGCTACGATCTCAAGGGCTGAAGCAGGCAGCAGCTGAGAAGAGAAAGAAGAGCAGCCAGCTGAAGAGGAGGCATCGCACAGCAGCCAGCACCGCATCCAAAAACAGCAGCAGGAAGGAGAAGAAGGAGGAAGAGAAAACAGAGGCAAAACAGAGAGGGTTTTTCAGCAGCCAGCGAGCACACAAGGAGAACCAGCCCGGGAACTCAGAACGGTCAAACATCAAAGAGAAGATAGGAAGAGAAAGGAAGAAATAAGGAAGATAAGAAGAAGAGAAGATAAGAAGAGATAAGGAATGATAAGGAGTTAAACCGATAGCAGTTGGGGTTCAAATTTGGAGAGATAAAGATAAAGTACAGCAAAGATGAGGAGGGATAAGATCTGCCGAGGGAAGGAAGATGAGGCAGCTGCCGTGTAGCTGGATAACAGCAGAGAAGAGATGGAAGATAAGGCAGCTGAACCGTGTAGCAGCTAGGATAAGGATGAGCAGAGAAGGGATATCAGCAGAGAAGGGAAATCAACAGAGATGAAGATAATGAAGAAAAAGAGATTGAAGAGGGATAGTTTTGCAAGAGATAGAGTTTACCGATTGAAGAGAAGATACTGCAGAAATGATAAGAAGAAGAGAAGATAACAGAGGATGAGGATAAGATAGAAGTTTGAAGAGGGATGGTTTTGCAAGATGCACAGGGTTAGCCGAAAGCAGAGATAAGAAAAAGATAAGGTAGATGCCGCTGGGTTTCAAAGATGGAAGAGATAAGATAAGAGGTAAAACTGCCGTGTAGGAAGAAAAGAAAAGAAGAAAAAAATAGATAAGATGTGTTAGCCAATGGAGATTTTGAAATGGGTTTTATCCCGGCTGAGTTTGAAGGATCTCTTATCTCATCCCTTCTTTTCTATAAATTCAAGTGTTTGAGACCATTGAAGGTTAAACCGGGCAAGACGTCGAAGGGACTAAAATTGGACGATCGAAGACAGAGAAAAATATTTAATTTCTTATAAGTTTTTTCTTTTTATGTAAGTCCAAAGAAATGTATTTCATTTCCAAATTTTTAAATAAAATTCATGGCGGTTTGTTTAGATTTATGTTATTCCCAATTATTGTATATTTGATAATGATGGTTTTTAATTTTTATTTAATTCTTTTTATGAACTTTATGAAACAAATTAATTTTAGAATTTTTCAAGGAAAAGTGGAACCCCTTTTAGGATCAGTGGGACTTGACCAATTTTCCAGTCTAAGGTTCTTTTCAAGAACGGTTTGTTTTTGACCTGGAAAATGCAAGTTTAAATCTCGCTCAAGCCTAAGGCTTGATTTGAAAAATTCTGATTTAATGGAAGACATAATTATTCTAATTAGAATTTTATTAATTAAGGAACTTGAATTATATTTAATAATTCCAGAATAATTCATAGTCTAGGCCATGCTTTTATTTTTAAATAGGATAACATACCGCCTTCGATGTTTGACCCGATTCCATTGTAAAATATGTAAACAATTTATTTATCATTGATTTATTTTATTCTCTCTTAAAAATCATCAAAACAATTTAATTAGGTTAGAAACATTTTATTCGTCTCTTAAATTTACATTTAGGTCATTTAAATTTACTCCATTATTTTAATCAAAATTTATGTTAACTAATAAAACTAGATAATTAATTAATTAGTGTGCTAAATTAAGATTATAACTTCATGTTTTAGAAAATTTATTTTATTAAATCACATTATTTTAATAGTGCCAATTTTTATTTCATACATATATTTTGTGGATTTCCCTTGGGTACGATCTCGCACTCATACATTATGCTATAACTGGTTCATACGCTTGCGAGTTAATTTAAAATCACAACAAAAGGGTCCGAAGTACCCAAAGCACTGGAGTGATCCAGTAGCCGGGAAGGGGCCTAGAAGTGCCTACTACTACACCACACTACACTTGGCTCTACACATTTACAGAGCTAATCCCTGTCCAGTGTCTGGCAGAGCTAAGGGGGGCTTCAATCTGTACTTCTTATCCCCATCTCAGCCCAGGCTAATGGGGCCGTCACAACTTCAGGGGGGAGAGTGGAGCCTCGAGAAGCACTGTTGTGAGGAAGATCCTTGGCCCCCAACTGAACTGACTTTATGGCCTTCGCCGCTAGCAGAAGCTAAACGCTTGAAAAGCGTGCCAAGAAAGATTATGTTGGCCTTTTTGTGCAAGTTACCAGTCCACTAGTAGCGGAAGAGAGGGTTACAGTACATACAACATCCAGTTCTTACTGAAGCTCTTTCTTACCAGTCAAGTAGTACAACAGCTGTATCAACTCAACTAGCCCGGCGCGGAGGGTCTTTCAATATAGGATAGGCAAGTAAGACCAAGCAAGGAGATCAGGCTTGCTTAGGCGTGCTCAGTCGCAGGAGTGAAGTCATGATCGGGGAGAGTGCCGAAGGGGTTCACTAGTGGAGGCATGAGATGCGCTGCTCTTGAATCACCGGTTTGATTAATATCCTTTTTTTGTTCGGTTAGTCGGTTAGTCACTAGAGGTTGGTAGGTTTCAGTTGTTTAGTCACTGATAAATGAGAGCAGTCACCTGGTTTTGCTGTTAGTCTTTGATACCGAAAATCAATGCATATGCGAATTTTGCCATTTTTATTTATTACCGGCACTATGTTCGAAACCCATTCAGCATACCTTACGGGCCGAATGAATTTTGCTTTCAAGAGTCGAACAACCTCCTCCTTGACCTTTTCCGTCAATTCGGGAGTCATCCGACGTGAGGGTTGCTTGTGTGGCTTTAAGCCTGGTATCATGGGCAGCCTGTGCTCAACTAACTATCGATCCAGGCCGGGCATCTCATGATAATCCCAAGCAAAGCAATCTTTATACCTTCGAAGTAAACAAATTACCTCTAAAGCAGCCTCCTCTGAAAGGTTTGTGCTTATGTAGGTAGGCCGTGGTTCCTCCTCAGTCCCCAGGTTGACCTTGATCAACGGGTTTCCGCATATTCACTAATCTGTTGACTACTTCATTCAGGCCCCAACTCCATCCATGAAATCCGCTCCCTACTAAATGTTTGGTTAGTCAAACGAACCCTCGATCCTTAGGGAACGAAGAACCACTCGCTTGTGACTTTCTGTTCCCCATTCGATTGACCAAACCAACATGACATGATATGTACTCCCTTCGTCGGTCATGGGGTAAGCGCCCCACCCAGTAGCAAGCTCTATTCTGTTTGAGTGGATCCTGCCTTTGCTCCGAATGTGGGAGGTTCTGAAAGAAATGCGCATTTGTCGAATTCTATGTATGAATGATGCATTCCTCGCTTTTAGTATGTCTGCTCTGCCCTAACTGAGATGAGGATGGGGGGCCGTACTCCAATTTCGGCGGGCTATGGGATACGAGCCAATTCATATAGTGGAGTAGCTAATAGGGTTGCCTTAGAAGCTTTTGTACAAGCTCGTAATGGAGGACGTGATCCCGCTCGTGAAGGCAATGAAGTGATCCTCCTCGCAGAGTCCCAAACCAGCTGCTGCTTGCCGAGTATGGAAGGAAATCGTCGGAATTGGGTAGAGTTTCCGATACCGATGCCGAAGCACGGACCTTAGATCGAACCGAAGGCGACGAATCTAACAACCTATTCCCCTTCCAACCGAGTTAATGAGGTTTACATCCATCTTCATCCCTCTTGGCTATTACCTTATTCTTATTCTTCCCCTACGGATGGATACCGAAAGACAACAGAAGCTAGGTCTTAGGACAAAAGAACGGTTACCTTACTCACCATACATCTTTTTTCCCACCCACTGCCCTCGTATTGGTTGCTTGCTTTTCTTGCTCTGTTATCGCTTAGCTTTGTGTGTGCTTTGTTCCTTCCCAACCCACCCCTTACCTTACTGCACCGCCCTAGCCCTTATTTGAAGCATGCAAAAAAAGAAGGCCCTTGGCCCTATGGGGAAGGAGCGACGAGGCTAACTGGGAGCACCAAACAATGTGAGTCAGAGCGGTAGATAGGTTCGTCGAGAATCCGAATGAGAGCCCGGAGGATGTGACAACAAAGACCATAGCCCATTTAGTAGCATAAGCTAAAGCGAAGGCACAGAAAGAAAGAAAGGGCTAAAGGAAGGGCGGTGGGTGGGCGCCTCAAAGATCAAGGCCAAGGAAGCTAGCCTCATCGAATGAAATTAAAGCCAATATTGATCTATCGGTACCATAAACTAAGCCCTTTAATAAGTCGATAGGGAAACAGGGAAGGAAGCCAAGCCCGTGAATGCGAGTTCTTCCCCTGAAAGAATCACGAGTCGAAGGGCTGTGCTAGGCTTTCCGGATTAGGTGATGCTATCTAAAAGGTTTTGAATTAGTCCCCGGCAAAGAAAGGAAGTGAAACGTAGGCTCGGCTCGAACTTTCAAATAATCTAGGGAAGCAGGAGTTAACCTTGAGGCTAATTTCCATGAGGCGAGTTCATCACTTGATAGAAGAATGAATTGATGATGCTTAGGGTGTTAATGACCTTGCTTAGCAGCTTAGCTTGGTATGACATCTGAGATTGACTCTGATGTTTACTCTTAAAGCCCTTCCTTTTTTCTTTTTTTTTGTCTGTAACCCCTAACCTTTTTCTTGTTTCAAGATGAGGCAATCAATCGTAGTGAGGAGCGCTGATCTCGTGCTCATGGTGCTTAGGGCTCATCTCGTGCCAAGGTGCTCGTGCTTTCCGCTTTCGCTTCTAGTGTCTCTTGCTCCTGCTTTCTCCCCTTAGGACTTACATTAATTTCCTTAACTTACTGATAGTGTACTAAGGACTCATGGCTTCTTGTTTGTGATAGCCTTTAGGACAGTGATATGAGTGAGTAAGGGATGGAAGTAGGTACCTCTGCTGGTAGTACCAATAGAGATGTTGGCCACTCTCCCCAAGGAAGTAGAGAGAGTCTTTCCTGTAGGATGGTTTAAGAATTCCTTCATGCACTGGTAGTGTAATAAGGCCTCTAAGTCCCCCTGAGTTCTCTATTTCTTGCTTTGTAGTTGTATGTAGCCACAGTAGGTTCGGTAATAGAATACCTGAGGCAAGTTGTTAACTATAGGTTTAGAGCACGCTAGGATAGATTCTAACTAATTCTCTCTCTCCGGTCTTGCTCTTCCTCTTGCTAAATATAGAAGAGCTTGGAAAACTTAGAAGAAGTAGTAGCGTAGCCCGTAAGGGGCCATCTCCCTCCTGCATGTACCTCTTTCATCAACTGGTTATCTTCTTCAATAAGTCTAAAAGGGGCTTTGCTTCCCCTAGGTTGTTTCGGGATGCTTAAACCTTAGGCAATCTCCTAAGGCATAAGAGATAGTCAGGCAATCCGTCCACGAATAGCGATTCCTAGTCTGAAAGCTAGGAGAGAAGAAGAGGGGCAACCGATGTTGCATCCGCTGCAGTTCTTCCCTTTCTAGAAGCAAGCATCCTTCTAGATTAGTCTGCTTCATCGTCTTTTCGTCTTATCTAGTCTTTTACAAAACCTGTTTTACCGATCTGGTAGTATTAAGTCTCATTATCGTAAAATGTAGAGTAGCGCTGGCATCTGTCAAATACACAAATAGAAATACAATGAGTCATATACTCAAACAAAATACACAATTATATACAATACATCATACATTCCTAGTATTTCAAATCCTTTTGTCCTATTTTTCAGAAAAATTCAAAGGGAAATGGATATGAGTTTCCTTAATGGGTTACTATTTATTTTTAGTTACAATAATCCATCAATATAATAAAGGTACTCAGGCCACTACACATATTGTCTTCTGGAAATGACCATGGAGACATATTGAGTTAGGCCTAGAGATATAAGATGCTCAGGCCACTACTCGTATATTGAGTTAGGCCTACTGGGTTGCGTTTTCGCTATGCCACAGATAGAGAGTATCTGCCTAGAAATGAATACATAATATATGTATATATTATAATGCAACCAAGGGTTACTATCACTTTTAATTAAAAATTTGGCATAGGAAACATCACATCAAAATCTACGGTCTAAACTTAATATGAAATCCTTGATTTAATCAATCAAAAATGAATTTCAAGAACCAGTTCTGGGTTCCTCCGAACATGCCTCGGAACCAGTTACTGTGGCCTCGGAACTTCCGAGCCACTGCCTAAATTCTGGGTTACATCAGGACCTTCGAAATTTGAATTAGCTCCTTCGGAACATGCATTGAAACCTAGCTTCGAAACTTGATACTATGGCTTCGAAACTTCCGAAGCTATAGTCTCAGAATGTCTTAAATCTTCTTCAAGACACCCCCTTCGGAACTTGATACAGTTCTTTCGTAACTTTCGAGCCTCAGAACCTACTAGAGTGACTTCGAAACCCCAAAGTCAGGTTTCGAAACCCCAAAGTCAGGTTTCGAAAGCTTCAACACTACTACAGTGTACCTCGAAACTTGGCTTTAGCACTGCTACAGTAACATCGAAACTTCCAAGTCAAGTTCTGAGACCTATCTTCTTTAGCCAACCATTTGCAGAAAGTGTAGTTATGGGATAGGCAGGGTCAAATACAAATCTAAATATAGAGGGGTTCTTGAATTCGTTTTCTAAATCTAACCAGTCCGATGAATTTGTCTATGAGTCTACTATATTTTAGAGATCAATTGGACATAAAACAACTAAGAAAAACCTTTGATTTTGAATGTAAAATCATCAAAACACATGAAAAACTATGGTTTCCACTAAATTTCAAAACTCATTTTAAGGCTCATTTCGAAAACAAATTCACTTCTGCTTGATCCTAAACTTGTTAAAATAAAAAAAACAAAAGTAATGCATACCTTTGCTTTCCAAATTGATTGAAGTTTTAGCCTCTGAAAATTTTGTTCAAGCTTAAGAATGGTGGAAGAAGAAGAAAACTAGAAGAATAATAAGCTAGAGAATGAACAGCAGTTGTAATGGAGTTTTAATTTAAGAAGGTACAAATCTCATTGTAATGGAGTTTGTATAGAGATTGAGGGAGAGCTGTAGTAGTGACAAAATGGCCACGATAGGCTATTGTCAACGAAGCATGAAGTGATAGATGATTCGCGCCAACGTAGCTACTTCAAATCGTCACCTGCTACGCAAGTGTTTAAAATTTTCGGTTATTTACAGTTTAGTCCATTCTAACTTATTTGCATTTTAATCCATTTTATTTATTTCTAATATTTGACTTATTAAAAGATTTATTTAATTTAATTCATTTTGTCCAAAAAGTTGAGTTTTAAAATCTTTAAATATTATAAAATTTTTGAGAATTATAATTCATTAAAATAAATTGATTTAAATAAAAATCACATTTTAACACTATTCCGTTAACTCAAGTTGTATTTATTTAAAGGATTTAAATCCTTAATTTTTAACATCCAAAACTATAAAATGATATGTTTAAAATAGATTAGATAACATACATTTTCTTAGAATTTTCTAACTGCTAAAATTATCTAAAATAATTATTTCTTAAAGATTGGGACCTTTTCGGGTCAAAATAATAATTTTCATGAAATCAAAATATAGTTTAAAGACTCTATAGTTCTAGAATTTAAATCCCTAGCAATGGAAGTCAATTTAATTCAATAAACATTCAAACAATAATTCAAAATCATTAAAATAACACTATTCATGGTTAATTACCATTTTGCCCTCCCAACTTAAGTGAGTTGGATCAAAGAGCTACCAAGCTCTGATTGGGCCGATCCTGGATTCTTTAAAATGCTCAATCCGTAATCTTCATGATTAACGGATCAAAACACAATTAATTAATACAAATAATACAATTACCCCTAATTTTGGGTCAGGGTATTACAATAGATTTGCAATTTGATCCTTGATTGGTTTTTTTCTCTCTCTCAATCTCAATCAAAGATAATTGGATCTTAAACGATTCACCAAGTGAAGTGCATGGTGATGAGGTGGGATCTCTGGAGATGCCTTTTAGATTTTCCTATGTGAAGGCTCTAACGTGTTCCACCAAGCTCATCAAAGTTTGGAGAATAAATCGGCAGACATAAAAATCCTGAACTCATCAAAGTTTGTGACCGTTGTGCATTTAATATAGTCACAACGGATAGAAAATGGCCACTCATGGTTGATTGTGCTTCACGGTGGGTCGTGAGATCCAATGCCAATGGGTCACCACTTGACAATAAGATCGTCCTAGGACAGTTCCAGTTTGACAGAGCTCCTCAAACCAGAACGATGGATATTTCCTGCCGATGGATCGTAATCCCGATGTATCGGCCCTGTCCCAGACGATGGGTCGTGGACCTGATGGATCGTGACAAGTTCCTCACGATGGGTAGCTGACATGATAGTATCGTCCTGTCAACAGACCATTTTGATAGTCTCTTCCAAATCAGAACCCTTGTCATTCCAGACGATGGATCGTTAGACCACGATGAGTCTCCCTGCCCAATGGCGATGGATCGCCAGACACGATGTGTCGGCATGAAAATGAAACTGTTTTGCAATTTTGAGACTTAAATATATTTTACCAATATGTCTTCTAAGTCTAGTCCAGGCCTTCCTAGGGGTGTTGGGTCCAACCTAAAGTCATCTATGCCAAATTACCTTCATTGTGATTGCCATACACCGGTGATGCTTGATTCCTCAACTTGATGGTCCATGTTCACCACCACTTGAATCTTACTTCATGGCTTCATTCTTCCAAGTCAATGCTTCTTCTTAGTCATGGAATTGACAAACAAGTGACTCAGCAAGTCGGGGCACTAACACAAAACATTTGTCTAAGATGATAAATCGACACCATGAAAAATAATGTGGTTTTAAGGAATAAAATTATAGATTAAATCCAAACATTGAAAATTTCCTAAAACATGAAATTATATTCTTAATTTTGAAAACCCTATCTTTTGAAAATCAACATTCAAAATAATCATCTAACTTTGGAATTTAAAAACATAACATCTAATTTATTTTAAAGATCATGGATTTTAACTTAAGATTATGAATCTAATATCTTTAATTAAGATGGTGGAGTAAAATTTAAGAAACCTCATCTTAATTTAAAACTATCTAATTAAGATACAATTAGAATATTTCTAACCTAGTTCAAAGAATTGAAAGAATTGAATGAATGAATAAGATAAAAGAAATAACAACTAAACAAACAAAATATTTACAATTGGATTAGGTTAATCATAGCCATTGAACATCATATCCAATGAAATTAATAAACATTTATTAATGAGATCTAGACCATGGAATTCATGTAAAAATTCAAATTTCAATTCATGCCTTTCATTAAAATTAAATTACATATTCCTTAATTTAATTAAATGAACCTTAGATCTCAGATTTGGACAATTACATTCTAAATCTAAAATATTTCATATGTTCAAAAGAACCTTAGATCTGAATTTGAAGAAATCAAAAGTTCTAAAATATTTCAGATGTCGAATCAATTAATTAAAGAACATTAACTTAAAATTAAATCAAACAATCACCATTTAAAATTCAAAAATTGAACTTTCCATCAATCCAAAAGTATATCTCAGATTTATTAAATTGAAGTTAATACACAAGCTTTGAAAAATGCATCAGAAATAATCAAAATAAAATTTACAAATAAAAAACTCACTTGCAAATTTGAATTATTTTCCTTGTCTTCTGTGTATTCCAAAGTTCCAATGGTGTTCTTTTGCTCTTGACCAAATTCAAATTTTATTGTGCTTCCATGGCCTCTATTTATAATTTCCAGTGGAGAGTGAATGAAGCCCTAGATCTCATCTTGCAATGGGGGAACTTTGGAGATAAAATCTCCATGGTGACTCACTGCTGACTCATCCTTTCTTGCTTATGACTCCAAGATCCACAATTTTCTCTTTTATCTCCATATGCTCCACACGAATTTGAAATGTGTCCAATAGCTCCATGCGATTTTGACACGTGTCCATTAGATAATTTCTCTCCAAGCTTCAAATCTCCAAAGATCAACTCCAATATAGCAATTCTGAATTTGACTTGTATTGTGTCCAAATACACTGCATATTTTCAAGATTCAAATCTCAATAATCTAATCTTCCACATCATCAGGATCCAGTTTCAGTGTTTCTCCATGCTCCATGTGAATTTTGGAAATTAAGTTAGAGAGAGACCCTGCACACTTGGCACATACGAATTTCACAGGCTTGGATTCTTGGACTTTGCTCTGTGGGCTTGGACTTGTAATTGGAGGCTCACTTGTAAAATTCATGTATGCTCCTTGTCTCTTGTATTCTCCAATCTTCAGTCCCTTGTGGCTCTTTATCAAATTTGATTTTTCCTTGTAGCTCAGTGCTCTATTTATAGGCTCTGGGTTGGAATGGATGGTTGAGATTTAATCTTGGATTGAGTGTTGATTGGAAGGCTAAGATTAAATCATCTAAGGTATGGATTGATGGGATTAAGAGATGAAAGATATTAGGGTTTACATAGGTTTGGTCAACCATGGAGGCTAAGCAAGAAGAGAGAAAAGATAAGGATTGGATTTGCTATGGGCGAATTTGACACATAGGATTAGGGTTTTGTGTGTTTATGCAAGGCATGATATGAATGGTTATGATCTAATGCTAACATGAATGAATGGATGAGATGAGAAGTGATGATGTGGAGGTTGACTCTATGGAGAATTCGAATGGATCTATTGGGATATGATAAAATCGTGTGTGAGGTGGTGGATTGGATGATGAAGTGTACATGATGTGTAAAAATCGTGTAGATAGGTGGAGGCTTGCTTGATTTCGAAGTTGTTCTAATCCTAGGATTTTATGAATGAATGGTAACATTAAAAATGCTTAGATCTAATGGTCTTAGTGATGAATGGTTAAGATGGGGCTATGAAAATGGTAAGTTGATGCATGGAGGTATATGATTCTAAAGTTAAACTAGATGGATGATGAAATCAATGGTCTAGATCTAAGGTGATGTATGTATGGTTTGGATAAGGAAAGGTGGCTCTAGGGTTTTCTCAAGTTTATGTATGAGATGGATGGTCTAGATTAAAGGATGGCTAATGGAAGGTGTGGATGACAAGAAGAGGGACATGGCTTTAGGCGTGTGGACTTAGGGTTTACACAACAAAATTCGAATATGGGCTTTGGAGCTTAGGGCTTTGAGAAATTGGACTTCCACTGGACTTCTTGGACTTTGACAGGAGCACATGGACTTTGGGCTTCATTGGCTTGGCTCACTTATGAAATGTGCATGGACTTGCATAGCCTGGCCCAATATCTGACATTTGGAGCATAGTTTGGCCCATTTGAAGTGGATTTATGGCCCATGGATTTAAAATTCATACTCTAGCCTCTTGAATTGCAGCTTCTTTCTCTAGAATTAAAATAATTAATCTACCACTTAAAATCTAAAAATGTTGAATTAATCTAGACTCATAATTGGATCCAAATTAATTAATTTACATTAAAAATCCTAAAAGTTGTCACAAATTAATTATTAAAATTCTAGGTCTTCCAATTTAAGCACAAAACTAGCAATTTTCCACTGAATTTGATTGAGTTCATGTATTTTCCAATTTTATCTACAAAACTAACAAACAACATTAAATGTATGTGATATACAAAACTGAAGGCTAACTAGTCCAAATAATAGCGGTAGAAATGTCATTTTCATGTCTCAACAAGCACCGAGCATTTATCTAGGCCGAAGTTCAGCGACTCTTCATAGGGGCAGAGGCTGTGATTGATCTAGACAAATAACTCGTGGCAGAGCTTACACCATCATCCAGCAGCCAGAGGAGTACGTGCCACCAGCGTAATGCAGGGTACGTTGGTTCTTCAAGGTGCGTGATATAGAGTTTTATTTGGGTCTAGTGTTTCACACTTTTTTGTTGCCCTAAACTTTATTAGTTCTGGTTTGAAAATAGATTTGGGAAGGACCCAATCTTGGCCAAAACACCTTTGGGGTGGACGGAGGTCGTAGACCAGATTTACCAGTCGTGTGCCTTAACCATTGGAGGTATATTGCTAGCTTTTGACTTGTGGGTTTGGGAGGTGTCAAAGTTTGACGTCATCTTGGAGATGGATTGGTTTTCTTCCTATCAGGTTACGTCGGACTGTTACCATTGGCGGGTGATGGATCGTACGCTGACAGGAGATGTGTTCGCCGAATGGCTCGGTCCGACCTTCAGTTCGAACATTGAAGAGTTGTGTAGTTCAGTGGCCAGTTTGAGCTGGGAAGGTTCGAGGTCGACAGGGGTTCAGATGCCTCGCGTGGTTAGAGAGTTTTCTGACATTTTTTCAAAGATGCTCCATGGATTACCACCACGTCGAGAGGTGGTGTTCGTCATTGACTTGGCCCTAGTATAGCACCAACTACAGTTACTCCTTATCGGATGGCGCCAACAGAGATGTTAGAGCTAGAGAAACAACTCAGGGAGTTAGAGTCTTTGGATTCATTCGGCCTAGAATCTCATCTTGGAGTGCACCGGCGTTGTTTGCCAAGAAAAAATATGGCTCCATGAGGTTGTGCATCAACTATCAAAAGTTGAATAGTGTTACAATGAAGAACTAGTATCCATTGTCGAGGATTGACGATATGTTCAATCAGTTGTGAGGATCCAAGTGTTTTTCCAAGATATACCTTCCTACAGGCTATCATCACGTGAGGGTGTGGGAGTACGATATTGAGAAGACATTTTTCCACACTCGCTTTGGACACTATGAGTTTGTGGTGATGCTGTTTGGGGTAACCAATGCCCTGGCGACATTTATGACCCTAATGTACAAGATCTTCAAATGGTACCTAGATCAGTTTGTAAAGGTGTTCATCGACGACATCTAAGTATACTCAACATTAGAGGATGAGCATGAGCAACATCTGAGGATTGTACTTCAGGTCTTAAGAGATCACCAGATTTATGTGAAATACAATACGAGTTTTGGTAACCAGAGGTTCAGTTTCTAGGGCATGTGGTGTCAGCTGAAGGTGTGGTATGGACCCCTGAAGGTGACCAAGATCCGCAATTTTTTTTGTCTCGTGGGTTATTATCAATGGTTCATCAAGGACTTCTCCAAGATCACCACACCCATACAAGGTTGACCTGCAAAGATGTGTCATTCGTCTCGGACGAAGCTTGTGTAACAGCCTGTCGAAGGCTGAAGGGGAGTTTGACTTCTGCTCCGGTGTTGATTGTGCTAGAGAGTGGTCGTGGCTATGCAGTCTACTCTGATGCTTCTAGTGATGGATTAGGTTGTGTATTGATGTAGGATGGGAAAGTGATAACTTATGGTTCAACACAGCATAAGATCCATGAGCAGAACTATCCCAATCATGACTTGGAGTTATTGGAGGCATTTCTTGTATGGTGAGAGGTTCGAGGTTTTCTTAGATCATCATAGCCTCAAGTTCTTATTCACTCAGAAGGAGTTGAACATGAGACAGAGACAGTGGATGGAGTACCTCTGTGACTATGACTTCATGTTGGCTTACCACCCCGGTAAGGCGAACGTATTTACAGACGCCTTAAGTCACAGGGCGAGTGGAGCCCTATCAAGTTTGATCAGAGATATAGGACAGCCAAGCTCTGCAACATGGTTGTCCAGCAAGAAATTTATGATAGAGCCTTGAGGGATCAGATGGATGAGAGATGCATTGCGTTGAGAGATTCTTTGGCCAATGGCAGTGGACCTTTAGATGGGTTGCGAGGCGAGATGGTGGTTTGATCTTCTAGGGAACACAGTATGTACCCATCTCAGGGCAGTGTCACGAGGAGGTATTATGGCATTTCCATCACTCCAGTTTTTTTTACATCTGGGACGCATGTTATGTCTTAAATTTACTAGCAAGCGCATGAACCATGTATAATATAGCAAATCAGTGCGAGGTCGAACCCAAGGGAATTATGGAAAATATATCAAAAAATAATACAAAACATAAACCAATCATAAACTTTGGAATAAATCCATTCAAAACATGTAATGGTGGAATTAATTAAGAAACTTAGAAATAACATAAATCCAACCTAGATTCAATTAAGACATTTAATTTTAACCCCAACCTAGTTCCATCTTTCAAATAAATTTATAAACAAAAATAAAAAGAAACAGAAATGTAAACAAAATATATACATATGTACAATTGGACAGTGTAGCGACCCGACCCAAATCATCCGATTTTGACCCAATTAGAATTTTTTGGTAGATTTTTATCGGCAATTATATTTGTTTGCTTGTTTATTTGTTTGGATTTGTCTAAAATGTAATATTCGATTTAAAATTCAAGTTTTGACCCAAGACTCTAACAATAGCAAGTGTCTATTTTTCGAAACATTTCAAATTTAGAAAATTCCAAAATTGGTGTGTTGTCGGGGTCTGCAACTGTTAGGGAAATTGATTTGAATATTATTGTTCAAATTTTGATTTTGGATTCCAATTTGGAAGATTTTAAAATTTGCTTGTTGCGGGACCCAAATTATTTATATTTGAAAAAGGCTTATTTGAAAATTTATTTTGAAGAAATAAAATCTTATTTTGAAACAAAAATTCAATTTTTGTAAAATCCAATTTGTTAGTGCCTCGGCTTGGCCAAGTCCTTGTTTGTCAATTCCACGACTCGGGAAGAAGCACTTGCTAAAAGAAGCTTGAAGACTCAAGATGATCAAGGAAGAAGATCATGCTCCATTAAAGCTCAAAGCTTATCGTAATGGCAATCACAAAAAGGTGTTATGGCCATAGATGAGCTTAGGTGAAACCCACACCTTAAAGAGGACTATCCTAGGCTTAGTTGAACAAATGATAAAATCATATAAGGCCTAGAGAGGCTATTGTACAGTGAATTGGAAATGAACTTGAAGAAAAATAATTATGTTCATTGTCAGTTCCACCAGTCTATCTCACCGACCCCTCGGTGGAGACAGGATCGAACCATCGTGGTCAAGGACTGGTTGACCAATTTGACATAAGTTCTGGAACTTAGAACTGTCATTTTGAGAATGCCTCTGACCGAGAGTCTCTTATGCACCGACCCCTCAGTGATGAACTTAAACGACCCCTCGTGGTCATCGATTCGTTGGTATAAATCTTATGAGTTCTGGACTGGGAACTTATAAGGGCTAGCGATAAAATAGACATGTCGGCAATCATAGACTGATTGAGAGTAACAGCACCGACCCTCGGTAAAGGGCCACAGGTCGGTCTGGGTTTGACTAGTTTGTTTCTTGAAACTCTGTCAGCATGAAGTTGCCCCAGATCGAGCCTCTCGTATGGACCGACTCATCGGTGCCAAGACTATCAACCCATCGGCGACACCGACATGTCGACTGGGAAGTAATTATGCCATTGGGGGTGCATTTAATGCGCAACGATCGGGTGGTTGAACTGGTAATAATATGAACGCCGACCCATCAGTGCCACCGACCTATCAGGATTGGACAATCCAAATGACCGTTAAGATTTTATCTATAAATATGAGTGTTTATGATCATTTGGGTATCTTCCCTGAACTGAGAAAAATCATACACTCTGAGGAGCGATCAGTTCTCTTGTGCCTATACCAAAATTAAATACCCAATCTTTGATTAAATATTGTGAGAGAGAAAGAAAGAAGAGAAAATACAACATCTACTAGGACTTGAACCAATTATCCTAGTCTTACTGAAACCGTGATTGCTATATGACGTCTACAAAAAAGAGCATCATCACATCTTGAGTGAATCTTTGAGAAGCAAACTTCATCAACGAGAAAAAGCTTTAAGGCAAGTGCTTCTTGGTTTTAACTTTGCTTTTAAAACCTATAATCTGATGTGGATTAAGGAGAGGTACTCCAGAACCACTATAAAAAACTCTAGAGCATTGTCTCTGGCACAGAGGTGGGTGGAATTCCCATCCAATCGAGTGAGGTGAAATTCCTACTCTATTTGTGAGGTGTAAGTCTCCACTTAGTGAATTTGGGGATAGCTCAACGTTGGACGAGTCCTAACAGTGGATGTAGCTTGATTAACGAAACCACTTTATATTGTGTGTCCTTGAGATTGTGGTGTTAGGGCATCTAGGATATGAGATTAGATATTTATTTTGAAAGGAATTTTAGAAATCAAGTTGGATTGGTGGGCCATGGTCCCACACTAAATGATTTTTGGTAAGTAGAAAGGGTTTCAAAAAAATAATAATAATAACAATTGCTAGACCCCACATGTTTTTCAGTGAGAAAGGCAAATACGTTAGAAACCTTGGAGAGTTGTTATTAGAATGGAAGGAGGCCAAATCCATCTATAATTACCCTTGGCCAACCAAAACAAAGAAGTATAGAGAAGGGCCTTACGGCCCTAGCCTAAAAAAAATGAATGAATTCTTGTCGTGGGTTTCCTCTTCTTTCCAAAGTTCTTCCCCTCTCCCCTTCAAACTTTATTTTCTTCTCTTTGAGGTAAGTAAATTAATTATTTTTATTATTTATGTAATCCTTGGTCAAATCTATAACACCATACACGAATTTGGTGATTTGAAATTGATTGAGAAAGTTCGGAATCAAGAAAAGAGAGAAAAATCTGGTAAACCCACTATGCAATTCCAATATGTGCACAATGCACAAAAACAATCCATAACTCGGGCTTCCAATGGAACTTTTCGATGAAATCAAGTTTGTTGGAATCTATACTTATAGATATAGCTACTGTAAGAATTTGAAGGAAAGATAAATTTAATAGATGCCTCGGATTAAATCATAAAGTTGGACCAAATTATATATTGGAATTTCTGGGCAGTTTTACCCTAATTTAGTGTTTTATTTTTATTTATTTTTTGTTTATCATATTTTTTTGAAATTTTTTTTGGGTGTATTCAATATAAATATGAAATCCAAAAAAAAAAATTATGGATTTTTAATGAGCTTAAGTGGCCCAATTAATTGCTGCAATCCATGCCAATTTCAGATTTGCAGTTTGGGTGCTGTTTTGGGGACCCGACTTCTAAAATTCATCACTCAATCTTTGAGTATTGAAGTAGTGCAAAAATTTATGTCCATTATGATCAGAATGATGACTTGCAATTTGGGCACAATTTCTGTTGGTTTGATGGACTGAATTCGAACGACAAGTGGACCCAACTGCAAATTTGTGATTTCTAGGCAGTTTCGCAGTGTTTCGGTGAATGACTTTTAATTTGGTCTGTAAAGATCATATCAGTACAAAATTTGTGCCTAAACCAAGCCCTCAGAGAGAACTATCTTTAGAAAAAATTTCAAATTAAAATTCAATGGGATGATGGGTGTAAATCGGTTTGAAACCCAGGTCTCTCAGATAGACTGTAATTTGTTTGGTAGTGCGATTGTCTGAGTAAAACAACCATATCTCGGGCTAGGAACATCGCCTTGGGACGAACTAGATATTGTTGGAATCTTAATTCAGAGACTCATCTATTGGTTAAATATGGTAATTAATTGTTAAGTTGTTGTTCCCATAAAATTCAGTAATATGAATGAATTTCACACTAGTAGGATTTTCTTTGAAAAGTATGTAAATCTTGGAAAACTTTGATTTGTGGATTTTTATTCGCTGGACAAAAACCCCTATGATCTGAAGAGATTGACTCTTTAATTTAAAATAAAAAGGAATGGATTTCCTAAGTGGTTTAGAATCTTTAAATAATTGCAGAGATTTGAGTAAGAAGTTTGTTGATTTAAAGCTTGGATTTTTTGCATATATTGTTTGCAATTGTTAGATGAGGGAAACAAATTCCGACATGTATTTATTTTAATTTGGATTCCAATAAATATTTTGGTGTATTTTAATGCATTGAATGGTTTGATTAAAGGAACTGAGAATTTGATTTTTGAAACGGGTGAGTCTGGTGCTTCTCACATAATGTAAAGGGGGATTTTGGTTAAATATTTTAAACCAGTGTGTGACTCAGTCAGCCTGGACTATGTGTCGACCCGTTTATCTTGTTGAAAAACCCATGGCATGGATTCAAAATTTTACATACCGACTCCCTATGTTTGTGTTGGAATTTTAGTGGATTCGGATTAACATAATTATTTATGTTATTATATGTCGTGTTTGATAAATCATTGTTGTTTGCACATGTTATTTTTAAATAAATGTGTATGGATTTAATTTAGTGTTGAGCATGCTAATTTAATTGGTGAATTTGTTATGGCTTTATTGGCATATTTACATGTGGAAATCTCCATATTTATTTTTGGCTATGGCAAAAATACATGAATGGTATGGTTAGTTATCATGCATGAGCATCCACGACTAGATGGGTGGTGAGGTTAGAGAATGACTATGGACCCAATGAATGGTCGTACTTAGTCAAGGGAAGGGCTATGGACTGAACGAATGGTAGTACTTAGCCAAGGGAATGACTATGGACCAAGTGAATGGTCGTACTTAGTCAGGAGCTGAAGGGCAAGGACCGAGCAAATGTTCATACTTAGCCGAAGTTGTTTGAAGGTTTGTGGACCGTTATGTGCACACGTTGATTGGTAGATTAGATGATTGCCTGGGTTGGGCAATCATTGGCATTTGCATTACATGCACATTTAATTCTGTGATCATAGATTTTGTTTATGCTTTATTAAATAATCTTGGAAATTCTATTCGATTTGATATTTCACTGGGCATGGAACTCACACCCCTTACATTTCAAGCTTTCCTAAAGAGTCAGGCCATGGTGATGCATCGACGCAGAACAGGATAATTCTTGGACCTACTAGGATGGAAGAGTCTTAGTTATTTGATTTGTTAGACTTTATTTGGTTTAAGTTTATTTGAGACACATGGAGTGTCAATTGGTTTTGTAAAAGATTCTCACTTTGAGATTCTATATATATCTTGGGATATGAGATTAGATATTTAATGCCTCTGAGTTAATTTAGTTATTTTGGAGATGGTTTGATATTCCATGCTTGTTAAATGATACAGTCAATGTGAGATGGAGTTCATGGCTATTTAGATTAATTATTCCACACTCTGAATATTTTTGGTAAACCATGCTTATTGTTATATTGAAAAAAAAAAAAATCTTACTCATGAATGTGCATCTCATATCGGGTTGGCTCCTTTTAGCTTAAGTAGCACCCGGTTTGTTGGTCAAATGCGTGGGGTGTTACAAACAGAGTCAAGTTCTCAAGCCAGCATCATATCCCATATTCTAAGCAAAATAAATTCATGACCAGACTATGGAACATAAATTTACGATTTAGTTTCATATCTTTCATTCACAATTCATTTTATAAAAAAATAATATGAGTTTCATTAAACAAAAATTAATCAAATCAAACATTAAGCTAAATGGATTTCCCACTTGTAATTTCATATATAATTATTTCAAAAACCCTTCAATAAGAGTCTTAGAATGAAATAATCAAGTTCAATTTATCCTAAATCACGATGTTCAATTTGAAAAATATTAGATTAAATCCCCAACATACATTCATAAAAAAAAAAGAAAAAAAAAATTAAACATTCATACACAAATATCGAAAATTGGAAGACCAATAATCTAAATAAATATGCCTTGAATTTATTTCAATGATGGGAAAAATTCAAGAATTACAATACAAAGATGTGAATCGAAAATACAAGAATTACACTGCAGAAATAAAAAATTATCAACCTAAAAACCCTTGCAAAATTCAAACACTACCATGCTCTTTCTTGATTTTATCCTCTCCTATTTCAATGCAAAGATTCAGCCCTTACTCTAGTCAATTTTTCCATTGAATATGGCCCTCTATTTATAATGTTTAGAGGGAGAGGAAAAAATTGCAAAAAACCAATGTGGGACTTTTGGCCCTACAAACTTTGAGAGTGGTATTTCCTAGTGGAGAGAAAAAATCTCCATGCAGCAAAAAACGAATGAGGAGAGTGGAATCCCATTGGATTTCGCTCTATCTGCTCACTCATCTTTCCAATCTTAGAGTTCTAATCCAATTTGCTTTCTCTCATTTTCCACTTTGCTTCACACGAAACTTATAATGCTTTGTACAAATTTTCAAATCCCATCCTAGCTTACACGGTTTTAGCTAATGGAAAATTGAAAGATTTTCTCCATAATATTTTCTCCATTTTTTTCTCTTTTTCCTAATCTCTTCATATGAATTTTATTGTATTGTGCTACAATTGCACTCCTTCTCCTTGGCTTGCACGAATTTGAGAGAGTGGATTTAGGAGAGTTCCAAATTTGGACTCTAGACACTTTGGCATTCTCAAATTAAATAGGACCGATTCAAATCCATTGTAAAATTCGAATGAATTGGGCTTCTGACTTCTGGACTTGGGCTTGGATCAGGCTTTAATCACATGCTTGGACTTCAGGCTAGAACATGGGTAGAACTTGAGCTCACTAGTGTTCTGTGTTGTGAATTTTACTACTTTGACAATAAAGATTTTAAAATTAATTATCATAATTCAAACTCTCATTGCTGGATTTGAATTATGACATTTTACAATAAATTTCAAAATTAAGTGGTAATTTTCACACACTTTCCAAAATTAGTAATTATGGCCCACATTCTTCATTTTTCTTCAATATTAGTCATTTTCTTGTATTTTCCTAAATTATCTATAAAACTAAAAAATTCCATTAAGAATACAAAATAAAAATAATTCAAGAGCTAACTAATCTAAATATCAGGGGTAAAATAATAATTTTACACTGTTCATCAAATACTCCCAAACTTATATTTTGCTAGTCCTCGAGCAAAACAAAAACTAAAAACTGAAAATTAAAATCCTCATGTAAACCACTTTGGCTAGCACTCTCGATTGTATTTAGCATATGCAATAAACCTTTAGACCCTTAGCTCACCACTAGTGGACGAGTTATATTCTCGTGAGAGCTTCTAGTGATGATACCTACAAACATCAAATTTCAGCAAAAATATGTAAATAAAAATCTAAACATCATACAACTCTAAATTTATTTTACAAAATTTATACCCGAAGTGTAGTATGTGTAAGACAAATATTAACATAGCCCTCTTTTTCCAAACATACACAAGTTTAGCAACCACCAACGGAAAATGCACTTTGACTCCAAACCTCACAACGATATATCAATCAGAAAGATTTCGCTCAAAGGTTTGGCTTATATTTTCTCCTATATATATGTGAGTAGAGTTTATGTTCACTAATCAAATATCTCACATATGTATTAAAAAGAGACGGTGCATATCAAAGAAAATATAGATCTCATGAATAGATGTCACTTTCTTGAAAACGTTGAGTCAACCACCATTGTTAGTACCCCGGCTTGCTGAGTCACCTATTTGTCAATTCTGTGACTCAAGAGTAGCATTGCCTGGGAAGAATGAAGCAATGAAACAAGACTCAAGTGGTGTGAAGGTTGAATCAAAGTCCAAACATCAGAAGATCAGGTGCAAGGTTCAAGATCACCAAGTGTATGACAATCACACAAAGATAAATTAGCCATAGATAACTCTAGGGTGGACCCAACACACCTGGGAAGACCTAGACTAGACTTAAAGAACAAAATGCTAAATCTAAAATTAAGTTTAGTGGACCATTGACAGCCAACAGAACCATATGGAATCAAACTTCCAAAAATGATAAACTGTCAGGACAACAGATCGTGTCTAGCAATCCATCACCGAGTACACGACCTACCCATCGTGATCTACGACCTATCGTCAGGATTGACAAGAGTTCTGGTTAAAAAAATATTGTCAAAGAAGTTCGCTCTCAGGTCGATACTATCGTCAGAACACGATCTATCGTGAGGGACAGGACACGACCTATCGTGGATGCCTACCCATCGTGGTCCACGACCTGTCGGCTAGTATTTTTAGAGTTATGGATGGGAAACACTTTGCAACATACAGTTAGCCTCAGGACGATACTATCGTCTGTTCACGACCCATCGACTATGGGTTCAACAACCCATTGTGGGACACGACCTATCGTGGGTGACTTATTGTGCCGTTGAGGTGCATTTAATGCACAACGGTCTTATTGATGGAAGGTCACTTTCATTCCCCACGACCCATCGTGAACTTACATATTCGAATTTTCTGGTTTGCCTATTTAAACTCCGGATTTTGGAGAAATTTGTTGGGACCCTTCACATAGGAACATCTTAAGGCATTCGAAGAGATCCCAACCTCTCCCAATATCTCTTTAAGAACTACAGAGGGTGAATCACTTGATAATCCAATCAATACTTTGATTGAGATCAAGAGAGAGAGAAAAACCAAAGTCTAGGATTCAACTTGCAGAACCATAATCCTAGAACCTTCTCCCAAAACTTGTTGTTGCTCATACATTGCACATCTTCGTCATCAAGGACATAAAGTTGGGAGAACTCTTCAAGAAGCACATCTACATCGGATTCGAGCTACAAAGGCAAGTGTTTCTTCTTGTGTGATAATTTTCATATCATCATTGTGAAGTGGATTAAAGCAAGGTGCTTGAACCACTATAAAAAATAGAGAGATAAGGAAGTAGAGTAGGATAGGTCGAACCTTTCAAAACATTAGGTGAGTTGGTGAAATTCTCATTCTATTGTGTAGGTGCAATTCCTACTCTATTCGTGAGAGCGTAATTCCCACATAGTGAATTTGGGATAACCCAAGAGTGGGTGAGTCCAATAGTGGATGTAGGAGGATTTACTCCGAACCACTATACATCGGGTGTTATGGGTGTTTGGCTTGCTTGTGTGTTTGCTCTATTATTTGTGCCCTCTTATTAACACACAACACATCTTCTTGATTAAGTTGTTAATTCCGTTGCATATCATTTTAATTAATCAAGAAATTTCTGAAGGACACAAAAACTGGGATTGTCTTATTCAACCCCCCTCCCCCTTCTCTAAGAAAATCTTGTTCTAGCACTAAGGAACTTTCAACCATTATTTTTCCTCCTCTATTCTCTACATAAAATGTCATATTTAGACTTAGGTTCAATGAGGTCTTAACTATGGGACGAAACGTGGCTTAAGACTGGGTCAATCACGGAAGGGATAACAGACTCTAAAATTAATACTTTGGAAAGAAAAGGTTATAGGTCTTCATAATGTGAATGAAATATTTCTTCCTCTATTTTTCTCGCTTTTTCTGCATTCTCAAAGTATTTATTTACTTCTATTCAATTTTTTCAATATTTATTTTCTTTTTCTATTCTTTTCTTCTTCTTTTTTCTCTTTTCAGCATCCCTTTCTTTCATTCACTTCATATTTTATGATGTGTGGATGTCACGTCCCAATTCGAAAAATGGGCCCAGAACGTCACTGATTTTTTTTTTGAAACTAACTCAAGAATTCTAACTAAACCGGAGCAACGGTTAGGCCCAAAGGTCTCACATGATCTCAACATGTGGACTCAAACACATATAATAAGTCTACCCAAAAGACACAACCAAAAACACATAATTCAAACAACAAATTATTATTACAACACAATCAAAGTAGTCTACGGAACACATGGTAGTTCAGTATATTACATCAATACAAATTAAGTACCACACATGGTACTTTACATAAACAAATGGTTTAGGGAACCAAAAAGCAAAGATAGCGAAATTCCCCTCAGTGGGAATCCCAAGGCAACGCAGCAGCTTATCCATCTTAAGCTTCATACGGAGGGTTCTCCTCCTCGGGTACATCTCTTGAAATGTGAGTGGTGTGAGCTAACTAGCCCAGTGAAGGAAATATAACGATGCAGTCTAATGAAACATCAGGTTAGTTAAATAATCAACATTTGCAATATAATATCCCATGCTTGACGAAATAATCTCAACATCAAATATAATCTAATCATCATTCCATTACTGCTATCATCCAACGTAACACCTACATACTACGTTGAGACCATTGTATTAAATCCCGACACAGTCAAAATACATCCTTATAAGTACATCTCCGGCCCTCACATGGCCGATACTGACACTCCTCAAGTCAGGTTCTGTCGACACCCCTGGTCCAGTAGACGTAAACCATCTCACACACATGGCCTATATTGGTTCAATAGTAAAGGGCACGTGGAAGCAGTATTACATATCTCATATGATCAACATCATAAACATTCATAATTATCATAAACACTTCTTACAACAGTGCATCATGTCTAGGCACATGGGTGGGTTGCTCAAGATCAATCTCATCAAACCTGAAACCACTCATTGCTCAAGATCCATCTCATCAAACCTGATTATACCTACTGCAAAGTTAATTCCTCTCACCGAAATTGTGCGGTATCGCGGATTCTGTTCAACATGCAAACAAGTGCACAATCAATAGTTGGTCAATATACATAGCATTCAAATGCATACATACAAGTAGTATTTCAAAACCATACAATTTTCCCAAAAATATCCAAGGTAAATGGAATTGAGTCTCCTACTTGGCTTCTAACCATTTTAAGTTACAATAATCCACAATATATAATAATAAGGTGCTTAGTCCAAATCTCATATTGTCTTCTGAGCATGACCAGATTGAAGTATTGAGTTAGGTCTAAATACTCAAGTCACTTCTCGTATTGTCTTCTAGATAGGACCAGATTGACATGTTGAGTAAGGCCTTGACGTCACTCAGTGCCCGACAGATATAGCGTCGGCCTAAAAGTGAAGTCACTCAGTGCCCGATAAATAGAGTCGGCCTGGAAGTGAATACGAATAGTATATATACTATAGTAATAAGAGAAGAAGGGTTAGTATATTTTTAATTTATCAAGTGGGTATAAACATCTCAATTAAAATTTAGCATCTAAACATGCACCATCAATCAATAAAGATTTTTCATTAAAAAACTGGGTTACTCAGAACATGCCTCAGATCCAGGTACTGTAGATTCGGATCATCCGAACCACTGTCTAAACTAGTCACAGACTTTGGAACTTGGGTCTGTCTTCGGACCGTCCGAAGATCAGGTCCCGGATCGTCCGAAGGTCCTTCCGAACCAAAAATCAGAAAAATAGGCTTCGGTGGGTCTGTGTGTCTCGGTTCATACCGAGGGAAGCTCGGATCGTCCGAGAGGGGTTCGGTCCTTCCGAACAGGCTCGGAACGTCCGGAGCAGAGGCGCGGAGAGTGGCTAGCCTCGGACGCTTAGGGATTCAAACTGAAGCTTGGAACGTCCGAAGGTCACTCTCGGATCGTCTGAAGGGGGTTACCCTTGGATCGTCCAAAGCACAACTCTCGAACCGTCCAAGAGTCGTCTTCTTCCTCTGTCTGCAACAGCAGACAGTGACGCCGAACAAAGAGTGAAATATGAATCCAGAAACAGTGGGTTTCCTGGATTCGGTTTTCACATCCAACCGGTCAGATGGACTCCTCAGTGAGTCCTCTTTCCATAGGAAGTGGTTTAAAACTTTAACACTTATTAAGCCATCGGATTTTAATACAAAAACCACACTTACACAAGAAATCCAATGTTTTTCCTTAAAATTTAAATCGGTTTTACTCACTCAAAACTTGGCCAAATTTACTTCTACTTGATTCTAAACCAGTTAAATTTTGAAAAGGAACACAGTGGTTACCTTCACTTGAGTTCCTGTGTTGAAAACCCAAGCTTTTGAAAATTCCTCCTCTAAGCTTACGGTCAAAAAAATTTTGGAAAACAGAGGCAAAGGGGGAGTGATCGGCTGGTTTCTCAGGGCTGAGAGAGATGAAAAATTTTCAGGGAGATTAACAACTGAGATGAGAAGGTAGTTTTATAGAACCAGTTGATCAATGGGTGATGGCCAACCGGCGCTGCATGCATCGGTTGGTCGATGTCCCAATAGTAATCGGCAGAAGTTACTGTTGGTTGCAAATAAGTCCTCCCTGCAACTTTTGGTTTTTGCAAAAAGGTCCTATTTTGATAAAAAATCGATTTTTAACTAAAAACAATACTTTTAAAGCTGAATAAATTTAATCCAACTTGACAGATAAGTTGGGTTTCAAAAACTCTAATTAACATAAAAATTTGGAGATCTAAAACTCATTAAAAACCATAGATTTAAATAAAAACCATAATTTAACATTATTTACTTAATTTAACTTGTGTTAAATAAAATGATTTAAAATCCTCATTTTTGGGGTTTGAAAGAATAAACTAAACGATATTAAATTGGTCTAACATACCATACTTGTTTCAAAAAATTTCTCATTTCTAAAACCACTTAAAAATATTTATTTCTCCCTTTCGGGGTTTTTGACGGGCAGTTTTAAATATCATTTTCTGAAAATAAAATAATTCTAAAATCAGAAATAGGAATCCTTGATTAAGGAAAATAATATCATCCAATAATAATCACATAATGACATAAATAATAAAATAATAACAATAAGTGTTAAATTACCATTTTGCCCCTTCTAGCTGAACGAGTTGGATCACTGAGCTTTCGAGCTCAGATTGGGCCACACTTGGGCTTTTCATAAAGCCCTATGTAACGACCCATCTCGCTACGGGCACGTTAAAACTGATACGAACTCCTAAAACAGAACCAACACAATTTCGGATATGCTTTTTTTTTTAAATGGGAGACACCGCTTCTGCAACCCATACTAACCATAGCAATCCGCCAATAAACCAAAAACTGTAAGCATCAGTCATAATTACAAATTATAACATCATCCTATTATTAAATTCATTCAACTTAATGAAATATATACATATGTCAAATACATTAGAAGTCTCCATTTACAAAATAAAACCATGACAAGTACAAAACTGCAACTCTACGTCCAATGTCTGATTGAGGGTCCCGCCGACCCTTCCTCTATGAAGTACCTGTAAGGCAAGGGGTGAGCTCTACATGCCCAGTGAGGGTAACACACACATCATACGTCACCAAGCATATACTATATATGATCATATGAACACATCAATGTCTATGATGTTTACATGCATGACTATGCAAACGAGTGTTCTACCCCTAACACACAGGCCCACATCTATCGGGTCTCCAGTACATCCTCTAACCAACTCAATACAACTCTATGTATCCACTGCAGTTCACCCACTCTCGGGTACACAGACTGATCTCCAACCGGATCAGGATCCATACTCCTTGATCAGACCTATGACTCTTTCATGACAACCCGCACACATACCATGACCAACCCAAGAGTCGAACTCACTAGAGTCCCAAACTGACTGCCACACGGAAGTAACCACCTCACCAGTCCTCAACGGACTGCCAACCAGACTCATCTATGGTCTCCTCAACCGAGCACCAGGGTCTTGATAATCAAACCTATAACCTTGGACCCCATCGTTGGTCTCCACACGACTGGCGTATCCACCCCTCACAGAATTCTATAGGTCTTCTACCGAGTGAACCGGCCGAACTCACTCATTAGGCACTCATAAATTCCTAGTGAGTCAACACCCACAACACAAGCCTCAACATGGAACCCCAAAGTTATAACCACGGGTAAACACTCTACCGCATCACACCACAGGTTGTCCCCACCATACAGGTGTCCTAGCCTGGAATATCTCATCACATCACATCGCAGGTTGTCCCCACCCTACAGGTATCCTAGCCTGGAATATCTCATCACATCACATCGCAGGCTGTCTCCACCCTACAGGTGTCCTAGCCTGGAATATCTCATCACATCACATCGCAGGCTGTCCCCACCCTACAGGTGTCCTAGCCTGGAATATCTCATCACATCACATCGCAAGCTATCCCCACCCTACAGGTGTCCTAGCCTAGAATATCTCATCACATCACATCGCACCATCCCTCGACCAATGAGCGGGCGAGCACATCCTCAGCCTACTCGATCATCTGGGGAATCACAGACCATACCAGCGGGAGCTGTCCCACACCGCATCATCCCTCGACCTAGGCGAGCACCTCCTCATCTTACTCGGTCATCCAGGGACTAAAAGGCATACTGGCAGGTTCCTCACCGCACCATCCCTCTACCTAGGCGAGCACCTTCTCAGCCTACTCGGTCATCTAAGGATCACAAACTATGCCAGCGGGAGCTCTCCCTCACCGTTCATCCCTCGACCTAGGCGAGCACCTCCTTAGCCTACTCGGTCATATAGGGATCACAAACTATGCCAGCGGGAGCTGTCCCTCACCGCTCCGTCCCTCGACCTAGGCCAGCACCTCCTCAGCCTACTCGGTCATATATGGATCACAAACTATGCCAGCGGGAGCTGTCCCTCACCGCTCCGTCCCTTGACCTAGGTGAGCACCTCTTCAGCCTACTCGGTTATCCGGGTATCACCACACCCGTCACACATTCGGGCATCAGAACCGTAAGGGGCTTCTAAGGTTACCTTGGGTGAACCAACACTCAACCTAATGGCCTATTTAGGGTTAACATAATTACTTCCCAATTAGTCATTATCTGGAACTCCCTAGCACTTTGTTCTCTAAATCAGATCACGCATCTCTCATAGGTACGTCCGGAAAGTACAAGACGGACCGACCATTTGATCCATGCAAGGGGTTACGACTACCCATTTCTAATCACAAGGGAGTCCGAATCCCAACCACGCGTCCATTGCGTGGTCCCACACAACATCCCCACCCTAACTACCCGACAAGCTAAGGGGAGTCTTTAGATCCTGATGTTGCCTAGTACTCATGCCCCCACCGGCATCCCACATACGTTAGTTATATGTATGCACAATTACCTCTACGCTTACACATGCTATTAACATAGTTCATCACATAACAATCAGGTGTATACATCATTATTATCACGGGCTGACATGTTAACATCCAAATATGTTATAATGTCTAGCAGTTCAAACTAACTATCACATAATCATACAACATATTATCAATAGAAATAAACGCTAATCATGTCAACACACAAACAATCAATCGTGGCATCAGATAATCAACTTGTATATGCCTTTGCGGGTATCGGATACAAATATATCCGGATGGGGGCCCGCCACATAATGGTATCAATAGTTCCCTTGCCGAGTGGCTCATAATACCGAGGACCCCCATTCACCGCATTTTGTACCCGCACATTTGATAGGGTAAGATGCAGAGATGCATGCTAAAAACGGTAATAAGTTCCCTCACCTGTGTGTGTCCTTACAATCTAATGTGAGAAAATGAGTCCAGGGGTTGAAGGGGCTCAATCTGTTGAAACAAGAACACAGGAATAAGTAGCCTAGTAAAGACGGGCAAAAACAAATTTGGGCTATAAATAGGTCCAAAACGGATTAGGCCTGAAGTTGGGTCTGGCCGTGCCAAGCCGGGTCGGGCTAGTCCAGGCCGGGTCAAGAACTGAAGTAGGCCGGACCCAAACTGGGTCAGGCTTAAGGCTGGACTGGAACTGGGCCCAACTGGCCGAGTTGGGCCCGGATCACCAAGGTCCAAAAACCGGCCTAGCTGAGTCAACTCGGTTGTTCAACTGAGTTGACTCAGCAACTCTACTAAGAAGATGAAAACTGGGGAAAAACGGGGGAGGGAGGAAAAGAGGGGAAAAAAACCAAAGAAAATGAAGAGGAAGGGGCAGGGATTGGCAGAGAGAGAGGAGAAGCGAAAGGTTACCTGATCCCAGTCGGAGAAGGAGGAGATCCGACTCGATTGGGGCCGGGAAGCTCGAACGGAGGTAGCAAAGGCATCTGATTCCTGTGTAGGCAGCGGTTGGAGAGGGACACGTCTATGGTTCGAACGAGTGGGAGAGAAGAAGAAGACAGGCAGAAAGATGGAAAAAGGAGAGGGATGGGAGTGAGAGGAGAGAAATTAGAAAGAGAGAAGAGAGAGCTGAGAGCGGCGACGGTGGCACTGAAGGGGGAGAAGGAAGATTAGGGTTAGGGTTAGAAGAGGGGAAAGGGAGGAGAAAGAGAGAGGGTAAGAGATGCGGCGGCACTGTAGCACATAGCTACAGTGCAGCCGAAAAAAGATTATTAGGGGGGTAAGTTTAGGGTTTTTTTTTTTAAATAAAAATCTCTAATTTCCAAAATACTTTAAAAAGGTCGAAGAAATCAAATGACAAACGTCGGGGGAAAACTGTGTGATTTTCAAACTTTTAATTATGACAGAATGATTGATAATTCAAAATTACTAAAGTGCCCTTTGAGTCTCTGAACTCAAAACACGGCAAACCAGGACCCACTACGGGGCCCACACTCACCCCACTGCTACCAAGACCCTAAAACTCCGAAAAAATCGGGTCGGGTCGTTACACCCTAACCGTAATATTTGAGATTAACCGATCTAAGAAGGATTTATTTAGCTAATTTCGCCTAATTTGGGTCAGGGTATTACAGTGGATGTTCCATTTTTTGTGCTTTTCTTTTTTACCATATTTTTCTTTCCAGAGAATTTCATCCCAATTTCTTCCCTAACCTTTTCGTATGAAAATATGTCATGGATATGCAATTTTGGCTCAAACTCCTGTATCTGAAGTTGGGTATGGTAAATATGGTTACTCAAGAAAATTGGCTATCTAAGGCTCAAATTGGGAATTATCAAGATATAATGACCAAAATAGGTGGGCTTGCAGGCTCAAACGGTCAAAAAATGGCCTATATCACTTTCTAAGCTTCATATGGTGATTTCATTATTTCGAATAAATTTGGAAAAATATCAGGTGTACTAACCCAAATTTGATGTTGTTCTCAATAATTTGACCAAAATCCAAGAATAATGAGATCTTACAACAAAAATAATGAGCATATAAAAAAATAAGAATTTGTTTATAACCCTGAGAAATAATAGACTGGCTCAAAAGCTCACTGGATATAAGTCTGCACCGGTATTCCTCTAATGGTCACTTCATTTATGAACAATCTTCTTTTTCAGACTAACATTAATATGGCTGTGTAAAAGTTTTTCCGAGCATAAATTTCATAAAATTTCTTTGGAAAAACATGATATAAAGATTTTTATTCACATTAATTCTAGATTTTTTTTCCAAATTTTTTTTCAAATTTTTAAATTTCCTTTTTTTTCAATTTTTTATTTTCATTTTTTTAATTGACTCAAGAATAGACTCACAATTGTCAAGTGTAACCCCCTCAATACCCCCAAACTTAATTGAACATTGTCCTCAATGTTCCTTAATCTACAATGGCCATTTGTAAGTTAGAAAAAAATTGAAAGAACAAGAATAATTCGGGTTTAGAAATACCTGAGATGGCTTCATTTGCAGTAGCTACAATAGAACACAAAAACAAAAGACCTAGACTGACTTTACACAAAAGTCACTTAGATTCACACTAAATCAAAATTCTAGACTACTAACACACATTGACTCAGACTTGACTGACAGACTCAAAAACTAGACTAGACTGACTCAACAGACATAGACACATTATGGTTAACCATAATCGATGGATGGTGGTTTGGGTGGCCCTATGATTGGGATTGAAGGAGACCGACAATATTTGTTACATTGGTTGTAAGTCTTACATTTATACTCGCAAGCGCACAAATCATAAGTAGTATAGCATATGAGTGCGAGGTCGGACCAAAGAGAATTATGGAAAATATATCTGAAAATATTACAAAACATAAATTATTTATAAACTTTGGAATAAAATCACTTAAAAATAGTAATGGTGGAATTAATTAGGAAACCTAAATAACCTAAATCTAGCCTAGATCTAATTAGAACACTTAAATTTAATTCCAACCTAGTTCCATCATCCAGAATCCGATTTATAAAGATAAAAAATAAAGAACAAATAAAATCAACATATTTACATATTTACATTGGAAAATGGACTAGAGATTAAGGAGGCATCATTTTTAATATTTTAAAAATGAAATTGAAACCTAGAACATGGAGCTCACATTTATTAGTAACAAACAATTGAAATCCTTCATTCATAATTAATTCAATTAAGAAAGACATGAGTCCCGTTAATTAAGAAATAATCAAAATAAACCTTGGGCTTTGAAAGAATGCATCAAAAAATCCCGATTCTAACTTCTTCACTTACTCTTTTAAAAAGAGCCTTAGAATAGAAAATTAGGGTTCTAAACTGTCCCAAAAATTTGATATTTAAGATGAAAACTCTAAGATTAACTTAAAACATACATTCATAATGGAATTAAAAATGAAATCGAATCATCATAGTCAACAGACATTAAGTGGAAAACCATGAAACTAAAAGTGTTGTCTCAATCTTATTCATAAAATAAAGAATTAAAATTTACATAATATTGGAAAAAATGGAATAAGAAAATACTAGAAGAATTCAAAACACTAACCCGAAACCCATTGTGGAAATCAAATTTCCACACTGTCTTTCTTTCCTCTTTTCTTCATTTCCTTCCTTCCTTTCTAGCTCTCCAAAATCCACAAGCCAAGTTCCAATTTTGATGTGTGCCCATGGCCTCTATTTATAGGAGAGAGGGGTTAGAGTTAATGGTGATGACCAATTAGGGTTTCATGGAATGGAGGGCTAGGATTTTGCTTTTTCAAAATGCACTTTTGTTTTTTCTTTTTCAAAAAAACACTTTAGAAAAAATGAGGAATGGAGGGCCCAGATTGATTAGGGTTTTATGGAGGGGTGAGATTTGAAGAAAAGCAATGGAGGTTAGGGTTTTGGTGGCATGCACATGAGGTGTTGGCTTTTAGGGTTTATTCACATAGGCCTCATGTGTTGGGCTTTGATTGTGGCCCGGTCAATGGATTTTGGGCCATTTGCATTTGGACTTGGTCGATGGACCTTTGCACATGGACTCCAATCTTGACTTAGTTGGGCTTGGGCTCATATCTGGCTTGGCTCATTGGTGAACTTCGACTCATGAGATTCAAATGCAGGTTGGATCTTCAGGCTTGGGATATTTGGCCCACTTGTACCGAGTGTATGAATTTACCACTTTTACAGTTTAAACAAATCTAACAAAAAATATTATCATAATTCAAACTTCATAAGTGGATTTGAATTACAATAATTTACAATAAATCCTAAAATTAAGTGGTAAAATTCAAACACACTCCAAAATTAGCAATTATGGCCCACATTCTCTCCATTTTCTTCAATTTTATTCCATTTTTCTTGCATTCTCCTGAATAATCTACAAAACTCAAAAATATCATTAAATATATCTAATATACACAAAATCAAAGGCTAACTAGTCCAAATAATAGGGGTAAAATAGTCATTTTTCCTTGTTCATCAAAGCATACAAAAGCTTAGTGGTTTATATGTGCTAGATATCTATTACATCATGAAAATAAATAAAACAAACATATTTCTCATTTGCAGAAAATATAATGGAATTCCAGAGGTTCCATCTCCTAGGGCAGTAGTTGGGGTTCCTCAGTTCACTCTTCGAATACATATCCTGCATTATAAGGGACGTGAGCTAACAGCCCTGTGAAGAGAGTTCAACAAATAGCAATTTTCGCAATATACCATAACAAGAAGATAATACAGTTATACCACTTTAATATTAAAATATAATAATTCGTAATGGTTTATGACTACCATTGTAATACCCTGACCCGAATTAAGCTTGATCAGTATGATAAATCATACTTAAACCGGTTAATCTTGAAGATTATGGTTAAGGCTTTAGGAAAAACCCAGGTGTGGCCCAGTCAGAGCTTGAAAGATCTAGGATCCAACTCGTCTAGTTGGAAGGGCAAAATGGTAATTTACCATTTATAAATATTATTTCTTCTATGTATGTAATTATTTGATGATTGATGGATGATATTGTTTTCCTTAATCAAGGATTTTAATTTAAAATTTCATAATTATGTTATTTTCAGAAAATGTTAATTAAAACCGCCAGAAAAGAGCCCGAAAGGAGAGAAATAATTATTTTTAGATAATTTCATAAATAAGAAAATTATTAGAAAATCATGTGATGTTACATTTTAAAATGACGGTTTAGTTTATTTCTCCAAATTCTGAAAATAAAGGTTTTAAACCCTTTTATTTAACTTAAGTTAAATTAAGCAAATAGTGTCAAAATGTAGATTTTGTTTAAAACTATGATTTTTAATGAATTTTAAATCTCCAAAATTTTATGGCAAATAGAGTTTATTAAACCTAACATTTTTATTAATTGGATTAAAATTATTTAAGCTTTTAAATCACATTTTAGGTAAAAAAATTTGATTTTTAGTCAAAACTGGACCTATTTGCAAAATCCCCTGAGAGACTTATCTTCAAAATTTTATTTACTGTTGCCGTTTACTGTGGCTGCGGGTATGTGGCCAGCCACTCCCATGCAGCGCTCGTGTACTGTCGATGAGGTGGTTTTCACCCAGCCATCAGATAATTCTATAAATCTACCCTTCTCTTTAGCTGGATTCATCTCTGTGTGAATCAGCTAAGTTAAAAATCAAACTTGCCACCGTCCCTCTCTGTTCTAGAAATTCTTACCGTAAGCATAAAAGGAGGACTTTTCAAATTTCAAATTTTCAACCCAGGAACTGAAGTGAACGTAACCCCTGTGTTCCTTCTAAAATTCCAGTCGGTTTAGAATCAAGTAGAAATGAATTTGACTGCGTTTTAAGTAAGTAAAATGAATTTGAAGTTTAAGAAAAACTTAAAAAATTCTTGTGTAATAGTGGGTTCAATGTTAAAATCAAAATTTTTAAGTAAGTGTTAAAGTTTTAATTTATTCCCTTTGTCAAGAGGACTCACTGAGGAGTCCATCTGACCCGTTGGATGTGAAAAACAAACCCAGAAAATCCATTATTTCTGGATTCGTATCTCACTCTCCGGCGCCATTAATGTCTGCTGCTGTAGACGGAGGAAGAAGACGACTCTCAGAAGGTCTAAGAGTTGGGCTTCAGACGTTCCGAAGTTGACACCTTCGGACGTTCAGAGCTTTGGTTCGGGACTTCGAAGTGTCCAGAGGCTAAACTTTCTCCCGCCTCTGCTGCCAGGATGTTCTGAGTCTTCTTCGGAAGGACCGAATAGATCGAAAGTTCCGAGCTTCTCTTGGCATGTTTCAAGACACACCGAGACCTACCGAAAGTCTGTTTTCTATTTTTTAGTTCGTAAGCACTCTCAGGCGGTCCGAGACTTGATCCTCGGACGTTCCGAAGGGCAGAACCATGTTCCGAGGTTCTATAGACCAGTTTAGGCAGTAGCTCGGAAGGTCCAAAGCTAAAGTACCTGGTTCCGAGGCATGTTCCGAGGAACCCAATTTTGAATGATAAATCTTGGTTTGATTTAAGATGCATGTGTTAGACCTTAGGTTTTCATGTGATGTTTATACCCTTTGATAATTAAAAATGATACTAACCCCTTTTCTCTTAATACTATACTTATTTCATTCACTTCCAGGCCGATACTCTCTATCTGTGGCTGACTCAGTCCGATAGCTATCTGTAGTTGTGCGATTTACTTCGCCGTTCTGTAGAAAAGAAGGGTTCAGGCACTGAGTGACCTCTAGGCCTAACTCGCTATAAGCGTAGTGGCCTGAGCACCCTATACATCTAGGCCTAACTCAATACGTCAATTTGGTCATGCCCAGAATACAATATGAGAAGTGGCCTAAGTACCTATTTATTATAAACATTGCTGATTATTGTAAATTGAAATGGTTAGAAATCAAATAGGAGACTCAATTCCATTTCCCCTTGAGATTTTTTTGAAAAAAACAGGGTAGATTGAAATACTACAAGTATGTATTGCTTTGTATGCTATATATTCTGACTGATTATTGATTGTATATTTGTTTGTATATTGACAGAGACTTTGATACCACACATTTACAGTAAGGAGACTTAACATTGCAGTAGGGGTAAATCAGGTTAAAAAGATTGGATATTGGGCAATGAGTGGTTTTGAAGAATCAGTGTTGATGAAACCACTCATATGCCTAGACATGATGCACTATTATGAAAAGTTCTTGTAAATATTTATGATGTTGATCATATGTGATATGCTTATGAGCTGTAATGATGTTGATACTGCTTCCACATACCTTTGACTATTGAACCAATATCGGCTATGTGTGTGAGATGGTTTACGTCTACTGGACCAGGGGTGTCGATAGTTACTGACTTCGGGAGTGTCAGTACTGACTTCGGGAGTGTCAGTACCGACCATGTGAGGGTCAAAGATGTACTTGCAAAGATGTATTTTGACCGTGTCGGGACTTAATACAATGGTTTCAGTGTAGTATGTAGTGTTACGGTGAATGACAGCAGTTTTGGAATGATTTTGGGATTTGGGCAAACTTTGAACTGTTGTATTGAAAATGTTGATTATTTGACTAACCTGATATTAATTAGAATGTATTGTTATATTTCTTTCACTAGGCTACTTAGCTCACACCACTCACCTTTCAGGAAATATACCCGAGGATGAGGAATCTCCGTATCGAGCTTAGGAAGGATAAGTTTTGGCATGGTCTTAGTTTTCCCTCTTTGACGAGGACTTGTCGATTTTGGTTCTTTGGAACCATAATTTGTGTAAAGTACCGTATGTGGTACTTTTATGTGTTGGCTATGTATGAAACCACTTTGTGGCCGTAGCTACTCTGTATTGATTGAATAATATTTCATTTTTGAAAATATGTGATTGTGTGGTTTGGGTTTGCTTGTGGGTAGGCTTATGGTATGTGTTTGAGTTCACATATTGAAATCATGTGTGGCTTTTGTTTCTGGGCCTAACCTTTGATCCAGCCCAGTTAGAAATCTTTGAGTTTAGTTTACCAGAAAAAAAAAATTCAGTGGCGTTCCGGGCCCACTTCCAGGTCGGGGCGTTACAACCATTCTCAATACCAAGTTGTCATTTATTTTCACCAATATCTACCTTTAAAATTTCATGCCATTTTGAACCGAGGCCCCACTAAGTCCTCAATGCATTAAGTCCTGATACGGTCAAAATGCAACATCTTGCAAGAGCTTTTACAACCCAACGATCAAATTACTACACAATGTGCATGAAGGCAGCTTATCATTTAGCATATCTTTCATGCACCATGCATTAATAACATCCCACAATCGGGGACAGTTCACAACCCGTGTTTGTTCTTTCACCACTCTAAGTGCTGTTTTTGCATAGTGTTTCACATTGGCGAATACCAACCTTCATACGGTTTTGTTGTTCTGGTCTCAAGACCCAGAACATGCAATTTACAAACCTTGCACAAAGAATCTTAACCATATACCATATATAACAACTTGAATTGACCATTGACGTCCTCGTGCCTTCATCCAATTCATTTAATCTATTAACCTCTAGACACATAAATGGATTCCATACTGATTTCAGAGACTACTAGGCCTCAGCTCCCTAACACCATTTCACGCTTACGTTCTATTAATAGAACAAAATTACATCCATTACATATAAGCGATGACATGTCTCACATTTTGGTCTCACTTAGTATTTTTCATCTTTATATGTCCATGGGTCATATTTATCATCGTACAGTTAAAGGTTTTTAAATAAATTGAAATAGAGAGAAAGTTGAGTCTCCTCACCGCAACTTGATGAGTTTTAGCGATAGATCTGTGGAATAAAAAACGTGTAAATATTTGTTCAAAATAAAATATACGCGAATTATTATAAGTCTCATGTTTAATTTTCCAAAAAAAAAAGGGGGAAATGACTATAAGTCCAATAATGTGTATTTAATCCAAATTAAGTGATTAAATCTTGTTAGGAGTGTTAGCCATCCAAAACACACTTGTTGTGCAATAAATTTTTTACATTTATTTTACTTGTAAGCAGACGAACCATTAAGTAGTATATCGATTGAGTGTGAGATCGATCCTACAAGGAACATGCAAAGTATATGCAAAAGCAAAAATATGAAATTGAAATTGTGTAATTCAAGAAAAATAAATCTTAGAAATAATCTAAACATGAAAACCAAAATTCTAATCATTAGAAATATAACATTAGTTTAGAACTCTCTAAGTTCCTAAAACCAATCCAATGATGGAATCATCATCTAAAATTAAAATTTAACCATTATAGAATTTAACTTTCATGAAAAAACATCCATCTAGAGATTATGAACAAGCACCTTTCAATTTAAAAAGAACAAAATTAAGATGCAAACAAAATAATTCTAACCTAGTTCTATCATTGAATCGGATTTATAAAAATAAAGAATAAAAGAATAAATAAATCAGATAGAATACATATGGTATAGTGGAATTGGATTGAAGAAATCAATGCGGCATTATTTTCCAAGTTTTATTAAGAAAATCTAAGTCTAGAATCTAGAGCTCACGTAAACTAAACAACATTGCATCCATATTGCCCATTTATTTTTTTTTTTTAAATTAATCCATGAGTCTCAAATAAATATTAAAAAATTTGACCTTAGTTTGAACATGTGTTCGGTTCTAGGTTCTAAATTTTCATCGCACTTTTGTCAACAAAAGCCTTAGACATATAAAACGGAAGGCTCATTTAAGCCTAAATTTCCATCACATCTAATCTCAGTGCATACCCCATTAAAATTAGAACATGGTATTAAATTTTAGAAATAAAATGAAATAGAAAATAATCAGAACATTGACATGATTTAATTGGAAAATCAAAAACTAAATATTTCATCGCACTTAAATCTTATTAACAACTTAAAATTTTTGAATTTACAATGCTTGGAATTGAAATAAAGAAATACAAGATTAATTGGAAAATAAAATAAAAGAATCAATCCAAATATCCTTTTGAAGCACACGAATTTTCGAGAGTTTTCCTTTGTTTTTTTTCTTTCTCTTCCAATGGTCCAGGCCTATTCTTGAATTCCCAAGTCCAAATTTGAGTTTACCATGTAGTCTAACCCTCTTATTTATAATGTGCATGAAAGATAAAGGCAACACACGAATTTAGAAGTACAAATCTCCATAAAATCGAATTTTGTTCACATGTTGACTCACTGCTGACTCACCTTTCCTTCTGAATTCTAGATCCAATTTTTTCTCTTCTTTCTCCACAAGGCTTTACACAAATTTGACAAATGTCTACCTTACCTTGGGCGAATTTGACATGTGGCACTCTGGAGATATTTTTTCCTCAAGATTCTCTGATTTCCAATCTCTAGAGATTCATGCAAGTTGGCTTCAAATCTTTTATTCGAATTTGACTTGTATTGTGTCCAAGTTCATTTTTTTTTCTCTCCAATAATCACTCATCTCCACATTAGCTTGACTTACACAATACTCCATTATCCATGCAAAATTTATTTGCTGATTTTGGAGAGGACACTTGGCACACACATGCTCCATGCGAATTTTACAAGGCCTTATCTTGGTCTTTTCTTCAATTTGGACTTTGCTTTGCAGGCTTGGATTTTAATTGGACTTGGACTGTTGGCTCATAAACTTCAATTGCAGGCTTGAATTTGGGTTATTGACTCATGATCTTCATATTCAAGCTTGGGTCTTCCAAGTGGATTGGTGGGCCCATTTTCACATAGTATTGTGAATTTACCACTTTACAATGCAACTTCCAAAATTAATTATCCTAATTTAAACTCTCATATCCGGATTTGAATTAAGATAAATTTACAATAAATTCCAAAATGAGTGGTAAATTACACACACTTTCCAAAAATAGCAATTATGGCCCACTTTCTGCATTTCCTTCCAATTTTAGCTCAATTTCTTGTATTTCCATATTTTTCCTACAAAACTCAAAAATAACATTAAACATATCTAATATACACAAAATAAAGACTAACTAATCCAATTATCAAGGGTAAAATAGTCATTTCCAGTGCTCAACAACACAATAAATAAAAATGAAAGTACTCAGTGCTTGGTCTCATATTTCTTCAGGCGATCGCCATGGAGAATATGGAGAGTTCAGCCAAGAGGGTACAATATAGAAAAGTAAATAAAATACTCAATGCCTGATCTCGTATTTCTCAAAGCAAAAGCTACGGGGAGTATTGAGAGTTAAGCCTAGAGGGTACGGTGCAGAAAGTAAACACATTACAGAAAGTAAACATACATCAAGTCAGATGGAGTTAGAGTTAGTCCCTTTTTTATTTCAGAAGAAACAAATTAGGATTATACCGAGAAATGGGTTGATTTTAAGGGTGTAAACTAAATAAATAGGACATCTTTTCATGGTTTCCAAAACCTTCATTTTTATACCTCATTTTCACCCCATTTTACTTCTAATCTTCCTTAAAGCTTATAAATAAAAGAAAGGAAGAGCTTTTATACCTTCTCGCAGAGTTTTAATAAAGTTTTCGTTCTCCCTGAAAATCCCACCAAAACACTACTTGCAAAGGAAAACGGTGAAAGAAGAAGACAAAGGCAGACTGAAGAAGAAGATGAAAGGAAGAGAAAAACTGGAGAAACAGTGGCTCGATCTCTCTTTTTCTCTGTATTTATAACAGTCGTCGTAGGCTTACAACAGAAGCCGAAGACTCCACATCGCCTCCTCTACAAATAGTAGCTTTGATGATTAGTTATAAAAAAATTATTATTTTATTATTTTTATAACTTTATAAGTTTTATAGTTTTTTATAATAATCGAATTTCCTAGGAAAATTGAGTATCATTGGAAAAATATGATTTCACAGATATCTTGGGTAAATTCGTCTCAAGAAAAATTTCTAAAGTTCGAAGAAGATTCGAGGTCAAAAGCCAATTGATCCAAGTGATAAAGTGTGTTGGTCTTTTCATTAAAACAACCGCTCTCATCTCATGATGTAGATTGTGCGTCTTGCATCTCATTTTGAAAATTTAAAAACATAAAATGGTTGATTAAAATTTTTATTAAACCGATAATATTTTTCTTTAAATTTTCGACTTTCATAATTATTTCCAAATTATGGTTTTACAAAGTGGGTTGTTCAAAGTGGTCAAAATTTGTGAAAGTACAATGAATAGAAAAGTCCGTTAAATTTGAAATTTAAAATTATAGAGTGTATGTGAGTTTGGGAACTCAAGTATCTCAAATAAGTGCCTTTTCAGAGTGAAATAGTTTTAGGATCATTTTTCTAAATAAATAAATAAAATTCAGGTATTTACGATTTTGTCCTTCCAAATTCAACAAGTCAGATCAATGGACTATTGAGCTTGGATTGGGCCAAACTTGGATTTTTCGGAAAACCCACTCTGTAATCTTCATGACTAACGGTTCCCAATCACTTTTAACGGTTCATAATTACACAATTAAGCCTAATTTATGGTTGGTATTACAGAATTTCATCATTAAATTACTAATCATGCATTAACAAACATATCTCTAGCATGGGCAATTGTTTAATCAAGCATAACATCATACACATTGTCATCATAAAAGCATCATCACCCAAATTTGTATATAATTAACATTTCATAGGTGTAGCAATTCCTCACCTTGAGCTCAATGTGCTTCATGGATGGTTTCGATCGCCGGTTCCGAAATCGGGGCAGTTTGGCACTAATCATACAAATAATACAATAAAACACGTATAAGATAACTTGATTAGGCCATTGAAGTTCAATTAGTAACAATCCTCAATTTTTACCCATGGTCTAACCTTAATTTGGCCATGTTAGTTTCAACCCAAAGGAAAAAAACTCCAAATTGAGTTTCACTCACTCTCCACTTCATCACTCCAAGATTTCCCCATTTACAAGGGCTCCTAACCCAAGTGGAGTTCAAATCCACTACATGCAAAGCCCAAGCGCCCTTTGACTTCACTCTTTTCTCCACTTACAATCTCAATCTAACCCCCATTGCACTTTTCTAACTTCCATTTCACCTAACCCTCATCTGAATATGAATCAAAGAGGAGAAGAGGTGAAAATGGGCAGTATCTCTTACCTTCTTGAAGGGAAAACATCGGTAGGAAGGCTTTGGGAGTTTGCTTGATACAATCCACACGCAAAAAATGGTGATTTGAGGGTTTGGAGAGGGAAATAGGTTTGGTTCAACTGGGAAAATGGCTCTCACAGAGCTGGGGAGGAGAATGAGAGATTTTTTTTTTTAATTAACGTGTGGGAAATTCGAATACAGTCTTACTAAAACCCCCACGGATAAACCCACTACCACTAAGGCACACCAAGGTTAGGCCATAAGTAAGAGATTTAAGAGGAAAGAAACTGAGTTTCAGCTCGAGACGAGGCTTTAAATAGTAAGTCAGTTTCGCGCAGTCCTGAGCCCTCGAACCAAATAGTTAAGTTTCCAAGTTTTCCATTTATTTTTCATAATTTCTAGGTCAGGTCACTACAACATGCCTGTGGTGGGGCGTGGTGTTATTGACACTATAAGATACTTGATTTAAATGAAAAAGGTGGTTGACAAACACTATTCACGTGAGTAGGGAATTGTTTCGTGGAAATTCTTTTGTGAAATATGATATTTTTAATAAATATTACACACTAAACTCTAAAAGATATTTTACCATTTTTCAAAATAAATACTTAACGGTATTTTAAATAAATCGATTTTGAGTCCAAAACAAACTTAGTAAATTTTTTAGAGAATACTGGGGCGATTTTAAGTGATTTTCGAATTTTCCTATGTTCTACTCAATGAGGGAGGGAGGGAGTGTGTGCAAATTTCAGAGTCAAATTGTTCAAATCTAAGATTTAATGAAAAAACAAAGTTTGGAGCACACTATTAAAAAATAATTAAAATAAATTAAAAAAATCATAATTTCCTTTAAAAGGCCATAACTTGAGATCTCGAGCTCGAATTTGGGCAAACATGGGCTCGTTGGAAAGCCACAACGAGATCTATGCAGTCAAACATAAAGTTGACCAAACTTTGGAGTCCATAAACTCCTTGAAAAGTTTGATCACGAGACGGGTCATTACAGTTCCTCTTCTTCTTCGATTCTTTCTGATTTTGTTCCTTCCTCTATCGTCTTTCTACTGTATTTTCTTCTATAATTTCATTTTGTTTCTATTCTTTTCCTTTGCTCGAATATGCTAGCATAGAGTTTATCGCTCTCGCCTCATTACCTGCCCTTTTCATTTATAGAGATCTCCACTCGTCCTGATCTCGAACACCAACGAGTCCACACAACATCAGTGGGACCCACGGGAGGTTGACAAGGCTCCTAACATGGCACTCGAAGGTGGACCCTCTCTTCTGTTCATCGGCCAAGTGATAAATTTGGAGAGCCATCTCATCAATCCAATCCAATTGGGTTGACTAGTCTTCGATTGGGATTGAGTCGGGCTTGATGTCTGATCCCAGATCCGTATGAGGATGACTTTTGTACTATGATTAATAGAGAAAATTAATGAATATATTATTATATGGGCTATTAATTGTTCAAAATAGAATTTATTGGTTCATTCTTATTTTAAATTTTATTTGTTGTAGTGAATTTAAATGGTAAAAAATATTAAGAAATATAAGAATATTGATTTAATTATCACTTTTAAAATTGTAGATGAGACATTAGACACGTGTGATCCCCCATTTGATGAAAAGTCACATTTCGTCTAGTGGAGTTACCCACCGTGGATAACGCGGTAATTGGCTTCTTCCTACTTAAAAGCAAGCCGTAGGAACTTCTCGCGGTAAATTGAAGAAGAAGAGAAACAGAGGTCGGAAGAAGAAATGATTTCTTAAATAATTTATCGAATAAAGAAAGCAAAGGCAAGGCACTACGTCAGACCATGTGCGCTGCCCACCACATGTTTTCCCCAACGTGGTCCCGCTCCACGTGTCAGTCACTTGAGAACCAGTTCCTCCTTTCAGCCAATGGCGTTGCAGGAACTGATCGGATCTCCTCCCTTCCTCTCGTCCACCAGTTCCGATACGAGTTGCCTCTGTCCCGCCCTTGTTTTGATCTCCTGAAAACGTGTCACTCTCTGCCTAACGCTTCCTTTTTATATTCTAAAATATTCATAAAATAAATTGCCACTGCATCCTCTCCCTCTCTCTTTCTCCTTACAAAGGAGCTTCTGGAAAATTCGAGCTTCTTCCCGACCCTTGCTTCCATCCATCCCTCCCTCCCTCCTTCCTTTCCTAGGGTTTTTCTTTTGCGCTCTAGCTCATTCTCTTTCTTCTCACTTTCTGGGGTTTGGCTTTGTGATCGCAGCTGAATTCCGTTATTTTGGGAATCAGACGGTGGTGATTGATCCCTGTTTTTAAGATGCGCTTTGATCCTACGGCTGTAATTAGCTTTAGTGCTGGGTAGAATATCTCAGAGGCATGTCGGAGTGGAGCATGTTCGAGGTGAGTGTTCCATCTTCCTTTCTTTCTTTTGTTCGTTCTTTCTTTTATTTGGCTCGGAATTATCATTTCTATTGAGAACACCCCCCTTCCTTTCCCCAGCCCCTTCTCTCCTGCCAATTGTTATTTCTTTCTTTTGAAAATTCCCATCTGAAGACTTACATGATATTGATTGTTGTGATTTGACGCGAATGGGTAGAGAGGATGTAACAAGTTTATTAACAGTTGTCTTTTACCCTTTTCAATACACACATCTTGCGTTTTGGCCAAAAGGATTAGTTTTTTCCCCCCTCTTTTTTTTTCCCTTCATTTCGTTTTTGGCGTTGGGATTTGAAGTTTGGTTAAGGTGACTCCCCAAACGGTTTGAGTATTTTCTTTATAACGATTTAGAATCTGACTCTGGGCCTGCCTGGGCGCATTGAGTCACTTGTTGTTCGTTGTGATTAATTTGGTATAATTGTTCGTCATGATTAATTTGATACCATTTGCTTGGTTGGGCAGAATGAAATTGGAAAAGAGGGTTGATGGAACACAGATTTCTACTATTGGGTTACGAATTTACTGTCAGCTCTGACAGCAGGTGTTGAGTTGAGACAGGAGTTTTGGACTGAATAGGCTGTTGCCTGGTCCTATGTATGATTCCCACGTTGTACTAATTGCATATGTTTCTTGAAAACACCCGTACACTTGATTTAATTCCTAGTTACTACTGACTGCACAAGGAAAATTGGTGGAACAGATTCTCTGCCTATTGCATCTCTGTGGTTAAATTTCCTTTGTTGCTGTACATTTGTATTCGTGGTAGGGAAAGCACTTTCTTGAAAATAATAATTCTTAACTAAAAATAAAAATGGATTTATCTATTTTTGGTTAAAAATGGTTATTTTCTAGTGAAGTAATATGCTCTCTATGCATCCAAACAGAACTGCCAACTTCTGATTCTTGATGGATTTCATGTACTTAATGATGCATCCAATCTTAGCTCAAGATTTTAAAGTGTCATTTTGTATGATGTATAATTAGCATTTCTACCTTTGAGGCTTTGTACTCTAGATATTGAGCTATTTATGTTTCTTCTGTCATTGTCATTGGCAATTAGTTTCTTGGAAGTGACCCATGTTTTCCTTGCTTAAGTTGATTTAAATGTCAGGATTTCTACCTTAAAAGGTTTCAGTTTTTAGCAAATTTTGTGTTGCTTTACCCTTTTAACTTTTTAAGTATGATTCTTGATTTGAAACTTTGGCTTCTGTCACGTTGTCAGCTGAAAAAAAAAAACCGTGGGGGTAGTTTATTGAGTATTTGATGATGGAAATCAATCTAATGGCTCTGTGTGTGTGTGTGTGTTTCTCTTGGATCCACAGAGTGTATTGGAGAAAGGAGAAGTTTAAGAAACAACTGTAACTGATAAGAGGTGCTCCAAATAATAATGAAAACCAGTGCAGAAAAGATGAAAATGTTTTATCATGTACCTTTACACTTCCCAACTATATTGACTCGAACTCCTATAATTTAATGTTTTAGAGCCTTGTGGAGTGTTTATACGACCTTCAAAACCCAGTCGAAGTTTCTTAACAAATTTCTTCCCAAAACCCCTATATGTATTTGAATGATTAGGTTAGAGAACATTCTGTGAGGCTTCTTTTCATCTATATGTAAGTTTTTTCACATCTAAAATATGAGTCTCACATGGATCAAAGGAAAAAAAGTTTTCTAATTGGGCACAATGTCAACCCAGAAGCAAATAAAAAAAGAATGAAGTTAATGTGGAAATCATTAAAAAACCTTAGTAAGATTAAACAGAATCGGGCATACCAAGACCAATTGATGCTCAATAGGCTAGAAACCCATGTAAACCACATATGACCAATGTGACCACTAATCCAATTGATGGGATCCACCAAGGGACCATACAAATTTTATTTAGGGCTTTTATCATCTTGCATTAAATTAGACTGGGCTTAAGCCCAACCCATATCCTGACTGGACCAGTTGATGCTCTCCAAATACCTAGGGCCATAGACATAATCTGGTCCCACTCCATATCTGTCAATGCAATGGAATTTTATCTTAATATGTCAGTGTATTGACTTCAACAAATCATACTGAATAAAACATAACATCTATAATTCAGTTTGACTTTAGCAACTTCTAAATTGTCATGTGGTGCTGAAGATGCAGGATTGGCAGAATTATTTCCATCTTCCCAGAAATTCTTGTTTGAATTGTATCTATTAGTTTGTTGACAGTAGAGTGGCTGAATCATCTTCCATTAAATGCTTCCCTTTCCAAACAAAAGATAGTAGTTTATCAAGTATCTTTGGTGCTAACTAATTAGAATTTTTGGTGTTCTTAAACTTTATATTAGCATATTCAATTGTACAGGCTTTGTGGGACTTCTATCCTCAAATAATCTCTTGCTTCTTAACCTCATTATCATCGACAAATGTAATCCTTTGCACCAGTTATTACATGCCAGTGTTATTGACCTAGTGTGATGTCCCTTGTGGTATGGATCACTAGCAAAAAACAAATGCAACAGAAATAGCTGCAAAGAATAAAGAGAGCAAACAATATAAACATTAACGTGATAGAAAGACATGACGGATAATCCTAAAGGAATCAGAAAACTTAGAAAGGAATCAAATTAATTATCACCTATATTTTTTTAGGTACTTTTTAATGATTAAAACTTCATCAATAGAGAAAAAGAGAACGATCCAAACACCCAATTATAAATATGATTAGTAATCATAATACGCTACAACTACTAAGGCTTAAAAGGTCAAACCTCACCTAGTTGCATCGCACATACTAGACCTAGCAGTTCACACTTCAAGTAGGTCCACCTCTCAATTTGAAGCGATTTATCTTTATTCTTAACTGCTTAAGGAAATTGAAGAATGGCAAAAGTGCTTCTCTTGATGATCTCCTTAACCTCATATTTGGTTAGTAGCCATAATAGTCAATGCGTAAGGCACAGGAACACTTCTAAGCACGAGATTTTTTACTCTGGGCATATTTTATAAAATATTTTTACACATGTATTTATTTAAATATGTAGTTTTTTGTATCAATATAGAGATTATAGAATTGTTTTTGTTTCTAAGATATTAGGGTCAAAAGTATTACTTTTTTGACTCATTATCAACTAAACATTGCAAGATATATACTATAAAGAAAATGTATTAAATATAAAAGCATAATTGCATAATAGACGAAGCTAATAACAAAAGCCAAAGAGAAATATGAAAGGAAAAAGAAGAGATGAGAGGAAAAAGAGAGTGGAGAGATGAATTTGAGGGAGTCCAAAGATATCCTCTGTTGGAGAGATGACATTTCTATTAATTGATTCATGTTTCCACTAAATCCTAGAGTTAGGGGATTTTATACAAACTCAAATTCAAACGGTACAAGTAGTTGGTTATTATGCTATTATAAGGATGCTAAATTTCATTTGGTTTAACTTATAGATATAATAATAATTTTATTGCAGGAATATTTAAAATGTACTTCCAAAAACCGTGTATAGCCTTTGAATTTTGCATACAAGTATACAACGTTTTTGTATCAGCACAATATAGAAAAAAAGTTATTCATTTTCTCCCATTTTTATATTTTTTTGATCAAAGAACATCAAGTGGAAAAGAAACCAAGTGTCTAATATGGTTCTTTAATGAGTAGATAATCAAAGTTGCATTTGAAAATTATTAGCTTTACAATCCTTTATTTGGGATTTGTTTGTGATGGTTCAGGTGATGTCCCATCTATATGTTTCAATTTTTACTTTTCACTGAGGAACACTATGGCGGCTTAACACTGTGATAAATAATTGTAGAAAATAATAATAGGAAAAAGGAGAAGAGAAAAGACAAGAATATTGGAGAAAAATTATTTTTCTCTATATTGTATTTCGTGTCAAAATTGTAAAAGGTTACAAGTATAAATAATGCACAGGGAGCCAATCATGGTGGCTAGAAATGGAAAGAATGATCAATTTCTTCAAGTACAATAAATCATATGGTTAGCAACATAAACTAAGTTGACTTTCCTGAATAAGATGATTTTGGTCAACTCTGCGTAGAAGTGGGTCTCACATGATCAACTATCATGTAGTGGGTCCCACTACAATAATTGGTCTCATTTAGAAGCTATTAGTGAGAGTTTCCCTTGATGAACAATGACTTTTGGGGAAAATTAATAATGGATCCACTTGATCCCCTAGTAATAACTGATGATGTTGAGTTAGACATGATTTAAATTAGAATTCTAGCAACCAACAAGTGTCACTAGTAATGTAAATTTTAAACAATGGCCAAGAAGTAAAAGAATTACGTAAAAGAATTTTTGGAAAAAAATATTTAAGCCTAGAGTATGAATTACTAGTACCAATTAGGAGTTATATGGGCCCCCCTTAGGGTATCAAACTAAAATTAGAGGGTAAAAATGATGAGCCTGTTGGGATCGGTGGCTCGATTCTCCGCATCTGAGGCCGTGATTTTCTCTCTTAGAAAATCATAGGGTGTTGGCCGAAAGAGGACTTTCTTAAAGCGAGCTAATCTAATTATAGAAGCCATCATGTAGTAAACTACAATTAGCAAGAGGGTCTTTGAATTATATTTTTATACGGCAGTTGCTATGGAAGCATAAATTGGAAGTTACTATTTAAGAGGACTCCCGGTAGGATCAACTGCATCTAAGAAGGAAACTTCTATGATTGGAGAAAGGGTTGGCAGCCATCGTGGATATCCTACTGTATATATCTATATATACTACAGCGTATTGAAGCCTAATAGGGCTGGCTGAAACACACGAACATTGAGGGGCTGTATTTGATGTGCTGTTGGAAACAGTACAACCAGCAGGGGGCTGCAACATATAGTTATTGTGTGGATGGTTCTTGACAGAGCACCAGTGGTGGCTGAATAAGGAAGAGGACAGCCACGCAGCGTGGAGAGAACCAGATAGGGAAGTCATCTGCAAGGAGATGTCAGCAAGGTGTGTGGCTGAGCATGCAGATCTGAAGAGGTACAGCAGATCTGCCATAGCGTATCAGCAGAACGCGTTTCTCAGTCCGGTGTAAAACACAGCAGAGATCAGTTCCAAATGTAGAGAAGTTGCTGATCTCACTGTTGTTGGGGTTGTGTTTTAATCTTGAGAAATTAGTGTTGTACTTTCTCCTTATTCTCTCCTTATTTTCTTTTAATAAAATAATTTCACGCTCCGTGGACGTAGGCCAGGTGGGCCGAACCACGTAAAATATTGGTGTTTGCTTGTGCTTATTATTTCCTTTCAATTTCTTGTTATTTCTGCTGTAAACGCTAACAAGCCCACCTAAAAAATAATAGTGTTATGGAGGTACACGATCAAGGTCCCCAATGATGTTTAGGATGTCTTGGTACTTCAAAAGTAGTGTCATTGTAGAGGAGGGAATCCATTTGTACACTGGATTGCCAATCGTAACAATAAAGGAAGCAACGACAAGAGCATGAGCTTTTGTCTCCCATATGCATGTACTGGCTTGAGGATGGAGGAAATAATAGAACTGGAATTAGAGATAATTCTGTTGATGGGAATTTTGTGATCAATGCAAATAGTCAAAATGAGTTGTAGGTATCACAACTCACCAGAAGGTGAGGTGCGCCTACTGAGTAAAATACGATATTTAACTAACTTGGAGGTTGATTTAAATTTTGAAAAGTTATGGAGGAATAATAGACTTGTGGTTGATGCAATCTAAAGAAAATATTGAGCCCCACCAAGGAGTATGATACAGTGTCAAGGGAAATAATGAGAAGAAATCTCCCTTAAAAAGATTACCTAGCTTTGTATACCATGTCAATGTGTGGAAAATTTAGAAAAAGGAAAAATGAAAATGAATTGATTGTGTATATGAGTTCATGTAAAATCACTATTATTGAAGACCTCGTATAAGGAGGTGCTATGCACACGGTGATTATGTAGCAGGGAAAAAGAGGAAGTTAGCTACTTCTTTGTATGGAAGTCCTAGTGACTATACAAATGTAAGTATACACAATTACACTGTACACCGATTAACTACAAGAGAGAATAGTTACTCACTTTTAATATTTTGTTAGCCTCTTCTTTTGTTGAATCTAACACAAGTACTCCTTTTTGTTGTGGGACCCTATTTTGGAAAGTCAACTTTATGGCTGTATGATTTAATGTAGATAAATATTCTCTTATTATATTTATTGCCACCTTAATTGTCTCACTTTTTCCTATTTATTCATGTATCTTCTGAGACGAATATAGGCAATCAATACGAACAGTACAAAGAATTTTCTTCTCCTTTCTCCGTCTTCTCTTTTCTTCAGTCTATTATTCTACATGGTATCAAGACAAGACAATCTCTGGACGTTTTAAAGAGGAGTCCTTCTCCGTTTTACTGTTCCTCGCAGGAGTACTAATCATCGCGGTAGTTACTGTTCATCTCCAGCATACTCTTTGGCTTTTTGCGGAACTTTGTTCGGTTCTTCTTGTCTGTTTTCACTTTCTGGACAAATTGTTTTTCAACTACACCTGGGAAACTCTTTTGCCGTTTCTGCATTCCAGGCTTTTTACTTTGCCGACGTTTCCATCTTCTTTCTGACGAAGATTCTGGCAGTGGGACCCGACAAATCCTTCTGATTTTGGAGGCTCTATCCATCCGTAGGGATGATTTGCTGATCAAACTTCCTCTGATCTGCCGCCTTCTACAACCTTATTTCTGTCCAGAAAACCCAGGTTTTCTGTTTCTCGCTTTGATCTGCTGTCCCAACTCTTGATTTCACATCAGATCACCCACGTTGGATTTGCCTCTGACCATGGTCTCCATCGTACCAGGTTCCTTCCACTTCCCTGGTGGGCTCCTCAGATTTGTTGACTTTTGGGTTATTGGTGGTATTGCACTGCAGTTTTTGATTTTTTTATCAGATCAACTGGCTTGTTCGCCTAGTCTGACTTGGACTCCGGTCTAGTGTTGTCACCTTTCCCTGTTGACTCTGTCACAGGTGCCTTTTTCCCCACTTCAGGCTCTTCTCAGATTTGGTTCCTGCTTTCACATTATGGCCTTCTCTACTGAATCTTCTAATTTATCTTCTTCTGAGGGATCTTCTTCAGTTGCTTCTATTCATGATATGGCTTCCTATTGGTCCACTCATATTGGCAAGATCACAACAATTTTGTTGAATGGAGACCAATTAATTCCAATGGTCTCACTCCGCCAAAATGTTTCTTGAAGTCAAGCAACTGTCTGACTATATTGATGGCACTTCCACAAAAATGGCGAAGGATAATTCTTCATATCGACTTTGGAAGGCTAATACCTCCTTGGTTCAGTAATGGCTTCTTCACTCCATGGAAGATCATGTCCACGGTACTGTTTATACTCTTCTGACTTCCAATGATGTTTGGGACACAATTAAAGCCCTGTATTCTGATGGTGACAATTCAGCCCGCTTATATGAGTTATATCAGACCGCATCTAATCTCCAACAGGGGGAGTTATCATGATTCAGTATTATTCCAAAATGCGGACTTGTTCGTTAGAATTGGATCAACTCGAATCTGTCACATTTGAGATCCCTCTTGATATTGTTATCTATAAGCAGCTGCTCGCTCGGAGACGGACATTTGAGTTATTAGCTGGCCTGAATCAGGAATTTGAGCTTATACGGGCTCAACTGCTTAAGCAACAACCTCTTCCCTCTTTGGATGAGGTCTATTTTGCATTACTTCGAGATGACAGGCGCCGCCTGGTTATGACTTCTCTGCCGGCTGAATGCTTTGTGTTGGTCACTACTCATTCCCCGTGTCTCCTACCACTCATGGGGCTCCTGCTTCTCATGGCAAGGATTTGTCTTCCGGCACTCGTAGGGACACCAAAAGCCCACAGAAGAAAGGTACCCGATTTTGTACCTATTGCAAGATGACCAACCATTATGTTGATTTCTGTTACAAGCTTCATGGTCGCCCAAAGCAAGCTAATCTCTCTGGTGCACCTCCTGTCACTTCTTCCTCTGATGTGGCTGCTGATAATGCCCTCGTGACCAGACAAGACTTTAACTTATTGCTGCAACAGCTAGAGTGTTTTCAACCCTCCACGGTTTCTAATGCTGTCTCCTCTACTTCAGGTACTGAGTCTTTTGTAAACCATGTTGCATCTCATTCTTTGGTAATCGATTCCGGGGCCACTGATCATATGGCTGGTATGTCCACCATTTTCTCTTCCCTTTCTCTTGTTAATTGTGGTTAAGCAAAATTAGTTAATGGCTCCTCTACTACTATTGCGAGTAAAGGGACAATCCCCATCTCTACGACTTTTCATCTATCTTCTGCCTTGCATGTTTCCCATTTATCTCATAACTTGCTTGTTGTCAGTGCACTCACTAAGAATTTGAATTGCTCAGTTACCTTCTTCCCTTTTCGTTGTGTCTTTCAAAATCTGACCATGAGGCAAGTGCTTGGTGGTAGTCGTGAATTTGGAGGCTTATATATTCTCGAACAACAGACTGGTGCCTCTGACGCTTGCTCAGCCTCTTCTTCGCCCGATGTGTTGCTTTGACATTGCCGACTAGGACATCCCTCTGACTCGTTGTTGAAAAAGCTTATTCCTTCTTTATCTTTTAATAAGTTTGAGTATGAACATTGCCAGTATAACAAATTTAGTAGAATTTGTTTTCCTCCTTCAATTAATAAACGTGCATCCACATTGTTTTCTATTATACACTCCGATGTTTGGGAATCTCCTTCTGTCTCTTGCACGAGTTTTCGTTATTTTGTTTCATTTATTGATGATTTTTCGTGCATGCTATGGATATATATGATGAAACATAAGTCTGAGGTGTTTGAGCATTTCCGCACGTTTTACAAATGGGTTGAACCTCAATTTACTTATAAATTTTGCGAAGTGATAATTGGGTGGTCAGGGGTGGGGGCAGGGGGAATACTTGTCACATTCTTTTATTCAATTCTTGCAAGACTATGGTATCAAATCTACACCTCAACAAAAAGATGTAGCCGAACTAAAGAACCGACACCTACTTGAGGTAGTCCGCTCTCCTCTTTACTATGCTTATCCCAGTCGTATTGGGCTGAAGTAGTCTTAACCTCATGTTATTTTATGATCCACATGCCATCCCTGTGTTTACTAGACAAGTCATCCATTGATCTTATCCCCCGTTACAAAACCATCCATAATCCTCCCTTACATGTCTTTGGGTTTGTTTGCTTTGTTCACCAATTTTCTGGTGATGAACACTCTCCCTATGCCGTGCGATGTTTTTCTTGGGCTATTCCCCGTTTCATAAAGGCTGCAAGTGTATTGATCCTCTCACGGGCAAAAGATATGTCTCCATGGATGTCTCCTTATTTGAAATAGTCCCATACTTTTCCGCACCATCTGTTTATTCTCCCTCTTCTCCCTACCTAGTTATACCTCTTTTCCCTTTAGACATGTGTCCAACAAATACAAGTCCTTCTAGCACTGCAAAGCCCGTCGTCGTATATCAACGCAAGCAGCCCCGGTCTCCACTTCCAGCAGATGCCGCCACCTCCTTTGCCCCTGGTCCAGATCCGTCCACCATTGAAAAGTCGTATCTTCCCATTGCGCTTCGGAAAGGTAATCGTACTTGTACAAGTCATCCCCTTGTTCAATTTGTGTCCTATCACGCTGTTTTTCCTTCCTATCATAGTTTACTTACAGCTTCGACAACATTAAGATTCTCAAAAGGATTGACACTGCCCTTGGGGATCCAGCCTGAAAAGCAGCCATGGATGATGAATTAGCTGCACTCGAAAAAAATCATACTTGGGATATGGCTCCTCTCCCTCCAGGAAAACTCCAGTTGGTTGCAAATGGATCTTCGCCTTGAAGCGTAATCCAGATGGATCCATTGCCAGGTATAAGACTTGTTTGGTTGCCAAAGGCTTCATGCAAACTTATGGGTTGGACTATCTGGAAACCTTCTTACATGTGGCCAAGATTACCTCTGTGTTGATCTTGATTTCCATTGCCACCATTCATGACTACCCCCTTCATCAGTTAGATGTAAAGAATGCCTTCCTTCATGGTGATCTCCAATATAAAATATATATTCTCCCACCATCGGGGTTTGTCAATTAGGGGGGGCCCACTCTATTTGCATACTCAAAAAAGCTCTCTATGGCATCAAATAGTCCCCACATGACTGGTTTGAGAAGTTCAGCAGTGCTTTGTTGCCTTATGGTTTCTCCAGATGTCAGATGGATCACTCAGTCTTTATCTATTGTCTTCACTTTGTGGTAATGATTCTAGTGGTGTATGTTGATGACATTGTTCTCATAGGTAATGGTGCTGCAGCCATTTCTACATTCAAAGAGTATCTATGGTGCACATTTGGTATTAAAGATTTGGGACCGTTGCGTTATTTTCTTGGTATGCCCTTGATCTCTTACAAGATACTGGATACTCTAGATGCAAACTTGCTGACACTCCAATAGATGTCAACATGAAGTTATTGGTTCCAGACGGGAGTCCTCTTGATACTCTTGTATTTTTTTCAGAAGTTGGTAGGGAAACTGATTTACCTCACTATCACCCGATCACCCGACCAGATTTATTATATGCAGTTGGTGTGGTTAGTCAGTGCATGGAGTATCCACGGGATACCCATCTTCATGCTGTCTTCCGCATCTTTCGCTATCTTAAAGCTCATCCAGGCCGGGGATTGTTCTTTGCACGACAGTCTTCCCTCTCCATTCGTGGCTATTCCGACGCACATTGGTCCGGCTCTCTGAATGACCGCTGCTCCACCACTAGTTGCTGTGTATTCTTGGGCTCTCTTTTAGTCTGCTGGCATAACAAGAAGCAGTCTATTGTGGCTCGCTCTAGTGCTGAAGCAGAGTATCGTGCGATGGCTAATACTACGGCTGAGTTACTTCGGATCCTTCAGTTTCTTATAAAGTTGGGGTTTACTCTCATTGATTTACTTATTATGTTCTGTGACAATCAGGCGGACATCAACAATGTCTCCAATTTGGTCTTTCATGAGAGGACAAAGCACATTGAGGTTGATTGTCATTTCCTTCGACAACATATTTCTGAAGGCCGGCTTGTCACTTCTTATTTGCAATCTAAAGATTAACTTGTAGATATGTTGACAAAGTCTGTTTCTCAACATCAACTCACTTCTATTATTGGCAAGTTGTGTTTGTTAGACAACTTCGAGCCAGCTTGAGGGGGAGTGTTGTAGGACCCTATAAAAATTAATTGACCCAACTAATCCTATTTTGGAAAGTCTACTGTATGGTTGTATTCTCTTATTGTATTTCCTTTTTTTGCCACCTTAATTGTCTTACTTTTCCTATTTATTTATGTGTCCTCTTAGAGGAAGATTCACAATCAATACAAACAATACAGAGAATTTTCTTCTCCATTCTCCGTCTTCTCTTTTCTTCAGTCTATTATTCTACAGCATGTATGGAGACCTTACTTTTTGCTGAATCTGTAGGGATATAGGAATCTAATAAGGTGGAGCTGCTAGCAATTAGGAGGGCTCTATGTCTTTCGAATAGGTATGGGAATGTCAATCTTGTTATCGAAGGTGTTTGTAAATGCTATCTTCTGGGCTAGTGAGAAAGAGTCCTCCTTGGAAGTCATTCATGTTGTTAGATGCATTAAAAAAGTGAGTAGAAATAGAGCTATTCATTTCAGGCACATTGGGCCTTCAATGAATAATGTGGTGGACTTCTTGTCAAAGGTCAGGGTGGAGAAGCAAGAGGCGGTGGACTTCACTATTGGCTTGTGTAGGTTTTGTATTGGGTGTAGGGGCTTGGGGTTTTATTTTTATGTCCTATTTATTATGCATGTCTATTGAGGAGCATGTTTCTTATTTTGTTAGTTACTTGTCTTCTTGTTGGCTCTTGTATAGCTCTTTTATACAGAGCAGTGAGACAATGTATCTTCTTTTCTTTTACACCTGAGCCCGTGGTGGAACATTTTGGAGCAAATTGATCCACAAAACTTTAGCTAGATTAGGCGAGAACCATTCCTTGAGTGTTTTTAACAAGACATCTTTTCAAAAAAATATTTTGTTAAAACTCTTAACTTTTGATTTTTGATTTCAAGAAGCCATAGAAAAGTGTGGCAGATAGCTTCTAAAATTGTGGGAGAAATTTTTGCTAAAAACATGATATCTAATGTCATTCGCAAATCATGACATCTGTGATGCTTATCTGATACTTTCTTTACGTTGCTGTGTTTATACATATATCTCATAGAATAAAATGATATTGTTTCATTGATTTCACCCTAACTCTTGATCATGCACAAGATTTTCTTAGCATTTCTTCAGTAAAGCCAGTCATGAAATGTTATTCTCTTCATTCACCAGCTTGAGGATATTGAATGGGGCGAATTTAGTAGGAGCAGTGATCATATAGTGCCTCATCCTGGTGCCACGACAAAAAGCTACTCTGTTGAACAAGGTGGTTGCGATGAGAAGCCACATTGTGAAGCAGCAAGTGCTGTTGGGAGGACGACAGATAGCAAAACAACTGAGAGTAAAAATGTTTTGCAGGTGAAGGACCCTAGTACTTCTCTTTCAGCTATAGAGGATGGAAAGGCTCCAATGCTGGAGAAGGGTTCATGGTCTAATGCAAATGATAGTCTTTTTCCCGCTTCATGTGATACAGATTGTATAGATTTAGCCGATGGTGTTGCTTATGAGGATTCCAAAATATCAACTAATTGTTTTGATCGTAGCAATGCAGATTCAGTTGGCAATGAGTTCTGCACGGATGATCCGATCCTTCGAAATGGAGCTGCTGTGGTTGATAGTAACCTGTGCCACTTCCAGCTTGATGACATCTCTGCTGCAGAGAGTGATCATGAGCTTTTTGGAAATAGACATAATCAGAAGGACAGCAATGATCTTCTGGATTATGGGTGGCCTGACATCGGTAATTTTGAGGATATCGATAGAATGTTTAGGTGGTTCTCAATTTCTCCCCTGCAGTTCTGCTCTATATTATGGTTATGCACTTGATGTTTTGTTATGCATGCATACCCTCGTTGGATAAGGATCCAGTTTATGACAACTTCCAGTATGAATTCAATGTGCATGTATGAGATCTAGACCATCTGCTGAGCCATATTATGGATAACTTCTGTGGCATTCACTTCTGGTAGCCATCGTCATCTATGTGGTCAAGGACTGTCTTGAGTTACTAATGGGTACCCCATGTTGAAAGGAAAAATGTCCTGTGAAAGATGGAAATAAGTTAACCATTAATCCACATCAATTGAAAAAAGAAAGAAAAACTTTTAGGAGATCATATTATCTGGCTGGTGTGATTTTTTGCTATTATTTATCCATGGTGTTACAATGCAAGTATTGATCTCGTACATGCATATTGTGTGCATGATGAAAAAATTGCATTATATTGCTAATTTAGATGCATGTGCCTGGTTATGAAACATTTTCCATTTCCTGTTTCTCATTGTTGAAAGTAGTACTGCCTGTGATTTGGAACTAAATAATGCTTATGCACATTGTTTCATATCATGTTATTTTGCAGAAATTGTGACTCCACATTTGGGCAGGGCAATGCTAGTACTACCAATGAATTGTCTTGGTTCTCAACTTCATCACATGCAATCAAGGACACTCCTAAATTGGACTCCAAGTCTCTATATTCAGAGACAGGAGTATTGAAGAGTGCATTAGATCATGAAACTAGTTCGAAGTTTATCCCTCCCAATGACCATCTTTCAATCCCTCATTGTGATAAGAAAAAGGACACCGGTACTTCTAAGAATAGTTCCTGGAAGTCTGATGCTATTGGTTATTGTACTTACACGAATTGGAATGATGGAGTTACTGGAAATGAGGAAGAAACTGCATCGATAAATCAGGTTAGAATGTTGGTTGCTTCATATGGTTATGGTCTATGAAGCACAGATACTTCGAAACCATTTGAGTATCCGTGTTGGGTACGTTTCCAACACGGATACGGCCGGATATGGTTCGGATACGTGTCGGATACGTATCCAATTAAATAAAACATTTTTTAAACACGGATACGGAGGGACACGGGATATGGCAGCAAGGGAGAAAAGTATATATATATATATATATATATTATATATATATATATATATATATATATATATATATATATATATATATATATATCTTTTCAGTATTATTTTTTTAACCTCAATAATCATTCACATATTATATACTGTAATATTGTAAATATTTTTTAAACATATTATATGTATCTTTTAATATATATCTTTTGTAATCTTTACTAATATATATCTTTTGTAATATTTACTAATATATATATATATATATATATATATATATATATATATATATTGAATTCATTATAAATATAAAAATATAATTTTCTAATAATTTTTATCTCATAGTAGAATTTATGATATTTTTTGTAAATGTCTGAATTTATTTTGTTGATATATATAATAATTTTTTAATTTGGCGTATCCCGTCACCCCAGTATCCTAGTTTTTCAAAATTTGTCAGGTCCCCATATCGGATACATGTCGTATCCGATACACGTACCCGTATCGGTGCTTCTTAGGTTATGGTTGCACAATTCTTTTGTTTCCTTTTGTTTATTTTTTTCTTTTCTTCTCTAGTGGACTGAATCATAACCTCTTTCTTCATCTCAAGTACTGTATTCAGTTTATGATTCCCAATACTTTTGCAGATGCTTGAACATACTGGTTCTGATGGAGTCAAAATTTCACCTCCAACCCAGATTAGTAATGAAAGTAGTGTAACAGGATGTCAAGGCACTGATTTGGTATTTTCTTGTTGCTACTACCTTTATTTTATATTATATCCTTTCTAGCTTTGACTTTTGATTCATTTTACGAATCACTTTACAGTATAGTTTGAAAACCCAAAAACTAAACTTAGCTCGATTCTCACTGAGTCAAGTCAACTCGAAGAGTGGGGGCGAGTTTTGACCAGGTCAAAAAGTGAAGACTCGGTCAAGCCTATTAAAATCATATTATTTTTATATATTTCATATATATGTTAAAAATTATAAAAGAACATAATAAGCACATAAAATACTCACTATATTCAAAATTTATGTAAAAAAATCACCTACTAATTATAGTTGTAGATTCATTAAGTTATCATATAAAATCTAAAGTGACTAAATAAGATCTCACAATATGCAATATTATAGGTTTCTAAAGGAATTTCATACGCAAAATGAAATATGCTTAGTTCTCGAAGCATCGCACTATTGTCCAACATCCATTACAAATCTCAGAGCACAAGCCGTGAGAGACATAGCTAAGCTCATCCTTGCAAGTAGTTGATGATTTTCTCTTATTTCTCATCTCCAATAACTTCAAAATCTATTGAACTTTCATCTTCTTCATCACAATCTTTAGGTTAAGGCTCATATTCATGGGGGTCTAACTCATCAAGCTGAGATTCTAGCAACAAATCATCCAGGTTAGTTGGATCAATAAGAAACCTATGCCTTCTTAGTTGCTTATCCAGCAATTGCAAATTGTAGTGGACAAATACCAACTTCTCCAATTTTTCTTCCTTAAAATGGTTCCATTTGCAGCAAATGTGATCCTAAATAGGGATAATATGTAATGACCCAACCCGTTGTACAATCAAGGAATTTTTTCTTTTCCACAGGTGTTTGGTAGTGGGGCTGATTTGTGGCTCACATTTTTGGTAGAGAACGAACTCCGAATTTGGTGAAATTTGTTTGGTTGGATAGTTCAGTCAAATAGCTTTCCGACGAGCACAAGAACACCCAAATTCGAGCTCTATAGCTCAAGTTATGGCCGTTTTAGCAAAGAGGTGCAAAACTGCCTAAAGAGCCGATTGGATCGTCCGATGATCCATCGAAGAAAAACCCGAGAGCTTTTAATTTTGGATTTTAGTTTGTGTTTGTCAGATCGTCCGACAGTGCGTTGAGTGCTTGTTTTGCAGCTAGTTTCCTTTTCTTAGCTTTTAAATTTCTTAGCTACTAAGTTTCATTTCTTTATATAAAGGGATTAGGTCCTTAGGTTTTGAGGGAGAGTTTTCTGAGTTCTTTCACCCTTTCTCTCACAATTGAAGCCTGATTTGTCCCTGTTGTTGGATTCCTCTTTGGAGATCGAGATGCTTTCTCCCAAGCGGCGGGCTGAGTTGCTGTCAGAGTTCCTTTTGGCTTTCAGGAAACCCTAAGCTTCCCGATTTTTGTGGTAAGGAGTACGAAACATTGTTGATATTAAATCTTGATGATTTATTGATTTAACTTGAGATTTATCGGTGTTTTTCCCGATTGTTATTTGGATGCTTTAAAATCATATTGTATGTATGATTGTTGTTTGAATCCCTTGGGAGAGGGGATATTATGTTCAATTGTGATTTGGGTTTGTGTGAAACGACAAAGTTATGGCTGTGATTAACGTGGTTCTAGAATATATTTATTTGCCTCGAAGAACCTAGCCGGGCCCGTCTATTTGTTGAGGACCCTTCGCATGTGACATGTTATATGTTATGATGATATTATGCATTTATTGAGTCTGCATGAATCTGTATGTAGTGTGATTGATTGACGTCGTCTGGTCGCACAATAGGTTTTGATGGGACCTTATGGACTGTGCTGGACATGTGGCAGGCTTTCCATATGCATGATGTATTTGGGTCTATGTAGGAGATCTATATTTTGGACGATTGGTTAAGCCGAGGATGGGCTAGGCAACTCCTCTGCGTATGTTAGAGTTCAGTTAAACTCTGAACTTATGGACATGCATTTGATAGTATATTATGAGCTGAGGATGCGAATGATACTCTCCTCGAGCATATCTATGGATCTATCTTGCAGGATAGAATGATATGGTTTATGTAGACCACGTGATGGGATCCCCGGGTTGTGATAACTTGTGTATGATCCGCGTGTTGGAGCGCATTGTGAGGGACACGTATGGTTAGACGTGTAGAGCTGCATTGGCATTGCTGACGTGCGATCTGAGATATCTGATGAGATTGTATACCAGGTGGTATTTGACAGATGGTTATGGACGTGTACTCTCTGTGTTCTCGGTAGAGAGGAGTGTGGCCTTTATACCCATAAGTCCGTTAGGTGAGAGTGTTGGGTAAGCGGGTGCTCAGTGGCCGGGTGAGGAATGCTGGTAGACTGCTGCACGGTCAGGATACCACACTAATATCCTTCAATGAGTGGTGAGGTTATTACGAGTCCCTCATCAGAGACAGACAAGTGATACACAGGTTGTTGATCCTTAGTACTCATGGATAGATGAGTAGGTGGATAGAGAGTATGGTATATACTTGAGGTGTATATTATAGGTAGACATTGTATATGGATTTGATGTACATGATGAGCACGTCCAGGTAGGATATATGATGGTTAGATCAGGGTTATTGACCTTTGGCAGTCCCTTATGCCATGTCACCGGTTTTGTGACATTGATAAAGTCCATGTGTTGTTGAATGGACTATTGTATGATGTATTACTGCATGATGATATACGTTTTTTTAGTAGTACCAATTCATAAAAGAGAGTGCAAGAATAACAAAAAGGTCTAGAAGCGATAGACCTGAAAGAAAAATAAAAAGGAAAAAGAGAACACCAAAATAAAGAACAAACATAAAATACAAATAAGGTAGCTATTGTCCAACATCCCCTCAATCCAACAAGCAATCAAAAGGGTGTCCTCAAGTATTAAAGGAAGAAGACTCTTGAGAAGCCGTTATCAACTCCCAGCTTAGGAAAGTAGTCTGCCACGCCATTAGTTGTATGGCTACTATGAACGAAAGATACATCAAACCCTGTCACCAAAGCTCTAATCTCCCTATCTGTAGTGATCATTTTCCAAGGGGGATGCCTTTGTCCTGAAGCCCATTTTATTGCATTTGCTGATTCCCCTTCAATCACAAGTCTACCTTGCCCATGGAGTTTCCAAATGTCTAAAGCTCTCATAATGCTAAAAATTTCCACCTCATTTCAATATCTATTACCAACCGACTCATTAAACATGATTGTTGGTCGACCCTCATGATTCCTCAGTACTCCTCTTACACCTGTCGGCCTTGGTTTCCCCCTAGCAGCACCATCCGCATTAAACTTCATAACACCCTGATCCAGTGGAATCCAGTTCTCCTTTGATCTTACTTTCTGCTTAGAAATGCTCATACACCCTTTCCAAGACAATAGAAGATCCAATGGTTGTAGACCTTAAACTCTGTACTAGAGAGGAGCCACATACAAAGTCTTCACTTTGCTATCTGAAAGAGATCATCAACATACATTGATTTACTTCCAAAAATTCTATTGTTCCTCTCTTTGCAAAGTAACCACAAAACTACACCCGTGATCATATTCCAGGTCAATTTCTTTCTAGGTTGTAAACCCAACAATACCCAAGAGTCTACGCACCCCCCACATGTTTTATCCAAGACCCACGGAACATCTAGAAGTTTGGAAAAGTTCATCCACAGACTCTAAGCAATTGGACACTAAACAAATAGGTGGTCCAAATCCTCCTCCTCTAAAGCAAACATAGGGCATAAAAGATCCTCTTAATTCCTTAGCATTCCTCATCTTTTCAACTCCATTCTGGTCAACACCCTCCCTTTTAATATACAACAGTAAAAAATTTGGACCCTAGTAGGCGCAACCCTTTTTCAGGCCATGGTGGTGGAAGTTTCATCATTACATTGAAGCTGAAGCATTAGATCCACCATTGACTTGACAGAGTAGATTCCCGACGATTCGCCCATCCAAATCAGATCATCCTCGTCCTCTAGTGATAAAGGAAATTCCCCGTAGTTGCTTACCCGTTGTGTATGGGATTGGGATGTATTGTATTTGTGAGTTTTTTTTTATTATTCTACATGATTTTTCTGCATTTACCACATCCTTTCGTGGCCATTGCTGACAATGATGGATTTTTTGCCTATTTCCCTTTTGAAGTTGCACGTACTAGGAAAATCACATCTACCCTTCTTAATGAAACAAATTATTTATCATGGTCTTAGTCACCTGGATGTTCATTGAAACACGTATATGCTACCATTCTAGAATTGGCTGTAATTGATCCAAAATTTATAAAATGGAAAGAGAATTATATCTTTAATCACCGTTTCTCAATTCAATGGAGCCTCATATTGAAAGGGGTTTATATGCTTTCAAGTGCCAAAGATATTTGGGATGTTGTTTGGGACCTTTACTCCCATGAGGGTAACTCGATCCATATTTATCGATTGTATCAAGATATTGCTCATCTCCGTCAGGGGGAGTCAACTGTCATTCAATATTATTCCCTAATACAATTTTTGGATGGAATTGTATCACATGTAAAATTTGTAGTTATCTTGTTCCATAAGTAGTGCATGAGAAACGTTGGGCCTTTGAATTCGTTGTGGGCTTGAATATAGAGCCCTAACTATCGGAGATCCACCAAGCCCTAACTATTGGAGATCCACTCTTTTCGACATTTTCCCCCAGAGCCCACCGGCTGCGATCGTCTAAACCATTTCTATAGCAGTCAAAGCTCTAACTCAAAGGATCTCCTCTTCTTTTCCAAAATGCCAACACCACCTTTTTTTTGAGTGATAACAAGATAAAATTTCATTAATAAAAGGAGGAAAGTGCTAACAAGATAAAATTTCATTAATAAAAGGAGGAAAGTGCAAGATCAAGAAAAACAGAGAAACCATGAAAGGGTTTAAGAGATGTAAACCTTATAGTGAAAGTAAAAAATATCAACAATATGCCTAGAGAGAATGTCTCCAAAAGTACAAAAATCAATCCCATCCAACCCATAAATGCAGCATGGACTGAATCATAGGTAGAAGACGCCATGATGTGGTGAATCAATTATGTGTTTTGCAAAAAAAATCTGTTAACTCCATTAGCTGATCTGCTGATATGTGAGAAAGACACCTCTCGACCAATTAATAAAGACTTTATGTCCCTAATAGTTGTTGTTAATATCCACAGGGGTTGTTTTGCTCCCATTTATCCATTTAACTGCATTAGTCAAGTCACTTTCAATGATTAGTTTTCCTCGCCCTAGGGAAGTCCATGTAGTCAATGCTCTCCTGATACTAAGAAGCTCACTCTTCATTTGATTCTTTTCGCCTAATCGGTTCAAATAAGACACCCGAAGGGTTTCCATTGTGGTCCCGCAGGACTCCGCCCATTCCTCTCGGCCCCGACTTTCCCCTAGCTGCCCCATCTACATTGAATTTAAAAGTGTCCTGCTGTGGGGCGACCAGGTGCTCACTTTTTAGTCCTTCTAGGACCTCCTGATAAAGAACGCTCCAATGATTTGTAAAATCTGTAATTTTTAACCCCTTGAAATCCCTCCTAGATAAGAGCCATACACAAAGCCTCCATTTGGCCTTTTGGAAGATCTTTGTCACATCCGACGCCTTTGATTGGAAGATCCTTGCATTCCTCTCTTTCTAAATAGTCCAAAGGATCGAAGCGGGAATTGTGTTCCAAGTTGCCTTGGTCTTACGATTAAGGGGCGAGATGGACCAAGATCCCCATACTCCTTCAAAAGTCTTATCAAAGACCCATGAAATTCCCATCATATTGTCTAAGGTTGTCCGTAACTGACCCGATATAGGATAGTGTAGGAAAAGGCGGTCTGCATCTTCTTCCCTAAGGCCACATAAGGGGCATTGGAGATTGGCCTCCGGGTTGAGTAAGCCCCTCCTCCTTAAGGCTACTTTGGTGAGCGTTTTTGTAACAACCCGTACCCTTAGTACAATATTATCCGCTTTGGCCCCACACGCCGACCTGCACAACTTTGCATTAGCGAGCCAACCCAAGATTTCTCTCCAAAGGCCTTGTGCTAGAAGGAAGAAGTACCCATCTTATATCTCACAACAATTCAAGGTCTCGAGGTGATATGGGGCCTTTACACGCCCTCATTGGCAAAATTTTAGGACCCCATTCTCGCCCACACTACACAGGGTATTACATTTTTCCTTTGATGATGCTCCACACAAAGGCCTAGACTCTCGAGGGATCCAAGCTTCTCCATGCCAAACTAGGAATAAGGACCTCGGTACCCATATGGCTGGTTTTCATAAGGCCTGTTTTACCGAGAACGCGTCAGAATAGTCCCCTATCCTAATTAATTCATCTCCTTCTTCTTGGTTCTAGGTATATCTCTCCTATACTTGTATTCTTCTCTCGTACTCTCTTCTCGTTTTAATGGAATTAAGTCATTAATGTTTCAAAAAAAATATCCAAATTAATTCATCTTCCTCCTCTCTGGATAGTGGGCAATCTCTCAATAGGGTTGAGAGACCCTTTAAACTCTCCTGTTCAAAGAGCCTAAGATCCCTGCTAGAGTCGAAGTGCCAAAGAACCCTATTTTGCTCCAAACTATAGCGGTCCCTAACCAAAGCCTCCTTGTTGTGTGCCACCTTATACAGTCTGGGAAAGATTTCTTTTAGGGGCCTTTCTCCAAGCCACAAATCTGTCCAAAAGAGGGTTTTCTTACCATTTCCCACCAGCAATCTCAGTTTCTCCTTGTATGTGTAGCCGACCAGGCCAGCTCCCCTCCTTTTCCTCCATCACGCTTTCACCAATTGTGATCCCATCCTCTCAACTGTATATCCTACTGTCCAACCCCCTTTATCTCCTAGTCAATATGTGGTGATGAATACTCTGGCTCAGAGCGCACTCCTCTTTCTCTCAAACCTCCAACTCCATTTGCACAAAAGTGCTTGATTCCTATTCCTGAAGAGGAATTATTCCAACTCCTCTGGACAACTTGGGCTTAGTCACCTCAGCCTAGGATACCAAGTGAACCTTCTTATCTTGTCTATCGCCTCATAGGTACTCAAGCTTTGCTCCAATATCCTCGAGATTCATATCGGCATTTGGAATATGGACATGTAGTTGATAGGTAGGTTTACAAGGACGGACCTGATGAGAGTAAAGGTTTGGCCAAAGGTGACAAAATGGATGGTTGCCTTGCCTGACATTCCACTTTACTATTATAAAAGGAATAATTGTAGAAAAGCTAAAACAAGAATGAGAAAATCTAAAAAAAGGAAATAAACCAACTAAAACCAAACTATTAATAATACTAATAATAATACTAATAAAAGTAAAGGCTGTAAAAAATACAATAAAGTAAAGCAAAAAGAAAAAAGAAGAAACACAGAGGGTTTTGGAGAATATGAAAAATAAAAAGAAACAAAAAAGAAAAGGAAGAGGGATAGGGTTTAAAAGAATAAAATAAAATAGAAGCATTGAGGAGGATGTTAAAAAAGAAAATAATAAATAGGAGTCTTATGGTGATTTAATGAAATACAATAATTAAAAATAAAAAAAAGGAGAAGGGAATTGTCACTTCCAATGGCGGCAGCAGCAGAGAAAGTGAACGAAGAAGAGGTGAAAGCGAGGGAAGACAAAGTGAAAGGGAGAAGAACGGAAAACAAAACAACAAAAATTGATGCTTATACTCAATTTATGAACATCAAAATACAATATAAAAGGAAAAATGCTTGAAAGTGAGTCTACTGATGTGGTACTCCTAATATTATAGGAAACAAAATACATGATTACTAAAGAAGTACAATATCCTGCAACATTGCATTCATAACTGGATTTGGCATTTTTTCTTTTAGGCTGACTGCTTATTTGATGCCCATGTGATTTGACCTTGCAATCTTGTTGTTGCAACAATGAGTACTTTTTAATTGTGCCACAGTCTCTCACTCTCACATGCACACAGGAAAATATTTTGGAGAACCTCCTCTAATAAAACCCTGATAGAGACCTCTATGTATATATCCCAAATTGACATCTATCCACCTTTTATATGTAGTTGATTTTGAAGCCAAGAAATTGCATCCATCTAAGCCCTATAGGTCTGTTTAAATTTTGAACGCCTTTATTTGTTATCTTTGTGATAGGAAAGAGCTTAAATTTTGTTCACACCTAATCTTTTTTTTTTTTTTTTTTTTTTTGAGTGTTAACAATACGAATTATATAAATAGGAAAATGTACAAATACATCAACTGAGAAAGGGTCTAGAAGTGCTAGACCAAAAAGAAACAACATAACTAAAAAATGCCTCTCTGGTTCAGACGTCAACATAAAGACTGTTGATTGTATTTTACTAATCCCCACCGACACTATGAAGACCAATGATGTGAGACTACTATGATTCCTAAGAACACCACCTATCCCTGCTGGTCCCAGTTTTCCTATAGAGGCTCCATTTGCATTGAATTTCATGACATCCCGATGAGGAGGTTCCCAAGGGACAAAAGATCTTGATATCCTATGGACTCCTCTTAGACAACCTTCCCACGACGTTAGGAAATCCACCGGCTTAAGCCCCTTGAACTCCTTTCCGGATAAAAGCCACACACATAACCTCCATTTGGCCCTTTGGAATAGTTCACTAACCTCGGTTGATTTTCCTTCGAAGATCCTCGAATTTCTTTCCTACCAAATGGTCAAGAATACTGCTGCTGGGACTGTGTTCCTGTTGTGAAACCCAATTCGGGAAAGTTAATTAGGATTATATTATTAGATGTAATTAGATTAGTGATTGATGTAAATTGATTCTTTCCTTCTTTAGCCACCTTGATTGGCTCTATGTATTCTATTTATACATATATATGTACTCTCCTCTCTAGACACAGAAAAATACTACAAAGATGATGCAGGACAAAGTAATAGGGTAACCCTAAATGCCTAAGGTGGTTCCCTAAAGATTAAAAGGGGATGAAAATAATGAACCCTAAGACTAATATGTGCTGAAATTAAATTTCAATTAATAAATGCAACTAATTAATATAAAAATTTACCACAGATAATCATGTAAAATATTTTTGGAATATGATGTAAACAAATATGTGAAAAGATTTAATATAAAGGGTGGACTGGCCTTCAAAGGAAATGGGCATATGTGACTTGAAATGGCATATGGTTTTAGATGAAACATATGGTTTTGACTTAACATAAGGTTTCAAATATTGGACTAATAAAAAAAAGGAGTAAGTGAAAGTGTGAGAGAGGTTTAAAGTTTACGGAAGCAAAGAGGCGAAGGAATAGGGGTCGCTGAAAGCACTGTATGGCTTAGGATAGGTTGCGGCAGTCATGGATGGGGTAAGGAAGGTCACGGCAACAACAAAATAAGGGATTTGGAGATGGTGAACACAAAGGAGGGTAATAGAGAGCCTGGCGACAATAGGGATGGGACTGATGGGTATGCGACAGTAAGGTAAGGGGTTAGGAAAGGTTGCATCATTGTGTAGAGGGCTAAGGATGAAGGAACGAAGGCTGTATTAAGGAGTTTGGCGCTGGACGGAAACCCAGATTGGGTTAGGAAAGGAAAATGAAAACAGTAAAGGGATTTGGGGAAGGTTCCAGCGATGGTAGGATGGGAAAGAGGGGAGTTTTGGGCTTATGGCAACTGGAAAGGGCTGTTTGGTTTGTGAAATCAAAAGGAAAACAAAGAGGATGGGGAAGAAGAAGAGAAAAGAGAAAGAAGAAGAAGTACATGAAGAAGATGGAAAGATAGCCTCACGCCAAGCTTCACGCCAAAAGCAATCTCTCCAATTCTCAATCGCACCAGGTTTTGTGAAAACTTTAAATCTTTTTCATCAATCGTTTTTACAAGCTTACAAGGAGACCTTATTTATAAGTTTACAATACACTTATTACTAAAGTGCCCTTGCATAAGAAAAGAAACTAACTAAAAATAAAATAAAATAAAATAAAACACAAAATAAAAGATGGAAACTGCTATGTCTATATGAGAATGGGATGTCTGCTGTAAGCTCCGCATCAAATTCCCCATCTGAAAAAGAACTCGACCTCGAGTTCAATCAGATGAAAAGACAAAAATCGTCCCACGCTCTTGTCTTCCCAGTGTGGGGTCTTCAAAGTGTAAACATGTGAATGTGAGGTCTTCAAATGTCAACCTAGCAAAACAACATCAGGCCACAATAAAAACACTGGATCAACTCTCCTCCGCCATTGATGGTACGAATCCTGAACTGAGATCACAAGCAACTTTGGGTGTCGGCAGCAGAAAAGTGTGAACAACATACTCCTCCGATGAAACAAGTCTCCGATACCTCTCTAGTAGATTCGGAGCAAGTCGTTGAGGCTCTCTCGTAGTTAACCAAGTGGTACCAATCATGGACTTGGTATTCCGCGTTACAAGATATAGGTGGTGTCCTTCGGCAGTGATGGAAACATCTTCCTACCAGGATAAATTCTTTCTTTTATCTTTTGGGAAGCAAGGCAGGCAAAGAAAGACGGACCGGTGAAGGATGCATAGGTGGGACATGGTGAGGGTATGTGGGGTGATACTAGTGGGTAAAACCACTGGATCATGGACAGGCGCATAGCATGGGTCCTGGAATGGGTCGGGAATGGCAGGCTATGGGTCGGGGTCATGCTTAAGTGGAGTAAGGCTTGGAGGTGAAGGTGTTAGTTCTGGATTGGGTGTGAGGTCTACCACATTATTATCCACATCAATATCCTTGGACTTGCATTGAGAATCTGTAGTAAACTCATATTTTTCACCGCATCCATTAATGTGACTTTTAATTTCAGCGCGTGATTCATAAATGTATGGTGCAGATGCATGTATGGACTCAGATAGATTGACACTGACACTGGAATAAAATCTGTGGATGGGGATGGTATGGGAACACACCTAATTTTCTTAACTTGAGTGGGGCACTTACGAGCAAGATATCCATAGCCACGACAGTGACAACAAAATGTCCCTAAACCTAAGGAATAAGGTATGATAGGGAATGCACACTGGGTCCAATTTGCCTCAAGACTCTGAAAGGTTCCGACGCCACAAATGTGCAACTTGCCAATGATTCGTTGTGGGAATCGTTCAGACCTCATGTGGATCGTCATAGAATCACCCACATTGACATCCTCGAATTTACAATAAGAATCTGCAGCAAACTCATATTGTTCATTGCATGTATTAATTTCACTTTTAATTTCAACACGCAATGCATGTGTATGTGGTGCAAATGCAGATGCAGACTTAGACAACTTGGGCGACACAGGCACTGGACTAGGGTCTATGGAAACACACCTAACCAATCCAATGGGATTTGCATCGAAATTATCGATGCCCTCATCACCATCGAGATCTACTCCTTCATATATCGCTTCATCTTCAACATCCTTGTCAGCCTTTTCATTGGATTGTTGTTCAAACACAAGGGCTCTTTCCTTATTTCGATTCTTGGTAGGATACTCGTGAGCGAAATGTCCATAACTATGACAGTTGTAGCATTTAGTCCCTTGTTTGGAAGAACTTGCACCAGAAGCTCTTTTAACACTTACATCATTGTTTTGGAATGGAGTACTGGTAGCTGACTTGGCTTGACTCACTGTGCCTTGTGGAATAGACTCAAACTGGCTAGGAGGGTTCGGTTTTAGGTAACGTTCCAGTTCTTGAACTCTCTGATAAATCTCCTCCAAGGTGTTGACACTGTGGAGAATCAACTCCTTTTGGAGATTTGGATGGAGACCCATTCTAAACCGGGAAAGAGTCACAAGAATGTCCTCCTTTATATTGCATCTTATCATGTACTCATCAAACTTGTCGATGTAATCGCCGACTGACATGTTTCCCTGACGAAGTGCTTGCCATTGGTCCATTAATCTCTCTCTATAGGTCAAAGGGAGATATTTTTCTTTCATTTCATCCCAATGAGAAATAGGCTCACCTTCGGCTCTTTCAATTTGGCGCTCTACATTGGTCCAGAAAAGTTTGGTGACCCAACAATTTTATTTTTGCAAATCTCACCCTATGCCCTTGTGACATGTTATACCATTCAAAGTAGTGTTCTGTCCCAGACTGCCAGTCAATAAAAGCCTTTGGGTCAAGTCGATCATCGAAGCTCGGAGTCTCAACTTTAATATTTCTCACTATTTTGGACTCAGGGTCGGGAAGGTCATGAAAAGCACAATGGTTTTGGAACCATATCTTCCACCATCACGTCCTCGATCACCAACTCTACCTCGACCTCTACCACCACCAACTTCTATCTCATTGTTTTGATTGAGGGAAAGCTCTAGGTCATCGAAGTGGTTATTGGTCCTAGCCGCCTGTTCTTTTATTCTGATTTTTTCCATGTTGGTTAAGCAGGTACTTATATCGTCTAAGATCTTGGTAAACGGTGTGAGGTCCATATTGGGTTGATACTTTCGGCCACTACGTGTGGGCATGCACAGACACACTCGCTAGGGTACAATACAGAGAATAATTTCTCTCAGCTTTCGTCCATGCTCTTCATTATTTTCTTTTTTTTTTTTTTTACATTTTTACCTTCAACAGTTCCAAGCTGCCTTCACTCTAGGTCTAAGTCTCGAAAGAAACCATGACCCCACTACCCCTATTCATACCTAATCTATGTAATAACTTTTCTATATGCCTATTCAATGGAGATCTCCATGCATTTAAGTAGACCATATAAATAAAGGCTCTCTCTTTTTGGTGAAATAGAGACTAGGTCTCTCTAGATCCTTATCCCATTTGATAAAATCCCCACTGGATGCCCATGAGTGGGAGATGGCCTAGAGATCCTCCAGATTGGATGCCTTTAGGCATCCATATCCTTTTGTTTTTGTTTTTTGTTTTTTTTGGGTACTATATCCAGATTCATCTACTGTCTTTTTGTTGGCAATGAATCAGTGGTAGATATTGGGGTCTGATTTAGTTTTTGGAATCTCTCATCCACACTAGAGCCCATTAGACTGATGGTTTGAATCATCACGCCCAACTTGCTCTTTATGGAGGCCTGATCAATGTTTGTCTTGATGAATCATTACCCTATTGTTTGATGTCATAAACTTGTTGTTCAGTTAAAAACAGAGAAGAATTATATCATTCTCTGTTCTTGAAACCTAATGCCTCTTGAAGTCTTCACTTTCTTTTATTTTTCCATCTCAAGGATGGGGGACCAAGAAATCAATCTAAATTTCACAACATTTTTCCCTGATTTACTTTATCTGTAAACATGCATTTTAATAGTTCAATAATACCTTGGTAGTGACAATTTTTGTATACTCAACTCGAATCCTACTGAGAGGTCTACTAGAGATCATAAATTGTTGAAGAAACAACAAGATGTTTCTTTTGTCCCTTCCAGGCGATCGGAAAATCAAGAAATAGTTGATATATTCAAGATAATTACATATTCTTTTTTCTTTTTGAATCTAAATAGGATTGGTCTATTAGAATCTGCTGTGTTACTTAATTTCTTGTACAATGTTGTGTTTGAAACCCATAATCTCAACGTTTCAGCTTTCACACTCCTCTGTATTAACCCATGGCAGGAGAATATGGAAAGAAAGCGGCTGAAGAGCCAAAGCCAATTAGAAAGAAACAGAAAAGCTCATTTTTCAGATTACTTTAATGGAACTACTCATGGACCTGGTGCAGTTCAACAATTTTCAGATCTTGAATTTCCTTCTTCTGCATCATCTTCTCATGTATTTTCTGAACAAAAGAGACTTTGGAGAGCCAATTCTTTCAATTACCTTCATGAATATGTTCAATATGGGCAACAAGAGTACAGTCATCCTTCACGTCCATTTCCAGGCAAAATAATAAGTTCAAGTTTTAAACCTAAAACCAGACGTGATCCTCATTCTTGTAGGGCATCAGGTCATGCCTCAAATAATGTCCTACCTTTTGAGATATCTCCCGATCATCTATCAAGGCTTCCAACACCAGATGATAAGATAAAAGGGCCACATCATCCACAACAAATACGAGGGCCAACGGCTGATGAACACAGAAATGATCAATTCAGATGTGATTCTTCATCATTTATTGATGAAGCTCCAGTCCAGAAGCAAATGCATCAACGAGTTCAAGATGAGGTTGGAGGTGATAGTGAAGTGGAACAGACAGCCACGGAATTTGCAATAGCTGAAATCGATTCAACACTGCAGGAAAGTTCATGCATGAGTTCTATATTATCTAATGGAATCTCCCTAGAAGCAGCTAGTTTTCTGCAGCTTCAGGATGTTATGGAACAGGTATTATTTATGCTCTTCACATGTATGCCCATGGGGTGATTCTCCATTCTGCTTGAATTGCTACTAGAGATGGAAAAAAATTCATCTCTTGATGCTGTAATTATATTTCAATTAGTTGATTCAGACAAATAAGAAGTTCAATTTATTTGCACAGTATTCTGGACTATCATTTCACCCGACTCTGCTCTTATCATCAGCAAATCTTGGGGATCCAATTTTATGATTATACCCTTCAAAATGGAGAGTTTGAATTATGACGGGATAAAGTTTTGAATCACCATATAAATCATAAATTTTGTAGGCTGTACGACTCCTAGGAATTGCTTTAATAAGGTTTACTTTTTCAGTTGAATCTTACTACATATGGAAAGGTCCATTTGGATACATTGGTCATCCTATCGTCCTATTAAGAGTGGGTTGCTGGAAAAAATAGTCCATGTCTCGTCATGAAAATGAATTGGAGCACTCCATATTTTTTATATTTTATGTTATAATTTATATTATATGTTGGGAATATAATACAATAAAGTTCAAGGAGGAGCATGGTAGCCAAAGGAACATTTTGATGCAAGGCCTCTTAGGCGTGTTTAGATTGGGGGAATACTTTTAGGGATTCTCATTCCATTTAGGAATCAAGGATTTTACTTTTTAAGGATTCTACAAGAATTTTTTTTGGGAAACAGTAACAAAATATTATTGCTATACAAGGTATTAAAGGAGCTAACCATTATAAGTTAGCGATCCAAGATCTCAAGAGATCTCCTCTGCGATGGTTGTTACCGAGAGGGGAGAGAGAGAGAGAGAGAGAGAGAGAGAGAGAGAGAGAGAGTGCAAGGACGAGAGGGTCCTTACTTGAAGACTGGAGGAGAGGAGCAATAGCGGCAGGGGCAGCAAGAGAGAGAGAATGGGGAGGGCTTACAGTAGGCCAGAGGAAGGAGATGCAGAGGCATCGGAGATAGGGCTTTTGTTACCTTTTATGTGGAAAATTTACCGGATTTGAGAACAACCTCTTGGCTCCAAGGATTCTTCGGGCAATGGGGAACAATGGTTGATTCCTTTGTCCCACTAAAAAAGGATTCAGCAGGAAGAACTTTTGCTTTTGTCCGAATGGGTTCCGGAACTCAGGCAGAGAAAGTGATCAAAGAATTGAAGGGGTTTGTACTGGAAGGGCGAGGGCTGCACGTGAACCCTCCTCTTTTCCAGGGGGATGTTCAACATAGGCAAAACTCTGAACCAGTTGGCATACAAACAAAGAAGCAGGTAATGATGCCCCCGAGAAAGTCTCAAACAATGGTGGGTAGTGAAATGTTTAAAGGTGATAAGGTTGTTGGGTCTAGAAAATGGGTGGAAGTGGTTAAGAATGTTCCGTCAGCTAAGGGAACTCGTACAGTTGGGAACGGGCTGGAGGATTCTGATAAACCCTTCAAGTTGATCTCATGCTACATCCAGTAGAGGAAGCATCGATAAAAGGGTGGTTATTGACGGGTGTGGTTCTGAAGTCCAACAGGAATGTATCTGTGGAAGAAATCCAAAATCTCCTCATTGTTGAAGGATTCTCAGAGTCATTGATTAGCAGAATCAGCGATGGCAACTTTCTGGCTTCCTTGAAATCAGAGTCAGAGGTTGCTCGCCTTTTGCAAACTTAAATAGGTCTAGTTTGGAATTAGGATTCTGGGACGACGGGACTAGAAGTCTATGTGTCACATAAGGCTGGCTAGGGTTTGGTGTTTTGGCTATCCGCTTGAGGGCCGGTCAGAGACCCTGATTAGAGCTTTTGGTCAGCGTCTTGGAAGTCTTGTGAAGGTGGACCATTCGAATGTAACAAAAAAAAGATTGTTCAACTTTGAATATCTTGATTGAGGTGGATATCCATCAAAAGATGTTAGAAACAGTTAGGTTGGGTCTGCAATGGAAGGTTTTCGACATCATCGTGCGAGAAATTTGAGATGAGGTGACAGAAAAGCCATTGGTGTAATGACCCGACCCTTGATACCACATTTCAAGAAATTTTACGGACTCCATTCTTGATTTCTATTTGGTTAGATGCGTAGATCACCTTGCGGGCTTTCCAACGAGCCCAAGTTTGACTGAATCTGAGATCGGGAGCTCAAGATATAGTTGTTTTAGTGTTGAGGGGCGAAATGGTAATGTCTAATTGCATTTTTTTATTTTCAAAATTATGAATAGTAACTCAAAATACAGATCTTCAAATAAAATCACAGATTTGAAATGTTAGGCTTTGAAACTTGCACACACTCTTTCCCCCAATTAGATGGACCCCGCTTTGATTGATCTCGGTTTTCTTTAACAACCGTGTTTGGTGTGACGTTTTGCAAAGCCCCTATTTTAAAATACCTTCGTATTTTTGTTCTGAAAAAGAACTATTTTAGGAGACGGTGTTTAATTTTTAGAAACTACCTAGACTTTTAAAACGGCGTTTTGATGTCCCGAACATAAGGTCTACTAAGTCCTTTTTTACCTGTGTAATTGCCAAACACATGGAGATCCATCTGCAGCTTGTCTTTGGTCTTCCATCAACTTGATTTTCCAAACATTCTTCCCAGGCAAGTTCCGACTAGGTCACGGAATTGACAATACAATCACTTGGTCAAACTGGGGCACTGGCATACACACACATACTTGGTTCAAGCAATGAGGAGTAACCCCATGGGAGTGGCCCAGTGGGGTTTGAGCGTAAATCGAACTCAAGACCTCCTTTCATGAGGGCAGTTTCTTGATCGTCAGGCCATCTCCCTCTAGGTTTACCTTAGTGCATTTTTGGTTAAAATGCTTGAATGGCTGAATGGTATGACGTGGAGTTGGGCTTGGATTGATAAAGGTCATTACTTACTAAAATTATGAGATTCGTATGGAGTAAACTGTTTGAGAATTAAATGTAAGTGTGGTTTAAATGCTCAAAAGTGAGATGTCCAATCCGTATACTAGATGATATGCCTGGTTTTATGTTTATAGCTTTATGAATACATGCTTCATATGCAGTATGTGATATGCCTGAGAGGCAATGTGTGGTTTAATACGCTTTATGAACATGATATTATATGTGATATATTGGAGGTAGTATTTGAGTCATATGCATGTATTCCCAATATGTTGATTTCACGTATGTTGATTAAAATGCATGCTTTGTTGTGAGCCGAGGAGAGAGGTATCTCTTCATGCGTATTGGTGTGCATCAGTGGGTTGGGTTAGCCGAGGTCGGTTTGGGTAACTCCTTGTGCTTGTTTGCTGTTGACTAGATAGGTCCCGGGTATTTGTTGAGCGGTCTCAGTTGACCTGATAGGTCAGTCCCTGTTGACCTGATATGTCCCTAGTGTTTGTTGAGTTGAGATGTTAGAGAACTACTTCAACTAATGTTAAAGCATTTTGAGATGTGTGTATGGGCGCACTTCCCGAAAGACATTATGGTATTTGGGATTCGTGTATCGGCGCACATTCCAAAAACGTAACTAGTTGAGGGTAGGTTGTTATAGAGATCTGTACGTTCTAGTTGATCGGATGAGATCATACTGAGTTCCTGTGGCTGTGGCGCTTGATGGTGTATCCCGGTTGATTGGATGAGATCAGACCGAGTCTTGGTGGCTATAGTACGATGATCTGTGAGTTGGGTTATTTTAGAGACTTGTACGTTCCAGTCGATCGGATGAGATCAGACTGAGTGCCCATGGCTATGACGCTTGATGGTGTATCCCGCTTGATTGGAGGAGATCAGACCGAGTGCTTGTGGAGATAGTACGAGGATCTAGTGAAATGTAGAGATCTGTGTTTCGGTTGATCAGATGAGATCAAACCGAGCATAGAGGCAATGGCACTTGATGGCGTATCCCGGTTGATCGGATGTGATTAGGCCAAGTGCATGTGTATAGCATGATGATTTGTAATGGTTTACGTTATTTTGTCACATTTATTGATGATTATTCTCAAATGACACACACACACCTTTTACCACTGGGTTCAAAACCAATTTTCTTGTAAAATTCAAATTTTGCATAGTGATAATGGCGAGACATGTCTTTGATTACTTTCGCACCTTTTACCATTGGGTTCAAAACCAATTTTCTTGTAAAATTCAAATTTTGCATAGTGATAATGGCGAGACATGTCTTTGATTACTTTCGCACCTTTTACCATTGGGTTCAAAACCAATTTTCTTGTAAAATTCAAATTTTGCATAGTGATAATGGCGAGACATGTCTTTGATTACTTTCGCACCTTTTACCATTGGGTTCAAAACCAATTTTCTTGTAAAATTCAAATTTTGCATAGTGATAATGGCGAGATCAAATCGAGCATAGAGGCTATGGCGCTTGGTGGCGTATCCCGGTTGATCAGGTGTGACCAGGTCAAGTTTATGCTATAACCATGATGATCTGTGATGAGTTTTGTTATTTTGTCACATTTATTGGTGATTGTTCTCGAATTACATGGATATATATATTCTCCATTGCCAGATATAAGGCTCGTTTGGTTGCTAAAGGATTTACGTAGACATATGAGGTTGATTATCAAGAAACCTTCTCTCCTATCGCCAAGATTAGCTCTGTTTGAGTATTGATTTCTATTGTTACCACTCGTGATTGGCCCCTCCATCAATTGGATGTGGAGAATCCCTTTCTGCATGGTGATCTAAAGGAAGAAGTTTACATGCTTCCTCCTTCTAGGTTTGTCAGACAGGGGGAGAAACATTCTATATGTTGACTCAAGAAGGCTATCTATGGCCTCAAGCAATCTCCACAGGCCTAGTTTGATAAATTCAGCAGTGCTTTGTTGCCGTATGGTATTTTTCGGCGTCAGGTGGATCATTTAGTGTTTCTCTACAGTGTCAACTCAATGGTGATGATTCTTGTGGTATATGTTGACGATATTGTCCTTACTGGCAATAATGATTCTGTCATTTCTGCATTCAAAGCCCATCTACAACGCACCTTTGATATTAAAGATTTGGGGCCTCTTCAGTACTTTTTTGGGATTGAGGTAGCTCGTTCCCCTACAAGACTCTCTCTCTATGCTCTTAGTCTATTATAGGATGCTGGGTATTCCAGATGTAAGTCTGTTGACACTCCTTTGGATGTTAACACAAAGCTATCTACTTCAGATGATACCCTTCTTGATGATCATATCTTCTATGAGAGATTAATTGGGAAACTGATTTATCTTATTATCACTTAGCCAAATTTATCATATGCTATTGTTGTGGTCAGTCAGTTCATGTATACCCCTCGTGATACTCATCTTCATGTTGTCTTTCGCATTCTTCGGTATCTTAAGACTCATTTTGGACGAGGGTTATTAATTTATCGAACATTTATTTATCGAGGTTTTACTGTAGTTTCTTAGCGGAGCAAGAAGCAGAACTTTGTTGCTCGGTCTAGTGTTGAAGCAGAATATCGTGCCATAGTCAATATTGCGTATGAGTTACTTTGGCTTCACAATTCCTCTCCGATTTAGGCCTTGCCCCTGCCGATCCGTTAATCATATTTTGTGACAATCAAGCTGCCATCAATATATCCTCCAATCCTACCTTTCATGAATGATTTAAGCATATTGAAGTCGATTGTCATTTCCTTTGACAACACATTTCTGAAGGTCAAATCTTCATTCCTTATCTCACAAGGACCAACTTGCAGATATGCTTACCAAGGCCGTGTCTCGTACCCAACTCGGTCATGCTTTATGCAAGTTAGGCTTACATGACATCTTCACACCAGCTTGAAAGGGAGTGTTGTGGGACCCACTGCACATCACAGTTGACTATGTGGGACCCACCTCTGGACATAGTTGACCAGAATCATCTTAGAAAATATTGCAAGCTATCTAATTTAGTGTAATTGATTATTCTTTTATTTATTTCCTTTTTAGCCATCGTAATTGGCTCCTTGTAATCAATTTATACATGAACTCTCATTCGATTATTGATACAGTACAATACATTCACGGAGGGAGATTCCTCTTTTCCAATCCTTTCTTCTCTTTTCATTATTATTTTCAACAATGATCTCTAGAGCTGCATGGAAAAAAATAATTTCTCAACCTAACATTATTTTCTGTATACCATGTAGAGATGTGGGCAGATTATTTTGTTCAAGCCCCCTACATGATTTCATTTCCACCTAGGTCGCTCTGACTATATCATGAAGGGACTTGTTGCAGAGTGATCTGTTGGCCAAATAGATTGCAGGATTTAAACTAGTTAATAATGAATATTAGCAGAAATACTTAATTGTTGGCTTTGAAGAAGTTGAAAGTCTATATGCCACTTGTTTAATTATATCATAATCACACCACAATCCACACAAGACTATCATCTCTGCACACTGAGGTAAGTATTCCAAGGATTCATGACTTTAACAAAGAAATGTAGGTTTCACACCTATAATGTCCAATGAAAGACATTATCCCTACATTGAACTGTTTAGTTTGATCAAATGGAAATCCAAAATCCATTTTGTGCGCTGCCCTGCATAGTTTTATCTCTCTTCTAAATAGAAATACACACATATTTGTTAAATGCAATTGAATTGGTTGCTTCTTTGCATAATCCTATGGCGGTGCATCATAATATGTGGCTAGGCATTTACATATAGTACAAAATTATGGTTAAAATTATTTTTCCTTTCCAATCTTGTATTTATACTCAGCCCTCTTATTCTGCACCAGTTAGCTTTTGTTTTACTCTGTGCATACAGATGGATAAGAATTGTCCTTCATATGTACAACATTTGTATATGTTGCCTTGTTGCATTTCAAATTATACAGTACTGATAATAGTTATTGCTAGTACGGCGGCCTTATCACTGATGTGCATCAAAAGGCCAATGCTTATTTTTCACTTGTCTCAAATGTTTCGCTTGCATGTGTATGCTCATTGGAAAGGATGGCATATAAGAGTGCTAAAACCTATGTTTTAGGGATTTATACTTTTTTAGAGAGATGACAACTGAAACTGGAAAATATCTCATCTTTTAATGTCCATGCATGCTGGCATTGATTGTTTAAGCATTCTTATGTGCTCTGTATACATGTATATAGGCGCTTTCAGTATTTTATATGCTTTGCATGTTTATTGGCCCAAATACATTCACTTATTCCATGCTTATGTTTGTATCAGTTGGACAATAGAACAAAGCTGTGTATACGTGATAGTTTGTACCGTTTGGCTAGAAGTGCTGAACAAAGACATAGTGCGTGTAAAACAAGCAGTAGTAGCAGAGATGAAATAATTAGAAATGGAGCTCCATCTGGAGAAGAAAACAAGTATGACCAGTCACACTATTCCAGCTTTTGATTTTTTTCTTTTAATTGTTTGTGTTCTTAATAACCAGTATATGAGTTTCTGCTATTTCCTTTGCCTTGCATTTTAGATATTTTACAATGAAGTATTTCAATGAAAGGTGTTAATGTTTTGGAACTTCTCCAGTCTCATTTTGGCGATGCATGTTTTGTTGAGATAGTTGCTCAAGCTCTCGTAAGACAGCAAAGCTGTGTATGTAATTGCCAATAGCAGTCCTGTTCAAGGACTAATTTGTTCCTAGATATTCTGAATAACCTAGGATACAAATCCTTTGAAGGTCTATCCCCCATCCAGAAATCCTTCCAAAAGAAAGTTTTGTCTCCTCAACTGACCTGTAATCTGATTTATCTCTATATAAATTCCCCTAGCGATCTGCCTCGACTCAATCTCCACCAAGCCCTATCCAAGAACCAAACTTTTCGACATTTTCACCTAGAGCCCGCCCACTGCTATCCTCTAAACCATACCTAGCGGTCAAAACTCTAACCCACAAGGCTTCCCTCTCTCCCAAAACACCAACACCATTTACACAGGAGGGCTTGATTTGTAACCTGTAGTGGGAAAATTCCTAACCCTCCCTTTGGCTTGGACTTAGTTACCTCTAACCAAGCAACCGGGTTACCTTTTTCTTCACCTCCTTATCTCCCCAAAGAAATCTCCTGAACATTTGTTCCAATTTTTTCGTGATACCTCTCAGCATTTCAAAGAGGGATAAGAAGTATGTTGGGAGATTCAACAATACAGATTTAAGGAGAGTTTGTCATCCCCTTATGGATAGATATTTCCTTCCCCATCCGACAATTTCTCTTTGAGTTGGGCCTTGCCCCTGCTGATCTGTTAATAATGTTCTGCGACAATCAAGTTGCCATCAACATCGCTTCAAACATTGTGTTTTATGAATGGATTAAGCACATTGAAGTAGATCGTCACTTCCTTCGACAACACATTTCTGCTGGGCATATCTTCACTTCTTACCTTCAATCCAAGGACCAACCTTGCCTATATGCTTACAAAGACAGTTTCTCAAGCCCAACTTGATCACGTTTTGAGCAAATTGGGCTTAATTGATATCTTCTCTCCAACTTGAGGATGATTATTGTGGGACGCACTTCAGGACACAATTGACCATGTGGGACCCATTTTTGGGCTGAGTTGACCAAAATAATCTTATTTGGGAAAGGCAACACGGTTTATTTCACTACCTGTATGATTTATTGTAATTGATCATGAAAGTTCCTGATGTGCTAGAACATGATTGACCCTAGAGGGGGGTGAATAGGGCAATTTCGTTATTTGTTGGTCCTTTTAAAATTTACTTGATTAATTAAACAAATTAGCAGCGCATAGATCAAATTAATCAAGATGTGTTGTGTGTGCTCAAATAACAATCCAAACAAAAAGGGCTCTAACACCACCACACCATATGTATAGTGGTTCGGAGTAAACCCTCCTACATCCACTGAGGGACTCACCCAACCTTGGGCTATCCCAATTTACTATGTGGGGAATTACACCCTTACAAATAGAGTAGGAATTCCACCTAACTTGATTGACTGGAAATTTCACCCAATCCCTAAGATTTTGAAAGGTTCGACCTACCCAGTCTACACCCTTATCCCTCTATTTTTTATAGTGGTTCAAGAGTAAACCCTCTTTAATCCACTTCACAATCAAGATGATTTAAAACTTAAAATTAAACCAAGAAGCACTTGTCTTTGTAGTTCACAACTTGATGTAGATGTGCTTCTTCAAGATTCTTCCAATATGATGTCGATTGATGACGAAGATACACCGAGTACGAACAATCATAATCTATGGGAAGAATAGGATTATAGATTTGCCAATGGAATCCTAGACAAGTTCTCTCTCTCTCTCTCTCTCTCTCTCTCTCTCTCTCTCTCTCTCTCTCTCTCTCACAATCAAAAAAGATTGGATCTCAGATGGTTCACCAATATTTAGTGCATAGAGAGAGGTTGGGATCCTCTGGGAATGCCTTACTGATTTTCCTATTCAAGGCTCTAAGGTGTCCAACCAAACTCTTCAAAGTTCGGAGAATATATAGGCATCCAGAAAAATTCAGCTCGGGGTCACCGATGGGTCGGTACTTAAAATTTCCCCGTTGTAATGTGACCGTTAACATTTAATGCACTTCCAACGAATATAAAACGATCACTACCGATGGGTCGAGTTCCTTGATGGGTCGTCCTGCCCATTTATCGATGTGTCGACACTGACGTCGTATCGTCCTGAGGATGACTCAAACATACAGAGTTTCAAGTCCAGAAACATGTCCGACCGAGATCGACATATCGATTCCACCGATGGGTCGGTCCTGTTACTCTCGATGGGTCGATGACCACGATCGTATCTGTTAGAGAGCAACACCAAAATACAGAGTCTTCCCATCCAGAACCCTATAAAGTCAGGTCGACATGTTGATATTACCGATGGGTCGGTACTGTTACTCTTGATAGGTTGAAGACCTCGATTAGCCTGTTCTGAGAGTAACCCAGAATTCTAAGTTCCAGAATTCACTCAAGCCAAGTCGACATGTTGTGCGCAGCGATAGGTCGTTCAGTCCTCTTCGATGGGTCGGTGTGCACGAAACTATAGATTTGAGAGCGACCTAAAATGACAGTGCCTTCCAACCAGAACCTTTGTCAATCCGACCGATATATCGAGGACCACGATGAGTTTGTGTTGTCCCAGTCGATGGGTAGACCTGTTCGATGTATCGTCTGACAGTAAAAACGATTTTTCCAAGATGAAGTCCACTTGGTTCCGTTGGCTGTCATGGTCCACTTAGAGTTAGATTAGATTTACCAATATGATTCCTAAGTCTAGGCAAGGTCCATCTAAGGGTGTGGGTTCCACCTAAAGGATCTATGGCCAATTTAATTTTGGTGCTTGCCATACACTTTGTGATACTTGAATCTTCAACTTGTTCTTCCATCTTGAGGTCTTAATTCAATTTTCATCACTCGAGTCTTGATTCTTTGTCTTCAATCTTCCGAAGCAATGCTTCATCTAAGTCATGGAATTGACAAATAGATGACTCTGCAAGCCGGGACACTAACAATCTCCCCCTTTGTCAATTTCCATGACAAAACACTTAGAAGCTAATGAATACCCATATACATCATTTGAATACAAATTGATACAACAATTATAAGTACAAATTCAAATGACAAAATTTAGGACTCTATGCTTCAATATGCGACCGTCATCTTGCTTAGCTTTCCATCTTCCTTGTGATCCTGTACATGTCCCTGTACACACAAACAATGCAAGCAATGGTGGAAGCATAGGTCTTCCCCTCATATGTTAGTCTATAAGCACATAGTGTTCCCCCATAACTAATGGACTCTAAACCTCTTTTAGTCTAGATTAAACTCCCCCTTAATCAAAGACTATCCTCCTCTAAGCTTTCATGGAGCTCCAAAACTTCTCCCCCTTTTTGTCATAAATTGACAAAGGGCAATAAGCACAAATATACCACATTTAATGTGCTTCAACAAGTCTCAACCGTTGGACTAAGAGGAGATGGTGCGGCTCATGCATTTGGTTTTCAAAAATGCCAATATGAAATCAACTCATGCATGCAAAGAGGAGGGAAAAACACTCATACAAAACATTTTCTATTAGAGAGCATATGAGTGTAAGCATCATGAACTAAAAGAGTAAGCCAATAAAACACATAGTTCATGAAAAACAAGGTGATGCATAAACATGTACCAATATGAGAACAAGTGCATCAACCAACCAAGTTCATTCAACAAAACATTCACCAATTAAGAACATTGAATGAACAAACATCCAATCCTTGGAAATTCATTATGCACATGGAAGATGGAGGCTTATTTCTTCCCATAAAACTTTCCAAGGTGTGCTCTCCTTTGCTCAATAATTTGAGAGCACAATGCACCAAGTCCTTGAGCACTAGGATCACTTAACCACGTTGGCTTTTATTACCAAAACCCATTTGGTTTTAAGATTCACCTTTAACAGATTAAAGCCACAACATAGGTGCATACACAAGGTTGCATTCAAACCTCATTTGGCATTTAAAAAAAAAAAAAATACATTCGGAGGTTTAAACCATGAATGCAAACCAAATACATTTGGAGAAGAAAGGTTTTCTTTATTTAAACATTTCTCCAAACGACTCATTTCCAATGTCAAAATGATTTTCTAAGATAGAGCATATCAAGACATGGAAAGACATAATACATCCCAATAAGATTTTCCAATTTGAGAGATGAAAAGTGTGTGTTTGTGATACATGCAAGTTCACAAGACAACAATAGAAAAAAAGGTTCTAAAAGCAATAGACCTAAAAGAGAGAGAAAAACAATAAAAAGAAAAGGTAAGCAAAAATACATTCACAAGGTATAAAACAAAAACTACTATCAAACATCCTCCGTCCAATATGAAAAATGGTCGTCCTTGAAAGTCAAAGCAAGAAGACTCCTGAGAAACCATTATCAACTCCCAACTTAGCAAAGTAGTTTGCTGCTCCATTAGCTGTTCGGCTAACATGAACGAAGGAAACATCAAGTCTTGTCACCGAAGCTCTAATCTCCCTAACCGTAGTGATCAATTTCCAAGGGGAACACATTTTCCCCTTAGCCCATTTGATTGCATTTGTTGAATCCCCTTCAATCACAAGTTTACCGTGCCTATGCATTTTCCACATGGTCAAAGCTCTCCTTGTACTAAGAATTTCCACCTCATTTGAATTTCTAATATCAACCGATTCATTAAACATGATCGTTGTTCGGCCCACATGATTCCTCAAAACACCTCATATTCCTATTGTACCTGGTTTCCCCCTCGCGCTCCCCATCCACATTAAACTTCATCACGCCCCAATCCGGTGGATTCCAGCTATCCTCTAGGTTCCTTTTACAACTAGAATACTTCATGATACCCTTCCCAAGACAATATGAGATCCAATGGTTGTAAGTCCTTAAACTCAGTACTAGACAGAATCTACTCATAAAGTCTCCACTTTGCTATCTAAAAGAGATCATGAACATCTATTGACTTACCTTTAAAGATTCTAGAATTCCCATCTTTCTAAAGTGACCACAAAACAATACCCGGGATCGTATACCTAGCCAATTTCATTCTAGGGTGCAGTCCTACCAATAACCAACAGTTTACACAACCCACACAGGTTTTATCTAATACCCACGACATGTCTAGAAGTTTAGCAAAGTTCATCCATAGACTGAGCAACTGGACAAGTAACAAACAGGTGAATTAAATCCTCCTCCTTTAAGGCACAAAGAGGACATAAAATATCCTCTTTTGAACCTAGCATCCCTTATCTCTTCAATTCTGCTCTAGTTAGCACCCTCCCTTTTAATACACACCACACTCAAAGATTTGTACCGTTGGAGGCGCCACACCTTTCCAAGCCATGTTAATGGAAATTTCATCATGAAATTGATCTTTAAGGACCAAATCCACCATTAACTTAATCGAGTAGACACCGGATGAGTTATCTGTCCAAATTAGTTCATCCTCATCCTCTAATGACAAAGGAAATTCTTGTAGCTGAGCTATCAATAGAAAAAATGTCAAAATTACAACTATCTATAATACATATTTTATCACCATTTATTTATTTATCTTGATTCACTATTCATGTTATTTGACATTAGTCTTAATATTATTTTTCGTATGGCCATTTATATTCGGAACATACTGCTGTCTACTATTTTATCATTATGTTTCCCCTATAGTCAATTTCCTCATGAATGCTCGTATATTTAGTTGAATTTTATTCAAGCATTGGAAAAGTTTTGTATTCTCAGGATGTTGTTCGTGTGTGAGGTTATACATCTAGGGTGGTGGGAATCATTGTATTGTATCATTGGTAGCTTTGGTTTTGCTACGCCTACAGTCTCCGCCTACAGTCTCTTGGGAGGAGGCGTTCATAGGAGTTTTGAGTTGAGCCGCCCCCTTACTCTCACCCAGGACTGGGGCATACTTTGTAGCGATTCTGTATTTTTATTTTCTATTTTCTTCTTTTGGTGGGTCAGGTTGTACACACCTCTTATACACTTCCCCCTATTCCTTGTAACTGAATTTTATTAATGTTATATTTATGTCTCCGTTTTCAAAAAAAAAAAAGAAGTTTTGTTTGGTGGAAGTATAATTTTTTTTCTTCGACTATAATTATGAGTTAAAGGAATGTGAAAATTGCTGTATATGATTTTTAAATGATTCTGACACTAACATAGAACACAACAAATGCCATAACATTCTTGATTGAATGACAATGAATGTATTTCACTGAAAAGAGAGAACACCTAGGTGCAAACAGGGCAGAGCATAGTTGCGAGTCCTAAATTATTGTGAACTGTGGTTGTTCTTGGAGAAAAACTTTATTTTATTACATTAACTTGTGATCTTGGAAACTGATAATAATTATAGCCGCATTTAATAATATATTGTAGTTTTCCTGATTTCTTATGCAGGTGTGTGGGATTTATGGATCCAGAAACTGAAACAAATCCCATAGATCGGTCTATAGCCCGTTTACTGTTCTACAAGCCCTTAAAGCTATCTACAAGACCTTCTAATGATGCCTTGTATCGAGTCTAATATCAGAGTAAGCATTATATCAGGTAGTTAAAGCTGGCAGCTTTATATGATTTTATTTATTTGACATTGAAACTTAACAACAGATCCGTGGCTCTACGTCCAACCAACCTGTAATCCATGATCAACTGGTTGGTCAAAAAGATAGTGATGCTGATACGATTTGCCGATAACCAAGCAATAGGAGGATTGCAATTTTAACTGCTTCAAGTCATCCTGTATAAAGAATGAATCTAGAATGGCACCAGCAAGCAGGTCAGATTTGATGCCATCTCTGGATTTATGTCCTATTTTTAGTTATTTAGTGTCGAAGCTAATGGTAATGTAGACAACATATTGTTAATGGAAAATATTTTAGGATATTTATCCATCTAATTTGAATTTGAAAGTTCCCTTCTCTTTGCCATTAACCTTCTTGTACTATGACAATTGGTTGCGTGTGTGTGAGAGAGTACAAGCTCTCAAATATAGAAGAACTCCAATTAGACGTAAATGGGTGTTCGCCCTCAAACATAAGTTGACGAGCCCATTGCTCATAATAAAGCTTAACTAATGGGTAAAGGGTTTACTCATATATGGGGTGGATTATCATGAGACCTCACCAATTGCTAAACTTACCTTAGTCTGAGTATTGATGTTTAATTTTGCTACTCTTTGTTTTCCTTTTAGAATCAATTGGAATTATTTTTTTATGTGGGGATCTGTAGGAAGAATTGTACAGTATGCCACCTCCAGGATTCATTAGACAAAGAATTGAGGTTTAGTTTGCCATTTAAAAAATGCCATATATGGTTTAAAACACTCTTCACAGACTTGGTTGAACTAGTTTAGTGATGCCTTGCTTTTATATGGCTTTCTAAACTGTCAGTTCAATCACTTCGCTTTTGTGCATTGCAAAGAAAATGGTTTTATCTTGAAGGACCTTGGACTACTTTGTTACTTCTCAGGTATAAAGTTGCTTGTTCTTCATAGGGACTTCCTTTATCTCAATGAACATATGTGCTAAATCTCCTTATTGAACACTTTACCTGAGCTGCAAACTTACTTTCTTCAATCCCACTTACTAACAAAGTTAACAGATGGGCTCATCTATCTCACCATCACTCAACCTGATCTTTCAAATATTGTTATAATATGTTAGTTCTTGCATGCTCCTCAGATAACCCATTTGCATCTCAAAGTAGTTCTAGTCAAGGTCTTCTCTACACTTCAAATGGCAATTATCAGTTGCACACATAATCAAGTGCTGATTGGGCAGGGTTGCCTGATGATCACTTTTGAACTTGTGGTTACAGTATCCTTTTGGGTTTTTTTTTTAATACAAAGATAGTGAAAGGTTTATTATAGACAAATAAAGGTACAAGGAAACAAGGGGTGGGTTGGGTGAAAACGACGGCAATTATAATGGTGATTGTAATCACCCTCCGAGGAAGCCATCTCTTTGCTTCCAAGGGTGGGCGGCGGAGAAAAGGGGGGCAAAGTAGAAGCAATGGCAGAGAACTGTAGCAGGAAATCAGAAGAAGCCAAAGCCTCTGGAGTTAAAAAGACATCAGAGGCCTGCAAGCTCTCTAGAAGTGTGGCTATTCAAAAGAAGACGGGGCCGAAATTTGAACATGGGGAAATCTCTTGGCATTCAGTTCAGGGACGAGGAAATGGCTGAACTGAAATAACCTTAAGGTGGATAGAAGAAAGGGACAGCTTCGTCTTCCTCTTCCAGAGTCTTTAAAAGAAGCTTGAGGCCATCTTTGCTAATGGGAAGGAGCGGATTTTTTAATATTCATTACAGCAGGCAAAGAAGGTCCACAAGAAACAGTGGGGAATACAACGGTAGACGTTGAAGATTCTAACTTGGAATGTTAGGGCCTTAGGGGTTTAGGGCTCCAGGAAGCACAAGGTAGATAGCTTCTACACTCAAGAATCAAAGAAAAGAAATTTCAGCAACAATAATCAATGAATCTTGGAGGGAATAAGGTTGATGTCTTTTGTAAACCATCTGAAGGGTAGTCTGGGGGATTGGTCACTCTTTGGAATCCATCCTTTCTGAATGTCACAAACAGAAGGATGGATTCCCATTCCACATCAATAAAATAGATTGTGTTGAATGTGGGTTTAGAAATCTGCCTTACAAATGTCTGTGGGACACATTTTGATACTGATAGAGAAAGCTTCTGGTCAAAGTTGGAAGACACAAAGTTACGTGGCACTAATCTTTTATGCATCGGTGGCGACTTCAATGTAGTAAGATATCCTTCAGAAAGGAAAGGAAGTGGGGGTTATACTAGAGGTATGGAGTGTTGATAGGAAAAATGTAAAGAGGGAAGAAACTAATGAAAAGAAGGGACGAAAACTGAGAGTGATTGATTCTCGGTATGTATTTCTTATTTTGAAGAAGAAGAGTACACATGAAGAAACTTGAGGACTTTTGATTTTAGAAGAAGCTTGAGGAGTTTTGAGCAAGAAAGCTTAGTAGAGTTGAAGACCTTCTTAGGGGAGCATCCTAGATGCAGGGAGGAAGAGGATGAATTACTTTAGACATGAGACTTTTCCAGTGTTCTTGTAGTCAAGGCAATGGTAAGCTTGGTCCTACAACAATCAAATGGTGAGGCCAATTTGTTGTTGTCGGCTTCGTTAGGCTTGGCTCCCCCAAGGGTCCAAATATTTGTGTGGTGTGCATTGAAAAGGAGGATTCTCTCTAGAGTGGCACTTAACCATAGGGGTATGCTTGATTTGATGATGACTTATGTTGCTCACTATGTGGGTTTGAGGAAATGCTAACCACTTGTTCGCAGGGTGCTTAGTGGCAAGATACCTCTGGACTGGTTTTGGAGGTATTGTTCACTCATGGGCAAGCCTGAATCCCGGGCATAAAAAGGAAGGCTACTTGGAACACAGTTCTAGTGACAGTATTATTGTGTGTCTGGATTAGGAGGGTGCAGCAGCAAAGGGACAAGAATAGAGAGATAGCGGCAAGGCCAAAGGCCTGGAAAGGAGTGGCAACGACTATAGAGGCTTCGAAAGGGGCTGGCGATGAAGTCTTGGGGTGGGATGGGAGATGACGATGGCTAGGGGTTGAGATCTAGGGGTGGCAGATGGGTTGGCGAAGGGTTATGGAGCTGTGAACAGTTTTCGACAAAAGGGATTGGGTTTGTGACAGGCTTGGGAGCTTGGGGGTAGGTGGCAGCAAAGGAGAAAGGGGTTGCAAAGAGGTCACGGCAAAGGGTCTTTTGGATTTGGGAGGGGACGATAGTAAAAGGAAGGGGTAGGGGTGGGCTAAGGTCTCATTGAGGAAGAAAAGGGGAAGAAAGAGAGAGAGATGAGAGAGAGATGAGAGAGAAAATACTTGTAGGGGATTGAAGATTTCACACCTTCGGGGCTTCTCGCCAAATTCCTGTGGCTTCTCACCTCTCCGATTTCTCACCAAAGTTCATGCGCATAGAGGAAACTTTTCCAAGCAACCATCCTATGTTTCTTCTCATTCATTAATCAACTGAATTCCCCTAGTGAGGGTTTACAACCTGCATTTATACTAAGTACATGGAAAAAAGACTAAAATACCCTCAAATAATAAGAAAAATTACATCAAAAACCCAATAACCCAAATCAACTAAATTAAACCAAATAATAAATAACCAAATCTAATCTAATTCTAAGCCAATGCTCCACATCATTATCATTGAAGGTGACTCTGCAAATGCAATCGCTTGGACTAGCAGGAAGGTAAACCCTCCTTGGAAACTGGCCAACTTTGTTAGGTTCATTAGAAGATCGTGTAGGAATGGTATCATCAGTTTTGCGCATTCCGCCATGTTGGCGAACAGTTTCGTTGACTTTCGAGCGAAGATCGGGGTACGAAAGACCCATCCGGCAGTGGAGATGTTCCCTATTCAGTATTCTCAGGATGTTACTCGGGTGCGAGGGTCTTGCATTTAGGGTGGTGGGAGTTGTTGTATTGTATCATTAGTAGCTTTGGTTTGCTTCACCTACAGTCTTTTGGGTGGAGGAGTTCATATAACTTTGGGTTGAGCTTTTCACCTTATTCTCATCCAGGATTGGGGCATAGTTTGTAACCTTTTTGTATTCTTATTTTCTGTTTTTCTTTGGTGGGTGCGGTTGTACACACCTCTTGTACAATTCCCCCCTATTCCGTGTAACTGATTTTCATTAATGTTATAGTTTTGTCTCCATTTTCAAAAAACGTTTGAGCCTACTACAAGAATCCTTTTAAATCTTGCGATTTAAGTTTTGACATCAATTCATTCTAAAGATTGTTAATTTCTAGTGTGTTTCTTTGTCCTTTATATTGGAGTATATTTTGGAAGTTGTACTTCTATGAAATGTTGGAAATGCCTAGATTAGGATTTAGAGGGCCCATCTGAATTTGCTTTTTGAATTTCTGCGAATATGCGAGTTCACAATTTTCAATGGAGCGAAGGTTGAAATCTTCAAAAAGAAGGGCTAATATGCATTGGACAACATCTTGGAACCTCAGTGTGTCCATTGTCTGGCTATATAGCTGCTGCTGCTGCTGCTTGCAGGGTAATCAAGATTAATGTTTCACAAGTTGTTTGTATCTTCCCATGTCAGACGATTTGGTCTAAATGTTTTACCCAAATTACAATTTTAAGCAGTCTACCCACTTCTGTTAAATTGTAACCAATTTTAAAAGATGGGTAAAAAAATCTCAATGTGAAAAACCATGATGTGGCCTTTTGTTTTAGAAGGCTTGGAAAAGGTTGTATGATTCATCTTCCTTATTTCCAGGACTAGATAATGCGTATCTCCTCTCTTTATGCATTGTTTTAATGATTCTCTAGTGCTGGTTTTGGTGGTTCTTTAGTGTGCTGTTTTTGGTGGTTTGCAGCTGATCCTTTTGCAGCATCTCTCCGTTCGGGAGTTTTATTTTTTTGAAGAAACTCATTTATGTCGAGTGTTCCTGTACTAAGTGATGCTGCTGTTTTCAATGCTCTTGATCAAAAAAGTGGCATGTAGACCTTTTGTGATAACTCTAGTATCTCAACTGTTATGATGATGCTTTCCAGTTCTCCACTTACTTCAAATCTCATTGCTTGTTCATCAGAATGAAGAGTTCTAATTTAGCTTCACTAACCTAAACACTAATTTTCGAGTCATTCTTAATGAATTAGTTTAGATTGATGACTTCAGTGCAAGGTTCTTGCCATGATCTTCTTGTCATCTTGTTTGGCAGCGTTTGCTCCTCTTTATTTTTTTTTTCCTTTTCTATTTTTTGCATATTAATTTTTCAATGTTTGTCTCTCTCCTTGATTCCTGGATAGAAGTATGGTACAGATTGATTGACTTGCAATGATACACTATTTTACTGCTCAAATTCACATTAACTGTGGATTTGATGGTTTAGCAGGTATTTGCAAGCAATTATAGGATTACTGTCCATGTATTAGGTACTATCAGTAAATGAACTAAAGGAGTCTGTACTTAAAAAGGAATATACAACTCCATTGCAAATTTCATGCCTACCTTTGTGTTTCATTGATCTATAATCTATTCTCCTTTGCCTCTATGGGTTATATTTGCCCCTCTGAAGGAGAAAGAAAATGATATCTGCCATTGCTCTGAAAAGATTGGTGGGCTGTTTAAGACCATTCTACTTTTCTCCTTTTCTTTTGGCTTCTTGCTTGTTGAGAGTTGACATTGTTCAAAGATAGAAAAGGAGATGATCTCAATAATGCGAATAAGCACAAATTAGTGATCAATCAGAATCCTCCAGAAAGATAGCTAGGACCAGCAAATAATATCTCTAATCTCCATACTTAATCCGACAAGTGCGAAGGATAATGTAGACTCTAAATGCCATTTAATAGCACTGAAAGAATCTCTGTTGACCAAAACCTGAAAACCCCTAATCACCTAATTATCTGCAACCTTAGTGCAGAGCTCTGATTTCCAACTTGTTCACTAGTGGTGATTAAGCTCCCTTTTCTTCATTAAAAATTATTGTAATCGAAGCCTATTTCAGGCTGGAACTTGCTTGTTATGTCATTTTTTTATTGTTTCTTGTGGTGATCTCATTGTCATTTTTCTCTTTAAGAATTCTTTTCCATCATGCTTTAGAAATGTTCTTTTCAGGAAAAATTACAGATTACACCTTCACCAAACGCTTCAATCTTGTCTGCAGTTGACACAACCAAACCTAGTTTAAATGGGATAACTTAACTTAGCGTATTTATTAACTGAATCAACTGGACAATTGGGTCCATTTATAGGTCCATGCCTCTCTCCACTTATTTATTAACGGGTTAGGCTCTTATTTAATCATTCTTAAATGGTTGATGTAATTAATATATCACATGGTTCATTTTGTAGACAGGTTTGCTGAACTAAGTATATTATCATTTCTAATCTTATAAGTGCATTTATTAAACAGCTGAGCCAATCTAATTTGTACGGAAGTTGATTGATATATTGAATGGGTTAGCCTAATCAGCCTTATATCATAAATTAAGTTAGTTAGTTCAACTTGGGTAATTTTTAGTGCACCAACTTATGCATAGTTGACTTAATTCATCTATTGAACATCTTAGCTTGACCCGAATATCTTATGACTCTTGTTGACCTAGTGGACAAATTTATAACATGAGTTGAGTAAATTGATACTCTCTCTGTCCTAATTTAATTGTCTTATATGGATTTTAGAATTGTTCCAAAATAGTTGTCTCATTTATATTGAAGTAGCATAAAGTGTGTTGAAAATAGATAAGATCATATAGAGTGTTAGTTTTAGATAGAGAGTTCAAGAACCAAAATAGGACGGAGGGAGTTATATATTTTTTTATTTTTTTCGAAATGGAGATAAAAATATTCATAAATTAAAAAAAGGTATACAAGAGCGAGGAGGGCAACATACAAGAGGCATAAAAATATTCATAAATTAAAAAAAGTTATACAAGAGCGAGGAGGGCAGCATACAAGAGGCATGTGCATGCCTCCCCAATGAGAACATATAAAAGCAAACGTAAATGATGAAACAATAAGGTAGCTATGTGATTACAACAATGGTTCTTTTAAGTCCTTGAGGGCCATGGTCTGAGGGCATTTTCATTAACGAGTTGATTACACTTGATGTGACCCATGTAAAGTGTATCTAATGTGCATAATCTGAAATAGGTCAGTGTAGGTGTGATCTAACTAATCAGCATCTCTGTAAATTCTAGTGGCAAACAAAATGTTGAATCAGAAAACAAACTCTAATCAGATCATTTTTTTCCTTTTTTGAACTGACTTTCTGTACAACATTTATTCATTTAAAAAAAATTATACTTGATATAAATCTAATTCTAAAATCCACCATCCCAACGACTCTGATTGGGAGAAATTTGAAAGAGTTACCCAAATCAATTTCACTCTTACAAAAAAAGAATTAAGCTCAAATTTCACAAGAAAAATATGACACCATGCAAATCTTCTGAATGAAATTAATATATAATCGAATGTTAAGATTGAATTTGTTAAATTCTTTGCACTTTGGACAGACCAAAAAGACCAATGCGTCAATTGATTGAACTCAAACTTGTTTTTAGAATGTGTGGCAAAGCCTTTATTTGTAGGGTTTCAAAGCTGAAAAATAATAGAACAATTCCTCTTTTAGGATGGGCGAATTTGGTTGTCTATCCCTAAAGAATGCTTATTACAAAAATTAACAAAAATAAGTTTTTTTCCAATTAGGATCTCTGAATTGTGCAAAATTTGGTCTTTTTAGAGAGGTTATTAAATAAGCTTTGCAATGAATTCAATGTTATAAAAAATTGATATCATCAAATCTACCTTTAAAATCATACCATGTTTTCTGACAAATCCATGAATGGCATGTATCTTATCTAAAAATAAAAGTAAAAATTACATAATAATTATAAACTAATGGGCACTGAAATCGTGCTGAAAGAAGATAATTCTTCTTTTAAATTGGTCCATGAAGAGATAAGAATGTCATATCTCGATGATGTATATGCAATATTGATGTAAAGCTCTATCCAACAAATATCGACCGATAAATTTCTTTCCTTTTTTTTTTTACCAAAACCACCAATATATGCCGATATCGGAAATATATATCGAATATTGACAATATAAATCGATATCATGTATCGGCTTATATTGTAAATATCAGACGATGTATATTGTATTGGCCGAGATTATCACCCCTGGCTCTATCCTTCTCATTTTATTACTCGTACGTATCGGTCAAGACTATCATCCCTGGCTCTATCCTTCTCTTCTTCTCATCCTATTATTCTTCCTTGTGCTCAACAAATGGACCACTTCCTTAGGTTGAATTGGGCCTGTTTTAGTGGATTTAAAAATCCAACTCAATATAACAGCCCATGAGCCAACATTTAGACAATTTGGGCCTCAATGAAAGCCCCTTTGGACCCATTTGGCACCACAAATTTTTTTTTTTTTCCTTCGATTTAGGTGCAAATGCAACATTTAATTGGCTTGGTTCTTCATCAAATTTATTTTCAACTTTCTCAAATGGACCTAAGATATCCACATCACCACAAGTCTTGCAACAAGCAATCCCGTCACACTGGTTAAATTGTAGGAAACGGGCCTTGTAAGAGGATTTCTAAAAGCCTAAACACAAAGAATTGGATTTGCATTTAACAATTCTAGGGCCTAAAAGACTCCTTGAAAGGCCTTTTTTGGAAGCACAAAAATCTGCATAATTTTTGATAGCCTAATTTGATACATTAGTTGTAACACTTAACAAGTTTCCACAAATAGCATTATGGCATGATTTTTATCATATGATTTTTTATCATTATCTATGAGTGAGGATAATATCCTTTAATTTTTAGTCACTATACGAGAGTTTGTCCCATAGGAGACTTGCGAACTAAGGTTTGATCGCTTGTGATTTAACCTAGAGTAGTTTATGTGTCCTTAGCCTCCTCTATGTTGGAAGGATGTGGCTTAGTCTCACCACTTTGGTGCTCATCGTTAAAAGTCATGAATGATGTGGCTATGTCACCTGCATTGACATAAAAGTGAATAGATTGATACTGTAACACCTTGGATTTTTCAATGCATAAATATATTGGATTTTGGTTATTTAAATTGTTAAATTGGTTGAATTTAAGATTTATGGATGAAATGGACTTTAGATGGGTAAGAGTTGGGTCAATGGCCCAATTATGATCCAATGGATCATTGATAGAGTCCTGATTGCAAGTAATTGGGTAAATGTAATTAATTGGGTCAATTACCCAATTGGGACCCAATGGGTCAAGATGAATTGATTTTGAAGGTAAATGGGTAGGATTAAATTAATTGGGTCAACTATCCAATTAAGATCCAAATCCACCTCATCAAGTGAGGTGGCAAATGGTTAATGTAATATGCATGGTCGGCTAAGCCATGGTTGACTTGGTCAACCATGGGTGAGTTCAAAGGGTTAAGTGAAGTGAGTTGAGTTAAGGAATTACTTAATTAAGAAATAAATTCAAGTCTTTAGTTTAAGAGTTGCATGGATGAGTTCAATAATGCTTGAGTTGGGGAATGAGTCAAGATGGAAGTTGGGGAGACTTCCATCTCAAGTGAGTCAAGTGGGAGATGGAGGATTTCCATCTCATGGGATGGAAACCCAAGCACACGTTGGGAACCAAGGGGGTTTCTTGGTTTGAGCCAAGGGTCATCTTGGTTATGCCAAGGGACTCCTTGGTTAGACAAACATTAATGAGGGAAATGGAGAGGGTTGTGGGCTAATTTACAAAAGGGCACACTCCACCCCTTTGGGCCGATTCCCTCTCTTGGAAACAAAGAGATTTTCATCTCTCTCCCTCCCTCTCCCTCTCTCAACTACACTTGTGGCCGATCCTCTCTCCATTGAGAGCAAGAGATTTGCATCTCCTCTTCTCATCTCTCTCTCTCCCATTTTCGGCTCTAGACTTAGAGAAATCAGCAAAAGAACAAGAAATGAAGGAGAAGAGGACTGAGGAACAAGTTCATATTAAAGAGAAACGAAGGAGACGCGGATAAAGGTATGTTTTATGGTTATTTTAGATGGAATGTAATTAAGGAATTCATGGACTTGGTCATGGGTGGCCGAATCCATGGATTCCAAGAATGATTGTAATAAGTGGTCAAACCGTCGAATGATCATAGAATTGGTATCCATTCAAGGAATGGATAAGTATTGAGGACCAACAACCAAAGGGGATTGAATGTAGAATTATGTTTGATGATATGAGAATGAATGAACTAAGGGAAACCATAGTTTTGGCCATAGCTTGGCCGAACCTATGGATTCTCTTTATTAATTTGAAACAGATGGCCAAAGTGTTATGGACCATGGACTTTGAAATCTATTCAAGGAATGATTAAATGTTTGGAATGAATTAAGGAAAAGACCTTAACCTTGTTTGGTGGGTAAGATAAACTTGTTAAAAAGAGGTATGATGATGATGATCATGTTTAGACAAGATTAAAGAATAAATTTCAGGAAGAAAGGATTTAAAAAAAAAAAAAAACGTGCAAACAAGAGAGGACTGAACACGGGTTACACTATCTGCTGGACGGGTAATAGACATGGACAGAATGTTGTCTGCGGATGGGTTGCACTCTCTGTAGGATGGGTTTCGACCGTTAGAAGACGGGTAACAGACATGGACAGAGTGTTGTCTGCGAACGGGTTGCACTCTCTGTGGGACGGGTTTCTACCGTCCGCGGGACGGGTGTGAACTATCCGTAGGACGAGTAACTGGTCACGGGTAACGGGTCACGGGTACCGGGTCATGGGTAACGGGTCACGGGTCACGGGTCACGGGTAACGGGTAACAGGTCACGGGTGACGAGTAATGGGTCACGGGTGATGTGTAACGGGTAACGGGTAATGGACAGGGTGTTGTCTGCCGGAAGGGTATTACCGTCCGCGGGACGGGTAACAGATGTAGACCGGGTGTTGTGGGCGCGGACGGGTTTCTATTGTCCGCAAGACGGGTAGCGGACGATAATTTGACGGGTTCAGTCGACTGAATTTAAAAATAAAATTTTTATATAAATTTATTTTTCCAGATGTTTAAGTTTAACTGGAAGGATGTAAGGAATGATTTAAATCAATTCGATAATTAATTTGATTATTGCATATGATGGAATTCATTTAAGGTAAAGAGATTTCCCAAGTGAGGGTGTGATTGGTTTTTGACGAAATCGTTACACGTCACATCACAAAACAACAATGATACAATACTGGGATTTGGTAAGATTCTTACCTTGTTGACACACTGTGGATTATATTCATGTACTGATTTTATTTTGATTATATTTTAAGAACTGATTTTCCATGCTATTATGTATTTGGATATGAAATGGCATCATTGCACTCATTATCTCATGCATGGCATGGGAGGGAACACAAGGGAGGAGTCCACGCTCCATTCGGTGTTGCCGATTAATATACGTGGGGGAGGCATAACAATGAATATTTTGATGTGGCTTGTTCATCAAAAAGATTAGCAATGTGATTTGTGATATGGTTGTTGGGTGGGAGATCATTGGCATATGACACCCATGGTATGACATCAAATTAGCATGATTTTATTATGAGTATCATGCGCTGATTTTAGTACTACAAGTTGTTTACAGTTTTTTATATGTTGCACTTATTGTGATTTTATACTAACCCTATGTGTATAACCCTACTTGAAATTCCTACTGGGCGCGTTGAATAACGCCCTACTTTCACCTTTAAATGATGGTATAGGAAATGGAACGGGCGATGGACGTGAAAAAGCCAAGCTTAGGAGCTTGGGCGGCTTATAGCTTACTTTATTTAATATTGAATTTGGGACAATGTACTTGAGATAATTGCATTTTGGGATTATAATAACTTAGTTTATTTTGTTATGATGGTTTGATGATGTTTGGATAATTAAGTTCAGTTTATTATATGGTTGGATTGACTTCTTTGCAAATTAATGGATATGGATAACAATTCTATTCGTATGCTATTTCCGCAATTATTTGTAAACGTGTGAAATGTTTAGTGGACTTGTCCATGCACACTTATTGGTGGCCAGTTAAGGGTCGGGTTTTGGAAGTCCGGACTTAGCTCTCGTCGTGGCATCCCGCTCTCTCTCACTCTTTAATTTTTTTTTAAAAAAAAATATATATACTATGATTTTCGGCGAGTGAAAAAGGGCGGGGCGTTACAGATACCCAACCATTACACCTATATGAGAGATCTCTTAGCATCTTGATGAAGGTTAAAGATCTACCTTTTTTAAAGAAAATTGAAGAAAGGTCTTTAGGGGGGGGGGGGGGGGGGGGGGGGGGGTTGGGTGGTTGGTTTAGACGATCTCTTAACATCTTGATGATAGTTAAGGATCTACCTTTATTAAAGAAAATTGAAGAAAGGTCTTTAGGGGGGATGGTGGTGGTGGTTTAGATCTCTTATTCTGACCCAATCATGAAGAAATTGTATTAAATTTAAAAATCTTGAAAAAAGTCTAATTTAATTTTCACTCAAACTCAATTTTCACTCAAGAATTGTACAAAAATCTTTAAAACCCAAAAGTAAAGATTGCTTTATTCAAAGAAAATAAAAAACTTTCAGGTGATCACTTAAGTTCTAATCTCAACATGAAGGACTCAAAAACTCACTGGGTAAGTAAATATCAAGCAATTCAGACCAATGATATACAGTTCACTTTAAAAACCTTAAACATGAAAAATCTTATCAAACCATGTTAGCGTGGTTTGATTAATTAAACCTCCAATCGTAAGTCGAGGTTGAACCAATTTTGAAATAATTTTTTTTCTTAAATTTACCATTAGTTTAGATTATGAAACTTTTACAAATTTTTTTAGACACCCGATCTTTCTGTCTTTACACATCCGATTTCAAAAAATCAGGTGACAGTATCATTCTACCCCTGCATTTTAACTTATCCGAACGAACTGTGAGTTCATTTTCAGCTCGTTCGGATGAATATACTCATCTGAATGAACAGATCAGTGCAAATTGCGTTCGTTCGAACGAGTGAACTTATGCATGTTCATTCGTTCAAATCCATTTCCATTCATTCGAACCTCTCCCTCTCCTTCTCCATCTCCCTTATTCATCCGAACGAAAGTGATTTTCCCTTTGTCCATTCATTCGAACTTTTCCCTATCTCTCTCCTTCATTCTTCCTCTCTTTCCCATTATTTTGTTTAAATGGCATCGTAAGAAGGGTCTTCATCTCAGAAAAGGAAGAAATCAACTGCAACAAAGGGAGGGACGAAACAGAGGAAAGAGCTGGCATTCGACCCCAATCATTTCATATTTTTGGAAACTGCGACGCTGTAAAGAGATAATTTCTCCACACAATCCTATATTTTTTGTGAAATCGTGGATCTTTCCTTTCTCACACCTTTTGGATTAAAAATCGCAAATTACTTTGAAAAACTTGGTTTGGGCTCTTTCTTGGCACTCAAACAGGATATGTATCCTACTTTAGTGAGGGAATTTTATGTCAATGTAGTAGCTATTGATGATCAGTCCATTAAAACTTCGGTTTGAGGCCATGAGATTTATCTTTCACGTGCAGGATTGGACGAAAAATTCGATCTCCCCAATGATGCAATTTTAAAGTATGAAACAAGTACATGACTTACTGATGTTCATGGGTTCAATATCAAATAAATGTATGGGACTGATATTACAGAAAAGAATACGCCCCCTCTGAAGAATCTAATTTTGGAAGCACGAATCATCTATCACATTATTGTTCATGTATTTTTCCTATAAAATAACATACAAGTGTGGCCTGGTTCGATGTCTTTCTCATTTGGTACATCATGAATGGCAAACGATTCTCCATCTCCCATATTATCATAAATCACATGTGAATTTTTCGTAAGATGAAAAGATGTAGTCTTCCCTATGGTCTTTTTATTTCTCGCTTTTTTGAAGAACATGGAATCCCTCTTCCCCCTGAAGATAAAGTACATATAGACCAATATGATTACTTTAGTCATTCTACTTTGAAGAAAATGAGATTCTATCCCGACATAGTTAGCAACAAATAGCTTCCCAAAGTTGTTGAGGCACCTCAAGTTCAGGTTCAATGTTCACCTGAGTCATCTGAGGCACGAACTCCTTCTCAAGAAGGATCTACTGGAATCAACATTTAGCAAATTCTTAATAGCATTTCGGCTCTCGACAAAAAAGTGGATTAGAAATTTTATTATCTTACTGAAATTATGAATAATATGTAGAATCAGATTCTAGATGCTTTGAGGTTGTCTGTGCTTTTAACACAAAGAGCTGGAGTACGAGCACAATTAAGACCAGAAGAAAATGGTACTCTACGAGTAAAGGTATCTAGAGAAACAACAACAACATTTTTTCGTCTCCCTTCTTGTCCGACTGGATTTGCAGCAGCTTATGGCTCCTCTTCTCATCCAACTGGATTTGCATCAGGTTCTGGCTCCCCTTCTTGTCCAACTGAATTTGCAGTAGCTAATGGCTCCACTTCTCGTCCGACTGGACTTATTCCATTAGAGCCACCTCAGTATATTGCACTTATACCTCATGTTGATGCACCTGCTTCTGCACCTTCTACATCTGCTCTGGATAGCTGTTCTATTTGATGATATGAAGAAGGGTAAGAAATTTTGTAATTTTGATATTTTGATATTGACATGTAAGAGATATGTTGTAAATTTCATATTTTGAATGAACATGCTATATTTGAATGAATTCAATTGAAATGGTGAATACTTGGTTTGTATGATTTGAAAATCTATCTTATTGCTCCTTTTATTACTCCAATTTTTCAAAAATGCTATAGTAAATGTGGTTGCAATAAACAATATCCTTTTAAATGTCAAAGAATGGTACGGTAAATGTGGTTGTAATAAACAATGAAAAAATCTATCTTATTGCTCATTTTATGAATATGATACCCTAAGAATAGTGTGTTCCTTTTATGAGTCAATTTTTTCAAAACATCTACTTTTGCTTGATTTTCTTGTATAGAACACACAAGATGCATTGAGGGTACTAAATATAATTCTTAGGTAGATATACCCTAACAATAGTATATTCCTGTTATGACTTCAATTTTTCAAAACATCCACTTTTGCTTAATAGATTCATTACAAATAGCTCATTGACATTGAGAACACAAAAGATGCATTGAGAGTGCTGGATATATTTTCATTAAAAATAAAAGAGTACAACAAAGTACATTTTTCTTCAACATAGTACAGTTCTTCTAAATCAATACATTTATTCTAAAATGAATACATTTCCACTCAAATAAGCTCATAAGCTCAACATGAAAGGTTGTGGGATATCTTCATTGATTCCACCAATCTTGAAAATCGTCAATATCTCTAAGATCATCAGACCATTGCATAACATTTTAAAAATTCACATTAGAACATATGGAAGGTATATTTTTCTCACCATACATATCTATATCAATTACGACAATAACTTACTTGGGTCATGACAGAAAAGTTATATGTTAATTCGTCAAATAAGTTGTAAGAATCATCAGCCTGTGGAAAAAAATAGATAAGCTTTATTACCTTATTATGATTATAGAAAAGATATGAATATGCACTTCCTTGGACAGGTTGAGACAAACTCGCTGTTTGTGATTCATGGAAATCATCTACATTAAGCAAAGCACTTAAATCTACACTTGAAGATGCCTTTGATGCCTGTGCAGTAATTCTATTTGGACAAGTTCTAAAATTATGATCGGTATTTTTGAACCTTACATCTTCTTCCATTTATTTGATTCTCTACAATCTCAAATGCAAAAGGATCTCGACGTATAGATATTTGGCCCATTGAAATTTTTGAACCTGGATGACATCCTCTACAATATTGCATAATAGGGTGACTGATAGGCGTATTATGGATGACAAGATTTTGTAGATAATTTTGGAGCACCTCTTGATCATACAAAGACAAATTTTCATATCTATTCTTAATTCATTTAAAATAAACATTTAATTCATCCCTAGGCCGATTCCTTTCAATATTCAAGTCCATATGAAATCAAGTCGATTATCCATTGTGGATGGATATGACCCAAATATAACTTGTCCATCTATTGCATTTTGTGCGAACAAGGTAAGCCCATTGAAGCTGTAAACTCTTCTGTACAGATGGATGAAAATGAATTGTTTCTTAGCATAACATATTGCTTATAAACCTCATTAAATGCAAATTGGGATACTTTGCCGTTTAATTCATCAAAAAAAGGAATAAAAACAGTATTAGCAAACCAAATTTTTTCATCTTCGAGTTAAATCTTGAACTCTTCAAATTGATTTTCAATGACATAGGTTATCTTTGTTCGTACAACATCTAAGTCACCACTAGATGTAACTATATAATTTTTCAACACAAAATGTGCACCTTTAACCCTTGAAGTAGCTCGATTCTGAAAATATAAACACCAGTCGATCCATGCCTTGAAAAATTATTTTTTATGTGGGATCTAAATCTTTGTTAAATAGTTTACTGCTTACAAATCCTCTCTGAAATTTTGTTTGAATGCCTTAAACGCTGTATTGAATATTCCTTCGGATGTGGACTCAATCAGGTCATTTCATTTTGTAAAAAATAAATTCCAGACTTCGAGTTTTTTAAAAAAGATCAACAATATTCTTGTTGATGTGCCAAGAACACAATATATGTACAACATTAAGGAACTCCAAATCAATGGCACTCTTTAACGCTAATTTCCTATTAGTCAAAAGAACGTGTCGATCATGATGCACTCTTATGACCTTTTTAAACATCTTTAATGTCTATACATAATCTTCAAATTTCTCATTTCTTAGAAATGCAAAGCATGAGCAGAAATTCTTATTGAAATTTGTCACACCAACTATATGAAGTAATGACATATGATACATGTTTGTTTTATACGTGAAATCCATTAGAAAAACATTATGGTAGCTCTTGGTAAGTAAAATTGACTTTGGATGTGCAAAAAATAAGTGGGACAGATGATCATCACTGTTATAGTGAAGAAAGTATTGGAAATCACCTTCTTGAAGATCTTTTATCAAAACTTGAACTGTAGTTCAACCCCTTAGTTGCTCTTTCCGAATCGAAGAATAAAAATTGTACAAATCAGTCGTTGGTACTGCAATATCTGGATTTTCATTGTTAAGAGTCGTCAAAATTTAGAAGGTGGTATATTGCTACTACTTATTTCAATGATCATTTTTTTTATCATCTGAAAAACATCTTTTACTTGGATAAGCTAATAATAAATTCGAGAGATCATGATTGTGCTTCAATTTTTTTATGGTCAACTTCTATGACCCACCAACAAATTGTTTTCATTTCACTCCAAATGGACAATTGCATTGGCGAGAGTATGTTTTCATTTTCCTCTCATCATTTTTCAAACTAACCGTGCTACGATATATACTTCTTCTATCGCAACCAAGTACTAATTTGTTTTCCTTATTATATGGCCTTTTGTGGTAAATACAAATCCTTATGCAAGAGCAATATCCTTAACATATTTTATCAGGTCCTCACGATTTGAAAAACATCTCTCAACAAACTATATGTCACTTGAGGATTCAAAACTACATCTATCACTACAATAATAATGATTTCTAAAAAAAATGATATAAGAGAAAGTTACATTCGATTCAAGATAAGAGATTCAGAGAGTAGCTTGAGAGAGACACCTTCGAACTGAGATAAGAGATAGAGAAAATGGAATGGAAGGTTTAAGAGATTCGGATTTGGAAAGGGTATTTAAAGGAGAAGGGATTGAAAATGAATTTAAAGGAGAAATGATTAAAAAGGGGTTTAAGAGAGAATGGATTGAAAAGGGGGTTGAAAAGGGGGTTTAAGAGAGAAGGGATTGAAAATGGAGTTGGAAAGGGGGTTTAAAGGAGAAGGGGTTGCAAAGGGAAACGTTGGTGTAGGATTTTAATAGAATGAAATGAATTGAATTTGGTGAAGGATCGAACTTATACGTTTGAATTCGTTTGAATGATCACTTTGGATCATTTGAACGAATTAAACTGAAAGAACGATTGTAATACAGTCGTTATCTCGAATGTCATTCGTTCGAATAATCTTAAGTGATTATTCGAACGAATGAACGTATATAAGTTCACTCGTCCGAAAGAACGCAATTTGCACTCATCTGTTCATTAGAATGAGTATATTCATCTGAACGAATTGAAAATGAACTGATAATTCGTTCGGATGAGTTAAAACACAGGGGTCGAATGGTACTTTCACCTGATTTTTTGAAATCGGGTGTATAGAGGCAGGAAAACCGGGTGTCTATATGACCTGCCTTATTTTTTATATTAATTAGTAATGAATTGTTAGATGATATTTTAGATTATGAAACTTTATTTTTTATGATATTATTTTAGGGTGAATATTGGACTGTTGGATTAAATTGTGAGATCATAGATTATAAAACTTTTTTGTTGGTATGAACAATAATATTGGAAAATGGATGTTGGATTATTATATTTTTATATTTATAATTGTTTTTGTGAGAACAAGAATATTTTTTATGAAAAATAATTTTTTTATGAATATTTGATATTATTTATAATTTTATATTGATCAATTTGGTTTTGACCGAGTTTGACCTATGTTGAACCTTATTTAACCCAACATTCCTCAGAAACGGTTCAGTAGATACTCCGGTTCTGATAACATTGGTTTAGATACAGTGAATTATCGAATCTATTGAATTCTAAAAAATTAAATTGTTAAACTTTACTTTCCTCTTAAGTGTTAAATAAATAAAAAATGCTCTTATTTTTCTCCATTAGGTGTTAAAACATAAATGGTAAAACATAGTTATATTTTATATAAATGTGTGCTTTACTTTTTTTATATTGTTGATTATAAAAGTAAAAGTAATTGTAATTGTCATTACTTACATTTTTCTTTTCATTTTAATAATGTTATCGTAGCAATGTTTTTAATAATTTATTTTATATTTGATAAATTATATATTGTATAACTATTATGTATGCTAGATTATTCTAAACATTTTTTACCTTAGTTAAAAATTTCGGTAAAAATCAAATTTTCAATGCCTAAATTTTGGCTATATTAGCTATGTCAATCAAAATTTGTAAATAAATCTGTGATGGTTGACTTAGAGGTCAAGTACTCATCTGAAATGTGGGAGGTCTTGGGTTTAAGTCACTCTCAATACAAAAGGGTCACTCCTTATTAGAGCTGAAACTCGGGCGGGTCGAGCTGGATTGTGGTAAATCCAACCCTAACCCATGATAAAAATGGTTAAATACGACCCGAATTAGTAACCCGAACTGTAGAATCCAACTCGACCCGACCTCGAACCCGATAATGAGCCCGACCTATTTTAGAGAGAGGGAAAGAGAGAGATCTAAATGATGACCTAATCTTTGTCAAATCTCAGTGAGCAAAGAAGAGGAGATCCACATAAAAGGGAATGACCTAATTTGGCTTGATTAATAAAAAAAAAAACCTTATTCTCATTCTTGTTTGGAATCTCTCCCTTTTGCTTGTCTATTGAGCTATTAGCACTAGGTAGAGAAAACCCAACAGGAGCTTTTGTTGCTTTCTCATTCAAACCCTATGGAAGAAGATCTCATAAATAAAACAAAGGACACATAATATGGTTTTCATCTTTTTCTTCATTTGGGAGATTTGAAAAGGTCACCAAGATTTCATCAAAGAAGATACCACGAGGCAATGAAAAAAATTTGCTTTCACTACTTTTCTAAAGAGATGGAAACAAGAAACAAATAGAAGGAATGAACAGGGGCCTAAAAGCAAGAACGGCAACTTGGAGAGTGACTCTTTTGCACCATCTCTTCATCCCACAAGAAGCAAATAAGGGCATCTCATATTAGGGTTTAACATTTAAGGATATTATATATATAAACTTTGAATGGATATTGGGTTAAATTAATTTTGGTCGGGTTCATCTTAAATTTCTAAATCCAATCCGACTCAAATTTTATATGAGTTTTTTTCCTCTAACCCGACCTAACCCGAATTTGAAAATTAGCAAACTCAGCCCACACTTTTTTAATGTGTGTGGATAGGAAGGTTAGGTACTCTAAGAAACTTGGACACCTTGGTTTTCAAATTTTTTTTTTTAAATAGCCCATATTAGCGAAATCAACCAAATTGAACAAATTTTGTTGAATTTCTATTCAAATTTGATCATATTTAGTCGTTGACATTGCTAATATTTACATTTTAGCCCAAACCAAGATCAACAAATTTTAGATTTAGATTGAAATTTATAACTAACCTCTTTGCTCATCTTTTAGTGTCTATCTATATTAAAAAGTTTTTTAGAAGCAAAATGATCACTTACACAATGATGTGCAGAGGATTCACCTTTGTTGTCCACATAGAAACACAACTGGCTCATAGCTGCGAGCTATTTTGTAAAATATGAGGTTCAACTTCCAACACTTGATTTTGTTATATGAATAAGTGGCCATCTAGGGGTAGTAGTGGGTCAAGTCAGTTCGACATGTTTTTACAAATTATGATCTAACTTGATTCAACTTAGAATTTCATTTTATTCAATCTAGCCTTACTCAAATTTCTATAAAAGATATCTGGAAAAGGATAAAAAATGAGAGGACAAAAATATTTTTAATAGAAAATAAAAGAAAAAAGGACTGTCTTTTATTGCCGGGCTATTGGGTTATGGAAAATCGAGGTAATAAATTAAATTTTTTTTTTTACTGGGTCCGAGATGAGCTAAGACCTATGGATAAAAAATAAAGTATTTAGATGATAGGTTGCCTTAATTTATTTATTTTTTTCAAAAAAGTGCATGACCAAACTTTATTTTTTTAAAAAAAATTAGTAATTGAATTGGGTCGAGTTATGGATCAAGTAAAAAATTGCCCCTCATATCTACCCTTCTTATTGCCAATGTGTGCATCTCATGCGACATTGACTTGCTGGAAAATACTTATGCAGGAATAAGAGTGAGGAATGGTATGTTGGTTTGTTGAAAAGGTTCACAATTGAATAAATAACCTTTCAAAATCAATATTTTAAAAACTGAGCCAAATAGTACATTTCAAATTAGTTGGATTTGAACCAATTTCCAGGATAGTTCAGTAGTTGTGATGGTTTGGTCTGTACCCACCGAAGAGAGAATCGAATACCCAAAACAAATTGAAACTGTTTGAAATTTCAGAAAGAGAGAAAAATAACAGCATTCAAGTTTTTTGTGTACTCGTTAACAACGACTGACTTGCAAAATTTAAAATTTGTGACCATTTTCCTGGTCTCTCTCAAATAGTAAAAAAACTTGAATTTCGAGAAGGTTATGAAATCATTATGAGAGAGCTATTGAGCTCTTTAATCCCTCATCAGTTTCTACGAAACCAGTACGAGAGAGCCATTGAGTTCTTTAATCCCTCATCAATTTCTACAAAACCATTACGAGAGAGCCATTGAGCTCTTTACTCTTCGTATTTTTCTCCTCTTTTTCTTCTTTCTTTCTTTCTAATTGTTATTATAAAAATTATTTTTATTTTTCCCTTTCTTACACTAGACAAGAATGGGGCTCCCAAGCAATGGAAGACTTGAAGAAAAGAATGGGTTGAGAGGGTATTTATAGATCACACCTCTCACCCAAATTTACCTACAATTCTAATGTGAGATTCAAAATTTTAGTATAAAAGATGAAATTTAAATTTTGTAAAAAATTGTCTCCAATTTTAAATTTTTAGTTTTATTATTTTAAGAAATAATTGGATTTTGTTACAAGAGAAACAATTTCAAATTTTAGTTTTATTATTTTAAGAAATACTACACCAAGTTATCCATGATTAAATAAGTAAATCTAGCTTTGCTAAGTTTTTACACACTTCTAAATTGGTAGAAAAGAAAGTTGGAGATGTCTCTGTAAAATAGTAATACTAAAAATTTACCTTCATTACTGACAATAAGATTATACATTTTGTTTTCAAATATTTTGTTTGCTTATCCATCCATCAACCCTTCCTCTCTCTCTTTCCATTCATGGTGCTTATATATTTAATAAGTAGTTTATTCTCTTGAATGGAATAAAAGTCCACAACTCATGATATCATTTTGGCAAATCTCAAGAGAGATTTTCTCCGAAATCATAAATCTGGTTGGCTAATCTCATCTAACTACACATGCTTTCTAAAACAAGTGTTTATTGTGTTTTTAATGGATTCTTGTCATAGATGAGAAGGTGAACAAACATTGTTACACACCTCCATCACCAACTTCCACAGATTATCTAAACTACCCAAGACTTCAAATGAAGGAGCAAGACAAAATTCCAACATCTAAGCTCATTCTACCTCCTCTATATATGGCTACATATAACCCAACCATCCATTGCAGCACCACTCAACAGCAACAGCAGCAACCAGCTTACTTTACCTAAGCTTGTTTACAGACCCTTTCCATAGACTTACTATGGCTTCTCATCCATTCTTTACCTTGTTTTCTCTCATCATATTGTCACTGATTGGCATCCATGTCTCTTTGGGTTCTCGCCATCTTCTGGACATTGAAGTGCCGAAATTAGAAGTTCCCGAGTTGCCCCATTTGCCTGAAGTGCCCAAGTTTGAAGTGCCTGAGTTCCCTCATTTTCCTGATGTGCCTAAGGTTGAAGTACCTGAGATTGAGGTGCCTGAGTTACCCCATTTGCCTGAAATTCCTAAGCTGGAAGTGCCCGAAGTGCCCAAGGTTGAAGTGCCAGAGTTACCCCATTTGCCTGAAGTGCCCAAGGTGGAAGTGCCCGAAGTGCCCAAGGTTGAAGTACCAGAGTTGCCCCATTTGCCTGAAGTGCCCAAGGTGGAAGTGCCCGAATTGCCCAAGCCCACATTCCCCACCATCCCTTCTCTTCCTGAATTTCAAGGGCATCCATAGCCTAGCATCTGAATAATATTTCCAAAAATATTCCACCCATTCAACCAATACCCACTGTAGCAGTATTATTATTATTAGTGATAATCCTGGTTAAAACGATGTCTCATTCAGCAATAGGTCCATGTGGATCATTGATCAATTTGTAATGTTGTTTCCTTTTTTTTTTCTTTACTTTCTAATACAGCCTTTGAGCTGTGGGTTCTGTTTGTCTTCGTTGGATCCTCCTATGTGTATTGGTATTTTTATCTTAATTGAGCATATGATTTCATGATCAGTGTTTTCTCAGTGATTGGTGTCTGGTGTTAATTGATGTTTTTCTTTTGGCATTTGTGACCCACAACTCGACTTCTATACCAGTACAGGGCGAATATTTGACTTGAAAAATAAGTGTCAAAAGAGATTTGTCTGCATCTATTTGAAATTAGTTTCACCTATGATAAAAAAGACCTCATGATAATTTAAAAACTCTTCAAACCAAAAAGAGTGCCATTCAATGTTCAGCCAAAAACAAATTGCCCAATGTCCCAAATTCAATAGTGTATAAAACTGAGGTGGAATTTCCTACGTGTGATTCTAAATCTAGTGCTCTCGAACCCGGATAAAAGACCAGAGCTAAGTATGAGATTGGCAATTGGCCGAGTAAAATTTGTTTTCCATAAGATGGGTCTATGTTTATTTATCCTCTAATTTAAACTTAAATGGAGATGACCGGAGATGTAAAATTCATGAAACTGATTCCAAATAGATAGGATAAAACTTGTGTTGGCGATGCTGTGAATGAGTCCTACATTGGAAGTGAAGAAAAAGATCTAAAGGTTTATAAAGGACTTATGTCACTCTATCTAACAGGCTAGTCTTTTGAGCTGGAAGTACAGGTCCTAATAAGTGGTATCAGAAATGGGTCTCAGACGACCTCATGTGGGCTCAAGAGATCCCCTAGGTGAACGGGATGGCCGGCGTTGCTATCTCTTCCAGAGGGCCTCGTTTGAGGGGGGGATTGTTGGGACTGTTATGAACGAGTCCCACATTGAAAGTCTAGAGGGAGATCTAAGGGTTTATAAAGGACTTTGGTCACTCTACCTAACATGATAGTCTTTTGGGTTGGAAGGCCAGGTCCTAATATGAATATGGACTACAACATTTTCACATTCATAAATTTGTATTTCACATTTTACTTTACACATAGCATTTAACTTTAGCATTTGAATATTTTGTACTTGTATCCACTACACAACTATACGTTTTAGCAATTAAGTATGGTTTTCGGCATTCGGAATTTATACACACTAAAATGTGATGTGTGGATCTCTAATTGGTGTAATGAAAACCTTTATACTACTAGTGCAGAAGAGGATCTTCACTCGTTAGCAATGACGGACCGGTTCAATTATATACTTGGGACTTATGAGCTTTCATAGACCTTAGGTCATCTCATTTAACTTATCATCGTCATTAAAACTTTTATCATATATATTCAGTAAAATAAATTGAGTTATTTTCACTCAAAGCAGGAACTCAAGTACTTATATGAAGCATTTGTAGTCAAATTTCAAGGTGATCAATACAAAATGTTTGGATGAAAATCTCATCTGAAATACACACACTCGGGTTTTGGAGATACAAGAAGAGGGATAGGATTAGAGTTTGGGTTGGATCCTATAAAACCAGTTTGATTACTGAATGGTGTGGACCTGATTCATTACTAATTGAGTTGTAAATGTCAACTCAAAATATGGATTGAACCTTTCAGAATCCAATAGTGTTTTTTATTTTTTAAATGAAAAGGTAAGAAATTTATTCACTCAAGGGAGAAAAAAAAACATAAAGGGGGCAATAGTGTTCTTTTAGGTGCAATTGTAACTTAAAAAACCATAGTAACAATGAAAACCCCCTTCTATGGTACAACCTTGGTATTAAATGTCTATCGATTTGTATTGGTTTTCCTATAGTCAACTCAGAACTTCTGGTTGATAAACATTTGGTGTTTCAATGACAAATAATCGTTTCTGAGTTAATTTATAAAAATTGATATAGATTTTAAATGCATAAAAAATATTTTAATTTTTCAAATGAAAGGAATGAAAGAAGAATTAATTTTAGGGACAAAATCAACTTATATTTCTCATATTCAAGAAGAAATAAAAATTCTTCATTTAACTCAACAACTAGAAGACAAAAAGTTTCTTTATCAAAAAGAGTAGTTTGAAAAACGACTTGCTCAAGAATGTTGTTCTAGTCTTCCAAATGCATTCTGAGATTGTAAGGAACACATCGTTTCTTTACCCTACATCAAATATTTTAATGAAAAAAAAATCCCAACAAAATCTCGAGCAGCTCAAATGACGACTGAGCAACACAAGAGTTATGCAAAAAGGAAATCAATGAATTGGAGAAAAAAGGGTTTAGTTAGAAAGAGTAATTCTCTTTAGAGTTGTACTGCTTTATACTTCAATAATGTTGTTGAACGAAAACGTGGTGTATCTCGTTTAGTTATAAACTACAAACTGCTAAACAAAGTTCTTCAATCTATTAGATTTCCTATACCTAATATTCAAGATATTATTCACAAAATCAACAATGCAAAAATCTTTTCAAAATTTGATTTAAAGTCAAGATTTTGGCAAATTCAAATTGATGAAAAAAAAATATAAAACAAGATTCGTAGTTCTCTCTGGACACTATGAATGGAACGTCATGCCTTTTAGCCGCAAGAATGCACGTCTGAGTTTCAATAATCTTGACAGAAATATTTAATCCTTTTAATTCATTTTCTCTAGTATATGTTGATGACATATTGATTTTCTTTGAATCAATAGATCAACACTGGAAACATCTCAATACATTCAAAAGGATTATAATTAAAAATGGTTTAGTCCTAAGCCAACGTAAGATTAAATTATTTCAAACTGAAATAAACTTCGTTGGATTCAAAATAAAAAAAATCAAACTGTTCAACCTATAAATGGAGTAATTTAATTTGCAGATAAATTTCCATATGAAATAAAGAACGTCAAACAACTTCAAAGGTTTTTAGGATGTTTGAATCAAGTTTCAAACTTCTATCAAAACCTTGCCAATGATAGGAAGATTCTTCAAGAAAGATTGAAGAAAAATCCTACAGCTTGGAACAATCAACATAAACGCCATCAAAATAATCAAATATCTTTCATGTCTCAGTCTCGTAGATCCAGAAGCCTCAAAAATTGTTCAAACGGATGCTTCTAAAATTGGATATGGCGAATTATCAATTCAAGTAAATTAAAAGAAGAAAGAACTAGTAGTTAGATTTTATTGCATAACTTGGAATCCAGCTTAATCTAACTATTCAACAATCAGAAAAGGAATTAAAGTAATTGTCATGTGTATTCAAAAGTTTCAATTAGATATTCTTTATAAGAATTATTTTTATTAAGAATCGATTGTAAGTCAACCAAAGAAGTCATTCAAAAAGATGTTAAAAATCTAGCTAATTAACAAATTTTTGTTAGATGGCAAGCTATCTTAAGCGTATAGCGTATTTGATTTTGAGATTCAATTCATCAAAGGTTTTGACAATTCACTTGCTGAATTTTTTTTTTTATCAAAACCACCAATATCGGCCGATATCGGCCATAGATATCGAATATCGACGATATATATCGCCGATATATATCGGATATTGGCTGATATTGTAAATATCGGCCGATACATAGTGTATCGGTTGAGATTGTCACCCTTGGATCTATCATTCTCTTCTTCTCATCTTATTACTCTTACGTATCGGCCGAGATTATCACCCCTGACTCTATCCTTCTCTTCTTCTCATCTTATTACTCTTCCTTGTGCTCAACAAATGGACCACTTCCTTAGGTTGAATTGGGCCTGTTTTAGTGGATTTAAAAATCCAACTCAATACAACAGCCCATGAGCCAACAGTTTAGATAATTTGGACCCATTTGGCACCACATTTTTTCCCTGCGATTTAGGTGCAAATGCAACATTTAATTGGCTTGGTTCTTCATCAAATTTATCTTCAGTTTTCTCAAATGGACTTAGGATATCCACATCACCACAAGTCTTGCAACAAGCAATCCCGTCACACTGGTTAAATTGTAGGAAACGGGCCTTGTAAGAGGACTTTTAAAAGACTAAACACAAAGAATAAAGACTCAATCCAAATGCATAACCATTGGATTTTCATATAACAATTCTAGGGCCTAAAAGACTCCTTGAAAGGCCTTTTTTGGCTGGACAAAAATCTGCATTATGGCATATTTTTTATCATTATCTATGAGTGATAGGATAATATCCTTTAATTTCTAGTCATTATGCGAGAGTTAGTCCCATAGGAGACTTGTGAACTAAGGTTTGATCGCTTGTGATTTAACCTAGAGTAGTTTATGTGTCCTTAGCTACCGTCCTCTATGTTGGAAGGATATGGCTTAGTCTCCCCACTTTGGTGTTCATGGTTAAAAGTCATGAATGATGTGGCTATTTCACCTGCATTAACATAAAAGTGGATAGATTGATACCCAACTATTACACTTATAAGAGAGATCTCTTAGCATCTTGATGAAAGTTAAAGATCGACCTTTTTTAAATAAAATTGAAGAAAGGTCTTGTAGGGGGAGGGGGGTGGTGGTGGTGGTTTAGATCTTGTCTTCTGATCCAATCATGAAGAAATTGTATTAAATTTAAAAATCTTGAGAAGTCTAATTCAATTTGCACACAAGAATTGTACAAAAATCTTTGAATTCTTTGAAAGCAAAAAGTAAAGACTATTTTATTCAAAGAAAACCAAAAACTTTCAAGGGATCACTTAAGGTCTAATCTCACCATGAAGGACTCAAAAACTCACTTCCTAAGTAAATATCATGCAATTCAAACCATTGTTATCCGGTTCAGTTTAAAAACTTCAAAATATGAAAAACCTTATCAAACCGTGTAGAACCGTGGTTTGATTAATTAAACCTGCTACCGTAAGTCAAGGTTCAACCAATTTTGAAATTTTTTTTTTCTTAAATCGATCATTAATTTAGATTACGAAACTTTTACAATTTTTTTTTACATTAACTAACACTGGATCATTGCGTTATTTTTTATATTAATTAGTAATGGGTTGTTAGATGATATTTTAGATTATGAAACTTTTTTTTTTATGATATCATTTGAGGGTGAATATTGGATTTGTTGGATTAGATTACGAGATCATAGATTATGACTCTTTTTTGTTGGAATGAACAATGATATTGGAAAACAATGTTCTTATTTTTCTCTATTAGGTGTTAAAACATAAATGGTAAAACTAGGTGTTTAAAAAACTCTCCGGCCGAAATATTGGCCGATAATTTTATCTCTCCTCCGATATCAGCATTTCTCTCTCCTCCGGTATCGGAACCATGAAAAAACCGCAAAAAACCATGATGAACAGTGAAGAACCGTAAAAAACGGCAAAAAACCATAAAAAACCGTGAAAGCCGTATCGGACGAACCGCAAAAAACCGTTAAAAACCGCAAAAAAACGTGTAAAACCGTGGAAAAACCGTATCGATGTTTTTAAAAAAAAAATAAAAAAATATAAATTTTAAATACCGATATCTATGAATATCGGCCGATATTGTGACTGATATTTCAGACCGAATATCGGCCATATCGGCCGACAATATTTATGTACGGCCGATACATATCGTATCGGCCGATATCGTTTGGAATGAAAATACCGATACATCCCGGCCGATACGATATGTATCGGCCGATATTTCGACCTTTGGGTAAAACATAGTTCTATTTTATATAAAAGTGTGCCTTTACTTTTTTTAATATTGTTGATTATAAAAGTAAAAAGTAATTGTAATTGTCATTACTTACATTTTTCTTTTCATTTTAATAATATTACCGTAGCAATGTTTTTAATAATTAATTTTATATATTTGATAAATTAAATATTTTATAACTATTATGTATGCTAGATTATTCTAAACATTTTTTAACTTAGTTGAAAATTTTGATAAAAATCAAATTTTCACTGCCTAAATTTTGGCTATATTAGCTATGTCAATCAAAAATTGTAAATAAATCCATGACGGTTGGCTTGGCAGTCAAGAACCCACTTGCGATGCGGGACGTCTTAGATTATGAAAAATCGAGGTAATAAATTATTTTTTTTTTACTTGGGTCCGAGATGAACTAAGACCTATGGATAAAAAATAAAGTATTTAGATGGTAGGTTGCCTTAATTAATTTATTTTTTTCAAAAAAGTGCATGACCAAACTTTATTTTGTTAAAAAAATTAGTAATTGAGTTGGGTCGGGTTTATGGATCAAGTAAAAAATTGCCACCCTCATATCCAGGCTTGTTATTGCCAATGTGTGCATCTCATGTGACATTGATTTGCTGGAAAATACTTATGCAGGAATAAGAGTGAGGAATGGCATGTTGGTTTGTTGAAAAGGTCCACAATTGGATAAATAACCTTTCAAAATCAATATTTTAAAAACTGAGCCAAATAGAATAGCCAAAACAAATTAAAACTGTTTGAAATTTCAGAAAGCGAGAAAGAAAAAGAACGGCATTATAGTTTTTTCTATATTCACTCCATCATTAGTCATTTTATTCAAAGATGAAAAACGACAACGGCAAAGTTTCAAAATTTAAAGTCTCAAATCGTTTTCCTGATCTCTCTCAAATAGTAAAAAAAACTTGAATTTTTAGAAATTTATGAAATTATTACGAGAGAGCCATTGAGCTCTTTAATCCCTCATGGGTTTCTACAAAACCATTACGAGAGAGCTATGGAGCTCTTTACTCTTTGTATTTTCTCCCCTTTTTTCTTCTTTCTTTCTTTCTTATTATTATTATAAACATTATTTTTACTTTTCCATTTTCATGCACTAGGCAAGAATGGGTCCCAAGCAATGGAAGACTTGAGGAAAAGAATGAGTTGAGAGGGTATTTATATATCACACCTCTCACCCAAATTTTCCCACAATTCTACCATGAGATTCAAAATTTTACTACAAAAGATGAAATTTAATTTTTGTAAAAAATTTGTCTCCAATTTTAATTTTTTATTTGACAAAGCAGGATTTTGTTACAAGAGAAACAATTTCAAATTTTAATTTTATTATTTTAAGAAATACTACACCAAGTTATCCATGATTAAATAAGTAGATCTAGCTTTGCTAAGTTTTTACACACTTCTAAATTGGTAGAAAAGAAAGTTGGAGATGTCTCTGTAAAATAGTAATACTAAAAATTTACCTTCGTTACTGACAATAAGATTATACATTTTGTTTTCTCAAATATTTTGTTTGCTTATCCATCCATCAACCCTTCCTCTCTCTCTTTCCATTCATGGTGCTTATATATTTAATAAGTAGTTTATTCTCTTAAATGGAATAAAATTCCACAACTCATGATATCATTTTGGCAAATCTAAAGAGAGATTATCTCCCAAATCATAAATCTGGTTGGCTAATCTCATCTAACTACACATGCTTTCTAAAACAAGTGTTTATTGTGTTTTTAATGGATTCTTGTCATAGATGAGAAGGTGAACAAACATTGTTACAAACCTCCATCACCAACTTCCACAGATTATCTAAACTACCCAAGACTTCAAATGAAGGAGCAAGACAAAATTCCAACATCTAAGCTCATTCTTCCTCCTCTATATGGCTACATATAACCCAACCATCCATTGCAGCACCACTAAACAGCAACAGCAGCAGCCAGCTTTCTTTACCTAAGCTTGTTTACAGACCCTTTCCATAGACTTACTATGGCTTCTCATCCATTCTTTACCTTGTTTTCTCTCATCATGTTGTCACTGATTGGCATTCATGTCGCTTTGGGTTCTCGCCATCTTCTGGACATTGAAGTGCCGAAATTAGAAGTTCCCGAGTTGCCCCATTTGCCTGAAGTGCCCATGTTTGAAGTGCCTGGGTTCCCTCATTTTCCTGATGTGCCTAAAGTTGAAGTACCTAAGATTGAGGTGCCTGAGTTACCCCATTTGCCCGAAATTCCTAAGCTGGAAGTGCCCGAAGTGCCCAAGGCTGAAGTGCCAGAGTTACCCCATTTGCCTGAAGTGCCCAAGGTGGAAGTGCCCGAAGTGCCCAAGGTTGAAGTACCAGAGTTGCCCCATTTGCCTGAAGTGCCCAAGGTGGAAGTGCCCGAATTGCCCAAGCCCACATTCCCCACCATCCCTTCTCTTCCTGAATTTCAAGGGCATCCATAGCCTAGCATCTGAATAATATTTCCAAAAATATTCCACCCATGCAACCAATACCCACTGTAGCAGTATTATTATTATTAGTGATAATCCTGGTTAAAACGATGTCTCATTCAGCAATAGGTCCATGTGGATCATTGATCAATTTGTAATGTTGTTTCCTTTTTTTTTCTTTACTTTCTAATACAGCCTTTGAGCTGTGGGTTCTGTTTGTCTTTGTTGGATCCTCCTATGTGTTTTGGTATTTTTTTCTTAATTAAGCATATGATTTCATGATTTAATGTTGTTTTTCTTTTGTTTTCTTTTGGCATTTGTGACCCACAACTCGACTTCCGTACCGGTACGGGGCGAATATTTGACTTGAAAAATAAGTGTCAAAAGAGATTTATCCGCATCTAATTTGAAATTAGTTTCACCTCCGATATATGAGAAGGAATACCCCATGATAATTAAAAAAACAAAAAAGAGTGCCATTCGATGTTCAGCCAAAAACAAATTGCCCAATGCCCCAAATTCAATAGTGTATAAAATTGACGTGGAATTTCCTATGTGTGATACTAAATCTAGTGCTCTCGAACCCGGATAAAAGACCAGAGGCAAGTATGAGATTGGCAATTGGCCGAGTAAAATTTGTTTTCCATAAGATGGGTTTATGTTTATTTATCCTTTAATTTAAACTTAAATGGAGATGACTGGAGATGTAAAGTTCATGAAGCTGGTTCTAAATAGATAGGATAGAACTTGTGTTCGGGCTGCTGCGAATGAGTCCTATACTAGAAATGTAGAGGGAGATCTAAAGGTTTATAAAGGACTTGGGTCACTCCACCTAATAGGCTAATTTTTTGGGCTGGAAGCCCAGGTCCTAACAAATTGTATCAAAGTAAGGTCTCAGACTATCTCATGTGGGCTTAGGAGATCCCCCAGGCCAATGGGATGGCCGGCGTCGCTCTCTCTGCCAGAGGGCCTCGTTCGAGGGGGATTGTTGGGTCATTTGTGAACAAGTCCCATATTGAAAGTGTAGAGAGAGATTTAAAGATTTATAAAAAACTTGAGTTACTCCACCTAACATACTAGTATTTTGGGCTAGAAGCCCATGTCCGAACATAAATATTGACTACAACATTTTCGCATTCATAAATTTGTACTTCGCATTTTACTTTATATATAGCATTTAACTTTAAGAATTTGAATAACTCCTCCTTGTATCCACTGGACAACTATACGTTTTAGCAATTAGTGTGGTTTTCGGCATTCTATCTCTCTACATTCAGTATTTTACCTCAACATTAAACGTTTTAAGTATTTTACCTCAACATTAAACGTTTTAAGTATTTTACGTTCAACTGCACATTTTAGAAGTCAACTGTAGCATTCAACATTTCATACATACATTTAGCATTTCACTTTAACATTCAACATTTAAGTCTAGTGATTAGCATTTTACCTCAACGTTCAGCATTTAAGTATTTAAAAGTTAACTACACCTTCAGCAGTTTACTCTAGCATTTAGCATTTTATTCCTACATTCAATATTTTAAATGTTGAATGCTCAGGTAAAATGTGAATTTAGGGATAAAATGCTGAATTTAGAGTTGACTATTGAAAGGTACAATTGATTGCTGAACACAGTGATAAATTTTGAATATCAAAATTAAATGCTAAATACAAAATAAAATGCAAAATAGGAATTTATAAATACTAAAATGTTGATGTGTGAATCTTTAATTGGTGTAATGAAAACATTAATACTGTCAGTGCATAAGAGGATCCTCACTCGTTAACAATGACGGACCATTCAATTATATACTTGGGACTTATGAGCTTACATATACTTCAGAACATCTCATTTAAATTATCATAATTGTTATCATCGTCATCAAAACTTTTATCATATATATTCAATAAAATAAATTGAGTTATTTTCACTCAAAGCAGGAACTCAAGCACTTATATGAAGCACTTATATTGAGATTTCAAGGTGATCAATACAAAATGTTTGGATGAAAATCTCATTTGAAATACACACAGGCGAGTTTTGATCACCAAATGGAGGTAGTGATCCTATAAAATCAGTTTGATTACTAAATGGTGTGGATCTGATTCATTACTAATTGAGTTGTAAATGTCAAACCTTTCAGAATCCAATAGTGTTTTTTTTTTTTTTTAAATGAAAAGGTAAGAAATTTATTCACTCTAAAGGAAAAAAAAAAAAACATAAAGGGGGCAATAGTGTTTTTTTAGGTGCAATTGTAACTTAAAAAACCATAGTAACAATGAAAACCCCCTTCTATGGTACAACCTTGGTATTAAATGTCTATCGATTTGTATTGGTTTTCCAATAGTCAACTCAGAACTTCTGGTTGATAAACATTCGGTGTTTCAATGACAAATAATCCTTTCAAAGTTAATTTATAAAAATTGATATAGATTTTAAATGCATTAAAAATATTTTAATTTTTCAAATGAAAGGAATGAAAGAAGAATTAATTTTAGGGATTCAATTCTTAAATAAAATAACTTCATTCATCACAACTAATGAAAGAATTATAACAAAAATTGAAGATCGAGAAGTTAAATTCAAATTCATTGAAAAGGAAAGATATGGGGAAGTTGATTCTATTAATTCGCATATATCAACAAAATCAACTTATATTTCTCATGTTCATAAGAAATAAAAATTCTTCATTTAACTCAACAACTAGAAGACAAAAAGTTTCTTCATAAAAAAGAACAATTTGAAAAACAACTTGCTCAAGAATGTTGTCCTAGTCTTCCGAATGCATTCTGAGAGCGTAAGGAACACATTGTTTCTTTACCCTACATCAAATATTTTAACGAAGAAAAAAACCCAATAAAATCTCGAACAGCTCAAATGACGGCTGAGCATCAAGAGTTATGCAAAAAAGAAATCAATGAATTGGAGAAAAAGGGTTTAGTTAGAAAGATTAATTCACTTTAGAGTTGTACTGATTTCTACTTCAATAATGTTGTTGAACGAAAACGTGGTGTACCTCGTTTAGCTATAAATTATAAACCAATAAACAAACTTCTTCAATCTATTAGATTTACTATACCTAATATTCAAAATATTCTTCACAAAATCAACAATGCAAAATGTTTTTCAAAATTTGATTTAGAGTCAAGATTTTTTCAAATTCAAATTGATGAAAAAAATAAATATAAAACAAGATTCGTAGTTCCCTCTCGACATTATGAATGGAACGTCATACCTTTTAGCCGCAAGAATGCACCGTCTGAGTGTCAAATAATCATGACAGAAATATTTAATCCTTTTAATTCATTTTCTTTAGTATATGTTGATGACATATTGATTTTCTCTGAATGAATAGATCAACACTGGAAACATCTCAATACATTCAAAAGGATTATAATTAAAAATGGTTTAGTCCTAAGCCAACGCAAGATTAAATTATTTCAAACTGAAATAAACTTCGCTGGATTCAAAATAAAAAATCAATTGTTCAACCTATAAATAGAGTAATTTAATTTGCAGATAAATTTCTATATGAAATAAAGGACGTCAAACAACTTCAAAGGTTTTTAGGATGTTTGAATCAAGTTTCAAACTTCTATCAAAACCTTGCCAATGATAGGAAGATTCTTCAAGAAAGATTGAAGAAAAATCCTACAGCTTGGAATGATCAACATACCAACGCTGTTAAAATAATCAAATATCTTTCATGTCTCCATCTCGTAGATCCAGAAGCCTCAAAAATTGTTCAAATGGATACTTTTAAAGTTGGATATGGCGAAATATTAATTCAAGTAAATTAAAAGATGAAGAACTAGTAGTTAGATTTTATTCCATAACTTGGAATCCATCTAACTATTCAACAATCAAAAAAGAAATTAAAGTAATTGTCATTTATATTCAAAAGTTTCAATTGGATATTCTTTATAAGAATTTTTTTTATTAAGAATCAATTGTAAGTCAGCCAAAGAAGTCATTCAAAAAGATGTTAAAAATCTAGCTAATAAACAAATTTTTGTTAGATGGCAAGCTATCTTAAGCGTATAGCGTATTTGATTTTGAGATTCAATTCATCAAAGGTTTGGACAATTCCGTTGCTGATTTCGCTTTTTTTTTTTTTTTATCAAAACCATCAATATTGGCTGATATCGGTGATATATATCAAATATCGACAATATATATCGCCGATATATATCGGATATTGGCTGATATTGTAAATGTCGGACGATACATAGTGTATCGGTTGAGATTATCACCCTTGGCTCTATCGTTCTCTTCTTCTCATCTTATTACTCTTACGTATCGGCCAAGATTATGAACCCTGGCTCTATCCTTCTCTTCTTCTCATCTTATTACTCTTCCTTGTACTCAACAAATGGACAACTTCCTTAGATTGAATTGGGCCTGTTTTAGTGGATTTAAAAATCCAACTCAGTACAACAGTCCATGACCCAACAATTTAGACAATTTGGACCCATTTGGCACCACAAATTTTTCCTGCGATTTAGGTGCAAATGCAACATTTAATTGGCTTGGTTCTTCATCAAATTTATCTTCAATTTTCTCAAATGGACTTAGGATATCCACATCACCACAAGTCTTGCAACAAGCAATCCCGTCACACTGGTTAAATTGTAGGAAACGGGCCTTGTAAGAGTACTTTTAAAAGCCTAAGCACAAAGAATAAAGACCCAATCCAAATGCATAACCATTGGATTTTCATTTAACAATTCTAGGGCCTAAAAGACTCCTTGAAAGGTCTTTTTTGGCTGCACAAAAATCTGCATAAAATTTGATAGACTAATTTGATACATTAGTCGTCACACTAAACCATTAAGTTTCCACAAATAGCATTATGGCATGATTTTTATCATTATCTATGAGTGATAGGATAATATCCTTTAATTTCTAGTCACTATGCGAGAGTTAGTCCCATGGGAGACTTGGGAACTAAGGTTTGATTCTATTAATTCTCATATATCAACAAAATCAACTTATATTTCTCATGTTCATAAGAAATAAAAATTCTTCATTTAACTCAACAACTAGAAGACAAAAAGTTTCTTCACAAAAAAGAACAGTTTGAAAAACAACTTGCACAAGAATGTTGTCCTACTCTTCCAAACGCATTATGAGAGCGTAAGGAACACATTGTTTCTTTACCCTACATCAAATATTTTAATGATGAAAAAATCCCAATAAAATCTCGAACAGCTCAAATGACAGCTGAGCATCAAGAGTTATGCAAAAAGGAAATCAATGAATTGGAGAAAAAGGGTTTAGTTAGAAAGAATAATTCTCTTTAGAGTTGTACTGATTTCTACTTCAATAATGTTGTTGAACGAAAACGTGGTGTACCTCGTTTCGCTATAAATTATAAACCAATAAACAAAGTTCTTCAATCTATTAGATTTACTATACCTAATATTCAAAATATTCTTCGCAAACTCAACAATGCAAAAAGTTTTTCAAAATTTGATTTAGAGTCAAGATTTTTTCAAATTCAAATTGATGAAAAAAATAAATATAAAACAAGATTCATAGTTCCCTCTCGGCACTATGAATGGAACTTCATGCCTTTTAGCCGCAAGAATGAACCGTCTGAGTGTCAAATAATCATGACAGAAATATTTAATCCTTTTAATTCATTTTCTTTAGTATATGTTGATGACATATTGATTTTCTCTTAGTGAATAGATCAACACTGGAAACATCTCAATACATTCAAAAGGATTATAATTAAAAATGGTTTACTCCTAAGCCAACGTGAGATTAAATTATTTCAAACTGAAATAAACTTCGTTGGATTCAAAATAAAAAATCAAATTGTTCAACCTATAAATAGAGTAATTTAATTTGCAAATAAATCTCCATATGAAATAAAGGACGTCAAACAACTTCAAAGGCTTTTAGGATGTTTGAATAAGTTTCAAACTTCTATCAAAACCTTGCCAATGATAGGAAGATTCTTAAAGAAAGATTGAAGAAAAATCCTACAGCTTGGAACGATCAACATACCAACGCTGTTAAAATAATCAAACATCTTTCATGTCTCAGTCTCGTAGATCTGAAAGCCTCAAAAATTGTTCAAATGGATGCTTCTAAAGTTGGATATGGTGAAATATCAATTCAAGCAAATTAAAAGAAGAAGAACTAGTAGTTAGATTTTATTCCATAACTTGGAATCCATCTAACTATTCAACAATCAAAAAAGAAATTAAAGTAATTGTCATTTATATTCAAAAGTTTCAATTGGATATTCTTTATAAGAATTTTTTTTATTAAAAATCGATTGTAATTCAACCAAAGAAGTTATTCAAAAAGATGCTAAAAATCTAGCTAATAAACAAATTGTTGTTAGATGGCAAGCTATCTTAAGCATATAGCATATTTGATTTTGAGATTCAATTCATCAATGGTTTGGACAATTCCCTTGCTGATTTCGCTTTTTTTTTTTTTTATCAAAACCACCAATATTGGTTGATATCGGCGATATATATCAAATATCGACGATATATATTGCCGATATATATCGGATATTGGCCGGTATTGTAAATATCGGACGATACATAGTGTATCGGCTGAGATTATCACCCTTGGCTCTATCGTTCTCTTCTTCTCATCTTATTACTCTTACGTATCGGCGGAGATTATCACCCCTGACTCTATCCTTCTCTTCTACTCATCTTATTACTCTTCCTTGTGCTCAACAAATGGACCACTTCCTTAGGTTGAATTGGGCCTGTTTTAGTGGATTTAAAAATCCAACTCAATACAACAGTCCATGAGCCAACAATTTAGACAATTTGGACCCATTTGGCACCACAAATTTTTCCTGCGATTTAGGTGCAAATGCAACATTTAATTGGCTTGGTTCTTCATCAAATTTATCTTCAATTTTCTCAAATGGACTTAGGATATCCACATCACCACAAGTCTTGCAACAAGCAATCCCGTTACACTGGTTAAATTGTAGGAAACGGGCCTTGTAAGAGGACTTTTAAAAGTCTAAACACAAAGAATAAAGACCCAATCCAAATGCATAACCATTGGATTTTCATTTAACAATTCTAGGGCCTAAAAGACTCCTTGAAAGGCCTTTTTTGGCTGCATAAAATTTGATAGACTAATTTGATACATTAGTTGTAACACTTAATAAGTTTCCACAAATAGCATTATGGCATGATTTTTATCAATATCTATGAGTGATAGGATAATATCCTTTAATTTCTAGTCACTATGCGAGAGTTAGTCCCATAGGAGACTTGGGAACTAAGGTTTGATCGCTTGTGATTTAACCTAAGAGAAGTTTATGTGTCCTTAGCTACCCTCCTCTATGTTGGAAGGATATGGCTTAGTCTCACGACTTTGGTGTTCATGGTTAAAAGTCATGAATGATGTGTCTATTTCACCTGCATTGACATAAAAGTGGATAGAATGATACCCAACTATTAAACTTATAAGAGAGATCTCTTAGCATCTTGATGAAGGTTAAGGATCGACCTTTTTTAAATAAAATTGAAGAAAGGTCTTGTAGGGGGAGGGGGGTGGTGGTGGTGGTTTAGATCTCGTCTTCTGATCCAATCATGAAGAAATTGTATTAAATTTAAAAATCTTGAGAAGTCTAGTTCAATTTGCACTCAAGAATTGTAAAAAATCTTTGAATTCTTTGAAAGCCAAAAGTAAAGATTGCTTTATTCAAAGAAAATCAAAAACTTTCAAGGGATCACTTAAGTTCTAATCTCACCATGAAGGAGTCAAAAACTCACTTAGTAGGTAAATATCATGCAATTCAAACCATTGTTATCCAGTTCAGTTTAAAAACTTCAAAACATGAAAAACCTTATCAAACCGTGTAGAACCATGGTTTGATTAATTAAACCTCCTACCATAAGTCAAGGTTCAACCAATTTTGAAATAATTTTTTTCTTAAATCGATCATTAATTTAGATTATGAAACTTTTACAATTTTTTTTTACATTAACTAACATTGAGTCATTGAGTTATTTTTTATATTAATTAGTAATGAGTTGTTAGATGATATTTTAGATTATGAAACTTTTTTTTTTATGATATTATTTGAGGGTGAATATTGGATTTGTTGGATTAGAACTTTTTTGTTGGAATGAACAATGATATTGGAAAAAAGTGTTCTTATTTTTCTCTTTTTGGTGTTAAAATATAAACGGTAAAACATAGTTCTATTTTATATAAAACTGTGCCTTTACTTTTTTTTATATTGTTGATTATAAAAGTAAAAGTAATTGTAATTGTCATTACTTACATTTTTCTTTTCATTTTAATAATATTACCGTAGCAATGTTTTTAATAATTAATTTTATATTTGATAAATTATATATTTTATAACTATTATGTATGCTAGATTATTCTAAACATTTTTTAACTTAGTTGAAAATTTTGATAAAAATCAAAATTTCAATGACTAAATTTTGGCTATATTAGCTATGTCAATCAAAAATTGTAAATAAACACGTGAGGGTTGACTTGGCACTCAAGAACCCACTTGAGATGCGGGAGGTCTTAGCTTTAAGTCACTCTTAACACAAAAGGGTCACTCCCTATAGTGTTGCATGGTGTGAGATGTGGACACCTTGGTCTTCAATTTTTTTTTTTTTTGTAAATAGGTCATATTAGCGAAATCAACCAAATTGAACAAAAATTGTTGAATTTATATTCAAATTTGATCATATTTAGTCGATCATTTTAAAAAAAAAAAATTGTTGAAATTGCTAATATTTACATTTTAGCCCAAACCAAGATCAACAAATTTTAGATTTAGATTGAAATTTATAACCAAGCTCTTTGCTCATCTTTTAGTGTGTCTACGTTAGCTATATTTGAAAAGTATTTTAGAAGCAAAATGATCACTTACACAATAATGCGCAGCGGATTCACCGTTGTTGTCACCTAGAAACACAACTGGCTTACAACTGCGAGCTATTTTGTAAAATAAGAGGATCAAGTTCTAACAGTCGCTTTTATTATATGAATAAGTGACCATCTAGGGGTAGTAGTAGGTCAAGTCAGTTCGAGATAATTATAGATATCTTAGATTTTCTGTCTGACCTAACTTAACTCAAGTTTTTACAGACTGATCTAACTTGATTCAACTACAATTTCATTTTATTCAATCGAGCCTTACTCAAATTTCTATAAAAAATATTTGGAAAAAGGGTAAAAAATGAGAGGACAAAATTATTTTTAATAGAAAATAAAAGAAAAAAGAACTGTCTTTTATTGCCAGGCTATTGGGTTATGAAAAATCGAGGCAATAAATTATTATTTTTTTACTTGGGTCCAAGATGAGCTAAGACCTATGGATAAAAAATAAAGTATTTAGATGATAGGTTGCCTTAATTTACTTATTTTTTTCAAAAAAGTGCACGAGCAAACTTTATTTTGATAAAAAAAATTAGTGATTGAGTTGGGTCGAGTTTACGGATCAAGTAAAAAATTGCCACCCTTATATCCAGCCTTCTAATTGCCAATGTGTGCATCTCATGTGACATTGATTTGCTGGAAAATACTTATGCAGGAATAAGAGTGAGGAATGGTATGTTGGTTTGTTGAAAAGGTCCACAATTGGATAAATAACCTTTCAAAACCAATATTTTAAAAACTGACCCAAATAGTACGTTTCAAATTAGTTGGATTTGAACCAATTTCCAAGATAGTTTAGTAGTTATGGTGGTTTGGTCTGTACTCAATGAAGAGAGAAATGAATACCCAAAACAAATTGAAACTGTTTGAAATTTTATAAAGAGAGAACGAAAAAGAACGCCATTATAGTTTTTTCTGTACTCACTCCATCATTGGTCATTTTATTCATAGATGAAAAACGACAACGGCTGAGTTTCAAAATTTACAGTTTCTGATCGTTTTCCTGGTCTCTCTCTCAAATAGTAAAAAAAACTTGAATTTCGAGAAATTTATGAAATCATTACGAGAGAGCCATTGAGCTCTTTAATCCCTTATCGGTTTCTACAAAACTATTACGAGAGAGCTATGGAGCTCTTTACTCTTTGTATTTTTCTCCCATTTTTTTCTTTCTTTCTTTATTGTTATTATTATAAACATTATTTTTAGTTTTTCATTTTCTTGCACTAGGCAAGAATGTGTCCCAAGCAATGGAAGACTTGAGGAAAAGAATGAGTTGAGAGGGTATTTATATATCACACCTCTCACCCAAATTTTCCTACGATTCTAACATGAGATTCAAAATTTTACTACAAAAGATGAAATTTAATTTTCGTAAAAAATTTGTCTCCAATTTTAATTTTTTAGTTTGACAAAGCAGCATTTTGTTACAAGAGAAACAATTTCAAATTTTAATTTTACTATTTAAAGAAATAGTACACCAAGTTATCTATGATTAAATAAGTAGATCTAGGTTTGCTAAGTTTTTACACACTTCTAAATTGGTAGAAAAGAAAGTTGGAGATGTCTCTGTAAAATAGTAATACTAAAAATTTACCTTCATTACTGACAATAAGATTATACATTTTGTTTTCAAATATTTTGTTTGCTTATCCATCCATCAACCCTTCCTCTCTCTCTTTCCATTCATGGTGCTTATATATTTAATAAGTAGTTTATTCTCTTGAATGGAATAAAAGTCCACAACTCATGATATCATTTTGGCAAATCTAAAGAGAGATTATCTCCCAAATCATAAATCTGGTTGGCTGATCTCATCTAACTACATATGCTTTCTAAAACAAGTGTTTATTGTGTTTTTAATGGATTCTTGTCATAGATGAGAAGGTGAACAAACATTGTTACACACCTCCATCACCAACTTCCACAGATTATCTAAACTACCCAAGACTTCAAATGAAGGAGCAAGACAAAATTCCAACATCTAAGCTCATTCTACCTCCTCTATATATGGCTACATATAACCCAACCATCCATTGCAGCACCACTCAGCAGCAACAGCAGCAACCAGCTTACTTTACCTAAGCTTGTTTACAGAGCCTTTCCATAGACTTACTATGGCTTCTCATCCATTCTTTACCTTGTTTTCTCTCATCATGTTGTCACTGATTGGCATCCATGTCGCTTTGGGTTCTCGCCATCTTCTGGACATTGAAGTGCCGAAATTAGAAGCTCCCGAGTTGCCCCAATTGCCTGAAGTGCCCAAGTTTGAAGTGCCTGGGTTCCCTCATTTTCCTGATGTGCCTAAAGTTGAAGTACCTAAGATTGAGGTGCCTGAGTTACCCCATTTGCCTGAAATTCCTAAGCTGGAAGTGCCCGAAGTGCCCAAGGTTGAAGTGCCAGAGTTACCCCATTTGCCTGAAGTGCCCAAGGTGGAAGTGCCCGAATTGCCCAAGGTTGAAGTACCAGAGTTGCCCCATTTGCCTGAAATGCCCAAGGTGGAAGTGCCCGAATTGCCCAAGCCCACATTCCCCACCATCCCTTCTCTTCCTGAATTTCAAGGGCATCCATAGCCTAGCATCTGAATAATATTTCCAACAATAATCCATCCATTCAACCAATACCCACTGTAGAAGTATTATTATTATTAGTGACAATCCTGGTTAAAACGAGGTCTCATTCAGCAATAGGTCAATCTGGATCATTGATCAATTTGTAATTTTGTTTCCTTTTTCCTTTTTCTTTTTCTTTTCTTTCTAATACAGCCTGTCAGCTGTGGGTTCTGTTTGTCTTAGTTGGATCCTGCGATGTGTATTAGTATTTTTATCTTAATTAAGCATATGATTTCATGAATTAATGTTGTTTTTATTTTGTTTTCTTTTGGCATTTGTGACCCACAACTCGACTTCCGTACTGGTACAAGGCGAATATTTGACTTGAAAAAAAGTGTCAAAAGAGATTTATCCGCATCTACTTTGAAATTAGTTTCACCTCCGATATATGATAAGGAATACCTCATGATAATTAAAAAACAAAAAAGAGTGCCATTCAATGTTCAGACAAAAACAAATTGCCCAATGTCCCAAACTCAATAGTGTATAAAACTGACGTGGAATTTCGTAGGTGTGATTCTAAATCTAGTGCTCTTGTACCCAGGTAAAAGACCAGAGCCAAGTATGAGATTGGCAATTGGCCGAGTAAAATGTGTTTTCCATAAGATGGGTTTATGTTTATTTATCCTCTAATTTAAACTTAAATGGAGATGATTGGAAATGTAAAATTCATGAAACTGATTCTAAATAGATAGGATAAAATTTGTGTTGGGGCTGCTGCGAACGAGTCCCATATAGGAAGTGTAGAGGGAGATCTAAAGGTTTATAAAGGACTTGGGTCACTCTACCTAACAGGCTAGTCTTTTGGGCTGAAAGCCCAGGTCCTAACAAATTGTATCAGAGTAAGGTCTCAGACTATCTCATGTGGGCTTAGGAGATCCCCCAGGCCAATGGGATGGCCGGCGTCGCTATCTCTGCCAGAGGGCCTTGTTCGAGGGGGATTGTTGGGACATTTGTGAACAAGTCCCATATTGAAAGTGTAGAGAGAGATTTAAAGATTTATAAAAAACTTGAGTCACTCCACCTAACATACTAGTATTTTGGGCTAGAAGCCCAAGTCCTAACATGAATATGGACTACAACATTTTCGCATTCATAAATTTGTATTTCGCATTTTACTTTATACATAGCGTTTTAACTTTAAGCATTTGAATATCTCATCCTTGTATCCACTAGACAATATACATTTTAGCAATTAAGTGTGGTTTTCGGCATTCTATCTCTAAATTCAATATTTTACCTCAACATTAAACGTTTTAAGTATTTTAAGTATTCTTCCAAAGTTGCTCATCTTGAAAGCTAAGTCACCAAATCATTTGCTTCTGTGTCATTCTCTTGTCCTTCCATTACTAATCCGACTATTTCGGGCTGCAAAACCAAATTCTGAATTCTTGCTGGCCCATTTCCTTCTATCAGTTCCAGATCATAGTCAGATAAGATCTCCAACATCTTCCATTGTAAGCATGTTATACATGCTATGTTGTCATGTGACTTCCTGCTTAAGACATCTGCCACCACATTAGCTTTCATGAATGGTATGAGAGACTGAAATCGTAATTTCCTAGATATTCCATCCATCTCATTTGTCTCATATTCAGATCCTTCTAAGTAAACAAATATTTGAGACTATGGTGATCTGGAAATACATTAAATTGCTCAATATACAAGTAATGCCTCCAAAGTTTTAATGAGAAGACAACAACTTCCAGTTCCAAATCATGAGTTGGATAATTATGCTCGTGTCCCTTTAGTTATCTGGAACCGTAAGTTACTACATTTCCTTCGTGCATTAAAACACAACACAAACCAAATTTAGAAGCATCACAAAACACATTATAACCTCGTCCTTGTTCAGGTACTATCAATACTGGAGGGGTAGTTAATTTCTCCTTCAAATCCTGAAATGCTTTTTTCACAAGCGTCACTCCATTTGAACTTAACGTTCTTCATCGTCAATCGGGTCATTGGTACAACAATCTCGAAAAAGTGAGGGATAAATTTCCTATAGTATCCAGCTAATCCCAAAAAGCTTCTGATTTCAAACACATTCTTGGGGCTTTCCCAATTCTTCACTGTTTCTTCGTTTGCTGGATCTACCAAGATTCCTTCTGTAGACACTACGTGTCCAAGAAATTGTACATGAGTTAACCAAAACTCACACTTGCTCAGTTTAGCATATAGCTAGTGATCTCTAAAGGTCTAAAGAACAATGCGTAGATGACGCTCATGTTCTTCCTCAGACGAAGAATATATCAAAATATCATCTATGAAGACTATCACAAATTCCCTCAGGTACGATCAGAAGACACGATTCATTATATCCATAAACATGGCTGGTGCATTGGTTAACCTAAACGACATCACCAAAAACTCATACAAGCTATACTGCGTTTGAAGGCAGTCTTAGAAATATCATCTTCCCGAATCCGCAACTGATGATATCCCGATCTCAAATCGATTTTAGAGAAACATTTTGATCATCTCAATAAATCAAAGAGATCATCTATCATAGGCAATGGATACTTGTTCTTTATAGTTATCTGATTGAGTCGTCGGTAATCTATGCACATTCTCATTGATTCCATCTTTCTTTTTTCACAAAGAGAGTGGGTGCACCCTAAGGCGAATTACCTGTTGAGAAGCTCATATAACTCTATAGCTAGCTCTCTCTGTGTTCAGCTGGCGCCATCCGGTAAGGTGCCATAGAAATAGAAGATGTTCATGGCTGTAGATCAATAATAAATTCTATCTCTCGGTGTGGAGGTAGCCCAACTGACTGGTCAAGAAACACATCCATAAACTAACACACCACCCGAGGTACATTGGACTCTACGCCACCAACATCTTCCCACCCCATGCCAGCCACCACACTACCAGGATACTCCCTAAGGCCAGAAAATTTAGTTTTCATCCTTTTGTAAGGTATTAACCTCTCTATGAACCCTTCATTGGTTGAAAAGACCCCAAAAATTCTCATTTGGAAACAATCAATCAAAATTTGATAAAGTGACAACCAATCCATGACTAAGATGATGTCAAAATCCGTCATTTCTAAGATCAGAAAGTCATACGACAAATCTACACCGCAAATCCTTAAAATGCATGACTTGCATTTCTTGTTTACTAACGTCTTTTTACCCAAAGCGACACTACTATCAATGGGTTACTTACTTCTACCGGTTGCAAATCTAATTTATCATAGCAAAATCTAGAAATAAAGGTATGTGAAGCACCGGTATTAAAAAGTACTCATGCCAAATAACTGAAAAGGGTTAGTGTACCTTCTATTACCGTATTCTCCATCGGCTCTTCCATTTGAGTCTCAATCGTGTAGACTCTCCCCTGAGTGGTCAGAGGACGTCCATGTCCTCTTCCTTGTCAGTTCTGTGGTGGTCCATTCCTAGGTTCCACTAAGCCTCTAGAGGTTTGTTGAGAACCTCTGCCAAAAGATGATTATGCAACAGATTGAGATAGCCCCGTATTTTGTGAAGGTACAGCTCTGCCAAGATAGGGGCAATTCCTAAATATGTGTCATGTGTAAAGCCCCGCCCTTGCTCACCTTCACAAATCAGAGTATATATATATATATATATATATATATATATATATATATATATATATATATATATATATATATAAATGAGTGAGAGATAGCGGGTCGTCATGATGCGAGTTAAGTCTGAGTTTCCAAAATTCAACCCTTAACTGGCCACCATTATTTGTGCGTGGATTAAATCCACTAAAATATTTCATACGCTCTTATGAATACTTGCGGAATTATTTATATGAATAAAATATTATTCATATGCTTGTCATTATTAGGCAATGAAAGCCAATTATCATATACTTAAAATGAAACTTAAATATTATCAAACCATATCAAATAAATTTAAGTTATTACAATCCAAAATATAGTTCTCCCAATATATCATTGAAAAATATTATTCATATGCTTGTCATTATTAGGCAATGAAAGCCAATTATCATATACTTAAAATGAAACTTAAATATTATCAAACCATATCAAATAAATCTAAGTTATTACAATCCAAAATATAGTTCTCCCAATATATCATTGAAAGTTAAAACTGAATAATTTAAACATAATCTTCCCAAGCTCCTACACTTGTCTCCCTTCCGGTCCTTCGCCCTTTCATTACCATTCCCTATTCCATCATCTATAAGGTAAAAGTAGCGCATTAGTCAACATACCCAATAGGTATTCCAAGTAGGGTTATGGTACACATAGGAGTAATATAAATCAAAAGTAGATACATCATATCATATTTGCAAAATATCTCATAAGTAGTAAAACAATGCATGATGTCCATATCATAATCATGTGTCATGTCATAGGTGTCAATGTCAAATGATCTCTCACCCAATTTCCATCAAATCACATCATAAATAAATATCAATGGTTTCCTTGATAAATTGTCATATCACGGTTTACTTGGCCAATTACATCCGCAGTATTTCATGGGTGCAACCACCAGGTCACTGTATACCCATCCACAAATTGATCGGAATTACTGATGAAGTGTGGACTCCTCCCTCTGCACAGGGTTTCGGGACCTTCCCAGGAGCTCTTTGGCCCAATTACGCAGTACCTATTTCTATCAAACCCGGATAAGGCCAAATCTCAACAGTTCACATAGCTTCATACAAGCTAGTCTCAAGCCCAGGTCATGTCCGGATCGCTCAGAGCTTGGCTTGCTGGTCATATGTATTCCCTCTCATACCATGCATGAGGTAATGTATGCAAGAATGACATTTCATTTCAAAATACATAATATCATTGAAAATCAGTTCATAAACATATACAATTTGTTTAACCAAAGTAATCATCATATTTGGAATAAAAATCAGTATCATATCATATCCCATAGTATTCTCAATAAGGTAGGAATCCTACCAATGTCCAATACACTATCCTTGCTTGTCTTGCGAGGACAACGCTACCGATCGCGTGAAACGAATCACAATCCCTTGCGAACTTCTTTACCTTATCAAATTCAACCGCATATATTAATTTGATTTTCCATTTTAATTTCATCATCCCTTCTATCCTACCAAATAGACAGGAGTATCTGGAAAATAATACAACATACAAATTTTCTAATTCAGTCGACTAAATCACACCTAAATACCATATGTACTTTACCCGCAAACTTTCAGTTGACTGAATCAGGCTGAAAATACAACCAGATACTGTATAAACTTGACCCGTAAACTTTCAGTCTACCGAATCATAGATTCAGTCGGCTGACTTTGGGTCAAATCCTCTGTGTTCTCTGCCAGTACAGATTCAGTTGGCTGACTTTGGATCAGATCATTTGTGTGTTTGGCCAGTATACATTCATTCGACTAAATCAAAGATTCAGTCGGCTGAAATACCAATAAATCATTTAGGTGTTTGGTAAGTATACCTTCAGTCAACTGAATCATAAGATTCAGTCGGCTGAAACACACCAGATCACTTACTTGTTTGGTACGTATACGTTCAGTCAACTGAATCAAAGATTCAGTCGGCTGAAATACCAATAGACCCCATCTGTGTTTAGCCAGTGTACTTTCAGTCGACTGACTCATGAGATTCAATCGACTAACTTTGGGTCAGTTCCTTTTTATCCCTTGCCAGTCCATTTTCAATCGACTGAATCATAGATTCAGTCGCTGAAACACCCAGATATAGATTCAGTCGACTGAAACACCCAGATATCCCTTATGTGTTCGACCAGCACACTTTTAGTCAACTGAATCATAAGATTCAGTCGGCTGAAACACCCAGATATCCTTTGTGTGCTCGACCAACACACTTTTAGTCGATTAAATCCTGAGATTCAGTTGACTGACTCTTTGTCAGTTCTTTGTGTTTGCATATCTTGTACAACCCTTCTCCATAAAATTCATTATTTATCATATCTAAACTTGGATTTCATTTCTCATACTTTAATTAGTAAATTTACTCTACCCACTTTAATTCGCAATTTAAATGAACCAATCCAATATATTTATTCTCTAACAAAAATCCGGGGTGTTACATCATGTCTGCTTGCAGTGATAGTACGTCATTTCCTTTCCTGTTGGGCAAGTCCTGGTTATATGTGTTGGATGGTTACAAAAGTAACACACCAACTGTCGTGTGTCTCCTTGGCTCATCTGTCCTGCTGCAGGTTGGCTTTTCTTAAAGAATGGCTTCTTTTTGTGAACTTGGCCTTTTTATTGGAAGAGGATTTCTGAAAAATTTTGGTACTCATATTGGTGGAGTTTAGGGCTTCCACCTTTGAAGTCCGCTCGATGATGTCCTCCAAGGTGTTGAAAGTCCAACCAGCCACTTGCCGTTGCAAGAACGGTCGAAGTCCATTTTCAAAGTGTTTGATCTTCTCCGCTTCATTCACAGCTATCCAAGGCACATACTACATTAGCTCAATCAATCTTTTGGCGTATTGTGCCACAGTATCAGATCCCTGATGGATGTTAAGAAATTGTTTTTTCTTTGCTTCCTGCGCCGCTTTAGAGTAGTAACGGGCGACGAAAACAGCTGGAAACTCTTCCCAAGTCATTCGCTCATGAACGAACCTGATTCTTTGCCTCCCACCATTTGTAGGCATTTCCCTCCAGCTGATAGGCTGCCAATGTTATTCGCAGATCATCTGCAATGACCAGAGTATTGAGGATCCGGCCAATCTGGGTGATCCAATTCTTTGTCGTACTTGGGTCCTCAATTCTCGAAAAGCACATCGGGTTCAACCATTTGAATTCCTTAAGTGCCATAGTGGCTCTCTCTTCTGAGGTCCTAACAGGAGGATGTCGCATATCCTGTGCAATCCTCTAGAATGCCTCCATTGCTATGCGCACAGCCTCATGGGGTAAATCTTGATTGGCGCGGGGTTGAGGACATGTCTTCCTTTCTCGGCCTCTGGTATTTCCGAATGATGCTGACATTTTCTTGTCATTCACATTCGTAAATATCACAAACAATTCAAAAAAAATTATCAAGACATACCATATGAGTTGTGTAAAACATAAACATGCGTCCAACATACAAATAAACATAACTCAGGTTTTATTCATATACATGAGTTGGTAGGCTTTGTATAACCCTTACTACATCGCGCGCGCGCGCACACACACACACACACACACACACACACACACACATATATATATATATATATATTGATATTTTTACAATTGTTTCTCCTATCACTTCCTCTACATTGCCCTGTATAATCATTTGTAGAGGACTCCACATCAGCATCATAATTGAACAAGATGTTGTCAGGACATGTGGCTGACATATGTCCCAACACTCCACAGGTTAGGCATGGCACTATCCCTGGACCTCCAATATAAGGACAGTTGGTCATGTCCCTTCCATGCCCACAAAATCCACATACTGGGCATATCACGTTAATGGGATAAGGACAGTAGGTGTCATAGTGCCCTTCCTGATTGCATAGCCCGCAAACATACGCCATCATGTCGTCAGCATTGGGGGTGGACGGTGTATATTCGGGCGAGCTTGTTTGCCCTACAGATGATGCTCCTTTATAGCTGAGAATACTCCAACATTTTCATTTTGGACACTGGAGTTGCTGGTGGATGAATCCAGTACTATTGGGCAGCTAGGGGTTCCCTTGTCCCAGATCTCAGTATATTCCTCGTTACTTGACACATCTGAATAACACAATTCATCAATATTATTAGATAATATTAATAATATATACAGTTCTAATCCAAAAATAGGTTCGAAGCATGCATTACCCATCACAATCCTAGAGTTTGAGCCAACGCTCTGATACCAAGCTGTAATGCCCCGACCCGGAGGTGGACCCGGAACGCTACTACATTTTTTTTTTAGTCCTTAATAACTCCTAACTGGGCTGAATCAATAATAATGCCCATAAGTAAATGTCACACATGCTCTTTATATGTGGATTCAAAAATGTACCATATATCTACCCGTTTACAAGTACATATCATACAAACAAATATTTCCATCACAACAGATAATATCATTCATATCAGAGTTACTAGCAATAACATGGCGGTTCATACATGATTACAAACATCATAAGTACCACATGCGATACTTTATACAAAATATGGTTCAAATCTTTCTCTCTTTCAACTACCTAATGGTATTGAGAGGAGAATTGAACAACTTTTCAGGAAGTTCCTTTGGGGAGATAAAGAATCTAAAAGGAAAGTTCATCTTGTGGCTTGGCATAAAGTGGTTAAACCTTAACTGAAAAGAGGGCTGATCATAGTTCCTTTACATTTGAAAAACCAAGCATTATTGTGCAAATGGGCTTGGAGGTTTGGGAAAGAAAGAGGTGCACTTTGGGTGAAAGTACTATCAGCTAGATTTGGTTTTGTGGGGGATAGAGGTTGGTTTCTAGGTGCAAATGTTGAAAATCTTGGATCTGCAGTTATCAAATCTTGGTGGAAAATTGGTTCTGGCTTGGGCCTAGTTGGTAGCTTATTCAGACAAAATTTAAGATTCTCGGTAGGAAAAAAGGAGATAGAACACTTTTCTGGAAAGACCTTTGGATCGATGATCAACCTTTCGCTGAGTTATTCCCAAGATTGTTCAGAATTTCGAGGAATCCTAATGCTATAGATCAGGACGTAGTCAGATGCGAGAATGGTTTAATCTCTTGGAATTTGGATTTCAGAAGGGTATTAAGATCTTTTGAAACAAATAGTCGAGACAAGCTCTTAAGTCTCTTGGGGAATTTCTTTTTTCGCCGCATGAGTCTGATGATTTGATTTGGTCTGGTGATTCCTCTGGTATTTTCTCTGTGGGTGCAATTGTGAATCTTGCTCAAACTCAACTTTTCAATAATGTGAGTATAGCTAAATTAAGCTTGGTTAGTGCTGCACCGCCAAGGGTTCAAATTTTTGTTTGGTGTGTTCTGATGGAAAAAATATTGACAAAGGAAGAATTGAAGAGAAGAGCTTTGCTGCGGGATGAGGACGATCTTAATTGTATTTTGTGTGAATCTTCTTCAGAGAATGTCAATCATCTACTTGTTAATTGTGAAGAGGCCAAAAGTTTAAGGACAAAATTCTTTAACATTCTGGGTATTCTTTGGGTTTTTGCAAATACTTGTGCTCGATCTCTAGGTGCTTGGCACCTTTCGAGGTTGAAACCTAACTGAAATGTTCGTGGAACCTTCTTTCGGCTGTGGTTCTTTGGTCCCTATGGAAGGAAAGAAAAGCAAGACTTTTTTAATGATGTAAATTATCTGAATATGATCTTTTCGACAAAGCAAAATGGACTTGGTTTGTTTGGCTACTGGTGGACCCCATGTTTAGTGGGCTAAAAATCAATGATATGATGTTATCATGGGAGGGTTGTATTATGGTTCAGCGTCAGAAGACAAAGCGTGTTGAGTTATGGGACCCCCCTCAACAGGGTTCTTGGAAATTTTAATATTGATGGTTCCTCTAAGGGGAAACCAGGGCCAGCAGGTATTGATGGAGTGCTCAGAAATCATAAAGATGAGGTGGCTTTAATGTTCAATGAGTCGGTTGGTATCATGGATTCTAATGAAGCAGAAATTCTTAGCATAAGGAGAGCACTTATAATTTAGAAAGGCTTTTGTCAAGGTTATTTGACTATTGAAGGGGATTCGGCTAATGCTTTCAGATGGACTTCGGGATTGAGGCGTCCACCTTGGAGATTGATCAATGCAGTTAGGGAGGTGAGAGTTTTAGCCAAAGAGTTCGGAGTATCGTTCGCTAAAGTCGGAAGGTCAGCTAACGGTGTAGCGGACTATTTCGCTAAATTAGGAGTTGACAATCATTGGACGGGCGTGTTTCTTGTGTGATTATTGCTTATCTTTTATCTTTGATGTTTCTTTTTATTTTCTACCTTCTTGCGGTCTATCTCTTTTAGACCTTATCTCTGTTTTTAAATTTTTTTTTCTCCTCTTTTAATGAATTTCTCTTTGAATGCTCAAAAAAAAAAAAAACCAACAGTCAAAATAAAATGAAATTCCCGTCTATGAGAATCACAAGTAATCGCAACTTATCCATCTTAAGCTTGAAATGAAGGTTCCTCTTCCTCTGCTATATCTCCTGAAATGTGAGTGGTGTGAGCTAACCAGACCAATGAAGAGAACATAGCAATACAGTGCAACAAATATAGTGTTAGACAAATCAACATCATCATCAAAATTGGTTTTTCATGCCAATATATATCAAGTCATCCCTGTTACTACCATTATCCAACGTAACACCTAGGCATTATACTGACTATAAAGCATTAAGTCCCGACACGGTCAAAATGCAGAATCTTTCAAGAACATCTCCTTCAAACCTAGGCCGGTACTGACACACCTGGGCCACCAACTAACACACTTGGGCCGGTAATCGACACACCTGGGCCAATAATAATTCAGCAGTTGAGGGTACGTGGAAGAAATATCAATATCATAAATATTTCATCATCAATAATCACAATATACGATAAACATTGTTAGTATCAATAAGCACTTTTCACAGTAGTGCATCATTTTTAGGCATATGAGTGGGTTCATTAAGTCTGATCCTTGAAACCACTCATTACACTAGATCCTATTAACCTAATTTACTCCTACTGTAATGTTAAGTTTTCTCACCGAAAATGTAGGGTATCGTAGTATCTGTCAAACACAACATAGAAATATAATGAATCATACAGTCAAACAAAATATACAAATATATAAATAATATATCATACATTCATAGTATTTCAAATCATTTTATCATATTTTCCAGAAAATCTCCAAGGGAAATGGATATGAGTCTCCTAAATGGGTTACTATCCATTTGAAATTATAATAATCATCAATATAATAAGGTGTTCAGACCACTACACATATTGTCTTCTGAAAATGACCATGGTGACATATTGAGTTAGGCCTAGAGATATAAGATGCTCAGGCCACTACTCATATATATTGAGTTAGACCTAGAGATATAGGATGCTCAGGCCATTACTCGTATAGCGAGTTAGGCCTAAAGATAACTCAGTACCCGAACCATTCTTTTCTATCGAGCGGGAGAAGTTAATCGCTCAGCTACTGATAATTACCGGGCTGCGTTCCCAGCTGCGTCAGAGATAGAGAGTATCGGCCTGGAAGTGAATACATAACAATAACAATGAAAGGGCTAGTATCACTTTTAATTATCACATTGGTATAAACAACACGTCAAAACATAGGGTCTAGACTTAACATGGAATCCTAACTTAGACTAAGTTTCACAACTAATTCTGAGTTCTTTGGAACTTGCCTCGGAACCAGGTACTGTGGCTTCGGAACTTCTTAGCCATTGCCTAAAATCTGGGTCTTTACAGAGCCTTCGGAACTTGGGTTCAGTCCCACAAAACATGGGGTTCAGTCCTTTGGAACTTCCGAAGTTCAGGTCTCGGAACTTCTAAGCCTGTTTCCGAACAAAAAACAAAGAAAATAGGAAAATCAGCAGGTCTCAGTGTGTCTCAGAACCTGCCGAGGTCTGTTTTAAACTTTCGGACAGTTCGAAACATCCAATCGGGTTTTGGAACATCAGTGTCTAAACAGCAGAGGCAGAAAGAAACATTTGGCCTCTGAGTGCTTCGAAACCCCGAACAGAAGTTCGGAACTTCCGAAGTCTCACCTTCGGAACTGCGGAAGGCCGATTCCCGAAACTTCTGAGGGTAGTTCCGAGAGTTGTCTTCTTTCTTAATCACTTGCAACAAAGCAGTGACGGGACAGTGAACATGAAATACAAATTTGAAAATAGTGGGTTTTCTGAATTCGTTTTTCACATCTCTCTGGTCAAATGTGTCCCTCTAACAGTCTAGTTTAATTTCAAAATGAATTAAGCAATTAACAACAATGAAAACCATCAGATTTTAAGTGGAAAATCAGTAAAACACATGAAAATCCATGATTTCTTTTAAACTTCAAAATTGATTTTGACACTCAAATCTCAACCAAATTTACTTTTGTTTGATCTTACACCAGTTAGAATTTTAAAATAAACACAATGGTTACATTCGCTTTCATTCCTGGATTAAAATTCAGCAGTGGGAAAAACTTCATCTTCAAAGCAATGGTAAAAACTAAGTGAAGAAGAAGCAGCAAAACAAAGATAAAAGAAATGAGATTTCAGCAATGGTTTTGACCTGGGATTGCTAGGTTTAAATAGGCTCTAGGAGGGTAGACCAGTAGGCTTGCCACTGGTTGGAAATCCATTCACGATGCTCTGCAAGCTACGATGGTAGCTTGCATGAGTTGACCCATATGGAGTTGCTTCTCTTCATCACTTGCTACGCATGTGATTTTAAATTTTGAATTTTTGCATTTTGGTACTCTTAAACTTATTTGCAATTAAATTCAGTTTCATTTATTTTTAATATTTAGTTATTAAATGATTTATTTAATTTAATCCATCTTACCCAAAATGTTGGGTTTTAAAAACTATATATACCATAAAATTTTGGAGATTTATATTTTACCAAAATTAATTGATTTAAACAAAATTCATGTTTTAACACTATTTACTTAACTACATTTGTATTTATTTTAAGAGTTTAGAATCTCTATTTTCAAAACTTAAAAACATAAAACATTGAGTTAAAACATAATCTAACAGCCCATATTTTTCTTAAAATTTTCTAATTTCTAAAATTATTTAAAATAATTATTTCTTAGTTTTTTGGGACTTTTAGGTTTAGTTTAATAACATTTTTCTAAAATTTAAAATAAAATAAAGCACTCATAAATGTTAGAATTTGTGATATCCTGACCCATGAGCAAGAGGCCAGGCCCTAGATAGGCTGATCCAAGTGAAACTGGGCTCTGTCGGACGGGCCAGCAGAATGGGCTGGTTGGATCCGACAGCCCAGCAGTGGGTGGGAGTTGTGGAAAGTCCCACATCGGAAGTTGAGGAGTTTGAGAGGGGGTTTTATAAGTAACCTTCCTCCCTCAAACCAGCAAGACGCGTTTTGGACCCAGACTTGGGCCGGGTCCGATCCAAAAACCGTGCGGGCTCGCGCGTGTGCACGTGTGTGAGCATGTGGGCCCAAAACGGACAGTATGTTGCTGGGCCAAGCCCCAAGCCCTTTTTATGGGTCGGGCTGTTACAGAATTTAAATCTTGAAATAAAGAAATTAATTTCACCCAATCAACAATCAAACACTTATTAAGATAATAAAATAATACATTCTAGGGCAAATTACCATTTTGCCCCTCCAACTTAAATGAGTTGGATCAACGAGTTACCGAGCTCTAATTGGGCTGATCTTGGACTTTTTCAAAAAGCCCTAACTGTAATCCTCATGATTAACAGGTCAAAACATGATTTATTAAAATAAATCATATTAATTAAGCTAAATTCAGGTCAGGGTATTACAATTTAACCCAACTTTCCTCAGATACAGTTCAATAGACAATCCGCTTCTAATAAGATTGGTTCAAATACGTGAATTATCGAATCTATTGAATTCTCGAAAATTAAGTTGTTGAAACTTTACTTTCCTCTTAAGTGTTAAACAAATAAAAAATGTTCTTATTTTTATCCATTAGGTGTTAAAATATAAATGGTAAAACATAGTCCTATCTTATATAAAAGTGTGCTTTACCTTTTTTATAATGCTGATTATAAAGTAAAATTAATTGTAATTGTACTTGTCATTACTTACATTTTTCTTTTCATTTTAATAATATTATCGTAGCAATGTTTTTAATAATTAATTTTATATTTTTAAATTATATATTTTATAACTATTATGGATGATAGATTATTCTAAACATTTTTTACCTTAGTTGAAAATTTTGATAAAAATCAAATTTTTACATTGCCTAAATTTTGGCTACTATTTTGGCTATATTAGATATGTCAAACAAAATTTGTAAATAAATCTGTGAGAGTTGGCTTGGCAGTCAAGAGCCTACTTGAGATGCGGGAGATCTTAGGTTCAAGTCACTCTTAACACAAAAGGGTCACTCTCTATAGTGTAACCTGGAGGTTCAAGTCACTCTTAATATAAAAGGGTCACTCCCTATAGTGTTACCTGGTGTGTGTGGATAGGGAGATTTGCATATGCCTAGAGGATTAGTCAAGTACTCTACAAGACCTGGAGACCTTGGTCTTCAAAAAAATTTTGTAAATAGGCCATTTTAACGAAATCAACCAAATTGAACAAAATTTGTTGAATTTCTATTCAAATTTGATCATATTTAGTCGATCATTTTTAAAAAAAAATTGTTGAAATTGCTAATATTTACATTTTAGCCCAAACCAAGATCAATAAATTTTAGATTTAGATTGAAATTTATAACTAACCTCTTTGCTCATCTTTTAGTGTGTCTAAGTTAGATATATTTGAAAAGTTTTTTAGAAGCAAAATGTTCACTTACACAATGATGCGCAGAGGATTCACCTTTGTTGTCCACATAGAAACACATAGAAACAAAATGATCACAGCTGCGAGCTGTTTTGTAAAATAAGAGGTTCACCTCTAACATTTTTTTCTGTTATATGAATAAGTGGTCATCTAGGGGTAGTAGTGGGTCAACTCAGTTCGAGATGTTTTTACAAATTATTATCTAACTTGATTCAACTAGAATTTCATTTTATTCAATCCAGCTTTACTCAATTTTATATAAAAGAAATCTGGAGAAAAGGTAAAAAATCAGAGAACAAAAATATTTTTAATAGAAAATAAAAGATAAAAGGACTGTCTTTGATTGCAGGGCTATTGGGTTATGAAAAATTGAAGTAATAAATTCATTTTTTTTTACTTGGGTCCGAGATGAGCTAAGACCTATAGATAAAAAATAAATTAATTAATGATAGGTCACCTTAATTTTTTTATTTATTTCAAAAAAGTGCATAACCAAACTTTATTTTTTTCAAAAAAATTAGTAATTGAGTTGGGTCCAATGTGTGCATCTCATGCGACATTAACTTGCGGGAAAATACTTATGCACGAATAAGAGTGAGAAATGGTACGTTGGTTTGTTAAAAAGGTCCACAATTGAATAAATAACCTTTCAAAATCAATATTTTAAAAACTGAGCCAAATCAATATTTAAAAAAAAAATCAATATTTTAAAACTGAGTCCAACAGTACGATTCAAATTAGTTGGATTTGAACCAATTTCCAAGACGGTTCAGCAGTTCTGATGATTTGGGCCCTACCGTGTGAAGAGAGAATCGAATACCCAAAACAAATTGAAATTGTTTAAAATTTCAAAAAGAGAGAAAAAGAAAGGAATTGTAATTTTTCTGTACTCACTCCATCATTGGCCATTTTATTCATAGACGAAAAATGACAACGGCTGAGTTGCAAAATTTAAAGTCTGTGACCGTTTTCCTGGTCTCTCTCTCAAATAGTAAAAAAAACTTGAATTTCGAGAAGGTTATAAAATCATTACAACAGAGTCATTGAGCTCTTTACTCTTCATATTTTTCTCCCCTTTTTTTTATTTCTTTCTTTATTGTTATTATTATAAAAATTATTTTTACTTTTCCCTTTCCTTGCACTAGGCAAGGATGGGGTCACAAGCAGTGAAAGACTTGAGGAAAAGAATGGGCTGAGAGGGTATTCATAGATCACAGCTGTCACCCAAATTTTCCTACCATTCCAACATGAGGTTCAAAATTTTACTATAAAAGATGAAATTTAAATTTTGTAAAAAATTTGTCTCCATTTTAAATTTTTTAGTTTGACAAAGCATTTAAAGAAAGAATTGTATTTTGCTAAAAGAGAAACAATTTCAACTTTTAATTTTAATTTTTTAAGAAATGCTACACCAAGTTATCCTTGATTAATAAAGTAGATCTAGCTTTGCTACCTTTTTACACACTTCTAAATTGGTAGAAAAGAAAGTTGGAGATGTCCTTGTAAACTAGTAATACTAAAAATTTACCTTCTTTCCTGACAATATGATTATACATTTTTTTTTTCAAATATTTTGTTTGCTTATCCATCCATCAACCCTTCCTCTCTCTCTTTCCATTCATGGTGCTTATATATTTAATAAGTAGTTTATTCTCTAGAATGGAATAAAAGTCCACAACTCATGATATCATTTTGGCAACTCTCAAGAGAGATTATCTCCCAAATCATAAATCTGGTTGGCAAATCTCATCTAACTATACATTGCTTTCTAAAACAAGTATTTATTGTGTTTTTAATGGATTCTTGTCATAGATGAGAAGGTGAACAAACATTGTTACACACCTCCATCACCAACTTCCACAGATTATCTAAACAACCCAAGACTTCAAACGAAGGAGCAAGACAAAATTCCAACATCTAAGCTCATTCTACCTCCTCTATATATGGCTACAAATAACCCAACCATCCATTGCAGCACCACTCAACAGCAACAGCAGCAACCAGCTTACTTTACCTAAGCTTGTTTACAGAGCCTTTCCATAGACTTACTATGGCTTCTCGTCTATTCTTTACCTTGTTTTCTCTCATCATGTTGTCACTGATTGGCATCCATGTCGCTTTGGGTTCTCGCCATCTTCTGGACATTGAAGTGCCGAAATTAGAAGTTCCCGAGTTGCCCCATTTGCCTGAAGTGCCCAAGTTTGAAGTGCCTGAGTTCCCTCATTTTCCTGATGTGCCTAAGGTTGAAGTACCTAAGATTGAGGTGCCTGAGTTACCCCATTTGCCTGAAATTCCTAAGCTGGAAGTGCCCGAAGTGCCCAAGGTTGAAGTGCCAGAGTTACCCCATTTGCCTGAAGTGCCCAAGGTGGAAGTGCCCGAAGTGCCCAAGGTTGAAGTACCAGAGTTGCCCCATTTGCCTGAAGTGCCCAAGGTGGAAGTGCCCGAATTGCCCAAGCCCACATTCCCCACCATCCCTTCTCTTCCTCAATTTCAAGGGCATCCATAGCCTAGCATCTGAATAATATTACCAACAATAATCCACCCATTCAACCAATACCCACTGCAGCAGTATTATTATTATTAGTGATAATGCTGGTTAAAACGAGGTCTCATTCAGCAATAGGTCAATGTGGATCATTGATCAATTTGTAAATTTGTTTCCTTTTTCCCTTTTTTTTCTTTTCATTCTAATACAGCCTTTCAGCTGTGGGTTTTGTTTGTCTTAGTTGGATCCTCCTATGTGTATTGGTATTTTTATCGTAATTAAGCATATGATTTCATGATTTAATGTTGTTTTTCTTTTGCTTTCTTTTGGCATTTGTGACCCACAACTCGACTTTTGTACTGTTACAGGGCGAATATTTGACTTGAAAAATAAACGTCAAAAGAGATTTATCCGCTTCTACTTTGAAATTAGTTTCACCTCCGATATATGATAAGGAATACCTCATGATAATTAAAAAAGAAACAAGAGTGCCATTCAATGTTCGGCCAAAAACAAATTGCCCAATGTCCCAAATTCAATAGTGTATAAAATTGATGTGGAATTTCCTATGTGTGATTCTAAATCTAGTGCTCTCGAACCCGGATAAAAGACCAGAGCCAAGTATGAGATTGGCAATTGGCCGAGTAAAATTTGTTTTCCATAAGATGAGTTTATGTTTATTTATCCTCTAATTTAAACTTAAATGGAGATGACTGTGTTAGAAACTCAGAAACTGTATTCAATAAAGAGTATTACACAACTATATATAGCCTCTAGCCGACCCTAGGACTATTACACTTCTAATTTAGTCTTAATTCAAATACATCTCGTAATAGAGATTAACCCAAATTAGAATCCTAATTCTAATATATTCAACATTCCCTCTTAAACTCAAGTGGTTCATCACTTTGAGTTTACAATTATTGAACAAAATAAAAAACTAATAACCAGATAAATCAAGTGTCGACTGACGCCATGTAGTTGAGCGGAAGCAAATTAATGGTGAAGATGTGCCGACGAAGCCAACCAAAACTGAATCAATGTTCAACATGCACTGCAAGTTATAAAACCGAAGCCGAACTTACTCCAACTCTCCCTCCTTCCACTTACGGTCCAAAGACGATTGTCAATGCCAATGCCGCCAATACTAATGTCACTTCAAATGTTAATTCCAAAGCCAACAAAAGGCTAAAGTGCGAGAATGCTACAAACTTCAGAGAAAATAAGAAATCAAATCAAGAAATCAAATCCTTCAATATGTGGCTGCAAACAGAGGAGACAAAGTGCTAAACGGCTGCAAAGGGTACCAACGAAATCAAATCTGCCACAAAAGCAAATGCAAAACTGGACTACAAAGGGGGTGGGTCAAAGTCCAGATACAAGAGGATGACAAGAGGAAAACATATGCAAATCAATCGAATGAGATGACGCAAATCAAGAACAATTGAGATCAGAGAAGAAGAAAGAGACCAAGAGAAACAAAAGAAAGAACCAAGGGCATTCTCACAAACTGAACTCAGATATAAGGACAAATTGATCAAAACTTTCTTTTCTTTTTTTTTTTTTTTTTTTTTTTTTTTTTTTGAGCGGAAGCAAAGAAAGACTTGAGAACCAAAGTGACAAAAGCAAGAAAGTGTAGCAAAAAGGCACGGTTACAATGGATCTCAGTAGCCGAGGAAGATACTAGGTACTGTCAAATTTTGATGATGCTAGGAAAATCAATGCGTTTTAGGTTATACCTGAAGTCCTTCAAAGCATCATCTGCATCGTTGTTGATGAAACCAGAAATATGATGATTCCCATCCATTAAATCTGAGATCTATTCGATTTTCCTATGCTCGTCGACAAGTAGATCTGGGTTGCTTAGTCACTGCAAAGGCGAAGAAGGGGCGTTGTTGATGTAGATGTGAATGCGAGATCTGGGTAGACTAGTGCCCATCGGCGTTGACAGAAGAAGAGAGACGAACGGCTGGGTGCAAAGGCGGTAGAAGGTTGCAAGAAAAACCTGATCTGGGCTACAAATCTGTTGCAAAACTGGATCTAAGATCGATGAATCCCGATGAATCTCAAGCGAGAAGGACGAATGGGTAATGCAAGGTGATGCAAAACTGGGTTGGGTTTTCTCAGATTTGCGTGCAGAAACACGGACGCCGACGAATCTTAGATCTGAACAGGGCAAACGTAGGAGGGGCTGCAAACGATGAAACAAACAGGAACTGTGGGAACGAGCCACTGCAAAGAGGATCTCTCCGTTGAACACCAAATAGAGGAAGGCAAGCAAGCTGGGTCCAGATCAGATCTGAGAAGATCTCAGAAGGGCAGATCGAGAGGGACAGATCTGAGACGGGTTGCATGGACAAATATGCACGGAAGGGGTTCAGACTATTCGAACGGGTTCCCCTCCCTCTGCCTGACGAGATTCCCCAGCAGAGGGAGAGAGGAGGAACTCTCGGTCAATTTCTCTCCTATGAAGATCGTGGTTTGGCTGATACCATGTTAGAAACTGAGAAACTGTATTCAATAAAGAGTATTACACAACTATATATAGCCTCTAACCGACCCTAGGGCTATTACACTTCTAATTTAATCTTAACTCAAATTCATCTCTTAATAGAGATTAACCCAAACTAGAATCCTAATTCTAATATATTCAACAGATTTGAGATGTAAAATTCATGAAACTGATTCTAAATAGATAGGATAAAACTTGTGTTGGGGCTGCTGCGAACGAGTCCCATATTGAAAGTGTAGAGGAAGATCTGAAGGTTTATAAAGGACTTGGGTCATTCCATCTAACAGGCTAGTTTTTTGGACTGGAAGCCCAGGTAGTAACAAGTTGTATCAGAGTAAGGTTTCAGGCTATCTCATGTGGGCTTAGGAGATCTCCAAGGCGAATGGGAGGGCCGGCGTTGCTCTGTCTACCAGAGGGCCTCGTTCGAGGGGGCATTGTTGGGACAGTTGTAAACAAGTCATACATTGAAAGTGTAGAGAGAGATTTAAAGATTTATAAAAAAATTAAGTCATTCCACCTAACATACTAGTCTTTTAGGCTAAAAGCCCAGGTCCTAACATGAAAATTGACTACAACATTTTCGCATTCATAAATTTGTATTTCGCATTTTACTTTATACATAGCATTTAACTTTAAGTATTTAAATATCTCATCCTTGTATCCACTAGACAACTATACGTTTTAGCAATTAAGTGTGGTTTTCGGCATTCTATCTCTACATTCAGTATTTTACCTCAACATTAAACGTTTTAAGTATTTTACCTCAACATTAAACGTTTTAAGTATTTTACGTTCAACTGCACATTTTAGCAGTCAACTGTAGCATTCAACATTTCATACATACATTTAGCATTTCACTTTAGCATTCAACATTTAAGTCTAGTGATTAGCATTTTACCTCAACATTCAGCATTTAAGTATTTAACAGTCAACTACACCTTTAGCAGTTTACTCTAGCATTTAGCATTTTATTCCTACATTCAATGCTCAGGTAAAATGTGAATTTAGGGATAAAATGCTGAATTTAGAGTTAGACTATTGAAAGGTACAATTGATTGCTGAATACAGTGATAAAATTTTGAATACTAAAATTAAATGCTACATACAAAATAAAATGCAAAATAGGAATTTTTAAACACTGAAATGTTGATGTGTAACCTTTATACTGCTAGTGCAGAAGAGGATCTTCACTCGTTAGCAATGACGGACCGGTTCAATTATATACTTGAGACTTATGAGCTTTCATAGACCTTAGATCATCTCATTTAAGTTATCATCATTGTTATCATCGTCATCAAAACTTTTATCACATGTATTCAATAAAATAAATTGAGTTATTTTCACTCAAAGCAGGAACTCAAGCACTTATGTGAAGCAATTATATTCAAATTTCAAGCTGATCAATACAAAATGTTTGGATGAAAATCTCATTTGAAATACACACAGTCGAGTTTAGACCACCAAATGGAGGTACTGATCCTATAAAACCAGTTTGATTACTAAATGGTGTGGATCTGATTCATTACTAATTGAGTTGTAAATGTCAACTCAAAATATGGATTGAACCTTTCAGAATCCAATAGTGTCTTTTTATTTTTTAAATGAAAAGGTGAGAAATTTATTCACTCAAAGGAGAAAAAAAAACATAAAGGGGGCAATAGTGTTCTTTTAGGTGCAATTGTAACTTAAAAAACCATAGTAACAATGAAAACCCCCTTCTATGGTACAACCTTGGTGTTAAATGTCTATCGATTTGTATTGGTTTTCCTATAGTCAACTCAGAACTTCTGGTTGATAAACATTTGGTGTTTCAATGACAAATAATCGTTTCTGAGTTAACTTATAAAAATTGATATAGATTTTAAATGCATAAAAAATATTTTAATTTTTCAAATGAAAGGAATGAAAGAAGAATTAATTTTAGGGACTCAATTCTTAAATAAAATAACTTCATTCATCACAACTAATGAAAGAATTATAGCAAAAATTGAAGATCGAGAAGTTAAAATCGAATTCATTGAAAAGAAAAGATATGGGGAAGTTGATTCTATTAATTCTCATATATCAACAAAATCAACTTATATTTCTCATGTTCATAAGAAATAAAAATTCTTCATTTAACTCAACAACTAGAAGACAAAAAGTTTCTTCACAAAAAAGAACAGTTTGAAAAAGAACTTGCTCAAGAATGTTGTCCTAGTCTTCCGAACGCATTATGAGAGCGTAAGGAACACATTGTTTCTTTACCCTACATCAAATATTTTAATGAAGAAAAATTCCCAATAAAATCTCGAACAGCTCAAATGACAGCTGAGCATCAAGAGTTATGCAAAAAGGAAATCAATGAATTGGAGAAAAAGGGTTTAGTTAGAAAGATTAATTCTCTTTAGAGTTGTACTGATTTCTACTTCAATAATGTTGTTGAACGAAAACGTGGTGTACCTCGTTTAGCTATAAATTATAAACCAATAAACAAAGTTCTTCAATCTATTAGATTTACTATACCTTGTTGAAATATATTTAGATTATCCTAATTATAATGTAATTAGGATTCTAGTTTGGGTTTACCTCTAATTAAGAGGTGTATTTGATTTGTGTTTGAGTCTGATTATGATAGCCCTATGGTCGGATAGAGGCTATATATACATGTAATAGTTTAGATATTCAATACAATATTCTCTTTTCTAACATGGCATCAGAGCCAGAATTCGTTCCTATTGAGTGAGGCTCAATAATCACGCCTCTTCTCTCTCCCTCTGCCAGAGATACATCGGCAGAGGGAGGGACGGAGAAACATCTCTTGGACTCTGCACGGCATAGTCATACGAAAGGAGACCTACAGGAGATCTGAGACATAACAGATCTGGGTGTTCTTCGAACATACTTACACCCTTCTTCTTCTCCGATCGGACGTCAGCCCTTCCATCCAGCGGCACCGGAAATCGCCAGAACAGAAACCCTCTTCCATAAACGTACCTGTGAGAGGAGAGACAACCCAGATCCGGCTTTCGCTCATCCCCCGCATCGACATACATCTGGATCTTGCCTGGGTTTCTTCCGATCGTGTTTTTTCAGTCTCTGTTGAATCTTCCCAACGCCAGATCTGGAGCTTGCTTTGGCAACTCTGAAATCCAGCTCCGACATCAATACCCCTCAGATCTGGATCTTAACTACAGATCCAGCCAGCGGTGACGTCCAGATTGGATTGAACAGAAGCGCCGCAGAAACCCAGTTTTTTGGGATTTCTTCACCAGCGGCGCTGTCGCAACAACCCCGCCGGAGTCGACCGAGGCGGCCATCTTCACCCAGCTGTTCCTGCTGTAGTTGCCGATCACAAACTGAGTCCAGATCTGCTCCTCCTCTGGTCTTCTTCTCCTACTTTGCAGCGACAGCCTGCTGCCCTCTGCACAGCCCGGATCTCCGGCGTCCTTTGTCGCCACCTCTGTCTTCCGCTCGAGCAAGCCTAGATCTCAGCCGGACGTGGAGCAGCCGCAGCCGAACCCGAAGCGAAAGGGGATTCCATCGGTTGCAAACCAGATCGGGACATCAGCCAACGGAACCAGATCAGCGCCGGTCCAGCAGCACCCATAGCAGCAGAGCCGGCGGATAGAGGCCGAACCCAGATTTGATTTCTCAGATCTGCACAGAGGAAACGGCCAGATCAGCGCCGGCTGCGCGGCGCACATAGCAGCAGTTCGGGGAAGCCGGACACCGCCGCAGACGCCGGAAACATCCGACAGTTTGACGCCGGAAACATCAGCCGACGCCGAATTCTTTCTCCAGCCCGCCTGGCCCAGTTTGAAACAGGCCCCATTCTTCGAACACATATTCGATCGACGTTGGAAGACGTTGTTTGTCCATCGATCTCAATGAGCTCCCTCCTCCTCCTACGCTTTGAGATGAAGGGATGAGATCTGATAGAGAGATCTTCAAGTTGACTGCTGATTTCAGGATTCAACACAAAAAAAAAAAACAACCTGTCTTATTTTGCATCACCCAGCACAAGAAGCCATTGCAATAACCTGATACTTGCAGATCTGAAGAGTCCATTTACAGTTTTGCAGCCTCAAAGTCGATCGCCATAGCCTCCCTTCTGCCCAAATCTGTTTGCAGTGGGCAAGGAAATATGTTTCTATAAGGGATGCATTGACGTTTGGAATTCAGCAATCCACATGAACGCCTCTGTGACAGCAAAGGAAATTAGATCTGAAAGCCATATCTGACGTTATAGATTGGCTCATCTTCAAATCTTGCACAGATTTGCAGCAACACTTACAGAGCAACGATGTTGCTATACCAGTTTGCATATCCTCAGATCTGATTGCATATTTGCCTCCACTGTTCTTAGTTCAAAGAAAACTGAGATCCATGTCCGTCGTCCAGTCGTGCAACAGTTTTACAGTTTCATCTCATATCTGAACCTCTTCTTCCCACAGCCAGAGATGGGCAGTCAAGATCCAAATCAGAGATGTGCAGGTCTTTGGGAGTTCAAGTTCTGATTGATGACAATCCTCGATATGCCACTGAATGTGTAGAAGCAACTATCTAAGTTTGGAAGAGCTCTTATCTCACTGGACATGTTTTAATCTCTGTCAGCCCTGCAGCTCTTCAGATCTCATGGCCTATCCCTCTCCGTCACGTTATCATGCAACTTGGATGTGGAGCTTCTCAGCCTCATGTCAAATGTGAATCGTCTGTTTAGTTTTGATATTTCTTCTGGCCACAATCTACGAGATGTGTGCTAAGAAGAAAGGGGGAGAACTGAAGAAAGGGGCACAAATTTCCTTTCTCCTCCTACTCAGCTGCCTTTCGAGCAGCCTTGTTTTGTTGTTTCTCCAATATGAGACGACCTCTTTAGCTGAAGAAAGGGACGCAATTTGCCCTTCGTTCGAGCACGCTTTGTTTTGTCGTTTCTTGAAAATGAGACGGCATGTTTTGGACACATGTCCATTTATTGTGGAATTCATCCACTTATTTATTTGGAGGACTCTGATTCGTCCCCCCATTTGCTGGCCTTTTAAGGCTTCAGCCCTCATTTGGTGGCCTTTCATGGTTACAGCCCCATTTGCTGGCCTTTTAAGGCTTCAGCCCTCATTTGCTGGCCTTTCATGGTTACAGCCCCATTTGCTGGCCTTTTAAGGCTTCAGCCCTCATTTGCTGGCCTTTCACGGTTACAGCCCCATTTGCTGGCCTTTTAAGGCTTCAGCCCTCATTTGCTGGCCCTTCATGGCTTCAGCCCTCATTTGCTGGCCTTTCATGGCTTCAGCCCACATTTGCTGGCCTTTATGGCTACAACTATTGTTCGCTGGCCTTTCCGATCTGATTGATCGATGTAATGGCTTCAACCCCTTGTTTTTCAGGTCATTCGTCGCCTGCATTTATCGCATATTGCGATCACTATTTTTGCCGAATAACTGTCTTTCGGCCACTGCCGTTGTCCGAGCCACTTTCTCTATTTCAGGCCGCCATCTGTGTTCGTCGCCTGTCATTTTGCAGCCAATCAACGCTGCCACATAAACACATATTTGCAGCCTCTCAATGCTGCCACTTCAACAAGTTTTGCAGCCAATCAGTGTGCTGCTTCAACAAATCTTCGTGGACAGTTTGTGTGCCACTTTTGCAGTTTGTCTGCCGTTTCTTCACGTTCCAAGCTTCGCGTTCATCCACGCTTCAGCTTGCGGGGGAGTGTTGAAATATATTTAGATTATCCTAATTATAATGTAATTAGGATTCTAGTTTGGGTTTACCTCTAATTAAGAGGTGTACTTGATTTGTGTTTGAGTCTGATTATGATAGCCCTATGGTCGGATAGAGGCTATATATACATGTAATAGTTTAGATATTCAATACAATATTCTCTTTCCTAACATACCTAATATTCAAAATATTCTTCACAAAATCAACAATGCAAAATGCTTTTCAAAATTTGATTTAGAGTCAAGATTTTTTCAAATTCAAATTGATGAAAAAAATAAAATATAAAACAAGATTCGTAGTTCCCTCTCGACACTATGAATGGAACGTCATGCCTTTTAGCAGCAAGAATGCACCGTCTGAGTGTCAAATAATCATGACAGAAATATTTAATCCTTTTAATTCATTTTCTTTAGTATATGTTGATGACATATTGATTTTCTCTTAATGAATAGATCAACACTGGAAACATCTCAATACATTCAAAAGGATTATAATTAAAAATGGTTTAGTCCTAAGCCAACGTAAGATTGAATTATTTTAAACTGAAATAAACTTCGCTGGATTCAAAATAAAAAATCAAATTGTTCAACCTATAAATAGAGTAATTTAATTTGCAGATAAATTTCTATATGAAATAAAGGACGTCAAACAACTTCAAAGGTTTTTAGGATGTTTGAATCAAGTTTCAAACTTCTATCAAAACCTTGCCAATGATAGGAAGATTCTTCAAGAAAGATTGAAGAAAAATCCTACAGCTTGGAACGATCAACGTACCAACGTTGTTAAAATAATCAAATATCTTTGATGTCTCAATCTCGTAGATCCAGAAGCCTCAAAAATTGTTCAAATGGATGCTTTTAAAGTTGGATATGGCGAAATATTAATTCAAGTAAATTAAAAGATGAAGAACTAGTAGTTAGATTTTATTCCATAACTTGGAATCCATCTAACTATTCAACAATCAAAAAAGAAATTAGAGTAATTGTCATTTATATTCAAAAGTTTCAATTGGATATTCTTTATAAGAATTTTTTTTTATTAAGAATCGATTGCAAGTCAGCCAAAGAAGTCATTCAAAAAGATGTTAAAAATCTAGCTAATAAACAAATTTTTGTTAGATGGCAAGCTATCTTAAGCGTATAGCATATTTGATTTTGAGATTCAATTCATCAAAGGTTTGGACAATTCCCTTGCTGATTTCGCCTTTTTTTTTTTTTTTATCAAAACCATCAATATTGGCTGATATCGTCGATATATATCAAATATCGACGATATATATCGGATATTGGCTGATATTGTAAATATCGGATGATACTTAGTGTATCGGGTGAGATTATCACCCTTGGCTCTATCGTTCTCTTCTTCTCATCTTATTACTCTTACGTATCAGCCGAGATTATCACCCCTGGCTCTATCCTTCTCTTCTTCTCATCTTATTACTCTTCCTTGTGCTCAACAAATGGACCACTTCCTTAGGTTGAATTAGGCCTGTTTTAGTGGATTTAAAAATCCAACTCAATACAACCGTCCATGAGCCAACAATTTAGACAATTTGGACCCATTTGGCATCACAAATTTTTCCTGCGATTAGGTGCAAATGCAACATTTAATTGGCTTGGTTCTTCATCAAATTTATCTTCAATTTTCTCAAATGGACTTAGGATATCCACATCACCACAAGTCTTGCAACAAGCAATCCCGTCACACTGGTTAAATTGTAGGAAACGGGCCTTGTAAGAGGACTTTTAAAAGTCTAGACACAAAGAAAAAAGACCCAATCCAAATGCATAACATTGGATTTTCATTTAACAATTCTAGGGCCTAAAAGACTCCTTGAAAGGCCTTTTTTGGCTGCACAAATATCTGCATAAAATTTGATAGACTAATTTGATACATTAGTTGTAACACTTAATAAGTTTCCACAAATAGCATTATGGCATGATTTTTATCATTATCTATGAGTGATAGGATAATATCCTTTAATTTATAGTCACTATGCGAGAGTTAGTCCCATAAGAGACTTGGGAACTAAGGTTTGATCGCTTGTGATTTAACCTAAGAGTAGTTTATGTGTCCTTAGCTACCCTCCTCTATGTTGGAAGTATATGGCTTAGTCTCACCACTTTGGTGTCCATGGTTAAAAGTCATGAATGATGTGCCTATTTCACCTGCATTGACATAAAAGTGGATAGAATGATACCCAACTATTAAACTTATAAGAGAGATCTCTTAGCATCTTGATGAAGGTTAAGGATCAACCTTTTTTAAATAAAATTGAAGAAAGGTCTTGTAGGGTGGGGGTGGGGGGGGGTGGGGGGGGGTGGGGGGGGGGAGGTTTAGATCTCGTCTTCTGATCCAATCATGAAGAAATTGTATTAAATTTAAAAATCTTGAGAAGTCTAATTCAATTTGCACTCAAGAATTGTACAAAAATCTTTGAATTCTTTGAAAGCCAGAAGTAAAGATTGTTCTATTCAAAGAAAACCAAAAACTTTCAAGGGATCACTTAAGTTCTAATCTCACCATGAAGGACTCAAAAACTCACTTAGTAAGTAAATATCATGCAATTCAAACAATTGTTATCCAGTTCACTTTAAAAACTTCAAAACATGAAAAACCTTATCAAACCATGTAGAACCATGGTTTGATTAATTAAACCTCCTACCGTAAGTCAAGGTTCAACCAATTTTGAAATAATTTTTTTCTTAAATCGATCATTAATTTAGATTACAAAACTTTTACAATTTTTTTTGACATTAACTAACATTGAGTCATTGAGTTATTTTTTATATTAATTAGTAATGGGTTGTTAGATGATATTTTAGATTATGAAACTTTTTTTTTATGATATTATTTGAGGGTGAATATTGGATTTGTTGGATTAGATTATGAGATCATAGATTATGAAACTTTTTTGTTGGAATGAACAATGATATTGGGAAAAAGTGTTCTTATTTTCCTCTTTTTGGTGTTAAAATATAAATGATAAAAAATAAAGTATTTAGATGATAGGTTACCTTAATTTACTTATTTTTTTCAAAAAAGTGCATGAGCAAACTTTATTTTGACAAAAAAAATTAGTAATTGAGTTGGGTCGAGTTTATGGATCAAGTAAAAAATTGCCACCCTTATATCCAGCCTTCTTATTGCCAATGTGTGCATCTCATGTGACATTGATTTGCTGGAAAATCAGTAAAACACATGAAAATCCATGATTTATTTTAAACTTCAAAATTGATTTTGACACTCAAATCTCAACCAAATTTACTTTTGTTTGATCTTACACCAGTTAGAATTTTAAAATAAACACAATGGTTACATTCGCTTTCGTTCCTAGATTAAAATTCAGCAGTGGGAAAAACTTCATCTTCAAAGCAACGGTAAAAACTAAGTGAAGAAGAAGCAGCAAAACAGAAATAAAAGAAATGAGATTTCAGCAATGGTTTTGACCTGGGATTGCTAGGTTTAAATAGGCTCTAGGAGGGTAGACCAGTAGGCTTGCCACTGGTTGGAAATCCATTCACGATGCTCTACAAGCTACGATGGTAGCTTGCATGAGTCGACCCACACGGAGCTGCTTCTCTTCATCACTTGCTACCCAGGTGATTTTAAATTTGGAATTTTTGCATTTTGGTACTCTTAAACTTATTTGCAATTAAATCCAGTTTCATTTATTTTTAATATTTAGTTATTAAATGATTTATTTAATTTAATCCATCTTACCCAAAATGTTGGGTTTTAAAAACTATATATACCATAAAATTTTGGAGATTTATATTTAAACCAAATTAATTGATTTAAACAAAATTCATGTTTTAACAGTATTTACTTAACTACATTTGTATTTATTTTAAGAGTTTAGAGTCTGTATTTTCAAAACTTAAAAACATAAAACAATGATTTAAAACATAATCTAACAAACCATATTTTTCTTAAAATTTTCTAATTTCTAAAATTATTTAAAATAATTATTTCTTAGTTTTTTGGGACTTTTAGGTTTAGTTAAATAACATTTTTCTGAAATTTAAAATAAAATAAAACACTCATAAATGTTAGAATTTAAATCTTGAAATAGAGAAATTAATTTCACTCAATCAACAATCAAACACTTATTAAGATAATAAAATAATACATTCTAGGGCAAATTACCATTTTGCCCCTCCAACTTAAATGAGTTGGATCAACGAGTTATCGAGCTCCAATTGGGCTGATCTTGGACTTTTTCATAAAGCCCTAACTGTAATCCTCATGATTAACAGGTCAAAACATGATTTATTAAAATAAATCATATTAATTAAGCTAAATTCGGGTCAGGGTATTACAATTTAACCTAACTTTCCTCAGATACAGTTCAGTAGACAATCCGCTTCTAATAAGATTGGTTCAGATACGTGAATTATCGAATCTATTGAATTCTTGAAAATTAAGTTGTTGAAACCTTACTTTCCTCTTAAGTGTTAAATAAATAAAAAATGTTCTTATTTTTCTCCATTAGGTGTTAAAATATAAATGGTAAAACATAGTCCTATCTTATATAAAAGTGTGCTTTACTTTTTTTATAATGTTGATTATAAAGTAAAATTAATTGTAATTGTACTTGTCATTACTTACATTTTTCTTTTCATTTTAATAATATTATCGTAGCAATGTTTTTAATAATTAATTTTATATTTTTAAATTATATATTTTATAACTATTATGGATGATAGATTATTCTAAACATTTTTTACCTTAGTTGAAAATTTTGATAAAAATCAAATTTTTACATTGCCTAAATTTTGGCTACTATTTTGGCTATATTAGATATGTCAAACAAAATTTGTAAATAAATCCGTGAGAGTTGGCTTGGCAGTCAAGAGCCTACTTGAGATGCGGGAGATCTTAGGTTCAAGTTACACTTAACACAAAAGGGTCACTCTCTATAGTGTAACCTGGAGGTTCAAGTCACTCTTAATATAAAAGGATCACTCCCTATAGTGTTACCTGGTGTGTGTGGATAGGGAGATTTGCATATGCCTAGAGGATTAGTCAAGTACTCTACAAGACCTGGAGACCTTGGTCTTCAAAAAAAAATTTGTAAATAGGCCATTTTAACTGAAATCAACCAAATTGAACAAAATTTGTTGAATTTCTATTCAAATTTGATCATATTTAGTCGATCATTTTTAAAAAAAAATGTTGAAATTGCTAATATTTACATTTTAGCCCAAACCAAGATCAATAAATTTTAGATTTAGATTGAAATTTATAACTAACCTCTTTGCTCATCTTTTAGTGTGTCTAAGTTAGATATATTTGAAAAGTTTTTTAGAAGCAAAATGTTCACTTACACAATGATGCGCAGAGGATTCACCTTTGTTGTCCACATAGAAACACATAGAAACAAAATGATCACAGCTGCGAGCTGTTTTGTAAAATAAGAGGTTCACTTCTAACATTTTTTTCTGTTATATGAATAAGTGGTCATCTAGGGGTAGTAGTGGGTCAACTCAGTTCGAGATGTTTTTACAAATTATTATCTAACTTGATTCAACTAGAATTTCATTTTATTCAATCCAGCTTTACTCAATTTTATATAAAAGAAATCTGGAGAAAAGGTAAAAAATCAGAGAACAAAAATATTTTTAATAGAAAATAAAAGATAAAAGGACTGTCTTTGATTGCAGGGCTATTGGGTTATGAAAAATTGAAGTAATAAATTCATTTTTTTTTACTTGGGTCCGAGATGAGCTAAGACCTATAGATAAAAAATAAATTAATTAATGATAGGTCACCTTAATTTTTTTATTTATTTCAAAAAAGTGCATAACCAAACTTTATTTTTTTCAAAAAAATTAGTAATTGAGTTGGGTCCAATGTGTGCATCTCATGCGACATTAACTTGCGGGAAAATACTTATGCACGAATAAGAGTGAGAAATGGTACGTTGGTTTCTTAAAAAGGTCCACAATTGAATAAATAACCTTTCAAAATCAATATTTTAAAAACTGAGCCAAATCAATATTTTAAAAAAAATCAATATTTTAAAAACTGAGTCAAATAGTACGATTCAAATTAGTTGGATTTGAACAAATTTCTTGCAAATTAGTTGGATTTGATCCAATTTCCAAGACAATTCAGCAGTTATGATGGTTTGGTATCTGCCGCGTGAAGAGAGAATCGAATACCCAAAACAAATTGAAATGGTTTGAAATTTCAAAACAAATTGAAATGGTTTGAAATTTCAGAAAGAGAGAGAAAAAGAAAGGAATTGTAATTTTTCTGTACTCCATCATTGGCCATTTTATTCATAGACGAAAAATGACAACGGCAGAGTTGCAAAATTTAAAGTCTGTGACCGTTTTCCTGTTCTCTCTCAAATAGTAAAAAAAACTTGAATTTCGAGAAGGTTATAAAATCATTACGAGAGAGCCATTGAGCTCTTTACCCTTGGTATTTTTCTCCCCTTTTTCTTATTTCTTTCTTTATTGTTATTATTATAAAAATTATTTTTACTTTTCCCTTTCCTTGCACTAGGCAAGAATGGGGTCACAAGCAGTGAAAGACTTGAGGAAAAGAATGGGTTGAGAGGGCATTTATAGATCACAGCTCTCACCCAAATTTTCCTACTGAGGTTCAAAATTTTACTAAAAGAGATGAAATTTAAATTTTGTAAGAAATTTAAATTTTGTAAAAAATTTGTCTCCATTTTTTATTTTTTAGTTTGACAAAGCATTTAAAGAACTAAAGGAGAAACAATTTCAATTTTTAATTTTAATTTTTTAAGAAATACTACACCAAGTTATCCATGATTAATAAAGTAGATCTGGCTTTGCTACCTTTTTACACACTTCTAAATTGGTAGAAAAGAAAGTTGGAGATGTCTTTGTAAAATAGTAATACTAAAAATTTACCTTCATTACTGACAATAAGATTATACATTTTTTTTTTCAAATATTTTGTTTGCTTATCCATCCATCAACCCTTCCTCTCTCTCTTTCCATTCATGGTGCTTATATATTTAATAAGTAGTTTATTCTCTTGAATGGAATAAAAGTCCACAACTCATGATGTCATTTTGGCAAATCTCAAGGGAGATTATCTCCCAAATCATAAATCTGGTTGGCTAATCTCATCTAACTATACATTGCTTTCTAAAACAAGTATTTATTGTGTTTTTAATGGATTCTTGTCATAGATGAGAAGGTGAACAAACATTGTTACACACCTCGATCACCAACTTCCACAGATTATCTAAACTACCCAAGACTTCAAATGAAGGAGCAAGACAAAATTCCAACATCTAAGCTCATTCTACCTCCTCTATATATGGCTACATATAACCCAACCATCCATTGCAGCACCACTCAACAGCAACAGCAGCAACCAGCTTACTTTACCTAAGCTTGTTTACAGACCCTTTCCATAGACTTACTATGGCTTCTCATCCATTCTTTACCTTGTTTTCTCTCATCATGTTGTCACTGATTGGCATTCATGTCGCTTTGGGTTCTCGCCATCTTCTGGACATTGAAGTGCCGAAATTAGAAGTTCCCGAGTTGCCCCATTTGCCTGAAGTGCCCAAGTTTGAAGTGCCTGAGTTCCCTCATTTTCCTGATGTGCCTAAGGTTGAAGTACCTAAGATAGAGGTGCCTGAGTTACCCCATTTGCCTGAAATTCCTAAGCTGGAAGTGCCCGAAGTGCCCAAGGTTGAAGTGCCAGAGTTACCCCATTTGCCTGAAGTGCCCATGGTGGAAGTGCCCGAAGTGCCCAAGGTTGAAGTACCAGAGTTGCCCCATTTGCCTGAAGTGCCCAAGGTGGAAGTGCCCGAATTGCCCAAGCCCACATTCCCCACCATCCCTTCTCTTCCTCAATTTCAAGGGCATCCATAGCCTAGCATCTGAATAATATTACCAACAATAATCCACCCATTCAACCAATACCCACTGAAGCAGTATTATTATTATTAGTGATAATGCTGGTTAAAACGAGGTCTCATTCAGCAATAGGTCAATGTGGATCATTGATCAATTTGTAAATTTGTTTCCTTTTTCCCTTTTTTTTCTTTTCATTCTAATACAGCCTTTCAGCTGTGGGTTTTGTTTGTCTTAGTTGGATCCTCCTATGTGTATTGGTATTTTTATCGTAATTAAGCATATGATTTCATGATTTAATGTTGTTTTTCTTTTGTTTTCTTTTGGCATTTGTGACCCACAACTCGACTTCTGTACCGGTACAGGTCGAATATTTGACTTGAAAAATGAGTGTCAAAAGAGATTTATCCGCATCTAGTTTGAAATTAGTTTCACCTCTAATATATGATAAGGAATACCTCATGATAATTAAAAAACAAAAAAGAGTGTCATTCAATGTTCGGCCAAAAACAAATTGCCCAATATCCCAAATTCAATAGTGTATAAAATTACGTGGAATTTCCTATGTGTAATTCTAAATCTAGTGCTCTCGAACCCGGATAAAAGACCAGAGCCAAGTATGAGATTGGCAATTGGCCGAGTACAATTTGTTTTCCATAAGATGGGTTTATGTTTATTTATCCTCTAATTTAAACTTAAATGGAGATGACTGTGTTAGAAACTGAGAAACTGTATTCAATAAAAAGTATTACACAACTATATATAGCCTCTAACCAACCCTAGAGCTATTACACTTCTAATTTAGTCTTAACTCAAATACATCTCGTAATAGAGATTAACCCAAATTAGAATCCTAATTCTAATATATTCAACATTCCCTCTTAAACTCAAGTGGTTCATCACTTTGAGTTTACAATTATTGAACAAAATAAAAAACTAATAACCAGATAAATCAAGTGTCGACTGACGCCATCTAGTTGAGCGGAAGCAAATTAATGGTGAAGATGTGCCGACGAAGCCAACCAAAACTGAATCAATGTTCAACGTGCACTGCAAGTTATAAAACCGAAGCCGAACTTACTCCAACTCTCCCTCCTTCCACTTACGGTCCAAAGACGATTGTCAATGCCAATGCCGCCAATACTAATGTCACTTCAAATGTTAATTCCAAAGCCAACAAAAGGCTAAAGTGCGAGAATGCTACAAACTTCAGAGAAAACAAGAAATCAAATCAAGAAACCAAATCCTCCAATATGTGGCTGCAAACGGAGGAGACAAAGTGCTAAACGGCTGTAAAGGGTACCAACGAAATCAAATCTGCCACAAAAGCAGATGCAAAATTGGACTACAAAAGGGGTGGGTCAAAGTCCATATACAAGAGGACGACAAGAGGAAAACAAATGCAAATCAATCGAATGAGATGATGCAAATCAAGATCAATCGAGATCGGAGAAGAAGAAAGAGACCAAGAGAAACAAAAGAAAGAACCAAGGGCATCCTCACAAACTGAACTCAGATATAGGGACAAACTGATCAAAACTTTCTTTTTTTTATTTTATTTTATTTTATTTTATTTGAGCGGAAGCAAAGAATGACTTGAGAACCAAAGTGACAAAAGCAGGCAACTGTAGCAAAAAGGCACGGTTACAATGGATCTCAGTAGCAGAGGAAGCTACTTGGTGCTGTCAAATTTTGATGATGCTAGGAAAATCAATGCGTTTTAGGTTATACCAGAAGACCTTCAAATCATCATCTGCATTGTTAGCATTGATTTTCCTAAAGTCCTTCAAAGCATCATCTGCATTGTTGTTGATGAAACCAGAAATATGATGATTCCCATCCATTATCCATGATTCTCGTAGCTTTTGAAATCCTAGCTGATGCACATACAACGATTGTATACAATGGGCTTTTTGTAAGTGATCCAAGATGTTTAGGAGTCTAGCATAGTGCAGACTGAGAGGTGGAAGGTAAGAGCGATGATAGTTGCTAAAAACGAATCTGGAGCAAAAGTGGTGGCCAATCGGGTACTCTCAGAAGAACGGATCAGAGAAATTTGGTGGACATTGAGGCTGTAGAGCAGTAACAAATCTGATCTGCGTGGATTTGGAAATCAAGTGGAGAAAAGATTTGGGTGGCTGCGGCGTAGAGATGCAGTCAGATCTAGGACAATGGACAAGAGGGGCTGCAAATCTGAGATCTATTCGATTTTCCTATGCTCGTCCACAAGTAGATCTGGGTTGCTTAGTCACTGCAAAGGCGAAGAAGGGGCGTTGCTGATGTAGATGCGAATGCGAGATCTGGGAAGACTAGTGCCCATCGGCGTTGACAGAAGAAGAGAGACGAACGGCTGGGTACAAAGGTGGTAGAAGTTTGCAAGAAAAACCTGATTTGGGCCACAAATCTGTTGCAAAACTGGATTTGAGATCGATGAATCCCAGGCGAGAAGGACGAATGGGTAATGCAAGGTGATGCAAAACTGGGTTGGGTTTTCTCAGATTTGAGTGCAGAAACAAGGACGCAAATGAATCTCAGATCTGAACAGGGCAAACGTAGGAGGGGCTGCAAATGATGAAACAAACAGGAACTGTGGGAACGAGCCACTGCACGGAGGATCTCTCCATTGAACACCAAATAGAGGAAGGCAAACAAGCTGGGTCCAGATCAGATGTGAGCAGATCTCAGAAGGGCAGATCGAGAGGGACAGATCTGAGACGGGTTGCATGGACAAATCTCCACGGAAGGGGTTCAGACTATTCGAACGGGTTCCCCTCCCTCTGCCTGATGAGATTCCCCGGCAGAGGGAGAGAGGAGGAACTCTCAGTCATTTTCTCTCCTATGAAGATCGTGGTTTGGCTGATACCATGTTAGAAACTGAGAAACTGTATTCAATAAAGAGTATTACACAACTATATATAGCCTCTAACCGACCCTAGGGCTATTACACTTCTAATTTAATCTTAACTCAAATTCATCTCTTAATAGAGATTAACCCAAACTAGAATCCTAATTCTAATATATTCAACAGATTTGAGATGTAAAATTTGAAACTGATTCTAAATAGATAGGATAAAACTTGTGTTGGGGCTGCTGCGAACGAGTCCCATATTGAAAGTGTAGAGGAAGATCTGAAGGTTTATAAAGGACTTGGGTCATTCCATCTAACAGGCTAGTTTATTGGACTAGAAGCCCAGGTCCTAACAAGTTGTATCAGAGTAAGGTTTCAGGCTATCTCATGTGGGCTCAAGAGATCCACCAGGCGAATGGGAGGGCCGGCGTCGCTCTGTCTGCCAGAGGGCCTCGTTCGAGGGGGATTGTTGGGATAGTTGTGAACAAGTCACACATTGAAAGTGTAGATGTCACGCCCAGACCCGAAGGGTGGGCCCGGAACGCGACTGATTTTTTTTTTTTTTGAAGAAGAAGGTAAACTAACACAAGCATACTCACTGGGCCGAATCAACGGTTAGGCCCAAAGGTCACACATGATCCTAACATATGGACTTAAACACATACCATAAGTCCACCCAACAATAGACATAGAAAATACAAACGTCAATCCATAATTCCAAACATTGAATTATTATTCAAAACATTATCATATAGAATCCAACCATTAATTCATTATTACAAAATCACATCAGAGTAGCTACAGAAACGCAGCAGTCCTAATTCAACCACTAACACACTCCAAGTACCACACTTGGTACTTTACAAAGGAAAATGGTTCCAAGAATCAGAAGTCACAAAAACAAGGGTGTTCCTCTCAGTGGGAATCCCAAAGCAACGCCGCAGATTATCCACTCTGAGCTTCAAACGGACGGTTCTCCTCTTCGGGTTCATCTCTTGAAAGGTGAGTGGGGTGAGCTAACTAGCCCGGTGAAAGAAATATAACAATGCAGTTTTTAAAGTAAACAACAAGTTAGTACATAATCAACAGTTGTAATATAACATCTCATGCTTGATAATAGAATCACCATATCAAGTAAACTCTCATCATCATTTCCATCATTTCATCATTTTTCCATTACTGCTGTCATCCAACGTTGCCTCTAGATCCCATATTGACAATCATAGTATTAAGTCCCGACACGATCAAAATACATCCTTGCAAGTATATCTCCGGCTCTCACATAGCCGGTACTGACACCCTTCGGGTCAGCAACTGACGCCCACAGTCCACCCATGTTCCAGTAGACATAAACCATTCTGGCAAGTATATCTCTGGCTCTCTCATAACCGGTACTGACGCCCACAGTCCACCCATGGTCCAGTAGACATAAACCATCTCCCATATGGCTGATATTGATTCAATAGTCCAGGCACGTGGAAGCAGTAATACACATTTCATCTGATCATAACATCTACCAGCATCATAAGCACTCTTACCATAGTACGTCGAGTCTAGGCCAGCATCATAAGCATCCTTACCATAGTGCGTCAAGTCTAGGCCAACATCATAAGCACTCTTACCATAGTGCGTCAAGTCTAGGCCAACATCATAAGCACTCTTACCATAGTGCGTCATGTCTAGGCACACGAGCGGGTTCATCAAATCTGAAACCACTCTTTGCTCAACACTCATATCATAATAAAACCTGTTTAAATATCCTGCAGAGTTAAGTTCCCTCACCTTGATTGTGTGGTTGCGCGGTCTCTGTTCAAACAACAGATAAGTGCACAATCGATATACACAACATTCATACATAGCATGTACACATACAAGCAGTATTTCAAAATCATACTGGTTTTTCCCAAAACATCCAAGGTACATGGAATTGAGTCTCCTACTCGGTTTCTATCCTTTTTAAATTATAATCATCCACAAGATAATAATATAAATAAAAAAGGGGCTCAGTCCAAAACTCATATTGTCTTCTGGGCATTGACCAAATCGACTAATTGAGTTAGGTCTAGATCCTCGGGTCACTTCTCGGTTGTCTTCTGGATAGCACCAGATCTGACATTTTGAATTAGGCCTCTAGGTCACTCAGTGCCTGACTATATAGCATCGGCCTGGAAGTGAATCACTCAGTGCCCGACCAATAGGGTCGGCCTAAAAGCGCATACAATAGTATTTACACTATAAGTAATAAGAGAAAAGGGGTTAGTACAATTTTAATTAACAAAAAGGGGTTCCAACATCACATCACATAATTTAACAAAATATTATTTTTTTTAAAAATAAAATAATAATATTTATTTATTTATTATTATTTTTTTTTCAAATGGAACTAACATCATAAATCACAACCATCAACACTATCAAATAAAAATATTTTTTTTCTCTTCCTTTTTTTTTTTTTTCCTTCTTCTTCCTCCCTTCATTGTCTGCAAAACGAATCCCAAAACAGGGGGTTTTCCGAATTCGGTTTTCATATCTGACCGGTCCGATAGATTCCTTCGGGAGTCCTCTTTCCATACGGAGAGATTTGGAGTATTGAAACTTAGTAAGCCATCCGATCTTAGAACCGAAAGCTCACTGGTGCGAGAAACCCATGGAATTCCTTAGACTTTGAAACTGGATTTTCTTGTTCAAAACAGGGTCAAATTCAGATTTTCTTGATTCTAGACTGAATGAAATTTGAAAAGGAATGCAATTGTTACCTTTAATTGAGTTCCTGGGCAGAAATCCGGTCTTTTGAAAAATTTTCCCTAAAAGTTACGGTGACTGAAAACAGAGAAAAAGAGGGGTCGGGCGGTCTGGGTTTGGTCTGAATCAAGAGAGCAGCATGCGGGTGCCACTGATGCTTGCAACATTTCTGTTGGTTGGGTTTGCAAATCAGCCCTTTCAATTTTCTAGTTTTTGCAATTTAGTCCATATTTTTTTATAAAACGGGATTTTTAACTTAAAACATAATTTGAAAGGCTCAAAAATTTAATCTAACCTTACAGATAGGTTGGGTTTTAAAAAATTTAGCTACCATAAAAATTTTAGAATTTAACTCTCACTAAAAACCATTTATTTAAATAAAAATCATATTTTAACCTTATTTACCTAAATAAACAAATGTTAAAATAAACAATTTAGAAATCTCATTTTAGGGTGAAATAGAATAACTAGATCATTCTTAAAATGTTCTACCATAAACTACTTGTTTCAAAATTTATCTCATTTCCAAAATCCTTTAAAATAATTATTTCTCCCTTTCGAGGTTTTGACGGGTGGATTTAAAATATTATTTTCTGAAAATAAAATTATTTTAAAATCAGAAATGCAAATATTTTATTAAGGAGAATATTATCCACCAATAATATTCACATAACAACATAATTTATAAAATAATAACTATAAGCGGTAAATTACCAAAATGCCCCTCCAGCTGGAGGAGCTGGATCACTGAGCTTTCGAGCTCGGATTGGGCCATACCTGGGCTTTTCCTTAAAGCCCTAACCATAATCTTTGAGATTAACCAGTTAAACACAAATATTAAGGTAAAACACGCCTAATCTAGGGCAGGGTTTTACAGTAGAGAGATATTTAAAGATTTATAAAAAATTAAGTCATTCCACCTAACATACTAGTCTTTTGGGCTGGAAGCCCAAGTCCTAACATGAATATTGACTACAACATTTTCGCATTCATAAATTTGTATTTTGCATTTTACTTTATACATAGCATTTAACTTTAAGTATTTGAATATCTCATCCTTGTATCCACTAGACAACTATACGTTTTAGCAATTAAGTGTGGTTTTCTGCATTCTATCTCTACATTCAGTATTTTACCTCAACATTAAACGTTTTAAGTATTTTACATTCGACTGCACATTTTAGCAGTCAACTATAGCATTCAACATTTCAAACATACATTTAGCATTTCACTTTAGCATTCAACATTTCAAACATACATTTAGCATTTCACTTTAGCATTCAACATTTAAGTCTAGTGATTAGCATTTTACCTCAACATTCAGCATTTAAGTATTTAACAGTCAACTACACCTTTAGCAGTTTACTCTAGCATTTAGCATTTTATTCCTACATTCAATATTTTAAATGTTGAATGCTCAGTTAAAATGTGAATTTAGGGATAAAATGCTGAATTTAGAGTTAGACTATTGAAAGGTACAATTGATTGCTGAATACAGTGATAAAATTTTGAATACTAAAATTAAATGCTACATACAAAATAAAATGCAAAATAGGAATTTTTAAACACTAAAATGTTGATGTGTAACCTTTATACCGCTAGTGCAGAAGAGGATCTTCACTCGTTAGCAATGATGGACCGGTTCAATTATATACTTGAGACTTATGAGCTTTCATAGACCTTAGAACATCTCATTTATCATCATTGTTATCATCGTCATCAAAACTTTTATCATATGTATTCAATAAAATAAATTGAGTTATCTTCACTCAAAGTAGGAACTCAAGCACTTATATGAAGCATTTATATTCAAACTTCAAGGTGATCAATACAAAATGTTTGGATGAAAATCTCATTTGAAATACACACAGTCGAGTTTAGACCACCAAATGGAGGTACTGATCCTATAAAATCAGTTTGATTACTAAATGGTGTGGATCTGATTCATTACTAATTGAGTTGTAAATGTCAACTCAAAATATGGATTGAACCTTTCAGAATCCAATAGTGTTTTTTTTAATGAAAAGGTAAGAAATTATTCACTCAAAGGGAAAAAAACATAAAGGGGCAATAGGGTTTTTTAGGTGCAATTCTAACTTAAAAAACCATAGTAACAATGAAAACCCCCTTCTATGGTACAGCCTTGGTATTAAATGTCTATCGATTTGTATTGGTTTTCCTATAGTCAACTCAAAACTTCTGGTTGATAAACATTCGGTGTTTCAATGACAAATAATCCTTTCTGAGTTAATTTATAAAAATTGATATAGATTTTAAATGCATAAAAAGTATTTTAATTTTTGAAGGAATGAAAGAAGAATTAATTTTAGGGACTCAATTCTTAAATGAAATAACTTCATACATCACAACTGATGAAAGAATTATAACAAAAATTGAAGATCAAGAAGTTAAATTCGAATTCATTGAAAAGGAAAATATGGGGATGTTGATTCTATTAATTCTCATATATCTACAAAATCAACTTATATTTCTCATTTCAAGAAGAAATAAAAATTCTTCATTTAACTCAACAACTAGAAGACAAAAAGTTTCTTCATAAAAAAGAACAGTTTGAAAAACAACTTGCACAAGAATGTTGTCCTAATCTTCCAAACGCATTGTTTCTTTATCCTACTTCAAATATTTTAATGACGAAAAAATCCCAATAAAATCTCGAACAGCTCAAATGACGGCTGAGCATCAAGAGTTATGCAAAAAGGAAATCAGTGAATTGGAGAAAAAATATTCAATTAGAAAGAGTAATTCTCCTTAGAGTTGTACTGCTTTTTATGATAATAATGTTGTTGAACGAAAACATGTTGTACCTTATTTAGTTATAAATTACAAACCGCTAAACAAAGTTTTTCAATATGTTAGATCTCCTATACCTAATATTCAAGATATTCTTCACAAAATCAATAATGCAAAAATCTTTTCAAAATTTGATTTAAAGTGAGGATTTTGGCAAATTCAAATTGATGAAAAAACTACATATAAAAAAGATTCGTAGTACCCTCTAGACACTATGAATGGAACATCATGTCTTTTAGCCTCAAGAACGCACCGTCTGAGTTTCAAAGAATCATGACAGGAATATTTAGTCATTTTAATTCATTTTCTCTAGTATATATTGATGACATATTGATTTTCTCTAAACCAATAGATCAACACTGGAAAAATCTCAATACATTCACAAGGATTATAATTAAAATGGTTTAGTCCTAAGATAACGGAAGATGAAGTTATATCAAGCTGAAATAAACTTCGTTGGGTTCAAAATAAAAAATCAAATTGTTCAACCTATGAGTAATTTAATTTGCAGATAAATTTCCAAATAAAGTAAAGGACGTCAAATAACTTCAAAGGTTTTTAAGATGTTTGAATCAAGTTTCAAACTTCTATCAAAACCTTACCAATGATGGGAAGATTCTTCAAGAAAAATTGAAGAAAAATCCTACATCTTGGAACGACCAACATACCAACGTTGTTAAAAGGATCAAACAAAAAATCAAATATCTTTCATGTCTCAGCCTGGTAGAACCAGAAGCCTAAAAAATTATTCAAACAGATGCTTCTAAAGTTGGATATGGCGAAATATTAATTCAAGTAAATTAAAAAAAAGTAGTAGTTAGATTTTATTCCAAAACTAGGAATCCAGCTTAATCTAAGTATTCAATAATCAAATAGGAAATTAAAATAATTGTCCTTTGTATTCAAAAGTTTCAATTAGATATTCTTTATAAGAATTTTTTTTTTATTAAGAATCGATTGTAAGTCAGTCAAAGAAGTCATTCAAAAAGATGTTAAAAAAATAGCTAATAAATATTTTTTTGTTAGATGGCAAGCTATCTTAAGCATATTTGATTTTGAGATTCAATTCATCAAAGGTTTTGACAATTCCCTTGCTGATTTCCTTTTTCAAGAATTTTTGCAAGGATCTTCGGGGAAATAGAGGCCTTCATCCTTGATTTCCTTCTTCAAATCTTTCATCTCTATCTCATTTTGGTCGCAATAATTGTATTAAAAAACTTCCAAAATGCAACCTAGATTCTGTCAAGGAACTACTCCCATTCAAAAAGCCCAAGAGCTTCATTAATTCTATTTCGAACAAAAAGCACATTCTAGTAAATCAAGGTCCATTGGCCCATATAAAAAACACATGCAATGGGGAACTTCTATAACCCCAACTTCAAAAATTTCATTGATCTTTGGAAGTAAGGCTTCTTCTTCCCCCTCTCAATCTCCCTCAAAAGGTCCTGACCACAATTATAAATGCACTCCACTCCTTTTTGCATTTCCAGAAGCCTGTTATTCTGATAATGTGCCTTTTGAAGACATTGTTTCAATCTATTTCCTCCCAAACAAAAACTACGGTCCCAAATAAATGATTTCAACTGTCAAACTAATATGATTTGACCAACAAATCCAGAAAGTCTTTACAAAGAAATCCCAAAGCCAAAAAAGGAAATCGACAAAATTTCTCTAATGCTTGAATATCAAAGAAATCCTTGATATATTCTATTTGAACAAAAATATTCCAGGGAAGAATAAGAAGGAATATTTAGAGTATGGATCAAAGAAATAGAAATGAAACAAGAAGAGATAAAATTCCTCTATTGGCATGATAATAAACTCAAAAAAAAAAAAAAAAAGTTATGAAACACAAAGGTGGAATCAAACTCATCAAATTCTAATGAATCAAACAACTCAAAAGACATGTTCAAGAAGATGAAAATAAAAAGCAAAAGGTTACTTCAACACATCCTCCTCAAAATACCATAAACCAAACAGAAGAAGTAAAAGCCTCGCCATATATTTAACTAATTAAAAAAGAAGTGGTGAACACAGAACATTTAGCAGCAATAATTGGACAAAATAATTATACAGATTTAAATCTCAAAACTATAAGTGATCAAACAGAACGAATAGAAAACAAACTCAATGAGTTGAAAGAAAAAAGAAAAATTTCCCGAAGAAAAAATAGAGATGGAACCTCCCATGGTAAAACTGACAAAAATACAACTTGGAATAAATTTAGAAAAGAAACCAATCAAGTTATCAACAGAAGAACATTCAGAGGAATTAATAGAAATCCTAAAAAATCATCTGAAAGAATTAGACAAAAAAAGGAAGCATAAAGAATTAGGAAATATAAATGTAATAATAAATTCGACAGAAGAACCAGAAGAAATGAAAATCAATAAATTAAGATATCACAAAAAGCAAAAATAGAAAGACCTTTAGATATAAGATTAAAAGAATCTGCAACAATAAGTCCAAATGCTTTTGATGGACCATCAATGTATGAATGGAATTTTGATTCAGAATATCAAATCTTCCAAAAATTATCTTAGAGAAACTCAAAGAACATGAATCAAAACCTCTTAGAAAATAGATCAAGATGGAAATCCTCAGTTCAACATTATAGGAGAATCAGAAGTTAATCAAGTCGAAACCCTTGTCTGTAATATAATCAAGAATTTTGTAGGATCAACGCCAAGGCAAGAAGCAAAAATTCAAAAACAATTAATGAATTTAAATGTAGAGCATTATCCCAATTTAAATGATATATAAGATGTCTTTATGAATTTTGGGATTGTCTCAAAATAGTTGTCTCATTTATATTGGAGTAGCATAAACTGTGTTGAAATGGATGAGAATCACCTCTGAGTTGCATGGTAGTTTAAAGTCAAATTCAAGTTCCTTAAAAAAATACAAATGTTTAAACTGAGACAACTAAAATGGGATGGAGGGAGTATCATTTAAAAAATTGCAATCAATCTTTTTGGGAAGAAAAATTTATAGAAGGACTACCCTCTCTCTTTGCTGATCGAGCTAGGGAAAGTTTAATAAAAAGGATTAGTCAAATAAATTTTGATCTTATACCTATGGAGAGCTAATTCAAAGATGCAACAAGTAGGAATTGAAATCCTCAATCAAATAAAACTTGAAAATCAACTAAAAAGAGAAATTAAATTTCATGATAAAAAATAATTAGGAGATTTTTGTCGTCAATTTGCCTGTGAAACAGAAGAATTAAAAACAAAAAGACCTCCTAAACCATACAATAATAAAGAAAAGCATCAAAAGAAATCTTTTGAAAAAAACTTTTATGAAAAAACACTATCATAAAAAATATCAATCAAAGAAAGCGACAAGTAACAACAACATCAAAAAGAAAGACTTGATAAAAATTCAAAAGAAGCAAAATGATGGAATTGTGGAGGAATAGAACGTTATAAAATGACTATTAGTGTCTCGGCTTGGCCAAGTCCCTATGTTTGTCAATTTCATGACTCGGAAAAAAGCACTTGCTAGAAGTTTGAAGACCCAATGTGATCAAGAATGAAGATCACGCTCCACCGGATTGAAGTTCATCGTTGTGGCAATCGCAAAACAGGTAATATGGCCATAGATGACCCCAAGTGGTAGCCACACCTTAGAGAGAACTATCCCTAGGCTTAGTGGAACAAATGGTTAAATCATAAAAATCCTAGAGAGGAAGCTTGACAGTGAATTGGAACCCAACTTGGAAATATGTATTTGGTTTCTTTAATACCCTGACCCAAATTAGGCGTAGTTTAGCTTAATAAATCTTATTTACACCGGTTAATCTCGAATATTAAGGTTAGGGCTTTGTAAAAAGCCCATGTGTGGTCCAATCTGAGCTCAAAAGCTCAGTAATCTAGCTCATCGAGCTGGAGGGGTAAAATGGTAATTTACCGCTTATTGTTATCATTTTATTTATTGTGTTATTATGTGATTATTATTGGATGATATTATTCTCCTTAATCAAGGATTCCTATTTCTGATTTTAAAATAATTTTATTTTCAGAATATGGTATTTAAAACCGCCCGTCAAAACCACGAAAGGGAGAAATAAATATTTTTAAATGGATTTTGGAAATAAGATAATTTTTTAAACAAGTATTGTAACGCCCCGTCCCGTTACGGGCGCGTTATCTCTGAAAAACGTCAGAAAAGTACAAAAGAAAGATATCGGGTACAAGAATAGCAGCAATTTTTTTTTCTAAAAAAAAAAAAATGGGAACTACTTCCCGTCCAACAACCCACAAGTTCAAAACTAGAATAAACACAACGAACCACAAATGTAAACTAATCAACAGGTTATACAGTCATCCAAACAAACATGTGATTGAATCTATGTGACTAAAGTTCTCAAACATCAACATAGCATAATCATAAACTTCTATTCTCTACTACTCCTCTCCTGGTACTTATTCAAGAGGCCCGCCTGGCACCTCAAAGGAAAGGGGTGAGCAAAACAGCCCAGCGAAAGAAGCATATCACATATCAATAAGGTAGTTATAGATCAGATATGAAAGGGGCAGTAAATATCACAAGTGAATAAAACATCCATGCCTACGATACTCAACTACTCTATTAACCGATATTTCATTAACCAAATCCAATAAATCATCTCCAAAGTCCACATCCGATCCTCCAACGAACCCCGGTCTCCCTACCAGTATATCGGGAGACTAAAGAATACACAACTGCCTCACCCACACGAGTCGTGTCGGAAACCACCTCGACCACACCCGAGGGAACCAAACTCTAGGGTAGGCACCTCCACCACCGGAACACAACGGGGAGACCCACATCCCCTATGGGGTCTCGACCGCAGGAGTGTAACGGGGAAGTCCTCCCAACTACCTAAACTCATCTCATCATCATGAATGTATACACATAAACAAAACCTCTCATGCATGCACATAGTATCATGATCATATATGACAACACAAACATGTTCTGGCATGACATCAATATCAACAACATGCCTCATCATGCGGTCAACGACAAATAGCAGTGCTTAGATTCATACTTCTATATCCAACATGCGATTACATATGCATATTATGCGTAAACAGGTAAAGCATCACAACATCTTCCAATTATTGTGTTCAACATCCATCTACAGTTGTCTCATTCATCATGATATCATATGTGTGTTATGATTAAACACAAACATATTTTCAACAACTTTCAAGCATCAATAACCATTCATTCAATCAGAATTTTTCATTAATCGCATATAATTGACTTGGGTGAACCCGAACGGATCCCTTGCCACATATTAGTTTCAATGGTTCCCTTACCGAGTGGCTTAATAAACGGAAGGGTCTCATTCAGGTTACTCGATGTCCAAGATTATAGGTTAAGAATGCGAATGCATGCTAAAACAATGATAAGTCCCCTCACCTGTGTGTGTCCTTGAAATCCAATGCGAGAAAACGAGTCCGGGGGGTTGAAGGGGTTCAATTATTGAAAAAAGAATAGGTGGGTAAGAAATTGGGATGAAACGGGTCAAACTGGGCAAGGAAAGCAAATGGGCCCGAGAACTGGTCGGGTCCGAATCGGGCCTGACTGGGCAGGGCCAAAACAGGCGAACTGGACCGAAACTAGCGGGCTGGACAGGATCTGGGGAACAGGGCCACATCTGGCGGGCTGGGCCAGATCTGGCGAACAAGGCTAGATCTGGCGGGCTGGACCAGGTTACCGGGGTCCAAAATCGGGACTCGGTTGAGTCAACTCACGGCTCCAAGTGACTCAGCCAAAGGGGAAGGGGAAGAAGAGGGAAAGAGGGGAAGAAGAAGAAGAAAGAAAGAAAGGAAACCAGAGAGGGGGAAAGAGAGAAAGGGAAAGAGAGAAGGAAATCGGAAAAAGGGAAATGAGAGAAGGGAAAACAATTACCTCGAATCGGTCGACGGCGGGAGAGCTAGAAGATCGGCGGCTGGGGGCCCAAACCTCCGATTTGGCGAACAGCAGGCGGCGGCAGATGGGGAAAAGGAGGAAGGGAATAACAGAGAGGGAAGGGGGAGAAACAAGCCTCCGAGAGAGAGAGAGAGAGAGAGAGAGAGAGAGAGAGAGAGGGACCGCAAGAGAAGGGAAAAGGGAGAGGGAGAGAGATTGGATCGAGAAAGAGAGAAGGAGGAAGGAGATGGGGGCTGCGACGGCACTGTAGCAAATCACTACAGTGCTGTGAAAGGGGAAAATAAGGGAGTCGGGTCGTCTAGGGTTTTAGGGAGGGTAAGGGTTTTAGGGTTTTGAAATTATTTATTTTATTTTATACTAAGATTTTGAAAATAAATTTCTTTTCAAAAAAAAATAAAATACGAGGAATTCGAGAACCCGAAAAAATCTCGAATAACAAACGTCGATTGGGAAAAAGTGTGATTTTTCAACGATTTTTTTTTCATGACGATATACATACAAATTATGAAATTACAAAAATGCCCTTTGAATTTTCAAACTCGAAATTCGATAACTAGGCCCACCACGGCGCCCACACTCTCTTCACCGCTACCAAGGTCCCAAAGACAACTCGGAGATTCAAAAATCTCTCTCAAAAAAAAAAAAAACAATAAAACTCGGAACGGGTCATTACAAGTATAGTATGTTAGACCATGTTAGTATGGTCTAGTTTATTCTTTCAAAATCCAAAAATGAGGATTTTAAATCATTTTATTTAACACAATTTAAAATGCATAAATAGTGTTAAATTGTGGTTTTTATTTAAATCTATAGTTTCTAGTGAGTTTTAAATCTCCAATTTTTATGGTGATTAGAGTTTTTAAAACCCAACTTATCTGTTAGGTTGGAATAAAATTTTTGAGCTTTTAAAATCATGTTTTAGTTAAAAATCGAATTTTTATCAAAACAGGGACCTATTTGCAAAACCAAAACCTTGGAGGACTTATCTGCAACCAACCCAAACAGTACAGTTACTGTTCGGGATGTAGGCCGCAGCTGCATGGAGCCTCCCGCTGGCCTCCATGCATTGAGCATTAGGGTTCTATAAATCTCAGCCTTTTCAGCTGATCAAACTCCCAAAATTTACATCTCCTTCAGTCTCTCTGGTCTCTGTGAAAAAAAATTAACCAAGCTCCCTTCCTTGCCTCTGTTTTCCAAAACTTTTTTCATCGTAGCTTAAAGAGGAAGATTTTCAAAAGTTGGATTTTCAACCCACGAACTCAAGTGAAGGTAACCACTGTGTTCCTCTTTGAATTTCAGTCGGTTTAGAATCAAGAAAAATCAAATTTGGCCAAGTTTTGGATATGTAAAACTGATTTTAAGTTTAAGAAAAATCATGAGATTTCTTATACCAATGTGGTTTTGGTGTTAAAATCCGTTAGCCCATTTAGTGTTAAAGTTTAAACCACTCCCTATGGAAAGAGGACTCTCTGAGGAGTCCATCTGACCGGTTAGATGTGAAAACCGAATCTAGGAAACCCACTGTTTCTAGATTCGTAGTTCATGTGTCACTGCCTGTTATATCTGCTATTGCATACAGAGGTAGAAGACGACTCTCGGACGGTCCAAGAGTTGTGATTCGAACGGTCCAAGGGTAACCCCCTTCGGACGTTCCGAGCTTCAGCCCGAAGTCCCGAAGCGTCCGAGGCAAGCTTTTCTTTGTCGGACGTTCCGAACCTTGTTCGGAAGGACCGAACCCCACTCGGACGATCCGAGCTTCACTCGGCATGATCCGAGACACACAGACCCATCGAGACCCTTTTTCGGATTTTTCAGTTCAAAAGGACCTTCAGACGATCCGAGACCTGATCTTCGGATGGTCCGAAGTCTATGACTAGCTTAGGTAGTGGTTCGGATGATCCGAAGCCACAGTATCTGGTTCTGAGGCATGTTCCGAGGAACCCTGTTTTTTATTGTAAAATCTTGATTGTTTAATGATGCATGTAATGTTTATGCCCTTAATAATTTAAAAGTGGTACTAACCCTCTTCTCTTAATACTATAGTGTGTATATTATTGTATTCACTTCTAGGCCGACACTATTTGTCGGGCACTGAGTGACTTTCACTTCCAGGCCGACGCTATATTTGTCGGGCACTGAGTGACCTCGAGGCCTTGCTCAACATATCAAATCTGGTCCTATCCAGAAGACAACCGAGAAGCGACTTGAGTATCTAGACCTAACTCAATAAGTCAATCTGGTCATGCTTAGAAGACATTATGAGTTTTTGGCTGAGCACCTTATTATTTCTATATTGTGCATTATTGTAATTTAAAATGGTTAGAAACCAAGTAAGAGACTCAATTCCATTTATCATCGAGATTTTTGGGAAAACAAGTATGGTTTTGAAATACTGCTTGTATGTATACATTTGGATGCTATGTATGTTAACCTGTTAATGATTGTGCACTTGTTTGCTTGTTTGAACAGAGACCACGATACCACACATTTTCGGTGAGGGAACTTAACTTTCCAGTAGGTGTAATCAGGTTTTGAATGAGATAGATCTTGAGCAATAAGTGGTTTCAAGTTGATGTACCCACTCATGTGCCTAGACATGATGCACTATTGTAAGAGGTGCTTATGATAATTGTGAAATGTTTATGATGTTGATCATATGAGATATGTAATACTGCTTCCGCGTGCCCTTGACTATTGAACCAATATCGACCATGTGCGTGAGATGGTTTACGTCTACTAGACCAGGGGTGTCGACAGTTGCTGACTTAAGAAATATCAATATCGGCCATGTGAGGGCCGGAGATGTACTTGCAAGGATGTATTTTGACTTAATACGATGGTATCAGCGTAGTATTTAGGCGTTACGTTGGATGACAGCAGTAATGGGAAGAATGATGAATAATGGAAAAAGATGATGAGAATATATATGATGATGAGATTATACTTGATATTGAGAATTTATTATCAAGCATGAGATATTATATTGCAACTGTCAATTATGTACTAACCTGATGTTTCATTAAACTGCACTGTTATATTTCCTTCACTAGGCTAGTTAGCTCACCCCACTCACCTTTCAGGTGATGTGCCCGAGGAGGAGAACCCTCTGTTTGAAGCTTAGGATGGATAAGCTGCAGCGTTGCTTTGAGATTCCCACTGAGGGGAATTCTCTTATCTTTACTTTTTGATTCTTTGAACCATTTGCTTTTGTAAAGTACTGAGTGTGGTACTTAGTTTGTTTGCATGGGATGTACTAAAACTACCATGTATCTGTAGTTACTCTAATGTTGTAATAATAATTCAGTATTGGAATTATGTGTTTGTGTTTGTATCTTTTGGGGATAGACTTATGGTATATGTTTGAGTCACATGTTGAGATCATGTGTGACCTTTGGGCCTAACCGTTAATCCGGCCCAGTTAGACTTCTTGAGTGTTAGTTTCAAAAACAAAAATCAGTCGCATTTCGGGTCCACCTTTCGAGTCGGGGCGTGACAGTTTCACTGTCAGCTCGACCAGTTGTTCTCATCGACCCCTCGGTGGAGATATGATCGACCCATCGAAATCAAAGACTTGTCGACCAGATTGACATAGGTTGTGGATCAAAGAACTGTCATTCTGAGTAAACCTCTGATTGAGAGTCTCGTATGCACCGACCCCTTGGTGAAAGGCTAAAATGACCCCTCGTGGTCAACGACTCCTCGATCAAGATTTATGAGTTCTGGAAATTAGAACTCATGTGGACTCTCGAGAAAACAGACATATTAGTTGTTCAAGACCGATCGAGAGTAGCCAGGACCGACCCCTCGGTAAAGGGCGACAGGTCGTTCTCGGTAACAAGTTTCTAAACTAAAAACTATTGCCAGCATGCTTTTGCCCTAGACTGAGACTCTCGTATGGGCCGACCTCTCGGTGCCATTACTGTCGACCCATCGGCGACAACAACATGTCGACCGAGAAATAATATTACTGTTGGGAGTGCATTATTGCGTAACAGTCAGGTTGTTGAACGATAACATTTCTAATCACCGACACCTCGGTGCCCCTTACCTGTCGGCACATTACAGTTGTTGCAACTGGTTGCCTTCTCTATATAAATCAATCTTTATGCAACCAGTTGTTATCCTACGGCAGGATCAATTGAACCCTCATATTATTAGTGAGCTTAAACAAGGGCCAATAAAATAATCACTCTCTCTCTCGTGCTTACACTTGGGGAATCATATACAATCAATTAGATGGATTGAGATGTGAGAAAGAAGAGGAAAGGAGGAGAACATAATCTAGGAAACCTTCGGTATAATCAATTTCCTTGTCACCCTGGATTGTGATTGCTATACGGCGGCTACGAAGCGGAGCATCGAAGCACATTGGGTGGGATCTTCATGAAGCACACATAAAGAGAAAGAGCTCCAAAGACAAATGCTCCTTGGTTTTAATTTTCGTATAAAACATTTGTTCTGAAAGTGGATTAAGGAAGCTTTGTTCCAGAACCACTATAAAAAATATAAAGCGGAGTCTCCAGCACAGTGGTGGGTGGAATTCACAGCCAAATGGATAAGTGGAATTCCTATTCTACAGTGGTGGGTGAAATTCTCAGCCGATTGAGTGAGGTGGAATTCTTACTCTAATTATGAGGGTGTAAGTCCCCACTTAGTGGATTTGGGGATAGCTCAAGGTTGAGCGAGTCCTAACAGTGGATGTAGGTTGGCTAAACGAACCACTTTAAATTGGTCTTGTGGTGTTTGATCCTTTTGTGTTTGTATTTATATTCAAGTACTCTTCTCAACACACATCACTTTGCATATTCTTATTTTATACATTCTGCACAAGCATCGATAATCAAACAATATGTAAAGGGTCATAATCTTAGTGTGATAACTTAATGAAAACATCACACTAAACAAATCTATTGATTAATGTTCCGCTACACTAAAACAATCAAGAAATTTGTAAAAACCATTAAAAATGAGATTGACCTATTTACCTCCCTCTACGGTCAATCGTGTTGTTCTACCATATTGAAAAGGGAACTTTCAAAGACTAAAAGAAGAATTAATGAACTGATCAATTCATTAAACCAAATGTATGTTTCAACTTCAGAAGATGATGAAACATTACCTTCAAGTTCTAAGAATGAAATTTCAGAACAATGAAGTAAAAGAATTATATCAATTCTTTTCAAAATGTACGGGAACAACAAGATGTGCATGTAATATTTGCGAAATCAAATATAAATGTTCTTCTCACAAGTCATCTTATTCTGACCTTCAAATCAATGTCATATCATCTTCTAACAAAATGATGATAGAAATGATTATGAACATTAAAGATGAAGGAAAAAAGCATATACAAAAATTTATAGAAGATTTTGAGAAAAGAAAAATGCAAAACCAATAAAATTGCTAAGTATGAATCATTTATATAAAAGACTTCAACAAGATTATGTAGACATAGAAAGTAAACATGTTACTATTCAAATTCTTCAACAAGAATAAAAAGAAGTTAAAAAAAAAATTGAAACAATTGCAAAATAGGGTAGGAATCTTAGAATTCAAAAAATCCAATATCCTAAAAACTTCAAAAAATAATGAAATTAATATGTTAATGCAGTTAAATGATATCTCACGATTTACATTTAGAAGATGACACACTAAAATAAATTTAAAATTAAGCAATGATTATCAAATTGAATTATTATGTCTTGTTGACTCAGGAGCTGATATTAGCTATGTCAAAGAAGGAATAATACCATTAAAATACTTTGAAAAACATCTCATTCAGTTAACTCAGCAAATGGAAAGAGATTTATTTGGCTCATAAATTAACAAATGCTCATATATGCAAAAATGGAAAATGCATAAAAAATATTTAATTTTTCAAATTGAAGAAATGAAACAAGATTTAATTTTAGGGACTCAATTCTAAAATGACATAACTCCATATTATAACAAAAATTGAAGATGAAGAAGTTAAATTCGAATTCATTGAAAAAGAAAGATACAAGGAAGTTGATTCTATTAATTCTCTTATATCTACAAAATCAACTTATATTTCTCATATTCAAGAAGAAATAAAAAAAAAAAAATATTCGTTTAACTCAACAACTAGAAGACAAAAAGTTTCTTCATAAAAAAAAAAAGTGAAAGTTCTCCCTTGATGCAAGAACATGATTGACCCGAAAGAGGATGGGGGGGGGGCATGAATAGGTAAATCCCAGTTTCCATGGTGTTCACAAATTTCTTGATTATTTAAAGTTTAAGTGCAGTGGAATGATGATATTAATCAAGAGATTTGTTTAGTGTGATAAATTGTTTTTAATTACTTAAATAATCACACTAAGTTTAGAACCCTTTGCATATTGCTTGATTATCAATGCTTGTGCACAATGTATAAATAAAGATAATCAAATGCAAAGTGATGTGTATTGAGAAGAGTGCTTAAATACTAAAACACAAACACACAATGATCAAAAACCATAAGACCAAAAATATAGTGGTTCAGTTAGCTAATCTACATCCACTATTAGGACTATCTCAACCTTGAGCTATCCCCAAATCCACTAAGTGGGGACTTATATCCTCACATTTAGAGGAGGAATTCCACCTCACTCATTTGGCTGGAAATTTCACTCACCACATGTCGAATAAGAATTCCACCTATTCATTTGGCTGGGAATTCCACCCAACACATGTGTCAGAGACGACACTCTAGATTTTTTATAGTGATTTCGGAGTCAAGCCTCTTTAATCTACTTTCACAGGATAAAGGTTTTAAATAAAATTAAAACCAAGAAACACTTGTCTTTGTAGCTCTATCTCGTTGATGTGTGTTTCTCCAAGATCCACCCAATGTGTGCCCGAGTTAATCCCGATGTTTCGCTTTATAGCCGTCGTTAAGCAATCACAATCTCAGGATGACTAGGAAATTGGTTCTACCAACATCTTTCCTAGCTGATTATTCTTTCCCCTCTCTCTCTCTCTCACAAACTCAATCTTGCCCAGAACGACCTGTCGCCTTTTATCGAGGGGTCGGTCCTAGTGCTCTCGATCGGTCTTGAATTACCGAAATGTCTGTTTTCTCAAGAGTCCACATGAGTTCTAGGTTCCAAAACTCATAAGTTCTCATCGACGAGTCGTTGACCACGAGGGGTCGTTAAGTTCATCACCAGGGGTCGGTGCACACGAGACTCTCGATCAGAGGCATACCCAGAATGACAGTTCAATGTTCCAGAACATTTGTCAATCTGGCCAGTCTTTGACCACGATGGGTCGATCCTGTTTCCACCGAGGGGTTGGTGAGAATGACTGGTCGAGCTGACAGTGAATTTAATTCATATTTCTGAGTTCGCTTCAAATTCACTGTCAAGCTTCCTCTCTAGGCTTTTTATGATTTTACCATTTCTTCAACTAAGCCTAAGAATGATCCTCCTAAGGTGTGGATACCACCTAAAGTCATCTATGGCCAAATACCTATTTTTGTGATTGCCATAACGATGAGTTTTAATCCGGTGGAGCATGATCTTCACTCTTGATCACCTTGAATCTTTAAAATTCTAGCAAGTGCTTTTTCCCGATTCATGGAATTGACAAACATAGGGACTCGGCAAAGTCGGGGAACTAACAAACAGTTTGAAATGTTGTTCTGCTCTTCCGAACACATTTTGGGGGTGTAAGGAATACATTGTTTCTTTACCTTACATCAAAGATTTTAATGAAGAAAAAATCCCAACAAAATCTCGAGCAGCTCAAATGATAGCTAAGCATTAAGAGTTATGCAAAAAGGAAATCAATGAATTGGAGAAAAAAGGGTTTAGTTAGAAAGAGTAATTCTCCTTAGAGTTGTACCGCTTTTTATGTCAATAATGTTGTTGAATGAAAACGTGGTATACCTCGTTTAGTTATAAATTACAAACCGCTAAACAAAGTTCTTAAATCCATTAGATTTCCTATACCCAATATTCAAGATATTCTTCACAAAATCAACAACAAAATCTTTAAAAATTTTATTTAAAGTCAGGATTTTGGCAAATTCTAATTGATGAAAAAGATAAATATAAAATATGATTTGTAGTTCCCTCTGGACAGTATGAATGGAACGTCATACAGTTTAGCTTCACAAATGCACCATCTCAGTTTCAAAGAATCATGACAACAATATTTAATCCTTTTAATTCATTTTCTCTAGTATATATTGATGACATATTGATTTTCTTTGAATCAATAGATCAACACTAGAAAAATCTCAATACATTTAAAAGGATTAAAATTAAAAACAGTTTAGTCCTAAGCCAACATAAGATGAAGTTATTTCAAACCAAAATAAACTTCGTTGGATTCAAAATAAAAAATCAAACCATTCAACTTATAAATTGAGTAATTGAATTTTCAGATAAATTTCGAGATGAAATAAAGGATGTCGAACAACTTCAAAGGTTTTTAGGATGTTTGATTCACATTTCAAACTTCTAACAAAACCTTGCCAATGATAGGAAGATTCTTCAAGAAAGATTGAAGAAAAGTCCTACAACTTGGAATGATCAACATACCAACCTTGTTAAAAGAATAAAAAAAAAAAATAATCAAATGTCTTCTATGTCTCAGCCTAAAAGATCCAGAAGCCTAAAAAATTGTTTAAACAGATACTTCTGAAGTTGGATACGACGGAATATTAATTCAAGCAAATAAAAGAAGAAGAAGTTGTTAGATTTTATTCTGGAACCTGGAATCCAACTCAATCTAACTATCCAACAACCAAAAAAGAATTTTTATCAATTGTAATGTTGTGGCTTAATGCATCTATAAATTGAAGTTGGTGTGACTACATTCTCCCATGCTCCATCCTTGATAGGTATTAGGATTGCACCTTTGACTGGGCCTAACTCAAGAATGTATGGAAAAACCCAAAAAATTTAGGTGGGTTAACTGGGCTTTGGTTGGGCTCATTTATTTGGACTCAAAATATCATACCCAAATTAAAATTTAACTGAGCCGGTCTACATGAAAACCTGAGTTTGACCGAAAATCTAAAATTTGAAATACATTTTATAAAATTGAATTTCCTTTAATTGATATTTTATAATATATAAATTTGTGTAACATGTAGTTATACTTTATAGAACAATACGGAAGGAATTTTATTTTAGGACGAAAAAACCTTAGCCTAGATAAAGCATGTACATACATTTTAGGATTGAAATAGATTGAGGCCCTACAAATACTATTCAAGCTGGGCTCAGATTTAACCAATTTGTATTACTGGACCTACCTCAAGCTCTTTAATTGCAATTAGGGCCTGAACTCAGACAGGCTCCTGCTGAGTAGCATCCTTTACAGGTAGCCAGGAGTCGAAAATTTGGTCCAGTCGAATTTTGATCTCGATCGATATCTTGGTTTGGCCGAGATTTTTCTCTCTCCTCTTTTTTTTTTGAAAATCTCGGTGGTTTTTTTTGAAAAAAATCATTTAAAAAAAAACAGGCTGTTTTAAAAAAAAAAATTTAATATAAATATAGGCCGAGATATCGACTGGGCCCACGCCGATATTTATTTATTTTTTAAATAAAAAATAAGAATCGGTTGATATTCAGCCGAACTTTTCTCTCTCTAACCGATACTATATGTTTCGGTCGAACTGTATCAGTATTCGAAAACCTGACACAGTTCGGCCGATACACATAGTATTAGTCGAATTTTTGACCCCTGCGGGTAGCTATTATTCTATTTTGTACAAGTGACAGCCAAAAGCCCATAGAACCAGGTCCAAATTATTGAGCCATGCCTGCTTATTTCTCATCGGTTAGGCACACGCAGGGGTCAAATATTCGGTCGAGATACCGAGCTGAGATCTAGGCCAAATTTTTTTTCTTTCTCTTTAAAATTCTTTTTTTTTTCCAGAAATCTCGATGACTTTTTTTTTAAAAAAATCATTTAAAAAATGAAAAGGCTGTTTTTAAAAAAATCTAAAAATATAAATATCAGACAATATTTCAAATATTCACAGATATCAAGGCTGATTCATCGACTAGCCCACAACCGATATTTATTTATTTTTTATTTAAAAAAAAAAATTAACCAATATATCTCCACTTCGAAAACCCGACATATCTCCTCAGACATTTACATTAAAGGCCGAAATTTATACCCCGGGGCAGGCGTTAACACTACTGCAAGGCCATTGCGAGTTGTGGGCTTGTGGCCGATCATCATGTAATCCATCAACCGGCAACAGACCAAAATCTCTACCGGTTTCCTAACGAAGGTTATGCCCTCTCTCTCTCTCTCTCTCTCTCTCTCTCTCTCTCTCTTTCTCTCTCTATCCAAACTTTTGACTGCTACCCAAGGCAAAAGTTATAGATTCTCTAGTATTTTACCCGACCTTTTCTGGTTTTTTTTTTCTCTGCAAAGTAAAGAGGAAAAGGGGGAAAAGTGGATATTGGTGGAATGGGTTGCGAACGTTCGTTTCGCAGTAAAGCGGTGCATTTGGTCTCTGATCTGACCACTGGACTCCTCAATCCCATTTCTGATAAGCCCTCCAAGTCCATGCCTTATGTGAGTTGAGTTCAACTTCTTCTTTTCCTTTTGCTTCTCTTGATGTTTGCTTTATTTCTTTTGGAAATTTGACGTTTTTTCTTTTTTCAGCTGTCATCTGTAGAGGTTTAGAGACCAATTTTTAGTCTGTGCTTTGGAAGCTGTTGATGGGATTTGTACAACATGTGCTGTCTTTGTAAGGCTTTGTTGGTAGAAAACCTGGTTATAGTTTGTCCTGTCCTCTAGAAGCGATTGATGGGATTTTTACAACATGGATTCTCTTTTGTGATGTTTAATGGTAGAAACCCTATAGTTTTTGGTTTACATGTGTTCTGAGGTAATTCATACAATATGAGAAATGATCTGTTGTGAGCTGGTTCACAAAAATTGGTTGAACCTTCAATCCAAACCTTTGGATGAGAGTAGAAATGTCAGCTTTTGCCTTTTGAATTCAGCAAAAAACTCAATCCAGAGGTCATCCTTGAAAGTTTACAAAGGATCATTATGAACCGGTTTGCAACAGATAATTTCTCAATAAAATGTGGGTTCTCTTTTATATTTCTTCAAAAAGGGTCATAATTTATTAAGATGGCTCATCCTTTCTCAACTATCTGAAGATTTTTGTTCTATTAGCTCTGAACTTTGTCGATTTTGATGTTTGTATCATTTTTGGTTGTGTGTTTGGCTAATGGTTTGAGGAAGTTCTGTTGTTAGCCCCCTTTAGCGTGATATCAGAAGTGGTAATTATCTTTAAGCTCAAAATGTTCAAAGAAGAAACTGAATCCCATGCTGAGGTACAATGTCTTGTAGATAGTTTCTGAAATAAGTTAATCAATTTCCTTATGAGCCATGGAGAGGATCAAAGCCAAAGATTGGATGATTTGAGAGTATAGGATTGTCGTACTCATGTGCTCTTTTTATCAGTTAATTTTGGAAAAAAATATTGGGGAATTCACTTCCATCTTCTTTTTGATAAGCTATGGATTTTTTTAATGTTTAATATTCAAAATTCTCCTATTGATTTTAGGTATTATTATCTCTTAAAAAGGGTTTTTAGGAATTTGTTGCCATAGCTTGACAAATGGTTTTAGCTTGTATGTAAGTTGTATTCTTGCATTACTAAAATAATTTCATGTGGAAATCAATTTATTAGTCTTTGCATGTCAAACTCATTAAGTTAAATCCAATGTTTGGAGACATAAAGAGAAAGTAAGGGTTGTTCATAGAAATATTAACTAAATAAACAAATAAAAATAATCATATGATAACGCTATCATAAATTAGGTAATTTGTTTTATTGAGTTTAGTGGAGGGCCGTGAACTCAATTGGTTCATTTTACAGGAAATAGTTAGAAAAATTGGACCGACAACTTATATAGATTAAAAGAAATTCACCATAAAATATTTAAAAGCTTTTAACCAGAATGGTAGGGTCTCATGTCACATGAGCTTGCCATTTCTTTTTCTTCTTTCCAATGTTCTCATCAATATAGTGAAATCATAGTACATGAGTCCTTTAATAGAGTCAAACTTTTATATTAGACCTGTGAGCACAGCATACATTGCCATCATGAGCCTATAGTGCATACAAGTCATATATGAGCTGTAAATTGGTGTGCATAATGACATATCAAGCAGTCCATGGATTGACTTAACTGATAATTTGACATCATAAAGCATAAAATATAATGTATACATGCGAGCCATACTTTCCTCACAACCTTCTTCCTCTTTATGAATTGGATCTCTACCCAATTTGAACCCATTCTAAGTTAATCTTATATTTGGATTAAAATCCATAAAAAACTGGCCCCATTTTAACCGTTGATTTTTTTGCCCTTGAAATCCTATGAACCTGATTTTTCATAAGTAGAATCATTTTGGAGAAACCTTTTAAAAATACTCGACCCTATGTATTTGGATATATATAATTTTGCTCTCTTGCCAAAGTTCAAAAAGACTGAAAGCAATGAAAATGCAGGTATTCACTCCATACTCTTTAGTTCTCTTATGAACTGATTCGCAACTCTTACCATCATCACCCTCATCTCCCCCATGGCCCCAGCCATGAACTCATCTTGTGTGGAGCAATGTTAGAATGAGCTTCAGAATTATTCATCCTCTCCATGTCTACCACTCTCACCAAGTCCACCAATTCATTATGCTTTGACACCAGTGGCATGTAATTAAAATTTTCAATGGTAGTGTTCATAGGGGGTTTAATGGGAAATGAAGGTGAAGTTGTTGGAGAGTGGGACGGTGTGGTTGGAAACACTCTCCAATCAAAGCAAGAGACAATGTTGAAGAGCTTCATCATGGAGGTTCAGTTAGGTGACAAAAAATGTAGAGAAAAGAATCGAAGGTACATGCACAATCAATGGAGTCGAAGGGGGACTTGAAGACAATGTCGAGGATGAAAAGGATGCAGTAGGACTTGACCAATCAAATGAGGGTGTCCTGTTCAGAGTGGAGGTTGTTGTATGTGATCTTGTTGAGTCCAACTATGGAGACAACCACGGAGGACTCCGAGACAGTATCTTGGGGGTGGATGTGCAGGCGATGGAGAGATTGAGAGTGTGAGACTGAACGGTATCGATGGGAAAGTGGATGTAGTGGGGAAGAAGAAAACTAAGGGGTGTGTGTGGGGTGTGGGTGGGGAGGAAATGAGAGGAGAGGGATGAGAAGATGCAAAGCAATGGATCAGATAGAGAGAGGGTTCAAGGTTTGGGTGGATTGCAGGGATGCAATTAAAGAAAAGAAAAGGTAGATGAAGGACATTCACAACCACATGTTTTCGATAATGGCCATATGTTTTATGGAGCCAATGGGACCTTGCATCGCATATAGGATTTTGTTTTTTTTTTTTTTTTGCATTTCCAGAGGAGAGAACATCTGAAAAGTAGTTCAGCATCAAGTTTGGTGTGCAGACTCTCCAATAACCCCACTTGGGCCCACATGGATGGGTGGGTTTGAAAGGCCTTGGCTTATAGATGGTGCCTATACAATTTAATCTTGATTGGATAAGAGAAACCATGGTTTTTAATATCCTCGAAATTTTATATTTATCTAATGGTGGAAATTCATTGGGTTAGATTAATGGGCTTTAAAAGTCAAATTATAAAATTGGATATGGGTGTTATTCACTGGAGTAGGTAGGTATGAGGGGGGGTGGGGTTGGATATAGATCCATTGGGCCCATTATAGGCCCCACAATCCAAGGTTTGTACCAGACTCACACACAAAGTCGTCGTAGGTGATCTTTGTTATAAGGATCTCCTACAAACTAGTTTCCACCAAAGTTTGGTCCAAACAACCCATTGGACCTACTTGAGCCTACATTGATTGGTGGGTTTGAAAGGGTTTGGTTTGTGTATGGTGCGTATAGAATTTCATCTTAATTGGATAAAAGAAACCATGTTTTTTAATGCCTTAAAAAATTCCATTTATGAAATGGTGAAAAATTCATTGAGTTAGACCTATGGGCTTTAGAAGTCGAATTGGGTAGATGTGCAATTCACAGGGGGTAGGTGAGAAAAGGGGAGGGGTTGGGGAATGGATCCATTTGATCAACTATGGGCCCCACAATCCAAAATTTGCACTAAAGTTCATGCAAACTAGTTTGCGGGTGAACATGATATATATACATCTGGCAAAATCTAATAAACTCGAATGTAATCAAAATACCATTCCACATCCAAAAGGATAAAATACTTGAAAAGTTACCTTCAAAAAGTTGATAGCACCCATTTGATAGAGATGACATGAACGCCTACCATTAATCCAAAAACTGGGTTGTAGATATTTTTCCACCACACACTGGTTTATTGGATTGTGCACCCATATATATGTATGTATGTATGAATATATATAACAAGGATCCTCTAAGAATAGTTCTCATGGGACTTTTATGAGAATAGCCAATAGGCACAAGCTAGGGCCACGTGGATAGGTGGGTTTGAAATGCCTTTGTTTTTTATATGGTGAATTTCATCTTCATTGGATATGAGAAATCAGGTTTTTATGACTCAAAATTTCACATTTATTTAATGGTGGAAATTCATCAGGTTAAATCAATGGTTTTTAAAAGTCACATCGGTATGATGGGAAATTGGTTCCATTAGGTCTACTAAACTAAAGTTCTTATGAAAGTCTCATGAGAATTGACAAAACTCAAAGCCCACCTGGGTTCCATCATACCCCATAACCCCCATGCACCCTCCCACTTATTTGAAAGAGCTGGTACTTTTGTCTTTTTCTTAGTTTTTTGCAATTAACAGTTGATGTTGGATGTAGTTTATGAGTTTTTATATTATGCTTTTTAGAACTTTCTTTTGAAGTTCAGACGCAGCCTTTCTCAGGTGGCTCATTCATTGCAGGTGGATTCATCTGCTGATTGCAGACATTCACAATCAATCACCATTGGCAAAACATTAGATACAAGCTCAATAAAAGAGGTCTGTCTTCATGTTTTTTTAATGGCAAGTAGTCGCATTCTTCATGTTGACGACATTTTTGTCTACCCTACCCCGTGAATTGGATATCTACCCAATTTGAACCCATTTTGAGTTGATCTCACTGTTGGATTGAAGTCTAATCAAAACTGACCTTATTTTTACCGTTAATTTTGGGACACTTAAAAATCATGTTGTTTGAAGTCCAACGTACTTGATTTGAGAAGCGTCATTTGGAAGATACGTTTCAAATGGATCCCACTCCACCCCTTGGCCGCGACAAATGTGGGCCCCACAGGTCACCTGGGCATTGTCGTGCATTCTTGACATTGATGTATGCCAAGTGTTGAGCGGATCTTATCTCGAATACTTAGATATGCATGCATATAAATACTTTTAAGATTTATTATGCTACACGTATACCTTATCCATGCAATGCCTAATGAATCATGTACAACCATGCATATCATATATGGTGAATGCTACAGTACCACAAGTTCACCCTGTATTTGAATTTAAATTCCAGAAACCCGCACATGAGTGGGGCCCTCCTTGTGACCAAGTCCAACCACTACACACCAAAAGTACACCTCTCCTAAACGGAACATAAAAGTGGCATGAGATGTTGTGGTGCTTACCCACTTGCACACGCAAAGTAAGTTGCAGGGGTACAGGTGCAAGTGTGGGAGTTCGACATAGGTTGAGGTGAGGTGTCAGACTTGGCAATTAGGAAAAAAAACAAGGCTTGGGGACAAGGCACCATATTTAAATAAAATTAAATCTAAATTGATTTTAAATGAAAATAAGGTGTGAAAATATCACTAATAGAAAACAATAAACTAATTTACCCCAAATATGTAGGTGACAATAATATTGATATTTTAATTGGATCTTAAGAGGGGAAACATGTAGTAGTATTTTCTTCATCTTGGAAAACAATGTTAAAAAGCACTAGAAGATTCTATGAAGAATTGGTGCAAGTCAGTAAAAGCGTTCGACATGGGTCCGTCACACATCTTGAAGTGTCTGTTCAACATAGCCCCAATTGAGTAATGAAATTTTCTCTCTGATAGTGCATTAGCACCTATAATCACAAGCACCCACATATCAAAGAACGTGAAGTGGCTGTTATCCCTAAGTAGGAGGCTATGAATTTCTGGTTACAGTTACATGAAAGGGACACTAGAGGGAAGGCTGATATTCTCTTTGCTTGCTTCTAACACTTTTATCTTTGGTCTTTTCAAATAATTCGGCTTAAGTGCTGATTGACTACTTAGGCTCTAATTATTTTTTCAACTATTTCTTTGAGTTTGTCTCTGAATGCATAGCTCAGTTGGGTTGAATTTTAGGAATAGACTAGAGGTCTCAGGTTTGACTCTCCTACAGTAACCCAATACATGAGGCTAACGGGTGGTTTCATGCATCCATGGGATTAATCTCACCTCCACAAGGGGTGGGGATACTCTTGTTATTAAATAAAAAAACTATTTGTTTGAGTTTGCTTGACAAATATTTTTGTTGTCGATTAGATTGTTGGCAGAAAAGTTCAAGAGCTGCTGTAAGGGTTGTAGAAGCAGTTTCTTCTTAGTTTGGAGTCTGTATTCTTCAATTTAAGTGTTGGTCCCAACAAAATAAATAACGGAGAAGTCATCACCTATAAGCAACATCATATTTTTGAATTTGTGGTCTACAAGGGTGTATTTGGAAGCAGCAAAAATTGCATATGAGCCCAATAGTTTGGCAGCAGCTTATTATTGTCAGAAGGCATAACTGACGTATTATAATGAATTTGGTTCTAATTGCTGAAAGTATCAGAAACAGTAGTGCTCTATCTTTTAACAGTGTCTAGCTTCGCAAGTATACCATGATGGCACATAGCATTACAATTTGAGAAACTTAATTTTTCCAATAAAAAGATGAAATTCGGACTTGGTACTTTTATGCAATTCTCTTGCAATGCATAATATTGGACTTGCACAATGCTGTAATAAATGCCCATTCTTTTAGTATGGTACCTATCACCTAAGGCTCTATACAAGGGTTGAAACAAGCAACTGTCGAAAAGTCTAGTGTGCAGATGTGCACGTAGGCCTACATAGCCTGCACATTGCGGCTCCCTTGTGGTTGCGGTAACTGGAGTACATTGCTCCTTCGTTTGCTTGTGCTAGCACTTCTATTACTTAAGTCTAGGTTGGCTAGCACACTATGGCTTTTATTGGGTAAGGCTCCTCTAGATGGAAGACATGGACAATCACAGTTTTCTTGGTCCAAAACAAGTGAATAATATGGGACAGGTTCATGGAATGACCTGGATAGGATTAACGATTATAACATTTCCTTCAACTCACCATCTAACTATTCAAGTTTGCCCATTTGAATATCCAGACTCCCTATTTGTTGACAAAATTCTTATTTATTATCGAGGTGGAATGAATGCTGCTCCTTTCAGCCCCATAAAATCTCCTAATGTTGCAATAGGACCAGAAGAAACTGAGAAACATAGATAATTGAATCAGGCATCTAAGCAGATGCATGTGTGTCTATTATGGTGGCAATATATGTTTCATGATTCAGCATTAGAAGCTAATTTATTGTACTCAGTGGTTTGGATGCAAATGTTTCTTAAATCTCAGGATATTTTTCTTTTGAGAAGTTTAGATCTTAGGATTCACATTGAGGGAATTTTGTTGAAGAATTCCTATGTAAAACTTTCCTTGAATGCATAATTAGGTATTTGCATGCACACATGCAACAACTCCAACCTCATCATGGCTAAAATGCGGTAATGCATTCAAGTGGCTAAGTCTTACGAGATCTCATGGTAAGAATACAGACATTCTATTGATATTATTGGATTAGTTAGTCTATTCAATGTTCAACGACTTGAGTTTGATATATGGAATTCTGAACATCTGAAACTACCTTGGAGTTTGTTTGAGATTCAGTTTCTTCGTTTGCACCATTTGGTTACTATAACAAGTTTCAGATTCTCTTTGCACTTCTATATTCAAGTAAACCAGTTCTGGCTTGTACTGTTTAGAGATTACATGAAGGGTTCCTTTAAGTAACATATTTAGCTCCTTTTTGTTAAGGGTGATGAAATGGAGGTGAGAAATCAGCAAAACTCCGATGCAGTAGAGAATTTTGGGGTTTCCATGGATGGCCCTGATACATCATCTTTTACAGCATTCCTTGTCTCTCTATTGTCATCTTCAGAACCTGGAAAGCATTCTAGTGAGGAACATGGTAATCCTGAAGTTGTTGAGTTGGCTTCAGATTCAGAAATAAGAGAAAACCATGGCAGGAAATCCTTATTTTCCATTGGGAAACAGTCTTTAAGCAAAGCCATTCACAAAGCAGCCAGGTTGAATGGATACAGGCGTCAAGGCTTAGAGAAGAAAGTAGATCATAACATGAAAAATGATGAAACAAATGATCCAACGCTTGTAGGTCAGGAGTTGAAGCCTTTGCAAGGCCCCAAAGAGAATGTGTCACAACTTACCCTCCCAGACTGTTCTGAACCATCATTACTTCTTTCAGAAAATACTCGAAGAGCTCTTTATATTTCGTTGCCAGTGCTGGTTCAACAGAGGAAATGGGTGCTGCTTTACAGGTGTGGAAACAGTTTTTCATGTTGTTGCTGATGTTCCCTCTAGATGTGGAGTTGCTTGGATCTCATCTGATTGAGTTATTCTTACTTTTTTTAATTTCTGCTGTTGTTTTCATCCAGTACTTGGAGGCATGGGATCTCACTTTCCACCCTGTACAGGAGAAGCATGCTGTGTCCTGGCCACTGTCTGCTGGTATTGTCTTCTTAAATAATCCTTTAATTCAGCTTGGTTTTGTTAGACATGATGTGATATCTGGATGTCTTGTTATGCTTATACTTCATTTCATTTGGTCAATTTATCTATGGAAAAAGTCCCAATTTCGTTATGAGTCTCATAAGAAACTTGAACTGATATGGTCATATATTTTCTTAAATAAAATAGCTAAATGAAATGAGGCACAAGTTTAACAAGGTAGCCAAAAATGCCATATACTTATCTATTTGTTTGTATATATTATTGTTGGCAACAAGTAGGCCTGTAAACAGACCCAGGTCTGGCCTGGGCCGGCAGGATCCAGCCCAACCCGATTGAATAATCGGACAGTCCGCGACCCAGCCGGACAACACGAGCTCCGATTAGCCTTGGGCCCGGCCCGGCCCGGCCTGATAAGCCTGACGGACAATCTGCGGCCCCGATAAAGGCCCGTTTGCATGTTTTCAACCCATTACTCTAATAATCTGAAATTTGAAATTAAGACTGAATGATATAGTTCTAGTTAATTTTTTTTTTTTAATTGTTCAACTTAAATTTTTATTGAGTCAAATTAATTCTAACTAAATCAACCAAGTTTTTCAAGTTTTTAAACAAAATATTGGATGAAAGGCACATTAAATACCTCCTTAAAATAATTTTAAAGGAAAAATAAGATATATTTGGCCTTTCAATTGATGAATTTTTTTTTTTTTTTGAAAAAATTCCAATTAAGTCTTTGAGTATTAAAATTCGAAAAAGAAAACTTTAATTTGCATTCTTTCCTTCTAATGAGGTCTTCATGAGACAGACATATACATGATGATGATAATAATAATGTTACAATCCACTAAAATTAAACTCAACTAAAATGATTTTTGAATTGGAGCTCTCCACTGTATCCTCTTTCATTTCTGTAGGTTTCTTGAGATCCTTTGTCAAAATTACAAGTTTCAAACATCTCTCACTCCCTCCACCATAAACCAAATTTATCCTCCTCTTCACATGCAATTCACATGCAAAACAACTGACAAAAAAGCCCACATGAATTTTCAGATTACTTCATATAATAATACACAACCTCTCCTTAATAAAACAATGTGTTGAACTATGAACAGAATGAACTGCAAATTCAGTTTTCAGACTCCCATTCAGTTTACAATTCTAGTCCTACATCATCATGTGATTGGAATGGCTTGTAGGAGAGAAAGATTTGCTTGTTCTATCTCAGAAAATTTAAGCAATTCACATGAGATTATTATTTTTCAACAAAGCCATGAGTTTGGCCACCCAATACAAAGCCAATTCAATAAAAGACATCTTTTAATCAAGGGTTCTTGTCCAAAATCCACTTATAATCAACTCATTCAATAAAAATGGCTAAACCCCATTTCTGAAATTTAGTTCAAAATGGTTATTTTTTAAGAAAAATGATTTGGTTTCTCTGTTGATATGTTACTAAAAAAGAAACCTTAAAACATGAATGGAACCTCTCTGTTCTACATTTTGTTCCTTGTTTCCTTTTCCACTGAATTTTGTGTACTCCTTTCAAAAAAATCAATCAAATTAAAGGCTCCTGAATTTTTGTACAATGTTTAAAGATGAGATCAAATGCACTAACATAGAATTCAGATTTGGAACACCTTTCCATGCTTAACTTTCCATGCTTATATTAATTTGTGAAAGCTGATGGTGGAGATGATGCATCTTCCAATACCAAAATACAATCTTATTTACTCTTGTACCTGTCACAAATCAATCCCCTCTTCTTCCAAAGCAATGTTCCATTAGTACAACTGTAGTAGAGCACTGGTTGGGATTCATATATTCTTTTTTCCCTCTCACAGCCAATATTCATTGTGAGTTAGAGAGATGGCCAATAGCAAAGGCATTGCATTTCTCAAAGCTCTCCTTGACAGCCTTACTTTGGTGGGTATCTGTTCTCTCACAGAGAAGACTGAGGGAATCTAAATCCCTATATAACTCACCTTTCATCTTCTCATACAAACCCATACAAATGCCCTTGATGGTATTCCTTGAGACAAGCTGGAATTGAGGTTGAAAATTCCTCGAATACTTTATAAACCTTTGATGTTCAACGATTGAAAAAGGATACCCATGCAACATTATCATACTCGCAAGATCCTCTATACTACTTTGTTGATCAAATTCTAAATGAAAATCGGTACACTCTATTTCATTATGGCCACCCGATTGTGTTGGATCATATTTCTTATAAGAAAGCAAGTGGCGCCGCAAATGGGAAGTTCCACTACTACTCGAATTGGTAAATAATCCCGAACAATGATTACATATTGCAGTCCCAACTCCATTCCTCTCCACGTAATGGAAATCATTCCAAACAGTCGACGTCCTTTTCCTGTGTACATCTTTTTGGGATCTAGAAGAGTTAGATGTCGTATCTATCTCATTCTCCAGCAATAAAGTCGTTCCTCTCATTAGGATTAGACATTGTACTGCAGAAACAGTTATGTTCAAATAAGCAAAGTAGTTTAAAATGGAGAATTCATCATGTTTACAAAGAATTTTTACATATGGTGTTCAAGGTGCACAAATGCTTTGAGGCAATCTTCGGTCCAAGTAAATATTGCCAAAATTGCTGTCATGGAAATCATCTCATCATATGGTAGGGTCCAACATATGGCAAGAGATTTGAACAATGGTGGAGATGGTGTTAATAAGTTTGTCTATGGAAGATCTAAAGGGAAACTCAGGGCCCTGACTTAAACCCCATATTCCCATTATAAATTAATTATAATTGTGCAGATCATAGTATCATAGTTTAGCTGTACATTCTTTTCTTTGTCCTGTTGATAACACAGAATCTTTTGAAGTAATGAAGTGATCACAACAATGGGGTATAGAACATTCATACTCAAATTTGTAGTTTTAGATGTGGGTATAGAACTGACTTAAGCATCTGTCACAGGTGCATTCAAATGTACCCTAAAATTAATTTCAAAATAATTTTTTATTTGCATCTTAATCAAGTAGTTAACCTTGTATACTGTTCCAGAACCTCCTTGCCCAAGCTTGTTGCCAATGTCAAAAGATCCAGTGGCCTTCTCAAGTGCACAGTACTTGAAATTCAAGCTACTGTCATACAAGGTTGACGCCAATTTCTCAACATCATTGGCACCTGCAAATTAAAAATAAAAGAAAGTGAAAAGCATCACTAAGTACTTCATTATTTCTAAAAAATTAGTAGTACTTGAATAGACAAAAGAGAATGAATAACAAGATTATACTCTGTTTTACTAGTTTTTGGAACTTCACCCACTAGTTTTTGTACCTATGAGATATTTTTTAGCAACAAATAATTTGTCTGTATAATTACTCTAATGAACATCATTATCACTAATGGCATCAGCATCTTTAATTACTCTATCGTCATCATCCTCCAAGATGAACCCATAAGAAAATGCCATATTGTGAGACCACTTGTGCTTACGTATCAGCAAAAGAAGTAAGAAGATATGAAGATTTGGGTACCATTCTTCATATGTTATGGATTGAGTTTATCATCTGAAAAACCTATGGATAAACCCGCGATTTCTATTTTCACTCATCCAAAACGGATCCTTTTTCAACAAATAAAAAAAAAAACCACCTTGGGTTATCTTCTCTAATCACTTACAGATTTGCAGATCGACCAAAACGATTTGAAGTATCGATCTGAGTGAAGAGACTGCAGGCGATGGAAGTCACGATCGGATTTCTAGAGAGCTGTGAGAGAGAGGAGAACGGAAAGAGGGAGAAAAGAGAGATCCGATGAGAGGGAGATCGAGAGAGAGGAGAATGGAAAGAGGGAGAAAAGAGAGATCTCAGATCGAGAGAGCGGCGAGAGTGAGAGATGGCCTGTGAGAGCAATCGCAAGTGAGGAAAGCAACGGAAGAGAGTGTAATCGGAAACCCTATTTTCATTTTTAATTCATCGGACTCGCGGACAGTCTGCTAGCCCTGCCCGAGTCCTTATCAGACTCTTCAGACCAGTCCATTAGTTCTTATCGGACTCCAGAGTCCGGCTCGTTGCTGGATTCTAAGATTCGGGCCGGATAGTCCGCGGGCCGGGTCAGGTCCTGATTACAGGCCTAGCAACAAGTAAAAAAATTATACTTCAGAAAGTATTGTACTACGTTAACATGGTGTATATTTACTAGGAATACAGTTCACATGGCATATAGCTATTGAGAATCTGTGGAACAAAATGTTCCACTTATTGAGCGCTATCTGTGTTAGACAGTGAAGGATAGCCTGCAAGACGCAAAATGCAGGCCACAGTGATGGCAAACAACACGTAGCTTGTAGTTTAGATAGGGGTTAGATTGAGGATTACGCTTTCAGGGCTTAAAACCCTATGAGAAAGGCTAGGTGAATGTTGTAGCTCTAAGATAGGACTGATCTAAGGATGGATTCAGGTTTAGAGGATTGGCTTGAGATGGCAGAAGTAGGACAGGAATGATAGAGGAGTAACTTGCCTAGAAAGTTCACTTAGGTTATCCTCGGAGTCAAGACCAAGGATTAGGAGCAGTCAACACCGTCTACTGTGGCTGGAGTAATTACCAACCAAAGAGAAAGCTTATAGCTTCAAATCAATTTTATTTCCCCACACCCCCCCTCCCACCCCTAGGCAATTTGTTTCTTCTGGACTATGGGCTTGGGGAAAATCCTCATTCAAGACAACCTCCACAAGAGCGGCAGGACGTTGGTTAGTGGATACCCGTTTTGCCTTGATGTCTTAGAAGGCATCGATCATCTTCTTCTCCATTGCGCCTTCTCTTCGTCGGTATGGAGTTTGGTTTTGTGTCAGTTTGAATCCTCTGGTCCATGCTAGCTTCTATTTCTCTTCTATCATTCTCCTAGGAAATCCCTCATTTCTTTTAGGTGCTAGTTGATGTAGCGTTTAGCCCTTTTTGCCACCATTTGGAGCTTGTGGTGGGAATGAAACAACCGCATCTTCAGGAATATTGTTGAATGCGTTCAAGGAGTCTTCTAGCGAGGTTTGGCAAAATGCGCTGCTTGGGCTTCTTCCCTCCCTGATTTTCAGGACTTTTCTATCTCAGACATCTTGAGAGCATGGAAAGTGTGTCTTGATTTAGTTTAATGTCTTGCACTCAGGTTCCTGTTTCTTCTTTGGGTGTATTGGGCTTCGAATTTGTTCTTTTGCTGCTTCTTTTTTCAGTTTGTTATATTGTGCATTTCTGGTGCCTCCTTTTATTTAATATATTCATCATTACCATTTCAAAAAATTATATTTTATATAATATATAAGATATAATATATGTTTCTCACTATCCAAAAGTACGAGTACAAGACTTGTATATTTCACTTTGAAATACGTTCACTGTTTTTTTTCTTTTTTCTTTTTTTGTGAATTAGAGATAATGAAATATATGAATAAAAAGGATAACAGGTACATCAAAAAACAAAAAAAAAAAAAAAACAAAACCAAACCCTATTACACCACGCTAGAAGTACAAGCGATTTGTACCATGCACACAAAGGAGAGTACAAAAATACAATTGGAACAAAACACTCTATTGCACCACATCCACAAAGGCCTCTTCTCTATCAATACCAACTTTCGTCAGGAAGTCCGCTACTGAATTAGCTGACCTTCTAACATGCTTGAAATGTACAGCCCTTCCCATATGCATCTTCCTTACCTCTCTCATGATATAGATCAGCCTCCACTGGACTTGTTTCTCCCACTTGCCCAAGATAAAGCATTCCTAGTGTCCCCCTCAATAATTAAGATTACCCTACAATGACTTTGCCAAAGAATTAAAGCCCATTCAATCCCTATTAATTATGCCCTACTAAATTCCTTAATCCCCATCGGTTATGAGAAAAAATTCTGATTTCTTCATTAGCAGGCTATCACTGTTGGTCCAAGTTTACCTCTAGCGGCATTGCCAATTAAATTTAGAGAATCCCTTAGGTGGCATAGACCATGCGGACCCCTCTTATTTCTACTCCTCCCTCCTAATTAAAAACAGGAGACTCAATGCACCATATTTCAAATTTGAATTCAAACTAAAACTAATTGACTGAAGACACTACTTGCATCAAATTGTAATTTGAATTCAAGTTTAGACTCTCAAAGACCATTGATGATTTTTTTTTTTTTGAAATGGTTACTATATTTTTTTTAAAAAAAGGAAGCACCGGAGGTGCAAATACAAAAAAATGTACAAACAAAGCAAAAACAGCCCGACACCCCAATACACCCTCAAAGAGAACCCAGAACAGGAAAACAGGGAGAAAGCAATACTAATACAGATACACAATTGATGAATTCTGAAGCCAAACTTTATTGCACTGAAATGATTCTGAAGGCAAGCTGCTGCTGATGGGTCTCAAGGTTGAGATGTGGGGTCCACACTAGTTCTAGAACCCTTTTTATGAACCTTTAAGCCATTTGAGTTTGCATCATGATACCTCTTCGACTATTAGGGAAAGCCACCTATAAATTTATATTTTTTGAACAATTTTAGTATGGTTTACATATTATTTATACTGCTAATATGTTTTAAATAATATAGTAATATAGATGCTTAGCCCATGGAGCATGTATATCTACTCGTCCAAGGATCAACTTCACAAGTGTCTAAGTCTTTAGGAGTTCTACAAAGAAGAATTATTGACGATGTGATTTTCATTTCCAATTAAAAATTGTGCTTAGTAGCTTTTTGGAATGACTTAAGGAGGAATCTCTTCTGAGCTATTTATTTGAGCTATTCTCAAACACCTTTTTTTTATTTATTATTTTTTAAATGCTAGCAATAATTTGTCTATATTGCTTAGGGAGGAATGTGTTGAGAGTGCCTTGCATGGTTATCAAATGATGCTTAAGCGTATTAAATATGAGATTTTGTCACTTCCATATCACTCTAGGCAACTGTTACTACTATACCATACTGAACACAGGTGATGCTTTTTGAAATATGTTATCACCCTTATCAGCTATCCCTTTCATCATCATCATCAAAACCTTACCCAATCTTTGTAGAACATCCTTATATTTGTTGTTTTCTCTGGTTTGGCTGATTGTGTTATAGGATTTATGATAAGTTTCTCTCTGTAGTTACATTTCTGGACATGTATGCATGCCTTTTAGGTTGTTGGAGACCAGAAAGGTGCAGTTTTTGGTGGCTTAGTTGAGGCACCCTTGAGACCAACTAATAAACGAAAGTATCAGGTGCCATAACATAAAACTTTATTTTATATGTTGCTTAACAGTTAATGCCTTTCATTAAGTGTTTAAAATTATGCTTCTAACTAAAACTTGTTGGCTTTAAGCAGGGTACAAATAGTACTTTTGTTTTCACAAATTTATCAAGCCATCCTGTTATATTTCGCCCAACAGGTAATTAGCTGCCCTTTTTATTCTATCTTATCTGAAGACAACTCAAAAGCTTCCATGCCATTATAAGTTATTTGGTTGAGTCAATGGTACCATTTTGTCTCATTTTCATTGAAAAAGAAAATCATTTGAAATTTTTTAGATAGAAGGTCTTATTTGCATTCTACTTCTTTACACCTGGTAAAACTAAAGCCAAAATAGTCCTTGATTAAAAACTACATCTGGAATACTACATTAGAGAAATTGTAATTGAGTTTCAGGCATGGAGGGAAAAAGAATATGATGCTAGATTAAGGTGTCTGTTAATTTTTGAACCCAGGAACTAAAATGTCCTTATAGCAGTCTGGACTATTCCATGAGAGCCCATGGATGTCACTGAAAATCCGATGGGCCTGACTTTTTATGTTGCACAGGTTCTTTAAAATGCTTGATGCACCTATCTTGGACACATCTATATGTTGGATTCTTCATGGACTCTTCTAGTACACTTTAACGCTATTTTCCAAGATGACAAAAATCCTGCTTCTTTTGAAACTCAAAACATTGATATGTCTGTCACTTGATTGTTTGCATGAAAATAGTAAACTATTGTATATTGGTGTTATATTCACACCTAATTTTCATTTTTAAATATATTTAAGATTACATTTATTTTAACTATTATGCCACATCCATGAATCATATGTTTTGGGATTAGCTGAATTTTAGACCACATATCAATGTCAGATTTTGACCTCGTACCCATACCCATGCAGCAGAGCTGACAGTGAATTAGGGTGCTCAAATATCAATTTTATGGAACATATGAGAAATTTAATATTTGGTCTACCCATCTAGAAAATGTTGATATATCTTGAAAGACTAGGATCCTCGAACCGATATGATTTTTGAGAATCCCTCCTTATAGTTTGTGATCAATAATCTGGATTACTGATCCATGGACCTGTACAAATGGGTTAGGAATAATTTTGCTTTGCAGCATGTATCCCATTTTATGGGCATCAACCAAATAATGCTTTGGTCTCTAGATTGACAATATGTACTTCGTCTTGCATTCCCTAAAACCAGTTGCAGACTTGGTTCCCATAGGATTCGTGAACAACAGATTGCTCATAAGAACCCTAGTGGTACTTATTATCAGGTGATCACGTTCAAAACGAAAGCGTATTTATGTTCAAGTGAATGTCAAACAAATGTTTTCATCCTATTTAGTATTTCACCAGAAGACTTTGAAATCATTGAGCAATACAAAAAAGGGAAGGGAAAAAATAAATAAATAAAATGAAATGAGAGAGAAGATGAGAAGAAAGGGGAGAGGGAGATGGATTGAGAAATGAATGAATGCTAATGGCAGTGGCAATTGTGTTCCTAGGATATGATGAAGAAAATGGCATTCAAGAATCATGCAACATAAATCCTAGAAAGTAAAGGATTTTTGTTCGTTCATTAAATACAAGAGAGACACATACATGACTTTGGCTCAGTGGGTTCTCTTCCAGATGTGTGGTCCTTGCTCATGCTTTTAAGGTGTAAATGATAACAAGACAACAGTAATGGGGACAAGTGGTTGGTTGTGAGGAGACAAGGTTGAATTGCACTGACATAGAGAAAGAATGATGGTGTGACGCTTATTGAACGCATGTGCTGAGCTTGGCATGGTGCATAGGACAGGGTGTGTAAGCCAATGGATAGCATAGGCAAAAGGTAAGAAGTAGCTGCCATGAAGAGATATAAGAAGACTTTGCAATGACGCTTATTGACCTGCAGAGCTATAAGAAGACTTTGCAATAGGAAGGATATTTCGTTCACACATTTAGCAAATGGAGTGGCAGTAGCATTTAGCTGCACACCCCATAAAGTCTCTCGTGATGGGAGCTCCATGTAGAGTTCTCATATGATCATGGGGTTGGATGGTTATAATAATGCCTATAAAAATCAGCTTAATTAAAGAACTCTAGCCGTGGTTTTGAATGACCTAAAAATCAACGATAAATAGTGGTGCAATTTTATTAAGTTCAATCCCATGGCTAGAGTCATTTAATCAAGCTAATTTTACATACGCACATAGATCTTTCAAATCCACCTAACCTCATAATCGTAGGTTGGCTTTGTTGTGGGACCCACTTCAACTCTTGTAAGACCCACCTCTATGCCATAATTGACTAGAATATTCTCATTATGGAAAATCAACTCTATTGATTGTAATTAGTTGTAATTAGCCATTATTTTATTTGTTTCCAAATCAGCCACCTTGATTGGCTCTCTGTATATTATTTATACTTGTAATCTCCACCGGTTTCATAGCACTCAATACAATTCAGAGAAGAATTCTTCTCCATATTCTCTCTTCTCCTTCTTTTCTTATTACTATTCTACACAGTACCAGTCAGGAAGATCTTCTCGATCCTTTAAGGAGATTATTTTCTCGCTTTACTGTTCGTTGCCGGAATCCAGCATCATCTTCGTTTCCGATCTCTGAGGACGTCTGCAGTAGATCTTCTCCTTTCTTCTCATTCTCGTTGTTTGGGGTAGTTACAGTGTTTTTTTTTTTTTTTCAGCAGGTTGAAGGATCTGTGCAGTGGACCTGTCATTAGTCCTCCCTACTTCCTGTACTTTTTGTCTTACGACCCGGCGACCAGAGCATTCTCGGCCGGCTGGACCCCACTACTTCCCTGTCATTTTTGGCAGTTCTCTACATCTGTACGGTGGATTTCTTCATTGCCTTCCCCAATTCTGGGTTTAAGTCCTTTTTTTCTAGCGACTGTTTCTATCTCACAAAAAAAAAATTTGAGGCCTTTTTCTCAAAATCCACGTGGATAAACACTTTTGCATCTTGGCTACACACCACCCTAGTCGCCCCTATCCCACCTACCTATGCCTAAGGTTGACCTAGGGTTTCGGTCAACGGTGGGGCCCCCCCTTTCACTGGTTTTCTCTCCTGCTGCATGGGATGCCCAACATCCCTGTTTTTGGTTTGATTTGCTACCTTTTGGTTTCTATAGCCTTCAAACTTCCTTTACCCCTGTCGCTTTTCAGGGGTCTATCCATCTAGTGCCGACCGATCGACTATCTAGACTGCATGGGACCCACTTTTGCCCAACCTTTTCTACTGTTACATGGGACGCAAAAACCCCATTTTCTGGGGTTTTTTGTTTCAATCTTTGCCATCTTGGCTTTTTTCGGCTTGGACTCAAGCCTACTGATTACACCCTAGCTTGTGCTTCCATTGCACCTAATTTTCCACCCTTCCATCACCGGTGGGCCCCACCTTGATTTTCTCTCTACATATTATTTATACTTGTAATCTCCACCAATTTCATAACATTCATTACAATTCAGAGAAGAATTCTTCTCCATATTCTCTCTTCTTCTTTTCATATTATTATTCTACATGGTATCAGTCAGGAAGATCTCCTCGATCCTTTAAGGAGATTATTTTCTTGTTTACTGTTCATTGCCGGAATCCGGCGTCATCTTCGTTTCCAATCTCTGAGGACGTCTGCAGCAAATCATCTTATTTCTTCTCATTCTCGTTGTTTGCAGTAGTTACAGTGTTTTTTTTTCCCCAGCAAGATGAAGGATCTGTGCAATTGACCTGTCATTAGTCCTCCCTACTGCTTGGACTTTTTGTCTTCCGATCCGGCCACCAGAGCATTCTTGGCCGGCGGGACCCCACTACGTCCCTGTCGTTTTTGGCAATTCTCTACATCTGTGCAGTGGATTTCTTCATTGCCTTCCCCAATTCAGGGTTAAGTCCTTTTTTCTACAGCGACTGTTTCCATCTCAAAAAAAATTTTTGAGGCCTTTTTCTCAAAATCCACGTGGATACAACACTTCTTCATCTTGGCTACACACCACCCTAGTCGTCCCTATCCCACCTACCTACGCCTAAGGTTGACCTAGGGTTTCGGTCAAAGGTGGCCCCCCCCCCCCCTTCACTGGTTTTCTCTCCTGCTGCATGGGATGCCCACCATCCTACTTTTGGTTTGATCTGCTACTTTTTGGTTTCTATATCCTTCAAACTTCCTTTACTCCTGTCGTTTTTCAGGGGTCTATCCATCTGTGCCAGCCGATCGACTATCTGGACTGCATGGGACCCACTTTTGCCCAACCTTTTCTGCTGTTATGTGGGTCGCAGAAACCCCATTTTCTAGGGTTTTTTTGTTCGATCTTTGCCATCTTGGCTTGTTTCGGCTTGGACTCAAGCCTATTGATTTCGCCCTAGCTTGTGCTTCCATTGCACCTGATTTTTCACCCTTCCATCACTGGTGGGCCCCTCCTTTCTACTATTTTATTTGTTGCTTCTTGGGACGCCACTTGTTACTAGTTTTTTTTTTTGGATTTTTTGTCAAATCTGCTAATTTTCAGCCTGGACTACCTTCACACCAGCATTTCCAGTATCACCCTTACTGGTACTCTACATTTAACCGGTTCCGCTCTCGACTTTACTTGGTGGGACCCGCTTCTGGTATCTTATTCTGTCTGCGTGGTTGAATATTGGGCTATTGGATTTCTATTGGAATATTGGTGTACTGGTGTCATCTACTTGCTCAGCTCCTGGATCAGTTTATTGTGCACATGGCTTCTTCTTCTATGTCTAGTGACAGTGCCCCCATGACTCACCAAGAGTTTGTCTTATTACAGCAATGCCTACAACGCCTTCTATCCCCAGAGGTTTCTAGTGTTGTCTCTTCGCCATTAGGTACTGAGCACCTTGCACACATTGTCTCCCATCATTCTTGGATTATTGATTATGGTGCTAGTGACCATATAGCTGGTATGTCCACTCTCTTTTCTTCTGTTTCACCCCGTTTCATGTGGGAAGGTTAAATTAGCTTAATGGTTCCTCTACTGATATTGTTGGGAAAGGGACAGTTTCAGTTTCTCCTACTTTGAACCTATCTTCTATGTTGCATGTTCCCAACTTATCCCACAATTTATTATTTGTTAGTGCTTTGACTAAAAGTTTAAATTGCTCAATCACTTTCTTTCCTTCTCACTGTGTTCTTCAGGATTTGACCATAAAGCAGATGTCGGGTGGTGGTCGTGAACTTGGTGGCCTATACCTTCTTGACTCTCGTCATAACAACCTTGAAACATATTTGATCTCTTCCTCTTCATATGTGTAGCTGTGGCATTGTTGCCTGAGCCATTGATGCGATGCCATCCTGCTCTGTTTTTTCTTTACTTGTTATTTTTATTTTAGTTTGTTTTAAGTAAGGGCATTTTAAGTAAGGGTAGTTTGGTAAATTTTGTTTATTTTATTTTAAGCAATGTTAGTCCTTATATAAAGCTATGTAGCCCTTTGGGCAAGGGACGATGAAAGAAATAAAATCCAGTTTTACGGAAATCCTTGGCGAGAAGCTTGGCTTGATTTTGGCGTGAAGCCCTCTCCTCCGATCTCCAGGTACTCTTCCTCTCTTCCTCTCCTCTTCTTATCTCTTCTCTTCTACCCTTTTATTTTTTTCTTGGTTTACTCAAACCCAAACCACCCATCCCTATCCCTACCGTACCCTTCTAGGACACCTGCTATTTGCTGTATCCATTACTACCATTTGCTGTGTCGCCATCCCTTCCTTGAGTCCTACCCGACATCGCCACCCCTCCTTGGCCCCTATCCTGTTCTCGATGCCCCTCCCTATCCTCTCACCTTGCTGCCGCAACCCATTTAAGTCCAATAGTGCTGCCAGACCTTGTTTTAAAACCATTTCCTAAGCCAAACAGCCACTGCAGGTCTTTCCCAGATCCATTCAGCCATCGTTAGCCCTTTCCAAACCATACAGCCCTCACAAAGCCTTAACCCAGCCCCTACTTGTCTTGAATCCACATATTCCAACCTTGTGTTAACAGACCTTTGTTATTCTTAATTACCAAACTGCCACTAGTCTTTTATACCCATCTAAATCCTATTTCAGTTCTAATTGGATGTGGTTCTAAGTGCGTGTAAGATCTGATAAGCCCTTTTATTCTGAAAGGTCTTCTATTTTGAGCTATAACTATATTTGGGTTGTGATTTTATTACTTACATTGAATCCTCTGAAATTTATTGATTATTTGTTGTAGATTTTATTATTTCAATTGTTATTATTAATTTCAATTTTAAATTCAGCCTCATATTAGTTTCTTGTTACGGTATTTAGGCATTTAGGGTCAGCTTTAGGGTCACTTTTTGTCTTGTCCTGCGTCAAATTTGGTATCAGAGCCAAGTTGGGTTGTTTCCTTAAACACCCACGGTCTTAGGTTGCATCTTATTTTTATTTTAGAAAAAAAAAATTATTTATTCATTTATTTTTATTTATTTTTTTTAAAAAAAACATTCATTGCATATAGATTTAAGTCATAGCATATAGTCAGAATTAATCCCTATATTTGTGAGTCTAGAGGAACACTAGTGCGTGTATCCGTGCATGACCACTAAGAGTGGAGTTACCTATCAGAAAGAGTCCGAACCATCTAGCGAAATGTCCGGAGATCAACCCCCAGTTTGGTTTACTCAGGCCTTTGCCCAATTAGATGCCCGGCTCACTGACCTTAAGAGAGGTCAAGATACCTTAGGTACTGACATGACCAACTTGAGAAACCGGATTGAAGTCCTTGAAACCCCTAGGAATGATGAGAATGGGTCAGTTCATGAGGATAATGAGAATTTTAGGAATCGAGACCATAGAGGCCGCAGATTTGGTCATGGTAGATTCCAACAGCCACACAGGCATCAGGAACCCATCAACCATGAGGAACGTGCTTTAAAGAACGTGCGATTAGAAGCCCCTGAATTTAAGGGACAAGCAGACCCTAAGGTTTTCTCAGATTAGTTGTCAGACATGGATCTCTACTTTGAGTGGCATGATATGTCGGAACCTCGTAGGGTCCGTTTTGCCAAAATGAAGTTGGTGGGACAAGCTCGACTTTTCTAGACCACAGTGGAACATAAACTCCGGATCAATCTGCATTGGGATGAGATGAAAGAATATTTGAAAGAAAAGTATATCCCTCTCAGATACAAGCAAAAACTCATTGACCAATGGAACTCTCTACGTCAGGGCAACCAGACCATTGATGAGTACATTGAGAAGTTTGATGAGTTCCTTATGAGATGCGAGTTGGATGAGGACCCCAGCCAAACCCTTTCTAGGTTTAGAGTAGGTCTTCGTCCTGAGTTCCAGCGTGAGCTTATCTTACATGGGGTGGAAACTTTGGAGGAAACTTACCAAATAGTCCAAGGTTTAGAAGGTTACTTTAAGCCGAATCCTCCAAAGCATTTTGACTCCCGGGGTGCCAATTCTAGGCCTAATCCGCAAGGATCTCGGCAGAATACGGTGAGTCAACCCAAACAAGCCACCAGTACTCCATCCAAGAACAAGGATGCAAGTTTTAAGGGAACTTCTGGTGCGAGCTCTTCTAGGAATGGTCCTCAGTGTTACTACTGTCAGGGATTCGGGCATTTTGCTCGTGAATGTCCTACTAAGACCAGGAACCAGGAAAGAGCCCTTTTGTTGGGAGAACCACCCATTGAAGAGATTGCCCATGAAGATGGCATAGAAGCTCAATTTCAGGGTGAATATCCTTCGAGTGATGAGGAACTTGATGAGGAGATCGATGCAGATTTTCTTGCAGTAGTTAGATGTGCCTTTGCTCGATCTCAACCCTCAGAAGATTGGAAGCGCACAGCTATTTTCCACACTTACATTAAGTGCGGTGGGAAATCTTGCAAATTGATTGTGGATAGTGGAAGTTGTGCAAATGTCGTATCCACCAGCGCGGTTACTCGATTGGGTTTGAAGACTGAACCTCATCCTAATCCTCATCGAGTTGCGTGGGTCAATGATACGTCAATCCCGATCACTCATCGGTGTCCCGTGCCCATTCAGATCCTCACCTATCAGGACACTGTGTGGTGTGATGTAATCCCTATGGGCGTAGGACACATTATTTTGGGTCGTCCTTGATTGTTTGATAATGATGTGACACTGTTCGGTCAAGCGAACACGTGTAGCTTTGAGCATAATGGTAAGAAGATCAAAATCCTCCCTATGCAACCTAGGCCCCCTCACTCAAAACAGGATGACACAAAGAGGGACAAACCGAAAACCCCATCAAAGACCCAGTCCAAGTCTCTACATATCATTGCTGCTAAAGAATTTGAAAGAGAAACTAGTGAAACTTCGGTTGTGTATGCCCTAGTGTCGAGAGAGACCTCTCCTGAGGTTGGTACTGAGTTGCCAGAGGTTGTAGTTCCGGTCTTTAAGGAATTTCAAGATGTATTCCCATCTGATTTGCCAAATGAACTACCTCCCATGAGGGACATACAACATGCCATAGATCTTGTCCCTGGGGCGACTTTGCCAAATCTGCCTCATTATAGGATGAACCCTAAGGAGCATGAAGAGTTGAAGCGTCAAGTAGATGAGCTTCTACAAAAGGGATTCATCAAAGAGAGTTTAAGCCCGTGCGCTGTGCCAACCCTCCTGACACCCAAGAAAGACGGCACCTGGCGCATGTGTATAGATAGCAGGGCTATTAATAAGATCACTGTCAAGTATAGGTTTCCAATCCCACGTCTCGATGACATGCTTGACATGATGGCCCGTGCTACTATCTTTTCAAAAATTGACCTCAAGAGTGGATATCATCAAATCCGCATTAGACCAGGAGATGAATGGAAGACAGCCTTCAAGACGAAAGATGGTCTGTACGAGTGGATGGTTATGCCTTTTGGTTTGACCAACGCTCCCAGTACATTTATGCGGGTAATGACTCAAGTGTTGAGACCTTTTATGGGTAAGTTCTTGGTGGTATATTTTGATGACATCCTTATCTATAGTACCTCTCAGGAACAACACTTGCAGCATTTGAGGTTAGTCTGTGAGGCTCTTCGGACTGAAAAATTATACGCAAACCTGAAGAAGTGCACATTCATGTCGAATACGGTTATTTTCTTAGGGCTTGTGGTTTCATTTTAAGGTATGTCAGCGGACCTCGAAAAGATCAAGGCCATAGTAAGTTGGCCCGAACCGCGGAATATACATGAGGTACGAAGCTTTCACGTTTTAGCTACCTTTTATAGGCGGTTTATCCGAGGGTTTAGTTCCATCAGAGCTCCTATCACGGATTGCCTTAAAAAAGGGGAGTTCCAATGGACTAAAGCAGCCTCTAAAGCTTTCCAGGAGATCAAGACTCGTTTGGTCGAAGCTCCTGTCATGCGACTACCAGACTTCTCCAAAGTCTTTGAAGTTGCGTGTGATGCATCTGGTGTTGGTATAGGTGGAGTCCTAAGTCAGGAAGGACATCCTGTCGCTTACTTTAGTGAGAAGTTGAATGAAGCCAAACAACGATATTCCACTTATGACAAAGAGTTCTATGCGGTTAGGCAAGCACTCCGTCATTGGAGACACTACCTTTTGCCACACGAATTCGTTTTGTACTCGGACCATGAGGCCTTGAGATATCTCAATTCACAGAAAACGTTAAACTCAAGACATGCTAATTGGGTTCAATGTCTTCAGGAATACACTTTTGTGTTGAAACACAAGGCCGGGGTTGAGAATAAGCTAGCTGATGCATTGAGTCGTAGGGTTGCACTAATACACTCCATGAGTGTAGAGGTGACCGGGTTTGAGCAATTGAAGGATGAATATCCCACATGCCGGGATTTTGGAGAGTTGTATGCTTCACTCTTGAGTGACCAAGAAAGGAGTAATAAAGAGTTTCTCATGGTGGATTATTTATTATTTAAAGGAAGTAAACTCTGCATTCCCCGAACTTCCTGCGTGATTTTCTTGTTTGGGAGTTACATGCCAGAGGTATGGCCGGACATTTTGGGAGAGACAAGACGATTGTCCTGGTTGAAGACAGGTTTTATTGGCCTAGTCTCAAGAGAGATGTGGCTAAAATCATTGGGCAATGTCGAACTTGCCAACTGGCAAAGCAAAGGAAGCAAAATACGGGATTGTATACGCCTTTGCCAGTTCCCCATGCTCCTTGGCAAGATATCGGTATGGACTTCGTACTTGGACTTCCGAAGACTATTAAGAAATACGATTCCATTTTGGTGGTTGCGGACCGTTTTTCTAAAATGGCCCATTTCCTTCCGTGTTTTAAAACCTCCGATGCTTCTAATATTGCCAAGATATTTTTCGGAGAAATAGTGAGACTACATGGGTTACCAAAGACGATTGTGTCAGATAGGGATGTTAGGTTCATGAGTTATTTTTGGAAGACCCTATGGCACATGATGGGTACTAGGTTACAGTTTTCGTCTGCGTATCATACTCAAACTGATGGACAGACTGAGGTAGTTAATCGTAGCCTAGGAAATCTGTTGCGTTGTTTGGTTGGTGAGAATACGCGAACGTGGGATGTTGTTCTACCGATTGCAGAGTTCGCATATAATAGTTCGATCAATAGATCTATAGGTATGAGCCCCTTTGAAGTCATGCATGGTTATAAGCCTAGGAAGCCTATAGATCTCATTCCCATGTCAATGTCAAATAGGCCATCTGAGTCTGCATCATCATTTGCATATCGCATACATGAATTGCATGCTGAAATTAAAAGAAAAATTAATATGAGCAATGAAGTGTATAAATCTGCTGCAGATACTCATCGTAGATTCAAAGAATTTAATGTGGGTGATTATGTGATGATCCGCATAAGACCTGAGCGGTTCCCACAAGGAACTGTGAAAAAGTTACACGCTCGTAGTGCAGGGCCTTTCAAAATTTTGAGGCGAGTTGGATCCAATGCATACATTGTAGACCTACCATCTAATATGGGTATTAGTCCTACTTTCAATGTGGAAGATTTAGTCCCTTTCCAAGGCCCAACAGCTACACCTGTAAGCCCATCATCACATCAATCCCTTAACCATTCTACTAGCCTACCTGACCCACTTCATGACCCATGGCATGAACCTTCCCAGTCTTCACAGCCTTTACCTACTTTACCTTCCTTGCCACCTAAGAGAGATGAGATAGAATCTATTCTGGATGAGGAAGTTGTTTCTACACATGCCGGAGGCTATCAAAAGTATCTTGTGAAGTGGAAAGACAGACCAATTACAGACGCCACATGGTTGACAGAAAGTGAGCTACAGCGACTTGATCCAGACCTTCTAGAGAGATATCGGAGTTTTATTTCGTCAGAGGTGCCTACTTCTTCTACAGCACAAGATGACAGCAATGACAAAACAGGTTTTCGAGTCTATCAGCGACGACAGAAAAGAGCCGCTCCAACTCTATCATTATGGCTCGATGAAGATTCACTTGGTTGACATTAAAGACCTCACGTGCGCGTGTTTGCACTATGAAGGCCCTACACTGGGAAGACGCGTGCGTGGGAAGATTTGTGTCTTCTCATCTGTTTGAACTCGGGGTCGAATTTTTCTCAGATGGGGGGATTGATGCGGTGCCATCCTGCTCTGTTTTTTCTTTACTTGTTATTTTTATTTTAGTTTTGTTTTAAGTAAGGGCATTTTAAGTAAGGGTAGTTTGGTAAATTTTGTTTATTTTATTTTAAGCAATGTTAGTCCTTATATAAAGCTATGTAGCCCTTTTGGGCAAGGGACGATGAAAGAAATAAAATCCAGTTTTACGGAAATACTTGGCGAGAAGCTTGGCTTGATTTTGGCGTGAAGCCCTCTCCTCCGATCTCCAGGTACTCTTCCTCTCTTCCTCTCCTCTTCTTATCTCTTCTCTTCTTCTTCCCTTTTATTTTTTTCTTGGTTTACTCAAACCCAAACCACCCATCCCTACCCCTACCGTACCCTTCTAGGACACCTGCTATTTGCTGCATCCATTACTACCATTTGTTGTGTCGCCATCCCTTCCTTGAGTCCTACCCGACATCGCCACCCCTCCTTGGCCCCTATCCTGTTCTCGATACCCCTCCCCATCCTCTCACCTTGCTGCCGCAACCCATTTAAGTCCAATAGTGCTGCCAGACCTTGTTTTAAAACCATTTCCTAAGCCAAACAGCCACTGCAGGTCTTTCCCAGATCCATTCAGCCATCGTTAGCCCTTTCCAAACCATACAGCCCTCACAAAGCCTTAACCCAGCCCCTACTTGTCTTGAATCCACATATTCCAACCTTGTGTTAACAAACCTTTGTTATTCTTAATTACCAAACTGCCACTAGTCTTTTATACCCATCTAAATCCTATTTCAGTCCTAATTGGATGTGGTTCTAAGTGCGTGTAAGATCTGATAAGCCCTTTTATTCTGAAAGGTCTTCTATTTTGAGCTATAACTATATTTTGGTTGTGATTTTATTACTTACATTGAATCCTCTGAAATTTATTGATTATTTGTTGTAGATTTTATTATTTCAATTGTTATTATTAATTTCAATTTTAAATTCAGCCTCATATTAGTTTCTTGTTACGGCATTTAGACATTTAGGGTCACCTTTAGGGTCACTTTTTGTCTTGTCCTGTGTCAGCCATCCATCAAACTCTGCTTTGAAACAACTTGTTCCTAGTCTCTCTTTTAGTCATTTTGAGTGTGAACATTGCCAATATGGCAAGCATAGTAGATCTCATTTTCCACCCTCTCTCAATAAAGCTGCATCTACCCTATTTTCGCTTATAGATTCTGATGTTTGACAATCGCCTTCTATCTCTCGCACTAGTTTTAATTATTTTGGTACATTTATTAATGATTATTCTTGCATGACTTGGACATATATGATGAAACACAAATCTGAGGTCTTTGATCACTTCTATACTTCTTACCAGTGGGTTGACACTCAATTTGGTTGTAAAATTCAAGCTTTGTGAAGTTATAATGTGTGTGTGTGTGTGTAGTAGGGGGGCATATTTGTCACACTCATTTCTTACATTTTTGCAAGAGCATGGTATTGACTCTCAACTCTCTTGTCCTTCTACACCTCAACAAAATGTTGTCGCTGAACGGAAAAACCGTCGCCTTCTTGAGGTGGCTCATTCTCTTCTTTTTACCGTACATGTCCCATAGTCCTGTTGGCCCGAAGCTGTGTTAATTGCTTGCTATATCATGAGAAAGTTGTGATAGGAAGGTGAAACAACATGATAAGATACAAACCGATCAAGTGGGTGACTGGTACAAGTACGCTTACCTTTGAGAAGTGCAATTGGGACATCAAACTGGTCAGAAGCTGGCGGATGTAGACCATTGGCAGATGAGTGGGTCGAGTCAGCAGTAGGTGGCGGTCGAGGCTGTCGGCGTTGATACATCGGAATGGGCTTGGTAGTGCTGGGTGGGGGAGGGGGGAAGAGAGGAGGAGGAGGAGGAGGGGAGGGGGGGGGCGGGGCGGGGCGGGGTCGGGGGGCTAGCATTTACAGGGAGAAGAGGAAGAACATGGGTGGAAAAGGGAGGGGGTACTGAAAAAAGGGATCCCGCTCAAAAAAATGTGACATCCATAGAGATATATTTTTTTCTAGTGAAGGGATCAAGGCACTTATACCCTTTATGGAAAGGAGAGTAACCTAGAAAAACACAGCGCACTGACCGGAGAGAGAGTTTATGACGAGAGAATTGGTGAACAAAACGCACACACCCAAATACATGCAAATGAAGATGAGGGCCGGATTTAAGTAAGGAGAGAAGGTCAATAGGGGGCTGGTTTTGTAAAATGTAATATCGCATTCTGTTGACCTTGGACACCGTTAACATTTCAAGGAGGATTGGCACTGCCTTGAAACATCCATCCTGGAAAGCCGCCATGGATGAGGAACTAGCCGCACTTGAGAAAAACCATACTTGGGACATGGTCCCTCTGCCTCCAAGGAAGACTCTCGTTAGGTGCAAGTGGTCTTTGCTTTGAAGCATAATCCAGATAGATCCATTGCCAGATATAAGGCACGCCTAGTTGCCAAAGGCTTCACGCAAACATATGGGGTGGACTACCAGGACACTTTTTCACCTTTCGCCAAGATTACCTCTGTGCGTATCTTGTTCTCCCTTGCCACCACTTATGCCTAGCCCCTTCACCAGTTAGATGTGAAGAATGCTTTTCTCCATAGTAATATTCAGGAAGAAGCGTACATGCTTCCTCCTCCGGGGTTTGTCAAGCAGGGGGGTCCAACTCTGTTTGCAAACTCAAAAAGGCTCTCTATGGCCTCAAGTAGTCTCCACGAGCTTGGTTTGAAAATTTTAGCAGTGTATTGATACCATATGGCTTTACTCGCTGTCAGGCAGATCATTCAGTGTTTATATACAGGATTCACTCTGTTCTAATGATTTTGGTAGTCTATGTTGATGATATTGTCCTTACAGGTAACAATGATGCTGCAATCTCTACCTTCAAACAGTATATTTGCCGCACATTTGATATTAAAGATCTGGAGCCTCTCCGTTACTTTCTTGGCATTGAGATTGCTCGATCTTCTCGAGGACTCTCCCTCTCTCAGCAGAAGTATGCCTTTAATCTCCTACATGATGTTAGCCTACTGATACTCCCTTGGATGTTAACACTAAGCGATCAACCTCCAACATGACTCTTCTCTTGATAATTTGGCCTTCTATCAGAAGCTCGTGGGCAAACTCATTTCTCTCACCATAACGAGACCGGATTTATCTTATGTCGTCGGTGCCGTTGGCCAGTTCATGCATGCCCCGCGGGACACTCATCTACATGTGTTCGTATTCTTCGGTACCTTAAGGCTCAACCTGGCTACAGTTTGTTCTATGCACATCAGCTTACATGTCCAGTTCGTGGTTATTCTGATGTTGATTGGGTTAGGTCTTCTGATGATTGCCGTTCTACTACCAGCTACTGTCTTTTCCTGTGGTCTTTTTAGTTTCCCGGCGAAGCAAGAAGCAGTCCGTTGTTGCTCGGTCTTAAACGGATCTATAGTATTCATAACCATTCTTTGGAGAATGGATCACTCAAGTCACCCTTTTTCTAAAATAAGTTCTTTATGTTGAACTTCTTTGGAGTCATATTCTTCTTTGGAGATAGGTTTATACTCCTGAATAATTTCTAATTTCCTCTCTTCATCATCCTTTTTAAGAGTATCGTGATCAATTTCCATTGATGCCGAGCTTTTAGTTGCAATAGGGTATGGCTGAACTCTTGCTTTGTGCTTCAAAGGAAGTTCCCTTTTTATCTTTTTTTCAAGCCGTCTACTTTTTGCCTACCAATTGGCAAAATTCTGTTTGGAAACAAGATTTTTGGCATCTTTTTCTAAATCTTATTTTGCAGATAGGCAATCGACTCTCAATAAGAATTACCTATTGTATTGTATAGATCATTTTGAAACTAAAATGCCTTCTATTGTGGATAAATTTTCATTTTTAATAGCAAAGTAATTTTATTGAGTAGAGTTTCACCTGATTTCTTATGCAGGTGCTAATCGCTATTTTACTCTCTGCTCAACTGACTTCTTAGCACTTGGTGGTGGTGGCCACTTTGCACTTTATTTGGACGGCGATCTGTGAGTCTGTTTCCCATTTGTCATTCATTTTCTTGTTTTTTCTCTCTGTAGATTGCTGAGTGATGGCGTTGGTTTAAGTCAAGGCAGATTCTGGTTCTAAATTTGACAGTAATTTTTGTGTAGGATGAGTGGATCAAGTTCTTCTTCAGAGACCTTTGGCAACTCGTGTCTTGCGCACTCCCAAGACTTTGATGTGAAGGAGGTTGAGGTATGGGTTTTCCGTACTCTTTTTCTATTCAATTATTTTCTGGTAAACACTTGGGAACTGCTGATATCTATAGATTGTATGTGTTGATGCATCAATTATTCCGTGTATTACACAGTTGTGGGGCTTTGCATATGGTTCAAAGTATGAGGACACACTAGCACTATGTCGAACAGAGGCACCTGGGATCTGCAGATGGTGATTCTTGATAATATGTTTGACAGATTTGGCGGATACATAAAGCTGCTGTAAATATCTGCAGTCTTGAAAATGATCCTGAACATGTTTTGTACATAACACGTCTCATAACCAGGATGGAGTTGTTACTGAACTTTTTGTATGAAATGAAGACCAGGCATACTTCATACAGTTTTGGACTGATATATGTAACAAACATTTACCAAATCAAAATGTTTTCTGGCTGGATTATGTGGGATGAATCAAAATCCCATTTATCATTGGTGGAACTGGTGTATGGCTGGAGTCATTAAGTTTTAAATACTCTTGTTGGTGTATTAGATTTGAAGCTTTCACTTTCCTTTGGGCTTGTTTGGCAGCAGTATCTAAGAGAATCATTCTGCCACGTCATCTCATCCAAAGCCTGTTTGGTAGGCTCTGAATTGATTCAAACCCATTTGGTTCTTTTTCTTTAGCATTGCATTTTACAACTATTTAGATTTCAATCTAGTAATATGTAATTGACTTGATTCTAGGCATACAATCAATCCGTATTTTTCTGTCCAGATCAATGGTTTAGATCTTTACAAAAAATAAAAAATAACCCAGGCATGCCTAAAGCTTGGATTGGAATGTATTCTGGTCATGGCTTCCCTCTTTTCCTTCCTTACTTTTGCCACTGCAACCCAGATAGAGACTTCGATGCCGACAATGGCTGTATTTCCCTTAAAAAGTAGAAAGATCTCTAGTCAGTTGACTTGTAAGAAATTATCGGTTGTATAGTCCCCTAGAAAGCATTATGATGTTTAGCAAATTATAATATATTTTAATTTATTTGTTACGACTCTGATTTTTTACAGACTAATTTTCACTAATCTATTAAAAATTTTAATATAATGATTTCCACTCTCCAAATCCAAAACAATATTATGATATTTTAAAAATTAAATCGGTACCTAGCACGTTGATCTAAATATTGTACGCTTGACTCACAAAAGCCAACTTTAGATTAGATGGGAAATGGCTATCAATAATAATATGATGATCTAGATATCATGAGTCTATTAGTATATGTTAGTGATTACGAAAACGATGACCATTATTGATAATTTGTAATGATGATGATTATAAAATGAAATAAAATAGAGAACTCATAGTGATATTGATAGATTAATGATTCCATATTTGTAGAATACATGTTCACCATGACTAAATGAGCTACAACCAAAGCATATTTTAAGAAAACAAATTGTCCCACCTACATAAACTTCATATGCATCCTTCACATTAAAAATATTTAAGACATTATAGATCTTCTTCAAATTCCCTTTTCCAATGATTAAATTTGAGAATATGATGGTAACTCAATTAAATCTCTTTCATCAGTTGAGTCTTTATCGTAGATGGGTGGCTTTTACAAATTTAAATAAACGATTGGTTCTTGGTCATATAATGTTAATGACCAAAAATCTTCATAATATGATCTTTCCAAGTTATGTGACTCATCACACAATGCACAACCATGGAAAAGTGAATGAATTCGACTTCCTCAAAATATCTTTTGAATCTCGAGTACCATCTGCAAGATCCGACGGTTTAGATCTTGCCTTAATGCACAACTCAAATTTGACCAGTTCATACATGTTTGTCCAAGCTTCAGTATAGATGATTACAGCTTCTAGACATATAAAAGACGTAAAGGAACACACAACTAAAATGTATGACATCAAAGTATTTAAAATTTTAATATTCATTAAAACTGAGGGTTTGTCTTTTATCATACATCATAGTTTACTATATCTTTTAGCTTTTTTAAGTTTTTGTCAAGATACAGAGATGATTAAATGATTTTTTTTAAATAAAAAATATATTGATATGTCTTTGTGAATGTATATGAGCTATATATATGTTGAAGTAAATATACATTTTAAGTATTTTTCTGAGAGACATGCAGGGCGTACAGTTGTTTGTTTGAGATCCAAAGCATCGAACTTATGTGCCTATCAGTAATAAACTGACCAAAGTAAATTGTGAGCCTGTCAATACAAAAAGGACAACTCTCCATAATGTTACTCAGTGTGTAGATATGAAGGTTAGCACATGCTGAAAAAATTAATCAAATGCTCTAAAAGACCTAGACAACTTTAGTCTTAAAAAGAATATAACTAATGTTTTTATTAAAAAAAGTGTATATGAGAAAAAACCAATTAGTAACAAATATGAAACTCAAATGGTGACTGTTAATTCAGATGAGACAGGTCAGGTTTCACTCAATTTTGGCTGAATTTTTTGGTGTGGGCTCGGCTGAAATATATAAATTTCAGAAATATTAACCAATATTTATAAATACCAATCGAAATTTTCAAATATTGCTTAAAAAAATTCAGTCTTACGTATGGTCCCAATAACCTCTCGACTAAAATTTGTTATTATATTTGCTTTCAGGATATGTATGACCCAAGTCTAGATTTTCTGGTTGGATTAAAAATTGCCGGCTCTAAAATATCAGACAATTAGATCCCTCAAACACAGCTAACATCCAGCCTAGGAATATGTTCAGATTATGTTTTCAACACTTTATGGTAGTTGTGAGCTTTCATAGTTTTCCGACAACAAAAATTGTTCATTCGAATTCTACTCAAAAATGTACAATGAACACAATCCATACAAGATCCTAGACCAACAGTTTCCTGTAATAAGCTTAATGAAGACAACGATCATAATCTCTAAAAAGATCCAAAATCAACAGTTTCCTAACAAACCCTAAGCCAGATAAATACTGATCTTATACGCTGAAGTAATCTTTTGCCATGGAACCCTCAAATCAAACAGCAGTTGCAGCTGCCTCGGCAATGGTCTCTTGTAATTTATGGGGAAAGCTAACAACTTGGGTAGGAACACCATCAGCAGAAAGTGATCCATTTCCTTCCTCATAGGCAGCAGTATGAACACCGAGTGCAGCCCGACCAGATGGGTCAGGGTTTTTAGACCATGCTGCATCCCATTCCAATGCTTTGGCAGTGCTACAAGCAACACTTGGCCCTCCCGGGACTGTTGACCTAGCCGCATTCTGCTTACGAAAAAGGATAAATTAGCTCATAAGTTTATATTGTTAGTAGAGAATGATAATAGCCTCAAAAGACTTAAAACAATTCATTCCCATTGTTTTGGGTGTCCTTTGTGAGTCGCATCAACTAAAAGTCAAGGAGAACTAAAGACAGGAATGCTTTATAGCTACCACTATCTGTCATACAGGTGGACAGTACATGACAGTATTGACACTAACAAATGGAGTTCAGTGACAGAAGCATACGTTCATCAAGAGTATTGGATTTTTGCAGACAAATTATTGTTTCCACTGAATCCCAAGTTTCGTAAAAGATGTCTGCTGCAAAGGATTTTAGGGTATCATGTGGATGGGCCTCAAAATTGTGTGAAAACAAGCTTGAGGCGAAGTTGAGAAAAAAATATGTATAAAGGGTTCACATCCAACAGGTAGACTGACATCCGTTGGACTAGAGAAGCCAGCACAATGCCTTCCATTACTTTGCGCAAAACAAGTCTTGCTCACTTCACACATTCACCAGACATTGAAAAATAGGAGCAAATAACAATAAGAACAAAACAGAGGATTTCTATTGGGTAGGGTGCAAAATGTGGAGAAAAAGTAGTGTAGTAGTGTGCACTGGTCAACAGCCACTTCAATTAGAGGATATTTTAATTTTAACAAGACAGCAGTTCTCTCTCCGAGCCACAAATGTATCTAAAAACTCAAGAACAAATTACAAGGCTAAAGGAGAAAATAGAATGTAGAATGGCAAAATATATGGTCTTGATAGGATAGAATGTAAACATAGGACCCAAAAAGCCCTATCCAAAATACATTAAAAAAAATGACTAATGACGACAACGATGATGAATGATGATGAACAGTAGCACCATATTGAAGTAGTAATCTAGGACAATGGAAATCAAAAAGTAAAGTAAATGAGGCGCAGATGCTTATGTTAAGATGGATGTGTAGAATAGCAGGAACAATAGAACTACAAATTGAATCTCTGTAGGCTCCAAAGGACAAAATGAAGGAATGACATTAATGATTTAAAAGTTACAATCTCAAGCAGGTGGATAGCACAAAGAGACAAAGAATGGAATGAAATGACGAAAAAAAATCAGAATCAGAATCCTAGTTTAGATAGGCAAGGCCCAGATGGCAGTGTTGGTGATGAGATTCAAAACAGCATTTGACTTCAAGAAAGTGATGACAGCAGATAATAAGTAAAAAGGAATCTAGTAATTTGCCAGTAAAAATTAGATTTTGATTGGCTAGAGCCATATGAAACTAAAACAATGTAAAAAGGGATTCTACCTTTGGAAAGAATTTCTCAAAGATTGTACGGTAATAGTATGCCTCTTTTGTTGTAGGAGTGTTCTCTGGATAAATGAAGCTTGCATTAAACAACATTGCATCTGAAACCTGTCCAATCACAGAAAAGATTTCAAGTTGTTGTCATTGCCTGTTAATCATGCAAACCATATATCCTACAAGACAGGGAACAACTTCTAAATACCCAGCACACAGAGTAACCAGTACACTGATATAAATAACAAGATTGCAACAATATATTAAAATCAAGGTGGATGAAGTACATTTTCATTTGCATGGTCTTTCAATCCATCTATCCAGCTATAACCAACTCCATCACTGAATTGTTCCTTCTGCCTATACAGGATATGCTGAAAACAAGAATAAAATAAAAATGTCAAGATTCTTTGAGAACTGATACAAAGCAAATACCAGTTCTGTTGCTCAAATATTCCACTTTCAGCTTAGACATTGAAGAAGGCATATTGCTGAAAGCAAGCTATAAACCTTTGGAAGATAGGGATTCTTGTCATCATCAAATGCATTGCGTAGGACCCACTTCTCAATCCGACCAAGTTCAGGTTTTACCTGTAATTGTTAAGAGCAGTCCTTATAAACAGAACAGTTGAACAAATTCATATACAGTTTATGGATGAATTTAGATAATAAATAGAATGGCAAGAACCAATGTTGTAAGTATAGAACTCTTGCTTTTCATGGGCTTTTTGGCTTGAGTTGTTCGGTCCTAGGACCATTAGTTCTTTCAGGGGCTTTTTAGATTTTAACTCCAATGAAATAGTAATATGCTGCATTATGACAATATGCATGCATTTCACCTATGTGGACTATTTAACATCTTCGCAGTCTAGTCTGGAAAAAGCAGCAATCTAAACACCACCAACACATTCTGAGTTCATAAGGGAAAATCTTAGATTTCCTCAACAATTTAAAAAGAAAAAGAGATGCATTTAGTTCTTTTCACTGTGCAAGGCTCAAACACATCCTGAGTGTTTTTTTTATAAAAAAAAACCTTCAATTAAAAGTGGATAATCTTTTATTGAGTTACTTAGCAAGTCACAACATCACAGTCTCATGTCAACATCAGTGAGGCAATTGCAACATGGCAATATACCTCCATATTGTGCAATATGCAATGTGTTCTAAGCATTGGGAAGTAAGCAAAACATTTTGTTTTTTGTGTAGAACACATATGGACCACACTATCTCAACAAAGTGGTCTAGTGCAATCACCCCATAACCAACCCCGCCCTCTTCTTTCTCCTCCTCTCCAAAACCAACCCAAACCCGAAGCAGGGGAAAAAAAACATCATCATTCACAAATCTTGGAAATAGGACATCACATGGCTTGGATTATCAAGTCAAGGTCTTTATTACCATAGAGAGGCAATAGCCAAATTAAAAATGTTTGGCGAAACGTGAAGCTCAAAATGTGGAGAAAACATTCTTTACTTGTAAGGTTTTGGGGAATTCTTGGGAGCTAAATGCAAATATTACTAAGCACGGGCAAATTTATTTGCAATGTACAGTTTTATAGGGAGAGGATTATGCAGGGCCAAAATGCAAGATGTAGTAGAAATGCTTGCTCATTTAAAGGGAATGTAGGAATCACTACAGCATACTCTTCTACCTCTCTTGATCAAAGGTGATTTGTAATGCACAATTGTGAGGGCTCTCCAGTGGAACATGGCTAACATAACTAGGAAGATCTAGGGGTGCAAGTTGGGTCGGGTAAAAACCAAAACCGCATGGACTCAGCCCTTTGGGTCAAAGATTAACGGGTTTAGGGTTAGACCAATTCCGGGTCTTGGAAATCCAAGATTTTCTTGGGTTGGGTTGGGTTGGGTTAAGTGGGGAAGGGGAGATAGAAACCAAGACCCAATACCAATGTTATCAGAAGCGGTCCGTGAAGCAAACCGTCTCAATAGAAAGTCGGGTTAAATAAGGTTCGACTGGGTTCAACCTTGGTCAAACCGGTGCCATAAATATTATATCATAAATAATATTAAATTATTAATTAATCTATTTTCTATCTAAATAAAGCTCTTATAAGAAAGATTTTTTTTTTTCAAATGACACTCAATTGTGTTGTATAAAATCTATTTTTCATAAAAAATCATTAGATTTCAACTTGTTTTCATGATTGATGATACATTGCATAACTAGATAAAAGAGAACTATCAAATTCTCCAAAATGAAATGAAATTATTTTTACTTTTTTAAACAAAATAAGTAAATTGTTATTTTAATTATTATATATATTTTTTGAATGATTGGCAAAATATCCAAAAAAATTACAAGAAAGAGAAAAGAAAAAAAAAAAGAAAAAGGAATAAAAGGCACAAAAGACAAAATAAATCCTCTTCACACAAAAAGACAAAATAAGCCCTCATAACTCAAAATCATTTTAGGGTTTCACAAAAGACAAAATAAGCCTTCCCAACTCAAAATCGTTTTAGGGTTTTACAAAAAGAAAAACTAGGTCTCTCCACTCAAAATCATTTTAGGGTTTCTCAATTGCAGAATGATACAAGGGAGGAGGCCGCGGATACAAGGGAGGAGGTGGTAAGGTTCTTCCTTCTTTCTCCTCTCTCTTTCCATTTTTCTCTTTTATTTTTCAAATTTTTTTAGTGAACCCTGATTCACGGTCAATGGTTTTTTGCATAAAATCGTGGTGAACCATTTATGCGGTTTAACATTATGAAAGGTTTTTTGACTGAACTGGACCATGAACTAGACGGTCGTGGTAGCAGCCCAGTCCGGTTCTTATTACACTACCCAAGACCCAATCCGAAATATTTAAATATAATATATAATACTTTACATATAATTACATTTTATAAATCCTTTCTCTCCCATGCAATTGTATAAAGCTATTTACTTATTTCATTTTGAACCACTTTATTTTTAATTTTTGTGAGACATTTTATTGTATTTCCAATTTTGGGATCTACAGTAGATTTTTATTTGTATCCATGGTTGAGGTTTTATTCAGGCAATCTATTAAAAATGTCGGATTCTTGAGTCCGATTCTTGGGTCTTGGGTATATTTCTTGGTTGGGTTCAATTGCCAGAAAAAAGGTATTTTGGGTATCTCAAATAGGTTGAATCTAGATTTAGGTAGGTTAGCATAAACCTAACCTGAACTAACCTGACCTGACTTGCAACCCTAGAGAGACCCAAGATGATAATAGGAGTGTTGGGATCTCCATGCACACTCCACTGGAGGTGAAGAGAAGCAAAAAGGAGCACATGAAAACCTCATTGATTCAACAATGTAGTCTATTATTGTAAATTCTTTCTAAACATTTTTTTAATAAAATTAACATCATTCACGTATGGACAAAACTACAAAGCACCCAGGTTGTCTTTTGGGTGCATGCCTCATGTAAGGCTCATTTAATGATGAATCCACCATTCAAAATGTTGTTTTCTTCCTTAGATTTAGAACAAAACTAGATTGATGTCCATTTGATGCATCATCACCATTGGATTAAGCATCACAAGTAAATATTTATCCAACTTATTTTGATCTTAAAAATTCAAAGGCTAGAATCATTTGTGGCCCATTTTGGACACTATAGTCCCCACAATGAACTATCCAACTATCCATTTTTTAATCATAAGGTGGCTCCATCTTTTGACGTCCCATGTCAAAGCACACAGAGTTTAAGCCTAGGCATCTGCTAGATCTGCCTATGAAAATATGAAGAGAAGGGATAAAACTGGGACATGTTAGACTGTAGAGTGACTGGCAATATGACTTATAATAGGTTCAATTAGAGAAGAAGAGCACATAAAGCCGACCCCCGATAGATGGGATAATGGTTGTTGTTGATGATGATGATGATCTGCTAGACCTGCCCATGAAGTATATATATGCATGACTAAGTATTGAAATCCTGCAAACTACCATTTTCCACTCTGGATCAATGTCCATTGCCAATTTGATGAAATCCTTATCCAAAAAGGGCACACGAGCCTCCACACCCCATGCTGAAGTTGATTTGTTGGCCCTGAGGCAATCATATAAATGAAGTGCTTTAATCTGACAAAAATGAAATGTAGTCATTGTAAGTCCACTGAAGTGCTGAAGGATCTTCAATAGCACTCTAATAAACAAGCAACACTAACAATGCATACTAAATTCATCAACCACATCACCTTTTTTTTCTAAAATACACTTCAAATGATAAAACCAGTTCCAATTTACACAAGTAAAAAAATTTCATGGGAAGAGTACCTTACGACATGTTTCTAAATGAAGCTCTTCTTTGTTAGGGGCCTTGTGAAAATACAAGTAACCACCAAAGATTTCATCTGAACCTTCCCCAGAGATAACCATCTTTACCCCTAATGATTTTATTTTTCGAGACATCAGAAACATTGGAGTACTGGCTCTGACTGTGGTCACATCGTATGTTTCAATGTGATAGATGACTTCCTCAAGTGCATCTATGCCCTCCTGATATCACAGAACCAATAAAACCATCTCACAACAATATGTAACATTATGAATATGAATGCCATTGGTCAGGCCATTAAAAAAAGTACCTGAACAGTGAAGTGAAACTCATGGTGAAGAGTACCAAGATAATTAGCCACCTCTCTTGCAGCTTTAAGATCTGGAGAGCCCTGCATAAGGATCATGTATGATCACAAATATGAAATAAGGATACAGAAACATAGCATCAGATACACCAAGTGACAAAGTACACCCATGAATACATAGAGGCACAAAAGTGGCAACTTAAAAATTAGATGAGCTCTTGGCAAAATTGACATGTTACGAGTGTGGGATGCAGACGCACAAACATGCACACAAAATTGTAGTAAGAAACAACTCCAATTTAAAATTTAATTTGTTAGGTCACCACTCAACTTTCCAGTTGGATAGTTAAGGTGCCTGTTTGGTTGCAGATCAAAGCAAACTCTCCGCATTCTGTATTTTTTCATGGAAAAGCTGTTTGGTTCCACTATGAAAGTGGACCCAGAACTAGTTTTCCTACAGTTGAGATAAAACCCCACCTAGGGCATCCTTTGCTTGACCTGCTTCCTAATTCCAGGCTTTAAAACAAATAACAGCATCCCTGGGCCACATGATTTGCAACAACAAGATCCTCAAAGGGTTTGCATGTTAACAATGTTTATGATGTGATCCAAATGCTGTTTTAACTTGGATTCAATTAGCATCCTTTCCACTTGAAATCTGCTTCATGAAAGTAACATGACAATACACTAAAAAATATCCGGAAGTAAAAGTAAAATATTAGTAGCCGAACCAATTGATAGTAACATGACAAAAGCCTCCAACGTAATAGGGATTTGCTCCTGGTTACATGGTTTGAGTCTTATGGACGTCAAATAGGTACTCAGCCCACAGAAAATTTTTGTCAAATACAATAATGAGTGACAACCCTAGAAAGATGAGACAAATGGCTCAGATGATGGTGATGAAAATGAATAGTAGCTGAAACAATGTTACATGTAAATGGTTCCAGCAAAAGACAAATAGAAGTTCAAATTTTTATTTATTTATTTTGAATGGTAAAATAGAAGTTCAATTTGGTGGCATGGTTCACAGGTAATGAATGTTATTAAAAGTGATGATTATGATATAATTCTGATAATATGCCAACAGCTAATATCACATATTTACGTGGTAAACTAAAATAACATAACAAAAGAACTACTGATCTGTGATGATCAAGCATTCAATAACAGGTCTAGCTACGCATTTTAATATAGATTCACAAATAAAAAGAAGATGAATTCTGAAACACTTAATATGCATAACATGGTTAGAACCTTATACACCCTACAGGTGTCAATATTGCAGAATTACCTTCAAACCAATACAAAATGTATGTAACTGAGAACCCCACTGCTTGCCAAGTTTTGTTTCTGCTAAGTGCCGTGATGCAACAGCAGCAACAAGTGAAGAGTCAAGTCCTCCTGATAAGAGTACACCGAAGGGCACATCTGACATAAGTCTCTTAACCACAGCCTGCATGATTAAAAAGCGAGTCAAAGGTGAGGTAGAGACACATAGAGCAAGTGATCATTGGTGAACAGTAAATAGTTGAGGAAAAAAGCATATGGCAACTGGGAATTTTCCTTCTCAATCAAACAATATTTGATTGAAACTCTTCTTTGACTATTGATGAACAAAACTAGGCACTCGAATCTGGAGATAATGTGATGAATATTTAATGCAAGTCCTTCACATCTTAAAGATGCCATGCCAAACATCTTCTGGTTCCAAGGTTTGAGTAAATATCATTTTCACATTATCCTCTTCTGGTCTCAAAGAAATCCTTGCAGCTGTAAAGAGGCTGTTCACAGGCTAATTCAGGAGGTGGTGGGGTTCGAATCAAGACCAAAAATTTGTGTTAGAATTTCTACACGAGATACCTATTAAACACAAAACCTGATTAACAAAGATTATATAGAACACAAACGTACTTATTCTAGAATATAAAAGGATGTTATTTATAATTACCTATATAAGTGTCCCTGTCTAAACCCATATTATATAAAATCATCAGAGCGCAGCCAACTATTGTTAAAAAAAAAAGATGAAGATGAAAGAAATAAAGGTCCAGAGCGTACCTTCTCAAAAGCTTCACGCAAAACTAAGGGATCATAAGGAGTTGAAGGAATGGATTCTGAGTACCACGGAGGGTTATACCACCTTCTGAGCTGTCCTGCACACATAAAGAAGAACTGATTACTTACGCATTATAGAAACTTGGAGAAGCAAATAAAGAGAGTAAACATTGAGTTAAATCAATAGATCAGAAAAGGAAGGTGAATTTTAATGGTAGTCTAATCTATCATGCTTCCAAATGTCAAAAACAATAAATAGTTTCCTAATTAATAAGCAATATCTTCAAAAACTACTCTAGGGAATTACATCAATAGCATACCTTGTTTGCTGGAATATATATGTCCAGGAAGGAGGACTGTAAAACGTTCACAATCATCACTCAGAGCTTTCATCTCGGAAGCAAACCAAATCGAACCTGGAAAAAAATGGAGCAGCTTTATACAAGATTATCTCAATCAAATGATGAATACATGGTGAAAAGGAAGCACATCAGAGTCCAGTATATGGATATTAGGAGAAAAATGCCCATCTAACCAGCATTTCCATGATGGAAGACCATATACAGTTTCAATCAAATTGTGCAAAGAACATATTTTCAACCCCCACATTGCACAGCAATAAATCCATCCATCCATCCATCTATGTATTGAAGAATATTGGAAAAAAGGACCTAACACAAGGTATGCACATGAACACAACTTACACACACAAATGTGTGACAATGCACAAGCAACAACTACATATCAGGCCCATGCATAGAAGCACCTCAAACTAGTCCCATCTTGAGGCACCTAGGCGTGTCTGAAAGTAGTCAATAAATGTTGAACCACAGAGCATGTCATATTGGCATCTCATCTTGAGGCACCAGGCATGCATGAAAGTAGCAAAAACATATTGAGCCACTAATGTGGAGCATTTTGGAGCTTTGATTTCTCATTTATTTTATTTTGTTTTATTTTATTTTATTATTTAGTTGACTTGATGTATTTTTTTTAGATTATTTGAGGGTATTTTAGTCATTCTTGTAATTAGGGGTATTTTGGTCTTTTCTTGTTTTGAGTTATTATAAATACTTTGTAATCCCTCAATTAGGGTGAATTTGATTATGGATTAAGAATGAAAAACTTTGACGTTTTGCAAAATTTTGGTCTCCTGCGAAAGGATTCGTTGGCGAGAAGTCTCGGACGATGAGAAGCCCTCCAAATCTGCCTCAGAAGGTGAGAAGCCCTCCAAGATCAAGTAACCCTATCTTTTTCTCTCTCTCTTTCTTCCCTTTCTTCTTCCTAAAACCACAACCCCTAATCTAGCCTCCTAGAACCTTATCCCTGTTTATCGTCCACCCAAATTTCCACAACTTGTCTGCCGCTACCCCCTAAAACCCATCCCTTGTTGTCGCTCCCTCCCAAAACCATACCCTTGCTGTCGCATTACCTCGCAGAACCCTCTAATGTACCCCCCCCCCCCTCCCTCTCTCTTTTTCTACTGTCCCTACTTCCTATGGACCCTCCAGGCTTTGTCGCCAATTCCCCTTGGTCTATCTAGCCCTGACGAATCACCCCATAAGCCTTCTGGCTTTTGTCGCCAACCCCTCTAAACCCACTTACCTGTGTCGCTTTAACCCCTTAGGCCCTATAGTTTTACTGTAACCTTGGGCTCCGTCTGTTTTACCGCACCTCCATATAAGCCTTTGCCTTTGTCGCTTGCCCTCACCCCATTTATCTATTAATTAGTCCAGTAGATTCCAAGGATATCTAGTGTGATTATTTGTGAGAAAATAATATTATTAAATTGCAAGTATTAATTGATTGACTAATTTCAGCCATTTTAGATTTAAAAAGAGCATTACTTTGACCTTCTGATAACCACATTAGACATTTAGGGTTACCCTATCCGTTGTCTTGCATCAACCATAGACAGGACCATTGTCAAACTGGCATCTCAGCTTGAGGCACCAGGTTAACAAAACACACAAAACTATTCAATTGCAAGACAATGCACATTTTCAATCCCAAGAGACACAATTGAACAAATGAAAACCCACTGGTGTAAAGGTAAAAGTTGTGAAATCTAACAACCCAAACTCCCCAAACTTGCATACTGAGACATACATGCACCCACATGTACAAATGGACATGCCAATTAAACAACTCACATGTACCAAAGTAAAATGTTGCTAATTCCAATCAAATATTTCCTACAGCACAGCATGTCACTCTATGTTAACAGGTTAAAATCTCTTAAATCCTTAAGAGAGGAAATTAAACCACAGTTGCTATCACCCACACTGATGCAAGTGCATAAAAAGAAATAAGGACCTTCCCTTGTTTAAATTATGCAAAAATTTAGATAGATAAAAATGCGCTAATGGTTTTTTTTTTTTTTTTTTTTGAAAAGTAAAAATGGGCTAATGATTGAAAGCTATTGCGCTAAAATTGTATTTTTAGTGACCCAAGCCTATGTAACATGGGTCCATCCAGTTTTTACTCAATTAGGTTTGGAAATATCCATGTAAGAGGCCCATATTTTTGCAAAAAAGGTCCAAGTACAAATTTGCCTCCTTTCCTTGCAACTCAAGTTTGACCAATCAAAGGAGGTGGAAGCTTGTTTCAATCTTAAAGAGGAAAAAAGCTAATTTAGTAATTTTCTATTTCTTGTTTGCCTATGTGTCAAATCCTTATTGAATGAGAATAAAAGGGATGATGTGCCATGTTAAGGGTGTACCCATGTACATAGATTGATATCATGTCACATGTAAGACACTATAAATAAAGGCCATCAGTGACCACAGGCCAGAAGTCTTGTTTGAGTTGAATTTTGCGTCCCCCAATTGAGGTGAGTTATTTATCCACTATGAATTCTTGTTGAAATTTAATTTTGCATTTTCAATTATTGCAATTTTAAATTCTAAGTTCTCACTTATTCATAGTGTGTCAATTTTCCATAGAGGAAAATCACATTTGGACCTTCTGTAGAATTCCCATAGAGTGAATTTTTCTCTAGGTTTCACCATAGTGGATTGGTGATGTAGGACAACTAATAGAGTAACCCTAAATGCCTAAATTAGATCCCTAAATATTAGGAGGGATGAAATTAATGCACCTAAAACTAATATGGGCTGAAATTAAATTCAAATTAATATATGCAATTAATAAATATAAGATTTACCACAAATAATTAAAGAGATTCATGGAAATCTAATGTAAACAATTATATAACTTACTAAACCAAATTAAGGAAGGGTAGTGGTAGCAGGGAGTGAAATGGATGGGTCTGGGACGAGTTTGGACGGGCCTGGAATGGGTCGGGACTGATTTAGGACGAGTATGGATGGATGGTCTAGGATGAGTTATGGATGGTAAACAAGGATTGTTCTGGGATAGATCTGGGACGGCAACAGGACGATTCTGGAACAAATCTGGGGTGGTTTTAGGATGAATATGGGACGGATCAAGGATGGATATGGGACCGCAGATGGCGTGGCTATGAAAAGTGACGGCAATGGCTCAAGGGATTTTTGTTCTTGGAATAAAAGAAAAGAAACAAAGAGAAAGGTGAAGAGAGAAGAGAAGAGAAGAGAAGAGATAGAAGAGGATGGATATTACCTATGGAAGGATGGTAGCCTCACACTAGGCTTCACGCCAAAAAGGCCTCACGCCAAAGGAATCACTCCCAAATTATTTTCGTCGCACAAGCAGCGGAAGAAAACTTCAAGTTCATTCAACATTAAGTGTCAATCCCGTATGGAGGGGTTACATCACATATATAATGACTTAAAAATATGAAAAAGACCAAAATCCACTCAGATAAACATATACCAAACTACCCCCAATGATTAGAAAGCCCCAATTACATGTAAAATCACTAAATTTCCCCAAATAAAATCAACTATTGGACTAAACAAATAAATAAAAGAAAAAATACAATTATGAAATGCTGGAAATCCTAAATCTAAATATAGAAACTTGTTAAATATGGAACCTCGTGTGGTATTCCACATCAATCTCCCCATCTGAAAAAGAACTCAACCTCGAGTTCAAACAGATGAAAAGACAAAATCTACACACGCACGTGTCTTCCCAGTGCAGGGTCTTCAAAGTGCAAACACGCGCACGTGAGGTCTTCAGGTGTCAACCAAGCAAGGCATCAATCGAGGCACAATGAGGATGCAGGATCATCTCTCCTCCACCATCGATGGTATACTCTGAATCCAACTCTAACGTCAAGATCAAGATGTGTGTATAATGCTCCTCCGAGGAGACAAGACTCATGAATCTCTCCAATGAGTCCGGAGCAAGTCGATGTAGCTCACACTCAGGCAACCAAGTGATATCTGTCAGGGGCCTGGGCTTCCACGTCAGAAGATATAGTTGACGTCCTCCTGCAGGTGTGGAAACATCTTCCTCGACAAGTATAAATTCTTTCTTCTCTCTTTTGGGTGGTAAGGTAGGTAAAGAAGGTACATGCTGAGTTGGCTAGATAGGTGTAGGACACGGGTCATGTTGTGGATCAGGTTGTGGATCATTCTGTAGGTCAGAAAGGTCAGTAGGATGGTCAAGATCAGGCTGATATGGGGTGGGGCTTGGAGGTGACTGGTGTTGAGCCTGGACAAGGTGTGGGGTCCTTCACATGATCATCCACATCAGATTCTTTGGATCCACGATGATTGTGTGCAGCAACTTTATACTTTTCATCACTTATATTAATGTGATCTTTAATTTCAGCGTTTGTATCCTAATTGTGCAGTGCAGATGCATATACATACTCAAATAAGATTTGAGAATAAGATTTCCTTATATGTGCTGACACCAAAATAGGATCTGTGGCTGGGGATGGTATGGGGACACAACTAACTTTCTTAACCTGCATAGGAAACTTATATGGGGAATGCCCATAGATTCGGCATTGAAGACAAAATGCATGTTTCTCCATTTTGGTTTCAATGTTGATTAAACTGGTATTAATGTCTTCGAGAATCTTAAGAAGCTGTGTGGTGTCCATATTGAGTTGGTATTCTCAGCCACTACGTGTGGGTATGCACAAACACACAAGTTAGGGTACCGCTACTCGCGGATATAAGACAGATTAAATGCAATGACCTAAGTCTATATGCAATGAATGAAAGCAATAAGGTGATGCAAAAATTTTCCTTTTTTATTTTTATAATTTTTTTTTATTTTTTTTTTTAATGCGACCTAAGATCTGGAAAGTTAGGAAACTCTCCTAACCTAGGCTCTGATACCAATTTGATGTAGGACAACTAATAGGGTAACCCTAAATGCCTAAATTAAGTTCCCTAAATATTAAGAGAGATGAAATTAATGTACCTAAAACTAATATGGGCTGAAATTAAATTCAAATTAATATTTGCAATTGATAATATAAGATTTACCACAAATAATTAAAGAGATCAATGGAAATCTAATGTAAACAATTATATAACTTACTAAACCAAATTAAGGAAGGGTAGTGGTAGCAGGGAGTGAAACGGATGGGTCTGGGACGAGTTTGGCTGGACCTGGGATGGGTCGGGACAGATTTAGGACTGATATGGATGGATGGTCTAGGATGAGTTCTGGACGGTAAATAAGGATTGTTCTGGGATCGATCTGGGACGGCAACATGACGATTTTGGAACAGATCTGAGGTGGTTTTGGGATGGATGTGGGACGGATCCGGGATGGATATGGGACGGATCTGGGATGGATCTGGGACCGCAGATGGCGTGGCTATGAAAAGTGACGACAATGGCTCAAGGGATTTTTGTTCTTGGAAGAAAAGAAAAGAAACAAAGAGAAAGGGGAAGAGAGAAGAGAAGAGAAGAGATAGAAGAGGATGGATATTACCTATGAAAGGATGGTAGCCTCACGCTAGGCTTCACGCCAAAAGGGCCTCACGCCAAAGGAATCACTCCCAAATTATTTTCGTCGCACAAGCAGCGGAAGAAAACTTCAAGTTCATTCGTCTTTAAGTGTCAATCCCGTATGGAGGGGTTACATCACATATAGAATGACTTAAAAATATGAAAAAGACCAAAATACCCTCAAATAAACAAATACCAAACTACCCATAATGATTAGAAAGCCCTAATTACATGTAAAATCACTAAATTTTTCTAAACAAAAACAACTATTGGACTAAACAAATAAATGAAAGAAAAAATGCAATCGTGAAATGCTAGAAATCCTAAATCTAAGTATAAAAACTTGCTAAATATGGAAACTCGTGTGATGCTCCGCATCAACTGGGCTTCCTCATTAACACTGAGCTGAGTCCTACAGAGTTTTCTGAGCTCAATTTAGAGTTTCCTTAGGTCTAGTGAGCCCTAGATCTCAAAACCCTTACCTTTTGGTGAATTAAATTAGGATTCTCCCAACTTTAAATTGGGTCTAATTTCAATTTTCCTAAATCTAGTTTTCGTAAACTTAGATCTAAAAACCTTTATTGGACGGCCATAGGTTTGTTTCTTACCAATTCAAACCCTTAGCCTCCATACACACCCACTCTCTCAAGTTCAAAGCATCTACAGAATAACCGTCTATATGATGGATGGTTCTATATAAAATGCATTGAATATTTTTATGGATAGGAATGGTTCGATAATAAAAGTTGTCCTAGTTTCTCTTACAAAATTTAACATCTTTAATATGGATGTAAGAACAATGATGCATGCAAAAATCCATTCAATTATCAAAGAAGGCCCCATCATTTTTAAAGAATGTGATAGCACCACTGCTGACTGCATTTTTCTGTTGCACCTGCTGTCAAGAGCTCTGTTATGTAAGTATGTCATTTGAATAGTGTGGGGACTTTCATTTACATAGGAGATGATTTCTCATTCACCTTCTTCTTCTTCTTTGTCTTCTTCTTTGGAAAGATCTAAGATCTGACTCTCTTTCTTCAAGGAGTCACATTTTATTATTGAACTCTTGTTTGATTTCAAGTAGTAAATAGCCCTTTCAACTGACAGAAAAACACATTTTCCAAGAACACCAAACAAACAGAAAATAAATTTAGTGCATAGAACCATACCGTCGAGGCCCCATCCCATGTAGAGTGGGGTGATACCAATAGCATCCCGTGCAGCAATGAAGCTTTTGTCACGTGTATCAAGAAGAACAAAGGAGAACATGCCATCCAACATGTCCACAAAATCTTCTCCATATTCTTCATACTACCACAGTAAAGAAGATAAAGGATTAACCAATAATACTGTATATGCAGTCTGTACCTCGACATCAGCCCCAATGAAAATATACTTCTAAAAACCTCACCAAGATTCGATTGTATTGAATTTTCAAGTTAATTCTATTTTTTGAATTAGGATCATCCATACACCAAAAAAGGACTAATGCTTGCATATTATATAGAGATCAGTTTCAAGCCCTAGTCAATTCTTCAACTTGACCCATTGAGCTTCCAAATCAAGCATGATTTTCAAACTGAGACCAGGACAAGCTGCCAATCAGTTTAACTAGGAGACATGATTGGTGAGGATCACATACAGTTTTTTCAAATATGGTAACCAATAAAGCAACAAAATGAAGCCACCATACAAGAGAAATCAGTGAAGCTCTCAGGAAAAAAAAGGGGGGAAACAAAATCAACAACGTCGTAACATCATCCATAACTTGATGACACCAATCATGAACTAATGCCCACTCATTCAAGGCTCAAGTTCCAATAAATGATAATCAATTATATGTTTAAGGACGTGATCTATTCAATCATGAAACTGCTCAAAAAAAAAAAAAAAGTGATTCAATCGTGACTTGATTGAGCCAACTTGACCCAACCAGGCTAGACTTGTCAAATCAGTTCCACCCAATTGGGCCTACCCGATGACCCAGTATATTACTGAGCCAACTCAGAACTTAGCCCAGTTTGAAAAAAACAGTTACGCAGACTAAGTTGGCCATCAAGTTGATTTGGGTTTTTAAGTTTCCAAATTATGATTGATACATGCATTATATATTGCATGACTCAAAAAGATAGCTTGTGAATGAGCATCAGGATGGTAATGAACCACAAGAATCACCATAAATTATAGATTACTTAGTTTTACTTAGAAGATGAGAAATTATTTCATAGTCACTGCCTGTGAGAAATTGATGAGACTTCAGTTTCTAAATAATGATTGATACATGCATTACATATTGCATGACTCAAAAAGATAGCTTGTGAATGAGTATGAGGATGGCAATGAACCACAAGAAGCACCATGAGCTATGAATTACTTAGTTTTACTTACAAGATGAGCAATCACTTCACAGTCACTGCCTGTGCGAAACTGATGAGACTTCAGCTTTTTTCTCAATTCCTCATGGTTATAGATCTCCCCATTAACCTAAGCCAGCAATAACAGCAACTTTCAATGCCAGAAGAAAATTGCATGAATCCAAGTATGCATGGTTTGTGAATCAAAGATGGGAACATAAACAAGAACCATGTCAAGGAAACTTTTACGTCAGATCAGCTCAAATACTTGTTTGTATAATAATAAGACAAAACCAAGATACTGAAAAGGTGTGACAACTGATTAGCCTCATAACATAATGATTCTCAGGCATTGCATCTCTGAAGAAATGAACTTAAAGTTCTGTAGCTTATGTCATACCGTAACAACAATTGTTTTGTCCTCATTGTAAAGTGGTTGATCTCCAGAAGTAGGATCTACAATAGCCAATCGTTGATGAGCTAAGTAACAATCTTGATAACAATGCAATCCACTCCAATCAGGACCCCTATGTTGCAACCTAGGATTGCAAAAGAGCATATCAAAGTATCAGATACAAATGATATTAGCTTTTCAATGAGTATAAAATGATGATCTCAGTTATAATTCCTTGCTTGCAGAAAACATGTGAGATAGACCACGTGTTGTCAATAAAGGTTTAAAAGAAAAGCACTAAATGCATAAACTTGTGCAGAGAGAAATATACACAGTTTAACATTATATTCATTATGACTCAACACGACGAGTCTAATCAATTAACAACAACAACAATAAACAAGTGTTTTATTTAAATATAAAATAAATAAGATCATCAATAATTCAGGCAAACTAGCAGCACAAATTAGCAGAAGTATGAAGCTTTGGCATTTTTGTGGGTGTGACGGGAAAGAAAAGTACAATTACTGCCCCTGTAAGATGCCATGAATTTATAGGATGCATTAATAATCCTCCATAATCGCAGTATACCATCACTTAAGCTGATTTTAAAATTGCTCCAGAAACAAGATGTATAATGCGGGTTATCAAAATTTCATCAAAGAATCAGTTTGTACAGTCATTGCTTGCATTGGTAAACATTGATCGGTAGAAAATAAGACAAATAACTAAATATTATCATTTTCAAAAAAAAACAGAAATGATGAGGGCATCAAAAGCTCAAGTGAAGATGACATGAAGATTGAAGAAAAAACTTCCATCTCCCAAGCATTCAAGAATTTTGATCCCGGAAGAATTGAAGACTTCATCCATTTCATGCATAAGATTTCAAGCCAATTCCATCAATTGAGCAACCATCAGAGGGACCTTAGCCATGAAACTATTTAATTAGACACAATTAGCTATAACAAGATAATGGTGCCTAAGACCTGCTTCCCCAACTTCAAAAGCCACTCTATTTGACCCAAAATCAGCCTAAGATCATGACATATGGGTCATATGGTCCAAGTCAACCTAAATGACCCTTAATTGCCTTTTTTTGCTACCCAAATCCAACCCTTTTAATTTTAACACGAATTTGAGCTCACGTGCATCGAAAAGCCTTGGTGGAGAAGTAAAGTCAAATTTTAGCAAGGATTTAAAGGAGGAAACTTGGAATTTAGAAAGGGAATCAGTGACAGTAAATGTGGTCTGACTTTGCAAACAGATTTGAGGTATCAAACGACATTGGATTTTGATGAAATTAGGTTTTTTAAAAAGCTTATTCAATGGCCTTTCCAACAAGACCAAGTTTGCAAAATTCCAATTTACATAGCCTAAGTTATGAACGATTTTGTAAACAGGAGTCAAGAGGTGGTGTGAAATGGAAAGTCGGTCATGCATATTTTTGGGAATTTTGAATCAAGGGTTGGGATGTTCGTAATTTAAGGGGGTGGAATCAATGGTGATAATGAGTGGCAGTCTTGTAAATATTTTTGCACTTTTGTGTATAAATAGGACCTTTGAGGTTCATTGTAGAACACACAAGTTGAGAATACAATTGAGATTTTCAAGCCCTTGGGCAAAATTCTTCACTCTCTATCTCTAGTTTGAGTTCTACTTGAGGTTGAGTGCTTGGTCTTCTAGTTTCTTCTTAGTCTTGAAGTACTTAATTCGAGGAAAAATCTACGTCAATTTTGCGCCTACCTTGGGCGAATTTAATCTTAGATCTCTAATTGAATTCCAAGAATTCAATTCTAGAGTTCTAGAATTCTTAGTTTCTTAGGTGACTTTGCATGGTGGCAATTTCATCTAATGAAGAAATCGACCTTATCTCCTTAGTCTGGTGAGAATTTAGAGGCTTTGGTTAGCTTCCTTGAAGCTCCGTTTGTCGTAGATCCAGGTGGGTGATCAAGGAGCACTACTACGTCGAAGTTGGTCCAAGGATCTGCCTAGATGATTCAATTCTTTGGATCCAGGGTCTCTCAGGATTCTACCAAATTTCCGAGCCGGCTTTTTGAAGAATTTCTTATTTCAAAATGTGGAGGCATAGGGAGGCATTGAACCCGATCCTACCCTTCATCAAGAAAGGTTAAGAATCATTAAAATTATTAGTAAAATAACAGATAATTGCAGAATAAATTTTATACTAATATTTTTCAAAAAATAAAAGTGTAGAATCATTAATATTATTTGAAATTTTAGAAAATAAATGTTTACATATTAGCCACAAGAAAAGAATCCTATGTAAATAAAAGTACATTGCTGTCACGTAATAGTTGTCTGGAACTAATGCAACCATTTAACTGTCTGTCATAACAGCTACTGTGAGAGTAGTTTTTTCTTCCCCTCAAATCATGGAAAAAATATATATGATAATTGTGTTCTACACTTCATGATTCCAAATTTCCATCACAATGAGATAATCATGTACTCCATCACCAACACTATTTTCCAATTGAATAAGAAAGCACTCACATGGATTTATCCCCCACTTCTCTCCCAAGTAGATTATGATCTAGGGAATCCATTTAGAATCCATTTAACAGTTTACATTATTTATTATTGTTCAGTTAGAAAACATGGCACTCCATTAATGGGTCATAATTTGCCTTTGAATATCCATATTTTATTTGATGTTTTCCAACACAATGAATATTCAATATAAGAAATTCCTAATCCTAGGAATTTGACATTGCTGGAAACTGTGACTCATGACTCAGAATCATGAACTGAGATCTAGGTAACCTTTATTAGAATTTTCACAGAAGCTCATTTGCCATCCACTTCAACCTTTAAATGAATCTCTCATCATTTCTCGAAATAAACATGACCTCATTTTTCACCAGCCACTTGCTATGCTCGTTTCTTTATTTCCTATTCTCTACCGAATACCATTAAATACTAATTGTATGTTAAATGGCCAAAATTTTTAAAACGTGTTACATAGCCAAATTTATATCCGCCGTAGGTTTTCAAACAAATATTTACATAGACAAAATCAGCAGAGAAAATCTTCTCCATCTCTTGGCTTTCCCTTATCACCAAGTAGCCAACCAAATAATAATACAGCTCGGTTTGACACTTATTACTAGGCTCAAATTTATTTATGTAATATATATACTTAACCAACATAAATAAGAATAAAATGTTATGATCACGAGACAATAAGAGATTCTTATCAATAATTTATTATTTCAGACTACTAAACAACGCTTGAAGCATTGCAGTTTCGAGAAAGAAACACCAAAAAAAAAAAAACAAGGTAAAAAACCCTAGTTTATGCCGTGCTTGAAAAATCTGTTGCAATTGGTCTACATAATTCTATCAGAGATGACAAGTTGTGTGTGAGAGAGAGAGAGAGAGAGAGAGAAAGGCTCTGTTTGAATGGATGCATGGAAAACCAGAAAGCTAAGTAGTTTCCAGAAAAAAATGGTCATTTTATTTTATAACAAAAATGTTCAAACCCATTTCTATTTTATGAGTTAAAAAATTGAATACATTTTCCAAGAAGTAGTTTCCTTTTCCATGCATCCAAACGTGGGGTGGGAATGAAGAGAATGGAAATACCGTCGAGAGAGTTCGATGATTCTGGAGCGTTTTGCCTGAGAACAGTCGCCGCAACCGAAAACAGCGAGGATTCCACACATGGCGGCGGCAGACGGAAGACCGAAAAACAAATGCAAATGCGAGGGGAAGGAAAGAAATAAAATGGTAGAAGAAGGGAAGGAGGCGACCTCAATCTCGTCGATCTCCCCACGTTTTGCAGCCGTTGGATTCCAAACACTTTTTCTAAAGATTCCAGAATCTCAGCCGTGTTTCGCGAGACTACGATGGATCTTATGTACGCCCTATACCTACAACTATTATATAATTATTATTATATACTACATTATATTAGATTAGATTATATTATTTATATTATAGTAGATTATATTATTTTATATTATAGTATAATAATATAATATAGTATATTCTGTAATCCTGTATCTACATTTACACTGCCCTCGTCCCCTCATTGTCCAAAAATCAAAGGTCCTCTACTCGAGAATCTGTGATACATTCATATCGAAAAATTAAAAAAAAATTAACATTCATAAATTTATTTACTTTCCAGTGAATTGGTGTACTGGATCGGTTCATGGGTTCACTACACCGGTGTACCAACTGGATCATTAGAAAATCAAAATTTGAGAAAAGTGATCCGGTCGGTGCACCAATTTTTTAAGATGTGAAAGAGTCCAAATCGGAGCACAAGGCAGTCTAGACATAAGTCGAGGTCTAAGGCAAAAATTCTAAGTAGAGTTTTCTTGGTATTTAATATATTATAAATAATATTTAATTAAATTTTAATTATATATGATAAAAAGAATTTATCTAAAATCTATTTTTCTTATTTTTTTATATGCAAAATTACTAATTAAATTTTTGTATTCAAGTTTTATTAAAATATTATTTTCAATAGATAATATGGCTAATGCACTTAATCTTTCTTGTAACATTGTTGATTATAGGTAATATTTTATCAATTTTAATTTTGAAAAACTTCTTTCTGCAGAAACAACTGCTATATGTATTTTCAATAATATTCGGTATGCAATATAAGCATTTAGAAAAGAATTTAGTCTTTTAATATAATTAAAATTTTCAATTGGAGTTATTATTTACGTTTGTAAAATTTCTTTAAGACTTTTAAGACTTTTAACTCTAAAAACAAATCTAAATCAACTATCTAAGAAAGCTCGTTATGTTTCAAAAGACATTCAAAATTAAGACAATATTTTTTCAAACTATCATCATTTAATGATTTTAATTTTTTTAAATTAAATAAAAAACCAAAAATATCTTCTTATTTTTTAAATTGATCAAACCTACTTTTAATTGAAGAAATCACTTGATCTACTATAATAATACTTATATGATTGCCTTTAAAAAATAGTGTTAATATTAAGTCTTAATATAAAAAGTATCAATAGAGGTTTTTTCCTAAATAATAAAACTAAAACTATATGTATTATTTATTTATTTATATCATTTTCATTTGTTAAGACATCATATTCATATGATAATATTTGAAAATTATATTAGGCATCTTATAAATATCATACAAAATATAAATAATAGATTATATTATTAATACTTTGCTAACCTCTTTTAAAAGCATTGTATTTATACTTAATATTATTTATACTAAGGTATAGTATTCACATGATTTGTATTCTATGGTTTATAACTGATGCTTTTAACGGGAAAAAAATTAACTACTGCAAACCCTCAAACCACCAACTTCAATTGAAGAAAGGAAAAAAATAATTGTTGCAGCAAGCACCTCGGGGTTTGGTCCTTTTCCTCTTCTTTATTCTCTCAAATATCAACTCTCCCAGCTAAAATCGTAGAAAAAAAAAAAAAACAGAGGACCTCTCTCAAGTCTAACTCTCCCTCCCAGACAAAATCGTAGAAGAAGCAAAGGAGACAAAATCGTAGAATGAAGGGTGACTGAAGCACTTTGAACTGTTGGATATTTTTTTTTAGAATTAATCGAGAGAGAAGGGAAGATTGGGGCCTTCCTAAATGGAGGGCTAAGGTGTTGGCGTGAGTTATCATTAGAGGGATTATAAGAGGAGTTTTAAGTGTAAATCCCTTGATACAAGGGTCAACTGTGATTCTAGTCATAAAATCAGGGTAGACAGAAATAGGAATTCTTATATATATATATATATATATATATATATACCTCTCATTCTGTGTAAAGAAATATTGAAGTAAAATATACAGGAAAAAATATTTTCCATGACTTTTGACATGCTATCAGAGCCTAGGTTCGATCTCCTTTGATAGGAATTGAAGTTTTTTTTTTTTCTCGTCTTCTCAGACGGGATTTATCCTCCAACTATTTTTTGGTACCAATTTTTTTTTCCTTTTCCCGTGTCAAGGAGAGACTTCCCGATTGGCTTTGCTGTTGTTCATCGTTCAGCCGGTGTGTCTTCCGATCTGATCACCGTCGTCCATCTGCCCCTCCGACACACAACGGGAAACGCTTCTTCAGATTCTACAAATCTACCAGCCAAACCTACTTGCTGTTCACCGGATCTGCCCCGATTTGCAGATGTATTCCTCTTCCTGCTCCAGTCGTGTTCCCCTGCTCCGACGGCACACACAAGAGCCGATCGCTCCCCGATCTGTTTTTCAGTCACTTCCCCGACCCAGATCTGTGTTACACACAACAGCAGCCTCTTTCTTACTTTGCTCCGATCGGTCTCTCCTTGCTCCACCCGGATCTGCGTTATTTCTTCTGATCTGCGCTCCACCGATCTGCTCTTCTTCAGTTCGTTGTTTTCCTCGACGCTCTTCCGACCGTGCTCTGTTTGCCGATCTACTGCCTGCGATTCCGCTCCGATCTGCTGCCTAGGATCGAGATCTGCCTCAGATCTGCAACTTTCAATCTCGGCACGTGTGTTTGCCGATCTGTAAGAAACAGGGCTGCCTTGCCCTTCTCCTTTTTCCATCGGCAAGCCATTGATACTGACGTTGCTACCGCCCGTCATAGCCTCAGATATGTCGCAGCTACCTCATTTGGCGCTGCCCCCTCTCCTGCGTCAACATTGCCGTTGCCTACTCGCCCACAGCCGCCCTCTGTCTTCTCCGATCTGCACCTACAGATCTACAGTCGGTGCTCTTGGAGTAACTTCCTTCACCTCTTGTCGTTGCTCCCATGGCAGAACACGACAAGACCATTGACTCCACAGCCATTATCACCGAATTAACAACCCGAATGACTGAAGTCTTGAATAAAACTTCGGCCCCTACCCAAACCAGTGATAGTGTTGCTACTGCTCCAATTGGCATCAAATTGGACAGTCTCAATTTCGCTCTTTGGTCCCAAGTTGTTGAGATGTACATCTCCGGCAAAGACAAGTTGGGTCTCATTAACGGTGATATCGTCCAACCTCCACAGAACGACCCTTCCTTCTGAAAATGGCGCACAGACAACGCTATTGTCAAGGGATGGCTGTTTAACTCTATAGACCCATCACTAATCGGCAACTTCATTCGGTTTTCGACTGCAAAACAAGTATGAGATTCCATTGCTACTACCTATTTTGACAGAAGCGATACATCTCAGGCGTATGACCTCCGGCGGCGTGTGACCCTTCTGAAACAAGCGGATGGCTCTCTTGAGAAATATTTCACATCTCTCTAAGGGTTATGGAGCGAGATTGATTTTCATCGTCCAAACCCAATGGAATGTGTTGCTGATATTCAGCACCACAATGACATGCTTCAGGAAGACCGTGTGTATGCCTTCTTGGATGGCCTTGATAATAGACTTGATAACACTTGCAGCGACATATTACATATGCGACCATTTCCTTCCATTGAACTTGCATATGCTCATGTTCGCTGGGAAGCTGTCCGGCAAGCTGTTATGATTACCGGTGGTTCCACCGATACTCCAGGAGCAGTTCTGGCCTCAAAAGGGTTCAAAACCGGACAATTAACTCCATCTTCTACCCGGTCTCTCTTCTGGGCAATGGGAAGACCGGAACCTTTGCCAAGTCACGTTCCTCTTCCTCTGATGGTACCAAGTGCTCTCACTGCGGTAATCTGAAACATACCCGCGAGAATTGCTTCAAACTACACGGATACCCTGACTGGTGGAATGACCTTCAGGCCCGTAAACACCGAGATACTGCTGATGGCAGAGCACGTCAGGTTGCCGTCGCTGCAGCCGAGTCCAGTCTCTCTCTCTCTCACCATGTGGAGACAGCTCAGGGTGATTTACCAATCACGGATCCTGGTAAATTTGCTACTGCTCTTTGTAGTTCGTCTCGAGATGGTGATCGACGTTCTTGGATCCTTAACTCGGGCGCCACCGACCACATGACATTTGATGCCACTGATTTCTTCCAAACCTCTCAACCACGGCGCACCTGCATTGCTAATACCAATGGGGCCCTATCTCCAGTTACAGAGGTTGGCACTGTGAAATTGTCACCCACTTTATCATTATCTCATACTTTGCATGTTCCCTCTCTTTCCCATAAACTGCTCTCTGTGAGCCAAGTTACTGCCACCCTGAACTGTGTTGTACTAATGTACTCTACCTTTTGTCTACTTCCGGATATTCTTACCAAGGAGATCATTGGGCGTGGTACTAAGAGGAGGGGGGGTTCTATTACATGGACTATTTCAGTATGGGCCGCGCACATCACATGCATCCTCCGGTTGACAAGAAAGAACGACAGATTTGGCTTTGGCATCGTCGGTTAGGACACCCGTCCTTTGGTTATCTGAAGTATTTATTTCCTAGTTTATTTTCCAAGCTTTCGATAGTTGACTTCAAATGTGAAACTTGTATTCTTGCTAAAAGCCATAGAGCTACTTATCCTTCAAGTATGAATAAAAGTACTGTTCCTTTTGCTTTAATTCACTCCGATGTGTGGGGTCCTTCTCCAATTTCTACAACATCTGGTCACCGCTGGTTTGTGATATTTGTAGATGATTGTACTCGCATGACTTGGCTCTATTTGTTGAAACATGAAGACGAAGTACTGACTACATTTTAGTCCTTCCACACTATGGTTCAAACCCAGTTCTCAATTAAGATTTAGATTCTTATATCAGATAATGGTGGTGAGTATGTGAACCACTAGTTTAATGCCTATTTTCAGCATCATGGTCTTATCCATGAAACCTCCTGTCCACAGACACCTCAGCAGAATGGTGTCGCTGAGAGAAAGAACAACCATATCCTTGAAATTGCCCAGGCTATATTACTTGGCGCCCATGTGCCTAGTCGACATTGGACTCACACCGTTGCTACGGTTGTGCATCTCCTCAATCGGATGCCTTCCAAAGTCTTGACTTTCAAGTCTCCATTATAAGCCCTGTCAACGTATGTTCCCTTACCTAGGATGTTATTGCTTCGTCCTCAGATTTTTTGTTGTGTCGCATTTGTCCATTTTCATAAGAACCACTGCACGAAGCTTGATCCTTGCGCCATTCGATGTCTCTTCTTGGGTTATGCCGTCCATCAAAAAGGGTATCGGTGCTATGATCCGGCCTCTAAACGCACCTATGTGACTATGGATGTCACTTTTTTGGAGTCCGAGACATTATTCTCTTCCTCATTACCCAATTCTCCTCGTCAGGGGGAGATCAAGAATGACGAGTCGAATTGGCTACGCTTTGATTGGCCGAGATTTAATGACACTGACATCAACATTAAGAAACCTAATACAAAACTAAGTGTGTCCTCAGAAACGAAGAAAGGTTCCAAAGCAATATCTACATCACCTGAAGCTGAAATGGAAACCCCCTCCCACTCCTTAGTACCCGACGACCCATCTCCTGAGAATATCCCTGAGGTAAACTCTCCTACTATATCTTCAAACTCTAATGATATAGATATCCATTGTCACGCCGCGACCCTCCGGGCCCACTGACGTGAGATTTTTTTTTTTTTTTCTAATACAATATTGAGCCTTTGCGGAAAACCTCTTATAGACTTTAACATCTCTTATGAATAAGTTTGGATCTAACATTTGGCAGCCTCGGACCCACCCATATCTAGCCGGTAAAAATCCCAGGCAGATGGAGGGGCCACCATGGGCCCGCTTAAAACCCAAAACCTCGACAGATTTCACCTCGACGCATAATATGTGGATACACTACTAACCAACATGTAATCTATAACTTAACCTCTTAGGGAGTCCAAAATAGAAAATGTCACACATGATCTACCTAACATTTATGATCAATCGATCCCATCAACCTCAGAATTGCACATCAGAAACGAAGTAGACTTTATTACATCCTACAGTGTTTCAAACGAACATTATAAAGGGTTTATTACATTGCATGTTCATACGTACAATATCTACTAACTTAAACATAAAATCCCAACATTTGGGTAGATAGCTAAAGGGACTCCACCCTAAATTACAGCTGATGATCCTCCTGTCCTTCGTCCTCCGGGTTTCCTGTTTCGTAAGGAGTGTGAGTTTTACAAACTCAATGAAGAGAAAACAACAGCAAGTTCTGGATAACAAGGCATATTATCAACATAATAGACATGTTATCAAACAACAGTTTATACACTCAGAAATCATGTAGAATAATGTTAACACATTTATCTACCATGAAATGTCCTTCATTTCTCAAAAAGATACCCCCGCCAAACGACGTCTACGGTTCTCCCCTAACCGCGAGTAATACGTTTCCTACACCGCCGGCAAATTCATGCTCAGTGCTTCACACAGACCGTATTTTAAATACACCTCGTACCAGTGCCCTCCACGAGCTAGGTACTTCATACATTGGTGTGAGGTAATTTGATATGCACAGTACATCAATCAATATGCACATCAATACATGGATTTAAACATAATTGTCAACCCACATAATATCTCTCATACATATGATCATAATAACCTCACTCAGTTAAGATAAATTCCTAAGCCCTCCCGCATGGAATCATAATACAAACATCAGCAATAAGTACATAATATGCTGAAAAACTAAACACAGATTAAAAGCCCACCAACGGGTTATATTATAACACAAATAAGTGTTACCATTATCTCCAATCGAGTATGCCTACCCTATACTCATCATTTATACACAGAATGCATATTCCTATCGGAATCACTGTTGGATACCTGATCTATCATCAGATCACCCATATCACAATACCAAGTAGTCTCTAGGAACAAGTGGGTTCCGTACTCCGTTTTACGATGACTAGATCTCGACATCCCGAAACACTCTCAAGTTCACGTTTCATATGTTGAAACTTATAATCACCTCCTTACGTGTGAACAGTGTCGGTATCGTATTCTAATCCTATTACATCATTTCCATCAATAAAGATGACCACGGATATCCACTTATTGCCGTAAGGCTAATGGTGAAAGAAACATTTGTATTGAATGCAAAATGAGATGCATTTTAGTAAACACATAGTGTGGTTGAATCTCCTCACCTTCGGTCGGCGAGTGTTTTTCAGTAATCTGTTTTAAATGAAAAACGGCGTAAGTACAACGTATAATAACACTATATAGCCATAATTTATACTCCTAAGCGTTTGGAATATCATGACAACACGTTTAGAGAGTTTTTCTTGAAATTTTGTAAAAATTACGATTTTGCCCCTGAGCATAATACGGGCTAAAAATAAACCTCCAAGTGGACTAAAACAAGTATTTCTAAGCTAAAATAACATAAATTTCATTTTTGAATTTTTTTCAAAAATTACGTTTTTGCCCTCCAAAAATATCCAAAATTACCAAAATGCCCCTGGATACTATTCATCGAAAAATACTGTTCACAGGCACTATTCATCCGAAAATACTGTTCACGAAAATACTATTCACGGGCACTGTTCATCCGTAAAAATACTGTTCACGAAAAATACTATTCACAAGCACTATTCATCCGTGAAAAATACTGTTCACGAAAATACTATTCACGGGCACTGTTCATCCGTAAAAATACTGTTCACGGAAAATACTATTCACAAGCACTATTCATCCGTGAAAAATACTGTTCACGAAAAATACTGTTCATGAATACTATTCACCCGTAAATACTGTTCACGGGGCACTGTTCACCCGTAAATTTCCAAATTACCAAAATGCCCTTTAGGGCCTGCACAGTGCGTCGCAAATCACTATTCACGGACAGATTTTTCTATTTTTTTGTATTTTCTTCGCTGATTTTTATAGAGAAAACTGTAAATCATTTTCTGATGAAATTAAATATCTAGCTTCCTCTTAATGAGGTCTACAAACTAAAAATATTAACTTACAATAAACACTTACAGAAATCTTCTGAAGAATTTAAGACAGCCACTTGAGGAATAGTGAACGTCTGGCAGCAGAGAGGAAAAATGGAAAATCTGATAAAACTTCGTAAATTTGTGATTTTAACTTAAACTCACTGCACCTATTTATAGTGTTTTGAAAAACACTATTGAAAACTGCTGGATGATCCCTGACCGTTTGTTGTGTCGGCAAAGGTTAAAAAAAATCTTATCTCTTAAGACTGTCGGCAGAAAGAAAAAGATAAGATGAAAAAATCTTATCTCAGGTAACAGTAAAAATTACTGTTACCTTACCCTTTTTCTGTTCGTCTATATTAGACCTTAACTCGTAAAAATCCGACACCGCAGGTGTGTTAAGAACACAGGGTTTACCTACGGTGGAACATTCACTTTTTGTTTTGACACCAAAAAATAGGGTATTTTTCACAAAGTCAACATTTTAATAAAATAGACGGCTTATAATCACCGTGATTTTGACACTTCGAAACTAGTGTTTAAAATACCCTTTTCGACATTCTACATATGTCAAAGAGTTTGATAAAATACAGATCGAATGTGATCTGAGTTTGCTAATTTTCGGAATACGAGCTATCTTAAAAATCGGGGTTTTTAGATAAGAGCATATGTAAAATACACGTTTCGAGGAATACTCGTGAAATTTCGAAAATACCCCTGAGTAGCGTACTCAAAAGCTTATTATGTGTGTGAATTTCAAAGTCTGAATATATCAGAAGAGTGGTCTTTCACACTCAAGAGGTCTATAAAATACTATTCATAATTTTATATGTAAAACAAAAGACATTTAAGTAATGTCTAAAATGCCCTCCGAACTTCGTCGGGCTAAATCACTAAGCAGATGACCTCTGATCGGGTCACATACTCCTTTTTCGGGAAGCTCTTTCCGTACCCTATCATATTAACCGGTCACAAAGCCGAGTTAATAATTCTAAAAAAATTTGTTATTTCTAATTTAAAGGGTCGGGTTATTACATCCTACCCCCCTTAAACAAAATTCGTCCCGAATTTTCAATCAAAAGTAGTACCTTTCTCAATGAATAAATGGGGATACAGCTCCCGCATCGTTGATTCACGCTCCCATGTCGTGTTATCTGCTCCATGATGCCTCCATAGTACTTTCACTTGAGGTATCGTCTTTTTCCTGAGCTGTAGAGTTCCAGTGTCCTGGATTTCTACTGGCCCTTCATCAAAAGCCACGTCTTCTGTTATGTCGATGTCGTTAAAATTCAACACATGTGACGGATCTGGTTCGTATTTCCTCAGCATTGACACGTGAAATACATTATGTACTTTGGCTAAGCTTGGAGGTAAAGCCAAACGATAAGCTACTCCTCCGATCTTATCCAAGATCTCGAAGGGTCCTATGTATCTTGGCGATAACTTCCCTTTATAACCAAATCGTCTAACACCATGGCGAGGTGCAACACGAAGAAAAACATGGTCACCCACTGAGAATTCCAGAGGTCTGCGCCTCCTGTCAGCATAACTTTTCTGTCGACTCTGTGCTGTTTTGAGACGTTGTCGGATAATTTCGACCTGTTCTGATGTCTCCCTGACCATATCTGGCCCTAACAATGCCTTATCTCCCACTTCGGCCCAGCATAATGGTGATCTGCATGGTCTACCATAGAGAGCTTCGTATGGTGCCATTTGAATACTGGACTGATAACTATTGTTGTAGACAAATTCTACCAATGGAAGATGATCTTCCCAACTACCCTGCATATCCATTACACAGGCTCTCAACATATCTTCTAAAGTCTGAATAGTCCTCTCAGACTGACCATCCGTCTGAGGGTGAAAAGCTGTGCTAAAACACAACTGTGTACCAAGCTCTTTTTGGAGGCTCTGCCAAAATCTGGATACAAACCGTGGATCACGATCCGATACAATGCTCACTGGTACTCCGTGTAATCTGACTATCTCCTTTATATACTGTTTACTCAAGGTCACTAAGGAGTGTGTCACTTTAATTGGTAAGAAATGAGCAGACTTGGTCAATCTGTCCACTATCACCCATATCGAGTCGTTTCCCCTTGATGATTTAGGAAAACCTACAACGAAATCCATGGTGATATGCTCCCATTTCCACTTAGCCACTTCGAGAGGTTGCATTTTTCCTCCCGGTCTCTGGTGCTCCGCTTTTACCTGTTGACAAGTCAAGCACCTAGATACAAAATCTGCCACGTCCTTCTTCATCCCGCTCCACCAGAATTGACGCCGCAAATCACGATACATTTTAGTAGCTCCAGGATGTACTGCAAAACGAGAATGATGGCAATGATCGAGTACTATTCTTCTACGATCCTCTGTTTCTGGCACAAATAATCTGTCTCTGAAGGTTAGACTTCCATCGGTCCTGATTTTCCAATCTTTCAAGTCAATCCCCTCTATCAACTGAGTCCGTACCTTGATAGATTCTGGGTCCCTTTGTTGTGCTTCCAACACTAGCCTCATAAGTTCTGGCTGTCTGACTTCACTCTGCGCCTGAACTGATTCATCGTACTCTACTAATTGTAGGTCAAAATCACCTATCGTACTCAACATATTCCATCGTAACGATGCTATAGAAGCTACCTTGCAATGATTTTTCCTACTCAAAGCATCTGCTACTACATTTGCCTTTCCTGGATGATAGGAGAGTTCAAAATTGTAGTCTTTCAAAGTCTCCATCCATCTCCTTTGTCTCAAGTTCAAATCTTTCTGAGTGAACAAGTATTTGAGACTGTGGTGATCAGAAAAAACATTAAATTTCTCACCAAACAAATGATGTCTCCAGATTTTTAGTGCGAACACTACGGCAGCTAGTTCTAGATCATGAGTAGGGTAATTTTGCTCATGTCCCTTTAATTGTCTAGAGCCATAGGCTGCTACTCTACCCTCCTGCATTAGAACACATCCTAAACCATTCTTTGAAGCATCACAATATACTTCAAATTTCTGACCTTGCTCCGGTATAATCAATACTGGGGCGGTGGTTAACTTCTCCTTCAACTCTTGGAATGCCCGTTCGCACTCGTCACTCCATTCGAATTTCACGTCTTTCCGTGTTAATCTTGTCATTGGGACAGCAATCTGAGAGAAACTTGGTATAAATCTCCTATAATACCCAGCTAATCCCAAAAAACTTCTAATTTCAAAGACGTTTGTTGGTCTCTGCCAATTCATCACTGCCTCAACTTTGGCAGGATCTACTGTGATTCCCTCTTGCGTTACAACATGTCCCAGAAATTGTACTTGTTTCAACCAAAACTCACATTTACTAAATTTGGCGTACAACTGATGGTTTTCTAAGGTCTTTAACACTACCCTCAAATGTTGCTCATGCTCCTCTTCTGTTGACGAAAATATCAAAATATCATCAATGAACACCACTACAAAAATTCCTAAATAAGGCCGGAAAACTCTGTTCATCAAATCCATGAACGTGGCCGGTGCATTTGTTACTCCAAACGGCATCACTAAGAATTCATAATGACCGTACTGAGTTCTAACGCAGTTTTAGGGATATCTTCATCTCTAACTCTCAACTGATGATAACCCGATCTCAAATCTATCTTTGAAAAGCACTTGGCTCCCTTCAGTTGGTCGAACAAGTCATCTATCCGTGGCAACGGATACTTATTCTTAATAGTTACCTGGTTCAACTTCCGGTAATCTATACACATTCTTAAAGTTCCATCCTTCTTTTTGGCAAAAAGAACTGGAGCTCCCCAAGGTGAAGTACTTAGTCTCACAAAGCCTAACTTAAGCAACTCATCTACTTGGGTTCGCACTTCCCGTTGCTCTGTCGGTGCCATCCTATACGGTGGCATAGAAATAGGTAACGTTCCAGGTTGTAGATTGATTACAAACTCAATCTCTCGGCGTGGAGGTAGACCACTCAATTGGTCTGGAAAAACATTCATAAATTCACACACCACCCGAGGTATCACTAAGTCTACACCTCCTACGTTTTCCAAACCTATACCAGCTACCATACTATTCAGATGCTCACCTAGACCAGAGTTCCTCACACTAAGCCTTTTATAAGGTTTCAATTTCTCCAAAAATTGATTCCCCTGGGAATGCCCTAGCACCATCCTTTTATAGCAATCTAACACTATCCTTTGTTTCGAAAGCCAATCCATGCCTAAAATGATATCAAAACCTGTCATCTCTATCATTAACAAATCACAATTTAAATTTTGTCCACCAAGTCTTATTATACAAGACTTACATACATGATCAACTATCACTTCTCTTCCTAAAGGAGACTTTACCCTCAGTGGTTTATCCACAGCCACCGATCTTAAACCCAAAATTTCAGTACACAAAGTAGATATGAAAGAATGGGATGCACCAGTGTCAAATAACACATGTGCTAAGAAACTAAAGAGTGGTAAAGTACCTTCCATCACTGAGTGATCCATATGCTCGTCTGATGCTGGCCCAATTGTGTAGACTCGCCCCTGAGTCATCTGTTGAGGACGTCCGCGTCCCCTCCCTTGACTAGGCTTCTATTGTGAAGAGTTGGGTGTTGATGACCCTCTTGAAGCCTGCGGCGAACCTCTATTATAAGGTGGTTGCACGCTTGACTGAGCTGGCCTGTTATTCCAGGTTGGCCCCACCTCACTTGTACCTTTTGGAGTTGGACAATCCTTGGCAATATGTCCTGGTTGTCTACAAGTGTAGCACAATCTCTCTCCATAAGCCTTAGGATTCTGGCATTGACGTGAAGTATGTCCGGGTTTGTCACAAGTATAACAAATAATTTGACTTTTATCAAACCCACCCGATTGCCACACAGAAGGTTGACCCTTCTTGAAAGGATTTCCTTTGAATTTCCTCTTCTTATTTGCATACTGAGGTGGTTTCTGAGAATTCCTCTGCTGAGATGTCCCTTGGTCTGGATTCGGTCCATCCACTGCTTCTACCAAAGAAGCTCTTTCCATTACCTCCTCCAGATTTGCGTGACGTTGGGCAACCATCTGTCGCCGGATAAACGAACGAAGTCCACGCACATAGTGTCTGATTTTATCATCTTCATCTTGCAGTAATTTGGGTGCATACGGCAAAAGGTTAATGTACCTACTGTTGTACTGGGAAATCGCATCATTCCCCTGTTGAATCTCCATGAACTGCTGCTGTCTAGCCTCCTTCGCCACTAAAGGATAGTAGCGTGCGAGAAAAGCTTTTGAAAAGTCAGCCCAAGTCATGGGCGCACTTTCCCTAGAGAGATTTTTGACTTCCCACCATTTGTAAGCATTCCCCGTCAGTTGATAGGTGGCTAACGTTACACGTAGATCATCATCTACCCCTAACGTATCGAACATACGGCTTGTCTGAGTAAGCCAGTTTTCAGCTACAGTCGGGTCTGTTCCTCCCGAAAAAGATAGAGGATTTAGTCGTCTAAAATCTCTTAATGCAGCATTTGCTCTTCCTCCATTAGTTCTAGCTGGTTGTTCATTTCCTGAAGTATCTCTGAATACTTGCATTGCAATTCGCACTGTTTCATAAATAGCTTCCTGCTCTGGAGTACGTGGAGTAGGTGGCGGTGGTGCCGATCCCTCTCCTTGATTCATCTCGTTTCGTGTCATTTTCTCCTGATATACACAAAGTATCAAAAAGAATCTCATCACAAAGCATTCCACACGAGATAACCAAAGCTTTTTATATTGAAACACATGCTATTACAACACTAAGATTTTATTTCATAACCGTATAATTTACATCACATTATACATAGTTGGAGAGTCTTTATTACATGACTTCTCCTCACACTCAAACAGCTATAAAGACAACAAAAAGATTCTAGACCAAACCCTATACACCGCCTATCATCCCCTTTCCTGCCCTCTGCCTCTTCCACTACTCCCCTGATGAAGATGACATGTCTTTGTTATCAGCATAGGGACAATCCCTCATCTTATGATCATATTGGCAACAGACATGACATCCATAAATTTCGTTCCCCTTGGAAAAAGGACAGTTACTCCTAGCATGACCCCCAGTATTGCACTTGTAGCATTCCCGATCCTTCGGGCAAGGGCAATAATCCTCAGTATGACCTGGTTGTGCACAGAAATTACACAAGGCTGGTCTAGAGGTACTTGCAACATCTGACTTCGGAGGGACTGGTTTCCACATCGGAAGCTCAGTGGGGTGTGTAGGAAAAAAAACTTCTCCCACTTCTGGTGAGGATGGTACTTCATAGTCCATCCCTGTATAAGGAGGTGGTGTTGCTGGTGTATAGTATGGAGAATCCGGTTCACTGTCAGATGATATATCGATGGGAGTCGAACTTCCCGAAACTGGTGGTGGGATACTAAGTCGATACCATCTTCTAGTTGGATTATTAAGATCGCGTACCAATCTTCCCTTTCTTTCGGTGTTGGAGCTACCAGCCATTGCTGTTTCAACAAAACAGATATCAGTCCACAAAGAAACTAATGATATCATTTGCATATAGAAACACATAGCATATTGCACAAAGCTGATAATTCCAAGCACAAAGCAAAGAATAACAATATTATAGTCTGAAATTTATCAAAATTCAGCTATTAAGACATCTCACTAAGTTACTCCAACGACTCACTCCGGTTTTACTAAACTAACACTTAAGTCAGTCTTACCTAACTGTAGACATGTAATTCCATATACAGTCCGAGTTTTGAACTAAGGCTCTGATACCAAGCTGTCACGCCCCGACCCTCCGGGCCCACTGACGTGAGATTTTTTTTTTTTTTCTAATACAATATTGAGCCTTTGCGGAAAACCTCTTATAGACTTTAACATCTCTTATGAATAAGTTTGGATCTAACATTTGGCAGCCTCGGACCCACCCATATCTAGCCGGTAAAAATCCCAGGCAGATGGAGGGGCCACCATGGGCCCGCTTAAAACCCAAAACCTCGACAGATTTCACCTCGACGCATAATATGTGGATACACTACTAACCAACATGTAATCTATAACTTAACCTCTTAGGGAGTCCAAAATAGAAAATGTCACACATGATCTACCTAACATTTATGATCAATCGATCCCATCAACCTCAGAATTGCACATCAGAAACGAAGTAGACTTTATTACATCCTACAGTGTTTCAAACGAACATTATAAAGGGTTTATTACATTGCATGTTCATACGTACAATATCTACTAACTTAAACATAAAATCCCAACATTTGGGTAGATAGCTAAAGGGACTCCACCCTAAATTACAGCTGATGATCCTCCTGTCCTTCGTCCTCCGGGTTTCCTGTTTCGTAAGGAGTGTGAGTTTTACAAACTCAATGAAGAGAAAACAACAGCAAGTTCTGGATAACAAGGCATATTATCAACATAATAGACATGTTATCAAACAACAGTTTATACACTCAGAAATCATGTAGAATAATGTTAACACATTTATCTACCATGAAATGTCCTTCATTTCTCAAAAAGATACCCCCGCCAAACGACGTCTACGGTTCTCCCCTAACCGCGAGTAATACGTTTCCTACACCGCCGGCAAATTCATGCTCAGTGCTTCACACAGACCGTATTTTAAATACACCTCGTACCAGTGCCCTCCACGAGCTAGGTACTTCATACATTGGTGTGAGGTAATTTGATATGCACAGTACATCAATCAATATGCACATCAATACATGGATTTAAACATAATTGTCAACCCACATAATATCTCTCATACATATGATCATAATAACCTCACTCAGTTAAGATAAATTCCTAAGCCCTCCCGCATGGAATCATAATACAAACATCAGCAATAAGTACATAATATGCTGAAAAACTAAACACAGATTAAAAGCCCACCAACGGGTTATATTATAACACAAATAAGTGTTACCATTATCTCCAATCGAGTATGCCTACCCTATACTCATCATTTATACACAGAATGCATATTCCTATCGGAATCACTGTTGGATACCTGATCTATCATCAGATCACCCATATCACAATACCAAGTAGTCTCTAGGAACAAGTGGGTTCCGTACTCCGTTTTACGATGACTAGATCTCGACATCCCGAAACACTCTCAAGTTCACGTTTCATATGTTGAAACTTATAATCACCTCCTTACGTGTGAACAGTGTCGGTATCGTATTCTAATCCTATTACATCATTTCCATCAATAAAGATGACCACGGATATCCACTTATTGCCGTAAGGCTAATGGTGAAAGAAACATTTGTATTGAATGCAAAATGAGATGCATTTTAGTAAACACATAGTGTGGTTGAATCTCCTCACCTTCGGTCGGCGAGTGTTTTTCAGTAATCTGTTTTAAATGAAAAACGGCGTAAGTACAACGTATAATAACACTATATAGCCATAATTTATACTCCTAAGCGTTTGGAATATCATGACAACACGTTTAGAGAGTTTTTCTTGAAATTTTGTAAAAATTACGATTTTGCCCCTGAGCATAATACGGGCTAAAAATAAACCTCCAAGTGGACTAAAACAAGTATTTCTAAGCTAAAATAACATAAATTTCATTTTTGAATTTTTTTCAAAAATTACGTTTTTGCCCTCCAAAAATATCCAAAATTACCAAAATGCCCCTGGATACTATTCATCGAAAAATACTGTTCACAGGCACTATTCATCCGAAAATACTGTTCACGAAAATACTATTCACGGGCACTGTTCATCCGTAAAAATACTGTTCACGAAAAATACTATTCACAAGCACTATTCATCCGTGAAAAATACTGTTCACGAAAATACTATTCACGGGCACTGTTCATCCGTAAAAATACTGTTCACGGAAAATACTATTCACAAGCACTATTCATCCGTGAAAAATACTGTTCACGAAAAATACTGTTCATGAATACTATTCACCCGTAAATACTGTTCACGGGGCACTGTTCACCCGTAAATTTCCAAATTACCAAAATGCCCTTTAGGGCCTGCACAGTGCGTCGCAAATCACTATTCACGGACAGATTTTTCTATTTTTTTGTATTTTCTTCGCTGATTTTTATAGAGAAAACTGTAAATCATTTTCTGATGAAATTAAATATCTAGCTTCCTCTTAATGAGGTCTACAAACTAAAAATATTAACTTACAATAAACACTTACAGAAATCTTCTGAAGAATTTAAGACAGCCACTTGAGGAATAGTGAACGTCTGGCAGCAGAGAGGAAAAATGGAAAATCTGATAAAACTTCGTAAATTTGTGATTTTAACTTAAACTCACTGCACCTATTTATAGTGTTTTGAAAAACACTATTGAAAACTGCTGGATGATCCCTGACCGTTTGTTGTGTCGGCAAAGGTTAAAAAAAATCTTATCTCTTAAGACTGTCGGCAGAAAGAAAAAGATAAGATGAAAAAATCTTATCTCAGGTAACAGTAAAAATTACTGTTACCTTACCCTTTTTCTGTTCGTCTATATTAGACCTTAACTCGTAAAAATCCGACACCGCAGGTGTGTTAAGAACACAGGGTTTACCTACGGTGGAACATTCACTTTTTGTTTTGACACCAAAAAATAGGGTATTTTTCACAAAGTCAACATTTTAATAAAATAGACGGCTTATAATCACCGTGATTTTGACACTTCGAAACTAGTGTTTAAAATACCCTTTTCGACATTCTACATATGTCAAAGAGTTTGATAAAATACAGATCGAATGTGATCTGAGTTTGCTAATTTTCGGAATACGAGCTATCTTAAAAATCGGGGTTTTTAGATAAGAGCATATGTAAAATACACGTTTCGAGGAATACTCGTGAAATTTCGAAAATACCCCTGAGTAGCGTACTCAAAAGCTTATTATGTGTGTGAATTTCAAAGTCTGAATATATCAGAAGAGTGGTCTTTCACACTCAAGAGGTCTATAAAATACTATTCATAATTTTATATGTAAAACAAAAGACATTTAAGTAATGTCTAAAATGCCCTCCGAACTTCGTCGGGCTAAATCACTAAGCAGATGACCTCTGATCGGGTCACATACTCCTTTTTCGGGAAGCTCTTTCCGTACCCTATCATATTAACCGGTCACAAAGCCGAGTTAATAATTCTAAAAAAATTTGTTATTTCTAATTTAAAGGGTCGGGTTATTACATCCATGTTCGTTATACTTTACCTTTCAGGCATAATCGTGGCAAACCACCAAGTCGATATTCTCCAGATATTGGAGAGCGAAGCTCAAAGTATCTAATTGCCAACTATGTGTCTACAAAAAAGCTCTCCGAACAACTCAAGACATTCGTGCATGAACTCTCCTTGTGCCATGTTTCTACCAATGTTCATGAAGCTCTGAAAAATCCTAAGTGGACCCAGGCTGTGAAGGAAGAAATGAAGGCACTGCAGAAAAATGAAACATGGACTCTTGTTCCCTTGTCCAAAGGAAAGAAGACGGTGGGATGTAAATGGGTATTCTCCATTAAACACAAAGCAGATGGTTCGATTGACCGATACAAAGCAAAACTAGTAGTAAAAGGTTACACCCAGACATATGGTGTAGACTACCAAGAGACCTTCTCACCAGTAGTAAAATTGAACTCGGTTTGAGTGTTGTTATCCCTTACAGCAAACCTTGATTGGCCACTGCATCAGTTTGATGTAAAAAATGCTTTTCTCCATGGTGATCTGGAGGAGGAGATCTACATGAATGTTCCACCAAGCTACACAACAACTTCTGAAGTTGAAGTTGTGTGCAAATTACGAGCATTGTATGGCTTGAAACAATCACCTAGAACATAGTTCGGGTGATTCAGCTTGGCAATGAAGAAATATGGCTATCAACAAAGTAACTTAGATCATACACTATTCTTAAAGCATCAACAGGGCAAGGTCACGGCCTTAATAATCTATGTAGACGATATGATTATTACAGGAGATGATCCAGAAGAAATATCAAGGCTTTAAGAGCATTTGGCGATTGAATTCGAAATGAAGAATCTGGGAGGGCTCAAATATTTTTTGGGAACTGAGATTTCTAGGTCAGGGCAAGGTATATTCATTTCCCAACGAAAATATATCTTAGACTTTCTATCAGATGTGGGACTATTAGAATGTAAGTTTGTAAACACACCAATTGTCCAAAACCACAAACTGGGAGTATACCCAGATCAAGTGCCGACAAAAAAAGAAAGATACCAGAGATTAGTTGGAAAACTTATTTATCTCTCACACACTCGCCCAGACATTCCTTATACGGTGAGTGTAGTAAGTCAATTCATGCATTGTCTGAGTGACGATCACATGGATGCGGTACTCAGAATTCTTCACTACTTGAAGTCATCCCCAGGGAAATGTCTAAAAAAAAATCACATCAAAGTTGAGGGATATACAGATGCAGATTGGGCATGAAATATATCAGATCGAAAATCCACCTCAGGGTACTTCATATTTGTTGGCGGGAATCTTATGACGTGGAGAAGTAAGAAACAGAATGTGGCGGCTTTGTCGAGTGCTGAAGCTGAGTTCCGTGGGATGGTTAAGGGTCTTTGTGAGCTTCTCTGGCTTAAAAGACTATTAATAGAAATTGGTGTTGCCCCAAGTTGTGAGATGGACCTTTTCTGTAATAATAAGGCCGCCATTGATATCTCACACAATCTTGTCCAACATGATCGGACCAAACACGTGGAGGTGGATCGACATTTCATCAAACAAAATCTTGAGAACAAAACAATCAGATATCCTTTTGTTAAGTCTGATGACCAATTGACAGATGTATTCACAAAAGCTGTATGCAGCAAGAATTTTTAGATCTCACTTGACAAGTTGGGCATGAGAGATCTGTATACACCAACTTGAGGGAGAGTGTTGACATGAGTTGTCATTAGAGGGATTATAGGAGGAGTCTTAACTGTAAATCCCTTGATACAAGGGTCACCCGTGATTCTAGTCATAAAATCAGGGTAGACAGAAATAAGAATTCTTATGTATATATATACCTCTCATTCTGTGTAAAGAAATATTGAAGTGAAATATAAAGGAAAAAATATTTTTTCCATGACTTTTGACATAAGGCAACCGCCTTACTTGCCTTGTGGTAGAGACGACCTTGTCGGTGCACTGATTCACTGGAAAGAGATCCGGTCGGTGCACCGATTTCTAAATGTCTAATTTTTAAAATTTTTAATACGGATGGATGGGATAAAGTGGGAAGTCCAGAAAACCTGTGTCTCCTAAAAGATTGTCCCTATGTTAGGATGGGCACCCTAAAAAATACCATTGATGCATGTCATAATTTTCAATTTTTAAACTTTTCAGAAAAATATAAAAATAAAGAAAATGAAAATCTATTATAAGCATAACTTAGTAAAAATGTGATTTTTTTTTAAATAAAAATTTCAATACAAATAAAGTAAGTCATGAAATTTAAAAAAGTTCAAAAATTTTAAAAATAAAAAATAATACTATTAGTAGGCAAATTCATTATCCAATTTCCTATAATGACTTGTATTTTCTATTAAATTTATAAATTTTTCATATAGAAATTTTAATTTCATGAAAATATTAAAAATTAGTAAAACTACACAAACACCTTACAATCTACATTAATCACATTAAAGTATCTTTAGATTCAATTGCAAATATCATTTTATTAAACTTTTCATAAGAAAATTCAAAATATGGATACTCTTTAAAGTAAAAATCAAAGAATTAAAAAAAAAAGTTCAAAATAGACAAATTTAAAAGAAAATACTTTTCAAACATAAGAACTTTACTTCTAAATCTTCATGAATCATAAACAATACAAAATTCAAAGTGAAAATGGTTGTAATGATAACTAATACAGTACCTGTATCAAAAACATATTCACCTCAACACATCTAATGTTGAGATATGAAAAATGACTATTTTTCCCCTTATTATTAGACAGTTAGCCTTCAATTTTATATATATTAGCTGCATTTAATATGGTTTGTTAGTTTTGTAGATAAAATTGGAAAGTACAGGAAATAAATAAAAAGTCAGGAGAAATTGCAAGATTTGTGCTTAAATTGGAAGACCTAGATTTTTTAATAATTAATTTCTGACCACTTTTAGGATTTTAATTGTAAATTGAATAATTTGGATCCAATTATAAGAGTTTAGATTAATTCAATAATTTTAAACTTTAAGTGGTGAATTAATTATTTTAATTCTGGAAAGAAAAGTTGCAATTCAAGAGACCGTTGAAGAACAAAGTCTGAAATTTGAAGTCTGTGGGTTAGAAGTCCATGAGTCAGAAGCCAAGCCTACCACACTGAGTTCCAAGCCATACACTGGTCAGACTCAATAATCCATGCGCATTCTACATGTGGGCTAGGCCAATGTGCAAGCTAAAGTCCAACAGGCCAAAGTCAGAGTCTATGTGCACAAAGTCCAAGTGGTAGCCCAAGTGTTCAAACCTTAAGATCCAATTACCATGTTTGAATTTTACCCTAAGCCCTAATCCATTCACACGCCCCTCTCCTTGTACATCCACCATTTATTTCATCATCTCTTAATCTAAGCCAGTCATTTAATGCATACAATGTAGGTAACCCTAGAGTTTCCATTTAAAATCCACTCCATACATTCTTCGTGTTAGGTCTATGTCATTCATTTAACCTTTCATTCAGGTCAACATTTGAATCACAACCCTCCATACAAAACCTTACGATTTACACAGCCCATCTTAACAATTCATTGTTAGAACCATTAGATCTAAACCTCATTTAATCAGAACCATTCATTCAAAGCCTCCATAAAACCCTAGATTTGTTTATACCTCATCACCTATCCAAAAACACTCCATACGATTTTTTGTAAATCTCATCCATTCCATTCGAATTTGACCTCCATGTCATCCATGCATTCATCCACCCATTCATTCATCTTAACTTTTCATCTCAACCATTCATTGCATAAACACAAAACCCTAATCCCACATGTAAAATTCTACCAAGCCAAATCAAATCTAATCCAATCTTATTTCCTTCTTGGTCACCAAGTGAACCTCATCCCCAAGCAACCCCAGTTGACCAACCCTATGTAAACCCTAATCTTTTCAGTGTTTTAATCTCAACCACCCTTGTCTAATATCATTTAATCCTAGCCCTTCACTCATCAACAAAACCAATATTAAATCACAACCATCCAGTCCCACCTGAGGCCTATAAATAGAACAGTAGGGCTACACTGAAATTCAAATTTGGACAAAGGACATCAAGCATTGGCGTGGACTAGAGAAGAGAGAAGAAAAGCAAGAAGATGACTTGGAAAAGTCGTGTACACCAAGAAGGATCCATTGGTTTGATTTAATTTCTCATTTCCAATTGTTTAATTCTTGTGTTATTTTATTTCAATTCCATAGCATTGTAAATTCGAATTCCATGTATTCAATAAACCCTAAGTGCAGTGAAATAATTAGTCTCTGGTTTTCCAATCAGCTAATATATGTGTTATGATTGTTATTCATTTAATTTTGTTTTTAAATTTTAATACCATGTTCGAATTTTATATGCTTTCAAGAGTTAGATGCAATGAAAATTTAGTATTAAAATAAGACTTCAATTTGAATTTCTAAGGCTTTTTGATTTAAAAAATGTAGTGAAAATTTAGAGTTGGAATTCAACTTCTATTTAATCTAAGGTCTAACTTTTGGATATTTTTGTTGGAAATCATGGATTAAAATTTTTAGACGATTTAGATGGATGTTTTGAACACAATGTTGTTTGATTTAACCGAGCTCTGGATTCTAGACTTAGATTTTATTATTAATTTTGAAAATAGTGCCTCCTTGATTTCTTAGATCTTATTCCAATGTATCATATGTATTTTGTTTATTTGATTCTTTGTTTTAATTCTTTTATTCTTTATTCTTTAAGAATTCTTTGATTATTTATTCTTAATTCTTCTCCAAACTCAAGATCTAAATAAAAACTAGGATTAAGATTAAATAATTAATTTTTATTAAAGTCTATGTCAGATCTAAAATATTTCTATGTTTTCTAATTAGATCCACCAACATAAGTTTGAAGGTTAAATTTTATATTAATTAATTAATAACTAATTGTATATATTTTATAGATATATTTTCTATAATTTCGTTGAGTTTGACCTCACACTCACACTGCTATATTATACATGGTTTGTATGCTTCCAAGTAATAAATAAAAAACTTTGTATTACATAACATCTAACAAGCTATATTGGCCAATAGTGGCCAATCCATATATTACAATATGAATGGACCTATAGATATTGCCCTAAGCCTTGACAACACCACGTATCTTATTGGTCTTACTTTTTATCCTAGATGGTCCATTTGTAAAATTTTAAAAATAATCAGTAAATTGACATTTTAGATGATTTTAAAATATAAAGTCTAATATTTCTATGTTCATTCAAAGGTTTTAATTGAAAGTTGATACCAATTTTTGTAAATAATTTTTTTATTTGTGTATCATCGAGTAATGTATATATTATTGTAGAACTCATTACTCTACATGCATGAATTTTTAGAAAACATTTTTATTTATAAAAATTATTTCAGTTAAAAAGGTGAAGTTAGATTTTAAAATATAAAAATTTAAATTTAGGTAAGAGTAGAAATCTATGGAATTAGATAGATACATGGTCAATCTAATTCCAATTAAGGTCAATCTAGATAAAATTGTAATTTATTATGAGATAAATGGATGAAAAAAGAAAGGGTATAATTAGGGAAAGAGTATAATTATAGTAAGCTTGACATGGTTAGGATAAAATTGAACTTACGTGAAACCTAAGAAAGTTTATCCAATGCATGTAGGATGTTAAATAGGTTTTAATCTTTGCATTGGTCCTTTTCTTAAAAGAGATATTGATAGATGTAAATTTTTTATTTTTTATTTCGACCAATTACCTGTTTAATTTATTCATATCAAAATCAAGAGTAAAATAGAATCAATTCTTGCTGGTGTATTTATTAAACGACAAATGGAATTGAATTCAAATGTTGTTTTTATGAGTTGGGTTTGGATTACAGAGGAAGTTCATTTGACAAATTATCAAATTAGATTGACTAATAATTTATTCAAAGTCTTAAATGTAAATCTGTCTATTATTAAATGGGTTAATCAGATTTGATCTATAATTTATTTTCTAAATCAAAGGTTAATTAAATTGACGAATGACGTAAAAAATGCTGCCTTTCCTCGTTGCAGTATGTTGATGACTTGATGTGATTGGCTTGTAAATCATATTTGTGTTGATTTGTCACTTCAGATCACCGATACTATTTAGGGGAACTAAGGTAGTATTAATTGGACGAATAAAAAAAAAGGTTGCTTAATTGGACTTTTACAGAATTTACCAAAAATTGATATTTTAAGTATTTAACAACTGCATGGATGTACCACGTCAACGACAACAGTGAGATTCTAAGTCTAACGTTTTGGAAAGATTCTATTTCCAAGTGGGAATCTATTTTTCTATTTTCAAGTGGGAATCTATTTGACAGGGTGGCTTGATCCGGTCACCAGCCGTTCTCATAACTCACGTCATAAATATCGATAGTATTTTCAAATTTACTATATTTTTATCAATAAAATAATATTACTGAGTTAACAATACAAATTTATTTGTACAACAGTAAATTCTAGATAAAATCACATTAAAATGCGATAAATGGTAATATCACAATAAATTTCTGTTAAATTCCTTATTAAATATTTTATTTTATTAATATTATAATTTATTCTATTTTATTATTATTTAAATATTATATTTTCTGCGAGATTTTTCCATTAATTTTCTAGTAAAATTTTGAGAATTTGAAAATATTCCAATATTATCAATTGCCGTTAATATTCCGAGTACACATAAAACTCAAAAAGAAAGTGACACGCCTCTTAACTTATAACACTGGGATCATTTTAATGCAAAGAAATTAAAGGAAACAAAAAGGATGGAAACCCATTATGAAATCACACTGATAGATCACAAAAACATCAAGGCTACTTAGATGAAACAATGCCTTAGATGGTATTATGGTAAATGGTATTATGGTAAAGAACCTCCCCCGTATATATTTCTTTTGGGCACACTCAATCTGTCATTGTAAAAGACCGCTTGTATAGAGATTTAAAGAATCCCAAGCTTTGTCCATGGGGTTTCTTTCTTTGGATTTTTGTGTCTAAGGTCGACTAAAATGCTGTTTGAGATTTTCCTTATTTAGAATCTCATGTTGAGCTAATATAGTAAACATATGAGTGAAATGGTAGTTGTCTTGTTCGAAGGTATCTTTAGAAACGTCATGGAATTAAGATGACTGCTATTCTAACTACAAATATTCCAATGAGTTATTCAAGTACATGTAGGAGTTAGTAAGAGGCTTTATTAAGGTACCCTAGAAGCAAAAGGTTATCAGCCTACTACTTGTCATAAGATTGAATCTATTCTAAAGGCTTCTTCTCTTCAAAAGAGTTTATAAATAGAGAAATGTTGCTATGATTGGGTCTCCCTTTCTTTTCTTTTTCTTTTTCGGAGTAAGCTCGCAAAATGGAGGTTTTAGCTTTAGTTTGGGATCTTCAGGTACCACTCACCCTTTCGGCACTTGACCATAGTTTTTTTTTTGAACTCTCTTAACATACCTATCCCGCTCCCCACATGGATTTAGAGCCACAAAAAGGGGGTTTTATATTCTATTTACGGCTTTACGGAGGTCCATGGACCCTGTCGAAAATCCAACAGAGTCTCCTCTAAAATTGGAACTTCTTGATGATATTATCCCATCTGCTTAAAAATTTGAATATCATTTATCAAATCATTCCATCCTTCTATGTTCATATCATCATAAATTCACTCCCACATCACTTCGTGATTATAGCTTTGGCATTAAAAACCTTATTATTTGCATTTAGAGCTTTTGTGAGAAAGAGATTTTCATTGTATAAGGGATTTGGGGTTAATCTTATATTTATTCATCTGCGTTTTATAATCAATCCACTCTCTATAACTTTTCATATGTTAAATGGAGTGTCTTCTTTTTGCTTATCCCTAATATGTCATTCTCATTTTTGTTGCATGCTATGGCCATGCATTTAGATAGATATAGGACTTTGCCATCTCCTTTATTAAAAATGAAAACCATTGAGGTGTATGCAAGAACTTAGGGCATCCCGTAACTAAACTTTTGGTTCATTGATTTTTCCTATTCATTTCCCTTTATTCACTATTTTTTTAGGCTAATGATTTTTGCACTTATATTTTTTATAAGAAATTTCTAAATTTGCTCCTATTTCTCTCCTCTTTTCTCTTTTACTTTTCTTGAAAGCAAGGACAATTTTGAAAATTCTTCTCAAAAGGGTGTGCGAGAAAATGGGTCCGCCGAGTTGGAGGGGGCTCGATCTGTCGAAACAGGAGTACGAGAATAAGTAAACGAGTAAAACAAGCCAAACTAAGCCTGAACTGAAAATGGGCCCGAAACTGAGTTGGAAGGGGCCGGGCCCAAAGGATGGACCAGGCTGAAGCTGGGCCGAGTTGGGCCAGGAAAGGCCCGAATAAGAGCCGAGTTGGGCCTGGCTCATCGGGGCCCAAACTCGGACTCACCTGTAATAACCCGAACCTTTAAATTAGAAAAATAACAATTTTTTAGAATTATTAACTCGGCTTTGTGACTGGTTAATATGATAGGGTACGGAAAGAGCTTCTTGAAAAGGAATTATGTGACCCGATCAGAGGTCATTTGCTTAGTGACTTCGACGAAGTTCGGAGGGCATTTTAGACATAAATGTCTTTTGTTTTACATATAAAATCATGAATAGTATTTTATAGACCTCTTGAGTGTGAAAGACCACTTTTGTGATATATTCAGACCTTGAAATTCACATACATATTAAGCTTTTGAGTACTCTACTCAATGGTTTTCTTGGAATTTCACGAGTATTCCTCGAAACATGTATTTTACATATGCTTTTATCTAAAAGCCCCAATTTTTAAGATACCCCGTATTCCGAAAATTAGCAAACTCAGATCACATTCGATCTGTATTTTATCAAACTCTTTGACATATTTAGAATGTCGAAAAGGGTATTTTAAACACTAGTTTCGAAGTGTCAAAATCACGGTGATTATAAGCCGTCTATTTTATTGAAATGTTGACTTTGTGAAAAATACTCTATTTTTGGTGTCAAAACAAAAAGTGAACGTTCCACCATAGGTAAACCCCGTGTTCTCAACACACCTATGGTGTCAGATTTTCACGAGTTAAGGTTTAATATAGACGAATAGAAAAAGGGTAAAGTAACAGTATTTTTTACTGTTACAGAAGATAAGATTTTTTTGGCCAACAGTATTAAAAGGCTGAGATTTTACCGACACTTTTAAAGACTCAGGGTTGATCCACAGTTTTCAATAGTATTTTTCAAAACACTATAAAGTAGGTGCATTCGGTCTCAGTTAAAAATCACAAATTCACGAAGTTTTTTCTCAGTTTTCCATTTTCTCCTCTCTTGCCAAACCTTTACTGTTGCTCAAGTGGTTGTCTTAAATTCTTCAGAAGATTTCTGTAAGTGTTTATTTTGAGTTAATATTTTTAGCTTATAGATCTCATTAAGAGGAAGTTAGATATTTAATTTCATCAAAAAATGACTTACGGTTTGCTCTATAAAAATCGGAGAAGAAAATAAAAAAAATTGAAAAAAATCTGTCCGTGAATAGTGATTTGCGGCGCAAGGCCCTAAAGGGCATTTTGGTAATTTGGTAATTCGGATGAACAGTGCCCTGTAAACAGTATTTTTCGGTGAACAGTAATTTAAGGGTGAACAGTGCTCCGTAAACTGTATTTTTCGGTGAACAGTAATTTACGGGTGAATAGTGTTCTTGAACAGTAATTTTCGATGAACAGTACTTTACGGATGAATAGTGCCCCCGTGAACAATAATTTTCGGTGAACAGTGTCCAAGAACAGTAATTTTCGGTGAATTGTGCCCAGGGGCATTTTGGTAATTTTGGATTTTTTGGGGGGCAAAAATGTAACTTTTCAAAAAAAATTTCAAAAATGAAATTTATGTTATTTTAGCTTTAAAATACTTGTTTTAGACCACTTGGGGGTTTATTTTTAGCCCGTATTAGGCTCGGGGGCAAAATCGTAATTTTTACAAAGTTTCAAGAAAACTCTCTAAAATGTATTGTCATGATATTCCAAACGCTTAGGAGTATAAATTATGGCTATATAGTATTATTTTACGTTTATTTACACTGTTTTCCGTTTTAAACAGATTATTGAAAAACACTAACCAACCGAAGGTGAGGAGATTCAACCACACTATGTGTTTACTAAAATGAATCTCATTTGCATTCAATACAATGTTGGTTTCACCATTAGCCCTATGGTAATAAGTGGATATCTGTGGTCATCTTTATTAACGGAAAGGATACAATGGGATTAGAATGCGATACCGACACTGTTCATGTAACGCCCCGCCCTGTTCACTCTAATATTCAGAGTTTTTTTTTTATTTAAATATAATAATTATGTGATTGGGGCGGAGTGTCACGACGCGAGTTAAGTTCGGATTTCTAAATCCGACCCTTAACTGGCCAAGTCCATGTGCGTATGAACTAAGTCCATAAAACTGATCCGCACATGGTACATATATAACTTGCAGAATGAACTTAGTCTAAATCTAACTGAGGTTATAATAGAACCTATGACTACTCCAATTTTCCATTCTTAGATAGCAAAGTACATAACTTATTCTTCAAAATTACTAATCAATCATAACTAATCGTTTAATCAAAACATCCAACATAAAACAAACCATAGCATCTATCTTAACTACTTATTACAAGCCAACATAACTAATTACCAAATTACATTGTCCAAATATATCAAATATCAAGTCCATAAAATAGTCCATTCATAATCCATTCTAATCATTCAAACCGCCCAAGTTTCTGAACTTGGTCCTCTTCTCGATCCACGTTCTTCCCTTTCCCTGCATCATCCACTAAGGATATAGATAGGGCGTTAGATCAACGCGCCCAGTAGTGTTTCCGAATAGGGCTACCACATGGTTAGTCAAAACATGCAAATAATATAATAATAATACATGTGAGACAAAATTCCATAAAAACATGCTATGTATGAAATGAACATGTAATGAGTCCCACCCATCACCATTCAACATAGACATTACTTGACGGGATTCTCATCGTCAAGGTAACCCATAGTGGTCTTTCGGACGCCCCGACGGAGTGTGGCCTCCGGATTCTCATCATCAGGGTACCCCACAGTGGTCTTTTGGACGCCCCGACGGAGTGTGGCCTCCGGTTACAACACCATCATCCCATGCCATGCATGAGATGTCTATGCAACATGTCATTTAGAAACATAACTTTACAATCATATAAGTTATCGAAATCAACATAAAACAGCATATGAAATTGTGGTTACAATAAAGGTAGGAAACCTACAATAGTTTACTTTGTTCGACCCTTCCTTTGGACCGTCTTCCGATCACGGCTTTGTACACCGTTCTAGAAATCCGAATACCCTATGTACATGGCAGCAAGTTAATCATTTGACCATATGATTCTAATTTGATTTAAATCCCAAAAATCCACTTTGTGGGGTTCGGCCATACCCCATGGCCGAACCTCACCCATTTAAACCTTGATAAGTCTTTTATTTACTTAATACCATCTAAGTATCCCAAACTTTTCAAATGACACTTGGTAGGGTTCGGCCATACTACATGGCCGAATCTTACCACCTTAGGTTTTGGCTCATAAGTCCATTCTTTTGATCATTTCATCTTTTCATCCTTATTTACAATAATGCCATTATACTATCCTTTGCCTAATTTTTCCTTAGACAACAAAGTCCATCAACAAGCCACCTTTGTGGGGTTCGGCCATACAATATGGCCGAACCTCACCATTTATTTTAGTCATATAAACCCTTCAATCATACAATAAGTCCATCACCTTGTATGATTTCTATTTTGTAAAACTCAATCCAAAAATCCACAAAACAGTCCATGGGGTTCGGCCATATATATGGCCGAACCCTATGGTTCTCTTGGTGTAATTATTCCAACCTTTGTCCATGGTTTTAATCCATAATTTAACCATAGCATTAGTATGGTTCAGCCAAGCCATAGTTACCTAAAAACAGTAAACTTATCTTCACTTTAAATCCTTTAAAATCTTCATTAACTAATATGGATTTTATCCCTCAAACTCCATTAAGAATCACCAAGTTTTTCCATGGGGTTCGGCCATCCAATGGGGCCGAACCCTATGGTCCATATTTTGTCATTTAAACATCATAATTCTAGATTAATTTCCTTGATGTGTTCAGCCAATCCATAGCCCAACACACAACACTTAAAACCATAATTTTAAAACTTTTCAAGGCATGTAATCAATCTAATTTAGCATCCAAAAACAGCCCATGATTTTGGTTCAAAAGATCATCCAATTTAACCCAATCTTTTCATGGGGTTCGGCCATCCCATATGGCCGAACCCTATAATCCATTTTTTATCTTAATTATGCACTTCCAACCAATATCTAACCTTTGTTAGATTCAGATATCCAATGGCCGGATCATGATTTAAAAATTGTTTATCGAAAAACCTACCGTTTCCGCGACTCCTCCAATTAATCTTCCCTCCGGCTTGTTCCTTTCCCTTTCTTAGCCTCTCCTTCTTCTTGATTCCTTGATGGTCAGGGACTGATTTAAACAACCAGCTGCTGCTCTAGGTGTTTGGAAAAATCAAGTACAGCAAAGAGAGATAGATAGAATATTGGCTTTTAGATGAGAAACCTTGATTCCCCCCTCCTTTGCTCAATGTGTGCTCTTGATTTGGTGAAAGAAAACAACCCAAGACTGAATACAAATTCGTGACCAGCTGCTGTTCTTGGTGTTTGGGAATGATAATACAGTCCAAGAAAGAAAGAGAGATAGAGAGAGTAAAATGAAAATCCCTTGTTTGATCAAAAACAGTCCAAGGTTACCCTTGTGTAACTCCCTCACTTTAATCAAACTTCTTTATGTTACTTGGGGGTTTCATCTATGAAATGAAACACCCCAAGCAACCAACGTCTCTCGTGGTTGGACTAATGTAACCTCCCCTCTCTTTAAGGTCTCACATGGGAGTTTCATTTTGAAATGTAACTCCCATGTGCTGCACCGTCCCTTGTTGGTTGCCTCTAAATTTTGGCTTATGTAACAGCCACCACTCTCAAGTGTAACTCCACAAACAACAGCTCCAATCAGCCCCATTTGGCCCTCATCAACGTCCCATGTGGGAGTTCTATCATTGGAATAAAAAATCCCCTCTTCCAAGTATGAACACACTTTGTTACTCCCATTGATTTAATATCTAATTTGAATTTAAAATGCTGTAATCTCTTATGTGTTACTCCTCCAATCAATTACCCATTTGTTCTCCAACCTGTAAACACTTTGCATTTGAAATAACACTCCCACCTCCAACGTCTTCCATGTATTTTCAAAATGTAACTCCCATTTCCTTTACCACTTAAATGGGAGTTACATGCATGGTAATAACTCCCAAGCAGCCAACGTTCATTGTGTTTGAAACCTACCACCAGTCCACTCCACTCTCATACACTCACTTAAACAAGTATTCCATCTAACTCATATATTTAACTCACCCAAACTTAACTCATTTATTTTATGTGACTCAACTAATAATTTCCACTCAACTATACTCCAACATTTATTTCAACTCAAACCCAACTAAGCTTTGAGCTCAATTAATGGTCAAACACGTCAACCACAACCCATTGGGTCCAATTTGGCCATTTTGACCCATTTAACCAAATTTGACCCAATTATGATTTTCGACTCGTTTATGCACATCTTATCCATTTATTGTTTTGTAATCAAAACTACTAACCATTGAGTCTTGATTGAACCATTGACCCATTTAAATTCAACTTAATATATCACAATGGCAATTTCGTAAATATGAATAAATTCATATAAATTGACAACTTTGAAATTCCAGGGTGTTACAATACAATACTCTTTTATAATTTTCGTCCCGAAAATCGAACGAAGTAGGATTTCAAAATAAATTATACAAACAATTCAGGATGAGATGTTCTCATCTCCGATTCTAGTTCCCAAGTGGCTTCCTCAACACCATGTCAATCCCATACCACCTTGACGTACTGAATCGCTAGGTTACGCAACGCCCTTTGCTCACTCTCTAATATTCTGACTGACTTCTCGACATAAGTGACGTCACTTTGCACATCTATATCTTGCACATTCAAAACATGAGACGGATCAAGGTTGTACTTCCTCAGCATCGACACATTGAATACATCATGTAGAGACGCCAATTGCGAAGGAAGTGCCAACTGATAGGCTACATCTCCCATCCTTCTGATAATTGAAAACGGTCCCACATATCTTGGCTACATCTCCCATCCTTTTGATACTTGTGTATATCAGGAGAAAATGCCACGAAACGAGATGAATCAAGGAGAAGGATCGGCACCACTGCCACCTACTCCACGTACTCCGGAGCAGGAAGCTATTTATGAAACAGTGCGAATTGCAATGCAAGTATTTAGGGATACTTCAGGAAATGAACAACCAGCTAGAACTAACGGAGGAAGAGTAAATGCTGCTTTGAGGGATTTCAGACGACTGAATCCTCTATCTTTTTCGGGAAGAACAGACCCGACTGTAGCTGAAAACTGTCTTACTCAAACAAGCTGTATGTTTGATACGTTAGGGGTGACGATGATCTACGTGTAACGCTGGCCACCTACCAACTGATAGAGAATGCTTACAAATGGTGGGAAGTCAAAAATCTCACTAGGGAAAGTGCGCCCATGACTTGGGCTGACTTTTCAAAAGCTTTTCTCGCACGCTACTATCCTTTAGTGGCGAACGAGGCTAGATAGCAGCAGTTCATAGAGATTCAACAGGGGAATGATGCGATCTCCCAGTACAACAGTAGGTATATTAATCTTTTGCCGTATGCACCCAAAATACTGCGAGATGAAGAGGATAAAATCAGACACTATATGCGTCGACTTCGTTCGTTTATCCGGCGACAGATGGTTGCCCAACGTCACGCAAATCTGGAGGAGGTAATGGAAAGAGCTTCTTTGGTAGAAGCAGTGGATGGACCGAATCCGGACCAAGGGACATCTCAGCAGAGGAATTCTCAGAAACCACCTCAGTATACAAATAAGAAGAGGAAATTCAAAAGAAATCCTTTCAAGAAGGGTCAACCTTCTGTATGGCAATCGGGTGGGTTTGATAAGAGTCAAATTATTTGTTATACTTGTAACCAACCCGGACATACTTCACGTCAATGCCAGAATCCTAAAGCTTATGGAGAGAGATTGTGCTACACTTGTAGACAACCAGGACATGTTGCCAAAGATTGTCCAACTCCAAAAGGTGCAAGTGAGGTGGGGCCAACCTGGAATAACAGGCCAACTCAGTCAAGCGTGCAACCACCTTATAATAGAGGTTCGCTTCAAGAGGGTCCTCAACACCCAACTCTTCACAGCAGAGGCCTAGTCAAGGGAGGGGACGTGGACGTCCTCAACAGATGACTCAGGGGCGAGTCTACACAATTGGACCAACAACAGACGGGCATATGGATCACTCAGTGATGGAAGGTACTTTACCACTATTTAGTTCTTTAGCACATGTGTTATTTGACACTGGTGCATCCCATTCTTTCATATCTACTTTGTGTACTGAAATTTTGGATTTAAGATCGGTGGCTGTAGATAAACCACTGAGGGTAAAGTCTCCTTTAGGGAGAGAAGTGATAGTTGATCATGTATGTAAGTCTTGTATAATAAGACTTGGTGGACAAAATTTGAATTGTGATTTGTTAATGATAGGGATGACAGGTTTTGATGTCATTTTAGGCATGGATTGGCTTTTGAAACACAGGATAGTGTTAGATTGCTATAAAAGGATGGTGCTAGGGCATTCCCGAGGGAATCAATTTTTAGAGAAATTGAAACCATATAAAGGGCTTAGTGTGAGAAACTCTGGTCTAGGTGAGCATCTGAATAGTATGGTAGCTGGTATAGGTTTGAAAAACTTAGGAGGTGTAGACTTAGTGATCCCTCGGGTGGTGTGTGAATTTATGAATGTTTTTCCAGACCAGTTAAGTGGTCTACCTCCACGCCGAGAGATTGAGCTTGTAATCAATCTACAACCTAGAACGTTACCTATTTCCATGCCACCGTATAGGATGGCACCGACAGAGCAACGGGAAGTGCGAACCCAAGTAGATGAGTTGCTTAAGTTAGGCTTTGTGAGACTAAGTACTTCACCTTGGGGAGCTCCAGTTCTTTTTGCCAAAAAGAATGATGGAACTTTAAGGATGTGTATAGATTACCGAAAGTTGAACCACGTAACTATTAAGAATAAGTATCCGTTGCCACGGATAGATGATTTGTTTGACCAACTGAAGGGAGCCAAGTGCTTTTCAAAGATAGATTTGAGATCGGGTTATCATCAGTTGAGAGTTAGAGATGAAGATATCCCTAAAACGGCGTTCAGAACTCAGTACGGTCATTATGAATTCTTAGTGATGCCGTTTGGAGTAACAAATGCACCGGCCACGTTCATGGATTTGATGAACAGAGTTTTCCAGCCTTATTTAGAAATTTTTGTAGTAGTGTTCATTGATGATATTTTGATTTTTTCGTCAACGGAAGAGGAGCATGAGCAACATTTGAGGGTAGTGTAACAGACCTTAGAAAACCATCAGTTGTACGCCAAATTCAATAAATGTGAGTTTTGGTTGAAACAAGTACAATTTCTGGGACATGTTGTGACGCAAGAGGGAATCACAGTAGATCCTGCCAAAGTTGAGGCAGTGATGAATTGGCAGAGACCAACAAACGTCTTTGAAGTTAGAAGCTTTTTGGGATTAGCTGGGTATTATAGGAGGTTTATACCAAGTTTCTCTCAGATTGCTGTCCCAATGGCAAGGTTAACACGGAAGGACGTGAAATTCAAATGGAGTGACGAGTGCGAACGGGCATTCCAAGAATTGAAAGAAAAGTTAACCACCACCCTAGTATTGATTATACCGGAGCAAGGTCAGAGATTTGAAGTATATTGTGATGCTTTAAAGAATGGTTTAGGATGTGTCCTAATGCAGGAAGGTAGAGTAGCAGCCTATGGCTCTAGACAATTAAAGGGACATGAGCAAAATTACCCGACTCATGATCTAGAACTAGCAGTCGTAGTGTGCGCACTAAAAATCTGGAGACATCATTTGTTTGGTGAGAAATTTAATGTTTTTTTTTATCACCACAGTCTCAAATACTTGTTCACTCAGAAAGATTTGAACTTGAGACAAAGGAGATGGATGGAGACTTTGAAAGACTACAATTTTGAACTCTCCTATCATCCAGGAAAGGCAAATGTAGTAGCAGATGCTTTGAGTAGGAAAAATCATTGCAAGGTAGCTTCTATAGCATCGTTACGATGGAATATGTTGAGTACGATAGGTGATTTTGACCTACAATTAGTAGAGTACGATGAATCAGTTCAGGTGCAGAGTGAAGTCAGACAACCAAAACTTATGAGGCTAGTGTTGGAAACACAACAAAGGGATCCAGAATCTATCAAGGTACGGACTCAGTTGATAGATGGGATTGACTTAAAGGATTGGAAAATCAGGACCGATGGAAGTTTAACTGTGATACCCACCTCTCCCCAAACCAATGTGGGAAAGTGTCCCACATCGGTTTGGGAGAAGAAAAAGATGGGGGATATAAGTGGTGTAGCCCCCTTTGACCATGTGTGAGGCCTTTTGGGCCGGGCCAAGTGGGCCCGGGCCCAAATGCAAAACCATGCGGGTTTGAACTGTGTGCGAGGTCCAAAGCGGATAATATCACACTGAGTCAAGCCCTAAGCCCTGTTGTCGGGTCGGGTCATTACATTAACCTTCAAAGATAGATTATTTGTGCCAAAAACAGAAGATCGTAGAAGAATAGTACGCGATCATTGTCATCACTCTCGTTTTGCAATACATCCTGGAGCTACTAAAATGTATCGTGATTTGCAACGTCAATTCTGGTGGAACGGGATGAAGAAGGACGTGGCAGAGTTTGTATCTAGGTGCTTGACTTGTCAATAGGTAAAAGCAGAGCACTAGAGACCGGGAGGAAAAATGCAACCTCTCGAAGTGGCTAAGTGGAAATGGGAGAATATCACCATGGATTTCGTTGTAGGTTTTCCTAAATCATCTAGGGGAAACGACTTGATATGGGTGATAGTGGACAGATTGACTAAGTCTGCTCATTTCTTACCAATTAAAGTGACACACTCCTTAGTGACTTTGAGTAAACAGTATATAAAGGAAATAGTCAGATTACACGGAGTACCAGTGAGCATTGTATCGGATCGTGATCCATGGTTTGTATTCAGATTTTGGCAGAGCCTCCAAAAAGAGCTGGGTACACAATTGTGCTTTAGCACAACTTTTCACCCTCAGACGGATGTCAGTCTGAGAGGATTATTCAGAAGTTAGAAGACATGTTGAGAGCCTGTGTAATGGATATGCAGGGCAGCTGGGAAGATCATCTTCCATTGGTAGAATTTGTCTGCAACAATAGTTATCAATCCAGTATTCAAATGGCACCATACGAAGCTCTCTATGGTAGACCATGTAGATCACCATTGTGCTGGGGTGAAGTCGGAGATAAGGCGTTATTAGGGCCAGATATGGTCAGGGAGACATCAGAACAAGTTGAAACTATCAGACGACGTCTCAAGACAGCACAGAGTCAACAGAAAAGTTATGCCGACAGGAGGCGCAGACCTCTAGAATTCTCAGTGGGTGACCATGTTTTTCTTCGTGTTGCACCTCGCCATGGTGTTAGACGATTTGGTCGTAAAGGGAAGTTATCGCCAAGATACATAGGACCCTTCGAGATCTTAGATAAGATCGGAGGAGTGGCTTATCGTTTGGCTTTACCTCCAAGCTTGGCCAAAGTACATAATGTGTTTCATGTGTCAATGTTGAGGAAATACGAACCAGATCCGTCACATGTGTTGAATTTTAACAACATCGACATAACAAAGGACGTGACTTTTGATGAAGGGCCAGTAGAATTCCAGGACACTGGAACTCTACAGCTCAGGAGAAAGACGATACCTCAAGTGAAAGTACTATGGAGGCATCATGGAGCAGATAACACGACATGGGAGCATGAAGCAACGATGCGGGAGCTGTATCCCGATCTGTTCATTAAGAAAGGTACTACTTTTGATTGAAAATCCAGGACGAATTTTGTTTAAGGAGGGTAGGATGTAATAACCCGACCTTTCAAATTAGAAAAATAACAAATTTTTAGAATTATTAACTCGGCTTTGTGACCGGTTAATATGATAGGGTACAGAAAGAGCTTCCTGAAAAGAGATTATGTGACCCGATCAGAGGTCATTTGCTTAGTGATTTAGCCTGACGAAGTTCGGAGGGCATTTTAGACATTACTTAAATGTCTTTTGTTTTACATATAAAATTATGAATAGTGTTTTATAGACCTCTTGAGTGTGAAAGACCACTCTTCTGATATATTCAGACCTTGAAATTCACACACATATTAAGCTTTTAAGTACGTTAATTAGTGACATTTTTGGAATTTCAGTAGTATTCCTCGAAACATGTAGTTTACATATGCTTTTATCTAAAAGTCCCGATTTTTAAGATACCCCGTATTCCGAAAATTAGCAAACTCAGATCACATTCGATCTGTATTTTATCAAACTCTTTGACATATTTAGAATGTCGAAAAGGGTATTTTAAACACTAGTTTCGAAGTGTCAAAATCACGGTGATTATAAGCCGTCTATTTTATTAAAATGTTGACTTTGTGAAAAATACCCTATTTTTGGTGTCAAAACAAAAAGTGAACGTTCCACCGTAGGTAAACCCCGTGTTCTCAACACACCTATGGTGTTGGATTTTCACGAGTTAAGGTTTAATATAGACGAATAGAAAAAGGGTAAAGTAACAGTATTTTTTACTGTTACAGAAGATAAGATTTTTTTGGCCGACAGTATTAAAAGGCTGAGATTTTACCGACAATTTTAAAGGCTCAGGGTTGATCCGTAGTTTTCAATAGTGTTTTTCAAAACACTATAAATAGGTGCATTCGGTCTCAGTTAAAAATCACAAATTCACGAAGTTTTTTCTCAGTTTTCCATTTTCTCCTTTCTTGCCAGACGTTTACTGTTGCTCAAGTGGTTGTCTTAAATTCTTCAAAAGATTTCTGTAAGTGTTTATTTTGAGTTAATATTTTTAGCTTATAGACCTCATTAAGAGGAAGCTAGATATTTAATTTCATCAAAAAATGACATACGGTTTGCTCTATAAAAATCGGAGAAGAAAATAAAAAAATTTGAAAAAAGCTGTCCGTGAATAGTGATTTGCGGCGCAAGGCCCTAAAGGGAATTTTGGTAATTTGGTAATTCGGATGAACAGTGCCCTGTAAACAGTATTTTTCGGTGAACAGTAATTTACGGGTGAACAGTGCTCCGTAAACTGTATTTTTCGGTGAACAGTAATTTACGGGTGAATAGTGTTCTTGAACAGTAATTTTAGATGAACAGTACTTTACGGATGAATAGTGCCCCGTGAACAATAATTTTCGGTGAACAGTGTCCAAGAACAGTAATTTTCGGTGAATTGTGCCCAGGGGCATTTTGGTAATTTTGGATTTTTTGGGGGGCAAAAATGTAACTTTTCAAAAAAAATTTCAAAAATGAAATTTATGTTATTTTAGCTTTAAAATACTTGTTTTAGACCACTTGGGGGTTTATTTTTAGCCCGTATTAGGCTCGGCGGCAAAATCGTAATTTTTACAAAGTTTCAAGAAAACTCTCTAAAATGTATTGTCATGATATTCCAAACGCTTAGGAATATAAATTATGGCTATATAGTATTATTTTACGTTTTATTTACACTGTTTTCCGTTTTAAACAGATTATTGAAAAACACTAACCAACCGAAGGTGAGGAGATTCAACCACACTATGTGTTTACTAAAATGAATCTCATTTGCATTCAATACAATATTGGTTTCACCATTAGCCCTATGGTAATAAGTGGATATCTGTGGTCATCTTTATTGACGGAAAGGATACAATGGGATTAGAATGCGATACCGACACTGTTCACACGTAAGGAGGTGATTATGAGTTTCTACATATGAAACGTGAACTTGAGAGTGTTTCGGGACGTCGAGATCTAGCCATGCTAAAACGGAGTACGGAAGTCACTTATTCTTAGAGACTACTTAGTATTGTGATATGGGTGATCTGATGATAGATCAGGTATCTAACAGTGATTCCGATAGGAATATGCATTTTGTGTATAACTGATGTATTGCAGGATAATTAGTCTATGCAATAAATGATGAGTATAGGGTAGACATACCCGATTGGAGAGAACGGCAACACTTATTCGTGTTATAATGTAACCCGTTGGTGGGCTTTTAATCTGTGTTTAGTTTTCAGCATATTACATACTGATTGCTGATATTTGTATTATGATTCCATGTGGGAGGGCTTAGGAATCTATGTTAGCTGAGTGAGGTTATTATAATCATATGTGTGAGAGATATTATGTGGGTTGACAATTATGTTTAAATCCATGTGTTAATGTGCATATCAAATTACCTCACACCAATGTATGAAGTACCTAGCTCGTGGAAGGCACTGGTACGAGGTGTATTTAAAATGCGGGCTGTGTGAAGCACTGAGCATGAATTTGCCGGCGGTGTAGGAAACGTATTACTTGCGATTAGGAGAGAACCGTAGACGTCGTTTGGCGGGGGTATCTTTTTGAGAAATGAAGTACATTTCATGATAGATAACTGTATTGACATTATCCTACATGATTTATGAGTGTATAAACTGTAATTTGATTACATGTCTATTATGTTGATAATATGCCTTATTATCCAGAACTTGTTGTTGTTTTCTCTTCATTGAGTTTGTAAAACTCACACTCCTTACGAAACAGGAAAAAAGAAAAAAAAACTCACGTCAGTGGGCCCTGAGGTTTGGGGCGTGACATCACCTGAGTCAACTCGGTTGTCCAGCCGAGTCAACTCGACTGCCCAACTGAGTTGACTTGGCAACCCAGCCAAAGGGGAGAAGAAAGGGAAAAACGGAAAGGGAGGAAGAAAGGAGAAAGGGGGAAAATCAGAGGGGATCGAAAAATACGATAAAATAGAGTAAAATCAGAGGAAATCCGAGAGAAAAGGAAAAGAAAACAAGGAAAACAGAGGAAAAGAAGTAAAATCGGAGAAGGGGAAAAGCTGGCGAAAGGGAGAGGGCAGGAAGACAGGCTGGAGGATGATGGAGAAGAAAAAGAAGATACCTGGTCGGTCGGGCGGCGACAGCAATTCCAGAGATGCCGGTCGTCCGAGCGAAAAGAGAAGAGGGTCGGAGAACGAGAAAGGGAGGGAATCTGAGAGAGAGAGAGAGAGAGAGAGAGAGAGAGAGAGAGAGAGAGGAAAGGAGGTCTAAGAGAGAGGGAAGAAGAAGGCAACGACAAAGATGCCGCGGCACTGTAGTTGTATGCTACAGTGCATGGCGCAAGAGGGGTTATAAGGGTCTAGGGTTTAGGGTTTCTTTATTTTTTATTTTTAAATAAAAACATAAAATTAGAATCTTTCGAAAACAGCATTTCAAAACCCGAAGGAAAATCAGATGTTAAACCTTGGGTGAGGAAAAGTGTGATTTTCAATTATTTTGGCGTGACAAAATATTAAAAAATTGAAATTACTAAAACGCCCTTTGAGTCTCTAAGCTCTGGATCGGGCGAGACATGGCCTACTATAGGACCCACACACTCCCGATTGCTACTGAGACCCTAAAATCCCGACAAATCGGGTCGGGTCGTTACACTATCGGCTTTGCAAATCATTATATGGGCTAAAACAAGCACCACGTGCTTGGAATACCAAGATTGATCAGTATTTTCAAAAGAATGGTTTTATGAGAAGCCCAAGGGAGCCATCACTTTATGTCAAAAAAGAAGGTGTTCACGATTTTCTCATTGTTTGTTTGTATGTTGATCACTTGATTTATGCAAGCACAAAATCAAACATGGCTGAAGATTTCAAGAAAGCAATGATGAAAGAATATGAAATGACAGATTTGGACCTTATGGGATACTTTCTTGGGATTTAAGTTAAACAATCTCAAGACGATATTTTTCTTTGTCAAGAGAAATATACAGAAGATCTTTTGAAGAAGTTTTCCATGACTAATTGCAAACCAGTTGCAACACCCATGGCGGTTAATGAAAAATTCTCAATGAATGATGGTGCGGAAAAAGTGGATGTTTCACTTTATCGAAGCCTTGTTGGCTCACTTATTTATCTCACAAGTACAAGGCCTGATATTGTTCATTCTGTAAGTGTAATTTCCAGATTTATGAATGATCCTAGCAAGCTTCATTATGCATCAGCAAAAAGAATTCTCAAGTACATCAAAGGCACTAAGAATTTTGGGCTCATGTATGCGAAGGAAGATGATGATAGCCTAATCAGCTATACCGACAGTGATTGGGCTGGATCAATTGATGACAGGAAAAGTACTTCTAGATACATTTTCTATCTTGGCACAAAAGCCATTACATGGTCTTCAAATAAGCAAAGCACAGTAGCATTGCCATCTGCAGAAGTGGAGTATGTTTCAGCAACAAGTGCGGCATGTGAAGCAATTTGGCTAAGAAAGGTCCTAGTTGATTTACATCAAAAGTAAGAGTCACTATAATGACCCGCCCGAATTTTCTAAATTTTCGAAGAGATTTTCGGATCTCTGAGATGTTTTAGGGACCTTGGTAATAGTGAAGAGAGTGTGGGCGCCATGGTGGGCCCAATTCACCTGTTTTCGAATTCGAGAACTAGAAGGACATTTTGGTAATTTTATAATTATTGCGTATTTGTCATGAAAATTTGTTCAAAAGTCACACGTTTTCTCACCCAAGATCTTTCGGATTCTTCCTTCAAGTTTTTCTTTCTCAAAAAAAAAAAAGAGCAAAAACCCTAAACCCTAACCCTTATAACATATCCATTTTTCGCGACACTGTAGCCGCTCATGCTAAAGTGTCACCACTCTTCTCCTCCACCTCCCAGCCGGTCTTCTTCTTCTTCTTCTTCTCCTCTCGCGCCGGTAAGCTCCTTCTCCTTCTCTCTCTTTCTCCCTCAGTCTCTTCTTCTTCTCTTTCCCTACCTCCGACCGCCCCCTCCTCCCTTCGTTTTTCCCCTTTTTCCTCTTTTCCCTTCTCCGATTTTTAGGGTTCTCTCGGTTTTCCCATTTATTCTCTTTTCCTTTCTTTGATTAAATTGTTTTACTCAGTTTTCCTATTTCTTTTTCTTCTTTTTCTCTGTTTTTCCGTGAAATCCTCTTCTTTTCCCTCTTTCTCCCCTTTTCCTGGATTTCCTGGTTTTTTTCCCTTTTCCCTCTAACTCGGCTGAGTACTGAGTCGCTCGGCCGAGTGCCGAGTCGACTCAGTCGAGTTTTGGTGCCGAGTCAACCCGGCCTTTGGGCTAGAGTGGCAACCCAGCCACTCGGCTCAGACTCAACCCGACCCAGACTTGGTCCGACCTGACCCGACCCAGTTTGGCCCAACCCGAACCAGGCCCAATCCAGCCCAACCAGGCCCAAACCCGGTCCGGCCCATGTCTAGCAGGCCCACATTTTCGGCCCAATCCACCTTGGCCCAATTTCTAGACCCGGCCCTTTTTCAAAGCCCGGCCAGTTTTTAGACCCGGCCCAGTTCGACCCATTTTGGGCACGGCCCAGTTTTAGGCCCATTTTCTCCCGGCCTCTTTTCTTGACCTGTTTTGTCTTGATTACTTATCCGTTCTTCCTTGTTTCTACAGATTGAACTCCTCACCCAAACAAGTCACTTGCTCGCTTTGGACTTTCGACTCCACACACGCGGTGAGGGGACTTATCACTGTTCTAGCATGCATTTGCATTCTTGACCTATAAACTTGGACATTGAGTGACCTGGATGAGACCCTTTCGTTTATTAAGTCACTCGGTAAGGGAACCATTGAAACGAATATGTGGCAAGGGATCCCGTTCGGGTGCACCCATGTCAATCGTATGTGATTAATGGAAAATTTGATTGAATGAATGATTATTGATGCTTGAAGGTTGTTGAAAACATGTTTGTGATTAATCATAACGCATATATGATATTATGATGGATGTAAACACGATAATTGGAAGATGTTGCGATTTATTGCATGTTTATGCATAAGATGTAAATGTAATCGTATGTTGGATATAGAAGTATGAGCCTAAGCATTGTTATGTATCGTTAACCGCATGATGATGCATGTTGTGGATATTGATGTCATGTCAGAACATGTTTGTGCCGTCATACATGATCATGATACTATGTGCAAGAATGAGAGGTTTTGTTTAGGTGTATACATTTATGATGATGAGATGAGCTTGGTGGTTGGGAGAACTTCCCCGTTACACTCTGGCAGTCGAAACCCCCATAGGGGATGTGGGTTTCCCCGTTGTGTTGCAGGCGGTCGAGGTGCCTGCCCTAGAGTTTGGTTCCCTTGGGCGTTGTCGAGGTGGTTTCCGACACGACTCGTGTAGGTGAGGCAATTGTGTATTCTTTAGTCTCACGACGATACTGGCAGGGAGACCGGAGTTTGTTGGAGGACCTGATGTGGACTATGGGGATGATTTATTGGATTTGGTTAATGGAATATCCGTTAATATAGTAGTTGAGTATGGTAGACATCGATGTTTTATTCACTTGTGATATTTACTATCAATTTCATATGTGATCTATATCTATCTTGTTAAAATGTGATATATTCTTTCGCTGGGCTGTTTTGCTCATCCCTTACCTTTCAGGTGCCCCGATCGCGGAGGGGCTAGGCGAGCCCCTTGAGCAAGTACCAGGAGAGGAGTAGTAGTGAATAAAAGCTTATGTTTATGCTTTGTGTGATGTTTAAGAACTTTAGTCACATAGTTTCAATCACATGTTTGTTTGGATGACTGTATAACCTGTTGATTAGCTTACATTTGTGGTTCGTTATGTTTATTCTAGTTTTGAACTTGTGGGTTGTTGGACGGGAAGTAGTTACCCCGTTTTAAAATAAAAATAAAAATTGCTGCTACTCTTGTACCCAATATCTGTCTTTTGTGACTTTCTGAGATTTTTCGGAGATGACGCGCCCGTAACGGGACCGTACATTACAGTCACCGACAACAATTTTTTGTGACAACATGTCCGTAATTGCTATGACAAAAAATCCAGTGTTTCATAGCAGGTCAAAGCACATCGAACTTCGACATCACTTCGTCAGAAAACTTGTTGAAAGCAACATGATTGAGTTGAAATTTTGCAGAATCGACGAGCAGATTGCAGATATCTTCACCAAACCAATTCCAACAGAAAAGTTCAACTATTTTCGGAGTTGCATGAAAATTACAAATTAAAAGGGACTATTGGAATTAAATAATTTGTAATTCCTAGGAGGCACCTTGATGTATTTCTAGGTGACTCCTAGAAGCATGTTACCTTGGGTAGTGTAGTAGTCCCATTTGATTTGATGATTTGTATTTTCCTAGAACATGAACCTAGGATAATGAAAAGTTGTGTTGGTTCATGAAGGGATCTGTTGGTTCATTTCTTGAGGTGATTTAATGGCTAGAAGCCTATATAAAGAGGTGTTTGTAATCAAGTTTTCACTCAGAAATTCATCAAGGAAAAGTTTATCCCTTTTGCGTCTTCTCCTTTATGCTTTGTACAATCCGATCAAATTTGTAAAACTATTTGAAGTGTGTCCACTTCATTCCTGCTGCGCCGACAGTGAAGGCATATATTGAATAACGAAATATGGAGAAAGCTACTCAAAGGTCTTCACTTTTACAAAAATGGGTGAATTATGGTTATTAGCATTGCATTTATTGATACAAATTTCCTCAAAAAGTATTTTTCATCAATTAACATCCAATTCTCTAACTTTACTATGTATGAAGTTGATACTTCTCCTCTTCTCTGTAACACCTCGCCCTTTTTACACTCTAAAAAGTCATACCAGATTGGGAATTACGACCAGGGCAAGGTCTTGTATTCCAGGGTAGAATATATGTGCCAAAAAGCTGTAGAAAAGAGTTGTTGACCGAGGCACATCAGACTAAGCTCTCCATTCATCCGGGCAGCACCAAGATGTATCACGATCTGAAGAGACATTATTGGTGGCATGGACTCAAGAGAGATGTTGCAGAGTTCGTGGCTCGTTGCTTAACTTGTCAACAAGTTAAGACGGAACATCAGAAGCCACCAGGGTTACTCAAACCCTTACCAGTGCCGGAATGGAAATGGGAGCACATTTCCATGGATTTCGTGACGGCGTTGCCGAGGTATATGTAATGAGTTAGCTGGCCTAACTGGTGGGCGGAATGTTCCTCTGGTATGAGAGAGCTCGTTGAGCTTTGGACACTCCCTCTTGAAGTGACCCGGCTGGTTACAGTGGAAGCAATTGTTCACCCCTCTGGGAGCCTGATTGACGGATGCAGATGAAGTGGGCTGGTTGGGACGAAAGTCCCCTGTGGACCCAGTAGATGGTGAGGGTCTACTGAAATTCGGACGGAACCTCTTGTTAGGCTGGAACCCACCCCTCCCACTTGGAGCTCGGTGGTTGTCAAACCGCACCATTGCATTCAACTCCTGTTCTGCTATTGTGGCCTTGCTGACCACCTCAGCCAATGTGGCGCACTTGAATATGGTCACTTTGGCCCTGATGTTTGGCCCTAGACCCCTCTCAAACTTCTTTGCCCTGCGATGCTCTGTGTCCACTATATAAAATGCATAGATGGATAGACTGAGGAATTCCCGGTGATACTCTGCCACCGTCATAGAGCCCTGAACCAAGGACAGAAAGGCTTGCGTCTGTCGCTCATTCTCCTCCTCCAGAAAGTAGTGTTCCAGAAAGGTTGCTGAAAATTCTTCCCATGTCATGGCCGTCCTCTCCCTTTCTGGTATGAGTGCCCTCTGCTTCTCCACCACCTCCCACCATTTTCCGGCATCTTCTATTAGTTGTGAAGTAGCCAGTAGAATCCTGTCAGCATGACTCGAGATCTTAAGTAATTTTAAGATCTGAGTGATCTTCTTCAACCAGTGCTCGGCTCCAACAGCCCCTTCCTTCCCTTTGAAGTAGGGAGGATGCTGTTGCTGGAATTCTCGAACCATACTCCGATCATTAGCATCCTTGGAACTTTCACTTCCATTCATATGTTGCTGGAGTACCGAAGACACCACTGCTTGAACTAAACTCTGTAGTTCGAGCGGCACATGTGGAATATGCAAGCCACTCTTCTCCTCTTCCTCCTTTCGAGATGAGTATTCCCGCTCCTTCCTTTCTTGCCAAGAATGATGTGACTCTTCAGAATGGTGTGACTTTTCAGAGTGATGTGACCTTTCAGAATGATGTGACTCTTCCTCATTATGTGTTTTTCCAGCCCCTTCTTTAGGCTGAGAATGCCCTTCCTCTGATGGAGATCTGTCCCTTCCTTCCTCATACTGAATGAGTGGCATCTCTTTTTCTTTCCCTTTCTTGCTTTGTGGGATCTTTCTTTTTGGTGCCATTTTCCCTAAGTCATGAAAACATAATTGACTTAGTTTCTTCATACAGTTTGTGTTTCCACTATTTTGGGGAGATTTCCAAATAAACAATCTTGGTTTTCCTTTGTTTTTGAGGGAGGTCTCTAAATACCTAATGTTTGTTTTTCAATTTGGGGGAATATTGGGGAAGTATATCCTATTTTGCTATGTTTGGTAGATCAACTATAATGATTGTACTTTTGTTATCTTTCATTGTTGTTCTCAGATTGATTGTTCAGTCTGAGTCTAACGAAGTAAATTAATCTGGCCCCCAGTCAGCGGCCTCCGAAGAGTCGGTCAGTTGGGATTCTTATCTGTCAGTGAGACATGAAACCGTCTTAATCTTACTTCGAAGGATTCAACTTCCCGATTCGCTCTGATACCAACTGTAACACCCCGCCCTTTTCACTCTAAAATCAGAGTATATATTTTTTTTTTAATATATAAACAAGTGATTAGGGCGGAATGTCACGACGCGAGCTAAGTCCGGACTTCTAAAATCCGACCCTTAACTGGCCAAACCCATATGTGCATGGACTAAGTCCATGTGAAACATTTCACATACGGTACTAAGTAAAACTTGCGGAATATTATTAAATCTAACTGTGGAATTATAATGGAACCTAAGACTATTCCATTTTATTAGATAGCAAAGTACATTGTCATTTTTCCAAAGTTATCTTAGCTTAATCAATCATTCCAAACCATACCAAACCATAACAATTATTAACTAAGTTATTACATGTCCATGTAAACTTAAATAAAAAGATCCATAAATAAATTCAATCAAAAGCACAAGCTCTTATGCTTAGCTTTCCTCGTAATCCCCAGCCTTTGCCTTTCCCTTTCCTTTTCCTGCATCATCCTCTAAGGATAGAAATAGGGCGTTAGATCAACGCGCCCAGTAGGTCTTCCGATTAAGGCTACCATAAGGTTAGAGTATAAAACATGCGAATAATATAAAGGTACATATCATCAAAATCTTACAAAAACATTGTTATGTATGTGATGCCAAATGTAATGAGTCCCACCCATCACAAATATACACAGCCTCACTCCACATTGGTTTTTCGGACGCCCCGACGGAGTGTGGACCCTCTGGTTTCCCTTGATGGGAATTCTTATTATCAAGATACCACCACACAGGTTTTTCGGACGCCCCGACGGAGTGTGGACCCTCCGGCTACATAAAGACCTACTGGGCGCGTTGATCTAACGCCCTATTTCTATCCTTAGAGGATGATGCAGGAAAAGGAAAGGGAAAGGCAAAGGCTGGGGATTACAAGGAAAGCTAAGCATAGGAGCTTGTGCTTTTGATTGAATTTATTTATGGATCTTTTTATTTAAGTTTACATGGACATGTAATAACTTAGTTAATAATTGCTATGGTTTGGTATGGTTTGGAATGATTGATTAAGTTAAGATAACTTTGAAAAATGACAATGTACTTTGCTATCTAATAAAATGGAATAGTCTTAGGTTCCATTATAATTCCGTAGTTAGATTTAATAATATTCGCAAGTTTTACTTAGTACCGTATGTGAAATGTTTCACATGGACTTAGTCCATGCACATATGGGTTTGGCCAGTTAAGGGTCGGATTTTAGAAGTCCGGACTTAGCTCGCGTCGTGACATTCCGCCCTAATCACTTGTTTATATATTAAAAAAAAAAATATACTCTGATTTTAGAGTGAAAAGGGCGGGGTGTTACATTCTCAAAGAACACATCAGGGAACATATTTTTAAATAAAGTTTTCAAAAGGATGTTCACTAACTATTTGTCAAAAATGTGTTACTCTTTGAGATTTCGAACTGAGTTTTAAAACATTGGGTAGGGTTGAAGCTTTTTTTCCTTTTTGCTCTTTGACTTTGGCATTTTCTCCTCCTCCTCTAGAGGTCACCTCAACTACCAGTTGAGTTTCATTATCTTGAAGAAGTAATATTTGTAACAAAAGATTGGAGTGAAACAATTGCTAGTAGATGGTCAATATAGTAATTCTTCTCCCCCTCCTTGAGTTAGACATTATGACCACTTGCTTTAAAGGTACATCAAACTGTGTTTGAAGCGGTTATGGAAATTGAGATTCCCTTGGATGTTGAAGAAAGCAGTCAGTCCTTTGAAGGTGACAGTTCTCTCATTCATATTCCAAAACTATGGGAAGGTGATCCTCAGAGCCTATTGAATACTTTTTCTTGAGGACAACTTGTTCTTCCATAGTTATAGCTTCTTAATAAAGAAATTTGAGAGATGAGTAATGATTCTCGCCACTTTGTTGATTGACGAGTGGGATACCTTTGTATTTGTATTCAAATTTTCTGTATACAATAGAAAAGGAGTTACAACAATCAATCTTAACTCCAGGAGTTACAACAACCACAATTGTCCCTATGAGTTAAAACAATCAATCTTAACTCCAAGAGTTACAACAACCACAATTATCCACAGGAGATACAACAATCAATCCTAACTCCAAGAGTTAGGATCAATGTTAACTCCATGAGTTACAGCAACCACAATTATCCCTAGGAGTTACAACAATAAATCTTAACTTTAGGAGTTACAACAACCACAATTATCTCTAGGAGTTACAACAATCACAATTATCTCCAAGAGTTACAACAATCAATCTTATCCAAAATCTAATCCCTTGAAATTAGGATCAGTTACAACCATCATTCAGAAACTGCCATTGAGCATTGACGCCACTGTTGGCCTTTATTCAAAGCTCTAAGTTCTTGGACTTGGAACTCCGAATCAGGGGTCAATTTGAATATTCAATATCTCCCTTCAAACTGAGCCGCAGAGGACTCCAAAGGCCTAGATTGATGCACATCATGTGATGGTTCTTGTGCGGGAGAGCCTTGGTAAAAATATCAGTAACTTGATTTGAAGATGAAACAAATATGATGACAAGAGAGCCAAGAGTAATCTTTTCCGGAGCAAAGTGATAATCTATTTCAATATGCTTGGTACGAGCATGAAAAATAAGATTAATGGTGGGATGTAAGGTAAGATATAATCCGAGTGGAGAAATGGACGAGATAAAAGGTGGAGGTCTAGATCGCGAATAAGATAAGTGAGCCACGTGAGTGCAGCGGTTGCTGAGGTGAGGGGCAGATATTTTGCTTCAGTACTAGGCCTGGCCACAATAGGTTGTTTTTTAAAAGTCTAGGAGATACAGTTACTGCCGAGATAGGTGCCAAATCCGGTGGTAGAACGGCGTGTAGTTGGACATCCTGCCCAATCAGCATCCGAAAAAGCATAGAGTTGCATAGAACAATGAACCAAAAGATGAAACCCGAGAGTGATAGTTCCATGAATATAACGAAGAATAGTTTTCACCATCTGAAAATGTAGTAGAGTAGGTTGGTGTAGACATTGACACACATAGTTTACACTATATGAGATATCAGGACGGACAATAATGAGATATTGTAAGCCTCCAACAATGCCTGCGATAAAAGGAGGGATTCGAAAAATAATCATTATCGCTCAAGCTCGGGTGCAACTTGGTGACCATAGGTGTGGAGACTACCTTGCAACTTTACATGTAACGACCCATTCCGCTACGAGTACGTTAAAACTGATACAAACTCCTAAAAACAATCCAATACTTTTTCGGATATTTTTTTTTAAATGGGAGACACTACTCCCGCAACCCACACCAACCATAGCAATCACCAATAAACCAAAAATCGTAAGCATCAGTCATAATTACAAATCATAGCGTTATCCCTTTATTACATTTATCCAACTTAATGAAATATACACATATCTCAATTACATTAGCAAGTCTCCAATTACAAAATGAAACCATGACAAGTAAAAAGCTGCAGCTCTACGCCCAATGTCCGATTGAGGGTCCCGTCGACCCTTCCTCTAAGGTATACCTGTGAGGCAAGGGGTGAGCTCTACATGCCCAGTGAGGGAACACATGCATCATAAGTCATCAAGCATACACTGCACATAATCATGGACATATCAATGTCTAAGATGTCTACATGCATAACCATACAAACGTGTGCCCTACCCCTAGCACATGGGCCCACGTCAGCTGGGCCTCTAGGACATCCTCTAACCAACCGAATGCAACTCCCTTATGTGTCCAACCGCAACAGTCCATCCATTCACGGTTACGCAGACTGATCCTCAGTCAGATCGGGGTCTCTAGTCCTCAACTAGACCTATGACCCTCTCATGACAACCCACACACATACCACGACCAACTCAAGAATCGGACTCACTAGAGTCCCAAACTGATTACCACAGCGGGAGTAACCACCTCCCCAATCCTCAACGAACTGCCAACCAAACTCATCTATGGTCTCATCAACCAAGCACCAGAATCTCGATAGTCAAACCCATAACCTTGGACCCTATATGCTGGTCTCCACACGACTGATGTATCCACCTCTCACAGAATTTTATAGGTCTTCTACCGAGTGAGCCGACCGAACTCACTCGTTAGGCACCCATAAATTCCTGGTGAGTCGACACCCACAATACAAGTCTCAACAATGAACCCCAATACCATAACCGTGGGTAAACACACTACCACATCGCACCACAGGCTGTCCCCACCATACAGGTGTCCTAGCCTTGGAATATCTCATCACATCACATCGCACCATCCCTCGATCAATGAGCGGGCGAGCACATCTTCAGCCTACTCGGTCATCCGGGGAATCACAAACCATACCAGTAGGAGCTGTCCCTCACCGCATCGTCCCTCGACCTAGACGAGCGCCTCCTCAGCCTACTCGGTCATCCAGGGAATCACAAAGCCATACCAGCGGGAGCTGTCCCTCACCGCATCGTCCCTCAATCTAGGCGAGCACCTCCTCAACCTACTCGGTCATCTAGGGATCACAACTATGCCAGCGGGAGCTGTCCCTCACCGCTCCGTCCCTCGACCTAGGCGAGCACCTCCTCAGCCTACACGGTCATCCAGGGACCACAAGCATACTGGCGGGAGCTGTCCCTCACCGCTCCGTCCCTCGACCTAAGCGAGCACCTCCTCAGCCTACTCGGTCATCCTAGGGACCACAAAGCATACTGGCAGGAGCTGTCCCTCACCGCTCCGTCCCTCGACCTAGGCGAGCACCTCCTCAGCCTACTCGGTCATCCAGGGACCACAAAGCATATTGGCAGGAGCTGTCCCTCACCGCTCCGTTCCCCGACCTAGGCGAGCACCTCCTCAGCCTACTCGGTCAGCCAGGGATCACAAACTATGCCAGCGGGAGCTGTCCCTCACCTCTCCGTCCCTCGACCTAGGCGAGCACCTCCTCAGCCTACTCGGTCATCCAGGGACCACAAAGCATACTGGCGGGAGCTGTTCCTCACCGCACCATCCCTCGACCTAGGCGAACACCTCCTCAGCCTACTCGGTCATCTAGGGATCACCTCACCCATCACACATTCGGGTATCGGAACCGCAAGGGGCTTCTAAGGTTACCTTGGGTGAACCAACATTCAACCTGATGGTCTATCTAGGGTTAACATAATTACTTCCCAATTAGTCCTTATCTGGGACTCCAAGGCACCTTGTTTTCTAAATTAGATTACGCCCCTCTCATAGGTACGTCTGGGAAATATAAGACGGACTGACCATTTGATCTATGCAAGGGGTTACGACTACCCATTTCCAATCACAAGTGATTCTGAATCCCAACCACGCGTCCACTGTGCAGGTCCCACATAACATCCGTACCCTAACTACCCAATAAGCTAGGGGGAGTCTCTAGATCCTGATGTGGCCTAGTACCCATGTCCCACCGGCATCCCACATATGCTAGCTATACGCATGCACAAATACCGCTACATCTACTATTAACATAGTTCATTGTATAATAATCAGATGCATATATATCACTATCTATCACGGGTTGGCATGTTAACATCCAAGCATGTTACAATGTCTAGCAGTCCAAACTAATCATCATATAGTCATATGGCATTTTATCACCAGATTACATCACACCATGATCAAATATATACCTACCACATATCACATATTCCCATGCTGACATCTTAACATATTATCAACCAAAATAAACTCTGATCATGTCGCCACACAATCAATCAATTATGACATCAATTAATCAATTCATATACGCCTCTGCAGGCCTCGGATACGAATACACCCGGATGGGGGCCCGCCACATAATGGTATCAACAGTTCTCTTGCCGAGTGGTTCATAACACCGATGACCCCCATTCGCCATATTCCGTACCCGCACATTTGATAGAGAAGTAACATGCATAGATGCATGCTAAAAGTGATGATGAGTTCCCTCACCTGTGTGTGCCTCAAAATCCAAAGTGAGAGAGACGGTACTGCTGGGTTGAAAGGAGCTCAATCTGTTGAAAAAGAGCAAGGGAATAAGCATCGGGCAAAAAGGGTCAAACAAAACCTGGAGTGCAAACGGGCCCGACGAACCCGAAAACTAGGAAACTGGGCCGAGCTGGACAGAACTGGGTTGAGCTGAACTGGGCCGGACCCAAAGGTGGGCCGAACTGGGCTGAGCCTAAGGCGGGCTGGACCGGAGGCAGGATCTGGCGGGCTGGCCAGATCTGGCGAGCCGGGCCGGATCTGGCGAATAGGGCCAGATCTGGCGAGCTCGACCCGGCCACCGGGTCCAGAATCGAGACCCGACTGAGTCAACTCATGGCTCTGAGTGACTCAGCCGAAGGGGGAAGGGAAAAAAAGAGGGAAAGAGGGGAAGAAGAAAGAGAATCAGGGAAGAAAGAAGAAGAATCGAAGAGGGAAGAGGGGAAAATACCTGGTTTCGGCATAGGAGGGAAGAGATCCGACTCGTCTGGGGCCGGAGGAACTCGAACCAACGCCGGGGGTGGAGGAGGAAAGTCCGCAGCAGATTCAGACGGAAGAAGAAAGATCGGGGAAAAGAGAGAAGAGGAGAGGGATTGAGAGGGGAAAGAGAGAATCGAGAGGGAGGGAGATGAGGACGGCGGCGGGATTAGGGTTAGGGTTTGATGGAGGAGGGAAGAAGATGAAAAAGGGGGGAAAGAAATAGTGAGCCGGCACTGTAGCGAGCTGCTACAGTTCCGCGCGGAAAGGGGCATAGTTTAGGGTTTTGGGGGAGGGGGGTTTTTAAGATAGTTTTTTTTTATAAAATAAAATCTTAAATTTTTCAAAAATAAATAAATAATTTAAAACTCATAAAAAAATCAAACATCGAACATCGGGGAAGATAATATGTGATTTTCAAACTTTTTACATGATAAAATATTCAATTATTCAAAATTACTAAATTGCCCTTTGAGTCTCCGTACTCAAAACCGGGCAAACCAGGACCCACCACGGGGCCCACACTCACCCCACCGCTACTAAGACCCTAAAACTCCGAAAAATTGGGTCGGGTCATTACATTACATCTGGGCACGTTCCAAAAGATCAAAAGCATATTTTGTCTGGTTGAAGAATAAACCACCAGAGAAGGGTATAACTGAGATGCCAAGAAAGTATTGTAGAGGACCCAGGTATTTCATTGCAAATTCCTGACTTAATTGTCCAATGACTCCTTGAAGCATGGAGGGGTTGGACCTTTTGACAATGATGTCATCAACATATAACAATAATAATAAAGTGCATTGTCGACCATGATAAATAAATAATGAGGAATCTGTTGTGCTTTGAAAGAAGCTCAGACCCAAAACAAATGTACTAAAGCGATCGAACCATGCCCGTGGATCTTGACGTAACCCATAGAGAGCACGCTTGAGTGAACAAATATGATTTGACCAGACGTGGTGTTTAAAACATGGAGGTTGCTCCATACAAAGTTGTTCAGTTAACTTGCCATGAAGAAAAACATTTTAACATCTAATTGATGAATCTCATAGCTATGAGCTAGAGCAACAGTGAGAATGAGCTGAATCGTAGCATGCTTGACAAGGCAAGCCTTTAATTGTTCTAAAGAACCATCGAACTTAAGTCAAATATAATTGTTAGACATTTCAGCAAGACTAGTGACTGATTTCCAACGTCCGGGCGAACTGAATCTCCTCACGGCCATTAGAATACTTAGGCAATTCCCTTACACTGCTGTGAGTAAGCACCGGATTACAACCACTATTCCAACATGTACCCAATCTATTTCATAGGTTCAACGTTACATTCCAAAACACAATACATCATGTAATATTTTCCATTGCTCAATCACATCCATAAAATAGAGAATACCATGCATAGTAAAAGTATAGTGCATTATTTTCCCTCACCTAAAATTTCGTGAAGTGCACAAAATGAAATATCGAAGCTCTCCTATCGATCATGATCCAAAGTTTGCTGTAATATAATAATCATAGCAAAAACAAATGAAAATCTATGCTAACAGTTCGCCTAAATTTCCAAAAAGACTTGAAAATCAATTCCTTATTATTTTATATTAAAAAAATTCATCTCTTAAAGTCATAGGTGTTCTGGTCCAGCAAATAGAGATTCAGAAATCTAAGTTTTTCAAGTTTTACGTACTTTTCCAGGAAAATCCTTGTATGAAAGAATTCGATCATCTTGTAGAATTTTTTGGAATTATCATGTTCACCAATTAATCTCCATCTTTTACTAGTAGATAGGTTTCTGAATTATGATCCCAACAATATCACGTTTGGCCAAAACAGACTTTTCTAGCCAGAGATATGGTCGTCTTACCCGAACATGTACACTGCCAAATAGTTTGCAGTCTTAAACAAAGTACCTGAATTGTAACCCGAAATTGACCCATCAATTCAATTTATAAAATTTCCAAATTAATTCTGAAGATAAGTCTCTTAAGGGCTTGATTTTAGGTACAAATTTGGCACTAATCCAATGTATAACAAATGAAAATTGTACACTAGAATACTGCAAAACTGTCCAGAATTTTGTATTATGATAGGGTCCAGTTGCAGGTCTAATTCGACCTATCAAATCATCAAATTGACCTTTATATTTTTTTTTTTCTGTACATGTATCTCTTTGTTTTGATCAATTTAGACATAAATTTTGCATCATTCCGATACTCAGAGATCAAGTTATGATTTATGGAATGAATAACAACAAAACTATCTTGAAAATCTGGACAGAAAATTTGTCTGAGTTGCAAACATAATTTGAGGTACCAAATCATCAAATTTTGATTTCAAATTTGGTCAGCAACTAGATCTATCATTATAGCTTCCAACCCAATAAATTTCATAAAAAAATATGCTCGAGAACTCAAGTCATGATTTTTCTCCCGAAGACGTGGTGAAAACCATAAACCTGATCTAAAATCAAAGTTTTACAATTTCCACAAAGTTGAGGTTTTCTCTAATCCAGATTTAGGATCTTCAAATTAGTCTTTCTAGACCTCAAATCAGTCCTTTAATTGAAGGAATCATAGCCGAAAAGCAAGGAGAAGAAGAAAGAAATCATTGAAAGGAAAATAACATACATACCTTAGAGAAGATGGAAACCCAAGAGAGGATCAGTCAAGGAGGAGAGAAAGATGACTTCTTGTTTTTCGTTCAATGCAAGGAGAGAGAAGGTATCGAACATTGAAGAGAGGAAAAAAGAGTAGGCGCATATCATATTTAGATAATGAGGAGTTGGCCAAGGCTTCTTGGATTGAAATTTTCATTCTAACCAAGTGGGACCCACTAGGTGACTCAACTTAGAAATACACTAAGAAAAGAAATTGTGTGAGCTATTCTTTTTCTTTTTTAGATTCCAACCAATTTGGAGAAAGGTAATATAGGAGAAGACATGCCACACTAGGAAATCTCTTTTAGGGAATTCGACCACATGCAACAAAATCTTGGGATTACCTAATTTTATAAAAAATTAGTTTTTTATCCAAATAAGAATCCGCCTAATTTTCGAAAATTGCTAGATATTAAAATTCAAATCATATGTAATAATTTTAGAAGATATTTGTAACGACCCGTCTCGCTAGCATGATATTGTCCGCTTTAGGCCTCACACACGGCCCGCACAACTTTCAATTGGCGAGCCACCCAACTGTTGCTCCTAAAAGGCCTCATGCTAGAAGGAGGTGCTAGCATGATATTGTCCTCTCTAGACCTCACACACGGCCCGCACGGATTTCAATTGGTGAGCTAACCAATTGTTGCTCCCAAAAGATCTCATGCTAGAAGGAGGAAGACCACCATTTATATACCAGAGAATTTCCAATGCAACTAGCAATGTGAGATTTTTTGGAGTAGTGTATTATAATAATTCAATAAAAATCTTGGGTCTCCAATTTGTTTCACAAAATTATTTTCAAGTAAAAAAATTAATTTGTTTTATATGTAAAATAGTTTTACAAGCCTCTTTTCTTTTCAAATTGAATTTTCAAAACACAAAAATTAAAAGTTGTTCCCTTTTTTTAAAAAAATATCGAAACAAATAAAAATGATACTTTGTATTTTATAAAGTCCAAACTCTTAATTTAATTTAATTTTTTTCCAAAATTAACATAAATATCATATCATGTAATCTAATTGAGGGAAAATGTGTGCAATGGGGAAACTAGTTGAATTTAATTTCTAACTGCAGTGTGTTTTCAAATGATTTTTAAACAAAACAAATAACACATTAGCACACAATTTATTGATCACTCAAATCTAACTCTACTCATTTACCCTTAACCTTTATTCGGGACAAGGTCACTAAAGCTGTAGTCCGATAGTCTATTCCCAACTCTTCCTTGGTCGAAACCAAAGCTACTGATACCACTTGTTAGGATTTTTAGCTGAAATAAACATGAATAATTAACGGAATAAACAAGTACAATACAACATAATATTTTACGTGGTTCGGCCCACCCAACCTACGTCCGCTGAGCAACAGAAATCTTCACTATGAGAGAAAGAATATATGTACATTATAATAACTCCCACGAGTTTAGAGCCCAAACCCAAAGTCTCGAGCCCTTTGGACACCTACTCATCTTACCACTCTCATACCTAGAATAACCCATCTTCTATCCTGGTGGGTTGCTAGAATCAACCTAGGCACTCCTTTCTGAAGCCTCCCTATACATATGGCCAAGATGTCATCTCCATGCGTACCACCAGAGGCCAAAGTCCTTTCACCGTGCGACTACCTCTTGGCTACATCTTCCCTGCCGTTTGTAGCAAGCAGTCCCCTTTTCCCGACCTGTATTTGTAGAAAAAAACTCCATCGTCTCTAACTTGTCATGTATGCCAATACCCACAATAGCAATGTCTTGTTATCTGCCAGCATACATGCATATCTCCATATGCAAGCCACGCATACATCTGCAACCTCTTTAGCAGCTTCTATATATGTTTTAGAATACAAGATCTCCACGTGTAAATCTTAATCTACACTTCATTGCTGACTAGGGTGCTAGATTGACCCTAGAAGGTGGGGGGGGGGGAGAGGGGGGGAAGGGTGTGAATAGGGCAATTACCAACTTTTATGGTCTTCACAAATATCTTGATTAATTAAAATTAATGCAGCGGAAATAATAAGATTAATCAAGAATACATGTGTTGTGTGATAAGAGAGTATGCCAATTAGAGAACAATCACATAAAAGGCTCTAACAACATAAGACCGATGTGTAGTGGTTCGGTTAACTAACCTACATCCACTGTTGGACTCACCCAACCTTGGGCTATCCCAAATTCACTAAGCGGAGAATTACACCCACACTAATAGATTATGACTTCCACCTAACCAATTGGTTGGGGATTTCACCCAACTCATATCCCTTTATTTTTTATAATGGTTTAAGTCCATTGCTTTAATCCACTTCACAATGATGATGATTTAAAAATAAAATCAAACCTAAGAAGCAACTTGCCTTTTGTTAGCTCAACCTTGTAGATGATGTGCTTCTTGAAATCTCCTTCCCAATGTGATGTACCGATGTTGAAGACGTGCCTTGTGTATGCTCAATCATAACCCTTTGGAGGGTTCTAGGATTTAAGGTATGCCTCTCTCTCTCTGATCACAATCAAGATGATTTGATTGTAAATGATTCTCCTAAGTAAGGTTCATAGAGAGGAGTTGGATATCTAGAAATGCCTTGGGTTTTCCTCACAAGAGTGTCCAACCAAAACACAATAAGGTTTGTTGTTTAAATAGGCAAACCAGAAAATCCGAACATCATAACGGACGATTGGTCACGAGGTGGCGATCCGTCATGAGGCAAATATAGCCGTTGTAATATGACTGTTGGGCTCTAACGATAACATCTTGGACACGGACGATTGGTCGTCCCTACACGATTGGTCGTGCGAGTCCATAGGCGGTTGATCGTGGGGTGGCGATCCAATCGGTCTGAGGCTATCCTGTTTTGACAGGCTTGTCAAACTGACCTCAACTAAACCCAGGGCGATGGGTCGTGTGCCCGATGTGCTTCTATCCTGTCCTGGAGATAAGTCGTGCGCCTGATGTATAGTGCTCAATCCCATATGATGGGTTGCCGCCTGATGAATGTATCGTCCTGAGACCAGACTGTGAATGACAGTCCTGATCTTGCCTGAGTTCCGCTAATTGATTGTTATGCCCAATGGGTCGGTGTCCTGTCTCAACGATTGATCCTATTTGTACGATTGGTTGTATCCTGAGACAACTTATGTTTGACAAACAATTCCAACCAGAACCTTGGTTTTTCCAAATGGTGCATCGCTGTACCACGATTAATAGTCCCTGTCACTGGCGATATGTTTCCGAGCACGATGTATCGGCCTGACAGTAAACTCAATGGTTTTACATATTTTCAAATTCGGTTCCAATTGGTGTCAAACACCCACTAGGCTTTGTTAATTATTCACATGTGTTTTCTAAGCGTAGGCATGGGCATCCTATGGTGCTGGGTACCACCTAAAGTCATCTATGACTAATTTACTTTTGTGTGATTTCCATACATTTGTTGATTTGTTGAATCTTCAATGATCTTCCATTTGAGCTTGATTCAAGCAACACTTAGTCTTGTTCATTGCTTCAAACTTTCGAGGCAAGGCTTCACTTAAGTCATGGAATTGACAAAAAGGTGAATTAGCAAACTGAGGCACTAATAATTGCTATTCATAGAATTAATTTTGGCAAATTAATCTTGACCCCACCAATTGAATACGAGCCAAAAACACAACATAAACTTGGTAAGAACTTGTCATAAATGAATGGGCTTGAACATATACAAGAGCCCGATAGGCTAACCTTAGACTCATTGTATTATAAATGGTTAGATTCAAGCCAATTGAGTAAGCCCATGAAGCCTACCAGGCTTCTTAGCATCGTTAGCCATATATGTTGTGTTTGTATTATTTTTTATTTTTATTTTTTGAAATTCATTGAAAAAGCTAACTATTGAGATTGAAACTAGATCTGATGAAGTACAACTCATCAAAATTTCAACATAAAACTCAATTTATAGTCTTTTTATCTTAGTGGTCAAAATTACTAGGCGTTTTTGTCTTTATGACTTTTAGGGATAATATAATTTTAATAACTATGATTAAGTGGTTAGAAATTGATTTTTGAGTTAAAATCAAGTTCATTTACAGCCACCAAGTTTATTATCAATTTAAATAGTTGAATTTGTAGTAAAATCAAATGAGTGTTTGAACTTTTGTAGTTTTCCAAATGGGTGAGCTGAGGCTTTTATATATATATATATTACTGAGTAGTCAAAAAATTGATAAGAGGCAGTTCTCTCTATTTCACAAACTTGTACACAAATATTTTTATTTTAGATTCTATATAAAAATATGTGCCAGGTTATTTAAATTTACCAAATTTAATGATAAAATCGCTTTTTTATTTTTAGTAATGTTTTGCACGTATTTTCCTTTTTTAGACAACCATATGATAAGGGATGACAAAATCTTTTCAAGTAACCAAATCAAATCTTAAAATCTTTTTCTCCATTTTATATGCTTTAAATACTAATATAAAGACAAGTTAAATAATTTAAACTTACTAAATCAAATCTTAATTTTTTTTTTCTATTTTAAACTAATTTTGAAATATGTTTTTTTATTTTTTCTTTGTCAGTATAGAATTAAATCACAAATAGTTAGGATTCATTTTACGATCACTTTAAATTGTCATTTGATATATAGATGAAATAAAAATATACTAATGAGTTGACTATTACAAAGGAAAGCTTTTGAACTCGAGCTCAAACTTGATGAAATTTTATATATGTGTTCAAGTCCAAAGACCAAATAACCCAACAAGAAGTCAAACTCGACGGTACCCATTCACAAGCTAGTTTTAGGTTTAGGGGGTGTTCAGTGGCTAAGTTCTGGCCATCGAATTTTTTAGGGAAAAAGACCAAATCTGTCTATTTGGAGAAAATGCTAAGCCTGAGATTCTCCATTTGAGATGGTTAAAAATCAAACTATCTAAGTGAAAACGGAAATAATGAGTTACAATTGAACTAAATTCAAAATTAAAACTCAATTTTTAACTATGTAATTTTACTGGCAAAGTCACTAAACATCTTTATTATAGTGATTTTTAAAGATATCTAATGAATTTTACTACTAAATTTAAACGACTAGAAGTTAACTTTTAACTCAAATTTAATATAATTATATTTCATTATATCTAGTTTCAATATAAATGATTAGTTTTCTAATTAATTTTAATTTTTTTTTAAATTAGCCCAAGTGTATACAAATAATAGCTAAACCGTTTGACAAAGTCCAAGTCCAATAATGTGTATAAACAGAATGAAGAGTTTAGCTTGATCCTAACTTGATGGATCTCGTACATGTACATGAGGATTACAAATCTAAGTCGATATACATTTAATCAGCTAATATTTATCTAAAAAAGTAGGATCTCAATCGAGACATACCAAGATATCAGTCGAGACACCTCGTTAAAAATGATTTTTTTACCCATACATTGGTTCAAATCATTTGTTTACGATGAGTTTGAGTAAATTTCGTGCTGAATTCGAGCTAAGGACACTACCCTAATTTACTATTAACAGTCAAATTCGAACTTGAGCATATATCTGGAGCCTTGGCGGGCTCGGGCTCATTTTCTAAACCAGGATCGGTCTTTGGTGTTGTCCTTCCCACAATCGTTAAGACTCCCACCGCACCGCCTCGCACCGTGAGGGATACTAGACTTTGCTGGTTTTTCTGGCCTCTCTCTCTCTCTCTCTGACGATTTCAGACCGGAAAAGGTAAAGCAGATGTTACAAGTTTCTAGTTCCAAACAACTCTTAAATCCCAATTAAAATGGACGACGAGAAGCCCTCTCGGCTTAACCTCAAACGCTCCCTTCCCCAATTCATCGACGACGACGACCCGTCTCATCGCCCTCCCTTGTACTATTCCATCTCTCTCTCTTCTCTTTTAATTCCTCCTATAACTAACATTTTATAATCCCATTTGTCATCAAATATTTCATAATCTTTGTTTTCACAGGCAGAAGAAGGCCAGATTTCCCAAGGGCAAAAAGGTTAAGCGTGATGATGAGTATGATAAAATTGAAGCAGATGGGATCCCCGAAGTGGGCCCTAGAGCCTCCACTGATCCTCGGCTTGCTGCCAAAGAGCGCGCTATGCGGCGAAATCAGATCATGGCCGAGCTCTTCAGTGACCAAAGCAATGGAGTTCACCAAGAAATTTATGCCGCAGAAGAGGATTATGAGGTCCGGCCTTTTTTGTTTTTTCATGTCATTGTTTATTTCTTGTCGTTTGGTTCAATTGGAGTTCTGATTGTGCATAATTTTCTTGTTCATTCGTTTCTACTTACTAAGAGGATCCTCAAATAGTTCTCTAATTCCATATGTGGTGAGATCAGTATTCTGTAGCGGGAATTATGAAATCAACGGAATTTTCATTCCGAGTACAGATTTTTCTATCTGTTCCTATCTAAAAGTGTTATTTTGGAATCTCAAAGCCTAAACCATTCATGGTTATAGAATTCTCATATTTGAACCGACATTTCAAAGTCTACCAAAATAAATTTGCTGCCATAGGAATTCTTGAAATCCAGAATTAGCTGACTCTTGAATTCATAATTGTAGAATTATGAACTCTGCTAGAGTTTTATACCAAACAGGCCTTTATTTGATGCAGCAGCTTTTTCTTTTGTTTGGTACACTTGGTCGCAGCTGGAATAATCTAAGAACATGTTGCTGGAGTTCTTGTCTGTTCTGGCTTGTTCCATATTGTTCATGTCTGTTTCGGCCCTACATGTTCCACTCTCTAGATTTCAGTTTTTTATTTTTTATTTTGTTAGATGTAAATATAAATTCCAACCATACAAATATAAAACTGACTTTATAAGCTACTATTAGAAAATAAATTGAACCTAAAATTCAATTTAAACCTAAAGGACGCCCAGTGACTTTCACCGCTAAGATCAAGTAGTTAGAAGTTGAATTTTGGGCTGAAGTTTGGTCCAGTTGTAGTCCATGAAGTATATTTCAACTTTTAAGTTATATTTTGAAAATTTGAGAAAAATATAATGTATCCGGTGTGCCTATGTGTTTTAAGTTTTAACCTTTAATTTTGAATAAAATGAGAATTTAAGTTTGTTTCTTTTGTATTTTTTTGCTTAATTTGATTTATATTTGATTCTTATTAGAGTAAAATTCAAATATTATTGAATTTGTATTGATAATTACACTATTATGAATCGAGATTACAAATATAAGTAGTTATTTAATGATAATCTGTTTTTATTTATGTAGACTAATGTAAAATCATGAAAATAATTATTTTAACTATATTTATAAGTTTGTATTATTGTCTTCATATTTTATTATATTTTTACTTTCAAAAAATTTTATGTCGTCTTTTCCGAAACGGTTGGAACTGCCGGAACATTCTCGGATGAAGACAGAATTGAAAGAGGTTCTAGAATAGATTTGACAACTATGATTGATTTTTATAATTATGTATAGCCTTGAAAAGTTATGGAATGGATAGGTTTTCACAAGTTGAATTTCAGCTACTAAAGTTGCCCTTAACTTTTATCAACTCAATTGCAAGAAAGTGATTTGAAGTATTGCTTGCTATCTAATCATGACTCAGTTCTTGACTTTAGAGAAGCCACTTCTTGCTTTCTTTCTGACACATGTTTGATTGCTGGGTGTAATTTAATTTTGTTTAGATTCATCATCATTGTCATCAAAGCCACTACCCATCTACTTGAGGTTGGCTTTTTGAGTTCTTTTCTTCCACTCTATCCTAATAAAAAATCATACTATCCGTTGCCCTACACTCCTTTATATAATTTTTTACCCTTTTCATCCAAGTTTTTAAAGGTCTTTCTCGTCCCTTCTACTTGCGTGTTTTCAATTTTCCTAAAGAGGGATGTTACATGTCTCCTACTTTTGTGCCCAAACCATCTTAGTGACTTCCCATCTATTTCTCACCTATTGGGCTATTTTGAAGATTTCTGTAATGCATTCCTTCCTAATTCTATCTTTTAACGTAACTTCACTCATTTATCTTAGAATGTGCGTTTCTGTTATCTTTACCTTGTGCATTTGTTCTTCCTTTATTGCCCGACACTGGGCTCCATAAATGGCCTAACTGTTATTTTATAGAACCTTCCCTTTAATTTAAAGGTATTCATTTATCACAAATACTCTACTAGCTTGCCTACAATTAGCCCATGCTGCTGTCATTCTATTGACTATATCTAGATCTATACCTCCGTTTGTTTTAATATTCACACACTACTATCTTAATTGATCACGAAGTGATACCAAATCAGTCTTTATTTTAATCGGTTTCTTTTCAATGCCTTTCAAACCACTAAAAACTCCATATATTCTGTCTTTACCATAGTAATTATCACCCTATTTGTCTCTAATGCTTTCCTCCATAATTCTAATTTCATAGTTAACTGATTTCGTGTTTCTCCAATTAACACTATATCTATATATATTAGATATTAAGTAATCCCTAGTAATCCATTACTATGACAAATTGATATGGGCTTAGAGTAGATATGCGGTGAAGTCTAATTCCTATAGGAAACTTCCCCGTCTCCCCACATACTGCCCTACACTTGTTGCTGCTTGCTCATACCTATTTTGTATCACCTCAACATACTTATTAGTAGTGCATTTCTTTTTCAAAGCTTGCCAAATTAATTGTCTTGGCACCTTATTATAGGCCTTTTCTAAGTCTACAAAGCCATATGTAAATTTTTTCTTTTCTCACTAAACTTCTCCATAGCACAAAAAATGCTTCTGTTGTTGACGTGCTTGGCATAAATCTAAAATGATTTTCTGAGACATTTAAGTCCTTGTTTAGCCTTCGTTTAATAATTCTTTCTGAAAGTTCCATAGTATGACTCATAATTCTAATACCTTGACAGCTGGTACAAATTTGAATCTCTCCTTTAATCTTATAAAAAGGAGGCACTGTACTTTTATCCATTCTTTAGCCATCTGTTCTGATTCTGGATTTCAACTTCCTTAGCTATCTAATCCCATTTTTACTTAATAAGATCTATACTTCTATTGGTCCTAAGGCTCTACCTTTCTTCATCTTTTTCAAGGTCAGTTCAACTTCTGTTTCGAATATTTTCATTACTAAACTGATGCAGGACAAATGACAGGGTAACCCTAGATGCCTAAATGTGGATTAAAGGGATGAAAATAATGCACCCTAAAACTAAAATGGGCTGAAATTAAATAATCAAATAATACTTGCAACTAATTAATATAAAATGACCACACATAATCACGCAAATACAAGGAATACAAAGGAATAAATGGGTTAATGATGGTCCAATGGCAGTTTGGTAATTTAAGAAAAGAAAAAACTAATAGCCACGTGAGTTATAAGTGAAATTGGTTACTCTTGGGACTTAAGCACATGATATAACTTAGGCTTTTATTAAAATAAAAGGGTATAGGAATGGAAATAACTGGGATGGAACGGAAGACTTGGGAAGGAAAGGGCTTGCGGCAGGAAGATGGAGGGTTTGGAAGGGAAACGAAGGCACGAGAAGGGATTTTAGGAAGTGGTGACACAGGTAGTGGCTTTGGAGGGGAATAACGATGGCAGTAGATGGGGTTAATGGGTACAACAAGGCTGTATGGGTTAAGGAAGGGATTCAAAGGCCTTGGGACAGCAGTATGATGACTGTATGGTTAAATATTGGCTTGGGAAAGGGGTCCAGAGGGCTAAAGGGCCCTTAAGGTCTTACAGCAGTTCAAGGAAAGGGATTAGGGAAGTCACGGAGGCAGCAGAAAGGGGTTTTGGGACAGAGGCGGAAACCAGAGAGGGATTTGGGGTGACGGAAAGGTGGACAGTTAGTGGGGTTTGCTGGTGACGTAGAGAAGGGTTGGACAAAGACTGGGAATGCAGATCTGGACAGATCTGGGCTAAGGAAGAGTGGTGGCAGCAGTATGAGACTTTATGGATTTGTGGCAGCAGGGAGGGTGGGTTATGGAAAATAACAAGAAGGTTATGGAGGAAAGAAAAATAAAGAGAGAAGAAGAAGAAAGAAGAAGATAGAGAAGAAGAGGTACCTGGGCTTCTCGCCAATTCGATGGTTTCTCACCAACAAAACTCCATTCGCAGGGTATGTGAGAAAACTCTCAAAATCTTATTCATCATTCTGTCCTTGCCTCAAGCAGGCTACAACTTATATAGAACTCTTCCTTTCTTAAAATAAAACATTAACTAAATAAAGCAATAAACAAAATAGAAACTAACTAAAACCAACCTAAAAGAAAAAATAAATACAGCAACTACTAATTATGGAAAGCAACTACTAATTATGGAATCTGCAATATATGCTCCGCATCATAAACCTTCATTTGCTTATGCTTCGAATGTAAATCACACTCTTGTTTCGTATTTAATAAGTAGTTAAATTACCTTCACCATCTATCTCATAGTTCTTTATCTTTTACCAAAACCCTTAGATTTTCATCCTTCGTACATCTTATGATCTGAGTCTCTAGTTCTCCTATCCCGCATCTTAGCAAGTTTATATATCTCTTTTTCTCCCTCATATGCTTCATATTTGGCTCTACTTGCAACTTCATTTGCAACTCCTTTTGTTGTCTTATAACTTTTCAAGTCTACTTATCTCATTGTTGTCTGCCACTTCTTAAATTGAAATCTCTTTTCATCAATGGTCTTTTGGGCTTTTGTATTTCTGATTTAGGATGAGGGATAGGGTAACCCTAAATGCCTAATGTGATTCCCTAAAGATTAAAGGGGATGAAAATAATGCACCCTAAATCTAAAATGGGCTGAAATTAAAATCTAAATTAATACTTGCAATTAATTAATGTAAAATTTATTACAAATAATCACGCAGATACTTAGAAGCTAATGTGGGAATGAAAATATATGAAAATTAAGCCATTAATCATCCCGACGAAAATCGAGTCAAACAATAAAAAAATCTAGTCAACTTGTCAAAGGCTGGTTTAGGAAAGGTGGGTAAAAGATAAAAAAGGAAGGGTATTCATGGGATGGGAAAAGTTAAGGGGAAATGAGGGAGACAAGGTTATTATGGGTTTGAATGAAGGCTTAGGATACGGTGGTGGGAGAATGAGTTTTGTGTTTTGCTTTAAATAAAATAAGGAAAAGTGGACATGGGTTGGCTTAATGGGACCGCTTTATTAAAAGAATAAAGGGGAATGAGTGGCTTTAGGTAATGGAAGATTTTATGGGGATTACAGGTTCTAGGCGACACATGGAATCAGTCTGGGAAGGTCTGGTTGCAGCAAGTAGATGTAGCAAAGGGTGGCGGAAGCAACCTGGAGCCTAGGGGTGTATGGCGGAAGCAAGGGAAAAGCATAGGAATGGTGGCGGAAGGCAAAATTCGCCCAACAAATTGCTGAGAAATAGGAAAAGAGATTTTAAGATGAGATTTGGTGAGTTGGGAGGATTTATTTAGGCTTTATCTTATTATTATCTAGAAATAGAGAAAATTCATGAAAAAATTATAAAAAAAAAAATAGAAAAAAAGATTTTATAATTTAATTTGGTGATTTTGAAGGATACGACCGAAATTCTTTTATATTAGTATCATCATCATCAGCCTAGTATCGCATTTATCTAAGGTTGGATTTATGAGTTCTTCTTCTCCAATAGACTCTATTATAAACCATATTTTGTATTTGAGAGTTGGGATCTTGGTGCTCCCAACTGATCCTTTTTTTTTTTTCTTTCCGGGTTCCTTTTCTTCCTTTTTAATGAATTTTTTGTTGCCTCTCAAAAAAATAAAATAAAAAATAAACCATATTATTAGTCACTCCTTAGTCTAGCATGTCTTTTTTTATTCCCTCGCTCCATGTTTTTGAAGGTCGCCTTGTCCTCATGGTGTCTTCGATCCATAGCCTCTCCACTCTACGCACTGGGACTTATTCTTTTATATTGGTATTTAATTTTTTTTTTTTGTAAAAAATATGTGAATTAAAAAAAAATCACTATAAATTTATAACGAATTTTACTCACGCAATGTGTGTGCCTCCTACTAGTATTTTTAATGTGGAGGATCTAGTTCTTTATAAGAGATATTTGATGAGTTTGATTCCATTGCATCTTTTCCTTCTACTTTTGGTTTTCTGCCTTCACTTGGCACTGCCTATCTCTACGGTTTTACTCCCTCATTGATTATACCATCTGTACCCCCATTACCGCCATTACCTAAGAAAAGAGAGGAAGTTGGGGATATCCTTGATGACTAGGTTATCTTTACTAGAAATGGAGGATATCGAAAGTTCTTAGTTAATTGGCAAGACAAACCAAAATTAGAGGGCATGTGGATCATTTTTGAGGAGCTTTAGACGATGAGCCTCGATATATATGAGACATACTGTCTCTATTCACCGTAGGTTAATTTCTCCTAGCTGGGGAAAATTGATGGACATCATGGAGCACCATCAAAGAAGGGTGCGCCGGAATCTGGTTTCTACCTCAACATGTATAGATTGTGAGGTTTTGCACATTACTAATATATCAGACCATGGATAAAGATAGATCCGGTCATGGATAGCCCAGATTGTGCATTGAGTTAGCAACGGATTGGAATAGTTGGCTCATTCCAACCATTCCGAACCATTTGCTTGTGGCTTGGACTGATCTGACTATTGATATATCATCATCCGGGCATTTCTCTGTCATATTTTATTATTGTTGTGATGTTTAGTTTTTATGTGTTGGAGATTGTTAGACATATTTTATTTATTTATGACTTTAGTCTTCCATATGTGTGCCATAAGCCACTTGTGTCTAGGGTTCGTTCGGGTTACAAGAGTCTTTTTCTTTGTAAATAGCCATGTAAAAGACACTTTTGAGGAATGATGGAAAGCTTGGAGAAAACTTCTTTGTAAGTTCGGTGTGAGGCGATGCTTCCTTTGTGTGTGGCAAGGTATTCTTCTTCTTGACTACCTTCTCTTCTTTTCTCTCTCTTCTTGACTACCTTCTCTTCTCTCTCTGTTTCTTCTCCTTTTTTCCTTTCTTTTCCCCATTTTCCCCTATGTTTCTATATTGTTTTCACCGCATTTTCATCCAATCTCTAACCTTAACCAAACCAGGACCTAACCGCACCATTAGCCACTAAAATCAGGGCCGGAACCCACTTGTTCATAAAGACGTCTGTACAAGGTCCGTACAACCATATGGACATGCCCATTTTAGCCCCATTTTGTTCCCATTTCTATATCCCTCCTGATAAGTGCTATCCAGTAGCCCTAGTTGCTCGTGGGTTTTTGGTAGTGGAGTGGTGGATTTATTGGTGGCTTGGATGGGGAGCCCCTTTAGAGGTAGACATAGAGTGGCTTGGAAAATGGTTCTGTTCGCCGTCTTTTGGGCAATTTGGAAAGAGTGCAATGGTAGGATTTTTGAAGGTAAGAGAGGGAACGCTAGAGATGTATTTGAGAGGGAGAAATGGCAGATGATTGGTTTGTTGTCCGTGTGTAAAGAATTTCGAGGTTTAGCTCCAGAGGATTTTTAGTTGTCTTGGGATGGATGTATGAAAGGAGTTGGTAGAGTTAGCAAGCGTTCGGTAAAGTGGGTAGCGCCTCCCCTAGGATCATGTAAATTCAATATTGATGGCGCAGCTAGGGGTAAACCCGGGCCGGCAAGAATTGGTGGAGTGCTTCATGACGATAGGGGTAGAATGTTGGCAGTTTTTTCCTAATCAGTAGGGTCAATGGAATCAAACGAGGCTGAACTGAGAGTAATTAGGAGAAGCACTTCAGGTTTGGTCTAGATTTAGGGGCGGTAATCTCATTATCGAAGGTGACTTAACTAATGCTATCTCCTGAGGCTAGAAATAGGAAATTGCTCCCCGTGGAGGTTGGTTTGTATTGCTAGGGACATTTGGAGATTGTGCAAATTGGGTGACATCACTTTCACTCATACACCTCGGTCAACAAACTGTGTTGCAAACTTTTTGGCGAAAGCTAGTGTTCATCTTCAAACACCGGCTTTTGAATTTTTTCCTCTTGCCAACCTTGGGAGATAGGGGATTTGGGCCGTCCTTTGGTTTCAGTTTAGGGTGGATTTTTTATGTATCTTTTCTTTTATTTCTTGTTTTTCTTATGTTTTTTATATTTCTTGTTCTTCTTCTTCACTCTGAGTATATATCTCTTATACTCAGATTCTTCTTATGTACTCCTTCCTTGTTTTAATGGAATTTAGTCGTTAATGTTTCCAAAAAAGTAGTTCTATCCGGTTCCCCTTTTAAAATAGTCCTTGTTTAACCCCTTTGTGGGGCACTTGAAACACTTCATTTTACTTGTTTTTCCCACCTTACTGGTGTTCAAATCCTAAGTTGGGGTTCTAGGGTGAGGTTTTGGCGTATATTTGAGTTGTTTTGAAGGGTGCCTAATCTAGGGTTACAAGAAAATGCCTTGGATTCACATTGCATCTTCTCTTGCACATTCAAACACATGTGAGTGTTTTATTTATTTAATTCTTTTGTTTATTGCTTCTTGATATGTTCTTTTCTATTTTTGGCTTGTTTTGAGGTAAAAAAAAAAAAAAATATTGTGAGATGAAATTAGGATAGAGAGAATTTGACAGATTCTGATTTGAGATAAAATTGGAGAGAGAGTATGCACCTGATAGCAGGGATGGCAGGCCACCATCATCGTCGTGAGAGGAGGAAGAAATACGGAAGAAAAGGATCACTGCCATTGAGAGCAAGAAGAAACAAAGAAGAAAAAGGGAGGAAAGAATGAGATTTCTACTACCTGTTGTCACTGTGAGAGAAGGAAGAAATGAGGAAGAAGAGGGTCACAAACTTACGTTTTCTTCTAATTTTTATTTGTTAGATATAAAATTTAACCATATGGATTGAGAGTAAACTTGATAAGTTACTCGTGGACTGAATTTTAGTCCCAAACTCAATTTAGCCATTTGATCTCAATGATCGAAATCACCGGGCGTCCTTGAATTTTTTAAAGGATGTGGTGGCTTTTGACTATTAAGATCAATGTTTTAAAACCCGGCCCGTGGAGCGACCGGTCTTGGAGGAAGGGTGGGTTAAATAAGGTTCAACCGGGTTGACCCATAGTCAAACCCGGTTAAACCCGTGCTATTAATATAATATTATAAATAATATTAAATTATTAACTAAGATTATATTTCATAAAAATATTTTTTCCTTCTCTCAAACTAATTGTATATACTAAAAACTAATAATCTAAAAATCATATTCTCAAAAGAACCAACATCTTCGTCTTCAGTTTTCTTCATTTAAAGAAAACCAAGGGTTTTTAGAGGTCAAGGGTCGCGGGTTTATTAGAAAAACTGGGTTGACCCGCGGGTCGCAGAGGGTTTTTAATCTAGTAGGGTCCTTAAAATGACCCGACCCGTGTTTCAGTCAAGTCAAGGTTGACCTGCGGGTCGGGTCGGGTTTGATAACATTGGTTAAGATCAAGTGGTTAGAAATTAAGTTTTGGACAAAATTTGATACACTTGTAGTTTTCAAGTCAACTTTTAGTCCATATGGTTAGATTTTTTATGTTGTTTATGAAAACTAAAAACAAGAGAGAAATAAACCAGGTGTGACCCATGTGATTGGTGGCACTTGATTTGGTGTGTATGGAAGATTAAGAAAGTAGAAAGCTAAAAATTGGAAAATAATAATTTGGAATAAAATGATTAAATATTAAATTTATTAAAATGATGGCATTAGGAAAATTAGATTACCATTTTCGAATGAACTAAGATGAAGAAGTGATTAAATTGAAAATATAAGAAAAATAAATATATTTGTTTGGCCGAAACACACCTGTTTAATCCATTTTGGCTGAAATGGGTTGAAATAAACCAAGATGACTGAAATGGGCCAAATTAGAGACTGGAGGTTTCATTTTGGATTCATGCCAAAATAAAAGTATAATGGGCCGACACGGAACAAAATTGATAAGTATGATTCCTACATACCCTTATTGTACTGTCAATTCCAATTTATTTTTTCTAATATGTGGTCTACCTTCCAGTATGTAGATGTGAATATCCTCATTCTTGGAGGAAATGGAACCTGGAAATGACATCTTCAGATTTACAAGTCACCTGAAGAATGCCGATATAATATGCAATGTAGTTTGCTGGACCAAGACATAGATGTGCAATGTTGACTATTTTGGACATCTGATTTGGTGATTCATCATGCATATAAAGCTGCTGCAGCCATCTAATCATTGAAATGCAAATTAACGCTTGCTCTAAAATTAAGTCAAAGCTAGACATTGTCTATGCTATTCAAACTTTTACCAATTGTCCAGAGACCAGATCATGATAAATATGATTATCTACATAATTTATTGAAGGGTGGCCATTTAGACACTCGACCTTTCTTTTATGAGACCCGATTTCAAAATTTTGTGTGAAAATTACCATTTTGCCTCTCAATTTTTTTAAATAGATGATTCCTCCACACAAAACTGAGGGGCAAAATGGTAATTTCGCATAAAATTTTGAAATCGGGTGTCTATTAAAAGAAAAGTCGGGTGTCTAAATGGGCCTTTATTTAACTTAAATGAAACAGACACATTGTAGCATTCTTTGATGTTTGAATGGTTTTTGGACTATGGTGTTATTAAAAAATTATTTCCAAAATGAAGTGTGTAGGTTTTACTGGTAAATTTATGCTTTAGCCATACTATTCAAAAAAAAAATTAATTATGCTTTAGCCATATGCCCAAGTTGTTGTATGTTCTTTAGTATTAGCATTTTGAACCAAAAATTTCAAAAGATCATTAATATCGGTGCATGGGAATTAATCGTCAAATTCTATTGGAGTTCTATTTTGATGGCTTATTTTAGTATCCACAGTAATCCTGTAATCACTGCCATTTGGCAAGGAGGTATTGATAACGTGAGACTAGCTTTGGCAGGATAATGGTATTTTTGAGGATGATGGAACTGTAATTGAGCCTTTCAATCTGAAGCAAGAAAGGGAAGAAGGATATTTCGATGCAGCTGGAAATTTTGTTGAATATGCAAAGGAAAAAAATGAAAGTTGAGGTACTGAACATAGATATCTCTATTTTCACTTACCAAAATATTATGATTTGTCCTAACTCTAATAGTATCATTTGGTTAGCTCTTTCCTTTCCCTAATTTTCTTTTTTAGTCAACTCTTTCTTATCGATTCATGTAGGATGCATGGCTGGACAGTGTTGTTGTTGATTCAAGGTTTCCAGAAAAGGATAATGGTAAAGCAAATGAAGAAGGGGAGGATGTCCACAATCTTTCGCCTGAGGAGATTGGAAAGATGAAGAGGCGCATAGCTGACCTGCTTCAACCTGGAGAAACGGTGGTTCTCAGTGTGCCTTCACCATTGTTAGGAAGTCATTTTTTGAAGTAGATTTCAAGTATTTTTGTCTGAAGAACTTGGACCACTTCTATTATTGTATTTATTAGACAGACTGCTCCTCAAAATGAAAAAGTATTGCATCGTTGAAATCATGAGCCATAGACTGTTATCAATTGAGCTTTCAATTGCAAAACTTGTTATTGGAAATGTCTATTTGTTCTTGTACACTTCGTCATTTTCCCAATCCAAATTCTGGGGCCTTTACCGTGCACTGTGATTGAAAGTTAATGTATGTGTTTCTGTTTAAGATGGTTTTCTATGATCGCAATGACCATTTAATATATTCACAAATATATACTGTTGTGTGAAATGTTTGAGCCTCTTCCTCTAATCTACCTAAGACTTCAAATATGTTGGTGGTGGTGGCAGCAATGGTCATGAGGAAGAGGAGGAAATATTAATTTCCATGTTATGATGTATCTTCATGCAGCGTTTGGTGCATTAATATATCTGTAGGGCAATTGGCTTGGAAGATGGGATGGCTCATCTCTAGGGCTGCAACTCGGGTCGGGCGGGCCGGGTTTCTTAAAATCCAACCCAACCCGAATCGATATATATTGAACCCGACCCGACCCGACTTGAATTCTCAACCCGAATTCTAGAACCCGACTCGACCCGACCCGAATTTTAACCCGAATTCTGACCCGACGAGCATTATAAACCCATTTTAGCCTAATTTTAACCGGGTTAGGTCGGGTCGGGTCGGATTAACTTGTAAAATCCTTAACCCGGCTCCACCCGACTTGAATTTCATGCGGGTTTTTATCTTCTTAACCCGACCCGACCCGACCCGCCCCGCTTGCCCCGAAAGTCTCGACCCGACCCGCATGATTTCTCTGGTAGGGTCATGCGGGTTGGGCCAAAACCCGACCCGAGTTGCAGCCCTACTCATCTCAAAACATCCATAATTGGACATGATGGGAGTCAACACTTGTTTCTTTGCCTTCATTGATAGCTTGACATCTATGAGTCTCTTAAAGTACTAAGATTGTAACTGATGGTTGTTCCAATTATCTTTGTGAGCTAACCAATGCATTTTTCATTTCATTCTTCCCACATTTTTGTTTCACACAATGTGCATAAATTCTGCAGCCACTGTTGCTGAATGTCTAATGCCTCCTGACTGTTTGACTATCAACTAACTATGGTTTTCCTAACTGGTCTCTAGTGGCCCATCCCTTTTTATTGATAAAAACATGTATTTCTGCACAGATATCATTCCTAAAGATGGATTATATTACTTTAAGCATCAATTTTCAGCAGGACTGAAAGTGGATTTGGAAATAACGCTGTGCTTTGGCTCATTAACTTCTGGAACTTTTATCTTTCTGTCAGCAAATTTTTTATGAAGATATGATTCTAAACTTAGTTACCACTGGTTCTGGTTTTTATTGGTCTTTTAATTCTATCCTTTCGAATCTGTTGGACGAGTTAAAATTTTCACTGGTGAAATGTTGTCCTCAGAATGGCATCTAGTGACCAAAGCCCCATTGTTGCTTAACTATGCCAGCAAAATGGGTTGTCCCCCCCCTCCCCCCTCCCCACCACCACCACCACCACCACCTACTCACCTCCCCACCATTATCTGAGATAAGATGGGTGAGTCTAGCCTTTGCTAATGTGGTTCGAAATATTGGGGCTTTACTCTGTGTGGGCAATTATTGACTATATGTTTCTTCATGAGTTGTTTCAAACATCATATAGGCTATAATGTTCCTTTCACTTTTTTTTTTTTTTTTCTTTTCTTAGGAACATAAACCGTTAGCATCTCTTTTTTTGAAAGTGGTAACAACAATAATTTCATTATAGAACCATGAAGAGAGTACAACAAAGAGAAAGGGGATATGACCGAGATGGGAACAATCCAAAGAAAGGGTAAAGAAGGAGGTACCAAGATGCAATCAATCCAAAGAAAAGTCGATAAGCAAATCAGAGCTGTCACAACCCTTAGCATCTGTTACTTGAATTCCTTGTAGAATTTGTGGTTTTTGTTTGCCTTTCTACGATATGTATTCCATCAGATGACATTATTTGCTTTACATGTTGAAACCCTGTGCTCATTTTGAATGGTAATGTGAGTCAAACACACAAACTTTAAGGTTGCTCAGAAAGCATTCATTTACAAATCCTGCTTTAGGAAAAAGAATCTGAATATTTTCTCTTTCTGTTAGGTCCTGCAAGCCCTAAGAAGGTTGAAAGGGAATACAAATGGCAAGAAAGAAAGGATGCCAGAAGTAACAAAGCGCATGTTTGACCAGCTTACAGAAGACTCAATGAAACTTATGGAGAATGGGGATTACAGTTAAGTGTGTTTCCTATGCTCATCGTTAAAAGCATTTTTTTGTGCAATAATAGTAACAAATATATTAATAAAGAAAGATGCAAGTACAAATTATGGGTATAAAAGGCTTATACCCAAAAACCCACAAGTAGCAAAGAAAATTACATAAGAGATCCCTCAAGCACCCAAAAGAAGCAAAGAAGAGAGACCAAATAACACCAAAATGTCCCTCCAAACAACCAAACTCCCAACACCCTTACATTCAGTAGAAAAACACACACTCATACTCTCTATCCACTCCGATCTTAGCCAAGAAGTCCACCACACTGTTCACTGACCTTCTAACAAGCATTTTCAGAAAGACTTGTCGGAAATCGCCGGTTGGGTTGGTCCGACCCAGAAAGGCATGGGAGCTTCGGGCTTGGGCCGAGTCAAGTAAAGACTGGCTGCCAGCGAAGGATGCATCTCGACTCGAGGACAAGGCCTTCATTTCCTTAGCTACTGCAATCAATTTCGAGGGAGTATGCTTACAACTCCTAGCCTAGTTTATCGCATTTGCCGAATCCCCCTCTATTATTCGCTTCCCTTGACGAAAATGCACCAACAAAGACAAGGCTCTCCTAATCCATAGTAGCTCTACCTCATTTGAATCTCTAACACCTACCGACTCCGAGAAAAAGAGGGAAGTGGTACCAACCGAATTACATGGCCATCCTATACTTGCTGGCTTTGGTTTACCTCTTGCTACCCCATCCACATCGAATTTGTAGACATCAGGCAGACAAGGAGACGAAACCACACTACCACTCTCCATCCTACGGTCTACCACTCCAACAACCCTCCCAATACTTGTAAAAATCTGTTATAGAGTATGATGCTAGGACAGGGGATAGGGTAACCCTAAATGCCTAATGTGGTTATGAAATGATTAAAAAGGATGAAAATAATACACCCTAAATCTAAAATGGGCTGAAATTAATCAATCAATTAATACATGCAGTTAATTAATATAAAATTTATCACAAATAATCACGCAAAACATCATCAGATTCAGAATCTGATGTAAACAAATACATGAAAGATTTAATAAAAGGGTGACATGGTTTTGAATGAACTTAGCATATGTGATTTTAGTTAAAAAGGCATATGTAAATAAGCATGTGCTTTAAATGAGGAAATAGAAGAGGAGGAAGGAACGATGGATAAGGAAAGGGGAGATACGAATGGACTTTAATTGGGCACGAAGGACATTGAAGGCCTTGTAAGCAGCGGAAAGGGGTAGCGATGGAAAAGAGGGAAAGGAGGAGGGATTCATAGAAGGCTAAGAGAATCCAAAGGGGATGGCGACTATAGGGAAGGGGTTTTGGGTGATAACGACAACTCCAATGGGGTTGGAGAGGGTCACGAGTAAAGGAATTGGAAGTGGCGGCACAGCTCTGGGCCTAAGAAGGGGTGCAGCAACAATGGGAAGGAGGATAGAGGGTGGCGATGGCAAGGATGGGGTTAAGAATGGTCATTGCAACAAGGAAGGTCTTATGAAGGGTCACGACAAATCAAAGGGAGGGATCTGATGGGTACGACAGTACAAGGATTAGGGTTTGATAGGGAAGGCTTAGAGTTAGGGAGAAAAGAAGAAACAAAGAGAAGAGAGATAGAAGAAAGACATAAACTACCTGGAAAAGGATTGAAGATTTCTCACCTTTGGAGGGTTGAAGATTTCTCACCTTCGGACCAAATCCCGGGCTTCTCACCAACAGGTTCGTGTGTATGGAGAACATTTTCCAATGCAACAATCGTGTATATCATTCACTCATTTATTCCCTAATGAGGGTCACATGGCTTTTATAATAAAATTACAATGGAATAAAAAGGCCAAAATACCCCTAATGACAAAATGACTAAAATACCCGCAAGTGTAAAAAAAAAAATAATACCCTCAAATAGATAAAAAAATACATCAAGAGATAAAATAATAAATAAATAAATCAATCTAGTCCAATGCTCCGCATTAGAGCTCTCTCTAAATTCTTTGCTTGCCGCCAACCAAGAACATAATCTCCACTTAGCTGTTTCAAAGGCTTCACTCTCCTCACTAGCTTTGTTGTCGAAAATCTTTAAGTTTCTTTCCTTCCTAAACAGACCAGAAGATAATTGCCAGAATAGTATTTTAAGCTACTTTCTTTCTGCATTTAAATTTCTTAAGATTGCAACTCTCCACTATTCAATGCAAGAATTATTGACAACCCAAGTGACTCCCATCAAACTGGAAAACCTAGACCAAGGACTTATTTCTGCTAAACACCTCCCAAACAAGTGGTCCACATCCTTCTCCTGATAGCTATAAAGAACACATGATAGATCATTAGTTGAGTTCAACATGCCCTCGTGATTTAGTTCCGCTCTATGAAGTATTTTCCTTTTTAGAGAACACCAGATAAAAGTCTGAACCTTTGGGGGTGCCATTCTTAACCATAACAAGAGACCATGACTAGACCCACTGTCAATCCCACTAAGCACCGATTTAGCCCCTGCCTTGACTGAGTAATAGCCCGACGAATCACTGTTCCAGATACATCATCATCCTCTTTCGTAAATATTGGAACATCCCCCAACAAAGCCCTCATCTCATCTAGCTTTCTTGTTCAGTGAATTATTTTTATGTTTCAGATTTATTACTTATCGAGGACTATCTGCTGCCTCAGTATTTCTATATATTTTGTAGCTTAGTGGTCTGTTTTGCTGTTAGAAGTTACTATTTACAAGTCATAGTCTGCATATTTTTCATCATTGTTGAAGTTTTTTTCTTTAAATGTTTTTGCCAGATGTATACCATGAAGAACGGGAGGTCTTTGTGCGAGAAGCAGGTCAGTATGAAGTTTGCTTTTGACCATTGGAATATATATTCAATTTCTCTTCACAGTTAGTCTTAAAGAGTGCACAAGGTACAAGCCTACTTTGCAAATTGCATGCTTGGGCCGATGAGCTTAACTTCCAATTCCATTGAGGTTACAAATTTGTTGTCATTTTGTTTGGTTTTGTATTTTTTATATTTGAGTGGTAACAATACAATAGATTAAGAAGGAAAAAGAACAATTGTATCAACTGAGAAAGGATCTAGAAGGCTAGACCAACAAAAACAAAAACAAAAATTACATGAAATGGGCATTTAAAAATAACAAAAAACAAAACATAAGTTAAAAATTGCTTTGCTGCGGTTGGAGAAAATAATTGCTCCTTCTATGGTGGTGGGAAATTGTAGATCTTAGTTTAGAATCTGAGGTCTGGCAGACTTCTTAAAAACAAACGAACTATGGGTCAGTGGTGGAAAGAAAGCTTTTCCGTTTTCGCGGGAAAATACCAGATTGGGGGGCCAGGAGATCTTGTTCGAGTCTTTGGAGTCGCGGGGGTCGTTTTTTTATAGATTTGTGCCTTTCGATAGGAAAACTGGGAAACACCGGAATTTTGCTTTTGTGTGCTTTAAAATGGAGAGGGAAATGATAAATGCCATTAATCTTTTGGATGGCAAGGAGTTTGATGGCCAGTGGATACATGTCAATAAGGTTCGTTTTGGTCCGGAGTTTCGACAGTATGGTCGTAAAGTGTTGGAACTGGTAGAGCAAACTGAACAAAACATATCGTATAATATCGATTCTGGAGTGGGAGTCAAGCCAATAGCAATTTATCATACTGTCTCTCATCCCGGTGAAAATCTTCTACAACTCAATGAGGCTTTTGTGGAAACTAATAAAGAAATTTTATCTCATACCTGGATTGGGGGGGCTCGCCGATCAATCTGTCAGCACAGGAAATCAAAGACTGGATCTTAGCGAAGTGGGGGTTCGATTTGAGCATCATGGTTCGCAGGCGGTCACCTTTCAATTTCTGGATTGTGATTGCGACTGAGGAAGATGGTCGACAGCTTCAGTGTTGGCGATTCGCTATGCGCAGATGGTCCCCTCAAACGTATTGATAAATGGACTGAGTTTCTCGGCCCTGGCTTAGTGGTGGAGTGGGTTCGGATTTTTGGTATCCCTCTGCATGTCTGGAGGAAAGAGGTGATGTACAAACTGGGAGAACTGTTTGGGATTGTGGAAGAGGTGGATGATCGTTGCTTGGAAATGGAGGTAGTGGAGTTCTTACGGTTGAAAATCGCTCGGCCATGTGTAGCTGCTGTACCTACTACTTTATGGTTGGATGTGGGAGATGTCAGATTCAGCAATTAGACGGAGGTAGAACCAAGACCGTTGACGTCTATGGCGGGTGGAAGTTGTCCTTTCACGATTAACGGGTTGGTGAATAGGTTTGTTGGGGATTTTGCTGGTGGATTTGGCCCTTCATCTTCCATCGCAGGTGGTGGTAAGCAAGGATTCCAGCGACACTCACTCTTCTGGGTAGTCTCAGGTGTTGCCGGCAACGATTGTGGTGAGCGGCTCCTTTTTGGCAATTACGACGGTTGCAGATGACGGTGTTGGGACCGGTTCCTCTCCCTTCGTCTTCGGCGGAGAATCCTCTGGCAAGCGAGGCAGCTTTTGGGATTCCGGAACAAGTTGTGGCGAAAATTAGGGATTTAGGGTAGAAGTAAGTTACGGTGAGATTTAGGGACTTAGGGCATCACACACGTAGAGATAAGGTTTTAAATGACGTATCCGTTACGGTGCGAACAGGTGTTTCAGATTCCAAAGTCCACCCGTGTTTGATGGGCCGTAATACAAAAGGTTCACAATAGCGATTGGGCTCGTCCTTAAGCCCATTATCATTGGACTTTTCTCCTGGACTTTGTGGATTATTTTCTTTTGCTGGGCCCAGCCCAAAACAGTTAAGTAGACAATTTGGGCATCAGTCACAGTCCCCTGCGAGTTTACAAAAGTTCTACAATGGAGGTTCCATCTTTCAGATGTGATGTTTCACTTCGGCGAGAAGCCCATACTCAGGGAATTCACGGGGTTAGCGATGATAAAGGAAAGTAGGTGGTTGTATGGAATTTTCACAAGGGACCTGCAATGCCTGAGGGGCTAATTAGTTGGGTGGATGAAGTGGAGGTGGAAGAAGAGGATTGTCTTCCGCTGGCTGTTCAAATGGACACCATCGATGATGAGAAGATGCTACTAGTGGGGGCCATTCTTGGGATTTCCTCGCCAAGATGATCAGATAATCTATGAGAAATTCTAACAGATTTTGGGAGCCTGAACAACGGGATGAGGCCGAGGAAATGCAGTTGCGAAAAAATAAAAAAAGGGAGAGAATGCTTCAAAATTTGTATTCTTCGATTAATTACGATCGAGCTCTGGTAGTGGCTAAGACATTGAATGTGTAGGATGACGGCTCGTGACGTCTCATGATGTTTACGCTTTAATTTAATACAGATTGTGGACTGTGATTGTTTATCGAGACATGTTCGACATTTCGTTTATGAGGCTACTTCTTGCTAGCTTTTTTTGTACTTCTAAGTTTTTATATAATAAAGTTAACTTTCAAAAAAATAAAACTGAAAACAAGAAACAAACACAATCAACATATAAGCAAAATCCCTGCTCAACCCCCTTTCTGAAAGGAAAAAAAACTCCTGCAACTGAGTTGTTGAGTCCATTTTTTGGCAAACAAATCTGCCATGCCATTTGCAGTTCGACTGACTTGGACAAAGGAGACATCGAGTTCCGAAGTGAGACCCCTAATCTCCCTAATTATGGTAATTAATCTCCAGTTTTTGTATTGCTGAAGCAATTGGATGCCAAGATGTCAATAGATGGTTGCATTAACTGGTAATTTTTTCCGAAAAGAAAAGTAGTCCAATATGCAGTCTCATTACATGCAATCTTATTGATTGAGACCAACTGTGGTTTGAAAACTCAAGAACATGACTTTGATTTGATTTTTCACTGGGTCAAGTCAACTTGACGACTTGGGCGAGTTTTGACCGTGTCAAAAAATCAAGATGATAAAACCTATTAAAATGATGTATGTAAAGGAAGAAACAATCTTAAGAATCAAACATTTAAAGCATGCTTCCTACAACAATATAATCATTATTTATCTAAAAAGATCATTTACTAATAATCATGGATTCACTATCATCATATAAAGTCTAAAATCACCAAGCAAGATCTCATAGCATGAAATATATTAGTTTAAGTTTCAAATTAGTTCAAATTTCATGTCAAACTCTAGATGTTCACAAACAAGTTACTTAACTACCAAAGTGCACATATTTCAAACTGAATAGTACTAAGTTCTTAAAACATTACACTATCATCCAACATCTAGGTACAAATTTTTCATACACCAAAAAGCTCATCAAATAACATTGTTAAAAACGAAGAAGGCATTAGTCGTAGGAGTCACGGCTAAGCTTGTCTCTTTATTTAGTTGGATGGTTTTCTCTTGCTCCATCTCCAATAACTTCAACATTCGTATCACATCTAGATTCAACACAATTCCGACTCAGTACATGCATGTCTACATGTTGAAGGTTTGGAGTCTGCAACCCATGAGGCAGAGACCTTAACCATGAAAGTATAAGAAAATGAAAAACATAATAATATAATTGATATCAAACAAATAAAACAAAAAGAAAGCAAAACAGAGTGAATTCTATTATGTGTAAGCACTAGTTGTTAACAAAATAGAGTGAATTCTATTTTGTGTAAGTACTAGTTGTTAACATTGTGCGACTTTGTATAGCAATTTCTCTCCCTGAGCATCTCCAATGCACCCTTATATATGTTCGTTTGAAAAATCATATTTCATAACTATATTTATTTGATATTGATATTTATAACTATAGAAACTCTAATAAGAATGTGACACTTTAACTTATACCTCTTCAAGTGCATGAATTCGATGTTTTCCAAGTTCATGATAACTTCTTGCATCACCATTCAATATTCCAATTTGTCTTCAAGTATGTAATGAATAGCTGGATTAAGGTAATAATGAGCTATATGTGAAGGTGAATGGTGGGTCCTTGTCACCTTTCATTAATGTTCTCAATATATGACTTGTATTTGCTTTCATCATTTTTGTAGAACTCCATGATAGAATTTTTGGCCTTTTGGAGTTCGTCAAATAAATAAGCCTTGATGGATTTTCATCACCATCCACTACATGCAACATATGGAACATTGGTTCAAGTGTATGGTGGATTTCAACTTTCCTTCTCCAAAATGTAGCATGAGTCAAGTATTTCTCAATCTCTCCAGTTTTCATTTTTGAGATCTTTCAATCACTCTTCTAAAACAATGATATCTTTCAATTGAGCTCTCTAACATTTCAACAAAGGTAAAAACATTAATAATAATAAGTGCAACTATAAACAAAATAAATGTCATATTAACTTGCTCAATTGAATTGCCTATCAAAATAAAATGCATTGCAAATTGTGTGGATATCAACCTTAGAAGATCTCTCCCTTCAATGAATGTCCTTATTATAGCCAAAACTTTTCTATAGTTGTAGATGAATTCCATGATACTTTTGGCCTTCTCTATCATCATTTTAATGTGATTGATCTTTTCAATTTTCTCTAACATAAGATCAATGCTATGAGTGACACAGTGATGTAGAACGAATACCATCTAATTTATTTTAATTAATTAATTAATTTAGATTTCCCTTTCTTAATGTAATTAGGACTCTTTTCTAATTAGTTTAGGATTAGGATTCCTTTTTTTCACTAGTTTCCTAGTTTACCTAGTAGTCCCTTTCTTTCATGTTTCCTTGTTTACTTTTTCTTTATTTAAAGGAGGTTTGTAATGTGTTTTGGAACACAATTCACTGTCAATATGGAATGAAAATACAGTGCTATTTTTCTATCCCTCTTTCTTCTTCTTCCCCTGCCTTGGCTGCAGGCTATCTTCCTTCTCCCCATCTCGGCGAAGACTCGGGATCCCTACTTTTGCTGGATCGCTTTGCAGATAGCATCGATCTCGCATCACACAAGAATTGACACCTATTTGTCAATTCCACAACCATTGAATCAAGTAAGCTGAATAATAAGTTTGCATTTACTACAACATTGGAGGTATCAAGGATTTAATGAACATGGTTACCCTTGGACATGGTGCTAGGAAGTTAATGAGGTGCCTTGCTTTTTGATCAGTTCATCCACTTGACATGATTCTATAACCTGTCTAACTTCATGATGCTCTAAACTCTCAAGTAATCTTCTGACAAATCAACCTCCTTTATAAACAATTGACCAGCTTACTCATAGGGTGTAGGAGGCTTGAATGTAGGACCATATGCTCCAAGTGCCTCACAAAGCTTCGGAAGATATATGGAATTAATGTCATTAAATGGGATTATACAATGGTAAAACAATCTTTCAATAATTTTACACACCTTTGTTCATGCATCCTTATTGAGAATGGATGGCAGCTTCACTTGTGTACTTGTGCCAGTGCCAGAGTACATTTTTCCCCTTATCTCTTGAATCCTCATCTTCTTCTAGAATGACTATCTTCTCCAAATGTACTATTTCAAGTTTCAGTGATTTTATTTTCTTGCTTTCATCACCTTTCTTTTCAAGATAGTCTCTCGTGAACTAACATACATCATCTTTAACTTTTGGACATGGATTAGCATCTCCCAGTTTCTTTGCAAAGTGATATTTAAATCTATTTATTATCCATTCGTTGCATGCCAGAATAGCTACATTTAACATGCTTCTTATTAGTAGTTAAGGTCAGGCAATGCGACCTTACCGCGTTGATTGGCTTTGCCCCTTATCATGTATGAGGTGTTCAATTTGGCAAATCCCACAACAGTAGGAGTTAGTTTGGTGTCATATGTTAATACAAGTTAAATAAATAGTTCCTCTTGAGATAAAAATAAAATGTCAGAATAACATCCATAAAAATGTCCAAAATTTACTCAAAAATTATTGATTAATAAAACTTTCACTAATTAGTAATATTTCCAAGAAAAAAGGGTGTGGTGTTACTATGTCATGTCAAAAAATGAATATTGTGATAGTGTTGGAATGTGGAAGAATTTGACATGAAAACACATCAGGTGTGGGCACCTCACTAACTTCAAAGTGCATGTTTAGTTTGACCGTACTAATTGTATTAGACATCTAGGACATCCAACATAAAGCTCAAAGTGGGTGAGTTGTTGAGGGATTTTCTTGAATTGTATGGTGGATATGCTAGTCTGTGTAGAACTGGTTGTGTGAGATAATTTTTGTCTTTTGCTCATACATGCATTGCATGCAAGAGGAAGCATCTTTTGGAGCATTATTTTCTTGGTCTAGTTATAACATTGTAAGTTTGTTTGTTCCTTTCAGAAGGATATGAACGCATAGTTCGTGCTAGGGAAGGCACAACAGTGAATTCAAGCAATGGTACCTTGGATTTTGGTGTGGGAGAAGATATGTTCTCTAGGTGGAACACAGACTGAAGCAGGCCCATTACCAGATTTTAACATGAAAGCAGGTCAGTCAAACTTGAGTACATCCACCAAACAGGTGTCTTCTGGTGGTGGAGGGGGCGATGACACGTTTGATATGTTTGGAGAAGAAGATGAAAATACTACTTCCAGTCAATCTTCCCATGGTGGTGCTTTGGGTTCTCAACCTGCATCAGAAAGCCTTGTTCCGTTGAATAACATGGAATCCAATGGTAATTTCCCCTTTGTTCTGTTGAGAATACTTGCAACAACTTCAAAATAATAATTACAGATTTTACAGAATTGGTTTTACTAATTGTGTACTTATACAGAAGTTATGGGGACACAGTTGGGAAGCGATTACGTGTACGATGAATCGTCTGGGTAAGTCCTTCCATTGTTCTTGCGTTTAACATGTGATTATAAATCTTTTTCATTTGGAATAATTGGTTTAATTTATGAGAGTAGGATGTTAAAAGCAAAGATGAGTCAACCATGTGCTTCGTTACATTTGATTGATAAGAAAATGTGACATACAGTGTGTCTTTTCAATGATTTTAACTTCTGTTACCATTCAATCCTCATCTTGATTGTCATCCCTATTCTGAGTTGATATCGATATTGAATTAATATTCCCCTTCCAAGTTCAATTGAATATTTAAGATCGTCCAAACTTTGGAGCCTTCAATGAGGAAATCGGTCAAGGTGTTTTTTGGTAGGTCCCATGTTCAAGCACAAACCACTCAAGTCACCCGAACGACTGCAAACCCCTCCCCAATAATTTTAAATATATATGTATATATCTATATTTTTTATTATATATATAGAAGATAGATATATAGACAGATGGAGAGAGAGAGAGAGATGATCTTATGTCAATCATTATTCAGAATAAAAAAAAAGGATCCCATTAGGCTTCATCTCAATTCTACGGAAACTTTTATATGGGGCCTACTTGTGACCAAAGGGGATGTGTTGGACATCATTTAACCATGGTTCTGAAGGCTCTGTCCACAAACACAAGTCCACACCCTCAGGCAGAGAGTTGAACCGTTCTCTGATACCATTTGTAACGCTTCGTCTTGCCAGCACAATATTATCCGCTTTGGGGCCACGGACTCGCACGGCTTTACTTTGGCGAGTCAACCTCAAGATTGCTCCCAAAAGGCCTTGTGATAGAAGGAGAGAGAATTCTAACTTGTATTTCACGCCCAACTATCCCCAATTGGCGATATGGGACCTTTGCACCCTCACTGGCGATTTTCTAGGACCCTCCACTCACTCAAAACACTGGGGTATTGCAAACACATGGAAGTTTAGGTTGTCTACTGTTGGGTAATGACATTTGCAACTTGACTGCTTCCAGAGTTGAAGTCGAATGTATATAGATTGTTGTTTCTTTATTCTCCCAATCTTTTTGTCACTGTTTGATCCATTATCATCACTATTACCTACCTTTCTTGTTGATCTCCTCAGTGGGCCAAGTGGCCAACTGAATCATCAACTTTTGCAATTAAGGCAATCCATATTCTAGTGGCAAGCCAATGAAAAAGGCAGCTGAAAGGGGTTTGCGAAATGTTGAACATAATAATGGTATTTCGCAAACAAGCTTGTATTCTTCATTACAGAGTTTCACATGTTGAACTTAGAAGGTTTGATGTCTTAGTTGTTTATGATCGTGCAGCTAAAAGTAAACAGGGTGTTATTTTGTTTTTCTTAGTATTTTTATTTGAATGGGCTGTTCTCATGAAATTAATACACTGATAAAGCCATAGGCACAGTATGAATATGTTTCAGTGCATAGTGTTAGGTATTGATCATTGTTATTCTTGTCCTCAGCTCCTGTCAATTACAGTCCTATGAAGGTTTTATTCGTACCATGGCATAGTTGAGAAATGTCTATGGTCTAGTTAATAGAACCTCACAATCCTTTTTAACAAGGTTCTATCGTACTTATGTGTAGCTACTGTTTTTTGTGAATGATCAACAGTGGTTGCTGGAGATCTTGTTTGATATCTACTCTGGTTTCCTTACGAGTTCAAACTTTTTTTTTGGGTGGTCTTGCTACTTTTGCATTGTTGAGTCAAACAAGAACTCATTTTTGTTGCTATTTTTTTTTTTTTTATGAGCGTTAACAAAGAAGATTTCATTAAAAAGAAAATCAAGTACAGAAAAACCATACAATCTCAAAAGAGAGGTCTCAAAGAATTAGACCAATCACCAAACTCATTTTTGTTGCTAGTGTTAACTTCTTTGCAAATCATTCGCCTGAGGAAAACTTAAAGCCATCTTCTTGATGAGTGCCATGTAATTTGAAGAAAAATAATGGTGAAGTCCATGTGAATTTATTGTTAGCAAGTGGATGCAGATATGGATTGTAATATCATTTTTTGATGCATGAGATGTCTGGTTCTTCTGTCTTTTTGCCAAGCATTTTCTTTATTATGCACTCAATGTGCTCAGATCACGTACAATTTCTTTTAATAATGATACTTCATTTTTGTGCAAACAAGTGAATTCTCAACAAATTTTGATTTTTTATGCTCGATAAATGGAAAATTTCTTTTTTCTTTACATTTTTCTGATTACAATATTCATTTTTGTATGACTTCATATGGTCATTGATTAGGCGATCTTTCTCTATGTAAAGTATTATATTTATTGCTTTTATTCTATTTATGGCAGTTACTACTATAGTAGCAGTTTGGGTTACTATTACGACCCAACATCGGGACTATATTGCTGTGCAACAACAGGGAAATGGTAATCTACATTCGTATGTTCTTTCTTTGGTTTTTAACTTAATGCTTTAAAAAAGATTAACATGATTGAAACATGGTGTCTCTTGAAAATTTGGTCATACACAGATTCCATCCGCAAGTTACTATGAATCAGTATCCTTACTTGATTATTAAGAAAATTGTTTTAGCTTTTTATAGTGCATATAAGTTTGTGATATGCTTTAATCCTCAAAAGCCTGATATTGTTGTTAGGACCGTGGGCTCCCCCCTCACGCACACACAGTGTGAAATTGTCTGCTTTGCCAACCAGTCCAAGTCCCCACACCCTCGCAAGGTCTTTTGAGCACACCGCAGTGTGGGCTCACGGCTTTAAAACGCGTCACACTAGGTGAGGGAGGTGACCCCTTATAAGCACCCAAGCCTTGCACTTCTTGGGCAATGTGGGACTTTTTCACCCACCCTCCCATTGCAGCACAAGTGGCTTTGGTGTGAGGTTGTGGTGGTCAGTCCACTAGGGCGGTTAGTCCCTAAGGGTAACACTGGCGGGGTCCCCTCCACACCAACGTTGGATTGCTAGGCCCCATAACCCAACAATTGTTGGTTTTTTGCACTCAAGCTTCTTGTGACAAGGTTGGAAGATTGTATCGTGTGTGTTTTTGTTGTTGATTAGTTATTTATTTATTTTTAATTTGATCATGAGTGAAAAATTCTCTTGCAAACATGACTTGGATTGTAGAAAGAAGTGGAATAAGAATTTTGCTCCTAGAATGGCTTCAAAATTATGCAACTATGATCTCTTTAGCTTAACCATCTCCAAGTACTATCTCAACTTTAACAACCTTGTTTTATCAACCTATGGTCAAGGTCAAGGTCAAATTGTAGAAAACAAACCCATGGTCTTTTAAGTTCATTTGCAAGTGAGAATAACAATCTGCATTTGCGCTGCCTCACAAAGAAATTCTATGAAGGCCCGAATCACCTTGAGTATGCAAAATTGCACCATGAGTTTCACATGCACATGAATAGATAATTTTGAATCCTAGAGAAAATAAATTGCACAAATAAAATTAAATGCGAAATTAGTTCAACTAGAAAATGTAAATAAAAGGACAAAACTTACCAAGAGGGAGAAATAATTTTTTTTTTGAAAGATGACTTCATTAATTCCTTGAAAAGAATTATAGAAACGAAAAGGAAGGCCAAGAAGGGCCACCCAAAACACAATTATAAGAAATGAGAAACTACTTCAGATTCTAAAGATAACCCCTGACGACCCAACTCATCGATAGCCGAATTAGCTGAAGGATGAACCCAAGCGATTTTGAAATGAAAAGAATCAATAATATTCCGAATCCTTTCGATTTTATCCTAAAACCTACACGGCAAATAGAACCCAAAGCCCAACTCACTATAACTTGAGAGTCACCTTCAACCAAGCACCCATGGACCCCTTTCTTCTCCAACTCCAAAAGACCACACCACAAAGCCATTAATTCTCCTTCAATAAGTGACCCATGAGGAATGGGCTCAGCATATGAAAACACAGAAGACCCAGAGTCGGTACGAATAATCCCACCATAACCAGCTAAACCAAGATCACGCATGCAACTACCATCAAAATTAAGTTTGAAAAGCCCGCTTGAAGGAGGACTCCAACAAACCTGATGAGAAGCTCCCAAATTATGAATATAGGAATCAACTGAAGCCCAATCTCTGCATATAGATGAAATAGAAACATCCTGAAGCTGAGTTGGCCCGATCAACCACCAAGCTGCCCGAAACTTAATTAAATCCATGAGAGAAATAGCCGAGTAGACCTTACCATGAAATGCCCTATTGTTGCGAGCCAACCAAATAGACCATATGATGCTCAACATAGTCACCTTCCACAACCTGCGACGAAATGAGCTACCTGACACCGACACCTCTTCATTGAATAAATCGCCCCACGAAAGAGGAAGGCAAAAACTGATGCCTAACAGATTGAAGAAATGCATCCAAATCTGATAAGAAAACTAACAATGAAGCAGAAGATGATTAACCGACTCTGCATTCGATAAACACATAGGACAAGCATTCACAATAAGCATCTTGAGCTTACGCACATTGTTAATTGTCAAGATTTTCTTCAAACTAGCAAGCTATCCAAAAATCTCAACCTTAAAAGGAGAAGGCCCCTCCCAAATTTTTGGATGAACTGAAGGAGCCTCATTACCCATCACCAGATTCTTACAAAAAGACTTAACTGAAAAGAAACCATGAGCATCAACCTCCCAAATACGCCTGTCCTTTCCATAGCCCTTCACAAAGATATTCTCTAGAAGAGACATTAAGGACATCCAATCCTCAAGCTCCCGCCTAAACCGAGGACCCCAGACTACCTTGTTATGAATAACCTCATAACACTCATTAACTGAGGCAGCTTTGTTTGAAGCGAGAGAGAACAAAACCGGGAATGACTGAGCCAACGGCGCATCGTCCAATCATTTGTCCGACCAGAAGAGAGTATCATCTCCTGTATAAACTCGATACCAGATGAAGCGATCAAAGGCCGCTTGTCAACCACTGCCATTGGACATTTGAAAACACTCATACAATAGACAGAGAGGCTTGATAACACAACTTTGATAAGAGTGACCCTTCCACCAATAGATAAGTATTTCCTTTTCGAAGCTGCTAACCTCCTTTCCCTCTTATCAATGATCACGTCCCAACAAACCTTTTTAGGTTTTCCTTTACAGAAAGGAACCCCCAGATACTTGGCCGGGAATGAAGCAACTTTACAACCCAATACTGAAGCCAACTCCACATACTGCCTATGCTCAATATTCACACCCATAAGCAAGCTCTTATCGAAATTAATCTTCAACCCCGAACAAACTTGGAACCACTGAAGGACTGCATGGGCCATTTTTAGAACATCCATATCTGTTTTAAGGAAAAGAACAATATCATCTGCATGTTGTAAATGTGAAATCTCAATATCCGTATTTGTAATGCGAAAACCCTCAATCCAACCCTGTGAAAAGACCTTATCAAACATAAGATGAAGAGCCTTCACCATCATAACAAATAAATAAGGCGATAAATGATCTCCCTGTCGGACACCTTTCTCCATTTTAAAGAAACCTTTAGCACTACCATTTATCAACATCGATAAGTGAGCGGAAGATAGACAAGACATAATCCAAGCGACCCAACGATCACCAAAACTCATACGCTGCATAGCATAAGCCAAAAAAGATCAATCAACATTGTCGTAAGCTTTCTGGAAATCTAACTTACACACCACCCCTGCTTCTCCTGACACAGATTTAGAATCCAAACATTCATGAGCAACCACCACTAAATCAACTATCTGACAGCCTTCCAGAAAAGCACTTTGCACTGGGGAGATGATAGAAGGCAACACCTTCTTCAAACGACTAGCAAGAATTGTGGCTAAAAATTTATAAGGACCACCTGTCAAAGTAATAGGCCGGAAATTATTCAAAGCAGTGGAGCCAGACTTTTTGGGAATCATAGTAATAAAACCAGCTCCCAAATCCTTAGAGATAATCCCTCTCTCAAAAAATTCAGATACAAAAGCCAAGATATCCTGCTTAACTAAGTCCCAAAGATGCTTGAAGAATAAAATCGGAAACCTGGGGCTTTGTCCTCACCCAACTGCCATATTGCATCTTTCACTTCAGTCTCATCAAAAGGACAATCCAGCATAGAATGTTGATCGACAGACATTTCTTTAAAAGAAATAGAAGTAGGAAGAGGAGAGTTCCTTCTAGAAGATGCAAAGAGCCTCCTATAATATCGAATTATCTCCTCACATATCTCGGAGCGATCAACTATTCTTTCCTCGTCCACCAACACAGAGTGAATATAATTTTTCCTCTTCCTAACACTGGCCATTTGATGGAAAAATCTTGTATTCTTATCACCCTCTTTTAGCCACTCGATCCGAGAACACTGCTTCCACTTAACCTCCTCCTGGAAAGCTCTCCTTTTGAGAACTACTTTGAGCTTCCTTTCTTCTAGTAAGCTGTTCAGATGAAAGCAAATCCATCTCTTCAATTTGATTAAGAAGTTGCAACTCCTCCAACCATAATTGCTCCTCAGCTTTCTCTTTCGCACACCTTGACAAGGACCACAACCTCAATTTCCCTCTAAGAAATTTTCACTTTTGCATCAAACAAAAACCTTTCCAACCATTAGGAGAAAACTCCCTCCACCAATTGCCAACCAACTCAGAGAAACACTCCACCTGAAGCCAGGACAGTTCAAATCTAAAAGGAATTGGACCCCAAGAATCCAAAGAAGAATCCAAGATGATGGGCATATGATTAGAAACTATATTAGTGGCAGCACGTTAAGAGGAAAGATGAAAACAATCCACCCAGCTAGAATCAATCAAAAATCTATCAAGCCGAGCAAGACTTGGATTACTTTGCATATTCAACCAAGTAAAGGAAGCACCACCCAACGGAAAATCTAAAAGCTCCAAATCATCAATCCACCCACTAAAACGATTCATTTCAGCAGAAATTCTATTACACCTTTCCTTTCGGACATATGACGCACCACATTGAAATCTCCTCCCACACACCAAGGCAAATGAACATTTCCATGCCCTCTCCCTGACTCAATCTCCTCAAGAAACTGTTCTCTCAACGCATCTTGATTAGGCCCGTACACATTAGTGAAAAGGAACGACTTCCCAGAAGCAATCTCTTCCAAACTGCAAAAATAGAGAACTCTTTAACCCTAGCTTCAACCAACTTCAACTTGGTAGAGTCCCAAATTGTCCAAAGAACATTAGAGGCCCCATCAGAAGTTTTAGCTAACCACCCCAAGCTCCCTCGACCTCAAACAGTTCGAACAGACTTCTCTCTGTCTCAACACATTTTGTCTCCTGCAGGAATAAAACGTCAGGTTTTTGAAGAAGGACCATTCGCTTCACCTGCACTCTCTTCTCCACCGCCCCCAACCCCCTAACATTCCAGGACATTACCTTCATCGAGACACAACCTGATCACCCACTGAACTTGCCACAACCAAAGTACGATCATAATTGATAGAGGATTGCAGATTTCTCAACTCTCTCTCCCTCTTTCGAGTTCGTTTCTGCCATAGCTCTACGTCGTTATGTCTGCGTTCTGCCTCCTAAAATTCGGTCAAGATTTGCTTCAAATGCAAAGTCCGAGTTGGTGAAGAAATCCCGAGCAAAGCCCCAACTAAAAGCAACTTCTCCTCATCAAACGAATCTGTCTGCACAGCTAGATCAGGTCTGTCGTCCAAATGACCAAGAGGGAGAAATAATTGCTCAAACACAAACAAGGATGGCCTAGTCTTGACAACAATTACATAGATAGCGATTGTTTAATCTCATGCCAAATGGCCTTTCTAAAACTCAAAATAAATCCTAGCCTCACAAGTATCTAGAAAGAAAGAAAAGAAAGGAACTTACAAAAAAAAAAGAATACAAAAATAAGAACTTGGAATCATTGAAGTCGGTCAAGGGATTGGTGTGAATCTCCTTGTGGTTGGCACATGCAAGATTTCCAATTTTCTTTTTCCTTCCTACTTTGTAGCCTGGTTGACTTGGTCAAAGCAATCTCGCTATTCTTCCTTGTAGCATGGATATGGCAAAGCAAAAGGGCATTTGTAGGCCCAAACAACAAAAAAAGGCCCTAGACTCAGACCCTATGCATTGAGGCCTTCATTTCACAATCTTTTATTGCGTGATAGAGTGGGAATATGCAAAACTGAAGAGAGGGTCAAGGTAGAAGAAACATGAATTGTGCCTATACCAGTAACATCAGTAAAAGACCCATTAGCTAATTTGACCTTACCATATGAAACTAGAGAAAGAAAAGAGAAAAGGTTAGACATACCATCCATATGGTGAGTGACCCCAGAATCAATAATCCAAGAATGGGTTGAAGTATGGTGTACGAGGGGCTTAGTACCTGATTGCAAGGAGACGACAATACAGACCTTGGAGGATTGAAGGCGATCTGGTCGTTGCAGTAATGAGTTAAGTCTTATCTAGTCATTGAGGCACTATCATTAGCCACGTTAGACGAAGGAGCAACATGAGGCACAACTGAGTAATGAGATTGCTTTATTTGGCCATGAAGCTTGTAGCATGAAGCAACAAATATTGATCCAGAGACACAACCAGGAGTCTAGAATACGTAACAGTTCATGTTGCAGCATGGAAAAAAAATAATAGTGGGGTGCAACAACACTAGGAGAAAAACACCTCCGAAGTGGACTCCACCAAGCACAACTGAGAGCAGAAGCCATGCAGAGAACAGGGAGGGGCGACACCAGTGAAATAAGTATAAGGCCAATCCGAGAGCTGGAGAATGAGATCCAAGCCAAAATAGGCCATTGCTGAGATCCAGATGAGCAGATCTGAGAAGAATAACAGCAAAGAGAAGCCCACAAAGCATTGGACAACGCAAAAGCTTCATAGATGCAATATAGAGGTAGGGGCGATTGTAAAGTTGCAAATACCAGGTGCAATAGAGTTGGTTCCATGCAGATCTAAAAAAGAAATGCTCAAAAACTAGGCTGCAGGTGTCCCAGACAGCAACGAAAAACTGCTGAAAAAAGTGGGCCCCACTAGTGATGGATGGAAGATAGATCTGATGCGATGGAAGCACAAGCCATGGGCGATTCTAGTAGGCTTGATTCGAAGCCTAAAAGGTCCAAGAGCACAGCGATCTTACAAAAAAACCACAAAAAATGGGTTACCGTCGTCCTAGGCATCAGCGGAAAAACTGGGCAGAAATGGGTCCCATGCAGTCCAATTGGAAGATTGGCCGGCACAGATGGATAGACCCCTGAAAAACGACAAGGGTATGTGGGGGTACCGTCGACAAAAGCCTCGTCGAAAAAGGAAATCGATGGCGAAGAACAAACTGCTAAAAAAAAAACCAAGCGGCAAAGGAATCCTCAGGAAATCAGGAAAAAAAAAAAATGTTGTGAAACTTGGAATGAAGGCCTAAGACAGGAAAAGTCCACTATAGATGTCCTCAGAGATCAGGGCCGAAGGTGACACCGGAATCCGGTGATGAACAGTAATGCCTGTGAGGAACAATAAAATGGAAAAAAATCTCCTGTAACACATCCAGAAGATCGTTCTGAATGATACCATGTAGAATAATAATAAGAAAAGAAGGAGAAAAAAGAATGTGAAGAAGAATTCTTCTCAATTGTATTGAATGTTCTAAACTGACAGAGGTTACTTGCATTTATAATACAAAGGGAGCCAATCACAGTGGCTAAAAAGGAAAGAATAAAATAATGATCAATTACAATAAGTCAGACAACTAACTAATTTGACTTTTGAAAATAAAGCGATATTGGACAATTTTGTCCAGAAAGAAATGGGTCCCACTAGTCAACTGTGTCTTGAAGTGGATCCCACAACAGTTGGCCCATCTCAAATAATCTTAATTGGGTCAATCTGATCCATAGTAAGATGACCCATTTATTAAATGAGTGACTTCACTAGGAATACCTGACACAAAATGGGTTGACCCACTTGATCTTTACATGGTAGATCCAACTAAATACTTACCAATATCTAAGCCAACCGGACAACCCATTTATCAACCAATTTTTCTTTATATAGGTTAGTGGCAAGCGAACATAGGAACATTTTCAGGTTAAAAAGTGAATTCCTACTAAGCCATTTTTTTAGGAAAATTTTCCCATTGAAATCCATTTTTTGGTTGGAATTATTTTTCCACGAAATCAACAAATGTGTCCTAAGTTTTTATCTGGACTTTAGATGATCGACTTCAGCAGGTTCCAAATGCCTCTAAGAGTGATACTGCATCCTACTCTACGTCTCATCCCCAGGCATTGTTCCTTCAAGCAAGATGGAAATGCCTTCCAGCTCTTGTACTAGGTTGGTGATGATTAAGAATGACAAAAATGCGACTCCTTCCTAGCATGTCTCTTTCATTTTTTATGTTACTTTCAGCTAGGCCTTTGTCTTCTGATGCTTTGCATGACTCAACTGTTACTTTTTGTGCAATCTTTTGACCTCTTTTTCATTCATGGTTCTTATTATGTTTCTGATAGGTTAGCTTCCTCTGTCCATAGTGTCTTCTTGGCATCTCAAATTGTTGATTGGTTGAACGAATGAGAGGAGGATAAGGCCCACCCAAGGTGGCATTCATTTATGTTATTTCATGGGAGAGGGTAGAGTGTTTAGAGAGGAGTTCGTGACTAGAAGTGGAGGAGGGTTAAAATGTATAGAAAGGGATAAGGCTCTAAGTCTTGATGGTTTTAGTTTTAGATTTATAAAGGAGTGTTGGGACATTACTGGGAAACCGATCATGAGATTTTTTATGGAATTTAGAGAGGAGCATAATAGGTTAAGATTTAAAAATTACTCTTGTAACTTTGATTCCTAAGGAGGAGGGGGCTAAGGGTTTGTCACAAGTTAGGACTATTAGTTTAGTGGGTAGTATTTATTAGTTGTTGGCAAAAGTTTTGGCAAATCGACATGGGAGGGCTTTGGGGAGATCAAGGTGCTTTGCGGAAGAGGGAGATTTTAGATTGGGTTTTAATTGCTAATGAGTATGAGAAAAAAAGGATAAAAGAGATGATTTTTGTTGGAAGTAGATATGGAATAGGCATGTAATCACGTTGCCCCTTTTCCACACTTATGGGGTTTGGTGATAGATGGAGAAAATAAACGAAATGATGCCTATCGTGAATGAGTATTTCTATTTTAGTCAATAGATCTCCTATGAGCACATTTTTGCAACTAGTGGATTAAGACAAGGAGATCCACTATCACTTTTTATATTACATGGTAGCAAAAGGATTGAACAAACTTAAGGTTAAGGCTAGGGAGAATGGAGTGGTGAAAGGGCCGCTGGTGGTTTCACACTTTAAGCTTGCGTATGATACCTTATTGTTTGGCAATGCAGATAAGGTTGAGTTATTGGGAGTGAAAGCAGTACCGTGGTGTTTTGAGCAAGGTTGTCAAAAACTAATCATATCGTGAATCGGTTTAGGGGTTTGAACCGTGAATCGTAGAATCGTAAGATTCATAGTGATTTGTTCAATTCCTGATAATATTTAAGTAAATATGCAAACACATGAATATATTACAAAATGTACCAATTCAAAATTAAATCAAATGCATTAGAAGTGAAGTTTTTACAATCCAAAATACAAAATTACAAATCATCATAATTCGAAATTTTTTATTATCCAAAATTCCAAAACATCTAAGATTCTAAAGAGTGCCATTATCATCAATCATCATTGTCATCAATGTCATCTAAAACATCCAAGTAGGATGAAGATAAAGTGTCTCTTCTATCTTCCACATCCCCCTTACTAATTTCTTCAATGCTTTCTTCCTCTCCTACAGTGCTCTTTCGCTTTCTTGAATAAACCCCTGTTATTAGAAAAATCAAATATTTTATAAATTTTGTATTCTAAAATCTAAATATAATATACCTATCTTCAAGAGTTTAAAACTCTTACTCGTTTCTTCCTCATTAAACATCTCGTCGGCTTGCAACCAAAGAATTGTCTTCTGGAAGAGCTGGATCTTCTTTTTTAGTGATCCATTCATCATTCCACATCTGATAGGCAAATAGAATCATAATCTTTTTTTGAATCTCTTAAAGTTTGTCTCACTTGTAATTGTAAATTGTATTTTACAAATACAAGGGTATTTATCCTTTTTGCCTCTAGCATATTCCTCCTCTTCTTAAACAAATGTTAAAAAATTGTATTAATTTAATTAAAGCTAAAAATAAAACATACTTGGTCAAACACACTCTAATTCCGCTCACACCCAGTTGCGCTGCAAGTTAAACTCAAAATTTTTGCAACATGTTGCCATTCTTTATTTTCATCACCTATAATCATCCCACCAAAGGGCTATAAAACACGAGATAAAAAGTCAAATTCAATCTTAGATAATAAATGAGTAAATAGGAAATACTAAATACCTATTTGTTTTCTTTTCCTTGTTGATATGGCCATCTTATCTCCAAACAATCCTTTTCCAGTTTTGAAATAATGTAATTGTTCATCAATTTTAATCCTCTCATCCATGTCTATAGCCAACTTATCAAGGCATTGATACAATCCCTTTTAATTTCAATATCTGGATTAAATGATTCGTCATAGTGGAAAGAAGGATTCAAATAATAAGCAATTGCATGCAATGGATGGTGAAGTTGTTGATTCCAATGAGCATCTATCAAGTCCCAGTATGGCTTGTATTTCTTTTCACCATTGTTCAATCTTCTCCTTGGCTCTATCCATGCCCTCATATATATATATATATATATTCCATTGCCGGTTTTTTATCTCCATCAACTAATTGAAGCAATTTTACGAGAGACATTCTAACCTTGGTACAAAATTCAACATGATTCCAAAACTTACTATAAAAAATCAAATCATTCACTTTTTTCCCCCTTCAGTCTTGTAGAATATTGTAGCCATTGTATATACACTAATAATACAGATTTCTCTTTTTCAATCTTCATTTCTTGCTCCTATTTTCTATTTTGATAATTTCCTAGGCTGTATAAAGAAATGTTGTCAAACTCGAATCGTATCGTGAATTGGTCAAGGGTGTGAATTGTAAATCATAAAATTCATAACGTTTTCTCTAAAATTATTATTTATACTATAACTACATATAACATGACATAGAATAATAAGATACTAGATACTTTTTCAAGGTAAGTAAATATGTAAACGCATGAGTATATGACAAAATGTACCAATACAAAATTAAATCAAAATGCATTAGAAGTCAAGTTTTACATTCCTAAAACCAAATCATCATAATTCATAAATTTTTGTTGTCCAAATTCCAAAATCTCAAAAAAAAATCTAATAAAAAATAATATGTGATTGAAATATAAATATTAAGTAATAATAAATTTAAAAAATCAACAAATAAATCAAAGGTATTTAAATAATTTTTATTAGCAATGATATTTTTTTTAAAAAATAGAGATTTTTATTTTTTTTAAATAGATACAAAAGTTCGAAAATAAAAGAGATGTTTTCAACTAAAAAATTTAATAAAAAAAATTAAAAATATAAAAACAAAGTCCCATTGAAAAAAAGACAAAGTCGAAATCTAAACTGGCCTGCAAATGTCTCGTGCAAACAGTAAAGGAAATTAAAAGGGTAAAGTTTAGTCTGGTGCAAATAGTAAAGGGGTAAAATCGGCAGAAATTAGAAGAGTAAAGTTTACCAAAAAGGGCTCCTTCAAAAGTAAAAAGAGTAAAGTGGAAAAAGAGTAAAGTAGAAAACCCTATCGTGCGACACTATGGGACTGCTACTGCGGCGGAACTTAAGAAATGAAGAACGGAAAGGAAAAAGAAGAAGAAGAAAGAAGAGGAAGAAAACTTGGTACATCGTATTTTCATTTGCATCTTACGGTTCTGCGATTATACTATTTTTTTTATGACGGAGGGGGGAACCTCGAGCATAGCCCTACTAAACCCCCCCTTCGGGTGACTTCCCACGCTCCCACAGGATAGCCACCGGGTTACGCCACGGGGACTCGAACTGCGATTATACTATTTTGAGTCGCTACGATTTGCGATTAAACCCAAGACTTGTATGATTTTTGGTAAATACCGATTCATCATGCAATTTTGACAACATTATTATAGAGTAGTTACTAACAAGAGGTTTTGGTGGCTCATTGTTATGAAATTTTGGGAGGTTAAGTAGTTTGGAAATTGGAAGTTAAGAGAAATTTGGATGGAGGAAGAAAATAGAGTACTAGGAGTTACTAAGTACCCTCTGTGAGGAGGGAGATACAAGGATTTGGTTAGATAATGAGACTGGTTTATTTTTAGTTTTGTGTTAGGGGTAGTAGTAGGAGCTTTGGTTTTGGGTCATAATGTTGTTTGTGTAAAAATGTGAGGCTCAAGGGTGCATGCTTTTTGTTGGTGTGCAATTCAGGGGAAGATACCAACTAAATGTGGTTTAAGAATAGGGGTCTTTGTGAGGATACTGATTTATCTTGTCTGTGCTATGAGAGAGTGGATGAAAGTGTGGACCATTTGTTTGGAAGATGTGAGTTTGTGATGGATATTTGGTATAAATGTTTAAACTTGATGTGGTGTAGATGGGTTCTAGGAGTATCTTTGGAGGGTTCATTGCTGAAATGTACAGGTGTCCTCTAAAGGGAATGGAAAGGTTTCTTGGCTTCTTATTCCATTTGCAGTTACTTGGTTTGTGAGGGGAGAGGCAGAATATGATTTCAAAGGCAAAAGTATGGATATTGAGAAGGTTTGGAAGCAAATACAATCAGTATGCCAGTCGGTAAGATTGATGAAGTAGCAATTAATGCTAAAACAGCCAATTGGAAAGCAATAATCATGCCTGTAGTCCTCCAAAGCTACTTACAAATGTACTACACCATTTGATCCCTATCTCAAGTAAAAAAATGGGCATGTTGGATCATGCATTATCTATATAGACAGTTAGATATGTCGAAATATAGATTCGCACCAAGTTGGGCCAGCCTATTTCTAGGTTGGGGGGTGGTGCCCTCTTGTCGAATGATGGTTAAAATTCAATCATGGTGGAGCTTTAAAAGGCAAACCAGGGCTAGCAGGGTTTAGAGGGGTCTTGCAAGATCGTGGGACCTTTCTGTATTTGAGATTCAAATGAGGTGGAATCCTTGGCTATTCAAGAATTTGTGGAAGGAGGTGGATACAAGGACATTGATAGTGGAAGGGATTGAAACAGTGCTATAGGATAGGCCAATGTTAAATGTTTTGCATCGTGGAAGTTAATCCTGATAATTAGGGATGCTGAGAGACTCATTGGGAGTTTGAGGATTGCCTTCAAACACATGAGACTGATCAGCTAATTGAGTGGACCTTTTGGCAAAAATCCTGGGTTGTGAGGCTTGAATTTATTGTTAGGTCCTTTTCTTGATGTAGCTTTTTATTTTCGGTATTTCTTAGTAGTGCTTTTCGCAGTATGGTTCTCTTTTACTGTGCTTATGTACTTGTTGCTTTTGTGGTAATAAAATTCATTGTTATTGCTTAAAATAATTAACAAGAATGGTTTCAAGGTTTGGGTCGCTTCTTTGTGGATGATGTTGCGGTGATCTTATTAGTGTTTAGCAACAATTCTTTCAAAGTGAGATGTGGATACCTCCTTGTGGTATGTCTGAAGTTTAATATAGGTGGGCGCTTGGTCGTTATTCTTGTGCAAGGGAGAGAGGGGTTCACTCTTAGAATTGGTGGAAGGTATTTGGAATTTATAGTAGTGAGCAGTGTTGTTAAATATCCTCCGAGTTGCGAGTCGACTCGACTCGGATGGTCAATCGAGTCAACTCGACAAATGCCATCAATCGTCCGAGTTTTTCTAAAATCGCAGATCGTACGATTCCAAAGTCTTCATTCGCACCATCGTGCGATGTTGAAGAAAAGGGAAAATGAGCAAAAGAGTGAAAAAAAAAAGAGGGGAAAATCAGCAGAATAAGAATAGATGTGCATGGAAAATCGAAAGTCATCTTTTGATTGCATGGGAAGATCGAAAGTCTAAAGAGGATTGATAAATACCTGGCCCTCTTACTTGTGTTTCTTTCAAGCAAACAATGAAAAACCCTTCACACCCTTCTTCATCCATCGCTTCTCCTTCAAGCTGTGTCTGCGGAAGTCCTTCAAGCCGTGGTGTCTGCGGAAGTGGTTCAAGCCTTCAACAGTTCGAGAGCTCGAATTCGAGGTATGCTTCCTTTTTTCTTCTTTTCCTCTTCTCCTCTCCTTTTCGTTGTCCCTTTCCTCCTCTTTCCTCTTCTTCGATTTTGTCATTTCCATTTCTTCTCTTCTTCAGTTATCCTCATCTTTCCTCTTCTCCAGTTTGGTTTTCTTCTTCTCTGGTTTCTCTCCCCTCCTCTGTCTTCGTTTGGTTTCGCCTCTGGTTTCTCTCCTCTCCTCTGTCTTCGCTTTCCCCTTCTCTGTATTGTGTTTCTCATTAGCTGCTTATTTTTTTTTTTTGCAAATTTAGATACTATAGTTTATAGATATTTATTTTATTGGATGTTAGGTGCCCATGTCCTCGTATGAGGACATGGAAGTGCTTCCTAGTTTTTTTTTTTTTTTTTAATCGGTGAGGACTGTAAAAATGTTGACTATAAAAATATTTAATTGAACAATATTTATATTTTATTTAAAATTTTAAATAAATATAACTGATAGTACTTAAGTATTAATTGATTATATTGACTATAAAAATATATTTTATTAAACTAAATCAGTTATTTTAAATCATTAAATGAATGACTAAATCATTAAATGAAGTGTCTGTTTGAATTTTTTTTTAAGACTTACACCTCATATTATTTCATATTATTTTTTTACTATATTAAGTTCTTTTACTATATTGACTATAAAAATAAGTTTTAATTGAAAAATATTTATATTTTATTTAAAATTTTAAATAAATAGAACTGATAGTGCTTGAGTATTAATTGATTATAAAAATATTTTATTGAATATAGTATTTTATACTATATTATAAAAATATATTTTATTAAACTAAATCAGTATAAATATGTTATATTAAACTAAATAATAATTATAGCAAAAAAAGTCAAAAATGTTAAAACTCTTACGATTCTACGATTTACTATTAAAGTCACACCCGTAGATCGATTCACGATCCGAGTCGAGTTCGACAACATTGCTAGTGAGCTTCTTCTTGCACTTTCCAAGCCTGTTGTGGTGGATGGCTCAAGTGAATGGAGGTTTTATGCATTAGAGAGTATGGGTGATTCTTTTTTCCCAGTTATATCGTTCTAGGAGGAGATTTCTTGAATGCCCAGTTATGGTCTGAAAGAAAATTTCATCATCTTAAGAAATTTCTCTACATGAGATAGAGCCTTTCACCTTGGGGTTGCATCTCTTTACATGTCCTTTTGGGAGTCTCAGAGAGAAATTTTCTTGCCAATTGAGGATCCAAAGGCAACATTTACTCAACAGTCATTCAATGTCATTTCTTTGATGTAGCAGTTTTGTTTTAATAACTAGATGGATTGATCTCTTTCGTATTGAAATGTTTATACAGAAAACCTCTTACTTGACACTCTCTTATTGAATAGTCAATTTGTGAGGCCCAACCTAGTGATGGGGCAACAAATTTAAGATTTATTAGGTCTAATAAAGCTCCACCTCTCTTGATGATTCCAAAATTTTTAGGCCTAATGAAACCTTTTCTTGATAATGCCCAAGAGAACCCATGTAAATGAGCATGTAAGCATGTGTTTTCTCCTTTTGTTTTCATGTGTTTGATGTGGACAACAACCAATGAAAAATGATTATCTGACGAGAAACATGTCAACAACCAATGAAAAGGCACGTGCTTGTATCTAGGAAGGTTTTCTTATTTATTTGAAATGGTGAGGAAGGCCTCTTAACTCCAACCCAGTATCAAGGGAGTTTAATTTTTCCTTTAATTTATCTATTTCCTCGATGGTTTCTGTGTTTTGTTTTCATTTTTCTTATTATTTTTGGATGTTGTTCTTGGATCCTTTTGGACCAATCTTGGTAATCTTTCATCATTATATGATTGTCTGACCTAGGTGGTTCTGAGTTTTATTTTCTGTTTTTTTTCATCGTTATTGCACACTGTTTTTGGATCTTTTGGAATCATCCTTGTTAATCCTTCAGCATTATACAGTTTTTTAGTGATTACATCTTCAAAAATTTGTTATTCCACTGAAAATCCCTCAGCAATGCTGAAATATACTATTTATTAATGAAATAGTTCCACTGCTTGCACTGCTTGTCTCTGATTATTACGTGACCTTTCTATGATATGGCTTCTGTTTCCATTACCAACATTTACTTGAGAAAGTTGTATGTGGGGCATATACCTTTCATTTATTTTGTGGTCTCAGAAAATGTTGACTTCTTACCTTTTTAGGTATTCATTCAATGAGCAAACATGCACATATGATGAAGTTGCAGAGGCAGCTGCAGCAGATGCTAGCTGAAGGCAGTAAGGTGCCAATGAAATATCACATTAAAGTTTTTCTGCTCTTTAGGCACTTAATGTCAAATGAATGAAACCCTAGCTGTAATGTTGTACTCTCAACTTTTAAAAGAAAAATGTGATACTCTCAGTTCATTATTACTGGACAGCATCATACATCACTATAAAGATATTTTATAAAGGCTTTAGGAGACACTCCATAATCCCATCCACTCTGTAAAAAGCCTCATGATAGAGGTCCTTAATAGTTGTGGTTGGGTGGATTTACCTTAATAGTTTGATTTCCTCCTACTAATTTGATACAATGGCCTTAGTTTCCCTTTGGTGGAAATCTATTTCATAGGTACATTAATAGATAATTAGATATTTTGAATAAAATTGAAATATTCGAACTGGTTTACTTTGTAATCCAATAAACTGAAAAAGAATTTTGTTCTTGTGACCAACGAAGTTGAGTAGATCATGTGGCTACCTTCTGTTGAAAATCCATTTTCTGGCTTCTGGTATGGTGGGTCTGGTCACATTGCTTTTGACTTGGGGACTGGAATCAATAGCTGGACAAGCACAGGTCTAGTACATGTGCTGCTTTATGATGGTTAGAAGGGTAACAGAGAAATTCTGTTGTGAATTGGTTCATAATAAATTGGTGTAAATTTTCAATTACATATTGAATTTACATTATGAGAGTTCTTACTCATCCAATTTTTGTGATCCAGTTCACAGTGCATAATTTCTCAGGCTAGGAGGGCGGGTGCCACTAACATATGTCCAACTTGTTGAGGTGTGGATCTTAGATTTTCCTAGCTACATCATCTTTGATTACCTATTAAGAGAGAGTCCCATAGGAAGAATGAAATATTAGGATTTGAATCTAGGAGGCTTTTAGGTATCCAATGCAATCTAAGATATGATTCTCACTCCTTTGGGTTGGAGTGATGGCCAGAAACCTGCCTCAGGAATTGAGAGTCCTGAGCTCAGATTCTCACTCCAACCTAAAGGGCCACTCCTCATAGAGTTTACCTGGTATTTGTGTATAGGGAGGTTTGCATATGTTCTGAGGATTACTGAAGTTCTTTAAGAGGCCTGGACACCTTGGTTATAAAAAGAAAAAGAAAAAAAGATATGATTCACAATCACACTATACCATAGTCCTATTAAAAAAAAACTATGCCAGAGTATGAAAGTATTGAATCGAACTTCAATTTGGATATAGGATTATCTGATGGGAGATCTGATCCAAAAGATGCTCATGACCATGTTATCAAAGATGATGGTCTTGCAACAAGAATATGGGCGCTTCTAAGGGAAGCAACGCTCTCCAGAACTTCATTTCATGCCTGACTGTTCTCCTTTTTTTTTTATATGATTGCCCCTCATACAACTAATCCTGCTAACATTCTTAGGAAGTACAAGCTTATGAAGCATTAGTATTTATTTTGACATCGCCTGTCTTTAAAGATGGCAATAATTTTCTTCTAACTAATTCATGGATTGAGACATTCATCTTATTGAATAAAACAAAGATCTTGAAAGTTTAAATTGAAAATTGGATAAAATTCCAAGCTGGAAGTGCTCAGTGATAACCATGAACGTAGACTTGGCAAAGGGCAATGGGTTGGATTTTGGGTTGGATTGGGTTGGATTTGAGTTTAGGTCGTCGACCCCAGCCCATTACTCTCCCACCCCAAAACCTATGCCTCTAATAATAATCAGTATGAGTCCTATCCAAACCGATCTACCTATTTAATTAAATGGGATTGACTCATTTAGTTGATTCAAACTCATTTACCTATTCATTTGGCTTATTCTAAAATAAAAATATCTTCAAATCCAAAAGAATTATAAAAATATGTTGAACGATAGATTCCATCAGGGGTTAAAAAAATGTTATTCGGCCGATAATTTTCTCTCTTTTTTTCTTTTTCCTTTTTTTTTTAAAAAAAGTTGATATTGGTTGATATTTTGATATCGGCCGATATGATACGGCTGATATATCGGCCGATATTGTGAATATTGGTCGATATTCACTTGGTCTAAAATCAGTTTCATATCGGCCGATACGATATGTATCGGCCTATATTTGTACCACTGGGTTCCATACTCCCGTATTTTTTAGTTTACTTGTACATTATTTGCAAAAGTTACATCTTTATTGCATAAAATAATGTACAAGTAAACATAAAAATATAAATCTCTAATATGTATAAACTCTCACAAAGGAAAAGAGATATGGATATTAGTTTTGCTAACAAGTTGAGTTGATATATAGTTTCAATTTACAATCTCGACAATGAGGTTATTTTAATATTGAACAGATGGCGCACTTATTTTATGGGTGTCCTACTAGTGTGAGTCATGTGTATCACAAGTCATTGATGTCTGTTACCTTTATCTAGATAAGTAGTCACTAACTAATTTAAATTATCCAATAATAATATCAAGTCCTCTAGGCTGGGATGAATGTTCTTAGACTTAAGGTTTTCGTAATGATTAAAAGCACAATCTTGTTTGTTTGGAGCCATTTCTTATAAGTTTCCCATGGGGCTTAGTTGGCACCAATAGAAGGTCAAGGGTATCAATGACAAAGTTATTAATAAACTAAGAAGGCATCGAGATCACTTTTCCATTTGGCATAGTTGGACCTTGTGGTCCCAACCTCAAATCTATCTTTGAAAGACGGCTGCTCATATCCATGATGCAACTTTTTTTAATCAAGGTATTCAGACGTTTCATCCGATTAATTTTTGGAGCATATGTAACTTTTCAGTAATCTAAACACACCGGATAATTTCAATGGGGAGTGGCCTTTTGGGATGAGCGTGAATTGAAGATAAGACCTCTGCTTTTTGAGGTGGGTTCTTGGCCATCTGGCCAATCTCCTCCAGGTTAGGGTTGGCCTCTCCAGGTTGATTTATGTTGCATTTAAATGAGATTAAATATAAGACCTCCACTTCCTGAGGTGAGTTCTTGGTTGTCAGGCTAATCCCCTTCAGATTAGGGTTGGCCCCTTCAAGTTAGCCCAACCCCCCAAGTTGATCCATGTTGCATTTAAATGAGATTCCAATATCAAACACCCCAATAAAATTGAAACACTGATTCAATAGCTAGAACGACGTGATATTGTAATCTTCCTTTGGGAGAATCACAAACCATTATGTTAAACTTGTCTTGGGCTAACCACCAATATGATCTATTTCTCTCCTTTGGGATTGTAATAACTATGATGTCTTGTACAAATTCACAATTTTTTACTCTCATAATTGAGATACAACGATACTCGCAAATAAAGATGTTTGATAAAATTATCTATAATACCAAGAGCCACCTTTCATGGCTTTAGCCTTTGGGCTATGGACCATTTCTAGCACTAATGGTTTATAGATAAACAACTCATAATACACTTTAATCTCCGATCTTCTTTGGGAGATCTTTGATTGATAAATGCATTATGTTTGTGATATACTTTAAGTCAAACATCACAAGATCACCATGAACTTACCAAGGTTCTTTTGATTGTAAAATATTATCACAATATAGATGAAAAAATGCTACTAACAAGAATGAACATCATATAAAGCTACCAATGTTCTTATTGGATTATCTCGATTTCAAAGATAAAATTCATATGGATATATTCCAAATGATGATAAAAGAAAATACAGTAAAACCTTTATAACATATTACTTTATAAAGTTATAATATGTCAAATAATATCGACAGTCGATTCCGACTTTGGATTTATACAAAATGTAATAAATCTCTATAACTCAATACTCAATACATTCAGAATAAAAATGTATTGTTCCAACTATTTTGTAAAGTAATATTCTATATATTTAGAATATAAAATTACTGCAAAAGTGACTAAATACCTCATAAACTGCAAGAGTCTGGTGATGTTTTTTTTTGTTACCGTCGATGTGCTGCTGCTCTGCGAACCCTCTTCTCTGTTGTGTCACTCGAGAAACACCCTGAAAAACATCCCCTAAGATTATTTGTTTCCAGATTTGGCCAAAGTTGTAGGGTTTTTCGCTCGTCGTGAGGGTTGTAAAAGGAGAGGATCCAATGGCGGCGATGGGCGACAATCTGGATTTCAGACAACTATGGCCGATAGGGCAGAAAGAGAAGGAAGATAAAATGATTTCAGCCAAAATGACTTTTTATGATGGGTGAGAGTTAATTAGTTTTTTTTTTTTGGGAAAAAAATACTGAACATCAATTTGCTGGACCCTCTTATTAAATAACTTCTCTAATGTATATGTGTATTATAGTCCCAACCATATTACATTATAAAGATTTTACTGTAAATAAAAAACATAGTTTCATTATTTAAAAGAGCCATGGGCCTCATCGATCAATGATTCATGACTGTGAATACAAGAACAAGCCATGCTCAAGCTTTTGATAATCCAATAATATAAAATGGGTTGTAATCAAGAACCAGATACTTAAATATCAGGTGATTGCTGCATTCTCTGTTTCTCTTGTTGCCTATGCCCTTTGTTGTTGATCTATTTTTTTCTTTTTTGGTTCTTTTGTGGGTGTGTTTTATTTTTCCCCTCCTTTGTTTGGATTTGCACTCTTTTGCACTATTCTCCTTTGCCTCTTTCAATTTTGAACCAATTAACAACAATCGACCCTGACCATAATGGGTTATAAACCTTTTGTAGAAATATGGTCAACCTTCCTAGAGGTCCTGTCTTTAGGTCTTTGTCCCACATCCAAGTGAGTAGGTGTGGTTCACAAAACATCATTAATATAATGAAAATGTCTATATTTAGACGTGAAGTTCACCAAGAATCATCTCAATCCATGAAAAAAGGTCATATTGTAAATGCCACAAAAGTTTATATGTTGAAAAAACAATTTGAATATTGAAATTTGGAGAGTTTAAAAATATAGTTTCATTGATTCAACTAAAATAAATTTTTTGTGGGCTTTATATCCATGTATAGTGGTTTTCAATGGACCTATCACATTTAACCAAGTACGCTCAACATGATGTAAAAATTTAAGATTCAAAAAAATTTAAAGTCACCAAAATTTGCAAAAACTAAAAATATTATTTTATTAACCTGTTAAAGGTATTTTTTTTAGCCTCAGATTCATATATATACACGTCTCCAATGGATACCATCATTGATACTACACCAGTTACAAACGTATACCATCAAATATAGGATTGATAGTGCCACGACTAAAGTAGGCTGTCTACCATTGTGAATTTGAGATGGACTGGAAATAGAGATCTTGTCTCGACTTGCGGGGGTCTAATTTTAGTGTGCCTTATAGGTAGTTGGTTCATCCGTAGGGGTTTTAATAGGATTATGTTCGAGTTTTTCACACATTAATCCAAAAAAAATAATACAATTCAAGTTAAAGTCGTGAAGTAGGATGGTAAGGTAGATCTGAGATGTGAGATTAATTAAAAATTTGAATTAGACTCAAAATTTTAATGATTTGAATTATTTGAATAAATTTTTAAATTCGATAAAACTCATTTACTTATTCCTTTTTTTTAATTTTTAAATTATGACATGAACGGTTTTAATAAATAAAAAATAATTTATCTGGCCACTTCTTTGTGTATTTGACAGCACAACCGAGAGACATATGCCATAGATAGCTACAGCGAATTACCTTTTGTGTTTTTTACCCTAATTGTTGTGAATTTGGTTGATTTCCATGAAAATCACGATAGCCAAACACCCCCACAATGTATTGATCTTCTCTCTGTTTGGTAGAAAAACACCCATCTTTTAAAATGAAATAAATTGGCAGTTGTTGCTTTTGTTGCATTGATTTTCCTTATTGTTAGGCACCTTACATTAATGCATTTATTTCATGAGCCCATACGAGTAGTTGGCTAGTGTTGACAACTTTAGAAATCCAGATTGAGTAATTTTATCATTTTAACAAGAATAATAAAATTGTTAGTGTCCCGATTTGTCAAGCCATCTATTTATCAATTCTGTGACTTGTGAAGCATTATTTTGAATATTGAAGACATGAATCAAGATTGAAGTGAAGGTTAAATCAAGTCTAAGATTGGAAGATCATTTGAAGATTCAACTCATCATCTGTGTATGGCAATTACTAAGATATATTATTCATAGATGACTCTACGGTGGACCACACACCTCTAGGATGACCTTGCCTAGGTTTATAGATCATATCTGATCAATCTAATTAAGCTTATGTGGACTTTGACATCCAACAGAACAAGTGGACTCAAACTTGTAAAATCTGATTTACTGAAAAGGAGAACACATCGTACTGACGATCCATCGTCAGGTACAGGACAGATCCACGTGGTCCACGATCTATCGTCCCAAATTGACATAAGTTTTGGTTGAAAAAACACTGTCAAATTAGGTCACTCTCAGGCCAATACTATCGTCAGCGCCTACCGACAAGGCAGACCCATCGTGGTCCACGACATGTCGACTAGTATTTTCAGAGTTCTAATGGTAAACACTCTGCAAAATACTGTTGGGCTCAGGGTAATACTATCGTCAGTTCACGACCCATCGGCATTGGATTTCACGACCTATTGTGAGTAACCATTTTTTTACCGTCGAAGTGCATTAATGTGCAACGGTCTGGGTGGTGGCAAGTCATTTTCAAACCTCAAGACCCGATCTTGACCCACGATCGATCATGAACTTACTGATCCAGAAAAATCTAGTTTTGCTTATATATACTCCATTCTTTGGACAATTTAAGGATCCTTGGAACACATCTTAAAGAGCCTTAGCTACCTAAATTTATTGGCAAATTCAAAGGCAAATAATAGGATCATCTCTCTAAGTTCCTCACTTTTGTGAATCATTCTAGAATCTCAAACCCTTGATTAAGATTAAGAGAGAAAAGGCAACCAAGTCTAAGATTCAACTTGCATATCCAAAATCCTAGAAACCTCTCCTAAGGATTGTGATTGCTCATACTAAGGTGCATCTTCATCATCAACGAGATCTCATTGGGAGAACTCTTCAAAGAAGCATATCTACATCTTGTGAGCTACAAAAAGGCAAGTGCTTTTAAGTTTTATTTTTTTAAATTATTTTGTATAGTGCATTAAAGTAAGGTGGTTGAACCACTCCAAAAAATAGAGGGATAAATATTAGACCGGGGTAGGTCGAACCTTTCAAAAATTAGGATTCGAATTGGGTGAAAGTCCCACTCTATTTGTGTAGGTGTAATTCCTACTCTATTAGTGAGGGCGTAATTCCCCACATAGTGAATTTAGGATACCCAAGATTGGATGAGTCCATCAGTTGATGTAGGAGGGATTTACTCCGAACTACTATACATAAGGTGTTTTGGTCGTTGCATGTGTCATTGATTTTTTAATCATGTATACTCTTCACTCACACACTTTATTAATCTTGTTTATCCCGCTGCTCATTATTGTGATTAATCAAGAAATTTTTAAAGGCCATTAAAATTAGAGACTGCTCTATTCACTCTCCATCTATGGTCAATCGTATTCTAGCACCGGGAACTATAAAGAATGAGTGACTTTTCTTTGATTTTCCAACATTTTAGCTTTTATTAGAGGCAAGTGACATTTTTCTAGCAAAATCTTCTAACGAAACTTCTCCTAGTCCTACATCACAGGGTGTTAGGCGTGTTGGATAGATGACTATATAAATATGAAGTATATAAAGTTTTCTTATTTATTAATGATCTGAGTACACAATCTTAACATTTTAAGTTTTAATGAATATAAGTTATTAAATTTAAAAATTTTAAATTAAAAAGTACGATGATAAAAAATGAGGGTGAAACGTCATCCACCTTGTATTGGTATTCCTCTATAAAGAACACCCAATAGTGACGAGTTCAAGATCTATTTAAAGGATAATCTTTGTATCAAGTCTTGAAAAAAAATTATAAAAGTTTTCATTATTTAAAATGATTTTTGAAATATTTTTGTTTATTCTGAAAAATGATTCATTGTTTTTATAAGTTCGTTTAAAACACTTTATCACAATTTAACATTTATCTAAATATAAGAAACTAAAAGGATCCTTAGATTAGCAAAAAAACATTGAAATTCAACCTCTTATAAAAAAAAAAATTAACTATCTAATCTAGGGTAAGGAAGTTCATAATCATCATCAAAGTCCTAATTCCATCTATTTAGGGCCAACTTTCAAGTTCTATTTCTCCATTTAACACTATCCAAAACCATACATTCTATCACACCGCTATCTATCATGTCTTTTTTATCCATTCCGTTGATACTTTCTCACGTCTACCTATCCTCTTTGTACCCTATCAACTCTTCAAAATATGTGGATCTTTAGTCTTTTACTTATAAGTCTACGCCAGCCATAGATACATCCGATTTTTATTTCTCTACAAATCCGATTTTCATTTTTTGGTGATAAATTACCATTTTGCCCTTTCGTTCGTCCGAAAGAATAGAGAGTTTATTTTGCGTTCGTTCGGACGTTCTCCGAACGAATGGGCTTGTGGAGAGGGATTTTCAAGAGAAGACCATTTCTCGACCGATTTTTACATATAAGGTATCAAAAATTATCTACTTTGACTTTTATGAACCATGGGACTCATTTTAAGTAAAAAGGGTATAGTTTTGGGCTTAAAAAACTGTATCCAAAGAATTAAGAAAAAATGATCTTCCCTCTTAATTTTTTGGGTATGATTTTTTAAGCCCAAAACTATACCCTTTTCACTTAAAATCAGTCTCGGAGTTCATAAAATTCAGAGTAGATGAATTTCGATACATTGTTTAGTAGAAATAGGTTGAGAAACCGACTCAGTTTGAAAACCCGACCAAAACGCGCAAAGGTTACAGTTAGCAGAGAGGCCATTTCTTGACTGATTTTTACAAATAAGGAATCAAAATTCATCTACTCTAAATTTTATGAACTCTGGTACTAATTTTAAGTGAAAATGGTATACTTTTGGACTTCAAAAATTATACCCAAAGAATTAAGGAAAAATGGTCTTCCCTCTTAATTCTTTAGGGTACGATTTTTGAAGCCCAAAACTATACCATTTTCACTTAAAATCAGTACCGGAGTTCATAAAATTCAGAGTAGATGAATTTTGATACATTGTTTATAAAAATTGGTCGAGAAATGACCTCTTTTTGAAAATCCCTCTCTACAAGTCCATTCGTTCGAACATTCTAATCGTCTGAACGAACGCAACATGAAATGTCTGTTCATTCCCACCCAAAAGTGAAAATTGAAGTGTAGAGAAAGAAAAGTCGGGTGTCTATATGACCGGCCATAAATCTAAACCATCTTAAACGAGTTTATTTCAATTGATCATTTATTAAAGTATTTTTAAACAATCTCTAATATATTGTTTCTAATTTTATCCTTCAAAGGTAATCCCACTCATCTATTATAACACACCTCCATCAACTTGTTCACTTGTCATTTCTTCTGCACGTAACACCATGTTTTCATAGATAACAGTGACTTCAATAATTATTTTATAAAATCCTCTTTTTAAGTCATGCGGGACTATCTTCTCACAAAAAGCTCCAGTAGCATGTTTACATTTTGCCTACTTTACTTGCAATATGTCTATCATATCAAGTCTAATAATTTAAGAAATTCTACCATAGATGCTAAACTATGTACATGCTCTTCCCCTTCTCTCTAAATTTCTTTAAAGTCAATAAATTAATGATTAAAATTAAAAAGATCAAATGTATAAAAATAGAATGTCCCATTACATTTTTACATTTTAGCAAATATAGACATCTACTAGCATTTTCTACAGTATAATAGGGTTTACGACCATACCCAAATTCAACTGAGTAAATGACAGAATTAAATCAAATAAATCATGTGTTGAATTAGAAGCTCTTTTTTTTTTATAAAAGGGTTATAAAAAATTGGGGCTTTCGTTGAGAATAAAAAAATAAAATTGTTTTAAAATTAAAGAGCCTGTTATCATTGTAACTCATGAGCACATGCAATGGGAATTCTATTTAAAGGGAATGCACAGCAAAGTCATCTTAGATTGCTAAGCAACTGAAAGCCTTTTATTCAACATCATCATTGAAATTTCATGTTTTAGGGAAGAAAATCATCTGAACAGCAGCAAACACAAAGTTCAAAAGTTATTCAAGTGCAGTGGAGGACAGAACCATCTTTGAGATGAAGGCTGCAATTTTTAGGAGGAGCAAAGCAGCAGTTGCATACAGAAGAAAGCTTCTCTCCCTTTCCAGACTCACATGTCATATAATCCACCTGAAAACAAATGTTTGGGCATATTTTTGCTTCGACGCTATTCTGGATCAACCCAAGTAGGACCAAACCTTTCCATCAAACAAATAAGGAAGAAGATGAAGCCAATTAGCATTTTTATAATTTAAATTTTATAATTATTTTTAAAAATTGCAATATCTTTCAATTGGCCTCAATTTGACTTTGATTTTGAGTAAATAAGCCAACTTTAAGCAGCCCATTGCTCGGATTATTTCATGCTAAACTGACTCGATATTCAATTACTTTACTTATATTATCACTCAAGACGTCGTCATCAGATACTAAAATCCCATCTATCTGAGATTGATTTTTAAATTTAATTTCTTTATTTAATTTTATCATAAATTATAGCCACCCACTCCACTATCTATGTTACATGCACACACATATTATAAACTAAGTATTTGATTATATACAATTAGAGTAATGATAAGAGGTTAGGAAAATAAAAATAAAATAAAATAGACTTTGAAAGCCATTCATAGAGTTGTATTCTAGGTTCAACTATCTAGTAAAATATCGTATATAATTCATCTTGTGATAAATGAATCTATAACTTGGTTTACAAGCCATTATAGAAAGTTTTCTATTTACATTTTTGAGAGGGTGATTGAATATTAAATATTTTTTTATAAAAGAAAGAGAAAAGAGGTGCACAAGAAGTGCTGTAAAAACCCTAGGATACAGAAAGAAAAGAGTTGAAATTTCAAATTCAAAAGAAAAATTATGTTTATTCTTCGTGATCATCAATATTATTATCACAATCATCATAACATATTTATCTTAATTAATTATTAAAAATAAATATTATTTAATAAAAAAAAGTTGGAAGAAATACCACAAAGAGCGAGAGATAGAACTGGAACTTTGGAGTTGGCCATCCTTTCACAGTCGATGGTTTTTTGATGTGGTGTATGCTCCATTTATGGGAGCGACTTGCAATGATGATAGCTTTGACAAGACCAATAATTTTCTATTATTTTGAGGAGGTGGAAGCTGGTAATTCATCTGGGACTTTTGTGTTTGATTGGACCAACATTTTAGATAGACAATGTTACCTATTGAAACTAATATGGATTTTCGTCACTACTTACTGGCTTTTGTATGCATTTAGTTTTATATTTCATCTTTATTTTCAAAATAAAAAGAAAAAAAATGTAATATTCATAAAGGAGTGACAGTTAATACTATAGGGAATGATCCTTTTGTATTGAGAGTTTCTTAAATCCAAGACCTTCTGCATCTCAGATAGGTTTTGACCGTCAAACCAACCCTCAAGAGTTAATTTACCGTACTCAATTTCAAATCAAACTAACTAAACTTGAACATGATTTTTCAAAAGCCACTAAAGTTTGTCATTAAGACATCAATTCATATTAACTCAAAGGGGTGGAGTGATGGTTAAGAACTCGTACGAACTCATTTCAGAAAGCGAGAGTCTTGAATTCGATTCCTACTTCACCTCAAAGGGTCACTTCCTTTAGAATACTTAGGCTGCGTTTGGATGGGGGGTAAGAGGGGGTAACCCCCCATTACCCCTTTTACCCTCGTTTGGTAATAAAGGGGTAAAGGTAAAAATTTAAATTTTTACCCCTCTGATCACCATTTTGAATACCCCCCATGGGGCTTGGGATATTCATTCCTGAATACGCCTCCTTATCCTCCCTTTTGCTCTTTCATGAGAATTTTTTTTTATATTTTATTTATTTTGGTGAGTACTTGACTTTTTTTTTTTAAAAGCACTATATTAGTTCCATTGAATAAATTTCATATCACCAAACAACAAAGTATATTTTTTTATGAAGAGATATATAGAATTTTTTATTCATTTATTGAAATTTAAAATAATAATAGTGTTTTTTTATTTTTTTTATTTTTTATTTTTTAAGGAAACCTTTCACCTATTTATCACGTGCCTTCCTTTATTTTTCAATTATATATTATATAATTGAAAACTTGATAGATTTCAAATAATAACAATTTATTTTTTATATTATATAGATTTTCAACATGATGCATTTGGATGACGGGTAATTTTTTACAGGGGTTACCCCAGGTTACCCTTGAGTAGGGGTAATTGTAAGTACGGACAACCTGACATATTAACAATTTTAGAATAATTAATAATTTTATTTAATCCATATAATATAAAAATAAAAATAAAATTTTCTGAAACGTATTTGTCAAAATGTTCTATTTTTAAGGGGTGATTCTGTCGAAATTTCGATAGGGTCTCAAAACTCTGAAAAAGTTTGAAGTTCATGATAATCTCTTCCAGAGTAATTAACAATTTATTCTGTTAAAAGATTATTTTAAAAATGTGTTAACATTTTCAACGTGATGCATTTGGGTGAAGGGTAAATTTTTATAGGGATTACTCTTGAGTAAGGGTAATTGTAAGTAAGGGTAAACTGACATATTAACAATTTTATGAGAATTAATAATTTTATTAAATCTATATAATATAAAAATAAAATTCTGCAATATTTTCAACGTGATGCATTTGGGTGAAGGGTAAATTTTACAGGGGTTACCCTTAAGTAGGGATAATTGTAAGTAGGGGTAAACTGACATATTAACAATTTTATGAGAATTAATAGTTTTGTTAAATCTATATAATATAAAAATAAAATTCTTCAACATTTTCAACGTGATGCATTTGGGTGAGGGGTAAATTTTTAAAGGGGTTACCATTGAGTAGGGATAATTGTAAGTATGGATAAACTGACATATTAACAATTTTATGAAAATTAATAATTTTATTAAATCTAATATAATGGAAAAATAAAATTCTACAACATTTTCAACGTGATGATTTGGGTGAGGGGTAAATTTTTATAGGGGTTATCCTTGAGTAGGGGTAATTGTAATTAGGGGTAAACTGATATATTAACAATTTTATGAGAATTAATAATTTTATTAATCTATATAACATAAAAATAAAATTCTGCAACATTTTCAACGTGATGCATTTGGGTGAGGGATAAATTTTTACATGGGTTATCCTTGAGTAGAGGTAATTGTAAGTAGGGTAAACTGACATATTAACAATTTTATGAGAATTAATAATTTTATTAAATCTATATAATATAAAAAAAAATTCTACAACAGTTTCAACATGATGCAGTTGGATGAGGGGTAAATTTTTACAGGGGTTACCCATGAGTAAGGGTAATTGTAAGTAGGGGTAAACTGACATATTAACAATTTTATTAGAATTAATAATTTTTATTAAATCTATATAATATAAAAAATGAAAATAAAATTTTATTAAGCATTTTTGTTAAAATGTCCTATTTTTAAGGAGTTCAGCCCGTGACAATTTTTAATATTAATTTTATATTTGTTGTGATTTATTAAAATATTATAATAGTTTATTATATTATATATTTCATGTTACCAATGAACAAATTATATTTTTTTATAAAGAGATATGTTAACATTTTTTTATTCATTTATTGGGATTTAAAATAATAATATCTATTTTTTTATTTTTTTATTTTTTACTATTAGAATGCAAGTGTTCATTTTAAATTATAGTTATAAAAAAGAATTTATAAAAATTAGATAATATTAGATTTACTTAACGAATATTATTTAATAATTATATTTTATAAAATTTCTAATAAAATTGTTAATATATCAGGTTACCCTTGCTAATAGGTACCAAACAAGATTTTTTACTCTTAAGGTAAGTTCTTATTTTACTACTGCAATTACCAAACAAGATAAGAGTAACCCCTTTTCAAAGGTGACCCCTACTCAAGGGTGACCCCTACTCAGAGGTAAACCCTATAAAAATTATCCCCCATCCAAACAGAGCCTTAGTGTAGATGTGAATCGGAAGCACGCTTGCAACTTGGCATGAAAAAAAAGAAGATATGCATGTAGCTAGACAAGAGAAGAAGAAAGGAAGAAGATAGGAAAATGTTATGCCGTCAATATTTTCATTCAATATTCATCGTGTGTGTTCTTTCTCAACCCATTACATGGCTGAAAGCAGCAAAATCACAAAGTACCAAACAAGGATGAAGACCAAGGCAGTAGGTGCGAATGGTGAAGCTTGTGAGTGGACAATCTTCAATGCATGGATGATGAGAGCATTCTTTCTAGAGGACGAAAAAGCCAAAGACCACAAACGGGCTTAAGCACAGAAGTACCAAGCCGATTGCGAAGGGGTCGTCATATGGCACTGGAGTAATCACACGGTCCTGAGGATCAATCAGACGAGGCACCAATGAGAAGGTAAGAAATGGGCAGGATAATGGACGAATAACCATATATGAATTCTTGATATCCGTAAGGGGATCAGGTTTGGGTATAGGAGAGGGTATGGTAATTGGCGATGGTGACGGGGGAGGTGATGGAGGTGTTGGCAGTGGTGGTGGTGGATCAATACTCATTGGTTGCATCAATTGTGGCGCCGGCAACATAACTGGTGCTTTTGCCAAAACAAGTAATGTTTGTGAGGTCACGACTTCTGGAGAAGTAGGCATTAACGCTGAGTCTGACTGCGGGGAGGCGAGCACGAACTCCGATGGTGAATCTCGAGGAGTCGACAAGCATCTCGAAGCGGGCACAAATTCTGATGTCAAGGCTGATTGTAAGTCAGATAGCAATTCATATCGCAATTCAGATATAAATTATTTGAATTCAGATTAGCTGACATATTGATCACCATTATTGTTGGATGTTATTGGGTCAGTGTGAAGCAGGTAATCAGATTGAGGTGCCACAGAGTCCAAGACACGATGGTTGGAGCGGTTCGGGGGTTGAAAATAATTTGGTGATTGAGGCGAATGGGATAAAAATGAACTGAGTGGGAGAGATATGGCTCATTAAATAGGTGAGAGTGGTAGGTGATGGGATTAGATAGAAAGTATGAGGAGGACATGGTAAACGGTTTAATGGATATGTGAGGTGGGACCCACGAATAGGACATGGATTTAAGTTCGGTCAAAGTTGGAACACATAACTAGTCAAAAGTTGGCAAAGGAGTTGGGCCAATGGTGCCGGTCAAAAGGCAAGGACAAACTTGAAAAAAAGGGGAAAGGTAAAAAAGGTGGCCGAAACTAGATGGGATTAGGTGAGGCACGTGGGACATAAGAGATGGGAAATATGTGTCTTTAAGTTAGGATCGGTAACACATGGGGTGCGAAAGAATTAGGGTAAATGGCATGCAAATGGAGTGATTTGGGTTCGAATAGTAAGGGAAAAGAAGAGTGTCGGCGGCGGAAAAGGAGAAGGTAAGGAGCAACGAAAAATGAAGAAGCAGAGGAAGAAGAAGGGGGAAGGCATGCGAGTAGGTTATTTGGGATAGAAGAACAGCGAAAATAAGGTTATGGCTAGGGTGGCGAAAGCGAAAGAAGGGGAAAAGGAGAGGATGGAATCGCAGTAGGGGATTACTACCGAAGTCGCAACGAAGAAGTTGAGAGAGAAGGGAACGAAAGTATGTAGAAGAAGATGGGGGTACTTGTCTTAGAGGGACTAGTCTTGAATAAGGCGGAATCTGTAACAGACGCGTAGCGATGGAAGCAGCGGCAGAAGCAACTTGTATGCACTTGGGATTAAGCCTAAGCAACAGCAAGCAGAGTATAGTATCTCCGCTGGGATGAAGCCCAGAATCAGCGACGGTGTGGAGTTATGGTTGGATCTTGCCAACGGTAGAGGTAACTTCTGGGTTTCTTGGCACTTTTTTTTTTTGTTGTTGTTTTTGTGTGGAGGGAGGGGAAACTACGATCATCCCTAATAATGCAGGGGGCTATCTCTGAATAGGATAGGAACGTCTCTGTATAACAGAGATACAGAGAACCTTGGCTCTAAACCAATTGATGAGAAGCATGCCTTTAACTTGGCAGGAAGAAGAAGAAGATATGCCAGTAGCTAGACAGGAGAAGAAGAAAGGAAGAAAATAGGAAAAGGTTATGCCTTCAATATTTTCATCAATATTCATCATGTGTGTTCTTTCTCAACCCATTACATGGCTTTATATAAAAAAAAAAAAAATGAAAGAATGAAATCTAGGCCTAAATGTACGTGGGATTAGAATCCCACAAATAGTAGGAAACTTCTTGATTTATTCTAAAATGAAAATAATAATTTCTAATCTTATTTTAGACTCTTAAACCAATAAGGAAAGCCACCGATGTAACTTCCTAAAACAAGGACTTTACTAAATTCAAAAATAATAAAAACTAAAAATAAGATTAAACTCTGCGTGTCCTACATCAATATGGTAGAGAGTCTTAAATGTATTCTGAGGATTAGTCAAATGCTCTAAAAGACTTGAATAGCTTGGTTATTAAAAAAAACATCAATTCATATTCTAAGAGTATCAAAATAGAAGTCATTTTTTGTGTGGTTGATGTTCATATTCATATTGATAAGAATACTTCTATTCTTATGATTTAAATTACGTTAAATATTTTATATTCAATTGTTTTAATTTAAAAGTTGATTTTTGGGTTGTGGCATTGTTCACTGTGTGCTCGTGTACACATGTTTATGATTTAAATTACGTTAAATATTTTATATTCAATTGTTTTAATTTAAAAGTTGATTTTCGGGTTGTGGCATTGTTCACTGTGTGCTCTTGTACACATGTTTCTTGGACTTATTTATCTGGTCGTAAAAGTCGGACTGACGAGTTAGGCATAAAGTCTAATGAGGACACACGTCTTTCATAGTGGAGAAATGGAACTAAGTTCAATTTTATAATTTTCTTTTAAAGTTGCTGTGGTCTAAAATTTTAAGGAACTCTTATTTCATGGTCCCCTATGGTAGACAATTGAGAATTTAATTAAAAAAGAAGAAGATTACGGCCGTTTTAGTTGACAATTGATGGATTACATGAGACCCTAAACGTTGAAGTAACAGAATTATATTGCTTTAATAAAGTAGTCGAACTTTTATTTTAAATATTGTGAGTAAAATTTAAGTTCAAACTATGTTTTTAGTCATTAAATTTAAATTCATCAAAATTAATTATGAAATGTGTATTAATTTCAATGCATTTAGATTGAATAACTGACAAAAGTTTTTATATCATTTTTTAATTTATAATATTTTGCCATTATCTATTTAATTTATAACATTTTTTAATCCATTACATGTTAGTTGTAAAAAATAATAATAACTTCTATTGGCATACGAAGGTATGATGAGAAATGAGATTCTGTCAGTTTTTATTGTATTTTAGTTTTATCTTTCCAATATTGCCATTTTATTTTTTATTTCCATATTCCCTATTTTACTGTAATTTAATCGACTTTCGCTCTCACCCTAACTAGTGTGGATACGTATAAATTAAATGGAAGTAAAATTAAATGGGGGACCATTTAAATTAAATGGAAGTAAAATTAAGTTATATATTATAGTATATACACACAAAATAGTAAAGTATAAAAGATACCAAAACAGCGCTTCATTTAAATTCATATGTATATTTAAATTATAATTTATATCTATATATCTATAACTTAATATTAGATTATTTATAAATTAAAATTAAACCAGAGTATCTCATGTAAAGTGTAAATATTGACTACCTTTTGACTACTAAAAAGAAGTGTCTAAGAATACGAGAGATTTGAAAATAATTTAAACTCACAAAAATTTTAAGTTAAAAAACATGGTTATTCAAATTGGATCACATGATTTTAGAGATTATCTTCATAAAATATTTTCTAATGAATTATCAAATAGAGTGAAAGTGGGCCTCACCTAGGATCCAAATAATTATGATTTTTAAAATAATTAAAACTATAGAAGCTTTGGAGAACTTGAGAACATGACTTTTATAATTGAAACATGCAACTTTATAATGAACCTCTAAGCATTCCACCAAGTAGTTGTTCTTCTTGTGCACATTTTCAGACTTAAAGCCTACAATGAGATTTGAGCATAATGGGATTTTGTTAGATACTTTGGTCATGAATGAATTATCATAAGCCAAAACTGAACGGAGTAATATCATTCTTCCTTTGTTTAATGTTTGGTTTATTGACTCACCTGTAACTGTTTTTTTCCTTTTGAAATGTTGGACTTACTCCTTCAGTTTTAGGTCTTCAAACTGTCATGTTGAACCTAAATCTCTACCACCTATGAGGCTCTTATAGGTTTGAGTGTTTCAGATGAGTTCTTGTAAAATTAACACAAGATTTCTTGTCTCTCGTGTGTAATGAGAGATAGAAAGAAGTATTGTATTAATAGAGAATATTACAAGAGAGAAATATGGAAATAAAAATGGAAGGAAATATACAATTATCAGTATAGGAAGGAAAGATAAATTCAAAATCAATTCCTTCAATTAACAATGCTTAATTGAAAGAAGTCAACTCTAATACTCCCCCTCAAGGTGGAGCGTGTATGTGAATAACGCCCATCTTACAAATCAAGTTATGAAATGAATCTTTGCCTAACGGTTTGGTGAATATATCAACAATTTGATGAGAAGAATGGATGTGGCGAGATATAAGGAGCTCAGATTGTATCTTTTCCTAAACAAAGTGACAATCAAGCTCAATATGTTTGGTCCGTTCATGAAAAACGGGATTGTGTGCAATGTGTAAAGCAGCTTGATTGTCGCAGAATAAGGTGATGAGTGAAGGATGTTGATGCCAAGATCACTGAGTAAGTACTTCAACCATTGAAGTTCACATGTCAGAGTTGCCATAGCACGATATTCGGCCTCAGCAGATGAACGAGAAACTGTAGTTTGCTTCTTCGTCTTCCAAGAAATAAGATTGGAACCAAGAAATGTGCAATAACCAGTGGTGGACCGGCGAGTGGTTGGGCAACCAGCTCAATCCGAATCACAATATCCTTTGAGGTGAAGTGTGCTAGATGAAGATAAAAATATCCCTTTATTAACAGAACCTTTCAAATAGAGAATGACGAGGTGTGCAGCATCCAAGTGGGCACTACGAGGAGAGTGCATAAATTGACTGAGAATATGAACCGCATAATTAAGATCTGGCCGGGTAACAGTAAGGTAAATAAGACGACCCACAAGACGGCGATAGATGGTGGGATCTGGCAGTAAGGTGTCATCATCAGGAGATAACTTCAGCTGTTGTTCCATTAGTAAATCAGAAATACGCCACCAATGAAACCAGAGTCTTTGAGAATATCCAGAATATACTTGCGTTGAGAAAGAAAAAGACCTTTCTTAGAACGAGCAACTTCAATACCCAAACAATATTTGAGCCTCCCCAAGTCTTTGAAATAAAACTTTTTTTCAAGGAAGTGCTTAAGGCGTTCTGTGGCCAAGTCATCATTGGCAGTCAGAATAATATCATCCACATAAACGAGTATAAAGGTGGAAGAGTGTCCTTAATGATGAGTAAACAAAGAATAATCAGACTTGGATTGTGAGAAATTAGCGTGAAGGAGGGTTGACGAAAATTTGGCAAACCATTGCCGGGAAGCTTGCTTGAGCCCATAAATGGATTTGTTTAAGCGACAAACCCGTTGCTCCCTCTGTCGTGAAGAACCAGGTGGAAGCATCATATAGACTTCCTCATCGAGATCACCTTGTAAGAAGGCATTATTGACATCAAGTTGATGAAGAGGCCAATTCTTGACTGAAGCAATAGAAAACAATGCACGAACAGTGACAAGTTTAACAACAGGACCAAAGGTATCATGATAGTCCAAGCCTTCAATCTGAGTGACGCCTTTGGCAACCAAGCGAGCTTTGTAGCGTTCAAGAGACCCATCAGACCGATACTTGATTTTGTAGACCCACTTGCAACCAATGGGTTTTTATTGGCGGGCAAAGAGGTAAGGCTCCAGGTGTCATTTTCTCCAAGACAGCAATTTCATTTTCCATGGCCTCTTTCCAGTGTAGGGATTTAACCGCTTGGGAAAAGGTGCGTGGCTCATCTGAGGAACATATAGTAGAAAGAAAAGTGCGATGTGCAATAAAGAAATTAGAAGTAGAGAGATAATGATGAAGAGGATAAGGAGTACCTGACAAGTGGTACGTAGATGGAGAGGGCCGACGCTCATGAGAGGTAGTGGAACGCTGATAATCAGCAAAATGAGGAGGTGGGCGTCGAATGCGATGAGGACGGTCTACTGGTGTCAAAGCAGTAGGTGGTAACAGTGGACCGTCCCAAATTGAGAGGAGTATCGGCAATGTCGGACGGTGAGGCTGGAGGAGTGGTAGTAGCAGGAAGGTCAGTGGGAAAGGCGAAGGTGGGGTCATCCGGAATGGGTAAGGGGGTTACAGGAGAGGAGGAGGGTAAATCACTATAGGGGAAAATGCCTTCGTAAAAGGTGACGTCACGGGAAGTATAAATTGTTTTTGAGGCTAAATAAAAAATGCGGTAACCTTTTTGAGCATAGGGATAGCCAAAAAAATCTTAGTTTGGCTCTTTGGTCAAACTTATGTTGTATAGATTGATTATGACCAAAACAAAAGCTGCCAAAGACATGCAAACGGGAATAATCCGGTTTGGGGTTATACAAAACTTCATGTGGTGATTTGTCTCTTAAAAGGGATGTTAGCATTTTGTTGATCAGATAGGTGGCAGTAAGGACGCACTCACCCCAAAACTGGAGAGGTAGGTGAGATTGAAAAAGAAGGGCAGGGGCAACTTCAAGAAGGTGACGATGTTTTCGTTCAACAACACCATTTTGTTGTGGCGTGGCAACACAACTACGTTGGTGAATGATCCCATGGGTAGAAAAGAAATTTTGCACGGCAGTGGAGAGAAACTCAGTACCGTTCTCCGAACGAACTTGTTGAATAACAGGAAAAAGTTCGCCACTAGTGCCAGAATGAACAAAACCAATGGTAGAATGAAATTGGGTCTGAATCATGGCGAAAAATGATGCTATATGTTTGTGGGTTTCAGATTTGACATGCACGAGGTAAATCCATGTGCAACGAGTGAAATCATATACTATAGTTAAAAAATATCGAGAACTATTTAAAGATGGTTGAGAAAAGGGTCCCCAAATATCACAATGAATTAAAGCAAATGGTCTATTAGTAGTAATAGAACTAGAAGGAAATGGTAACCGTTTATGCTTAGCTTGAGGACAAATAACGCAATGTGTATTCTCAAAACATGAAATAAAGGGAATATCCTTTGCTAAAAGGTGTAAACTATGTTTATTCAAATGTTCAAGCTGGAAATGCCAGAGATCAATAGAAGGTGGTGTGACTACCGTGAGGGTTGAGGCCGCATGGAAGTAGTAGAGACCGTCATGAGCATTACCCTGTCCAATCGTCTTCTTTGTTGACATGTAATTCCCTGACCCAAATTAGGCGTAGTTTAGCTTAATAATCTCGCTTAGACCGGTTAATCTCGAAGATTACGGTTAGGGCTTTGAGAAAAACCCAGGTGTGGCCCAATCCGAGCTCGAGAACTCAGTGATCCAGCTCATCCAGCTGGAGGGGCAATTTGGTAATTTACCGCTTATTATTATTATTTTTATAAATTGTGTTGTTATGTGATTATTATTGGATGATATTATTCTCCTTAATCAAGGATTTGTATTTATTATTTTAAAATAATTTTATTTTCAGAAAATGGTATTTAAAACCGCCCGTCAAAACTCCGAAAGGGAGTAATAATTATTTTAAATGGTTTTTGAAATGAGATAATTTTGGAAACAAGTATTTTATGTTAGACCATTTTAAGTATGGTCTAATCATTCTTTCAAACCCCAAAATGAGGCTTCTAAGTTGTTTTATTTAACATTTGTTTAATTAAGTAAATAGTATTAAATTCTGATTTTTATTTAAATCAATGGCTTTTATTGTGTTTTAAATTCCAAAATTTTTATGGTGATTAAAGTTTTTAAAACGCAACTTATCTGTAAGTTTGGATTAAATTTGTGAGTTTTGAAAATCATGCTTTTAGTTAAAAATCCACTTTTTATTAAAATAGGGACCTTTTTGCAAAATTGGAAACTTGGAGGGACAGTTTTGCAACCAACACCCGAACAGTGGTTACACTATAGCGGACTCGGCAGCAACTGCATGCAATCGCATGCAGTGGCTCGATGGCCATTTTTCCGGCCAAGATTTTTATAAATATGGCTCAGATCAGCAGTTCTCCTTCCCACACTTTCTTCTCTTTTCTGTCTCAGTCTTAACTGCCATCTGAGTACCCAGCCGATCACCCCTGCCTCTCTGTTTTTCTTCCTAGTTTCCAGTCACCCATAGCTTAGAGGAAAGTTTTTCCAAAGACCGGATGTTTAGCCCAGGAACTCCAGTGAAGGTAACCACTGTGTTCCTCTTTCAATTCCAATCAATTTAGAATCAAGAAAAATCGGTTTTGGCCCTGTTTTGAGTGAGTAAAACCAGTTTGAAGTTTAAGAAAAACCATGAGTTCTCTTGTACCCGTGAGCTTTCAGTGTTAAAATCCAGTGGCCTGGTGAGCTTCAAAGCTCCAAACCTTTCCCTATGGAAAAAGGACTCCCAAAGGAGTCCATCGGACCGACTAGATGTGGAAATCGATTCCGGGAAACCCACTGTTTCTGGATTCGTATTTCACACAGTGTCTGCCGTCACTGTCTGCACCAGCAGACAGTGAAGGAAGACGACTCTCGGATGGTCCGAGAGTCGATCTTCGAACGGTTCGAGGGTCACACCCTTCGGACGGTCCGAGAGAACCCCTCGGACGTTCTGAGCTTCACCCGAAGCCCAGAAATGCCCGAGGCTACCTTGACTCTCCCGGATGTGCCGAGTAGAGCTCGGAAGGACCGAACCCCACTCGGACGATCCGAGCCCTACTTCGGAGGTTCCGAGACACCAGACCCACCGAGATCAGTTTTTCTCCGTTTTATCGGTTCAGAAGGACTTCGGATGATCCGAGACCCGATCTTCGGACGATCCGAAGCCAGACCTCAATCCGAGGTCAGTACCCAGTTTAGACAGTGGTTCGGATGATCCGAAGCCACAATACCTGGTTCCTAGGGACCCAGTTTTTAAGTGTCAAATCTTGATTGTTATTGATTGCATGTGATGTTAGTACCCCATTGTTAAATTAAAATTGTACTAACCCTCTTCTCTTATTACTATAGTGTATATACTATTGTATTCACTTCCAAGCCGATTCTATTGGTCGGGCATTGAGTGATCTCACTTCCAGGCCGACGCTATATTTGTCGGGCACTGAGTGACCTCGAGGCCTTACTCAAAATGTCAGATCTGGTCTTATCCAGAAGACAACCGAGAAGTGACCTGATTATCTAGACTTAACTCAATAAGTCAATCTAGTCAATGCCCAGAAGACAATATGAGTTTTGGACTGAGCCCCTTATCATTTCTATATTGTGGATTATTGTAATTTAAATTGGTTAGAAACCAAGTAGGAGACTCAATTCCATGTACCTTGGATATTTTTCGGGAAAACAAGTATGATTTCAAAATACTACTTGTGTGTATGTATTTGATGATATGTATGATGATTTATGATTGATTGTGCACTTGTTTGCTTGTTTAACAGAGACCGCGATACCACACATACGGTGAGGGAACTTAACTTTGCAGTTAAAATGTAAACAAGTTTTGTTATTTGAGATGAATCTTAAACAATGACTGGTTTCAGATTTGATGAACCACTCATGTGCCTAGACTTAATGCACTATTGTAAGAAGTGCTTATGGTAATGGTAAATGCCATGATGTTGATCATATGAATTATGAAATACTGCTTCCACTTACCTTTTACTATTGAACCATCGCTTAGTTGAGTGTGTCGGTTACATCTACTGGACCATGGGTGTCGACAGTTGTTGAGGGTGTCAGTACCGACTATGGGAGAGCTGGAGATGTACTTGCAAAGATGTATTTTCACCGTATTGGGACTTAATACTATTGGTGCCAGTATAGTATCTGGGGGGTTACGTTGGATGACAGCAGTAATGGAAAGATAATGATGGAAATGATGATGAGACTTTACTTAATATTGTGAATTTATTATCAAGCATGAGATATTATATTGCAACTGTTGATTATATACTAACATGTTTACTTAAAACTGCACTGTTATATTTCCTTCACTGGGCTAGTTAGCTCACCCCACTCACCTTTCAGGAGATGAACCCGAGGAGGAGAACCCTCAATATGAAGTTTAGAGTGGATAAGCTGCGGCATTGTTTTGGTATTCCCACTGAGGGGAATACCCTTATCTTTGCTTTCTGGTTCTTGGAACCATTTTCTTTTGTAAAGTACCGGGTGTGGTACTTGATTTGTATTAATGTGATGTACTAGGACTACTATGCTTCTGTAGTTACTCTGATGTTGTTGAAATGATAATTCAATGTTGGAATTATGTGTTCATCATTGTATGATTGTGTTTATGTTGGATAGACTTATGGTATATGTTTTAGTCCATATGTTGAGATCATGTGTGACCTTTGGGCCTAACTGTTGATCTGGCCCAGTTAGAATGCTTGAGTATTGTCTTAGCTTTTAAAAAAAAAAAATCAGTCGCGTTCCGGACCCACCTTTCGGGTCGGGGCGTGACATGACAATTCCTGAAAAAGGCAACGACTAGAAGAAAAAGTCACCAAACAAGAAGAGGATTTAGTGAATTGATTAACAAAAAAAAAAGGTTAAATTTGAATGATGGAACAAATAGCACATGCTCAAGTGTAATGGATGATGAAAGATGAATAGTCCCAAAGTGCGAGACAAGTGCGGTGGAACCATCAGGAAGGTGTACAGAAGGGGGGGGTTAGGATAAGGCATGTAGGAAGAAAATAAAGCTAAAGAAGAACACATGTGGTTACTGGCGCTAGTGTCTATAATCCAAACATAGTAGGAAGGAACAGAAAAGGCAATACCTGCAAGATGAGTAGAAGAAGTGCTACTGCTTGGAGAAATTAGAGCCAACAACTGATTATACTGGTCCTGAGTGAGTGCAGGTGGAGTCATGGAGGGGTCAGCAGGCGTGGCAGAGGCTAAGTAACAAAAGCGTGATCACGAGATGGAGCCGGAGATGATGGTGCATCAGATTTGCGTGGAGGATAACCAAGAAGCTTGTAGCAACGATCATGACTGGGGCCATCTTGTCCACAATGAGTGCAGTAGAAATGAGGTTTGCGGTTGGCAGGAGACCGCGCTGAGAAGTGCCCCCGCGAGTAGTTGGTTTGGCAACAAGAGCAGCCGCATCTGGAGTAAAAGAGGAGGCTGAATGAATCTCCTATTGTTTATCTTCCTCACGAACTAAAGAATAAATCTTTGTGACGCTGGGAAAAGGGTCCATAATGAGAACTTGACTTCGAAGAGCAACAAAGCGGTCATGTAGACCCTGCAAAAATTCCGTAGCACGAGTCCGCTGAAGATGGTTAGCGACAGCTTGGCCATAACCATAAGTGCAAGGGGTATGGAAAGAAAAGAACTGAGCTCATTCTACATAGCTTTGAGGCGAGTGTAATATGTAGAGACGGACAAATTATCCTGTTTGAGGTTGGAGATAGAATGTGTCAACTGATAAAATTGTGGAGTATTCGACTAAAAAAAACGCTCAGAGAGATCAAGCCAAATATCTCGGGCAGTGGTGGCATACAAAACACTGCTACGAATGTCAGTAGTAATGGAATTAAGTAGCCACGAAAGGACCATATCATTGCATCGTTCCCAATTACCAAGATTAGGTTGTGTAGAAGGTTATACAAAGGGACCAACGATGAAACCAAATATGTTTTTAGCGCGTAAAGCTATCGTAATAGCGCGCAGCCAAGAACCATAATTATCACTGCAAAGAGGAGGTGAAACAAGAACCAATGTTGGACTATTTGAGTGATGAAGCGTGAAAGGGTCGACGGCGGGACTGGCAGAAGAGGAGCTGCTAGAGCCGTGTCGTGTGTCGGCCGTGGAAGAAGTTTGAGCAGAAGCAGTGGCAGCAATGAAAAAGAATGCAGTAGCAGAGGCACACTGTGGTGGCAACGATGATGAAAGCCTAGATTGCTGCAGTCGATGCTAGTGAGAAGACCCAAAAATAGATTTGGATTGCAAAACAATCACCAAATTATTGCAAACAAATAGAAGTGTGGAGCAGTACTGTATGATTCCCACAGATGAATGACAGAGGAATGGGATTTGCTCTGGCGCAGGCTGACTCTCACGGAAAATAAGTAGATGGGTTCCTGCAGATTTTGATCTTACACAATCAATGACCAATGATCTGGTCTCAAATCTGAGTGTTATGTCTGAATTTGATTGCGTCTGCGTCAGATTAATGTGAGCAGTGATCGGTGATTGCAGCAAGGTCCGTCTGAATCGTGTAAGCCACGTGCACGAAAGAAACCCACGGAACAACAAGAAGCTCAGGAACCGCCAGTGGTGGAGATGAGGGGAACTCCTGGGTGGAAGGGCAGGCAACACACAGAGCAATAGATCGGCAAGACGCAGATCGGCAATAGGCAGAGCAACACGCAGAGCAGCAGATCAACAAGATGCAGATCGGCGATAATCGATTGAAAGCAGAGGGGCGGCAACAACACCCAGATCTGCAACTCAGGCAGATCGGCAACACACACAGATCGGCGGTAATCGATGCGAACCAGAGGGGCGGCAAACACTCAGATCTGTAACGCAAGCAGATCGGCAACACAGAGATCATCAGCAACAGAAATGAACTGAAGCAGAGCGGCGGCAAAAAGTAGGCAGCACGCAGATCTGATGCAAATAGTCACCGGCGACAAGAAAGGTAGAATGGGTTGTGTCCGTTTTCTGTCAACGAAAAAAAAATCGAAAAAAAATGGAGATCGAAACTTGCTCGATACCATGTAAAATTAACACAAGATTTCTTGTCTCTCGTTGGTAGTGAGAGATGGAAAGAAGTATTGTATTAATAGAGAGAAATCTGGAAATAAAAATGGAAGGAAATATACAATTATCAGTATAGGAAGGAAAGATAAATACAAAATCAATTCCTTCAATTAACAATGCTTAATTGAAGGAGGTCAACTCTAATAGTTCTTAACCCACAAAAGTCAATAGAGATCTTCTATCAATTGTTTTAATTCTTGAGATATGTCAGATCACCACTTTATTTTCTATTGATGCCAAGGATTAACAGGATGGCTCTGTCACAAGTATCACATTTGTTGAGAGGAAACACATTTTCTACTTTAAAGAAACATTAATATTGAGCAAAGAAGAAAACAGAAAAAAAAAAAATTAGAACCACAACACGGAGATTTAAGTGGTTCCCTTTCGGTACGTCTACGGGTTCAACACCGATCCATTATGATCAAAGACAAGAAATCAAATGACAGTAGGTTGTGACACTCAATTACATTTTTTGCTCATAACTCTCAAAAAAGAACATTATATACTGCCTCAATTAGGATTTACACAAAGTGCGATGTACGTATCAGATGAACAGGCTCTATAGAGTCTAACAACATTGATAAGAGTAAGGCTATTCCTAAATAGGAATCTGGCCTGAAACACGCCCAAGACCATCATATGTGAATGGGTTTTAACATATGTACCTACATATTGGGTCGGGTTCAAGTTAAATTCTTGAACTTGGTTATATAAACGGTTGGACTTAAGATTTGACAAAAAGCCTAAAACCCCATTCTTTTTGGTCCATTTAACATTATATTATGTGTATACCCAGTTCAATTTTCCTTTTGTTAAAAAAAAATTGTTTTGAAACGGTGTAGGAGTGACACCTGTGGGCATTCAAAGTTTGTTGGTGGAAGACACCAACAATGAGTTGGCAGTTGCAAACAATCTTGGTGATCTTGTTCTCGCTACTTAAATGAGGGATTTTGTAGAAGTTCATGTGGCTAGAGATCACATTCGTGACTTCTAGTAGCCTTTGGATGTCATTTTACCATCCATACAATCATCTTTTCAAGAACTGCCTCCTGCTTAGTGAAGGTGTAATTTTTTTTTTATTCCCTATATAGACCCGATGCGAGCTACATTTATACAAAGTACTAGTGGAATTTATTTTCTAACTTTTTGGATTATAGGGTCTTCTACATCCTCTCGATAAAGTAAGACAAGTGGTTCCTCATGGTGGATATGCTTGCCGAGTCACCTATTTTTCAATTCCATGACTTATGTGAAGTATTGTCTTGGAAGGTTGAAGCTATGAACAAGACTTAAAGCGTGATGAAGTAGCTCAAAAAAGAAAGATCAAGTGTAAGATTCAAGCATCGCCAAGTGCATGAAAACCACCAAAGGTAAATTGATCATAGATGACCTTAGGTGGAACTCACGCCCTTAGATGGACCTTGCCTATGCTCAGTGGAACATGCTGGTAATAACAGTAAAATGCCTTTGAGCATCCGAGACAGTCATAGAACAAGATGGGACAAACATTGAAAATCTAGCAAACAATCAGGTCAATACGTAGAGTCCACCAACCCATCGTTGAGACATGACAGACCCATCGTGGTCATTGACACATCAACCGAATTAACAAGGGTTTGGAATGGAAGGATTGTCATTCGGGGTTGCTCTTAGATCAAGTGTATCGAGGTCAACAACCCATCGGCGATATAGGACCGACCCATCGAGGTCATCGATACGTCGACTGGAAAAATTGAGCTTTTGGTTGGAAACAGACTATAAAACCAGGTTGCTCTCAGATCAGTGTCTCGTGGAACCAACACATCGATAAGGACAGACCGACCCATCAGTGACCACGACAAGTCTACATGGGTTGTGTAAGTTCTAGAACTTAGAACTCAAGGGTAATCTCAGAACTGACACATCGATGTAATAAACCCATTGAGTACCAGGACCGACCCATCGATGGACTGACATGTCGACCTGGGTTTGACAAGTTTCTGGACTTGAGACTCTGTCTACATGGTTTTGCCTCAGGTCAATACGATTGACAAACCGACAAATCGACAATAAGGTCTATCAACCGATCAGTTGCTCATGTTACTGTACTGTTGGGGTGCATTTAATGCACAATGATCGAGTGGTTTAACAGACACATTTAAGTTCATCGACCCATCGATATGGTTGACCTAATCGGTGAAGAACAATTTTGCCTCTCTTGAGCATTGAGGACCCTGATCTAGCAAAATACATTTGTGAATTAATACCCTTGATTGAGTGGACCAAATCTCTAAAGCATACACTTGGTGAATCATTCAAGAAATCCAATCTTCATAGATTGAGATTGAGAGAGAGAGAGAGAGATAGAGAGAGAGAGAGAGAGAAAGAGATGAGGTATACAGTCTACGATAGACATTGGTGACTCAATTTCCTAGAGGCTTCCCAAAGCTTGTGATTGCTCTACACTCGGTGCATCATCGTCAACATGCGAGATCACATTGGAAAGAAGATTTGATAAACACATCTATACATTGCGAAACTCCGAAGGCAAGTGCTTATTGGTTTAAGTGTAAGTTTTAAATCATCTTGCTTGTGAAGTAGATTAAAGAGGGTTTACTCTAGTGATAAGAGTTGGATGAAATTCTCAACCAATTGAATAAGTGGAAATCATATTCTATTAGTGTGGGTGTAATTCCCCACTTAATGAATTTGGGATAGCTCAAGGTTGGGTGACTTCATCAGTGGATGTAAGAGGGTTTACTCGAACCACTTTATATTGGTCTTGTGGTGTTAGAGCTAATTGTTCGAATTCTTTTTTAATCACAATTGCTAACACACACACACTTGATTGACTTGTATCCGTTGCAAAGTGGTTAATTAATCAAGGAATTTTTTAAGGACCAATAAGTGTGCAGATTTCCCTATTCCGTGAAGAACAATTTTACCTCTCTTGAGCATTGATGACCCTAATCTAGCAGAATACATTTCTGAATTAATACCCTTGATTGAGTGGAACAAATCTCTCAAGCATACACTTGGTGAATCATTCAAGAAATCCAATCTTCATAGATTGAGATTAAGAGAGAGAAAGAGAGATGAGGTATATAGTCTACGATAGACATTGGTGACTCAATTTCTTACAGGCTTCCCAAAGCTTGTGATTGCTCTACACTCAGTGCATCATCGTCAACTTGCGAGATCACATTGGAAAGAAGATTTGATAAGCACATCTATATATTGTAAAGCTCCGAAGGCAAGTGCTTCTTGTTTTAAGTTTAAGTTTTAAATCATCTTACTTGTGAAGTGGATTAAAGAGGGTTTACTCTAGTGATAAGAGTTGGGTGAAATTCTTAACCAATTGAATAGGTGGAAATCATATTCTATTAGTGTGTGTGTAATTCCCCACTTAGTGAATTTGGGATAGCTCAAGGTTGGATGACTCCATCAGTGGATGTAGGAGGGTTTACTTGAACCACTTTATATTGGTCTTGTGGTGCTAGAGCTAATTGTTCGAATTCTTTTTTAATCACAATTGCTAACACACACACACTTGATTGACTTGTATCCGTTGTAAATTGGTTAATTAATCAAGGATTTTTTTAAGGACCAATAAGTGTGCAGATTTCCCTATTCACCCCCCCCCCCCCTCTTTCCCTCTCTCTGGTCAGTCTTGTTCTAGCTTCGGGACTTTCAATTGGTATTAGATTTTGAGTGCTCTTCATAAAGGATCTAACCATCCGAGTAGATCTTTGTGCTAGAACACCAATCATAAGTGCCAAAAACTACATCTACTATTCTCTATTGTTTGTACACACTATCTTGTCATTTTTTAAAACAAAAATAGAGAATGTATTGGCCTCATATGAAGAAGATGATTGGACCTCTATCCAAAATGATTTTATAGAATATATTTGCAAATATTTGGATAGTTCAATGGAAGGCTCCACCTTTCTTAACCAAATGGAGAATCAAGAGAAATGTGCAAATTTCAAATGTTTTATTACCTCCATTACTCCCAACCAAGAGGAATGCTTAAGTGAAGATGATCTTGATGAGGATGATGCTGACCTCCAAGAATCATTTAATGCCTTGTACTTAGAGAGTATGAGATTGGGTAAGGACCATGATAATGTGAAATTTGAGAATGCCAAACTCTCTAATCTCTAACCAACTTCAAAGCATAAATATGAAAAAAGATTCTCTCTCTTCAAATTTTAGAAAAATTAGAATAAAAAAATGGTTGAAATGGAGCTCAAAATGAAGTTTTAACCATGGTTTTCTTTGTATTTGGTGGTTACACCTTCAAAATCAATGGGATTTCTCAATTATTTTGTGCCAATTGATTTCGAAAATGTAGTGGACTTATAGTAGATCAAATCTGACTACTTAGATTTAGAAAATGAATTCAAAGACCCCTCTATTTTTGGATTCGTATTTCACCATGCCTGTCCCGTCACTAAAAAGATTCTCTCTCTTCACTTTAGAAAAATTAGAATAAAAAAATGGTTTGAAATGGAGCTCAAAATGAAGTTTTAACCATGGTTTTCTTTGTATTTGGTGGTTACACCTTCAAAATTAATGGGATTTCTCAATTATTTTGTGCCAATTGATTTCGAAAATGTAGTGGACTTACAGTAGATCATATCTGACTAGTTAGATTTAGAAAATGAATTCAAGACCCCTCTATTTTTGGATTCGTATTTCACCATGTATGTCCCGTCACTAAAAAGATTCTCTCTCTTCACTTTAGAAAAATTAGAATAAAAAATGGTTTGAAATGGACCTCAAAATGAAGTTTTAACCATGGTTTTCTTTGTATTTGGTGGTTTCACCTTCAAAATCAATGGGATTTCTCAATTATTTTGTGCCAATTGATTTCGAAAATGTAGTGGACTTACAGTAGATCATATCTGACTAGTTAGATTTAGAAAATGAATCCAAAGACCCCTCTATTTTTGGATTCGTATTTTATCATATCTGTCCCGTCACTACGTTGTCTGCAATTGACTAGCTGAAGAAGACAGATCTCAGGACCATACTCGGAAGTTCCGAAGTTACTGTAGCAGTGTTGAAGCCAAGTAAGTCATTGTAGTAGTGCTGAGCTCTTGGAACGTGACTTGGAAGTTTCGAAGTCACCGTAGAAGGTTTTGAAGTTCGAAAGTTCCGAAGTAACTGTAGTAGGTTCCGAAAGGATATTCCGAAGTAGAATTTAGACATTCTAAGACTGTAGCTTCGGAAGTTTCTGAAGACACAATACTAAATTCCTAAGCTACGTTCCAAAGGGCATGAAAGTAGTTTTTGAAATTACTTTTAATTTACAAAATTTGGAATTCATAAATATAATTTATTTTGCAGTAATTTTAGAACTATAATTAATTTTTAATAATCAATTTCCAGAGGCCCTTATTCTAAATTAAAATTATGACTAACTCTGACTACTTTGCGTTTACTTTCTTGTATTTTGAGTATTCACTTTCAGGCGAAACCCTTTACCTGGAGCCCAGTGAAACGCTACTCAGTAGCAATCTGTAGCACATCGGTATTCGTCACTCGGTGGTAAAAAGGATCAACCACTGCATGATTTATTTTACTGTACTCTCTAGGCCTAACTCAATATGTCTCATGGTCTTAATCTATGAAACGATACGTGTAGTGTCCTGAGCACTTTACACTTCAGTATTTTACCCTCTGGGGAAAGTCTCAATACTTGACCTTGGCCACGAAGAATACGAGACTGTGCGCTGAGTACTTTGATTTTCTGTTTATTGAATGTTTTGGATGGCTAAATTTTATAATGTAATGGCCGACCCTTAAATTAATGGAATTGTGAGGTCATAACTAAGTTTTAGCGTATGAAAGGTATTTGAGGGTCCCATGGAGTCCCACTTAAGCAACCGTGTCCTATAGAAATACCCTTGTTAGAGCTAAGTAGGAAAAAAACATTAAAATTGAATTTAGAGGTGCATCGGATTGACCGACACGGGACCTGAGAGCTGAGAAGTATTTTGTGTGGTGTCGGTTCGATTGACAACGGACTTAAAGAGGAGTATTTAAACTCCATTTTGGGAAAAAAAAATCCTATTTTTACATCTTTTCTCTCATTCTTTCGAGCTCTCCTCCCTCCAGCCGAACCCTAGCTAGTTCCTAGGCATTTTTCTACCATTTTGGACCCTTGCATGCATCGGATTTGAAGAGCCCTCACCCTAAGCTTCATTTTGGTCGGATTATCCTCTCTTACAGGCAAGGTTCTCATCCCCTCTCCTACCGTTCCTCTTTATTGATGAGGTTTGGGTGAGTTCCCATGGGATTAATGTCGGGAATGCCCATTAGGAGTTATATGGATGATGAATCCATGGCTAAAGCTTGGGATTTTCGGGTTAAGGCTTGCTTGTGTATGCCTTGTGTTGGATTTGGGTCTAGGGACCCAAGTGGAGGTAAATAATTTGGGCAAATTGATTTATTTATGATTTTGAGCTATGATATTGAAGAAATTTGGGGATTTTCATGGGTTGTGTGGATTAACCCGAGATTAGGGTTAAACCTTGGGTGTAGAAATTGGGGATTTTGTATTTGAGGCTCAATCCCCCTGGGATTATGTGTGTTATTTTTGCTTGTGATTGTGATTAGAGTCTTCAAACCCCGAAGCCAACGCGGTACGACCCGAAGGACAACCCAAATTAGGGTAAATCTCAAGGTCAGGAATGCTATACACCTTGTATGAAGTGAATTTGGAATTAATTCTATGATAGAACTCATAAATCGATAAAATTGATTAATGCATGATGATTTGAATGGCCATACTATGTTTGTTGGATGAATGTGTATGTATTGATGTTGATTCTTCTATGATATGAAGTGCATTGTGCACTACGGGTGATATGATGAAGACTAATGGAAACCCTTGGAAAGGGCTTGATGGAAGTTTGGTTATAAAAATTGGGCTATTATATATGATGAATAGAAATGCTAAATTGAGTATGACTCCCTTTTTGTACACTATGTACCACAATTATGAACTTGATGAGATGATATGTATAATATTTTGAATGTTGGAAACCCTCATGGAGGGCTAAATTGGTGATTGATGTGAATACTTGGGCTTGGACCATGGTCATGGGAAGGAGCGGGACCAATTGTGTTAAAACCTCGATGGAATCGGCTAGTGTTGGGCTAAGATTGCAAGGATTATATGATGTATGCCCTAAGCACACCTAAGTGAATGTTCCAAGGTCATGATGTGGTCCACCTCCCAAGGTCAACCCTTATCATGGAATTGAATCTTTTGTATGAGGTATATGGAATTAATTTCTATACTTGTTATCTCTACTATTATGTCATTATGATATGATTATTACATGCTCTTGTACCTATTACATTGTTGTTGAATTCCCAAGGCATGACTCACTTATATGGACCTAGAATGAGTTAACTAGGGTGAGAGTACAGGGACTGTACTAGATGAGCATGGTTATATGACGAACACTAGGTTTGGGGTTGAACCCTAAGGGTAAAAAGGACTTGAGAGATGTGCCATGTCCCCCATTTGGGCCCCACTTGTGTAAATATCAACTTCTTTGAGGAAGTTGGAATGATAAGAGATTTGATGAGTACATGGAACCTAAATGGAACGGTGGTTTTGACTATGGAGAATTGGTCACTTATAATTGCCGTCAAGGAGTGACTCCCTTACATGTTGCGCATTGTAGGGCACTCTCACGGCTATTTACCGCATTTGATATGTGTGGTTGCACAGGGCTAGATACTGGGTTGCCCCATGAGGGCAATACTATCTTTGTAAGGCGCGGTCCGACCACCTTAGAGCTTGACTGAATCACCCATGAGGTGAAGGGATGTAGGGCAAGGTAGACTTGATCACGCCAGTCGTGAGTCTCCCGCTTAGTAAGTCTTGGGCCCTGAGTTTTGTCAGGGTCGTAGTATATTTATAATGTTGATACACGGAGTTAGGCACCTTATTCACCTTAATTGATGGGCTAACCTGGTAAGTAGTGATTAGACCACCTCAGAGCTTGACAAAAGAGATGCAGGGCAAAGTGTACTAGAGCACGCGATGCGTGAGTCACCCGCTTAGTAATTCGTAGACCTTAAGTCTCGATAGGGGTCGTGATGTGTTTATGATACCTTTTAGACTATATGAATCTTGGGAATGTATTATCTATTGTTTTATGAAATAGAGGATGAATGTATTATCTAAGACAAGTACCTTTGTAGAGACCTTGGTAGGTCCACATTTCCAACTTTTAGAGGAGACTCTACCGAAATTTTGGTAGGGATCCTCACTGTTCAAAGGTGGTTTAAGGTCTTAAAGTATGGTTTACACGTGTGTTTCCCACGTGTGACATACAATAGTTTCTGGCATTTATGAAAAAAGAAATTTTGTTTTCCCGTCACGTGTCAATTTTGGGTCAGGGAGTGACATCTGACTTAAGTTAAAATAAAGCAGAAACTTGTAAATGGACTTACAACCATCACCGTTGTATTTTTGGGAAAAATGATTTGAAAGATTATTTATGTTATGTGTGTATATTATCTGTAAACCTATGTTTACTTGTATTCTATTGTGTGTTACAGATTCCTGCGAATACTCTGCAGTTAACGATGAGGAGACTTTCTCAAATTGGATTGGTAAATTGGGTTTAGAAAATCTAGAATCTAAGGTAATAAGTGGTTTCATGGACATTATACAAAATGGAAAAGACTAAGTGGGCCAGAAAACGAGACTTAACACTGCTTCCATGTAAGGGATGAGATTTGTTCCAAATATTAGAACGGAAGCATAACACAAGGTCAGGGAGTTGAAGTCTAGTAGTCTATAACGGATAATAACCCACTTACATGCCTAGATATTGATGAATTACTGAGATATGTTTATGTTGACATATAATGATGTCTATTATGCATAGTATTTATGCTTAAAGATATTGATAATGATATTCTCCTATGTAAGAACCTGAGCATTATGATATGGTAAGAGATTTTGGATTATTTTCTGGTACGGAATTGCCTATTGGTACCGCCATCACACATTCAGCCGTTGGGTTGTTATTGGTTGTCGAGGTCGGACCGTTGGATCAGTTAAGCTCTTGCAAAATGTTGCATTTTGACATATCGGGACTTAATGCATTTGGGAAGCCAATGTAGTGCTTCGTATGTGTGATAGCAATATGGCAGGTGCGGTAAATTGGTAAAAATGGTATAGTAGACCATTTGTGATTTTGAGTAAGATAATTTATGATGTTAATGGTAGAATAGGCCATTACTATTATTATGATGTTTGCAAAGTTTGACTGCATTATCTAACCCGTGATATTATGTTAAGATATTATTTAAGCTCTCTTCACTAGGCTAAGAAGGTCATGTCCCTTACAGTACAGGTTTAGCACCTGAGGAGGAGGAACCTCCACCGTTATCTTACGATGAGGGAGCATTTGTAGTCAATCGTATTTCTCGATGATGGGAAATATGTTTATTATATCTATTTTCATACAAATGATGTTTTGTTGATTTTTAGTACCGTCTATGGTACTGTAAGTCTAAGCATGTATAAACCACTATGTTTTTTTACGTAATTCTGATAGTATAAACGGAAATATTTTTTTGTATGAAATGGGTTATTGGGGATATATGGTACATGTTTCAAACCACGTGAGAAGAGCACTTGTGACATTTTCTATAATGGGTTTTTTGTAACTTGAGGATCTGAACCATAGACTTGTAGAGGGATTATAAAAAAAAAAGTATCACGTTTTCCGAACCCACAAGGGGCGGAGCGTGACATGCAATACATTTGACATGAAAGAATTTACCCCGTTGAGCAAAATTCATTTTCAAGAAAGAGTCTCAACGAGGTTATCAACGACTATCATATTATTTGTGGCATTATCCAATGTGATTGTGCATATCTTTTTTATATCATATTTAGCCAAATATCTCTCAATCATATCAGCAATAACTATACCACTATGTGGGGCTAGAACCATACAAAAACCAAGTATCTTCTTGTGTATCTTCCAATTGTTGTCAATAAAATGAGCCGTGAGATTTAAGTATCCCAAAGTTTAGTTGGAAGTCCACAAATCAGCAATTAAAGAAATAAGCGTACAAGAAGAGTACTTAAAAACACTTTCAACTTGCCCTTTTCCAAATGGTAGATTTTCAAAAGATCCTTTTTAACCATGATACGAGAGATAAATTCAAAATCTAGGATTGATTGATTTTACAAATCTCCAAAAGGGTGCACGATCAACAATAGAAAATGGAAATTCTAGCATAACTATCATAATTGTCAATTTTCTTAGTGTTTGTTCTATGTTAAAAGCATAAGGCAAAATGCCTGCTCCCACTCCATCATCACCATCTTTTTTAACATTGTCAAATTTAATAACTTTTTGACACTTGTCTTTCACTGCATAAGCAGTACATCATGCTAAATGACGTATGAGAGTCCTAGCTACACTTTTAGAAGCAACTTTATAGCTTCCATGACAACATTTGCAAATTTCCCTTAAATCATCACCCTTAGTTTTAGGTCTCTAATTAAATGTTCTCAGACAACTGGCTTTACTATGTATCATTTCCTTTGCTTACCACTAGCGGGAACTGAACAATCTCCCATACCCAAATTTTTGGTATTATCATTCATGAGAGCAATATTGGAGTCTAACACCTAATTAAACAATAAATACAATAATTAATCAACTATGATAAATATATAAATAGATCTAGGAAAAAAGAATTAATAATAAAGAACTATCAATGAAAGAAAAAGAAATCTTACTTCAACATCAACATCAATGTTAACATCATCGTTATACGAAGCCATTACATTATATTTTTGCACAGGCACTGTAAAAGTAAACAATAAAAAATCACTACATGTAAAAATTTAACCAATTAGAATACAAAATCAATTAAATAACTTTTTTTGAGGCTGGTGAACTCAAATATTCAGTAGTATTTTGACATTATTATTCTTAAATATGATAAGTATTTCCATATAAGTAGTTGAATGCTTAATATTCAATAGTATTTTGACATTATTATTCTTAAATATCATAAGTATTTCCATATAAGTAGTTGAATGCTTTCATTCAATTCAGTGCATCAGGTGTGACATAGTTAGTTTCATTTGCCCAGTGGATAAAACAACCATTGGATGTTTGTACTGCTCTACATTTGTCATAAGCCATGATGAAAAAATAACGAACTTGATGATCTCAAAATCCCAACCATCAAATAGTCAGCTAAGGAAATAATCCCTTGGTCCAAGATACAATTCAACTCACGGACCACTTGCCGGCTGTGAACATCTTTCTACCAACAATTTGTAGACCACATTCGCAAAAAGTTTAAATTTAACCATTGGATGTTTGTACTGCTCTACATTTGTCATAAGTCATTAATGTTTGTCTTATGTTGTTATATGAAGATTACTACTTGTATCACTCATTTATTGCACGGCTGAATCAGACACAAAACCATAAATAGATGAGGAACAATACAGGGCAGAGGGCCGATGCGAGTATTGGACAACCATAAGGAATTGAGGAAAATAGACCAAGGCATTTTCACTCGATAACGAAAACAATGACATGCTACTAGTATGTTGCTTGTACCCATTTAACAACATAATATGCTACAGGTAATTGATTTTTTTACACATGAAAAAACCCCACTAAATCTGTGATCGGAAGGAACATTCAAAAGAGCTAAGTTCAATCAGACTTGAAATCGAGGAAAATAATTTAAAAAAAAAATAGAAAACAAAAGTCAATTGCTTGTAGTTGTGCTAAGTTTTTGTAGTTCAGCAGAAAAAGGATAAAGATGTGGCATCCTGTCCTTTTCACATGCTTAAATCATAGTATATTTTTTTAACACAAGAAGGATAAAAGGACGGAGCTTTCCACAACGCGAGTCGATCCCGAATCCAAAGACTCGGACCTCGACTGGCCCATTATAGTGTATGCATGGATTAACACCTACGATAACATTTACACACATACTTAGAATAATCAGTGGAAATTACAATATCTAATGAATAGCAAAATAGGAATCTCCCAAGATCTAACATATCAAACCAACAACAACATAAATGAGTTTAGGAGTTATAATTATTACATTTCCCATAATAGTACTCCTACAAATACATCTCATCTATTATCAAAATAGACTAGATCAAAATATCATCTCTTCTTATCCAACTACTCACGCTCTGCTGGCACTTAGTTCACCTTTGTCCCTTGTGCAACATTATCATCTAGAGGGGGAAATTATGAGCTTTGTCAACGTGCCCATTAGGTAATTCCGATCACAGGGGAAGGGGGTGCATAATTGAGTGCTATAACATAGATATCATATATACATACACATGCATTTTCCATGGTTAGAAGTCCATCACATAAATATTAAGATATTTCTCAATCAAATCAGTAAATGAGATCCATACTCGTATTAAATGAAGAAAATAGAAGTGTCATACTTAAATCATACTTAAATGAGTGTCATGCCATGAATGTCATGAACATACTTTCCCAAGTTCCATTCTCCACCACATTTTATTCCATGTCAATGGTTCATATTTTTGGCCTATTCACATGTGTCCGCAACATTTCTAGGGGCAACTAACAGGGTGTTGTACCTTATACTGACAACTTAACCGGGACTAACCGAGGGAGTGTCGACTCCCATACTCCTGCACAGGTTTCGAGATTGTTACTTGATAATGGAGCTCTTATGGCCCAATTTAATGCATTTTCTTTGTAATCAATGGACGTAGCCAATTCATACAATTTATTCAATCAATCCAATCATCATTTCATATGCAAATCCAAGGTTTGGTTCTAGCTAATGCAAGTTCCATCCCATGCCACTTGCATGAGGTATGTGTATGTAAGATGCCAAGTCCATTTCATTTGTATTTCCTCAATTCTTTCCAAAAACATATCATTCACATGTTCAAAGGTAACTTAATCAATACCACATGTATTTGAAATAACATAGAATAGTCTACCTTTCCTAGTACTATATCCAATCATCATTCCTCACATCATAATCAGGTTCTTTCAAGATAAATCAGCACATCACAAGTTCAATATATCATCATTTCAGAAGTATACACATCATTTAATCACAAATTGTAAAGCTTCAATACTGTAGAGTATTCCACTTGCACAACTACACATATTTCGTTGTAAATAATAGATTATAAGTAAGTCTAATGATCATACATAACGATAGGAAATAATACACATAATTTCACTCTTAGTTCTTCAACAAAGTACGATCACATACTTGATTGATGAAAAATCCGCAAAGGAAATAGATTATAGAATGGCATGTACAATGCCTAAGTCACCCTTGAATTCTTCGGTCATTTTCATGTATAACAAAAGATCATAAAAAAGTCATCATACTTAACCCAATTAATTGTCCTTAATTTCCAAATATAATTTTGTTACTTTTCATTAATAAGATCTTTGACTTGTTTAAACAGTAAAACCAAATTATTTTAAACAAGTTCAGTAACACCTCAATGGATAAGTCTTGGAACTGGTTTTTGAGACTGGAAAACAGTCTCACTAAGGTTGGTCTTTAGACTGAAAATCAACCCTACCTTGGCTGGTTTTTAGACCGCAAAACAGCCTACATTGGTTGGTTTATGGATAGCAAAACAACCCTACATTGGCTGGTTTTTAGGCTGAAAGGTAGTCCTACTATCAATGGTTTTTTAGAGTGAAAATCAGTCCCAAAATCAGCAAGTGACAAGTCTTAAAATCGGCCAACCACAAGTCTTAAAATCAGTTAGCTATGAGTCCTACTGTGACTAGTTTTAAGACAACAAAATAACCTTACTATGGCTGGAAGACAGTCCTATTAAATCAAATCCAATGGTCTCGAAATTTTACATGAGGTCCAACTTTAAGTTAACTAATCCCAGTTAAAATTTAACAGAAATCAGAAACATACAAGCCAAGATAAAAATTCTCTATCGAACTGCTACAAAATTGGACCACAGATTTGGATTGTACGTCCAGTCCACATTGTAATCACAGTTTGGGGAATCATATTAGATTTTTTTGGCCCCCAAATTTTTGTAGGAGGTATATCTATATGTCTAGATGAATTTAAATATAAATTTTGCAATAATCCGATACATAATCATCGAGTTTTGATTTTTGCTAGATGCACAAGCCAGAACTGTCTCAGATCTGGATTTGGGTTTTGGTCCGAAAAACAATCATCAGCAGAGGCATCCAAACTGATCCAATCCCTCTGAAATTTCTACTGGAGTCTTATATGGTTGTAAAAATTTCCATAAAAAGTTTCACTAGGAATCGAATGATCATAGACTGAGATATACATTTTTCATTAAAGAGTTGCAAAACTGTCTCAGGAATCTAGGCTGAAATTCAGGTCTGATTGACGATTTTTGTTCAGGTACCATCCATGCTTGGCTGGCCATTAAATTTGGTCCACCACCATTTCTAGGTGTCTAGTTTCTCCACAAAACTTTTCATGGAATTTTGGATCAAAAATGTATTTTTAATAAATTTATTTCTATTTCTATTACACAGAGAATTGCTCAGCAGTTTAGGACTGAAAACCAGTCCCAAAGATCCACAATTTTCCATATTTACACATTCATAATCAAATATCTTCTCAATTCGATTCCAGACTGATTCTAAGTCATTCTAAATCCTCAATTAAGTCCTACACTAAGGTATAGAGAAATCAACCTATTATGGAGCTTTTCCAAAGGAATCTTCCTCTAACTTTTCCAAAAACAAACTAGGGAAGAAGAAAATGTAACTGCTACAGTTCCAAGCTTTGTTGCTACTGTTTACTTTCTTCTCTTCACTGGTAGAATTCAGCCCAGGTGTTTGAGAGTTAGTGAAGTGAAGGAGAGGAAGAAAAAGAGGATTGACTGAGAGAGATGGAGGATAAGTAGCAGCATCGCAAGATGGGTTTCCCCCTAATTTCCAGCGTCAACAACATGGGTTTTCCACTTTTTTAGCTGAAAACTATCACATCAAGGGGTTCTCCATTCCTCCTCAGTGCAAAGAACGGATCATGCTCGTTGCTTTTGGCACCTCCATGCTTCCAACGCATGCACATGGGTGTTGTCCCTTCCTTGCCAACTTATGTGGCCATGTCACCACTAGTGGGGCCCACTTGACATTTATTAACTTATATGTACAAGATTAGGTTAACTTAATTAAATACCACTCATTAATTAATTTATTCAATTAACTCTATGATTCCATTACTTCTTGAAATTTTAATGTGTTAGAACACGATTGAGCCTAGAGGGGGGGTTAATAGGTCCATCTCAATTCGTTCCTCTTTTAAAAATTAACTTGATTGATTAGTTTTAAGTACAGCTGATATAACAATCATGTGGGTGTGTGTTGGTAAAAGTGCTTAAATAATCAACAAGAAGTTAGCTCTAACACAACATTCTTAAGAACACAAGATATATAGTGGTTCGGTTAACCAACCTACATCCACTGTTAGGACTAGCTCAACCTTGAGCTATCTTCAAATTCACTAAGTAGGGACTTACATCCTCACAATTAGAGTAGGAACTTCATCTCACTCAATCGACTGGGAATTCCATACACCACTGTGCAAGACACGACGCTCTAGAGTTTTTTATAGTGGTTCCGAAGAAAATCCCCCTTAATTCACTTTTGGGTCAAAGGTTTAAAAAACAAATTTAAAACCAAGAAACACTTGCCTTGTAGCTTTTTTCTTTATGATATATGCTTCTCAAAGATTCACTCAAAGTGTGTTGGCGCTCTTTCTTGTAAACGTTGTATAGCAATCACAATTTCAGGAAGACTAGGAAAATTGGTTCGAGTCCTAGTTGATGTCTTTTTTTCTCTCCTCTCTTTCTCTCTCTTACAATCTTTAATCAAAGATTGGGTACTTGATTTTTGGTTATAGGCACAACATTGATGATCGTTCCTTAGTATGTATGGTTTTTCTCAGTTTTAAGAAGATGATCAAATGATCACACAACACTCATGTTTAAAGAGGAGTCTTAACAGTTTTTCGGACTATCTAGTACCGACAGGTCGGTGGCATCGATAGGTCAGTATTCATATTTATTATCGCTCAACTAGCCGACCGTTGCGCATTAAATACACTCCCAACGGCTTTATTACTTCCCGGTCGACAGGTCGGTGTCGCCGATGGGTCGACACTTATGGCACCGAGAGGTCGGTCCATATGAGTGTCTCGATCTGGGGCAACACCATGCTGACAGTAGTTTCAAGTCAGAAACCTGTCTTACCCAGAACAACTTGTCGCCCATTGCCGAGGGGTCGGTCATGTTACTCTCGATCGATCTTTATATACCGAGATGTCTATTTCTTCGAGAGCCCACTTGATTTCATATCTCAGAACTCTCAAGTTCTTTACCGACGAGTCTTCGACCACGAGGGGTCGTTTCAGTTCATCACCGAGGGGTCGGTGCATATGAGACTCTCGGTCAGAGGCTTTCCTAAAATGACAGTTTTTATGATCCAGAACCCATATCAATCTGGCCGACCAGTCCTTTACCACGATGGATCTATCCTGTCTCCACCGAGGGGTCGGTGAGATCGACTAGTCGAGCTGACAGTGAACAAAATTCACATTTCCAAGTTCACTGTCTAGCTTCCTCTCTTAGGCTTCTTTATGGTTTTACCATTTGTTCAACTAAGCCTAGAGATAGTCCTCTCTAAGGTGTGGGTACCACCTAAGGCCATCTATGGCCAATTACTTGTTTATTGTGATTGCGATACCGATGAGCCTTGAACTTGGTGGAACATGATCTTCACTCATAATCATCTTGAGTCTACAACCTTCTTGGCAAGTGCTTCTTCCCGAGTCATGGAATTGTCAAACAAGGACTCGGCCAAACCGGGGCACTAACATTTCTAATACTACCACCAATATTCACATCAAATTTCTCAACAATTACCAATTTTGGATTTAAAATTCCAAATTCATTCAAAATACATAGGGCAATTACATCTGATATCGAGGGCCGAATTCTCGGATCCTTACAAAATAATCCAACTAAAATAACAAGCAATTGAGAAAATAAAGAAAAAAAAACACACAAATACACAGCAGACACATAAACAAAGGTAGGCACTGCAACAAGATGGACACTATTAAAGCTAGTTTCAAATAACAATCCCATACAATGATTTTGTACTGAACATGTAGTTGGACTTTGTGCAACTGTGTTAGGGACAAATCTGATGTCCAGAGGTTGCGTCCGCGGATGAGCGATCAGTGGCATGCAGTTGTGCTATGCACAAATTTGATGTCCAGAGGGTGGCAGCGTAAGGGGTTTGTCAAATAAAACAACAAATCACCGGAGATTCACCAGAGGAAGAAGAGGCGGAATGAGAAGTGAGAGAAGATCAAGGAGGAATCGCATGAGCGAGAGAAGAACTGGAACGGCTAAGGATCTGATTGTCTATACTCTGGAGTATGCCATTAGAGTTAATGGGATGAGTTTTATAATCGCAAGAGGAAGAGAGGAAGTCGAACGGGTGAACGGCAATAGCATATGCGATTAGGGTTGATGACTTATGGTTTTATACTTAGTAGGAATTCGGGTCGGGTCTTGTCGAGTCGAGTTGAAACTTAAATTCTTCAGCCCAACCCGACCCGAATTTTAGGCGGGTTTCTCTTTCTTTGACCCGACCTAACCCGAGATTACAATTTGAATAGCCCAGCCCGTACTATTTTCGGGTCGGGTCATGCCATCGGGCCAAATCCCAACCCAAGTTTCAACCCTATTTGAGCCTCATCTACTCCCGTTGTAAGCGTCCACATCCGTGACCAGTTGATTGCATGCTGCTGTCGTCGCTTAAAGCCCAGCCTTTGCTTGAGCATCCCTGTTTCTGCTCGATCCACCACCATCTCCCTTCTGCTCTCTCCTTCAGATCTTGATCATCGGCCAGCCTGCAACAAGCGCCTTCACAGACAATTTTTCTTTCACCTGAATTGCGAGCAGTTTTTCGCTCGACGTTCACTGTCGCTCGCCCCCACCCACTGTGGTTCGTCCAGGTTTATGCATCTCGCCTGAATCCCTTCTTTGCAACGCCATCCACAATACAACCCTATTGCAGATCCCTTGATAGTTGTAGCTCTGTTGCAAGGAGCATGTACATTATTGCCCAGCCTTCTGTGTTAACCTTTTGCACGTTTGCAAATAGAACTATCCCTCAGATTGTGAACCTCTCTACTTCATTCGCTACAGCTTTCGTGCATGCCTTTCTCACCTTTTTCGATTGGGGATCTTCTTCGCAGAAGCTAGGAAGGATATGTGTCCTCTTCATTTGGCTCCTCTCTCTATTTTCTGTCTCCCTCTTTCCTCTGCACTGACAGCGACCCAGCAAGCATGGCTGTTTGTCTCTTGCCAAACCAAGAGTGGCCAACGCGTGTGCGTCCATTCCCATCTCAGACAAGTTTTGATGCGGTGATTCACTTTGCTGGATTGAAGGCTGTCGGAGAGAGTGTTTCAAAGCATGTTCTGTACTACAACAACAATTTGATTGGTACCTTGAATTTGATTGAGTTAATGGGAAAATATAGCTGTAAAAAGATGGATTTCTCTTCATGTGCAACTTTCGTGATGTTTAGAGGCATTGATTTGCCTCCCTGTAGCAGTATATTGTAGCATCATCACCAGATTAACTGATCGCACCAGTCAGTGTGGGAGAGAAAAAATAGGAAATGTGACTTCGGACAAAACCGTAATTTTATTTAAATGGGGTGCACTGTAGGTAAAAGTGGGGGAGCATAACTTCCCTAAAAAGCGTTATCTAAATAGCAATTTCATGGCGTCCACTAATAAGAATGACAAAAATTAGTTAATAAGGTTTATACTCTAAACTTCTACATGAAAAATGAACACCTTCACTACCAAGCTACAGTACTTTTCACTTTTTAAATTTATGTCCTCTTTTATATATTGCGTTTCGCGAAAATGAATGCCTTAAAAATGAAAAAAAAAACACTTTAATATGAAAAAAAAATGCTATCTAAATACCGTCTTCATGTTAAAGGTCTATTTTTGTGAATTCCTCAGTTACAATTATTTTTTGTGACATTGTTGTAATTTTAAAAAGTAACATGAGTTATTTTATCTAGAAAAAGTTTAAATAGGTGACAGAAAAGTCTAACTACATATTAAGACACTCTGATATAATTTCATAATTTTTAAACATGTTTATCAAATTACACAACTTTCAAATTATTTTCAAGGGGAAAAAATTATTTTTAATAAATCAGACAACTATTAAATGAAAATAGACACACATGTGACAAAGTAAATAACTTAGGCGGTAGTGCATCCACTCCCACAAGTTGTCGTTTGAGTTATCAATGCAGATATTGATTATTAGGCTACGTAGCAATTGCTCACTCACTTTCACCTAAAAAGAGAAAGCATATTTTCTTATTCATTAATAATTGAAGACAACTACAATTTGAGAATTAAAAATACTTTGATTTATTTAATTAAATATTTTCATGTAATTTTTATATTTAAATATTGATTTTTTAGTTAAGGCATTTTTATAAATTTGTTCATTTTTTAAAATAATTATATATACTCATAAAGGCATGAAGCGGTGGCCGAAAAAGAGATGCAGGAAACACTTGTTACAAAATAACACGCGTTAGATGAGACAATGAATAAACCAGATAAGTTGGACTGCATGCTTTGGAAAGCGTTTCAAACCTTTTTTATGGATCCACTCACTTCATTAGCCAGCTTCAACTAGAAAAAAAAAATTATGTTCAAATTAGAGTTATCGATTTCATTTTGGATGTTTACGATTTATCTTTCAAATAAAATACTTCGGTATTTCAATGATTTAGTGTCTTGTTTAAAACAAATGTTATGTTAAATTTAAACCTTTTAAAATTATATATAAGAAAAATAAAAACAAAGAATTAAATAATAAAGAATAAAAAATGAAATATACTAATTTACTATAAAGTCAAGTACTTTTATATTCTTTGTTGATATAAAAAAATTATTCAAAATTAATTTAATTATAAATTATTCACATGATTTTAAAGGTATAAAAAGAAACTATGTTAATTTAAAAGCTTTAAATATTAAAAATAAAGAATAAAATATTAGTAAATAATGTTAGTCAAGCTAAATTGTCCTGAAGGAGAGTGAGGGTGAAAAGACAATTGTGGAATTTTAGATTTCTTTAACACTTTGGTCAATTAAAATTGGGTATTTACTAATTAATCCAATTGATTTTCCAAATTATTAAGATTTAAAATAAATAATGAATGTGAAGTGAAATCTCAACAACTACAATTTCACAAAACAAGTGTGCTAGAATTATAAGAAATAAACACAAATGAACAAAGTAAGGTGAGGAGGATGAGAAAAGATGGAAAATCTTGATACAATGATTTTTACGTGGTTCGGCAACCTTACCTATATCCACACCTCAAGTACACCACTTGATGATTCCACTAACTTCTCCTTCGAGAGTGGAGAAGAAACCTATTACAACATTGATCTCTTTCAAAGGTAGAAATCGAACCTGTACAACGCTTGATCTTCTTCATGGGTGAAGATCGGACCGATAACGCTCAATAGAGAAGACATCCTTCTCTCCTTACAAGGGTTACATCAACGTTATACAAATTACACAATAATAAAAAGAATTTGATTTTTAGAAAAATACAAAAAACGCTTGCCTCTTGATGCTCGAAGTGGCTTTGGCACGTTCTTGAAAATCCTCCCCTTCTCTTGGCTTCTTTGATGAAGTGTAGATGCTCCAATGATGCCCACCAAGATGTAGGAGAAGAGATTTAGGGATGATAGATAATTTACCTATAAATACAATCTATCCCTAAATGTTCTCTCAAATACACACCTAAGAGTGAGCAGAAGATGCTCAAGATTTGCCTACGAGAGCTTTGAGTGTGAGTGACATTGAGTTCAAGAACTTTCGTAATCCAACTATGGAGTTTTAGTGCTCTTGAATCGATTTGAAGTCTTGGAGAATGTAAGAGAGGGTTTTACTCATCAAGAATCAACCATTGGAATGCCCTAAGGTTATTTATTTAAAGCTCTCTAAAAAATATGGCCGTTGGAGGTCAAACACACAATAAAAGAGTTGTTAAAAACTAGCTGTTACGTTTTCAGTCCACTGAACTTGAAGATTTAGTCGACTGAAAAGTCCAGAAATGATCATTCAAACATTTGGGCACAATTTAGTCAATTGGAATCAAAGAGTCAGTCGACTGAAGTCCTTTCAGTTTCGGTACGATGCCTTCCAAATGACACGTCATCTGGAGCTTCAAACTTGATTTGACTATACAGGTCTTCCAGATGTACAGTCTTGGACATGTAGACGGTCATGACTCAATCAATGGAATTGACAACTCAGTAATCATTCGGACACAGTCACGAAATTGACAACTCAGTCTGACTCAGGGGAGACAGATTTAACTTTTAGACCAACAAATAAAAATACTAAATTTACTTTATATTTTGAAAAATGATTAATATTATGAGAGAGATTAGATAGTCGAAAAGGAACATGATTATCTACAAATTATGTGAGTTTTTGTTCAAGTAACAATTAAGGTGAAGCAACAAATCTCTTTCTGATAAATAGATCCATTTTACAATAAAAAAATGAGTAAATTAAGAAGAAAGAGTGTAAATATTTGTCAAAAGATAATATATTTTTGTCTGAAACATACTATATAAAAGATATAAAAAATAAGGAAAGAATGTTTTATACTAAATTAGTGTAAAAGAAAAATATTTTAAGCTATTTTAACTAAAATAGAATAAAATTAATAACTATAATTAAAATTAAAGTAAAAAAAAAAAGGTACTTTGGGCCTTTGTTTTACATTGACACTGTACTAAAAATTATATTTTTTTACTTCACCTTATCCTTATAATTTAAGCTCAGTATCCGAATTTTTACCATCTTTATATAGGTGGATCAATGGAAATGATCAAAAATCTTTGAGTGGATCATCTTTAATCAACTACAATGACTTCCGTTGGTGTTTCACCACACAAAGGCGACCACCACCATTGCAATAATATGAGTGACAAGATAAAACGTTCGAAAGGTAGGTTACAATGGTGAGTTCAATCTAGCATTTCTTTCATCCTCACTGGCTCATTGGAAAAATGCAATTCAATTTAACAATCAAGAAACATTTAGGTCTGTGAGTGACGGACTTGGGTCAACCTCTTCTAAAAAACCTTTGATTGTTGAAATTTTAAAATACACTTTTACCTTTTATTATTATAGAATTCCTTAAAAGGAGTATAGTTGATGGCAAAAAGGTTTATTTGTGCCTCTACACTCAAAGAAAGTAGAATTCCACAAAATTTAACTTGAATTCAATACAAATCTAAGAGAACTCAAACTCGGTGAATTTCAATTCTAAGAAAATCATCGAATTAATTTCGACAGAATAATGTCACTCAGTCACTCACTCCAGTTGTGTGGACAAACAAAGCTTCAAATGGATAAACCAAAGCCCAACTTCTCACCGGAAGAGTGGAATAAGGTCAAAACGCTCAAAGAGAAAATGACATTATGCGAAATTCTTCCAAGAGGTGAAAATTCAATTGAATTATGAAATTCAATGTCAATTATGCAGTCTTAATGCAATTAATGGAATATGTAAAATTCAAAATGTGATTAAACACTTGCATAAGTTGAAATTAAATGAACATAAACTCAAAATTAAATTCAAAAGGAAAAAAAAAAACTCACCACAGAGAAGAGAACTAGAACTTGATCAAAGCAACTTAAATTGAATAAATTGAATTATGTGTTTACTATGTCTAACTAAACCTAATTTATATGTATCATCGACTAAGATAAAGGGAAAAAAAAAAAAGAATAAAGAAAATTATGAAGGAAATAAGCCAACATCGGCTTGTCACGCTTGCCTGAATGGGTATATTATTATTGGTCAAGAAAAGTAGGAAAAATATTATGTAGGATCTACTCGGATGTGGGTCGATGGTAACAACTAAGCACTCGGCTTGGTTTTTCCCAACCCCTATAAATGGAGAAGGAAAATATAATGAGTTTGGTCTCAAATCAATTAACTGTGGTTGCTTTCATTGTAGAAAGGACACTCATCAACGCCAAGGAAAGATATTCCAATCTGTTGCTTCTCAGCTCTTTCCCAAACCTATCACAGTCTGCCTAAAATCCAAGCTTTTAGTTGTTCTTTCGTCTTCTTCACTTGGCCATATCAGCGCACTTGCACTCTCATTCTGGGGTGGGTGACTCACTTTTGAGCACAAAGGAGGATGACAATTAGATATGGTCCATAGACTCATCTGGAGTCTTCTCAATTAGATCTATCCTCCTGCTTAGACTTAGAATCATGCCTAATAATGGTTAGGTTAAAATGGGTTCTAAGTTGGTTAGTCAATAGTATAGATTTGTGAAATCAAAGTTCGGAACCCTGAAGGAGTTGTTCGGTATTCTGACCAGTGGACAGTAGTCCTGAACTTCATTCAGGAACTTCAATCTTCTGATCGACATGATCAATCTTCCGAAGAAGTTGGGTATTCCGAAGGTTTTGTTCAGAAGTATGTCAAGAACGATGATTTTTTTTTTTAAAATTTATGGACTTAGTCTCTCAAGCAAGATCAGAATTTCGAAGTTCTGGTTCAGTATTCTAAAGACTAGCCGTTAGAGGCTTAGTACTTTGAAGTTTGACTTCAAAAGACTGAAGACTAGCCATTTGTGCTAACTAGCTTGGTGGTGAAGGAGTTGACCTTGAGTTGTCAATTCACTTTGATGTTCCAAAGTGGTGTTCGGTCTTCTAAAAATGGTGATCGGAATTCTGAAGTTAACCGATGGGACAAAATGTATTTAAACCTGTCATGTCTCGAAATTTTTGCGGAACCCTAATTGAGAGAAAGAAAATTTTCTTTGCACACTTTTTAGAGAATGAATTTTTTGAGAGACTTTGACCTTGTATTAACAAATCATTTGAGTTTTTAATCCGATACTTGAATCATTATTTTTGTGAGCATTCAAAGTGTTCGGCCTTAAGATTAAGTTCTAGGTGATCCGACTGACTTATAGACCTAGAAACCCTTTCTCATAGCTTTGATTGAAAGAGAGATTTTATCTTGTGGATCAAAAGCTTCATTAAGGACATTGTTTGAGGAAGATTGGGACAAAAACCACTTATGTTGAAGATTGAAGTATCTCGTGAATCTTATGTCATTTGTCTAATTTATCTTTGTCATTTAAGTTGTTGTAAGAGACAGTAATAGATATGTGAGATCTCTTATTCATCTAGTTCTTGATAAGATTGGTGGAGTAGACTTTGTAGTCGAACCAATGAATTGAAAAAGGACTCTCTGTGAGTCGTCTGTGTAAGTACGGTTTTTAAATTCTCGTCCGCAGACATCCGTGGCAACATTCTTGAACTAGGAAAAGAGGGACTCGCGCAAAAAAATTGCTTGAGTACCCTACGAGCTGCACGTGACATTTTGGCAAACTAGAACTCCGCAGCCGGGCTTCATTCCCCGTAACGTTACCTTAATAGAAAATCTTTAGTTTAAAACTTTAATTTCCATGAAAACGATCCAAACGTGCCGAGAAGACGAAACGAGAAAGGTTTTCTAGAATTTCTTTTCCACAAAATTTAAAACGTGGCGTCGTCCTTCCCGGTTGACAGTTGCACTTCTTCCCTAAGTAGAATTGCAGATTAGCACTTTCATCGTTGTCCACAAGTCTGGGTTCTTTTTGACACCCAGTGTCATTATAGTAAATTTCCAACACCAAATCCTCTCCCTCTTATCTCCTGCTTCTCAGTTCTGTCCCCTCCCCTTTATTATTTAACCACACAAACCAGACAGCCAAATATTAGGGGAGAGAGAGAGACCGAGTGTCATTATCGTAAATTTCTGACACCTAGTCTTCTCCATCTCTCTCGCTTCTCAGTTTTCTCCCCTCTTCTTTATCTATAACCACACAAACCAGACGAGACAGAAGTTAATAGAGAGAGAGAGAGAGAGATTTGTAGACTCAACTACAATGGAGTCGGTAGCTCTATCGATCCCAATCCTGACCATATCCAAAACCCTAAAACTCAATCCAAACCCTCTCTTTTATCGTCACTTCTCCAAATCCTCCCTCCAAGCACGCCTCTTCTCCTTCTCCAGAACCACTTGCATTTCTCCTCCCGATTTCCACAATTCCAGGGACCGCTTCTTGATCTCTTTCGCGGCCTCCTTTCTCCAAAAGCCACCTGCATCGGTCCCCATCTCGTCCCGCTTGGCGTGCATCTCCAGCTCGGCCAGGACAGAACTGGTTTCAGGCGGAGATGGCAATGGACCCAGTGGAGGAAATGGCAGCGGTGGAGGTGATGGAGGATCAGATAGTGGAGGATTGGAAGCAAAATCCCTTGCTGGAGAGTCTGAAGACGTTTCTGTTCTGTTGCCGGATGTCATCATCCTTGATGTTGGGGTAAGGAATGCATCTTCATCTTCTTATTTATTTTCTTAGATACTTGTTCATTGTATTTATCTATTTATTTATGGATTTTTTTGTTTTGGGAAATTGGCTTGATTTTTGCAGGGAATGACTTGTGGGGGATGTGCAGCCAGTGTGAAGCGCATACTCGAGAGTCAAGTAAGTTTTCTGCTACTGTTATTGTTTATTGTTTTCACTTTAGAGTGCATTTCGATCAGCTTTATTTTTCCTATTGCTCAACATGTTAGTCTTAATGTGTCAATCTCTATTTGCAATGAGAGAAATATTGCTATATCACGTAATGAGAAAATGCTGTGCTTAATAAAAACATTGGAATGTTGAAAACTGGTTCAGGGTGTGTTTGGCTATTGTGTCATAATTAAGTTTAATAGATTAAAAGAAAATTCTGTTAGAAAAAAATATTCTTGTTTCGTAATTATTGAAAATCCAGTCTGATTAAATATTACTATTTTGGTAAACATTCAAACTAAATCTTTTGAAATGTTTCTAAATACTTTTAATCTAAAAAATATTGTTCTAAATAAAAAATAAAATAAAATTCCAAGGTCGCAAATGTTTAAAGGTAAAAAAAATAATTAAAGTGATTTAATGGTGGTTCTTAAGGAACATAGACTTGACTGATCCTATCAATGTTATTCTTGGTGGGCCTCATGTTAAAGTATTAATCTTTCTATTCAAGGTATTTTTGTGGCAAAAAATGTTTGTAAAGACCGCAAAAGTGTTAGTGATTAAATAAATAATTTAAAGTAATCCAATTTTGATAAGCTTAAAGAACATGGCTTCCTGGATCAAATGGAGGTGATTGTGATGGTCCTTTGTTTGAGTGAAGACCTATCCAATCAACATAATTTTTTGTAAAACCGATATGTTTTTTAAATGCTACAAAAATTAGGAAATGGAAAGCAATTTAAAGTAATCAAAATTTTGGGGCTACAAAGATTGGCTTAATTGATCCAATCTAATTGATTTTGGGTGGAACCAATATTTGAGTATAAACCTTTTAGACCAAGGTCATTCTTTGTGGGCACTGTGCAATCTTTTTAAAACCCACAAAAATATGAGGATTAAAAAATAATTTAAAGTGATTAAATTTTGGAAGATAAAATACAATTTGATTGATCTATGCAAAGTGAGTTTTGGACATTGTCTCATGCAACATTTGTTATGGAGATCGTGCCTCTTGGGATCCCTTTTCTACCATGTATAAGGCTGTGATACTATTTCTGTCTCACATCAGTAGAAACAAGTAGTGCATTCAGATGCACTGCAGGAGGGTCATGGTAATCTCGCCTCTTCTGTGCTCAGTGCTAAAATGTCTAAGCAAGAAAGCCCTATCCAAAGTTCAAGTGGAATTACATTTGCTTCATTGGTAGTACTTGTGGTTATCTTGGTTTTTGATGCAGTTGTGATACTCAATGCTATTTACTGATCATCTCTGTGAACAGCATCGAGTATCCTCTGCCAGTGTCAACCTTGCGACTGAGACAGCAGTTGTGTGGGCCACACCTGAAGTCAAGGCAACACAGAAATGGCAACAACAGCTGGGGGAGAGACTTGCGCAACACTTAACTAATTGTGGATTCAAGTCAAATGTTCGAGGTAAATAGTTTATGTATAATGATTTGGTTGTGTATGGTCCACTGAGCCTGTTGGCTTATTCTTTTTGCCCTGCCTGTTTGTTTCATTTTATTGGGTGCTTATTTTTGTCACTGATGCCATTAAAAGAAAAAGAAAAAAAAAGTATGTTGCTTGCCACTGGAAGATGCCAAAGTACTCACTGGGCTATGCAGTGGTGACGTCCAAGCTGTTTAGTCCATTGGTTGATGGGTTGTATTGGGCTCCTCTTAATTCTTTCCACCTATGTGAATTGCTTGATGAACCACTGGAGTAATTTCAAGTCAATGTATGCTTGTTTGTGTAAAACACATCCGACATTGCGATTCTCTCTTTATATACTAAATGTATATTCCAGAAGTGGCTTAGTAATCTGCTGTTTGGTAATTACCATCACATTCAGAAATGATTTCAAGCAATGATCCCGTTGGTTGCCGCTCAAAAAAAAAAAAAAAAAAAATTGATCCCGTTGGTTGTCATGTGATAAATACAAGTGTCTAGTTAAAGCTGAGATACCAAAAGTTAAATCATGGCATGAAGTTATATTTTGTTTAAACTGTACTTGGATTAAGTGGAAAAAATGAAGGTATTTTGAGTGCAATTAAGCGCGCTAGCGAAGAGGCTCATGTCACTAAGATATATAACCGAGATAAATTAGCTTGAAGGGCAGGGTTGTGAATTGAAGACCAATGGAAAAACATGCATTAGTTTGTATTGAGGATCTTCCTTTGCTTTTTATTTATTCCTTTTCAGGCTGGATGGGGTTGGTTGATTTTGACATATGATAGATTAGGCATGGAGACAGTGTTTGTCTGTCTTGTAGTTCCATGCAGATATGCTAGAGGAATTCAGTTGCTTTACCATTGCCTAAAAAATAAATGTTTGCCGGCAATATTGCCAAAAAAAAAAAAAAACATTTGTCAACCAGTATGAACCATGAGGTAATGACATTTAAATATGATCTCACGTTTTGAGTTGAAGAAAAGCTCTAGCGACTAAATTCTAAATGCAGATAAGCCTAATTACATAACTCTAGTTTCCCTCAAGCACTTCGGGATTCAATTCTTGCTTCGTCTTCTCTTCTTCCTCTTCTTGATTGTATATTGAATTCATGTTCTTTCGTACTCCTATATCAAGTACTGTTATCAGAATCTTGTTGCTTGTTTTTTCTTCATCCTGTTAATGCTGTTTGATAACCATGCTTTGTAATAGTGCTAATTAGTCATTCTTTCATGACAATGACTCTTCAAAAGGTGAAAGAATGACTCTTCAAAAGGTTTTCTTCTGGTTCATGCTACCTTATTGGCTTATGTTATCGAATCCCACTTCTCTATTTCAGTGCGGTTGTGTGAGAATGACTCTTCAAAAGGTCTTCTTCTGGCTCATGCTACTTTAATGGGTTATGTTATTGAATCCCAGTTCGATATTGGTGTGGTTGTTGGATCGTGTTTGAGATGATGGCCATATCAAGCAGTGAGCATTAAAAAACATGATGAGTCGTGTTCACTGTGGTCCCATCATCTTTGTGAATGCGGAAAGCCATAATAGTGAATATCGAAAGCCATAAATAGAGATGAACTAAGTTATTTTGATTAAGTGATGGTAACTATTGTAAAATGTCCAATTGGATGAGTAAAAACTAGTGTGGTTGGAAGTTTACTTTGGATTACCTGAAATTGGTTGGTAATTGGCAGATCGAGGATCCACTATTGAAGCTGGCCTGCATTCTTGAGGATGCAAAAGATGTTTTGTAATAAGAATTTCAGCTTCTCCAAAATTTAATGGTATGCCACTGTCATGGTTTTTATTTTCTTCAAGAATTACAGGGTCATGGCCACAGAATGTACAGTTTGTTGCACCTCTTAAATTCTGTACCTGCTTGTCCTTGTGCATGTTTACGTGTTCCAATGTGGGTAGAAAATAGAGAGGGAAATAGTTCTCTATCCTCCTCTCCCACCAGAAAAGGGAAAATACTACTCGTAGAAAAGGGGTTTCATTGGAAACTGATGAAAAGAGAGCAAAGTCAACGTTTTTGCACCATTCTCCAATGTGGTTTCCTTGTAAAATTGGGTAGTTTTGGAAGCTTAGGGAAATCAAAATCGGAGAGTACGCTATCTCGTTTTTGACAATTTTTTTGCATGCAAAGGTCAATCTTTCACAGGAAAATGTGGAGAGAGGAAGCATGCAAACTCGTACATGATTCAGTGACCCAGATCAAGTAATGTCCCCATAGTGGATGGAGGTGTCCTCGAAATATCCAAAATTAGAAGATTCATCTCTTCTAAGTTTTCAGTGGCTATGACTTTGTTCAGTATTAAAAAGAAAAAGAATGGATGTCTAGGATTTTCAATTCTGGGAGATTTTGGGACATTCTCTATCTGCTTTGAGGCTCATCATTTCCATGGTACCAGAGGCTCATCATTTCCATGGTACCAGAGGCTCAATGAACTGTATGTCCTATTGTCATGCAGGCCTTCTAAATGTTCATCCCTCTCAGGAACTTATTTACAGGCAATATCTTGTTGGTTTTGATTTCACTGCTTTCAATGTGGGGTCCCAGATTTTGTGCCATGAGTCTTATAAAGTACTGTCCATCCATAGGTGTCTTGCAGCAGCTGGAATAAATGGGTTTGGACAAGAGCATTTCTATCAAATGGGAGTTCATTTGCTTGAATAGAGTGTTATCATGACATCTTCAAGCAACTGCCTTTGATATTATTTGATCACATTGGAGGCACAGATTTAATTTGAAGATCTACCTTCCTTTGCCTCGTAACTGAAGACCGATTGCTGATCAAATTTGTCTAAACTAAATTGACTTTTTTTCTCTTCTCCTAGTTTAAGAGGGCGATAATTAGGCTGTTTTGTCATTTGGGGTATCTATTCTTCTCTTTTGATGATATTTAATTGTATCTTTCTGGTACCAGATTGTAATTTGAACTAATCAAACATGTAATGATTTTGGATGTATTGGTTCATAATGTTTTTGGGCTTTTTTCCATCTACATTTGATCTTCACCTTTTGGTTTAGTATGAATTCTATTTTTATTTAATTAATGATCCATTGTTTAAACCATTAATGAAATGATTATATATGTCAGATCCAAGCATAATTTGGGCAGCATATCCTACCTTGCAGTGGTTTTTGGTGTTCCTCATTTCAGTTTGCTTGGTGGCTTCTAATAGCTTGGGCATGCATATAGGCAATAATTTGAAGTAAACTTGTGTGTATTTAACGATATGCTGTCAATGCTGTTGTGCCCATTTGTTCGACAAGAGCCATCTAGCATGAAAATCCTCCACAAACTTCATTATGTCTTCTTTAATGGTTGAAAAATATTGGAAAGCCATGGGAAAACCATTAGGATCAGGGTATCTATTTGCCAATGTCAAAGATGACACCTTTCACCTATTCTAAAAATTGTCTACCAAGAGTTCCTTCCTTGCGAGTAAGGTTCAAGATCAAGTCATGTAGACTTGGTTTTGCTATAATGCTTGTACATAAAGCTGTTAAAATATTTAGTGCCCTCTCTAGGACCATCTTTAAATGATTTTTTTTTTTTAATTTAAATTTTTGAAAAGACGACGGAATTTTATTAGCGTTTGGAGCTTAAGCACACGACATACCGGTAAAAAGGGAACGCCAAATGTTGGTACTGAGTCTGTGTACACATAAATATAATAAACATGGTTCAAAGCATGGTTGTTAAAGTCTGACGATATACGATTCGTATCTTACGATGCATACGATATGATAAGAGGAACGATTTGTATCTATCAACAAATCTTACGATTCGTATAAATAATAGAATTATGGGATTATTAGGAGTGTGAAAGCATGAAACATTTCATTTTAATGGTTTTTAAGGCTTGAGTTGATGAGCATTTAAGACCGTTCGGTTTTTTGAGGGTTTTTTTAGCTTCATTATTGACTTTTCACAGTATAGTTGGATTATATACTGGTTTTATACTTTTGGGAGTTGGAGCATTGAAATTTGAGCTCCAATAAACTGATTATATAGAATTCACTTAATATTGGAAAAAAGTTGGAGAATTGTTGATGTTATTATATTTTAGATATATTTTACGTTATTTCATATATTAAATATTTTTGAGGGAAACATTTATGAATCTTACATTTCTACGATTTACGATACACGATTTGCGATTCAAGATGTATTAACGATTACGATATGATTCGATTCTCACAACATTGGTTCAAAGTATCATTACCGGTTTGTGCATTAGTCCCTATCAATTCTTGATATGTATACGCCAAAGGCATCATATCATACTCCTGTACTTTTGTTGGATACTTTGTATGCATCACACATCATTTTCTTTCCTGAAACAGTAACAAGATGAAATTTTATTAGTGCAAAAATATTACATACTTTATACAGCCATGAACATGTAACAAAAAGTTACAGCAAAAAAGCACAAGAAAATAACTAAAGTCAAAAGATCCTTACAAATGGATTATCTCTCTTGATCTTGCTTTGGCTATAAAATTTGCAACACCATTTACTGATCTCCTGACATGCTTAAATGTAATATCCCTTCTTGAGCATAACTGATGTACTGCATCTGAAGGTAGATTGAGTACTATATTTTTTTTTTGGGGGGTTTAATAAATTTTTGATGGCCTTTAAAAAGCCCAATTTGAAGAGTTATGGGCCCAAAATATCCAAGTAAGAGGCCTAAGTTCATATACCAAAGGTCCAAGTTCATTTTCACCTAATTTGGTTTGTGGATCTCATTTTGGTAGGGCCAAAAACCCAAGCAAACTAGAGGGACGAATTCCGATCGTTCTTAGCTCTTCCTTATCCCTCAAATCATGCAAGAATCAACGAGGGAAAGAGGATGTGGAGCCATATCATGGATAGAATTTTTTTTTTTTTTTGATGATGGAGAACCCCAAGATCCCCACCTCTCCCTGAGTACAAGGGTGTTGGGTAAAACTTAGGATGCACACAACACCTCGCAAGCCACGGGCTTATCATAGAGAGATTTTCTCTCTCCCATTTTAGTTAATGTCTATATTTTTTTTTATTTGTAATTTTTCATTGGTGGACAATATTGTAGTGGTAATGTGATGCAGGACAAAGGATAGAGTGACTCTAAATGCCTAATGCTTATCATAGAGAGATTTTCTCTCTCCCATTTTAGTTAATGTCTATCTTTTTTTTTTTATTTGTAATTTTTCATTGGTGGAGAATATTGTAGTGGTAATGTGATGCAGGATAAGGGAAAGGGTGACTCTAAATGCCTAATGCAATTATGAGAAGACTAAAAGATGAACCCTAAATCTAAAATGGGGCTGAAATTCAAGAATTAAATTAATAATCACAATTAAATCATATAAATGAGCCACAAATAATCAAAACAAATCTTAGAATCAAAATGTAAATAATTATGTAACTTACCAAGCCTATTTGCTACTCAAAATGGGGATCTCTCAAAATGACGGATTTGTCAGGGCCCACGAAAGTGTAGGCCTATCACCAAATTAGGATTTGAAACAGGTTATGGTGACATATAAATGGGTATGAGTAATAAAAAACGACTGAGATGGAGTTTCACAAAAGGGACTGGGCTAAAAAAAAGGGGAGCGGCAGGCACTATATGGACTTAAACGGGCTGCTGTAGCACTATGGGGGACTTAAGGGGTTACGGCGACACTGTAGAAAGGGCTAGGGTGATGCAGCAAGTACAGATGAGGTATGAGGGAATGGCAACAGCAACTGTGGAGGTTTGGATGGGCAACGGGAGACAGGAAAGGCTGTTTGGAGGGGCGAAAGGTGCAGAGGAAGATTTTAGGGGAGGACAAAGGCAAGGAAAGGGGTTTAGGATGGCTAGCGACAACAGTAGGGGTTGGGGAGGGGAAACAAAAGCTTCAGGGGAGTCTTAACGTGAGGGACGAAGGCTGTAGAAGATAGGAAATGGGTTGGCAACACTGTTTGAAAGCCCAGGGAAGGGGTGACAACTGTATGTGGGTTTAAAAGGCTGGCTGGAGATCTTTGATGGAGTGGCAGTGAATTGGGAAGGGGTTTGGGACAGCGGGAACCAAAAGAATGGTTGGAGGGTCATGGCAGTGGGGCTTGGTTTTGGGTTTCAAAGAAAAATAAAAGAGAAAGGGGAGAAAGAAGAAAGAGATTAGGAGAGAAAGATAAGAACCTGGATTTTGGAAGATACTTCTCATCCTTTCCTGTTGACTTCTCTCCGTCCTCTGTTTCTCGCCGAGGTTTCGTGATGTCTCACCTTTGTCTGTGCATGGAGTCCTTTTCTTCCACAGCAAAATTCTTTATCTTATTCATCGATTGAAAATTGCCCTAAGGCTACATAGAGGTTTTATACCAACTTACATAGACAAAAGACCAAGATACCCTCAAGTGATAAAAAGACAAAAATACCCTCAACTGAAATAAAAAATACATCAAACCAAATAAATAATAAAAATAAAATGATAAATAATATGCTTCAAAAAAATGCTCCGCATCATAATGTGTCTGTCTAGGATTGGAATTAATTGATGTGTATTAGTAGATGAGTGTATATTTGTGTATGCTGCTTCAGGGTTGACTTACCATTTTTCCCCTTTTCCTCTTTTGTGTTTATTCCTTCCTTTTTGGCTGTACACCCCTCTTTGTAAGAGGTCTTTCTATAACCTTAGATGACATGAAATATAAAAGCACATTCTTCTCTTCTAAAATCATTCTTTTAGTTTTTCCTTCAAAATTGGTGGTATACAGAGTTCAGTCAAGATTTCAAGATTCTCCTTGATTTGTTTTTCTGGTGTGATTGTTGTTCCGGCAACACAATTCATGTGGTATTATTCATTTCCAGTGGTGGAGCCCACTACAGAATCATCTCATTTTTTTGGGACCATCTTGAAGAGGATATTATTCTGAGAATTTTTAGAGATAGAAGGGGCAAGCACTAACAATTATTTTTCCTCTTTTCCGCAAATTATCTTGAGTCAAGATTTTCCCCAATCCAGCAGTCCAAAAAAAAGAAAAACTAATTGCCCTTGGAGGAGCTTTGGAAGACCACATTTTAGGATTGACAGTAGCCGTACCTGCAGTCGAGGAGCACCAAGAGTAAAAAGACTTTACCGAGAAAGCTCCATTGTTATCAGGCCACCAAACAAGACTGTCCTCTACATTGGTGCGGATTGGGTAGGATGATATGGATTGGAGGAGAGACAAAAAGACGTTTGATTTTAAATCGTAGAAGTTACGACGAAGTGGGATGTCCCACACAACTTGCTGACCTAAAATGTAGTAGAATTCTGATATGGTCCCACATGGTCTCAAGGAGAAACGATAAATAGAAGGATACCTAGAAGCCAAAGGAGGGCCATCGCACCAAACATCTGTCTAGAACATGATTCTGTCGCCACAACCTGCCTTGAACCCTGACCCCATGCTTGAGGGGGAGTATTGACAGATGTATATCGACAAATGAGGGTTTATATTTGGACTAGCTGAAAACAACTACAAACAGTGGTTATTTTGGGAACAAGAACAAAAGTATGATCAGTATTGATACTATATCTTGAGATGGGAATGGGATAAAAAAAATCGATGCTGCATCTTGTTTGCTGCCCACTGATATGTTTTGAGCTTTGTATTAATCTATTGATCTAAGAAACAATTGGATTTCAGCTTTAGCTTAATTGAATAAACCCATTTACTTCTAATTGGTGCATTACATTGAACAATATTCTGGAGTCGTATCTGTGGAAGAGCCTTCAATCTTTTAGCCATGGCTTGTTTCCAACGACCTTGTAATATGTTATTATTATTATTATTACTTTGAAAGAAATGTAATCCTGGTGTTATAAGATGTTGGATTGTCAGTGGGATCCAAGAAAACAAATAAGAGGAAGAGAGCTGTAACTATCTGGTGGATGAGAGGGATGAGTGCATTATCGAATCTTGTTCTGCTTACATGAGGGTTCCAATTGTTTAAGAAGAGGTGATACACATTTTTCATTGATAAATAAGACAATTAGAAAAAAATTCATCAAAAGATTAGGAAGGAGAGGATACAGGGAAATTTTGATGTAGTAGGCGAAGAATGATTGGGAAAAATATTAGAATGATCTAGGAAAGTAAAATTGTTAGACGTGTACCCCTTTATACCTAAGGATCAACACATAAGTGCAATATATTTCTGCACTTGTAGTGGTACTAACAGAAAGCAAGTATGCCCAAAGGTGTAAAGAAGTCCTAGGATGAGAGTTAAATGATGACTAATAATATGCATTGATTTTTGAATTTCATAGAGAACTAATGATGGATAAGATAAACAACCACTTAGTTTGTGCCCCTGATGATGTGGAACAGAACTAAAGACGATTCAATAAAGTAGGTGCTGACTGCTTTAGGAATATGATGATTCTTACATTCAACAACACTGCTGAAACTGCAAGCGCATGTAGCACTTACCAAGGTTGTGGATTCAATTTATGCCAATCTCAAAAGTAGTGTTTTAAAAATCACACTGAACTGTGCAGTTTGACCCCGTTGGACCTGAACCAGTCCCTAAGACGGTCCAGCCCTTGAGACAATTCAGTTCATTAAAAAAATGATTATTATTTTATTTATTTTATTTTTCTCTTATTCTCCTTCACTGAGAAATGTCATTTTTTCACTGTTTTCTATTATAGTATCGTGGTTGCAATGAAATTTTCAAATTTTCTTATTTGTTAGCAATTTAGTTTTAAATATAAGAATGTATTATATTATTATGGTGTCATACTAACATCACGGTTCAAGTAGTTTGACCTAGCAGTTGAACCTAATTAAACCAAACCATTATATAAACCGGTTTAATCAACGGTTTAGTTTTTAAACCACCACCCCCACACACACCCCCCGCTGCGGCCCCCCCCCCCCCCCCCCCCCCCCCCCCCCACCCCACCCACCCCACCCCAATCACATAAGGTTTTTAATTTGCATTTAGAAAGCTCATTCCCAATCATCACCAGAAATTGTTAAAAAACAGAGGCAAACTGACTATAATTATCAATAAATGTACTACAATACTTTTTTTTTTTATGACCAAGGTGTCTAGGCCTCTTAGAGCACCAACTAATCCTTGGAGCATGTGCAAGCCTCCCTACCCACCCACACTGATTAAATCTATAGGGAGTGGCCCTTTGCGGTGGAGTGGGAATCGAACTCAGTACTCCCGCTTCCTAAGGCGAGTTCCTGGCCATCAATCCAATCCTTTTTGGGTTAAATGTACTAAAATACTTATAACCTGACTGTGAAACAACTAGAGTTGGGCACCATACATTAGTATGAATAGAATCAGATAGTAGTGGCACCAACAACAAATGAGAAGATAAAGTTTTACATTTTGCCCAATTGACAAATGATGCAAGTGGAAGGAGCTGTAGAATTAAAAAAAATAATCTCAATCAGTTGTACTAGAAGGCACTTTGTACTGCATTCTTTTTTGCTTGTCTCTAGTCTTTTGTAGTTATCTATATTGTATGTTGAACGAACTCCTAAAAAGTGTGATGCATCTGCTTCAAACTCTTCATGGGCTCTTCTAGTACTTGTTAATATTATTTTTCAAAATGACAAAAAAATATTACTGCACCTTTCTCCTTTTGAAACTAATCAAAATATTGATGTGTTTGTCACTTGATTGTTAGAATATTATTCCACCTTATTTTTCATTCAGATTTATTCAAAGATGCTGCCATGCCCTCACGTCCTTTTCTTTTTGGTTTTCTGTGTCCAGCACCTTGTACTCGTACTTATGCAACTTAATTTGTATCTGTTTTAGTTTTGGTTTTATCCTTGTTTCACGATTGCTGCGCCAATGTTAGACTTGATTGTTTAGCAGAGGTGCAGTTTCCAATGCTAACTTGTCACTGTTATGTTCCTATTTCACCAATCAATATCTTGTTGCAAATGCTTTTGCTTTAGCATAATTGATTGTCATCGTATGTTTACACTATCCTTTTCCCATCACTAAGTCCTGATTTTAAGATGAGGTGTAGTTCTTTATTTTTATTTAAAAATTTATCCATTTTTATTCATGGTGGAAAAGCTTGAAATGCATAAGATACAAACCCTTTTTTTTTGAAAAGTTAATCAATGTACTTTCATTTATAAGAGAAAGATAGAAGCTGATAGACACTGTATAAGAGATTCATACTGGTCCCTGAATACAACAAGTCACTGAAGAATGACCAAGTAAAATTATAAAAAACCAACAAAATCCTATGTCTTTCCACCCCAAGCTTTGTGAAAAAAACGACGACTGCATTAGTTATTGTGGTTCCAAGAAGATGATGATGATGGAGAAAAGGAGAAGAAAATGAGATCGAAAGAAGAAGAAAATAGAGAGAGAGAAGTCTTTATTTATTTAAAGAGCAGGAGGAAGAAGAAAATAACAAAGAAAAGGAAAAGAAAAATAAAAAAATAAAGGGGAAAAAAGAATAAGAACAAGTAGAAAATGGACAAAAGAAGTTACATACCTGTTGTTTGCTGCTGTGGTTACCCTCTCTTTCATTCCTCTTGTAGTAGCTCTTGCTCGATGTTTTGTCGTTCCTTCTTCTTTCTCTTTCCTCATTATCTTTCGTAGCTATCCTAAATCCTATTTCCTTCTATATTTTAACTTTTAAGATATTATATATTTCTCCCACAAGGTTTAATATGTACATTTTGATACTTCATGGGGGAAAAATGAAAAGGCGCGCTTTTCAGTTAGGCACAAGGCAAACCTAGGTGCAGTCGACATGCTAGCACCTTGCCTAGCATGATCAAGACGTGCCTTTGGCTGCTGTGACCACGACAATATTAGGTTGTTCATTTGTAGTGCTTCTGAGAGAAGCATTTTCAACTAAACTATATTTTGTTAATGTAAGATATATTCAAATAATTGTTTTGGAACAGTATAATTGTGGTTATGCTTGATTTCATGCAGATTCTGAGAAACAACACTTGTATAGAGTTTTTGAAAAGAAGATGGATGAAAAGCTTAGTCGTTTAAAAGAAAGTGGTACGACATTTAGCCTATCTTGTGGCAATCATAGTTTTGTAATTTTTTATTGGGCATTGAGCATTATATTTTATTTCGTAAAAGTTCTATTTGTAATGCAATATTTTGTAAAAGTTTTCACCTTTTGTGTCATAATTTTAATTTTGCAGGTCGGGAACTTGCCGTCTCATGGGCACTATGTGCTGTCTGCCTTTTTGGGCATGTCTCTCATTTCTTTGGTGCCAGCGCTCCTTCATGGGTTCATGCAGTTCATTCCACTGCGTTTCATTTGTCATTGTCTTTGTTTACATTGGTTGGTCCTGGTCGTCGGCTTATTATAGATGGACTAAAAAGTCTGTCAAGAGGGGCTCCAAATATGAATACTTTAGTTGGTCTCGGGGCTTTATCATCATTTGCAGTCAGTTCAATAGCTGCCTTGGTACCCAAACTGGTATTTAAGCATCTGTCTTATGAATTTCTTTTCTTTCGTTTCCCCACGATTTTGGTTCAGGAAATACCCTTTTTCTGAGCAAAATCACAAAATAGAAATATATTAAAGATTAAAGAACAAAGTTACCCCTTTCTCAAAAAAAAAAAAAAAAAAAAAGGATGAAGGAACAAAGTGCAAGGTATAAAAGACTTGTAGTGTAATGCCGCGTCCCTCTAGCATAATATTGTCCACTTTGGGCCCACATGTTGGCCCGCATAACTTTGTATTGGCGATCAACTCAACTTTGCTCCCAAAAGGCCTTATGCTAGAAGGAGGAGAGTGCCAAAGCGAACCCTCTCGCTGGCCTGCACGGCTTTGCATTGGCGAGCAACTCAACTTTGCTTCCAAAAGGCCTTGTGCTAGAAGGAGGAGAGTTCCAGGCTTATATACCACTGCACAATCCACTCTCCAGGTGATATGGGTCCTTGTGAGTCCAACTTGGCTACTTTTTAGGACCTATACACGCCTACTACATACCTGGGGTGATGCGGAGCATGCCATATTCCACTTCAGATCCATGCTATTTTCGTATTGGTTTAGTTTGGTTTTAGTAGTTTTATTTATTTAGTTAAGGGTAGTTTAGCCATTGTTATTGTTTCTATTTTTATTTTAAGAAAGGGTAAACTCTATATAAGCATTATAAGAGAGAGATTGAAAAATGAAGAATTCAGATTTTGCCTTACACGAATTTGAGTGTTGGTTTTTTTTGTGGAGAGAAACCATGAAACTTTGGTGAGATATCGGAGAGGCGAGAGGCCTTGGCGTGAGGCCACATCTCCTTCAGGTACTTATTCTATCTTTTTATCTCTTCTTCTTCTCTTCTCCTTTCCCATTCTCTTGTTTTCTTTCGTGTTCACAAGTTCCAAACCCCATACCCCTTTCGTAACCCCTTCCTGGATACCCATACTTTGTCGCCATCCCCTATAAACCACACCCTGCTGCACAAACTCCCCCATAGATCCATCCTTTACTGTTGCCAGCCCCTCTATTCCCTTTCTCTGTTGTCGTCGCCCCTTTCTTGTGCCTTTTTCCTTCTTTTCATGTGTCCCCCATCAGTTATGATCGTGTTTTACCCAAAGCCAAGCCTTTCTTTAATTCCATCCGTATCCCTTTTATTTCCAATTCCAATTGAAACCCATTAGTATCGCAAGTGCCTAAGTTTCCTTATTAACCCACAGGCCTTTTAATTCATTTAATACATTATATTTTTGGACCCCATTATTTCCATTCTTTACATTAGATTCTAAGTATTTATGTGATTATTTGTGGTAAATTTTCATATTAATTAATTGTAAATATTACTTGAAATTTAAGTTCAGCCCATTTTAGATTTAGGGTGTCTTATTTTCATCCCTTTTAATCTTTAGGGAACCACATTTAGGCATTTAGGGTTACCCTATCCCTTGTCCTGCGTCAAATTGTATTACATGTAGTCAACCCAAAAAACAAAGGAAAAAAGATAACGATGCCGAGCATACCAGTCCACATTGTTCCCGTGTTTTGCTATTTCAGTACTTTCTATTTTTTTGTATTTTATTTTTATTTTTAGATAAGGATAGTATGTATTTTTGTTTTAAGCTATTTTTAGAAGTTTATTTATTTAAGGGAGGTATATCTTATATACGCCCTCTTTCTCTTGTAAGCACACACGAATGATGAATAAGATTGAATTTTTCGAGCAAACCTTGCTTGTGCCGTGCATTGGCGTGAGGAGTGAGTCCTTTTGGCATGAAGCCTGGAATGAGGCCATCTTTCCATCTTCTTCTTTTCTTCTCTCTCTTTTCTTTTTCTTCTCTTATCCTTCTCTTGCCGAGACCCTTTGGAACCCCTCTTCCTACTACCGTGCATCCTAATCCACTCCCCACTGTGGCACATGTCACCATAAGCCCTCCCAGACTGTTCGCCGTAACCCTAACCCTTACCTACTTGCCGCAACCCACCAAACTCCTTCCCTTCTTGTGGCCACATGCAGATCTTCCTACCTTGTCTGTTGTTTTCCCTGATCCTTCCTCCTTTGTTGTTGCCACACCCAAAAGTCCCTCTTATTGCTGCCGTTTCCCTCCTCACTTCGTCCCCTTGCTGCCGTAGCTTTTAGTAACCCTATGTCCGTGACTTCCTTTTCCATTTGTATCCCCTCCTTTTTTTTATTTCCTCTCTTTAAATCACATGTCTTTTAAGCCTAAATCTCTATTTCATTGAAAACCTTATCTTACCCTTTCATAAACCCCTTTAATTCCCCTACCCTTATATCTCCATTAGATTTCCAAGCATTATTTTGATTATTTGTGATAAATTTATATTATTTAATTGTTGGTTTAATTTCAGCCCATTTTAGATTTAGGGTGCATTATTTTCATCCATTTTAATATTTAGGGAGCCACATTTAGGCATTTAGGGTTACCCTATCCCTTGTCCTGCTTCAAATTTGGTATCAGAACAAGGTTGGGTTGTTTTCTTAAACACACACGGTCCTAAGTTGCATCGCATATAAAAATAAAAATAAAAATTAATTAATTATAAAAAAATTGCATTGCATTTTTTTTTTTTGAAAAAAAAATTGCATTTTTATTCTTATATAAAAAAAAAATTCTTTACATTCAATGAATTTAGAGTTAAGTCACATTATTTAGTGTCTTTCTGTGCATGCGCACACGTAGTGGCTGAGAGTTGGACTTCACATCGTTGACCAAGATCTTAGACGACATAAGTGCCTGCTTAACCTGTATGGAAACCAAGTTAGGTTTAGGGACATTTTGCTATCACTGCCGAGGCTATGTGAATCTTGCTTGTGAGTGTCCAACTCAGGTTAAGAAAGTTAGGTATGTCCCCATACCATCCCCATCCACAGATTCTATTCCGGTGTCAGTGTCACCCAGTCTATCTGAGTTTGTAAATGCATCTGCACTATACATTCATGAATCACACGCTGAAATTAAAAGTCACATTAATGGATGCGATGAAAAATATAAGTTTGCTACAAATTCTCAATGTGAGTCCAAGGAAATTGATGTGGATAATAATGTGGTACTCACATCCAATCCAGAACCAACACCTTCACCTCCAAGCCCCACTACACATCAGCATGATCCCAACCCACAGCCTGACATTCTCGACCCATCTCAGGACCAATGCTATGCACCTGTCCATGATCTAGTGGTTTTACCCACTAGTCTCACCCCACATCCGCCTCACCTTGTCCCACCTATGCATCCTTCACCGATCCGTCCTTCTTTTCCTTCCTTGTTTCGCAAAAGAGAAAATATATAATTTATCCTGGTAGAGGAAGATGTTTCAATCAATGCAGAAGGACAACACTTATATCCTGTGACGCAGAATGCCAAGTCCATGACTGGTGCCTTGGTTGACTGCGAGAGAGCCCCAACGACTTGCTCTGAATCTATTGAAGAGATATCGGGGTCTTGTTTCATCGGAGGAGTATGTTGTTCACACTTTTTTGTTGTCGTCACCCAGAATTGCTTGTGATCTCAGTTCAGGATTTCGAGTATACCATCGATGGCGGAGGAAAGTTGATCCAGTGTTCTTATTGTGGCTTGATGGTGTTCTGCCTGATTTACATTTGAAGACCTCACATGCCCATGTTTACACTTTGAAGACCCCACAGTGGGAAGACGCGTGCGTAGGACGATTTTTGTCTTTTCATCTGCTTGAACTCGATGTCGAGTTCTTTTTCAGATGGGGAGTTTGATGCGGAGCATACCAGTCCACATTGTTCCCGTGTTTTGCTATTTCAATGCTTTTTTTTTTTTTTTTTGTATTTTTAGACAAGGATAGTACGTATTTTCGTTTTAAGCTATTTTTAGGAGTTTCTTTATTTAAGGGTAGTATATCTTATATAAGCCCTCTTTCTCTTGTAAGCGCACACAATTGATGAATAATATTGAAATTTTCGAGCAAACTTTGCTTATGCCTTGCATTGGCGTGAGGAGTGAGTCCTTTTGGCGTGAAGCCTGGCTTGAGGCCATCTTTCCAAATTTTTTTTTTCTTCTCTCTTTTCTTCTCCTCCTCTTATCTTTCTCTTGCTGAGACCCTTTGGAACCCCTCTTCCTACTACCGTGCTTCCTAATCCATTCCCCACTGTGTCGCAAGTCACCATAACCCCTCCCAGATTGTTCTCCGTGACCCTACACCCTTACCTGCTTGTCGCGACCCACCAAATTCCTTCCCCTCTTGTCGCCACATGCAGATCTCCCTACCTTGGCTGCGTTTTTCCCCGATGCTTCCTCCTTTGTTGTTGCCACACCCAAAAGTCCCTCTTATTGCTGTAGTTTCCCTCCTCACTTCTTCCCCTTGCAGCTGTAGCTTTTATTTTTTAGGAAATCAAATTAGGCATTTAGGGTTACCCTATATCTTGTCCTGAATCAATATCCTAATTTTTTTTCCATCAAGACCAATGGAAAAAATGTTTTCACTGGAATATTTATGATGCACACCTTTATGGACTTAAACACCTTAATACCGGAATTGACTCTTTTATTGAATGTGTTGACATGAATTGACCTGGCTGAAGCAGGTACCCAACCCGGTCATTTGCTGAATGGATTTACCCAATGCAACCAGCACGTTTATCAAACAAGTAACTCAACCGGCACATATATTAAACAAGTAACCCAGCTGGACTCATGCTTGACTAGACCTGTTATTAAATGATTTGACCCGACCCGACCCGACCCGACAAGGACCAACCAATCTTAAATAGGTTGATTCAACCTTATTTGACATGATTAAAGGTTGACCTGTCCCAAGTATCCAACCATGCCTAAATGTGCTAACCCAACTGGCCTATTTGAAAAACTAGTTGACCCAACCCAAAAAAAAAGAAGAAAAAACTTAAGTGGGTCTTTTCGAACCACAATTTTTTTCCCAAATAATCTTAAGTGGTTCAAAGGGCTTTGCCTACAAATGAACCCTTCTCTGCTCTAAATCATGCCATGTTGAAGGGCTAAGTTATAATTGATAATTAAGCTCGAGCCTCGTAATTTAGACACCATATCTTTTTTATATAAGAGACATCACCTCATGTCTTCTTTACAACTGTCACCATTTCATTGGGTGAACATGTAAGAGTGCTGTCACCTTAATAAGAATACTGCCTAAATTACTTAACTTTGTTATGAAAGGAGATATAACAACACCTGCCATTTTTCACCTTAAAGTGCCTAACTGACATAGGAAACCACATGTTAAAGTCCATTAGTCTGCTAATGTCATGTTCAAATGAATTTTTGATCCTTGCAGGGTTGGAGAGCATTTTTTGAGGAGCCAATTATGCTAATAGCATTTGTCCTGTTGGGGAGGAATCTTGAACAAAGAGCAAAACTAAAAGCCACTAGTGACATGACAGGACTAATGAGTATTCTTCCAACAAAAGCTCGTCTTGTGGTTGAAAACAACACAGAGGAAGCACCTACAGTTGTTGAAGTTCCATGTAATGGCCTCTCTGTTGGTGATCAAATTGTTGTGTTACCAGGGGTGAGTAAATGGGGCTTTTCATCGCCCTGGTCTGAACACTATTCTCTGCTTTTACCTGTGAAAAACATGTCCTAGCCTCTCTTGACCTGCTAGGCGCTGATATGGACATGTCTTGAAAAAGGTTTCTGAAATGAGCATGTGTGGGAATAGAAATGGAAATGGGTTTCCTACTCAGCAGCTGCGTAGAAATGTTGATTGATATGATCATAGCTATCCCTTTAATATGACACTGTATCTTGCTGACCCTTGTTAGATGTGGTACAATGTTGGTGATGGTAATGTAAAGATGAAGGCAGGTACAAAATAAATAATGAAATAATCAGAGAAAGTCTTTGAATATATAGAATGACTTCATACTTGGTTTGTTGTTATTTCATGTTTGAGGGGTGTTAAGTATAACAAAGTTTGTTTACAACATATATGAAAACCTATGAAAGTAAGTTTCCCTCTCTCTCTCTCTCTCTCTCTCTCACAAGTTCCTAAAAATGCTTTTACTTGAGGCTTTAGAGTATATAGGCAACAATAGTCTATTTCTTGCTACGCCAAGAGGCCAATTAAGATCCCAAGAAGACGCAATATCATATGGTCGAGTGATGATTGTCAGAAGAGCTAGACCAATCAACATCCGAGTAACCACGCATGGCCATTTTAGACTTGTGTGTATAGAATAATCCTTGTCCAGGGTGAGCTTTAAGATAACGATCTATCTGAAAAATAACTTGAAGATGGGCATCATGCGGGGCATGCATACATTAATTTACTACTCCAACAACATATGATAAGTTGGGTCTAGTGATGGTTAGATAAGTAAGTTTTTCCACTAGCTTCTAATAAAATTTAGGATCATCTAGGGGGGGTCCCATCTGAAGCAGAAAAGTTAATATTAACATCAAGAGGAGTATCTGCTGACTTGCATCCTGTAAGAGATCTAAGACATATTTTCTTTGAGAGAAGAAGTCCCTTAGAGGAATGAACAACCTCAATATCGAGAAAATGACGGAGTGACCCTAAATCTTTGATATCAAAGGAGTTCGTAAATAGTCTTTCAATGCATCAATAGATGAGACATTATTCCCAATGAACACAATATCGTCAACGTACAAAACTAACAACATCACAATAGGGTTGGCACGAGAGACAAATACAGGAAGATCTGAATGACAAAGAGAAAAGCCATATGTTAATAAGGCATTATTGAATTTATCAAACCATGGCAGTGGAGATTACTTGAGGCTGTAGATAGCCTTGTTAAGTTTGATGACCAACCCTTGCTCCCCTTGTTTCACAAACTTGGGAGGAGGAAGCATGTAAACCTCTTCTTTTAAGTCACTATGAAGAAAGGAATTCTTGACATCTAGCTGATAAAGAGGTCATTGATGCGTAGTAGCAATAGATATCAAGATCCGAACAGATGTGATTTTGGCTACAGGAGAGAAAGTCTCTTTATAATCAAGCCCATATGTTTGCGTAAAGCCTTTGACAACCGATCTAGCTTTATATCTGACAAATGTACCATCAGGATTATGTTTCAGTGTAAAAACCCATTTGCAACCAACGAGAGTTTTTATTGAAGGAAGAGAAACCACCCCCCATATATGATTTTTCTCGAGTGCCGTCAATTCTTCTTCCATTGCACGTGTTCTCAAGAGCAGTCAGGAAGCAGCAGTAAGAAGGACAAATAGAGTGATAGGTCACAAATCGATCAACGGGATGGTCGGTGCTAGCACATTTACCTTTCCGAAGGGCAATATGGAGTTTAGGTTCAGTGGGAGAGGGATTTGAGCCACCAGTAGACGGTTGAGCAGCGTCATGTGGAGCCGTGGGCTTATGCTTTATTCGTTGGTACACATGAATAGGCTTGGATTTTTCAGGAGTAGCAACATCATCTATGAGAATGGGAAGAACTGAAGAGTCAAAATGATGTAGGACACGCAGAGCTTACAAGGAGTATTTACTATTTTCGTATTTTATTATTTTATTTTTAGAGTTCTTGTTTAACAAGAAAGCTAGGTTAGTCGCTTTCCTTGTTGGTTTAGGAATCTGAGATAAGATTAGGATTTGTTATTTTCGTTTTAGAATAATTAGGAAGTTTCCTAGTTTATTTAGGTTTCTTTTCTTAGGGAATCGATTGTAATACACTATGGATTGTTAATAAAATTGATTAAGGCTTAACCTTTTTGTTTATCTCTTCTCTTTTTTTCTTCCCTGCCGAAGGTGCAGGCATATCTATTCTTCTACCTACCTAGTTGCAGGCGGTGCTCTCGCATCAAGTGGTTCAGAGTAGGTTTCGATCTCTCTGAGACCGATTACCCCCATCTATTGTGAAAAAAAGGGCGAAAGCTTGGGCGTTATCCCTCGCGTGATCTGCATCTGTTACAGACGGTTCTTCCTTTCTCACTTGCCTCCCACCCTCCCATTTCAAAAAAAAAAAAAAAATAAGCAGGAGGATTCCGGCCACGCCTTGTTTCTGCTAGCCTCACCCTTGTGCTCTCAGATCTTTTTCCGCTCGCCTCTCTGTTTCACCTCTTCCCCTTTCCGCTGTCGAAAGCCTTTCCCCTGTTCTCTGCTCCTTCTCTTCTGTAAACTCCAAAAGCCCTTTCCATCTCAACATTTGCACCTACCACTTTTTTTTTTTCCAGTTTCAAAACACGTGGCCTCACCTAAACCTTTACATTCGTCAATTCTGCCTTGAACCCATGTGTTTTAACTTCAACTTTCTCTTTTATTAACCCACGAAACCATTGGAGCCTTTTCCCAACTTCTACCTCTTTTCTCAAAAGTAATACCATTGCACACACCTTATTTTCATTATTTTTTATTTTCATCCTTTCCACTCTACTTTCACCTTTCACACAATAAACCATCAATTCCCCATACTTTTTCTTGTCCTCTCATCCATGCATTTAATGCCATCAAAAGCATCAATTTATCTTTACATAAATACCTCTCACTATCTTTCTATTTACCAACTTATACCATTTTTTACCTTATTTTATTTCATTAAAACATCCAAACCCTCCCAAACCATTCGTTTCACTCTCTTACTCCCTTCACTAAAGCCATCCCATCTCCCAAGACAATTAATCCCTTGTCTCCTCTACTTTTCCTCTACCATTAATGCCCTTCACCTTTTCTCAAATTAACAAATCACTCCTTTCACTTATTTACCAACCTCCCTCAAGCTCAAGTGGGTAACACTTGAGTTTGAACTTATTCAATTTGATGACCTAACAGTTGGATGATGCCATCTGATGAAGCGAAAGTAGATCAATGGTCGAGATATGCTGGTGATGTTAAGATCAGATCCAACGTGGCACGTGTGAACTGCGGATGAGCTAAAGCATACATAGGACATTCTGGTGCATGAGATTGACAAATCCTGATGATCTCAACGGCTCGAATCACGACCAAAGACAGAAGCAAACATATCTTGAATGCACTAGTTCTGGATAACAGGACCAGAAAAATATATGCAGACAAAATCTTGATAACAAAAGCAAACAAATCTGCATCAGAAAGGAACTGAATTGTTGCCACAACAATCAAATTCAAATAGACAGATGACCCAAATTGGGCCACAAGCAGATACACAGTGACACTGGCTATTGCGAAGCGAAGACAACTTCGGTATTAGAGAACGACAATGATGACGGCGATGATGATGACAAACTGTAATACCCCGTGTTTGTGTAAGCATTAATGGGAGAGAAAAGTAGCCAGGTTGGGCGCTACTTGTCCCACATTGCTTATGAGGAGAGTTGTTTTGTGGGATATAAGTTGGAATCCCTCCTCCTTCTAGCACAAGGCCTTTTGGAAGCAACATTGGGTTGGCTCACCAATGCAAAGCCATGCGGGCCTGTGTGCGTAGGCCCAAAACAGACACCAATTTATATCCCACAGAACAACTCTTCTCATAAGCAATGTGGGATAAGTAGCGCCCAACCTCGCTACTTTTCTCTCCCATCAATGCTTACACAAACACATGGTATTACACAAACCATCTAAATCAATAGCCAAGCAACATAAAACATGTTCTGACTAAGCCAGAGCAAAGGATTGTAGGCTAGATTGAGGTGGATTGCAATGCTGACAGGGCTAAGATTAAACGCTGATGCAGGATGGAGCGAATCTCGAATGAGCAAAGGTGAGAGAGAAGGGAAGCATATAGCGCAGATCTGGGCGATTGGCAGCAACAACGAACAAAGCAACAAGTGAGAAACAGTCAATGCCAGGATGGGTGAAAAAAATGGCATTGTAGGATGGCAAGGGCTCCAGCAGAGTGGGTGGATCTTGGTAGATTTGGGTCAGCAAAGCAGAGTAGAGAGAACAACGGTGGAATGTGGGATCGAACGGCCTCAAGCAGGAAGAGAGCTTCGATGGTTGAGCAACAAGAAGTTCAGTAGAGAGAGGAGGCATATGGTGGTGGAGACATGTTCATAGATGGATGGGTGGGATGGGTTTGGCTGAAACAGTGGCAAAGGTGATGACAGTGACGAAGGTGATGGCAGCTTGTCAGATGCTTGTTGAGCGCAAGATCGTCATCCAGGCGAATCCCCATCCCAGTCATTATGATGGCCAGATCTTCCACAGTAGAGATCCTCTCTACAACCGTGGGCAAGAAAAAAGGAAGGCAGGTGTTATTGCTAGCAAGGAAGACGGAGAACCAAAAGTCTTTTTTGAACCAGTACGGGATGGGAGCCGAGAGGAGGGTGAGGAGGTGATTGCATATCTGATGCGATCAAAACCCAGTTCTGGTTGGTGGAGGTAGACGACTATCCGGTTCTGGTGGGTAGGTCAGTTGGACAGGACTAGTTGTAGAGAGTTGTAGAGAGTGGATCCGGCGATCTGGACTTGGTGCAGGAAAGCAGGGATTGAGAGACTCAGGCATGGACATGTAGTACATCGATGAGGTGGGATTGATCTATCCAGGCAAGAGTCAGTGAAGGATCAATTTTGGTGGTTAGACAAATTAACCCACACGATTGAGGATCAATACTCCGATCAAGAGAGATGCTCTTGATCGTCTAGCTCTGTACCATGTTAGAAAATGCGAGAGGACAATAAATTCACTGTAATATTTCTATTGTTTATTCCACTGAATTAGATCAAAATATATAGAGAACATTAAAAGATTACTTTCCTATTTAAGAGAGATGCATAATATCTCCCTCAATTTATCACAATCTCATTACAATCAAAATTATGTAATCAGAATCAATTATAGTCTAAATTAAATCTTACCATAATCTAAATAATTTCTTAACAGAATTAATTGTTTTTGGGGTCCTGGGTTTTACCTTTCTTTGTATATCCTTGTATCTTTTATGTTTTTTTCTCTCCGGTATAAGTCTCTTATACTTGTTATGTATAATTTTTCTTTATATTAATGCAATCTCTTCTGTTATAGATCAAAATAAAAATAAAAAAAAATAAAAGAGTATTTCCCTTTTAAATGATAGTGGATTCTCTTATCACATAACATATCACTAGCTTGTCTACATTTTGCCCACCCTGCTTCCATTTGATAGGTTATATCTAGATAAATCCTCCATTAGATTTTACAATTGAACCCAAGTATCTAAACTTGTTGTGGTACAGCACTAAATCATTTCCAATTTCCATTGTATTGTGCTCCCTAACTTTGATTCTTACATCCATGTGTTCTGTCTTTGTTCTACTAGTTTTTAAACCATTTGTCATAAAAGTTTTCTTCCAAAGTTACAACTTCCATCATATTTTGCTAATCAGTACTTTATCATCTGCAAACAACATACACCACAACACCTCATCTTGATTTTCAATTGTTAAGTTGTCTATGATTAAAGCAAAATGATCTGGGCTTAGAGTAGATTCTTGGTGCAGTCCCATTCTTACCAGGAACTCCGTTGTCCTTCCGCACATTGTTCCAACATTGGTGGTTACTCCTCATTATATATCTTGTATAACCGCCACATGCTAATTAGGAATGCGTTTATTTCTTGGTGATTCTCTTATCAATGTTCTTGGTACCCTATCAAATGGTATCTTCTAGATCAATGAAGATCATATGTAGGTATTCCTTTTTTCTTAAATTTCTCCATGAGTTGTCTTAATATAAATGTTGCATCTGTTGTCAACCTACCTGGCATAAAACCGAACTGGTTTGTTTGATATATTAGCCTCCTCTCTTAGGCATGTTTCTATTACCCTCTCCTACAATTTCTTAGTGTGGCTCATTAGTTTAATAGCATGTTAATCCTTTTGCTCATTAGTCTATAAAAAGGAACCACCATGCTTTTGCACCATTCATCAGACATTATTTTCGGTATTAGAATTGTTTTACAAAGTCGGGTTAACCAATTCACGCCAATTTCACCCAAAATAGTCCAAACCTCATTAGGATTACGATCTTGTCCTAGTGCTTTGTATCCTGCCTTTTTCAAGGATACTGTTACTTATATTGTGTTTTTATGTTTGGTAAAGTTTTAGATAGAGGGACCGTTCAAAAGAAAAAAAGTTTTAGATAGAGAGGAATTCGGCAAATGCGATTAAGTGAGCAAAGGGACTAAAGCGACCCTCCCCTGGAGATTGATTACCATAGCCAGGGAAATTAAGAGTCTAGCATCGGAACTCGATGTATCCTTTGTCCAAGTCAGTCGATCTGCAAATGGCGTGGCAAATTTCTTTGCCAAAAATGGAACCAACAAGTCAGTTTCCGGAGTGCTTTTTCTTCGAGATAGGTGGCGAGCAGGGATTTTGCTTTGATGCTGATGGCTGTATTTGTTTGTTCTTATTTTATACCCATTTCATGTAATGCCTTTGTTTTTATTCTGTAGACCCTTTCTCAGTTGATGTAATTGTTTCTTTTTCCTATTAATATATTAAATATTGTCATCACTCAAAAAAAAGTTTCTCTCATTTTTATATTAGTTTTTTCATTGAAGGTTTGATGGAATGTAATATTTGCTGATTTCTGGTCTCAATTACTCTGCTTAAACCTGCTAATATATTTTCAATGCGCTCATCATCTTTCCTTTTGCTGTTTAGGACCGTGTTCCAGCAGATGGAATTGTCAGAGCTGGTAGAAGTACAGTTGATGAATCAAGTTTCACTGGGGAGCCTCTTCCAGTTACAAAATTACCTGGGGTATGCCTTATTTGTCAATTCCATTTGATTCTTATACTCCTTTACTCACAAACAGCAATTGGTTGTCAACGCTGTTGTCCAATCCATAGTATGCTTTCTTAGTTTCTTCGTATATCATATGGAAAGTTGCTCGTATTTGAACATCACCTTTGTTGTCTTTTCCATCACCTATTTAAATATTTGATCTATCTAATATAGATTTTCATGTGCCTTAGGCTGATGTGACTGCAGGAAGCATAAACTTAAATGGTACACTGACTGTTGAAGTTCGGAGACCTGGGGGTGAGACTGTCATGGGAGATATTGTTCGTTTAGTGGAAGAAGCACAGAGTAGAGAAGCTCCTGTACAGCGCTTGGCTGACAAGGTGATTGTCATTGTGCCTTTCAATTCATGAAGTCAAAGGATATATTCTTTTCTTATTTTCCATGTTTTACTTGTCAAAATTTGTGATACTCAAGTCCTTCAATTCAAGTCAGTTGAGTCGATAAGATTTCTAGTGTTTCATTGATAATTGATGCTGTTATAACTTGTCTAGATTCTTATGGCATTAGTGAAAAACATTAATTTAGTTTGTTAAAAGTTGATTGACTCGACTTGATTCAACTGAAATCTATCAATTTATTAAGGCTTGAATTTGGTTTTATATTATTTTATTCTATTTCGATGTTTTCTTACTGAATTTCTATTTTGGATGTGGTCAAGACTTATCAACTCTTTGAATTCCTTTTTGAAACGCCAACAAATTTTTATTAATAATGTGAATTATAAGTACATATCAAGAGAAATAAGACATGAACCTGTAGCATAACTGGTAAAGGATTGTTCTTGGATCTTGAGTCCCATGGGCGTCAGATAGGCAGTCGGCTCATGGAAACAATTTGCCAAATTCAAATTAAATGCCAACCCTAGATGGATGGGATAAATGGCTTAGATGATGATGGTGATGATCAAGGGAAGCAATCAGCCTAAATATAAGTAATCCAAATAATACGAAGAGTAGAGACTCAATTATCTCCTGATAATAACATTTTTCTTTCTCGAGTGATCCACCTTTTGATCCTCTTGTGTCAAAACCAATAGCACCTCTTCTCACTTTCTTACAGGAGTACTGGTTCATTTTTGTTTAGAATTGTATGATTCCCATGGATGATAGAAGTTTGTGGATATTTGGGATTTGAAGCATGGAACTTTTGGTTTTTTTTTTTTTTTTTTTTGCTGTATTGAGTTTTTGGGTAGCCTTTGGACTTTTGGGAAGCTTTTTAGCATGTTGTTGGTTTTTCAACAACATTGACCCGAAAGTACGTGCGTGTGCATTTCTGTTTGTGTGCGCAGGGGTTTTTGTGAGGCTTTTTAAGCTCATAATTAGTCTTTTTTTAACAACATTTGTTTGAAAATAGTTTGCGTGTTGTGGTGGGGAGGAGAGAGAGAGAGAGAGAGAGAGAGAGAGAGAGAGAGAGAGAGAGAGAGGGGCGTTAAAGAAATTATTTATATAGCATTTATGCTTCATCTAATAGTGAAAGGCAATTGGAGAATTGCTCATGTTACTATGTTTTTGTTATCTTTTACGCTATTTCATATATTTATATATCTTTTGATTCTACAACTTAATTTTCACAATAAATGTTTTAGACAATGATTCTATAGTTCAGTTCAAAGATTAAAAATTTAGTACTATTATGGCACAAATTGATTCCTAAAAGTGAGTCCTCCATTATATAAAATGGTAAAACATTCCAAAAAAAAGAAAAGAAAAGAAATAATACACATGGTTGTGCTCTATCCTTGCTGTACTCGTATGTTATTAATTTGGGGCCATAATTTAACTATTATGTCAATTATTTCTGCAATCTTATTCCTGACTATGAGCATATACAATGGTTTGTTTTCATCACAAGCTTTTCCTGTTATTGTCACGGCTCGACCCAACGAACACGTGAGAAACAATAATATTTTTTTATTTATTTTTAACTCTGTAGCATGCATAACTTATAGTCCAAACACGTGATACTTACACATGTTGCGAGATCCCTACAGATCCTAGGACTTATGGACCCTTGATTTGATTGAACTGAATTATCAGCTGCCTGCGTATTCCAATGGATATCAGATCCTACGTGGTTCTCAACTCATTTATTTCATGGCACTAATTCCGTGCTATTCATGATGTCACATCAAGACATTCTAATTACCCTATCATGGCCTCATCAATAGAATGGATCTCATCTATCACGGGTCTAGCCAATCACGGGTTTATACCAACTATGGGAACGCCGTCAACCATGGGGTCAATGTCACACATGGGATAAACCTCAACCATGGGACCTATAACCCGAACATAAATACATCCCTCGGGGACAATACTCTAAATATGGGTTCAATCCTCTGTGGAATCAATGCCCTCCATAGGAATATCTATCCACAGTATACAATATTCATCCATGGTCACAAAGCCCTCCGTGGGAATACCCATCCATAGGACAATAATATCTATCTATCAGACCGTCACGTCCACCATGAGACCAATACGTCTACCATGGGACCACTATATCAATCATGGGGTCAATATGTCCACCATATAATCAATATCTAGGCATGAATCCAATATGTCTACCATGGGAACAACATCCATTAGATTTATCATCCATCCCTGGTAACTCTCCATCAATGAGTATCATCTATCAATGGGTAATAACCATCTATGAATATAATCACTCTATGAGTATAATCCATCCGTGGGCATAACTCATACATTTGTAGAACCAATATGTCTATCATTGAACCAACATATCTATCATTGAACCAACATGTCTAACATAAGACCGATACGTCTACTATGGGACCAACATGTCCACCATAATAACAAATACGTTTACCATGGGACCAACATGTCTAACATAAGACCAATACGTCTACTATGAGACTAACAGGTCTACCATAGTACCAATATATCTACCATGGGACCAATATGTCTAATATAAGACCAATACGTCTACTATGAGACCAACAGGTCTACCATAAGACCAACATCCAGGCATGAATCCAAACCACCATGGGAACTACCATCCATGGGTATACACATCCATCCCTGGTAACACTCTATCAGTGAGTATCATCTATCCATGGGTAATAACCCTCCATGAATATAATCCCTCTATGTGTATAATCCATCTATGGGCATAACTAATCTAGGGGCACATCATCTACCATGAGATCTTCTATCCGTAGGAATAACACTCGAATGAATCACTACGTGACTTTGCAACAATATCAAATAATCATATCATATCATAAATATACCACGACCCCTAACAAGACTTAGGGCCCATGACTTACTAAGCGGGAGACTCATAGCGTGATCAAGTCTACCTCGCATTGCATCCCTTCACCTCATGGGTGATTCAGTCAAGCTCTAAGGCGGTCGGACCGCGTCTAACGAAGCTAGCACCACTCCCATAGGGTAAAATAGTATCTAGCTCTGGGCATCAACGCACATCAAGCGTGCTAAATAGCCATGAGAGCGCCCTCCAGCGCGTAGCATGTGAGGGACCTACTCCTCGACGGCAACCCTACGAAACCAAGTCTCCGTAGTTGACCCCCACCATCCCAAATACCTCTCTGGAACTGCCAGTCAACCATCATAATCACGTGAGGGACGTACCCATACCACGTTTCAATATCAAGTGACCAAGTCACATATACATCTCAATGCCACAGTCTCCGTATGTTCATATCGAGACTCCCACGGTCTCACGGCTACTTAGGCCTTACTTATGGAATCTATATACTTATCTCATCCTTTTAACTATACAAAGGTGAGACACAATGATCTACTGATCGGACAGTTTCCTTTTTCAACGGACTAAGGCATAACGTTATCGATATCACGTGAGGGACATACCCATACCACGTCTCAATCATCAATATCACGTTAGGGTTTTCGTCGCTTTTTTTTTTTTCGTGTTTATATTTATGGTTTTTGACGTGCGGCAGCAAGTTAATAGACTTCACATTTGCTGGATACTTAGGGTTATTTACTTATTTCACTTGCTAATATCGATAGGGTTACAACCCCAAGGGGTTATCCCAGTTGGTTTGGGAGCAAGATCTCTAGAGGGAGACCTTGGGTTCAAACCATGGGAGCCCAAATGAAGGGCCATTTCCCATGGGAATATGTATAGAGTAAGGTCCCATTGAATTACCCCGTGTGTGCGGATAGAAGAGGGGGGGGGGTGGTTTGCACACACCTCGTGGAACTAGTCGGATGCGATGCCTGAACACTTCCGGACCTCAAAAAAAAAAAAAAGGTTATTGACGTGTGGCAACTTATTTCACGTGACTTTTGAGGGAATCAATGAATGAAAGACTAAATTCAAGTCTCTCATCTGTAGATCTAGTGTAACTCCTTATGCCTCCTTGGTATGAGACAAGGAACCTTGTGTGGCTCAAGGTACAAATCATTCTTCTTCTCTCTTTTTTGTACCTTGAGCCACACAAGGTTCCTTGATCTCATACCAAGGAGGCAGAAGGAGTCACACTAGATCTGCAGATGAGAGAAACTTGAATTTAGTCTTTCATTCATTGATTCCCTCAAAAGTGTGTCTTACAAGTATTTATTAAAAAATGAGACTCTCTTAAACCCATAGGCACATGGATTTGAGGCACACATGTGGACAAATTAACATCATAAAACCAAATACTAGTCCATAACAATCTTGGAGCCATATTAACTAGAACAACATGAAACTAATAAAAGATAACAAAAATAAATGCTTTGATGGTGCTGGAACAATGGCCAGATAAGTCCAATCCATAAATGAATGACTCAGATGACACAAATGGGTGGATCGAGCCAAATCTTCAAATCCTTGTTTGCGCAACATATAATTTGGGCGATCCAACTTGTTTCTATCCATGGTCGAATATATTACAAATACACAAAAAATCATCATCCGACGATCTTGAAGAGAAATCTAGATTTTGATCGATCTTTCTTCGATGGTGTCCCATGATGTCCTCATCAGGTATGGAAGGAGAGGAATTCTAGGATTTTCGAGGCTAAGGAATCTGAGGAAAGTGAGTTCTTTCAAAAAGCCAAATGGAGGCTTTACATTTGGCTCCTATTCGAAAAAGAGTTTCAAGGTTACAAGATAAACTGATTTTTATAGCTCATGGGAGGGTTGTTTAAGCAGGAGTCCGAGAGAGATGAGAACCCTCATTACCTGGTCGTTGCCACAACAAGGTGTCTATAACCCTAACCCATTTCAAAAAGAGACTCAATTGGGGTAGAGCCTTGGCCCTAGAGCCGAAACTCGGGCGGGTCGGGTTAGGTTTTGATAAATCCAACCCTAACCCATTTCAAAAATGGTTGAACCCGATTCGACCCAACCTGAGTTACCTACTTGGGTCGGGCCAGGTCGGGTTGAGAAATTCGGGTTACCAACTCGGGTCGGGTTCAACCATTTTTTACATGGATTAGGGTTGGGTTTGTCAAAACCCGGCTTGACCCACCGGAGTTTCAAGCCTAGTTGAGAGGAACTACAGGGAACAACTGAGGGCTGAAGTCTTAGTCAATTAGGGTTAATCGGATTGGAAATGTGTTTTATATTAGCTTTAAAATAGGGTTGGATCGGGTCGGATTGAATTTTAAATTCTTCAACCGGACCCGACCCAAATTTCATGTGGGTTTTTTTGATCTTAACCCAACGCGACCCTAATTTGAAATTTGTATAACCCAACCCACAAAATTTTCAGGTCGAGTCATGTGGGTTGGATCAAAACCCGACCCAAGTTTCACCCCTACTTGGCCCATATGGAACGCAGTCGATCAAGTGACACTTGTCATTGAAGGGACTCGACAAATGCGATTAGGTAGGCTAAGGGGTTGAAATGACCTCCTTGGTAACTAATCATAGTTATGAGGGAGATAAGGGCTTTGTGTTCGGGCCACGAGATTTCTTTCGCCCTAGTAAGAAAAAACTACTAATTGAGTGGGAGACTTCTTTGCAAAGAGTGCCACATGATGTGGGGAGCGACTGTCTCCCATTTTATGCTTGTTGGATGCTTTTTTGGATGTAATTTTCTTTTGTCTACTCATTTGTCTTGGGTTTAAGTCTCTTAGACCCATTTCTTTGTACTTGTAATCACCCCTTCTTCTATTAATATATTTAGCCTTTGTTATTGCTCAAAATAAAAAGAGTTAATCGCATTCAAGATACTGACTCCTTTATTATGGTTAGAACCTTTGGTGTTGGGTGAAAATGTATATATTCCTTTTTTGTTGTATATATTGCTTTTTTTACTAGAGACTGCATGAAAATCAATTTTATACTGGGTTTAAGGGTTTCAGTGCTTGTATAGGTTTTATGGTGATTTGCTGACATTGTCCTTACTATTGTATTTTCCCATGAAAACTTTTTACCGTCTCTCTCTCTCTCTGTTTTAATACTGTGGTCAGGTTGCTGGACATTTTACATATGGGGTCATGGCACTCTCAGCTGTTACATTTATGTTTTGGAATGCATTTGGTTCAAAATTTTTACCAGCTGCACATGGAAGTCCAATTTCCTTAGCATTGCAACTGTCCTGCAGTGTTCTGGTATGTTCCTATGATGTTTTTTTTTTTCTCTGTAAAAGATCCTTTGGCTTTTGTTCTGCAACATTTTCTTGATACTTCTTTTGCATGCCTGCTACCTAGTTGTGAACTGGAAATCTGTATCACTAGTATGAGAGCAATAAACTGACAATTGGTGTTATTTAACTGGAAATCTGTATCAATAGTATGAGAGAAATAAACTGACAATTGTGTTATTTCCTTCTACTGGATTAAATCTGTAGCATTTTGTACCCTGTTTTTTCCCTTAATATTTTTGCTTCTTAAAAAAAATAGTATCTCTACAGTAATAGTTGTCACACAATATCACTAAAAAGTAACTCAGATGTAATATTGGCCGTGGCACAATATTCTGCGTCAACACTAGATCCAAGCTAACAACATTCTGCTTTTTGCTCCAGAAGTAGAGCGTCGGTCATTAGGAGACCCAACCCAATCCCATCAAAATAGCCACGAACCAGCAAGTGAGATTGTCGTGCATGGAATCACTCTCGTTCAGGATGAGCCTTATGATACCGAAGAATGTGACAGTATGAAGATGAGTATCATGAGGGGCATGCATGAACTGACTGTCCACACCAATAACATATGATAAATCTTGCCGAGTGATAGTAAGATAAATCAGTTTTTTGACTAACCTCTGATAAAAGGCATGATCGTCAAGAGGGGTCCCATTTGAAGCAGGTAACTTTGTGTTAACATCTAAAGGAGGGCCCCAAGATCTTTAATATCAAAGGTGCACCAACATATTCTTTGAATGCAGAAATGACAGTATCATTATTGCCAGTAAGGAGAATATCATCAACATATATCACAAGAATCATCACAACTGAGTTGACACTTTAGAGAAACACTGAATGATTTGTCTAATACGGCAACAAAACACTGCTAAATTTATCAAACAAGGTCCGTGGAGATTGCTTGAGGCCATAAATAGCCTTATTGAGTCCGCGGGCAAAGAGAGTACATGTATAAATAAATTACAAAGAGCCAATTAAGATCGCTGAAAAAGGAAAAGAATAAAGGAATAATCAATTTACAATAAATTACATTGCTTGCAATATCTTCTAAATCAACTTTCCAAACTGGGATGATTCTGGTGAATTATGTCCAAAAGTGGATTCCACATGGTTGTCTGTGCTATGTAATGGGTTCCACGACATAAGTTTCTGTGCATCATAGGGGTCCACAATATATCAGTTCATTATTGGTTCTTCTGGATGGGTGGATAGCTGGGAAACAACTGTAGTGTCTCTCGTGCCATGCTAAAATCTGGAAAATAGGAGGAAGTCTTATTCTATGCCTCTTTTGTGCAAAACCCTATTTATATAAACATCCATTCTCCATATGTATATGAAGGCTTCCCAAAACACACTGAAGCTAACCTATATGACCTTATGATATAGGACAAGGGATAGGGTAACTCTAAATGCCTAAATGTCTAAATGTGGGTCTCTAATGATTAAAATGGGATAAAAATAACGCTCTCTAAATCTAAAATGGACTGAAATTGATCCATCAATTAATATAAATTGTCACAAATAATCATGCAAAATATTCCCAGAATATGATGTAAACAAATTAAAAGGGTCAATGGTTTTTTAAAATGGCATGTGCGTACATGAACTTAAATGAAAGGCATATGGCTTTAAATGAAAGGAACATATAGTTTAAATAACAAAACAAGGTAATGGTTGGCTGACTAAAGAAAGGGACGATGGGTATAGAAATGGTTTGTGGGTCATGGAAGGCATAAAGGATGGGATATGTGCTACGGCATTAAGGAAGGGTTACTTCAGAGAAGACGACAACAAGGAAAGGATCTTGGCAAGAAAACGGCAGCAAGGAGGAGAACTGTGGAGGGGAAACGAAGGGCACATGGAGGATTATCTGGAGATGGCGACACCACAGTGGAGTCTAAGGAAGGGCGGCAGCAAATCTGGAGACAGTAGGGCTGTATGAAAGGGCTGATGGCTTGGGAAGGGGCCAGGTAGGCTTGTGGTCGCAGCAGGAAGGCTATATGGGAGGGGCTGAAGTGTAGAAGGAAGTTAGGAAGGGACGGAAGCAAGGACAGGGGCAATAGTAGCAGCGGCAGCACTGAGGGAAGGTGGATGGGTTTCATGGCAAAGGGGAAAAGGGAAAGAAAAGGAAAATAGAGAGAAGAAAGAGAGAGAGAGGAAGAAGAGAAGGAGAGAAGAGAAGAGAAGAGAAGTACCTGAAGAAGAAGAAAGTGGCCTCACGCCAAGGCCTCTTCCCTCTCTGATATCTCACCAGAGTTCCATGGATTCTCTCCACTGTTCTTGTGAAAATCTTCAATATTCTTATTCATGCAATCTGCCGTTCGATTACAATAGAGGGCTTATATAAGCTTACAAAACACATAATGCCCAATATGCCCTTGCTGACATTACTACCCTTAACTAAAAATAGCCTAAAACTAAAATAAAATAAAATATAAAAATAGAAGCATGGAATGGAAACTGCTGTCTATATGCTCCATATCACCTTATCAAGTATGAAACACAACTCCTAAAGATGGTCTTAATTGTGTGGTACATCTAAGATCGATACAACATGAAGTAGCTTAGATAGATAATACTGTTAATGACTTATGATTGTCCTTTTCTTCTCAATCATCACATATATTTTCTGTATTTTACATGTTAATCATTAACTATTTTTGTATGATTCTGATTTGACCTGTTGCATTCTTAAACTTAAATGCAGGTTATTGCTTGTCCATGTGCTCTTGGCTTGGCCACGCCTACTGCTGTGCTTGTAACTTTCTAGAAACTCAATCTCTTGTTAGTGGGAACCCTTTATCCTGATTTATGGTAGGATCATTATATTTTAGCTCTTATTGATCTGTGTCTTTTTGCCAGGTTGGAACTTCATTAGGGGCAACCAGAGGACTACTTTTACGCGGTGGGGATATCTTAGAGAAGTTTGCTTTAGCCGATACAATAGTGTTTGATAAAACAGGAACTTTGACATCTGGAAAACCTGTCGTGACTAAAGTAGTGACTTTTGATGATGGAAAGTATTCAAAGTGAGTAGAGACATACATGCTACAATTCTATATGGAATGATGAACTGATTCGTATTTGGTGCATACACTTCATTTGTTGTTATTAACTAAACTGAAAAGATAGACTTCACAACACTGTCATCCCAAAACCTTGGTCCTGGTACCTTTTTTTTTTTTTTTTTTTGAGCGGTAACAAAGGTGAATTATATTAATAGAGAAGATATAAGTCAAGGGGAAAGGGGTCTAAAAGGAGTAGACCTAGAAAATACATCTGAGAAAAACAAAACAAAACAACCAAAAGAGGTGCAAACAGATGAGCTTCAAGCGCACTCTAATTCTTCCTTTCTCAAAGGTGAAAGATGCCATAGATAGTATTGTAGACTCCGTTTTTAGCAAAGAATTCTGCCACACCATTAGCTGTGCGACTGACTTGGGTGAAGGATAGTTAGAGTCCCGAAATAAGAGCCCCAATCTCCCTAACCATGGTAATCAATCTCCAGGAAGGTCGCTTCAAACCCTGATGGGGACATCCAACAAAAGACAGACATTCAGCCAGACTCCAACGTGGAATTGGACAAGATTGAGGAGATTGCCTTGGCCTACATGGAACAATTCGACAATGGCGACAACACATTGGAAACCAGCCAGTGAGAGCTTTCCGTTGGTAGGTTTATTGCATATGCACCCGAGAGTGGACCTCAGCCCCATTTAGATCCCCTAAATGACCCACTTACCCAAACCCAAGCTCCAATTACCCACCAATCCTTGTCCAACTTGCCAAACTCTAATCCATCACTTCCATCTCCTACCTTTTCTCCCCATGGCCGCCATCACCCTAGAAATCCTTCATTGGGATGAGTTTGGAAACCAAGGAATTCTCCAATTTGAAATTTGAATATCACGTTCAGAATTTGAATTTGATTTTTGAATTCAAATTCCACAAATTTCGAACTCCACCTTTTTTTTGAGCGATAACAAAGAAGAAATTTTATTAGAGAAAAAGAATACAAGGAGGAGGTCTAAAAGGTATAGATCAGAAAGAGAAAAAACAACAAAACAAGAAGAAACAACAACACAAAGACCACAAAAAGAGAACAAAAACAATAACAAATCCAACTCCAATCATGTGAATCCTCCTCTTCAGATGTAGAAAACACCTTGAATAGACTCCTCAACACCATTTTTGGCAAAGTAGTCCGCAACCCCATTTGTTGTATGCCTGATATGAACAAAGGATACCTCAAGGCCCCTAACCAGTGCCTTGATTTCCTAACTGTAGTGATCAATCTCCAGGGGGGTCGTTTCAAACCTTTGGCCCATTTTATGACATTTGCCGAATCTCCCTCTGTAACTAGCTTTCCACCACCTAGACCAACCCAAATCGACAATGCTCTCTTGATGCTAACGAGTTCTGCTTCATTAGAGTCTCTTGTCTCTATAGATTCTGTGAAAGCCACCGATGTCTGACCTGTGTGATCTCTTAGAACGTCTCCTATACTTGCCGGACCCTGTTTTTCCCTAGAAGCACCATCAATATTAAATTTCATGACCCTTGAGGGGGTGACCATTCCACCACAGGTTTGGACTTCTTCGTTCTTCCTTTCAAACAACCCTCCCAAGATTACAGAAGGTCACTGACTTTGAAGTCTTTGAACTCCTTGTTGGGCAAAAGCCAAGCGCGAAGTCTCCATTTTGCTCTTTGAAATAACTCGCAGATCTCAGTCGACTTTCCTTAAAAAATTCTAGAGTTTCTTTCTTTCCAAATAGTCTATGAAATAACTGCCGGAATTGTTACCCACGCCATCCTCCACTTTTTACTGGGAAAGGGAAAAAACCATGAATTCAAGTTTTCAGCCCATGTACTTGCACCGACCCATGAGACACCCATTAAGCTGTAGAACTGATTCCAAAGGTGCCAAGCAAACAGATAAGTAACAAAAAGATGATCGATAGTTTCTTTCGGAAAACCACAAAGAGGGTAGCTACAATCCTCCTCTGATCTCATAAGGCCTCTCCTCCTAAGATCCATTCTTGTAAGAATTTTCCTCTTCACCACGCACCAGACAAAAGCCTGCTCTCGAGGGGGCGCCTGATTTTTCCAGACATGACAAGGGGGCAATGATGACGATCTCGCCTATTGTGAAACTACGTTCACCACAAACTTGATTGAGAAAACCCCAGAGGAATCGCCTATCCAAACCAACTCATCTTCTTCACCTAACGCCACTAGAAATTCACCTAAGAGTCCTAAAAGCTCGTCCAAACTTTCCATTTCAAAATACCTTAGCTCTCTCCTGAAATCGATGTTTCAAAGGATGTTGGGGCCTTCTACTCGGTAGTTGTCCTAAACTAAGGCTTGTTTTGTTCCTTGCGACTCTCAACAGTCTTGGGAAACTTTCTCGCAACGGTCTATCCCCCAACCAAAGATCACTGCAAAACAATATCTCCTTTGCCCACAAGGAATCTAAGCCTTCCTTTAAAAAGGTTTCCAACTTGTGACCTACCTTGACTGATCCTCCACCAAGCCCTCACCGTGACTGAACCCATTTTCTCTGCATCCTCTACTAAGTTCCATCCATTTCTATCGTCAGTTCCATTTTTAGCAGTCAAAACCCTAACCCATTGGGCATCTCTCTCCCTCCGAAAACGCCAACCCCATTTGCAAAGCAATGCTTCATTTTTTATTTGCAACGGAATGACTCCAAGACCCCCTTGTGATTTCGGTTTAGAAACTTCAACCCAAGCAACAAGGTGAACCTTCCTTTTCGTCTCATGGCCACCCCGAAGGAACCTTCTGAACACCATTTCCAATCTATTGGTAACCCCTTTCGGCATCTCAAATAATGACATAAAATATGTCGGAAGGTTGATCAAAACGGATTTGATCAGAGTTAACTTACCTCCCAAAGAAAGATATTTCCTATTCCACCCAGTTAACCTTCTCTCCACCCTTTCACCCACTGGTGTCCAAAATTGTTTCCTTCTAGGGTTGCCGCCTTCTGGTAGGCCGAGATAAGTGAAAGGCAATCTCCCAACACTGCAACCTACTTCATCTGCCCATTCCTTAACCTTATCCCCTTCCACATCTGTGCCAATGAGAGTGCTTTTACCTAGATTAATTTGAAGACCAGAGACAAGCTCAAAGCACCTAAGAACAACTTTGAAACCCAATATCTCAGATTTATCAGGGTCACAAAAAAATAATGTGTCATCCCCAAACTGAATTTGTGTTACAATTGGACCGTGTGAAGATACTGCAAAACCTTTCACCACTCCTAACTCTTTAGCCTTTTCCACCAACTTGTTAAGAGTCTCCCCCACTAACGTGAAAATGAAGGGGGATAAAGGATCCCTTGCCTAAGACACCGCTTTGCCATGATTAGTGATGTGGGAGATCCATTTACTAGAACGGAGTAGGAGGTCTCTTCCACACATGTTTCATCCACATTCTCCACCTTTGGCCAAAACCCATCCTTTCGAATAAATACCCGACGAAAGACCAGTCCACAAAGTCATATGCTTTTTCCATATATATTTTGAAAAGCAATCCTGCCTCGTTTGAATTTGGATATTCAGGGAATATTGGATTTTCTTTTATTTCATTGGTGCACATGTAATTTCGAATTTGAATTCAAAATTTGAATGTTGTTCAGTCCACACGAATTTGGCTTGGTGAAGTTAACCAACCCTAGTTTGTGGTAGGTTGAGTTAGGTTTTTTTCATTATAAAAGGATGCCTTGGGCGGCCATTTGAGACACACCAAGAGAGAGCATTGTAAAGACTTCGAGTCTAAATCAAAGGGTCGAGACCCAAGTTGGAGAAGAGCTCCATTTTTGCTTCGTAAGTACCAAGTTGTATCAATTCTATGATTTTATGTTATGAATTTTAAGTTCTAATTTGCATCTCTAAGTTTATCATTGATTATTGGCATTCATAATTCCCACTTGGGGCTGCAATTTCTAATTTTTAATTCAATGTATGAGCCTAGAATTCTTGGACTTGCTCGTCATAGACGTACATTTAATAGTCTTTGGCAAGAAGACATTTAAATGTATTTATCTGTTCAGGTTTCCATCAACCTTAGCACTTTGGAAACCCCATTTATCTTGTGTAATCAAGGAATGTTCGAAAAACTACCTTGATTCACATCAGTTGGTCATCAGAGCGAGCTTTTTGGGAAACACTGTGTTTAGCCTACATCAATTACTTCCGAGTGTATATCATTTTTCTGATTCAGCTTAAGCACTAAACCAATTTAAAATTTCTTTTGGCTCGTCCTACATACTTAACAGAAGTAAATTAATTTTTTCTGGTTGGTTTACTTGCCAAACATACAACATAATTTTTTTTCCGAGGGTTCAAAAGGTGTGAACCCAGAAAAAGAAAAAGGAAAATAAGATACAAGATAACCCAACCCCTAAAAAAGCATATAGGAGATCACAAAAATGAAGTGTACAAATAATGCAGCCCTTCGAAACAACTCTGTGCTGTGATTCATAAGTGATAGAATCCCTGAAAAGCTGAATCGGCTACCTGCTTAGCAAAAAAAATCTGTGACTCTGTTGGCCGATCTACTGACTTGAGAAAAAGATATTTCTCAGTCGATGAGTAGGGCTTTAATCTCCTTGACCACAATTATTAGTTTCCAAGGTGGGCTTTCACTCTCGATGTCCATTTGATTGCATTTACCGAGTTACTTCTACGACCAATCTGTCTAGCCCAAAGGAAATCCTAATATTCAACGCTCTCCTATTGCTCAATAGTTTTGCATCATTGGACTCTTATAATACTGAGTAGTTCCCCCTCATTTGAATTCCTAATCCTCACTGAATGTAAAAATCAAGGTTGTCAAAGTCGAATCGTATCGTGAATTGGTCAGGGGTTAGAACTATGAATCGTGAATAGTGAATCGTTGAATCATAAGATTCATAATATATTATTATTTATATTATAATTATATATAATATGACATAGAATAATAAGATGCTTTTTCAATTCTTCATAATATAATATCGTCATAATTCATAAATTTTTATTATCCAAATTCTAAAATCCCAAAAAGTTCTAATAAAAAAGAAGTATATTAATATGAGATTAAAATATAAATATTAAGTAATGATAAATTTAAAAATAAATAAATAAATCAAAATCATTAAAATAAATTTTGTTAGGATTCATCAAATAGTTTTTTTTTTAATAGAGCTTTTTAATTTTTTAAATAGATATAAAAGATTGAAAATAAAAATAATGCTACATAATTAAATTTTAAAATATAAAAAAGTGTCCGGACATAGAAAGAGCCTGAGAGGCCTTGTGCGAAACTCTCGAAGTTGAAATATAGCTCTCATTTGAGAGAACTATTAAGGAAAATAAACAGGTGGAAATAACATGGTGATTTACGCCCAAACTATTAATAGTAAAGTGGAAAGGGACTCTAAACGAAACAAAGAGGTGGAAATAAGGAGAAGAAGAAAGAGGCGGAAAAAACCAAAAAATGAATGCTCTTTGGTATGTTTTTCTTTGCTTGGTTCTCCCCTCTCTCTTTCTTCTTCCTTTTTTCTTCTTCCTCTTCTTTCTAGTCTTTCTTTCTTTTCTTCTTAGAATCGTACGATCTTACGATTCTCTAGGTTGACTTGCACGATTCCCACAAATCGTACGATTTTGGGCATAACACGATTCTCCCTGCGATTTGACTCATTGCACCTCCGGAGTCGATTCGAATTGCACGATTCTAACCGTGAATCGTGCAATTTTAACAACCTTGGTGAAAACCAAAGATGCTTGGCCGTTATGATCCTAAGACCACCACCTATCCCTGTTGGTCCCGGTTTCCCCCTAGAAGCCCCGTCCACATTGGATTTCAGGACTCCTCTTTGGGGGGGGTAACCAATTGACTGAGGTCTTTGGTTTCCTAGGGTGTCTGCTTATGCAACCTTTTCACTACGAAAAGAAATCATTGGGAAGACTTACCCCCACCAAAGAAGATCCATTCCCCACTTGGGATATGAATTTATATCCTTGATACATTAACCCCTGGGGATTTAAGTGGAGGGCAATTACTCTCTCCACTCCCAGATTATGAACAATGACTTGTCACCATAACAAATTTGTTTCCTTTCTATTTATAAAGCCCAAGCCTCCTAATTTATTATGTTAGAACTTCACATTTTACTATACCTACTTATATATTTTATCATAGAAATTTGTATCTTTTCAATGTTTGGCTACCCCTAATGTTATATCAAACAACAATAAGTACCACATTCGATTATGTGATGACGTGGGTTCAATCTAGGTGATTCCTTTTTCCCTATGATATATTTCTTCCTTGTTAAAAAAATGATCGGTACTTCCTTTTCCATCACATAAGAGCAAACTGAAAGTGAGAGGAAGAAGAGATTGAGTGATTTTGCTTGATCTCCTCATGAGTTTATTTGGATATTTATAATACGATGTTGATATTTTTTCAACTTGATCCATATGATTAGAGTAATACAACAGGAAAAAAAATCAAAATCAAATGATAGCTATTACAATAGCTTAGGAAGGATAGAAAAGTTACGACAGTAAAGAAATGAAAATGGCATATTGTATGTGTCCTTTAGCTGCTGTATAGATGTCAAGCATGGTTGTCTTGCTAATGTGACGTTTAAGTTGGGAATGGAAATAAACCTAGTGAGCATATCCAGTTGATTATTGGAAGTGACATATGGAGTAGAAATAACATGAGCTTGTATCCATTCATGAATGAAATGACAAGTTTGAATGCAAGTTTAGTTCATGGAAAACAAGTTTGGATGCAACATGAATCAAATACTTGTAGAATTTAAGGGTTAGAAGTTGAATAAGGAAGCAGAAAATGGGCAAAGAGAAGGTGAAGGAAGGTAGGAAATGGGCGGATGTGGTGGGTTCACATTTAGAGGTAGATGGTAGTTGGAGGGTTAAAAAATAAGTGTCGAAAGAAAGGAATAAGAGGATTCTTGAGAGGAGAATAGGAGAAGTGGGGGTGGTTCTTGAGCAAGTGAAGTGGTGTTTGGTGAGCAGGTTGTCCATATGTAAAGATTTGAAGGTTTCTTCATGGAGGATTTCTTTTTGCCTTGGGAGGCAAGTAGGAAGGATGGTAGAGGTAGAAGTATTGTTAAGGAGTCATGGGTCGAACCAGAATTGGGCTTCATAATTTTATTGTTGATGGAGTGGCTAGAGGCAAACCCAACCATGCATTTATTGATGGCATGTCTCATGATGGTAGATGAGAGATGATCTTATTTTTGGTGAGTCTGTAGGGGTAAAGGAATCTGATGAGACATAACTGTTAGCATTTAGGAGAGTATTCCATCTTTGGTCCAGGTATGAGGATGGTAACCTGATTGTTGAAGATGATTCCATCAACACTATCACTTGGGCTAGCGGTAGGAAGTGTCTTCCATGGAGATTTATTCATTTTGTTTGGGATATCAGGAGGGTGTATAGAAATAGAGTAGTTCCATTCACGTTTATTCTAATCAGTCAGTCTTATTGAATCTCCCAATTTATTTTTTCTCTCTTTCTGAAATGCCAAAAGGGGTGGTGGATAAAACAGTGCAGTTATTGAGGAAATTTTTGTGGGGAAATAATGATATGAAAAGGTACGTTCATTTGGTTGCTAGGTCGGAGGTTTTGAAACCAAAGTCTAAAGGGGGGTTGGGAATTGTGCCAATCCAATTGAGGAATTAGTCTTTGTTGTGTAAGTGGGGCTGGCGCTTTGGGAGAGAAAGAGAGGCCTTATAGGTTAGAATTCTGAAAGCCCGGTATGGTTTGACGGACAGTAGTGCATGGTCTTTAGGGGATAAAGTGGAGACAAATGCCTCTGTAGTAGTTAAGGCTTGGTGGAAATTAAGTCAAGGTAGAGGAGTAGTGGGGAGAATGTATAGTGATAAGACTAGACTCTTAGTGGGAAAAAGTGACAGAACGAGTTGTTGGTCAGATTTGTGGTTAGGGGAGAGGCCTCTTAAAGAAATATTCCCAAGGCTATACAAGATGTCAAGCAACAAATGGGCATTAGTAAAGGACTTACAAATTGGAGGGCAATGAGATTTTATAGAATCTTGATTTTCGTAGGGAACTTCGATCTTTTGAAATTGAGAGTAGAAATGATCTTTTAGCACATCTATAGGAGTTTCCTTTATCATTAGAGGACGGGGGTGAACTGATTTGGATAGGCGAATCGTCAGGAGTCTACTCTGTTAAGTCATTGGTGGATCTTGTGGTTAAGTCTTGTAGTAATGATGAAATTCCCACCAACATGGCTTGGAAAAGGGTTGCACCTCCTAAGGTCCAAATCTTCGAGTGGTGTGTTTTAAAAGGGAGGGTGTATACTAGAGTGGAGTTGAAGAGGCGAGGAGTGTTAAGGAATGAAGAGGATCTTTTATGTCCATTATGTAATTTAGAGGAGGATGATCTAGATCACCTATTTGTTCAGTGTCCAGTGGCTCAGAGTTTGTGGAGGAACTTTATCAAATTTCTAGATGTTCCATGGGTTTTAGATAAAATCTGTGGGGGATGCATAGATTCTTGATTATTGTTGGGTTTATTATAACTTAGAAAGAAATTGGCTTGGAATACGATCCCAGGTGTGGTTTTGTGGTCATTGGGGAAATAGAGGAATAATAGAATTTTTGAAGGTAAATCAATGAATTTTGATGATCTCTTTCAAATAGCAAAGTGGAGACTTAGTGTGTGGCTCCTTTCTAGCACATAGTTTAAGGGTCTCCGGCCATTGGATATTATTTTGTCTTGGGAAGGGCGTATGAGCAATTCTAGGTGGAATGTGAGGTCAGAGGAGAGTTGGGTTCTACCGGATCGGGGTGTTTTGAAGTTTAATGTGGATGGTGCTGCAAGGAATAGGAGTACTGAGGAATCGTGAGGGCCGAACAATGATCATGTTCAATGAGTCAGTTGGTATTAGAGATTCAAATGAGGCAGAAATGCTTAGCATTAAGAGAGCTTTGGCCATTTAGAAACTCCACGGGTAATGTAGACTTGTGATTGAAGGGGACTCGACAAATGCAATAAAATGGGCTTTGGGACAAAGGCATACTCTTGGAAAATGATTACTACAGTTAGAGAGATTAGAGCTTTGGTGACAGGGCTTGATGTATCTTTTGTTCAAATTAGCCATACAACTAGTGGCGTGGCAGACTGCTTTGCTAAGTTGGGAGTTGATAACGGCTTCTCAAGAGTCTTCTTTCTTTGACTTTTGAGGATATCCATTTGATTGCATTATGGCTTGAGGGGATGTTGGACAAAAGCTATTTTTTGTGTTTATGTTTATTTCTTTTTATGTTTTTTTCTTCCTTTCTGCTTTCTTTTAGGTCTATTGCTTTTGGACCTTTTTGTTGATCTTGTACTCTCTTATGAACGAAATTTCTTTGTTACTGCTCGAAAAAAATAGTAGTTCCATACATGCATATTAGGCGTTCAGCTAACAGTGTAACAATTTCTTGGCAAAAGTTGGCATCAAAGAGGCTTGATGTGGTTTCAGAGTTTGTGTAACTAGAGGCTGTTGTTTCCTTATAGTTGGGTGTAAGTAGTTTAGGGTTATGTTTTTGTTTTTGTTTTGTTTCGTAGCTTGTCATGGTGTTGCGTTTGGTCTTTGATCGGCTCCATTAGAGATCTCTTTTACAAAATCTCTTTTGTTGTACTCATTTTCTTTTCCTTAATATATTATTTTTGCCTCTATTTTTGAAAAGAAAAAAGATAGGTAGAGTGGAAACATACAACTTAGAAGCTGCTTTTTGATTGGTTGGGAAATGGTTATGATGATGACGAGTTAAAGAACACCTATTAATAGATTCAATGTAGTGCACGGCTTTCTTTCTTAGGGTTGGCATCTAGCTGAGTGTTATTTGTTTTGTTTTTGGTACTTTACTATTTAAATTGTGTTTGTGAGCTTTTATAGATATACTTTTTTAGGCTTGTCTGAGTTGCTTCTTGAACTTCTTTCTTGGCTTATAAAGTATCCTACTGTTACTTTTCAGCATATATACAGTGGTGATGTTGTTAATTAATGTCACACTATTTCTAGCATCCTAAATGTCTATTTTTAATTTTTCAAAAAAATTCAATTAGCAAACTAATAACCTGAATAAAGCTTAAGATTTCATTCCAACATTTTTGGTGAAAGTAGACAACACAGTAAAAGCTCGAATTCCAAGTGGTCAGAAGTTGAGATTCTGAGGTTAGCTGCTGGGGTCGAAGCAAATACAATACATCCAGTTGGAAAAGCTATCCAAGAAGCTGCTCGTGTTGCTGGTTGCCAGAATGTGAAGGTATTTTCTGCTACTCGATAGAAGCTTACAATTCTTCAGTTTTGGTTGTATCTTTTGTTTGGTTTGATCAGTTTGCTCAACTTTAAGGTATTATCGATTCTTCAACCATTATAATCATTGGTTTATGGCTGTGAAATATGAGAAAGCCATCAGAGAAAGAGTTGTAATTCCTGTAGCTATGGCTTGGATGCTCTAGTAAGGTAGTTTGAAGATCTTTGGTATTAAAATAAAGCAAACACGACTAGATGATTTCCGTGAGTGCTTTGTCAAAGAATTTAGAAAAAGACTACATTGTTGATGAATCATTCAATTATGCAAAAGAGATATACTTACATCACTATCATCATCAGTCATTGTCCATCTATCCTCTCTCTCTCTCTCTCTCTCTCTCTCTCTCTCTCTCTTACACATGAACACACAGGCACAAAGGTAACAAAGCTATAACATTAATGAGGAAAGTGTACAAAGAGGAAGGACAAGGAAGGGTTTGACATGGAAAGTACCCCAGCCCCAATCAAAGGTACAAGAAAATATATAGAACAAAAGCAATCTTAAGAAAAATACTAATCTCTAGAGATCTCATTTATCAAAAAAAAAATTGCCATTCTATTCACTTTTCTCCTGAGTCAAACGAAAGAGACATCTAAAATCTTCCTAAACTACCTAACATCTCTAAAGAATAACAAAAGATACCATAGAGGCTTCTACTTCCTTTGAGCCCAATGAATCACATTTGTTGAGTCTCATTCAATAATAAGCTTCCCTTGATTTCTAAATATCTTTGATGCTTCTTTAATTGCCACAAATTCTTTTTCGTTGGAATCTTTTTTCCTATTGGTCTTACCTGCGATTCTACCTGGACCTACCTTTTCCCTTGTAGCTCCATCCACATTGAATTTACTAAACCATGGCCATGTTTCTTCGGGCTTGGAGGTTTCCTTTGTGCACATTAGTAGATCAACTAATGGAGTGCAGACTTCTTTGCAAAAAATTGTGTTAGCGGTTCAATCACAAGTGTATTCTATCTTCCTGGAGATTAAAGCTTTGGGCTTTTGTTCCTTTTGTTGTTGTTTCTTCTGCTTTTGTTCTCTTTTGTTTTCTTTTATTTTCATTTTCCGGCTTAATTCTCATAGGCCCCTCTCTGTTTTGCCTTGTATCTTTTTCCCTTCTTTTAGTAATGAAAGTTCTATATTACCGCTCAAAAAAAAGTTTCTTCCAGCTTTCCACTTTTTTCTCATTTTTTCCTCTGATTTTCCATTACTGATCTCCGATCTTGATCAATTTTGAATAAGGAGCATCGACGAACTCAACGTTTCAATAGTAGATCAACTTCATTTAAGCCAACTCAACGTTTCAATAGTATACCTTTCTTTTTCTTTAATGACTCTATCGCCATGCTCCTTCCAAATTGACCTTTACATTATCAGGGGATGATCAACCATACAGTCCTCCCTTTGCCCCCGAGGAGACTACTCCTCCAAATGATCACTTCGTCTCCCAAATCATGATGAAACACCTAGGAGACACTACAATGCTAGAAAGAAATCGAAATAGGCCTTAATAAGGGGCAATGGAGATATGAATGGTCAAAAAACTCCAATTCTTCACCACATAGGGAACTGGATGAACTTGTTCTTGAAGGAAGAATTTTTCACCATAGAATGTTGCATTTCTATAACTTTACTAGAGAGGGCACCCCAGTAAAAGTGTTAGTCTTAGGGGCAACAAGGCTTTGCCAAGTTGAGGTGCACTTGGAGGAGGAGAAGTGGACAAACAAGCAACTGAAGATTTAACAACTCCTTACAAGGGGTGCCACTCCATTACCTGAAATCCTCCTCATCCCTACAGATGGAAAAATTGTTAAGGATATAAAGAAAATCGACATACTGCTGGATCAGAAAAAGGATCTCTATTAGAAGCACTATGTTTAGAATTCACATCAAATGGTGTGTCTGCAGGCTTATAACCAAAATACCGAGCTTCCTTTAGAAGATCAAGGGCATATTTCTATTAAGAATGAAAATACTTTTAGGTGAACAAGCTAGTTCTATGCTAAAAAGAACCAAAAGGACCTCAGTCTTTGATATCAAAGGCGGAATCATTATTGCCACCAAACGCTATATCATCTGCATAGACAACCAAGAGCTAGGTCCTTGGAGACAATAAGGTCGTAAATGGCTTTGTTGAGTTTGCAGATCATACCCTGTTCCCCTTGTCGAGTAAAACCTGGTGTAGGAAACATGTAGACCTCTTTTCCGAGATCACCATGCTAGAAGGCATTCCTTTTTTCAAGACGAGAGTGATGAGGTTAAGCTTAGCCTCCTAATTCAAGACCCCTTGATAGACTTTGATATGTTTGGGCATGTCCATATATGACCCGAAACAATAGATGCCACATAAAGGAACCTACAGGTGGTGTGGAGATAACAGTAGGGTAACCTTTGAAGACTTAGACAGGAGGGGTAAAGGACGTAGTATAATTCTAAGTGATAAAACATGTGGTCTTTGAAAGGATAGAATGGAAATGCAAGACTCAAAAAGCTGATTCCAGGATTGGAAAGTGGCTATTGATGATGATATTTATATTGGATTTAGACAATGTCACTATACCTACCTTCTTCTGTTCTTGGCTTTATTACAAAGCACTGCAACATTAAATGTTTCACTTTAAAAGTATTATTTGTCGAGTTCATGGTTATAATCTTCTCCATCATTTATTATTGTATTTTCTTTTTGTAATCTTTTCATTTTTTTTTTTTAGCAGTAACAAGAATTGTTATTAAAAGAGAAAAGAGGTACAAAGGGAGGGATCATGGGTTCAGGAGTGATGAACCCATGGGAAAAAAGGAAAATACAAAGTATTTCAACAAATGATCCTGTATGTCCAAAAAATCGTGATAACAAGAGAACAATCCATTCCAAAGGTGTTATCCCTGTGTCACAAATGGTAAACGGCTCTGCTTGTTGAGTATAGTCCTTGTTTTGCGAAGACATTTGCAACACCATTGGCCAATCTACTAGCCTTGATGAACGAGATTTCCCGATCATTAAGTAAAGCCTTTATCTCCCTTGCCACTATTGGCAACTTCCACGATCGTTTTTTAACTCCCGATACCCATTTGATTGCATTTGCTGAGTCACTTTTGATGACCAAGTTGTCCAACCCTAAGGAATTCCAAATACTCAAGGCCTTCCTAATGCTAAGCAATTCTGCCTCATTCGATTCTTTTCTGCCAATCGACTCTAGGAATACAACCATCGGCTCCCCGTTATGGTCGCGTAGAATACCCCAAATTCCTGCCGGTCCCGGATTTCTCCTGGTGGCCCCTGTCCACATTGAACTTGAATTGTCCCTGTCGTGGTGCGTCCAGGTGGTAAGACTTTTTGGTCTTTTAAGGGACTCCCATCATTGAGCCCTCCCAAGACTGATATAAGTCCATTATCTTGGCTCCTATGAAGGCTTTTGCTGACCAGAGCCATGTGCATAACCTCCATTTGGCTTTATGGTATAATTCCTCAATCCTTTGCTCCTTATTTGTTACACTCTGGTATTCCTCTCATTCCAGATGGTCCACAAGATTGCTGCGGGTATTGTATTCCAAGCCATTTTCCTTTTGGAATTAAGGCGTGGGATGGACCATGAGTGCATCACCCCGATGCAGGTATTATCAAGTACCCACGGTATTCCCATGAGATTAAGAAAAAATTCCACAGATGATTCACAATGGGACATTTCAAAAAGAGATGGTCATCATCTTCTTCTACTTGTCTGCATAAGGGACATTGGAGGTCATCATCTTAATTGAGTAGGCCTCTCCTTTTTAAGGTTGATCCAGTCAGGGTCTTTCCTTGTAGTACGTACCACACAAAGGCCTGTACTCTTGGAGGGGCTAGGTTCTTCCATGTGAGTCCCCAGAGTAAGACATCGTTACTCGAGTGGCTTACCCTCCCTACCATTGATCTAACCGAGAAGGCTCGAGAGGATTTCCCTGTCCAAATTGATTCATCTTCCTCTTCAATGGATAAGGGAAAGTCATTCAAGGAAAGTCATTCGAAAGGCATTGCAAGATTTCTAGACTTTCCTGTTCAAAGTCCTTAAGGTTTCTTCTGAAATCGAAATGCCAATGGATCCGGCTAGTCACGATTTCCTTCTTGTCTGTCGCCGCCCTATACAATATAGGGAAGACAACCTTTAAGGGTCTATCCCTGAGCCACACCTCCTTCCAGAAGTGGGTTCGATTTCCATTTCCCACTAGACGTCTAATGTTCTCATTAAAAGCCCTGCCCACTTCACCCTCCCCCTTTTCTAGCTTCCACCATCTTTTTACAATTTGCGAGCCCTTTCTATCCACTTTGTCTCCTATAGTCCATCTGCCTTTCTCCCCTGTTCTATATCTGGCAGTAAGAACTCTTGTCCACAAGGCTTCCTTTCTCTTCCGAACCTCCAACTCCACTTACATAATAATGCTTGATTCCTTAAGTGAAAAGAGGGGGAGGGGGGTATTCCTAGGCCCCTTCTTTCTTTAGGTTTGGTCACATTAGGCCATGATACTAGATGAACCTTCCTTCTATCCTGTTTATCATCCCATAGAAACCTTCTGAAACATTGTTCTAGTTTCCCCCATATTCCTTTTGGCATTTGGAATAAGGACATGTAATAGGTATGTAAGTTCATTAGTACCTATCTAATAAGGGTGAATCTCCCTCCTAACAACAAGTACTTTCCGCTCCACTCCTCTAATCTCTTCTCCACGCTTTCTACCACCGGTGACCAAAAAGACTTCGATCTTGGATTCCCACCCACCGGTAGCCCGAGGTACTCGAAACACAAAGTCCCCGATGAACATCCAACCAGATCCGCCATTCCCCTTACCTTATTGTTTCTTCCTCCATCCCGATGCCTATAAGAGTGTTTTTTCCTAAGTTTACCTACAGCCCTGACACCAGCTCAAAGCACCAGCCTTGAAATCGGTAATCTCTTCGATGGATGGATTGCAATAAAACAGAGTGTCATCTGCGAATTGCAGGTGTGTCACTACCGGTCCCTGATCCAATGCTTGAAACCCTCTTACGACTGCCTAGGTGGTTACATTATACACTATAGTATTTCTATCATGTGGAATGGAATAGTTGTTTTTTGTTCTATTGTTTTTGTTTTTTTTGTTACTTTTCATAGTTGCAAAACTGCGACACATTGGATTTCATCGTGTCTATTAGAAACCATGATTAAGTGTATTATTGGCTCTAGATGACAGTTGGCTCATTTAGAACAAATTGCGAAGACCAAACATTGGCTTTACTATTGTATTGATTAATTCTTTGGGGACAAATGGCCTTTCTTTATTTATTTATTATGATAACGTTGATGGGAAATGTAGAACTGAAAAGGTTGATCCCAAATAGATGGGACAATTGGCATTGATGATTATGATCGTAGTGCTATGTGTTACTTAAAAGAAGGATTGGTTATTGTTCTTTTTTCTTTCTTTTCTTTGGAGTTAATGGGATTCAAATGCTCACAACTTTTCTTGGTTGATGTAATCAGATCCTATTAAGAGAATTCTCTTTTTCTTTCTTCCTAGTTGTTGATGTGCGTCTTTTGGTTGTATCTAGCTTAACTCACTCTACATAAACAATTAATTGTTCCCTATAACAAGAGAATTTCCTAATCGTTGCTTGCACTAATATGGTGGTTACTTTTTCTGCTTTCTCCTAATTATTGCCAAGTTCTGATCTACTTTGTCAGTCATCTATATCTCCATTAATCTATCATATGAATAATAAATCACATCCTAATAATTGCATAGCACTTATCTTTTGGTTGTATCTATCTCCACTTGCCCTTAATGGTAAGTTTATCTATTTACCAACATACATATATCATGGAAATATCCAAGTGTTTGGTTCTACGACTTATTTCAGGCTGTATATTTTTGTTTGATTATTTATTTCACCTGTTTTCTTCGTTGAGTCAGGTGATCAGATTGTTTTCCTGAGCTTTATTTTCACAGGTAATGGATGGAACATTCAGGGAGGAACCTGGATCTGGTGCACTAGCAACTGTAGAACAAAAGCAGGTCTCTATTGGGACATTAGAGTGGCTCCAAAGGTACTTCTTTTGTCATTTTAATATTCTAATACTATAGACGAATGGAAAACTTAAAAGGACATTCCTGGTGTAATTAATTGTCTTGGCTGTATCTATATCTGCATTCCAGGATTTTTTTCCTTTTCCATGACATAAGTAATTATCATACATTTCTTATGCTCATTATGTTGGTGCTTTTTGTAAATGATGGGATAAATGGAATTTTTGAAACTTCTATTTACATCTTAATACTGCATAGATTTATCCAATATTCATTTTGCGCAAGTTCTTTAATGTTTCAGTTTATTGGCCCTGTTTAATCTGTGATCACCTCTGCTGAGAATCATCAAACCAAGGAAAAATGAGAGAGAAATTTAAGAAAATAAAGAGCGACTAGACTAAATGAAGGGGGATGAGATATGAATGGAGAAGTGGGAACAATGTTGGATGTTAACAAGTATGATTGAATCTTGTTCTTATTAGCAAATCCTTACTATAATAGGAAAAGACAAGATCCCCATAGTTTCAAAATCTCAATTACGAATCATGACAAAATAGCATGATATTAGTTCTTTGAATGTGTACCTTCATGAAATGAGTAATGATAGTGCTCCGGAGGAGTATGAGCAAAAGTTGTCCTTTACATGCTGTACGGTTAGCTTGTGCAAAATTTCCTCAGGACTTATTTCACTTGAAGTCTGTGTCGGGATGTCTTCTTTTGATTCTTGATTTAATGTAAGATGTTGCTAGAGCTTTGGAAGCTACCTTTTTTTCCTTCTTTCCTTTCTCGAGTGACGTGTCTCTCTACCCCACATTGGAAGTGTGACTAATCCCATGAGACCACTCACAAGCCTTGTGTATCAAGGTAACTCTAGGGAGGTTGAATCTGAGACCTTTGGTCTATTCCCAAAAGGTCAAGCCAATTGAGCTACACCTGTGCAGCACTTTGGGTGCTCATTTTTTTTTTTTTTTTGAGCAATCACAAAACTAAATATAAATAAAAAAAATAAAAAATTAGTACAAAAAGGGGTACGAGAGACATGCACTCTAACAATCCAATGAACAAATTACAACTCATAAAATGAAAAACACAACAATCCAGCCCAACAACAATAATTATTCAAAAATGGAGCCAAGAAATCTTAATTTCTGTGCCCCCGTGCTTAGATAAGAAGTCTGTCACTCCATCCGTGGGCCTGTGGTGTCCTTGCGAGTGTCAGAAGATGGATCCTTTCCATGGGAAGGAGCTCCATGAGGTGGAAGACGCATGAAGTGTGAGCTATTACCAATGCGGGGTGTTCAGCCGGCATAGAAGGAGTCATAACAAGGCAATGCCTTTCATCCCAAAGTAAGGCAGAGTAGACCTCATTCAGAGAGGGGAGAGGTTGTTGCCCAAGCTGTTGGGCTTGTATAGGCTCAAATTTCGGCTTTAGTCCTGCGAATAAATCAAATGTCTGTCACTGATCAACTAATTGGTTATAGAGAATAGTATCAACATGATGCTCAAATTTTATGGATTCTAGTTGATCCAACTCCAACCAACAGGTCCTCATTTTTTAGTAATACTGAATCAATGCAACTCCCCTTATCGGAGATGAGATGCGGTTTGATATAATTCATAGAGACGGGATGAATTGTCACCATTAGAATACAAGGCTTTAACTGTGTCCCAAACATCCTTAGCAGTTGGAAGAGTATATGTAGTGCCACATACATGAACATCCTTGTAGTGAAGAAATCAAGACTGGACTAAGGAGTTATTAGCTTTCCAGATTCGATATGAAGGATTATCTCTGGCCGGTTCTTCGGCAGTGCCATCAATATTGTCAAACAGTTGTTTGGCATCAAAAAAACATTCTTGCAGAGTGCGACCATTGGAAGTAATTGGCCTCATTTAACAAAATTGTCATTATCTTGCCAATCTGAGGGGGACTAGACGAGGCCATATCGAGGAGAGGAGAAGTAGTGGAAGATACCATTTTTAATTAAGTAAACAAAAAAGGAGTAGTGGCAGTTGGTATTACAGCAAGGAGAAGATAATAGCAAAGGGAATACACCGTAGTGGGCCCCACCAAACACGAGGAGCGGAAGCCTTGTAGATAGAAAGGGAAGACATGGGCAAAAACAATATTGAAGTAGCAACCAAAGCAAAGGACTGTAGGGTCAGATACAGTCCAAATAGTGAAACAACAGACCCTTCGACCGTCAGTTTAGCAGTAGATCTAAAGAGATCGAGCCAAAAAACAGGGCCCACAGTTGATGGAGATGGAAGGAGGCCTGTTCGATGGAAACCCAAGCAAGAGGCAAAATCAATAGTCTTGATTCCAAGCCAAAACGGCCCAAAAACAAGTAGATCTAAGTATCTAACTAAAAAATCCCCAAAAATGGGGTTTTCTGCATCACAGGCAGCAACAGAAACAACTTGAGAAATGAGGAGGCCACATAAATAAGATCTGAGATCTGAAAGTACAGATGGTAGACCAAAAAAAAAGGGCAGGGGTATGTTGAGGTCCCGCCGGCAGAAGCCTTACCAGAAAAAAGATGTATGGTCGAGAAGTGTCCGGTGTAGAGAGAGGAGCGACTGTGGAAAAAAACTCAGATCTTCTTAAAAAGAAAACTTCTGAAAGAATAAAAAAAGAAGGAATGAGAAGATCCGTTGCAGAGACCCTCAAAAACTAATCCGAAGATGACATTGGAGTCCTGTGATGAACAGTAACTCTGATGAGGGACAGTAAAAATGGATTAAGAATTCTCCAAAAACCTCCAGAAATCGGTTCTGGTTGATACTATTTAGAAAATAATAATAGAGAAGGAAAAGAGAATATTGGAGGAAAGTAATTTCTCTCTGTGTATTGTATTAAACTAAAAGAGATTACATGCATAAATAAAATACAAGGAGCCAATCAAGCTGGCTGATTGAAAGGAATAAAGAATGACTAATTACAATCAATCACACATAAATTGAGTTGACTTTCCAGAATTAGAAGATTCTAGTCAACTTCTTTGCAGAAGTGGGTCCCACAACAGCAGAAGTGAGTCCCACAACACATCCTTTGCCTGAGATTCATTACTGAAGTTAATTCCCAGTTCTGTGCCAACTTTCTGGATTTCTTTACCATCTTTTTCAAAATGACCTTTTTTTCCTTAGATTTTCCATATCCAAATTTTTTTGTTCCTACTACATCTCTTTCAGTTTTGTTGCCCTGTAATTCCTCCCGAAAGATTCTTTGCAAACCACTGCTAAAATCTCATGTCTGCTCTTCTTGATTGTCTGCTTCTGTTAATCAGGTCCTCCCCATCTCGTTTGTCCCTTCCAGAAGTGCAAAAGCAGGACCAACAGACCTAGCACCTGTTGAAGCTTCGCCGGAAGATGTGGTGGTTCCAGATGTCGTTTTTCTGCAATCATTACCACTCACTGGAGTGGCGGAAGTAGTGGAGAAAGGAGGAGAATGATTTCTTTTAGGAATCTGATTTGAAGCTACAACCGTTGCAGTTCCCTCTTTATCGCCAGACCTTCCTGCCCCATCGCCTGAGTTTGGAGTGATGACCGATGGGATAGGAAAGAGGACTGGGCCTAACTTGTTGCTCTATTCTCTGGTGCAAGACTGGGTTCACTTGAAGGAAGAAAGGAGGGAATGAGGCCTCCCTGGCTTGATTGAAAGAAACTTAGGTTCTTGTTGGCCCAAAATTGCATGGAAGGAGGGCTTCCACCCAGTTGAATAGGCCATTGGGCCAGAAAGAGGCCAGGCTCAAACCCGAAGGGAAAGCCCCAGCCCACATCAGATGACTTAAATCTCTTGCATGTGTGATACACCTTTCTCTTGGATTTCTATCGAGGCACCTTTATCGAGGCACCTTTCTCATGGATTTCGATTGAGGCTGCCTCTAGCTTTTGATTTAGCACAGCTTGATCGACACTGCAGTAACACCTCCCAACGCTTCTGTAGAGATATGTTAGGAGTTATTGTATTTCCATTTATGGTTGATTATGAGTGATTGTGTAATCTGTTAAGTAGGAAATTAGGATCTCAAAATATTGGTAATAGAAGTGGAATTATTTGCATTGTGGAGAGGTATTGCAGAGTTTGAAAGATTAGGCGTTAAAGGTGGTATTATTGAAGGGGACTCCAAAATAGTTGTGGGGTGGACGTTAGGCTCTCAGTGTCTGTGGATCTATTTAGATAAAATTGAGGAAATCTGACACACAATTGCTCTTCACGATTTCAAAATCGCATGGGCTCATCGCTCCACAAACTTTACTACAGATGAGATGGCTCGTCAAGGGGTGTCCTTATCAATGGAAGTTGTAAATAGGTTTTAGTAATTTGGGAGGATATTGCTTGTATTTTTTCCCGTTCAGTGGACTGCTTCTGGCCCTTTTACCACTTTGTTTTTGTTTTTTTCTTTAATTAATGAAGTTACCTTTAAAAACAAATATTGGGAGAAGTTATCTTTTATACTCTATTTATAATCTTACATTTAGTGAATTAATACAAGAGAGAGATAATTTTCCTCTTAACTTTCTACATGGTATGCAGAGAAAGGTTCGATCGTAGGTTCTGACTCAGATTCGGCATTCCTTATCTTGCCGGTGATAATTTTTCAGTAGAGGAAGGAGCCATACTTTCAATGGTCAGGGGACCTCCATTTCCGGTGGAGATCTTGTTTTTTCTGATTAAATTTTCGGCCAATCCTCTGGTGCGTCGATCTCTTTCAATGCAACAAGGAAGGAGGTGCTGTTGATGTTGAGATTCATCGCCGAAGGAAGACTTTCTTGTATTCCGATCTCCAACAAGAAATGGAGAGATGAAGGGTCGATTTTGAGCGTATTTCATTTACCGCGAAGATAAATGTGTTGCAGTGGTTTTGTTATTTTCTAGTTGCTTTGCTTTCTTGTTTTTTCTTGGGCCTAAGCCTCTTAGGCCTTTTTGTCTTCTGTTGCTTTGTTCTGTATCTGTATTTTTTTTTTATTAATGAATTTCTTCTTTACCGCTAAAAAAAAAACCAAGAGATGGAGAGATGAACAATCCTCCCTGCTTAAATTCTGGTGATAGATTTCCACCAGATTATCAAATCTAGAGAAAAGCAATATAATAGGCATGCAATTAGAATCTGAGGAAGTGGAGTTATTGGCTGGGGAGGTGGGTTGTGGAGTGGGGAGAATGCCTTTCACTTATCTAGGGCTGCCAGTTGGGGGGAACCCTAGGTCCAAAGCTTTTTAGGATCTCCCGTGGAAAAAATGGCTTAGAAGTTGAACGCATGGAGCAAGTCCTACCTTTCAATTGGGAGTGGACTGACCTTAATCAAATCATGCTTGATAAACCTGCCAACCTATTTTGTATTTCTATTTGAAATACCCAAGGGAGTGGCAAAGAAATTAAGGAAAATACAGAGGGACTTTCTATGAGAAGGCAATGGTCTAGATAGGAAAATCCATCTAGTGAAATGGGAGGAAGTTAGGGATGTTAGAGATAAATGTGGATTGCAGATATTGAACATGAGGGATAGGAACTAGGCCCTGTTATGCAAATGGCTTTGGAGATTTCCAGTTGAAAAGGAGGCCTTGTGGAGGAAGGTTTTGGTAGCTAGGTATGGAGAGGCAGACCTGGGGGGCTGGAGATTAGGAATCAGGGCGACGAGGGAAGGATTGGCTGTAGTGAAAGTGTTGATGAGGTTAGGCAATAGCGGGGGTAGGATAGGTGAGGCTTTTTAGACTGAGGTCAGACTCTTGGTTGGGAATGGAAAGAGGGTGCTTTTTGGAAAGACAAGCGGTTGGGGGAGCAACCACTTATGGAGTCATTCTCAAGACTGTTCAAAACTGCACTGAACCAAGATGCACTGATTAGTGAGTACTACAATGAAGCCGATGATGCACTTTGGTGGTCTATCCCTATAGAAGGTCCCTAAGAGGTTTTGAAGAGGATCTCCACCCGGCGATGATCACTCTCTTGGGGGGCACCAAGTTGTGGTTAGATGAGGAAGACAAGTGGATTTGGTCCAAGGAATCATCTGGGTCTTTCTCAGTAAAATCTATCTTGAATCAGCATATACCGTTAACCTGAACTCACCGCCCTTGTGCAATCTCGCCTGGAATAACAACATGCCCCCTAGAATCTAGGTCTTTTTGTGGGTGGCCCTAAAATGAAAGTTCTCTATAAGACTCAATCTAAGGAGAAGGGGTATCCTCTCAGAAAGCACTTCGGTTATGTGCACTCTATGCGGGGATGAAGAGGAGTCAATGGATCACTTACTGAGTGGGTGTCGGTTCACGTGGGGTGTTTGGTGTTCCCTTTTTAGGCTATTTGGATGCACGTGAGCCATAGGGAAAGGCGTGGAAGGAGTGGTAGCAGGGTGGTCGCGGGGGGGGCTTCAGGGGTAGAGCTAGGTCGGCTTGGAAGATGGTACCTTCTGCAGTCACCTGGGCTATTTGGAAAAAGAATTGGGAGGATCTTTGAGGATAAGAGGGGATCTGTAGGAGAAGTTTTTGAGACGGTGAAATGGAACTTGATTGGATGGCTTTCTGTTTGTAAGGAGTTCTCTGGATTGGCCCCGGAAGATTTCTACCTATCAGGGGAAGGGTCTATGAGGGGAGTAGGGGAAGATAGAAAAATCAGGGTTGATTGGGTAGTGCCACCTGAAGACTGTTTTAAATTTAATGTGGATGGGGCAGCAAGAGGTAAACTGGGTCCGGCAGGAATAGGCGGGGTGTTGCACGATGATGGGGGTAGGATGTTATTATCTTTTTCTGAGCCCTTAGGTATCATGGAGTCGAATGAGGTGGAATTGAGAGCAATTAAGAGGGCGCTTCAGATTTGGTCTAGGTTTGGGAATGGTAAGTTCATTGTTGAAGGTGATTCGACTAATGCTATCTCCTGGATTAATAATAGGAAGCCCCCCATGGAAACTGGTTACCATTTTTAGGGACATTAGAAGATTGTGCATGTCGAGGGATATCTCCTTCACACACGTTCCTTGGTCGGCGACCCATAATGGCGCTTCTCTAATCTTGTCTCTTTGGGTGCATGGGGTTATGGGGAACTCCACATTGTATCTATATTGTATACGGTTTTCTTACACATAGTTCTTAGATGTTTTTCTTTGTTTTTCTTCTGATAGCCATGTATACCTCTCCTATACGTGGCTATTTCTCTTGTATCCTCCTCTTCATTTAATGAATCTCCATTTGTTACTGTTGCAAACAAAAAAATTCTGGCTGCTCCAGGCAATCGACAGACCTCCTCTACCAGCATGGAGATCAACTGTGGCTGAGAAAGAGACCCTGTCGATGCAACCACCACTGCCTGTAGACAACCACCCTTGAATCTATTTTTCCTTATTTGCAGTCGGCATAAGCTCGATGACCCTCTACAACACTGTTGGATTGGTAAGGCTGCTGCAGCATAGGGCTTTGGACAACATCCACCCACCTCCGTTGAGCCATTGATGGAATCCTTTTTTCCCCTTCAGCCAATTTGTTTGAGTAAACGGCCTGAGGTTTGAGCTCTCTAGTCGCAATGAGGGTCTCTTCGGGATCTCCTTTCTCTTGAACATTGCCAGATTAACTTGCAATTTCTTACCATCCAAAGCCCGACCATTGAGCACGGCCATTGCTTTCTCAGTGTGACTGCCTCTTACTATTCTTACTAAAGCGAAAGTCCTTCCCACTGCATCCTTCTTCTTTGCCACAAAAGTGTCAGTGACCGTACCCCGCTGCCTGAAGAGACCTTGAAGCCAAGTCCGGGTGGTGAAATCTGGCAGGTTGGCTACAGACAGAGTGACCGATGGGTCTTCTCCTTTTTCTGGCCTCCTCCTCCCCTTCGGTTGCTGCCATCCCTTCCCACCGAAGTCCTCCTACTCCCCACTTGTCTTGCCGATTGCCCGCGAAGTCCGGATCTCCATCAAGCTCTTTTCTCATTCCCAGTATGTTCTCTCTCACTCTTCGCGGGTTCTCTCTCTCGCTTTCCTTCTGTTGAGTAGTAGTATCTAGAAGATAATGTATTTGAAACCAAATCAAGCTCATTGTAGTTGTAGAATTTCAAGGAATTTTGACAAGATCAATGAATGCATACCTTAGATGAGGGTGAGCCTAAAATAAAATCACCAAAGACATATGTAGCTATGATGAATTAAAGAGTGAAAAGAAGAATGAGAGGCACATGAAATTTTTTACATGAAGTTTGTTGTATCAATTAAAGAGTCCAACAATGTATATATAGACAACGATGGTTATTATTAAAATCAATTATGATCAACCTACAAATTTCCTTTAATCAGTGGATGCACAAAGTTAGGAAATAAAGGAAAGTCAACTTTTCAACGTATTCTATACTGTGAGAATATGCAAATAAGTATACCTCAACACTCCCTTCAAGCTAGTAGATGTCAATCATACTTAGCTTGCAACATGTACTTGACAATTAAGATTGAAGAATAGACACTGTGAACGTCCACAAGTTGATCCTAGGACTTAACATGAGGAGTCACAATCTCATTAGAAGTAATCTTCTTGCAAATGAAATGAAAGTCCACTTTGAAATGCTTCATCCTTTCTTGATAAATGGGATTGGATTAATATGAACGGTTTCATAGTTGTCACTTGTCAAAGTGATGGGTTGAGAAGGTGGAAAACCTAACTTAGTCGTCAGCATTTCCAACCGAAAGAGTTCACATGTAGCATTTGCTATAGCAAGATATTCAGTTTCAGCACTAGAGCGAGCAAGGTTAGTATGTTTTTACTTTTCCAAGTTACAAGCTTTCTACAAACAAAGTGTAGTAGTCTTTGGGAGATCGATGGTCATCAAGAGAACCATCCTAGCCATCATTAGTGAAACCATGTATCTGCAAATGACTTTTGAGGAAAATACAGAAGCCCTTTCTCTAACGAACCTTTCGAATACCAAAGAATGTAGAATACAACTTCTAAATGAGAAGTACAGGGAGACTGCATATACTAACAGAGAATACTAACATCATGCGCGATATCTGGGCGAGTTATGGTAAGATAAATGACTTTCCAGAAAATATGTTGGTAAGAACTTCGGTTAGCTTCTATGGGGGCTTCTTCCATGATACCATCTCACAACATTAACTGAATCACTTTCCGCAACTAAATTGCCCTGGAAATGATCATGGAAAATCTTCAATGCTTCTCTTATGGTCAACAAGTGCTTCTTTTGAATCCTTAGCCCCTACATTTTTTTTTTTTTTTTTTTTTTTGAGTGGTAACAAAGGAGAGAGATTATTAAAGAAAAACACGAAGTACAAGAAGGAGGTCTAAAAGGTACAGACCAAAGAGAAAAAACAACAAACAAGAAAAACAAAAGCAAAGACCACTCCAAGAGAACTAATACATTACAATGACAACTACTACTACAATCATATGAATCCTTTTCTTCAAATGTAGAAAATGCCTTGAACAAAGCTTCTACACCATTTTTGGCAAAGTATTCACATTTGATATACGTCTGGTGTGAACAAAGGACACCTCAAGGGTCCTAACTAGTGCCCTGATTTCCCTAATTGTGGTAATCAATCTCCAGGGTGGTCGTTTCAAACCTTTGGCCCATTTTATGGCATTTGCCAAGTCTCCCTCTATAACTAACTTTCCACCACCTAAATCAACGCAAATGGACAAATATCTCCTGATACTGATGAGTTCTGCTTTATTAGAATCTCTAATCCCTATCGATTCTATGAAAACCACTGATGTCTGACTTGTGTGATCTCTCTAAGTACGCCCCCTATACCTGCCGTTCCCATTTTCCCCCTACAAGCTCCATCAACATTAAATTTCATGACCCCAAATTGAGGGGGAAACCATTCCACCAATGCTTTGAACTTCCTAGATCTTCCTCTCAAACAACCCTACCACGAAAATAGAAGGTAACTGGCTTTGAAATCTTTGAACTCATTTTTTTTGAAACGTTAACTTCTTGACTTTCATAAAGTAAATTGAGAATTACACAAACAAGGATTTGAATATAAGAGAAATATACTCAGAATCAAGAGAAAGCAAGAAAAAGAGAGTACAAGCGCAAAGTCTCCATTTTGCTTTTTGAAACAACTCGCAGATCTCAATAGACTTTCCTTAAAAAATTCTAGAATTTCTTTCTTTCCAAATCGTCCAAGAAATAACTGGCGGAATTGTGAACCACGCTATCCTCCACCTTTTATTGGGAAAAGGGAAAAATCAAGAACTCAAAGTTTTAGCCCAGGTACTTGCTCCAACCCAAGAGACACCCATATCCTTAATCCCTTCATTGAACTTCCCTTGGAAAGCTCAATGTATTCACTATTCCAAGATCCAGGCACTTCCACTTTTCTTTAATCTCATTCCTCCCCGACTTCCCTCCCACCCCCACACACACACAGCTCTCCAATCACTAGATAAAACAAAAGAAAGAGTACCACAGAAATTTGATTTGAACCTCACTTAAGTAATTGCTCTTGCCTTGGAAAGCTCAAAGTCTTTAACTGAAATATTCAGATAGTCAGCATCATCCTTTTTAAATTGAAGCTTCTTTAAATTGTTGAACATGGGATAGGGTAATACATAAGTGTCTTTCAACTAGTGAATGTAGCTATGTTTTTGAAGATTTGTATCCTTAAGTGGCAGTCCGAATAGAGATACACTTTATTTGAGGGGATTGCAGCAATCTATTTTTGTTCCTATGGATTGTTTTATATAGCCATTAATGTTCTGTGTCTGTCTCTTTAGATGCAGTGATACTACGAAGCAAATGTATTATGTACTAGTGTGACAATTTTGGAAGGTGATTTTTTGATGAAGTGATCATCATACAAGCATTCCTTTTCCTTCAATGAAACAATGGAATGAACTTTCTATGTTTATGCCTTTTCATTTTTGGACTTGCATTTGTAAATGAGATGTTACCTTTCTGCAGGCATGGAGTTGATGAGAGCCCTAATCTAGTGGTGGAGGAGACAAGAAATCAATCTGTTGTATATGTAGGTGTAGACGGTGTTCTAGCTGGTCTTATTTATTTTGAAGACAAGATCAGAGAAGATGCCAATCACGTGGTTAAGTCACTGTCTAAGCAAGGAATTGACATATACATGTTGTCTGGAGATGAGAGGCATGCTGCTGAGTATGTCGCGTCTATGGTTGGCATTCAAAAAGACAAGGTTAGAAAAAAAAATCTTCAAACAGTAACAAAATTTTATAATAAATATGAAATCCTTTACATTAGATGAGATTTATGCAATATTATGACAAGACTTCTCAAACAAAACACAAATAGATAACAGAATGCCAAAGAAGATATTCCTGTCTCTCCACCCTAGGGCTGTTTTCATGCTTATAGAAGTTGAGAATTTGCGACCAACAAATGATAAAAAAAGGCAAGAGCCCCATTGTGTGGTTCACATGATTCCATTGCTTGGTAAATGGGGATTGGGTTAGAAGGCTTTGCCTAAATTGTGGATTGCCTCAATAATCCTTAGATTGAATAATTAAAATACTAGATGACGGGCTCATAGAACAGTTGCTACATCTAATTGTTCTAGTTCACTTTTCTAATTACCTTGACAAGTAGCTCAATCCAGTTAAAACAATTCTTAAGCTATTATAGCCATGTTGAGCTCTTCTATCCCAAATCATAGCAATCATGCAGGTGGTACTATGGGTGCCACAAAGTTACTGCATTATTATGTTGAGGTCGGCTCTCTTTGATATGCATGCGCGCACACATGCAAATACATATATTGTCTAAACAAGCCCTGACAACATGTCAGAAGTCTACCACTATGCTGTGGGGCCCATAATGATTTGTCCAATTGATAGGTTTTAGTAGGAACCATATGGAATCTTGTGGATGAGGGACAGGTCTAATGCATTCCAAAGTATGCATCATTGTAAGCTTGAGATTTTGTCCCCAGTGGTTGGTTAGTTTGCAATGAACTTTATTCTTGATATATTTATGAGATTGTATAATCAATTCAAATGGGTTTCAAATTGTAATGGATGATAATATACCTTTTCTAGCATGCAAGTGAGGCGTAAATGACGTACATATCTTGTACCCTTGACACAAATGTCCATTCAGGCTCATTGCAAATTTTTCACACTCATACGATTCCATGTGTGTGTTTGTGCGTCTCTATACCCATGGTAATTCAAAACTACAATTGTATTTGATCGTGACTTCGTCTTTCAATCCCTTATGGGTTGTTTGTCATTTTCTTGTTGATAAAAAATGAAAAGCAAGAAAATGAGACTCCTCTGCTTCTACGGAATAAGGGCTCTTTGCCAAGAACACAAAAAATGAGACATTTCCTTCTTCCAAGGAATTCAGCTCCCATTTAGAAAGGTGTGGGTGGGGGGAGGGTATTTAATGAGGAAAGGGAGGTTTTCCTCGTTTGCTAAGATAATACTTCATTCATTTTCAATAACAAAAAACATTTGGTTTCCATGGCGCGATACAAGGACGGTTTTCATAGAACCTATTGAATGACATGAATTGAGCCAGGCATAATTTTTTCCATAGAATTGCTTTTGTTGAGATGTTGTGAAATTCAATTCAAGAAAGTTGACCAGGATTGTTTCATTAGTTGTAATTAGATTAGTGATTGATTGTGATGAACGTAAATTGGTTATTTCCTTTTTTAGCATCTTGATTGGCTCCATGTATTCTATTTATGTCAATGTTTTTAAAATCACACGATTCATGGTTTGAATTGTGCAATTCAAATTGAATCTTGGGCTAAAACGAGCCAAATCGCAAAAGGGTGAAAATCGTACGATTTTATGGTTGAATTGCAAATAGTGCAATTCAAACCCTAAAATAGCAAAATTGTGCAAGACACATTGTACCTGGTTAATAGGCCTTCTTTTCTCTTTCTCTTCTTCCTCTTTCTTCTTCTTCGTTGTCTCTTTCTCCTATATTTATGTCTCCAGCAGCCTCTTTCATTGTTTCGTTTCGGGTTCTCTCTTTCCACCGTCAAGTCATTTTACAAACTTTACTCTCTTATTTTCGTTTAAGTCATCGTACGAGAGCTTTAGGTCTCTTTCATTTTCATTAAGTCCTTAGGTCACTTTTATTTTCATTAAGTCCTTGCACGAGAGTTTGAGTGTCTTTGCAAACTACTTTTTTTTTATCTAGACACTATTTTTTATTTTAAAATTTTATTTTTTACCATCATTTTTTTTGTTATAATTAAAAAAACATCTCTTTTATCTTTTATTTTTTATTTTTTTACCATGATTTTTTATCTCTATTATAATTTATTATTAAACCCATAATAATTATTAGATTAATGCAACATATCAGTTGTTACATAATTCCATTATCTAGGACACTAATCAAATTTCTTTTAAACAATTATTATTTAAAATAGTACACATCTCAATTAAACAATTATTAGTTAAAATAGTACACTAACTATTTTAACTTATTTTCCATTACCTAGTGAAATCTTTTAAAAATTTAAAATATCTGGTCCCTCTTCCCATAATTCTATTTAACCAAACATTATTAATTTTCATAATTTAATATCGCATCATGTGCATCTAATATTTAAATTTGTGTCTAATTGTATAATAAAATTGTTTGAAATTGTGCTAGATGCTTTAAAATATATGTCTGCTACAGTAAATTGAACAATTTTAAAAAATCTATAGACCATCAAATTTTCATGCCAACTAAACCTACATTTGAAAAATTCATCTTCAAAGTATTTGAACAAAGCATCTTCTTATTTTATTTCATTTTATATGTAATAATAGTATAAATAATAATTAAAAAAAAAACTTTATTAATCTTGCAATTCTGCTATTTCCGATTCACGATTCACACATCTACATCGATTCACGATACTATTTGAGTTTGACAACATTGATTTATACAACCTTGTACTCATCTTCAAATGCACATGATACAACACAGAGAATCATTTTCTCTCCATTTTCTTATCTTTTTCCTTTTTATTTTCTATACGGGATCAGCCAAAAACGATTTTTGGAATTTTTATGGAATGTTCTTCTATTTTATTGTCCCTCTCGCTGGAGTTATTGTTCATCGTTGGAATCCAACGTCATCTTCAGATCAGATCTCTGAGGTTCTCTGTAGTAGATCTTCTTCTCCCTTATGTCCTTTCAGTCTGGATTTTGGTCACCACTATTGCCCCCTTTGCTGCTCTCAGATCTGTTTCCATCAGGTGACCCCAAAGAGAGACCTCTTCCAAGTTTGGCTTCAATCCATGTCATATGTTCTCCGATCGTGCTCGAACTTTGCAGTGTTGTTCTCCACTTGCCCACCTAACTTTGCCTAAGGTTTCCTTAGGGTTTCTCTCCAAGGTGGGGCCCTCTTTTGTTGTTTTAACAGAGTTCTACTATTGTCAGTCTTTCCTACAATGGAAACTTCTACGCCTTTGATATTATTTCCGGCAAGGAATCTCGAATGGGACCCCCTCATAGGCTTGTCGTTTTGGGGTGGGCTATCCATCCCTAACACCGAATCTGAGTTTCGACTCTCCTTCATCTGATTTCTAGGCTTCTTCTCTGCGAGCGACGGTGACGCCAAGAACCCATTTTTCTAGTTGTTCTACCTCGATTTGCAGGCATCTGAGCCCCTTTGCCTTTGAATATTTAGGGTTGGTGGTTTCCCTCGGGTGTGCTTTCAACAACACTAGTTTCCGCCCTCTTTTGTGGTTGGGGCCCACTTTTCTTGCATTCTTGCTGTCGATCTGCTGTTAGACGACTTGCTGCATGTTTCTTGGGTTGGATCTGAAAGTTCCTAGTGCTAGAACAAGATTGCTCCTAGACAGGGGGTGAATATGACAATACCCGATTTTTATGGCCGTTACAAATTTCTTGATTAATCAAAATATAAGCAGTGGAATAAACAAGATTAATCAAGATAAGTGTGTTGTGTGAACGAGATAGTGTACAAGATATAGATGCAATCACATAAATAAGCCAAACACCTAACAACACCAGATTTATAGTGGTTCGGAGTAAATCCCTCCTACATCGACTATTGGACTTACCCAACCTTGTGTTATCCCAAATGCACTAAGCATTGGAATTACGCCAACACAATAGAGTGGGAATTACGCCCACACAAATAGAGTAGCAATTTCTGTAACGACCTGCCCCGACCTTTTAGTACAATATTGTCCGCTTTGGTCCCGCACGACTTTGCATCAGAGGACCCACGCCAGGGGAGCCCTCAAAAGGCCTTGTGCTAGATGGAAGAGAACCAACCTCTTATATACCTAGGGATCCAGAGATCCCTAGGCGATGTGGGACTATCAAACACGCCCATTGGCGCTAATCCCTGCACTCTGGTGATTTTATCTCCCTTTGGCGCCCTCTGTTTTTCGGCCAGGCCTCCCTTTGGGGCGGGGTACTACAACGTACCCCCTTAAGACCAGAGCCGCCCCAGGCTCGACAGTCGGTTGACACTCGCACCAGCCCACACCCTCAGCCGAGAGTTGAACCGTGCTCTGATACCATTTGTAACCACCTGCCCCAACCTTCTAGCACAATATTGTCCGCTTTGATCCTACACTCGGGCATGCATAGTTTTGTATCTGAGGACCCATGCCAAGGGAGCCCTCAAAATGCCTTGTGCTAGATGGAAGAGAGCCAACGTCTTATATACCCAGGGATCCAGAGCTCCCCAGGCGATATGGGACTATCAAACACTCCCATTGGCGCTAATCCCTGCACTCTAGTGATTTTATCTCCCTTTGGCGCCCTCTCTCTCTTTCGGCCGGGCCCCCCTCTGGAGCGGAGTACAACAATTTCACCTACACAATCCCACCTAATTTTGAAAGGTTCAACCACCTTGGTCTAATCCTTATCCCTCTATTTTTTATAGTTGTTCAAGCTCCTTGCTTTAATCTACTTCACAAGTTGATGTTTGAATTTTAAACACAAGAAGCACTTGCCTTTTTAGCTCACTTGAAGTAGATGTACTTCTTGAAGATCCCTTCTAGATGAATCCTTTGTTGATGAAGTTCACCAATGTATGCACAACCACAGCTAGAAAGAGGTTCTAGGATATGAGACTTTCCTATGCAATCCTAGATCTGTTTTCTCTCTCTCTTGATGTCAATCAAAGTATTGATTGGATTTCAAATGATTCACCAATGTAAAGTTCTTAGAGAGAGGTTGGGAGAGGTTGGGATTCTCTAAGAATGCCTTAAGATTTTCCAATTCAAAGGGTCCAACTAAACTCTCCAAAATCCGGAGTATAAATAGGCATCCAGAAAATTTCCCAAACTGTAAGATGGTGATGGGTCGTGGGATTTCAAATATGCTTCCCAACCATAAGACCTTTGCACATTAAATGCACCTCAACGGCAATAAAACGGTCACCCACGATTGGTCGTGGTCCACGATGGATCATGGAACCCATTGGCCATGGGTCTCCACTGACGATTGTATCGTTGTGAGGCTAACTGAAAAATACACAGTTGATGCAAAGCAAGACAACAGGTTAACCCTAAATGCCTAATGTAGCTTTCCTAAAATTTTGAAGGGACAAAGAAAATGCATCTCAAGCCTAATATGGGTTGAAATTAAGAATTAAATTAACAATGCAACAAAACAATATAACATTCACCGCACATAATCACGCAAAACTTTAGAATCAAATGTAAATAATTATATGACAATCAAGACCAAGTTACCATTCGCAATGGGACCTTGCAAAATACCGGGTTTGTCGGGCTCTAAAACATCATAGGCCTATCACCAAGATAAGGGCAGGATTTGGGCTTACAGTAAAGGGAAAAGGGAATTTAGGGGTTGGCGACACAACTGATGGGCCTAGGAAAGGTTGCAGCCATAACAGGGTGTAATGGAAGGTGTATTGCGAACATGACAGAGGTTGAGGAGGGTTTGGCGACCACGGTAGATGGGAGTATGGGCTGCGGCAAGGCTGTATGGGTTAAGGGAAGGGACAACAGTGAGATGGGAGGTAGCTGGGGTAAGGACGATGGCTAGGAGAGGGTATTGGAGACAGAGGTAAGGGTGGAAGTAAGGAAGGGGTCGAAGTGAATGTAGAGGCCTAGGGAAGGGGCGAAAGCAATGGAGGGTAGTCTCGAGATGGGTGGCAGCTTGGGATGGGGTTTTGGAGGGGAATAATGACTGTTAGGTGCTGCTCTGCATCAAGAGTTTTTCCAACCAGAATTCTAAAAATCCCAGGCGAGAGATCATGACCTGCGATGGTTCGTGAGGTGCCATGGTGATGGGTCACCAACAACGATAGGCTCAGCTTGAGAGGCAGATTAGTTTGATAGTATTTTCCAACCAGAATCTAAGTCATTTCGGATGATGGATCAAGAACCACGATGGGTCTGTCATGTATCTGGCGATGGGTCACCATACACGATGCATCGTCTTGACAATATATCAGTTTTGCAAGTTTTAGTCCATTAGTTCTGTTTGACTGCCAAGGTCCACTGGGCTTGATTTATATTTTACCATTTTGTTCTCTAAGCCTAGTCAAGGTCTACCTAGGTGTGTGGGGTCCACCCTAGAGTCATTTATGGCCAATTTACCTTTGTGATTGCCACACACTTGGTGATGCTTGAATCTTGCACTTGATCTTCCAATGCTTGAAGCTCTTGATTCAATCTTCACCACCCTAGAGTCATCTATGGGTTCCATCCTAGAGTCATCTATGGCCAATTTACCTTTGTGATTGCCACACACTTGGTGATGCTTGAATCTTGCACTTGATCTTCTAATGCTTGAAGCTCTTGATTCAATCGTCACCACTCTTGAGTCTTGATTCATTGTCTTCAATCTTCCAATACAATGCTCTCTAGGTCACGGAATTGACAACAAGGAGATGCGGTCAAACCGAGGCACTAACAGGATCTACTGTCGTAGCCCTCTACTTCACTCACCACTTCAGTCCTTAAGTCACCTTGTGTGCTTCTTGTCAGCTTTCCAGGTTGATCTTGCTTTCGTTCTTCGTGGGGCCCCTTTTCTTCATTCTTTGTTGTTGCTATACCAAGTTCTGTTATTTTTCAATTTTATTGGATCATCGATTTTTCTCACAGTAGATATTGATACTTCTGCCATTTCAAAGCCCACTGTTGTGTATCAACGTCGGAAGCATAAGCCTACTTCTACACAGGACACCACACAATCGTCTGTCTAGCAGCGACTTCGATCTGTCGCATGTTGATATTGATTCTCCCATTGCCCTTCACAAAGGTAAGCTTGTCTGTACCAACCACCCAATCGATCGTTTTGTGTCCTATCACGTTGTTTCTCCCTCTTATCACAGTTTCCTCACTGCTCTTGACATCACCAAGATTCCAAAGAGGATTGATGCAGCTCTTCGTAATCCCTCTTGGAAGGCAGCAATGGAAGACGAGTTGGCGACACTTGAAAAAAATCATTCTTGGAAAATGGTTCCTCTCCCTCTTGGAAAGGCCCTAGTTGGTTGCAAATGGGTTTTTACTCTGAAGCCCAATCTCGACGGTTCCATTGCCAGATATAAAACCTATTTAATCGCCAAAGGTTTCTCTCTTGAGGCCAAAATTACATATGTTCGAGTATTGATTTCTATTGTTATCACTCGTAACTGGCCCCTTCATTAATTGGATATTTGGATGTAAAAAAAAAAAATGTCTTTCTACATGATGATCTACAAAAGAGAGATTTGTGAAACAGGGGGAGCAACAATTTGTCTGCAAACTCAAGAAGGCAATATATGACCTCAGGCAATCTCCTCGGGCATGGTTTGATAAATTCAGGAGTGCTATATTGCCATATAGTTTTTCTTGGTGCCAGGCAGATCACTCTGTATTTATCTATCATGCCAGCTCAGTTGTGATGATTCTTGTGGGTTATATTGAGTGATGATACAACTATTTCTGAGTTCAAAGCTTATTTATGGCACTCCTTTGATATTAAAGATATGGGGCCACTCCGCTATTTTCTAGAGATTGAAGTAGCCCGTTCCTCTAAAGGGCTCTCTCTTTCTCAAAGAAAGTATGCTCTAGTTCTACTGCAGGATACAGGGTATTTTGGATGCAAGTCTGCTGACACTCCTTTGGATGTTAACACTAAGTTATCCACTTCAGATGGGGCTCTACTTGATGATCCAGCTTTTTATCAGCGATTAGTTGGGTGGGACGCTAATAATTCCTTGGTTTAAACCTAGCTTTTACATTCTAATGAGGACCATGTTAGAGGGTTGGTGTATACACTACCCACTGTGAAGGACGTGCGGGATACAGTACAGGCCTTGTATTTTGATGATGCTAATTTTGCTTGTGTATATGAGCTTTATCAAGATGTTGCCAATCTTCTACAAGGGGAGTTATCTTTGATACAATATTACTTAAAAATGAAGAGTTATTTGTTGGAACTTGATCAGCTTGAGAATCATAATTTGAGAAACCTGCATATACTTTGCTGTAATACCCTGCCCCAGAAGGGGGTCTATAGTGTGGAGCGTGCCTATAGAGAAAAAGTCTCACATTGCCAATTGCGTTGGAAATTCCCTGGTGTATAAGTGGTAGCCTTCCTCCTTCTACCATGAGGCCTTTTGGGAGCAACAGTGGGTTGACTCGCCAATTGAAAGTCGTGCAGGCCGTGTATGAGGCCCAGAGCGGACAATATTATGCTAGCGGGACGAGTCGCTACATTTGCCGCATGGGAAATATGTTGAAAAGATGCACCTTTAACTTACTAGCTGGCTTTAATCTAATAGTTCCTGGATTCTCTTGTAATGTGAAATTAGTTGATGGTTCTTTCACTGATATTGCTAGCAAAGGGACCATCCCCTTATCTTCTAGCCTTGATTTATCATCTGTGTTATATGTTTGGGCCCAATGCAAAGCCGTGAGGGTTTTTCAAGCCCAAAGGGGATATTGTGTTAGAGGGATGAGTCGTTACACTTTGTGTCTTCCAGGACTTGGCCACGAAGCAGACGATTAGTGGTGATCGTGAAGCCAACAACTTATATTTCTTCGATCCTCGGGATGACAACCACTGAAGATTGTTTTATCTCGTCGATGTGTGGCTTTGTCACTGGCATGTAGGACACCCATCTAATAAAGTCTTGAAGAAATTGGTTCCTTTCTTGACTTTTGATACATTTGAGTGTGAAAGTTGCCCTTATGGCAAACATCATAGACCTTCTTTTCCACTATCACTTAATTAAAAGTATCATTTTGTTCCCTTATTCACTTTAATGTTTGGTTGTCTCCTCTTGTTTCACGTACTGGTACTCATTATTTTGTTACTTTCATTGATGATTTCTAGCTTCCTAAAATCGGTTGGGAGTAAGAAATCTAATGAGGCAGAAATCCTAGGGATTTGGAGTGCACTTCAGCTTTGGCTAACTCATGGGAGGGGGGAGGCGTGGAATTTCATCGTAGAAGGGGACTGTAGGAATTCTTTGGCCTGGGTGAGTGGTAGAAAGAAGCCGCCTGGGAGGTTCATGCATGCATGTACTGAGGGACATTAGGAGTAGGGCTAAAACTTGGGCAGGTGGGGCTGGGTGTTAATAAACCCGACCCGACCTGACCCGAGTGCTGGACCAACCCGACCCAACTTGTTGGTTGATTGAATTTTCATAACCCAAAAACAAAAAGAGAGAAATTAGAGAGTTTGTGAACATTTTTTTCAAGATCCAAAAGGAAATAATACAGTTTCTGATCATATCCCAATTATCCTGGATTCTTCTATGGATTCTTGGGGTCTTACTCCATTTAGTTTTGAATTGTCTTGGCTTCAGGTGGAGGGCTTCTTTGAGTTGGTTGGTAGCTAGTGGAGGGAGTTCTCTCCTTATGGTCGGAAGGGATTATTTTTTATGCAGAAGCTAAAATCTCTTAAAAGGCAATCTGAGGATGTGGTCAATGAATAGGCGTGAGGAAGAGCAGATTGAGGAGCAATCGTGGCTGGAAGAGTTGCAATCTCTAAATCAGATTGAGGAGGCTCTTTCGCTCTCATTTGATTAGATTAATAGAAGAAAGGAGCTCAAAGTTAATCTCACAAGGAAAGCTTTGCAGGAGGAGGTTAAATGGAAGTAGCGATCTCGGATTAAATGGCTCAAAGAGGGTGATAAAAATACGAGATTCTTCCATCAAATGGCTAGTGTAAGAAAAAAAAAAAGAATTTGGGACTTGGTTAAGCAGGATATCTTGGATTTTGTGTTAGAATTTTTTGAGAGAGGAATTATCTCTAAGGATATTGGGGCTAGTTTTATTACTTTGATTCCCAAAAAATCTGGTGCTTCTGCTTTGAATGACTTTCGGCCTATATCTTTGATTGGCTGCCCTTACAAGATTTTAGCCAAGTTCTTGCTAATCGGTTGAAGAAGGTTTTACCATCTATAATCTCTCCAGTGCAAAGTGCTTTTCTGGAAGGTAGGCAGATAGTTGATTCGGCTGTGGTTGCCCACGAATGCTTGAACTCTAAATCTGCATCTGGAGAAGATGGGATGGTATGAAAATTAGATTTTCAGAAATCTTATGATAATGTTGATTGGTCCTTTTTGGCCTTTGTTATGAATAGGATGTGTTTTGGGGATCGCTGGATTGGTTGGATTATGTCTTGTTTGTCATCGGCTCATTTATCGGTTCTGGTTAGCGGAAGTCCTAAAGGGTTCTTCAAAATGGAGAAAGGCATCCGCCAAGGTGATCTGTTATCCCCATATTTATATGCTATGGTAGCAGAGGCACTTCATCTTACGTTTCAGTTGGTCTTTTATCAGGGTTGGATTTAGGGTTTTCGTATCACGAATACGGATATTGAGATTTCCCAATTACAATATGCAGATGATACTGTTCTCTTTCTTAAGGCAGATGTGGAAGTTCTTAAAATGGTTCACGCAGTCCTTCAGTGGCTTCAGATTTGTTTGGAGTTGAAGATCAATTTTGATAAGAGTGAGTTGATGGGTGTCAATATTGAACATAGTCATTGGAGTTGGCCTCATTTTTGGGATGTAAAGTTGCCTCCTTCCCCACCAAGTATTTGGGGGTCCATTTTGTAAAGGCAAACCTAGAAAGGTTTGTTGGGACTTGATCATAGATAAGATGGAAAGGAGATTAGCAGTCTGGAAAGGGAAATACTTCTCTCGGTGGTAGGGTCATCCTTATCAAGGCTGTTCTTTCTAGTTTTCCAGTCTATTGTATGAGTGTTTTTAAGTGTCCAATGGCAGTGGTGGATAAGCTGGAAAGGATTCAAAAGCAGTTTTTTGTGAAATGATGGTAGGGAAAAGCGAAAATTTCATCTTGTTAGTTGGTCTCAGGTTTGTAAACCTTTGAAAGAAGGCGGTCTTGGGATTCGACCTCTTCGTCTTTTTAACGAAGCTTTGTTAGGGAAGTGGCTTTGGCGTCTGGGGGACTTATCTGAGGGTCTATGGAAGGATATCTTTCGAAGAAAATACAGAGTGCAAGGTTGTGGGTGGAGGATTGCTAATGTCAATGGGGGTGATTCTGGGTTTTGGAAAGGTGTTTGCTCTGTGGCTTTGACCTTTGATTGTTATATTCGTTATTAAGTTTACTCAAGTGATGATATTCTTTTCTGGTCGGACAAATGGTTGGGCGCCACTCATTTGGCCCAGTCATTCCTGGTGTTGTTCTCTTTTGCATCAAATAGAGTTGCGTCTGTTAAAGAGTGTTATGAGGTTATTCATAACAAGGTAGTCTGGGGTCCTCAGTTTCGTCGGGAGTTAGAGGATTGGATGTCCCTTATGTCTCTTTTATGGGATGTCTTCGTGGAGGGTTCTGGTAAGGATAGGCGGATTTGGGAGATCGACCCTCATGGTTTTTTATTGGTTTAGTCTTTTTTGTAAGAGAATGGTTATGGTTAATGATGTCCCTTCTATTGACCCAAAAATTTGGGTGAGAGCTTCTGCTTTTAAAGTTAAGATGTTTGGTTGGCTTGTCGGTTTGAAGAAAATTTTGATCATTGACAACTTGCGTTTGCGTAAGTTGCTTATTGTGAATGCTTGCCCAATGTGTTTATCGGATGCAGAGTAAGTCGATCATCTTTTGCTTCATTGTTGATTTTCTTATCAGATTTGGATGCATTTCTTTCATTTGTTAGGCATTAGCTTTTGCCTTCCTCTTACGTGGGGTGATTTGTTTAATGAATGGGTGATAGTGTCTTGAAGCTCCTTTCGTCGTAGATTGTGGAATGTGACTGTTGAGTATCGTGTGGTCTATTTGGTTGGCTAGAAACAAAAGGGTGTTTATTGGCAAGGACTGTTCGGTTACATTTCTTCTGGATTTAATTAAGTTCCGGGCAGCTTGGTGGTTGGCAGGGCCTAATAAGTTTCAGGGTGTTTCTATTTCAGATATGTGCAGATATTGGGCTTTTATTGATTCTTCTATGCATAATTTGGTTCCTCCTCTTCAAGTTAGTTGGAGTCCTCCTGCAAGCGAGCTTATCAAACTTAATTTTGATGGTAGTTGCATGCGTGATATTGGTCTGGCTGGATACAGTGGGATTATTCATTCTGACTCTGGATCTTTAGTGCTTTCCTATGCTGGCCCCATTCCTCATGGGACAATTATTGAGGCAGAGTTATGTGCTTTATGGCGTGGTCTTCTAGAGTTGGAGAAGAAAGGGGTTCATGGGAGTTTTGTAGAAGGTGATTCTCAGGTTATTGTTAAATGGGCTTTGGGCTCTCTTTCCCCATGGAGGTATTTGGATAAAATCGAAAGGATTCGGCATATCATTGAATCTTTTGATTTTAAAATTGCTTGGGTTCAACGGTCAGTTAATTCGGATGCCGATGAGTTGGCTCACCAGGGGTTGTATTTAGATTCTGAAGTTGTTTCTTACTTCGTGTAATTCCGTTTTTGGTTAGCCTATCAAGGCCTTCTTTGCGTTCTTGTAATTCTCTTTGGAATTAATACAATTAACTTTAAAAAAAAAATTAAATAAAAAATAACCAGAGATAGTATGCACATCGGTGTTTGGTTCTTCCTTCGGATCTTTAGGCAGTGTTTGGAATTCAAATCCACTGCCTAAGAAGACAGAAGAGGTCTTTATTTGGAAAACACATTGAAAAGAAGAGGTGTTGTTCTGGGGACAGGGAAGCCAGTAAAAGACATTGAACTTGGACCAAGAAATGAACATAACATGAGAAAAAATGAACTGAAATTAGATCCAAAACAAGCAAGGTAACATGCTAGAAGTAAAAAAATAAAAATAAAAGTAAAACTTCAAAAGCAATTTGTTCAAGCAATCAAAGGAAAGGTTGACTGATTTACAGTGAATGAGTTGTGGACGATGGAGGAACGAGGCATCACGCCTGATGCTCCCTTATCATCTTCTGCAAGTAGCCTCCCTTTATTACTCCCCATCCACCATCATCACCATCACCAACCCATACACTCTGATTGTCGAAGGACCGAAGGAAGAACATTCAAGACCCAGAAGCTCTAAAAGCTAATAATAAGAAAAGCACAGAAATCAAAGGTTGAAATCTCAAAAATCTAGTCCAAAACTTCAGCTTTACAAGCCGATAAACCATGTGCATCGGCCAGAAATTCAGGGGACACAACTGAATCGAGTTGGGAAAAACAGCTGACAAAAATCTAGGCACTCGCCTCTGTTAGATGAGGACAGTGACGCTATAGAACGTCTTTTGGTCTATTCCAACTGGTTGAAAAAACCAAAAAGTGAGGACAAAATGGGAGAAGAGAGAGGGAGAGACGAGAAACGAGAGAAGAGAGAGGGCGAGAAGAGATGAGAGAAGAAATAAGGGAAGGAACAGCAAGAGAAAGGAAGGATGGCGCAGAAGGAAGTGCTCGAGAGTTAGAGTTAGGGCAATGGAGTGAGGAAAAATCTACTATATATTATGAAATGCGGGTCGAGTCGGGTCGGGTTGATCTTAAATTTCTCAACTCGACTTGACTCGAAATTTCATGCGGGTTTTCCTCTTCTTAACCCGACCAGACCCAAATTTGAAAATTATATGGCCCAACCCACAAATTTTTTGGGCCAGGTCATGCTGGTGTCTAGTCAAAACCCAACCCAAGTTTCACCCCTAATTAGAAGGATGTGTAGAGATGAAAGTGTTGTTTTCAGGCACTGCAGAAGATCTGCTATTGAAGTCGCTAATTTTATGGCGAAAGTTGGTGTTAAGAGGGTTAAAGCTTGTTTGGACATTTTGTAATTGGGTTTTTTGGGTTCTGGGGTTCTTGTTTTGGTGTTTGTTGGCTTTGTACTTTCCTTTTCTTTGCTTGTATAGCTCTCGTATACAAAGCTTTATACTTGCTTTGTATCTATTTGTCTAGTTAATACTCTCTCCGTCCCATTTTAGTTGTCTCATTTGAAATATGTGTTTTTTAATGAATTCTCTATATAATGCTAGCACTCTGTGATTTCATCCATTTTCACCATACTTTATACTACTACAATACAAATGAGACAACTATTTTGGGACAATTCTAAAATCCATATAGGACAACTAATTTGGGACAGAGGGAGTAATATTTTGTGCTTGTTTTTGTTTTGAAAAAAGAAAAAAGAAACACTAGCAAAAGGGATAGATAGAATGGAAACATAAAGACATAATCATGAGGAAATGAGAGAGAGAGAGAGAGAGAGAGAGAGAATAATTAAATGGAGGCTTAGTACGTGGCTTCTATCCAGGAAAGAATTCAAAGGCTACTAAATGGACTTTCACAGCTCCAGGGAGGGTTGTTTAAGCAAAGGCCTAAGGAATGTCAAAGCTAAAACCTCTTGGTTTCCTCCTCAACTTGGAACTTACAAATTTAATGTTGATAGGGTAGCGATGGGAAAACAGAGTCCGACAAGTATAGGAGGAGCTCTTCGCGATTGCAATGGTAGAACATCCACAGTTTTTTCTAAGCCGGTTGGACGTAGATATTTAAATGAGGCAGAAATTCTTAGTATTAGAAGAGCTTTGTCCTTGTGGATTTCATCAAAGCAAGGGAAATTAATCATCGGAGGGACTCAGCAAACGCAATCAAGTGGGCTAAGGGGTTAAAACAAACCCCTTGGAAACTGATCACAATTGTAAGGGAGATAAGGGCGTTGTGTTCGGGTCAGGAGATCAACAAATGGAGTGGCTGATTTTTTTCGCAAAGAACTAGGTGGACTCCACGATTGCAGGTGTTTTTTATCTTTGAGCTCTCCCTTAGTTGCGGGAGAGATGGTTGTCTAGTTCTATAGTGTTTTAGATATTTAGTTGGATGTATTTTTCTTTTTCTTTTCTTATTAGCCTTTGGGCTTAAGCCTCATAGACCTAATGCTGTTGTTTTCTGTATCTTAACCCTTTCTATTAATATATTCACTCTTCATTACAGCTTAAAAAAAAATGAGGTTATAATAGTGCCTTGTGGTAAATGAAGGACAAATGAACAAAAAATAGATGAAACAGGCATGGATCATGAAATGAAAGTAGATATAAATACAAAAAAATCTAAATGAACCAGATTGAGGTAAAAATGAAGGGAAAAAAAAACAGCTAAAAGTATATCAAACGAAGTTGTCCTCTGGTTCATATTTCTGAAAACTAAGACTCAACAGTCCATACCTCAAATATTGACAAAATTCCTCTAACATCACAAGCTATCCAACTGTGGGTGAAGTGGACGATAGGTGGGATCCTGTCTATACAATGCTGACATCATCCATAGGGGTAGGTGGGTCTATCAAAGAAAAAGTGCTGTGATCACAATCCCCGCATTAACCCCTCTGCATGCCATGTTGAGCTCACTATACTATCTGTATTCTTAAGGGAGAGTGCAAGGAGGGTAGGGGGTGGGGCGGGGTATTCTTAAGGGAGAGTGCAAGGAGGGTGGGGGCAAGAGAGAGGGAGAGAGAAATATTCCATTATATGTGTATGCTGCCTTGTTCTTTGTGCAAGAACCTGTTGCCACTATAGAGAAAGCTATATTTGATATTTTGATGTGAAATTGTTAGATTGTGTCAATGATTCCCCAAACGTGAGTAAAATGTTACACATGATGCATAATCTCATCAGTCAAGATCCATCCATGCCTAGACCTTTCATTTGCAGCCGACCCATGATGGACCAAGAGGTGTGACCTTAGGATTAAGGCATTGGTTAACAACTCATATACCTCAGTAACTACCTAAATTGGAGTAAGGGAATCCTTCCATAACTGTTTTTCCCTTGTGATTTAATTGTATTGCAAATTAGATGTCTGCTTCTATTTACAAGTATTCTGATTTGAGCATTAGGTCCTTGCCCGAGTCAAGCCAGATGAGAAGAAAATGTTCATCTCTGAGCTTCAGAAAAACCACAAGGTGGTCGCAATGGTTGGTGATGGCATAAATGATGCCGCTGCCTTGGCTTCATCTGATATTGGAATTGCCTTGGGAGGAGGTGTGGGAGCTGCAAGTGAAGTATCTTCCGTTGTTCTGATGGGCAATAGGCTGTCACAGGTAATTGGTAGAGATGTTCTATAACTTCAATTTTGGTTTATTAGGTTTGCATGTTAAGATATTCTTTACTCTTGGTTTTATCGTAAGGAAATTTCTCCTTAGGTTCAGTGTTCTAAATTTATGTTTTGCCTTACCTGCATGTGAATGAGTAGTCCTACTTGATTTTCCGTACAAGAAAAATTGCTACTTCCTGGAGGATGATTCATAAAAGTAGGATAAAGATTAAGAAAATGGTGCTACTCCCTGGAGGATTATTCATACGAGAAGGATAAAGATTTTTGTGTGCATGCACTAAACTCAGTCGTACCTAATGTCTTTTCAACCGATTTGGCTCTGAAATTATTCAATATTATAAGTTCAAAACAAAACAAAATCAATCATGACCTTTAGTGAACAATGAGAACTGTAAGAACAGCATAATGGCATGTTACTTGGTCAATCTCTGGGGTGAGCATTCATTTCTGTTCTGGTTTTGGCTTACAATGTAGTTACGCTTACAAGTAGTTTATAGCAAATGATAACCGCCACTTTGTTCAAAGTTATAATAAGCCAATTTACTGATATTTCATTGACATGTCCACTTACATGACAATTTTGAGCTCCAGAAAGTTTGATAGACATATAGAGACCATATTGTCACACTGTTGATATCAAACCATTGCCCTTGTCTTGTTTTAAATGTGAGACATTGTATTGAACATTTGGGATTGACATTATTGACTGACTACATGCAGTTGCTTGATGCTTTAGAACTGAGTAGATTGACCATGAAGACTGTCAAGCAAAATCTTTGGTGGGCATTTGCATATAACATAGTAAGTTCCTTTGGTGCCTAATACATAACTTTTATATATTTTCAATGCAATTGCTGAATGTACATTGCAGTTGGCTGCAAAGTTTCTAGATGACCGAAGTTTTCCTGTTCTAAAATGTTCTCAAATGCAACTGCAACTTTGGACTTCTCTTAGCTCGTCATTTCCAATTCAATAGTTCTTTTGGACTTACGACATAGCATGTTTACAGAAAGAAACCATGTTGTTCATGTCCTTTTTTGATAAAGACACATGATGACTGAGTCTACCTTGATAAATATATTAGGACCTTGTGCAGATCACTCTACACATCATGAGCACTGGTAAAATTTGCTGCCATTAGATCTTTTGTAATGAGTCGGGTGTATATTATTTATTGGCATCTTATTGCTGTGTTAGGTCTACTTGTCTGGTCTTTATGCATGCTATTATGTGTGATCATCATTGTCATACATGTTTTTGTTCATATTTAGAATCATTCTGCATCATCATCATCATCGTCGCCAATTTTTCATATATTTCGGGAGGGCTTTTTGAGCACTCTTTCATTCTTTCCTATCACAAACCATATCTGCTTTCAACATACAGTGTTAAACATATCATTCTTTATCACTCCAATCCTGATTTTAGTGGCCTTCCTCTCCCCCGTGTTTCTTTTTCTTGTAGCCTATCAATCTTTTGCACAAGGGCTATTTCTAGTCACTTAGATACATGCTCAAACCAATTTAAATGGCCTTCCCTCTTCTTTTTTATTTATGTCTATTTGGCCTATTTTCAAAAATTTCTATAACATTTTCATATTTAATTTTAGAGGGCTTCTCTCGTACATCATGGCTTACTGCATAGCTCATCTTGTTTAGGCCCTTTTCAAGTCTTTTTATACCTTTTCAGCTTTTTCAATACCATTTTAGTTAAAGTACAAATTGATGTGATGTTTTTGGATGTACACAAGAAATTCCCTTAATTGTATCATCATTTTCATGTTACTTCACTCATCCATGTTAGCATATGTAATTCTACAATTATCATTACTATAAAGAACTTTTTACTTCTTATAGTAGCAGATTGGATCTTGTAATTGAGATACATCTCATGTTGTTAGTGTTATGGGATCCAATACGGACAGTTGACCCCCGCACATAATCATTCCTTTATTCTTTTCCTTTTTAAGCCACCGTAATTGGCTCTCTTTTTCCTATTTATACGTGTAACCTCTACTAGTTTATTCACATTCAATACATTATAATACAGAGAAGAATTGTTCTCCACATCTTCTCTTTTTCTTCTCCTTTTCCTTTTTCTATTATTAAATTCTACATGGTATCTGTTAGGAAAGATTTTTGCAACTTTTAGACTTCGTTTTACTGTTTCGGTTGGAGTTCATGTTCCTTGCCGGTCTTCGGCATTTCTTCGGACCAAATCTTCTTCTCTAGCAAACTTCTGTAGCGCATCGTCCCTACTGCCATGCTTCTCCCACAGTTTTCTCGGATCTGAATTTATTTTCAATTTTTTTGTGCCTGCCTGTGTATTCCTCTTTTGCAGTCTACATTTTCAGCTTCCGATCTGGTGACTGGAGAGTTTTCCGGCGATATGTTCTCACTCTTCCCTGCCATTTTTTGGAGGACAATTCATTTGTCCGGTTGGATTTCCTCTTTGCCTACATATGGTGGGATCGGTGACTCTCTTTCTCTCCAATGACAGTACCATTTGTTTTCTCTCTATTAGCTTTTTTTTCGATTGTTCATCTCTTCTCTGGCAAGGCTTCTGCCGGCGGGACCCCTTCATACCCCTGTCGTTTTTCAGGGGTCTATCCATCTGTGTTGGCCGATTTGCCTTTTGGACTGCGTGGGACCCACTAACAAACAAGTTCTTTTGTTGCTGCATGGGACGCAAAAACCCCATTTTCTGGGGTTTTTTGGTTCGATCTTTGCCATCTTGGCTTGTTTCGGCTTGGATTCAAGCCTACAGATTTCGCCCCTTGCGTGTGTCTCTATCGCACCTGAAGTCCTCACCTTCCATCACCAGTGGGGCCCATTTTCGTTAATTCTTCTCCTTCTTGCCTGGGACGTCTGTCACCCAGGTTTTTTGTCAGATCTGCTAGCTTTCAACCTGGACTACCTTCACACCAACATTTTTGGTGTCGCCCTTCCTAACTTTTGGAATCTGCCTGCTTGCTTCCAAATCCAACACTGCTAGGGCTTACTTCTAGAGACTTTCTTTTTACTGTTATTCTCTGCATTGGACTGTTCTTCAGTCTTTGGCTTTTGTCTCAGTCTGCAGTCCTCAGATTGGCTTCATGATGCAGAGCAGCAGATTTCCCTTTGAATTGAGAGTTTCTTTATATTGTTTATTTCTATTTTCAATTTGGTTGTAATTAGAAATTAGGATTTACTATTTTCAGTGAGTTATTTTCGTTTTGAGTGTATTTAGAGATTTCTAATTTTAGGTGTTGCTATTTTCTTGCTTTGAGATTATTGTAAATACCTATGTAATCCCCTTTTTTGGGAGAAGATGGTTAAATGAATAAAAGCTTGAGAAAGTTTTCGCAAAATACTTGTGAGTGGTGCGACGATCTTTGGAAGTGATTCCTTAGCGTGAGGCTACAGTGTGAGGCCTTGGTGTGAGGCCATAGTTCTTCATCAGGTACTTTTTTCTTCTTCTCTCTCTTTTCTTTTCTTCTCCACTGCTACCGCAGCCCTCCAAACTTCCTTGTGACTGTCGTTTTCTCCAAATCCTCTCCTCGGCCAAAAAAAGACCCATTCGAAACCCTTTGTGGAACTCCCTAGCTTCTGCCATCTCTCCTCCTTTCCTTCCTCCATCGCTAAGTTTTCTCCTCTCCCCGTGCCACACGAATTGCACCTCTAGGTGTCGTGAGCTCCCTTTCCCTATTTCCTTTTTTTCGAATGGTTGCCCTAACACCTTTACCCCACGTGAAACCATTTGAAACGTTAGCCAATTCCATTTTAAACCACGCGTGCCTCTTTAGTCAAAGCCATTCCATCCTCTTTTTTATTTATTTTATCTTAATAGGTTTGTTTACATTACATTTTCAAGAATTTGCATGATTATCTGTGGTAAATTTTATATTAATTAATTGCATATATTAATTTTAGATTTTAATTTTAGCCGATATTAGATGTAGGGTGCATTATTTTCATTCCTTTTAATTTTTAGCGAGCACATTAGGCATTTAGGGTGACCCTATTAGTTGTCCTGCATCACTTCAACTTTTGTCACTATTGTCGTCCTTACTGGTGCTTTGCATTTATCTGGCTTCCGTTCTCACTTGTACTTTGTGGGACCCACTGCTTGTATCTTGTTCTCCCAAGTCGGTTTATTTTGCACATGGCTTCGTCTTTTGCGAAAAGTGACTATGCCTGAGTGACTCGACATGAGTTTGTCTTCTTACAGCAACAACTGCAGCACCTTCTATCCTTTGAGGTTTCTAATGTTGTCTCTTACCCATCAGGTACTAAGCACCTTGAACACCATGTCTCCCATCCTTCTTGGATTATCGATTCTGGTGCTATTGACCATATGGTTGGTATGTCCACCCTCTTTTCTTCCTTTTCACCCAGTTCATGTGGGAAGGTTAAATTAGACAATGGAGCCTCTACTGATATTGCTGGGAAAGGAACTGTTTCATTTTCTCCTACTTTGAATCTATCTTCTGTTTTGCATGTTCCTAACTTATCCTGCAATTTATTATATGTTAGTGTTTTGACTAAAAGTTTCCATTGCTCCGTCACTTTCTTCTCACTATGTTCTTCAGGTTCTGACCACAAAGCAGGTGTTGGGTGGTAGTTGTGAAATTGGTGGCCTATACCTTCTCAACTCTCGTTATGGCAACCCTGAAGCATATTCAACCTCTTCCTCTTCAAATGTGTGGTTGTGGCATTGCCGCCTGACATCAAACCCTGTTTTGAAACAACTTATTCCTATTCTATCTTTTAGTCATTTTGAGTGTGAACATTGTCAATATGGCAGCTATAGTAGATCTCATTTTCTACCATCTCTCAACAAAACTGCATCTACATTACTTTCGGTTACACATTTTGATATTTGGCAATCTCCTTTTGTCTCACGCATTGGTTTTCATTATTTTGTTACATTATTGATGATTATTCTCGCGTGACTTGGACATATATGATGAAACACAAGTATGAGCTCTTCGATCACTTCTGCACTTTTTACATGTGGGTTGACACTCAATTTGGTTGTAAAATTCAAGTTTTGCGAAGTGATAATTGGGGGGGGGGGGGGGGGGGGGGTGGAATATTTGTCACACTCAATTCTTACATTTTTGCAAGAGCATGGTATAAACTCTTAGCTCTCTTGTCCTTCTACACCTCAACAAAATGGTGTCGTTGAACGGAAAAGCCGTCACCTTCTCGAGGTGGCTCGTTCTCTTATTTTTACCATGCATGTCCCATAGTTCTATTGGGTTGAAGTTGTGTTAACTGCTTGCTATCTCATCAACAGAATGCCATCTTTCATTTTACAAAACCATTCCTTTATCGACCTTCTCTCGATACATAAATCATTCCCTCATCTTTCCTTACATGTATTTGGGTGTGTATGTTTTGTTCACCAATTCTCTGGTCATAAACTCTCTCCTCAGTCAATGCTTTGTGTCTTTCTAGGTTACTCACCTCACCACAAGGGTATAAGTGTCTTGATCCCCTCACTGGGAAAAGATATATCTCCATAGATGTCACATTTTTTGAGCGGGACCCCTATTTTTCAACACTCTCCCCTATCCACCTCCCCTGCTCTTCCTCTTCTCCCTATAGATCCTAGTCCCCCTAGTACTACTAAGACCATTCTGGTGTATCAACTCGACAGCCTAGATTGCAGACTCCATTCACTTATCTGCTAGTGGTCCAGATCCACCAATCTGATCTCCCAATTGCACTTCACAAAGGTAAGCGTACTTGTACCAGTCACCCACTTGATTGGTTTGTATCTTATCATGTTGTTTCACCTTCCTCTTACAATTTTCTCACAGCCCTGGATACCATTGAAATTCCAAAGAGGATTGACACTCCATTGAAACATCCCTCCTAGAAAGCCGCCATGGATGAGGATTAGCCACACTTGAGAAGAACAATACTTGGGACATGGTCTCTCTGCCTCCAAGGAAGACTCCAGTTGGGTGCAAGTGATTCTTTGTTTTGAAGCATAATTCCGATGGATCCATTGCCAGATATAAGACACACCTTGTTCCCAAAGGCTTCACGCAGACATATGGGGTGAACTACCATAACACTTTTTCAGTTGTCATCAAAATTATCTTTGTGGGCATCTTGCTCTCCATGTCACCACTTATACTTGGCCCTTACACCAGTTACATGTGAAGAATGCCTTTCTCCATGGTGATCTTTAGGAAGAAGTGTACATGCTTCCTCCTCTGGAATTTGTCAAGGAAGGGGAGCTCAACTCTCTCTGCAGACTCGAGAAGTCTCTCTATGGCCTCAAGCAATCTCTACAGGCATGGTTTGAAAATTTTAGCAGTGCATTGATACCATATGGCTTTACTCGTTGTTAGGCAGATCATTTCGACTTTATATACAGGCTCCACTCTCTTCTAATGATTTTGGTGGTCTATGTTGATGATATTGTCCTTGCATATAACAATGATGTTGTCATTTCTACATTCAAACAATATCTTACCGCACATTTGATATTAAAGATTTGGGGCCTCTCTGTTATTTTCTTGGCATTGAGGTTGCTCGGTCTTTTTGAGAACTCTCTCTCTCTCTCAGCGGAAGTACGCCCTTGATCTCCTATAGGTTGCTGGTTTTTCTAGATGTATACTCGATGATACTCCACAGGACAGTTGACCACCGCACAAGTGTTGATCAAAATCAACCTATTTTAGAAAGTCAACTGATTAGTTGTATGATTTATTGTACATAATCATTCCTTAATTGGCTCTCTTTTTCCTATTTATACGTGCAATCTCTGCTAATTGCGGATAAGGGGTGAAGATCCGTCCTGCCGAAATGTGATGACGAAGGAAATGACAGTCAACTTCAATTTGTTTTGTCCTTTCATAAAACACAGGGTTGGATACAATGTTTATGGCATCCTGATTGTCACGGAACATCATTAATGGTATAGAAGGGCCAAAGCCTAAATCGAAGAGAAGTTGTCGAAACCAAAATAACTCAGAGGCAGTATTGGCCATGGCACGATATTTTGCCTCCGCACTCGACCTAGTAACAACATTCTGCTTCTTACTCCACCAAGAGACTGGATGGGATCCCAAGAAAATACAGTAGCTTGAGGTCGAGCATCGATCGTCAAGAGACCCGACCCAATTGGTGTTAGAATAACCACAAACAGACAAGTGAGATTGTCGTGTATAGAATAATCCTTGTCCAGGATGAGCTTTAAGACAAAGAAGGATTGGAATACAACATGGAGATGAGCATCATATGAGGCATGCATAAATTGACTAACAACGCCAACAACGTAGGACAAATTTGGCCAAGTGATAGTGAGATAAATAAGTATCACGACTAATCGATGATAAAATGCAAGATCATCAAATAGAATTCCATATGAAGTTGATAACTTGGTGTTGACATCCAAAGGAGCATCAACAGGCTTGCATCTAAAATAACTTGCATCCATGTAAAAGACCTAGAACATATTTTCTTTTAGAAAGAGAAAGCCCTTTAGAGGAACGAGCATCTTCAATCCCTAGAAAATAGCGAAGTGGACCTAAATCTTTAATATCAAAGGAGTGTTGTAAATAAACTTTGAATGCAGTAATTGTAGAATTTAATAATAAGAAAAAGGAAAATAAGAAGAGAGAGAAATTGTGGAGAGGAATTCTCTCTCTATTGTGTTGAATGTGTAAAATCGAAGGAGAATACAAATATAAATAAAACACAATGAGCCACTTAAGGTGGCTGAAAAGGAAAGAAATAAAATAATCTCTAATTACAATCAAGCATACAGAATAGGGTTGACCTTTCATAATAAGAAGATTTCGGTCATCTATGGTGTAGAAGTGGGTCGTACAACAGTAATAGCCGTATCATCATTGCCAGTGAGAACAATATCCTCAATATAAACCACAAGAGTCATCATAACAAAGTTGTTAGCACGATAGACAAATATGGAGTGATCTGTCTGACACCAAGAAAACCCGTACTGCACGGAGCATTGCTGAACTGAGAACTCCACTGCCTCCCCACAAATGTTTGCAACATTAGTGGTTGTAATTCCATACATATCTTGAATCATCTTTATGCATTCAGTAGGAATACATTTGTTTCTCATTGGTCTCCATATTTATTTCCTGTGGAAGTCCATCATGAGCTTCTTCTTGATATATAAATACCACGTATAAGTTCTTCCTCTTCTTCCGAAATTTCTCTGAGTTGTCTTTGTATAATGATGACTTTTGTAGTTGACCTACTTTGCATAGTCGAAATTTGTTAGAGATACTTGACTCTTGTCCTAAATCATCTTTTATTACCCTCTCCCAAAGTTTCATAGAATGAAACCTCAGGTGAAGATTTCTAATGTTCTACATTAGCAACTTCAAAATGGATGTTATATGCATCTTTGATATGGATGTTTTGCTTATAAATATATGATATGTTTCCACTTTAAGGAATTTCCTCTTAATTTTGCAGGTTGGTATCCCAATTGCTGCAGGATTGTTACTCCCTGTAACTGGAACCATGCTTACTCCATCCATTGCTGGAGCGCTTATGGGCTTCAGTTCAATGGGAGTGATGGCAAATTCACTACTTTTGAGACTAAAGTTCTCATCAAAACATAAAGATACTGATAAAATTTCACAACATACCAGAAATGGCTCCAATTCCGATACGCCTGTTGACAATAACAGTGGATGGGAGAAACCCTACCCTGCTAAATGGAGAAATGTCTGATTATGTGGAAATGTTTCTGATCTATTTACCTTCAGAAACACGTCTAAAGGTTCAGCTAGTACAGATCCAGAGTCCAAGAGCAATGGAGGAAGCTGGACATCTTCATGGACTGTTGTGCAATTTAAGAGAGGGTTAAAAGTTCAAACTCGAGAAAGCATGGTTCATGGAAAAGAAAGAAAAAAAAAAATGGTTTGTCCTTATTTGGAGATTTATGTTATTCAGGAAAACATTAGTTATAAATTGCCGCTGGTAAGAGAGGAACCCTAAAAGAGCATTAGATTTGCACCGTTGTTGACTTTTAAGAGAAGTTTTTTTTTCTTCTTTTTTCCTCTCTGTACCGTTAATTGCATCCTTCCTGTATCTTTTTCCAAATGGATGTAAATACCAATATATGAATAAGTTAATTTTTCAAAAAATATAATTGGTCTATACAAATGCTGTCTAGTGCCCAAGTGAATGCCCTATGCAAAATGTACATGTATAATCTTTCTCCAAGGCCACTATGAGGTCTTTGCCAAATGGAGCACTTCCTCTCCTAAGTGAATCCACATTATCCAATTGGATATAATTTTTAGTGACAGTCATTAGATTAAATTCATACACTATGATTTAATGTTTGGAATCTTAAAATAATGACTTTGTTGATTCAATCATGTTTTTTACAACTCTATTTAAAAATAGATCTTTTCAATAAATTAATCACCAGTCTTACATAGGCCTCAGAGAAGAGAGCTTACAAGTATTTGAGTTTTAACTACTTATGATAGTCTCTTTTTGTATGATCAAGGTCTTCAAGCCTCTTAGTGAACTTGACTAATTCTCAGGACAGGTACAAGCATTTCTACTCACACACACTGAGTTATTTTACAAGGAGTGTTTCTTTGGAGTGGAGTGGGATTTTCGTCATGATAGAGTGGAATATGCAATACTCATTTATGTTAGATAAATTCATGTCTAAAGGTCCTATCCTATGTTTAAATAGCATAAAGTACAAAGGTATTTGAGAGCATCATCTTAGTGGTTGTTAAGGCAAAAGCGCAAGGGGCAAAGGGGGCCTTTCAGAAACTTCAAATTTATATCTGGTCTCCAATTCTTTATATAGTAATTTCCATGTTGGCCCTCTCTTTCAAAATTCATGCTGCAATTGATGGCCTTCCTAATGTTTGCTCCTTGGGTCATTAATTGGTTAAAAATTGCTGAAGCTTTTGGCATTAAGAGGGTGTCTGTGCATAATATTTTCTCTAAAATCGTTGGATTTCCTGCGGTTTCTCACACGTAAATTCGAAAAAAAAAAAATCATTGAAATTTTAAATATTTTTTATGTTAATTGTTTTCTACTATTCTATGTCAACTTTTTGGTAGTAACTTTGGATAATAAGCAGATCATGCCACCATAACAATTTATCTAAGACCAATCTATTTATGTCAATATTAGTATGAGACTGACTATTAGAAAGGGGTTTTGATTTTCAAACTTTTAAATAGTAACCCTTATACATGGACTAAATTGAGTAATGAAATATACTATAGAATTTTCTCCAAAACTAACGGTGAGGATGTCTGGTTATTCTCCTCAGTTTAGAGCAAAAGCTTGGGTAGGAGGCATGGTTCTCCTTGAATTGAAATCCACTCGTCTGACTTGCTCAAACAAAAAATCTCAGTAGTCCCCGTGAATGAAATTACAATGGAGAAAAAATCCTCCAAATTACAAAAAGAGAGAAAGAAAAGAAAAAGAAAACCTTTTTTCTGTATTTTTTTAACTGATTTTCGTTTCCTTTTCACCAATCAATGTTTTCACAGAGTTTGGCTCCTCGTTAAGGACTTCCTCTTTGGTTTTTTTTTTTAATGACAGACAACCCCAACACCTCTAACCTCTACCTTTCTTTGAGTATGAGAGCGTTGGATCATATTCTAGATGCATACAGATTTCCACAAACCACGTGCATCATGTGACTACTGTACTCGAATCTGAAACTTCTAATTCTTGGATGAAAGTACCTATCAATTGAGCTATACGTGCAAGGTCTCTTTGGCCTTTTTTGCCAACCCACTTGAGCGAGTTCTTGATCTTTTTTCTTTCGGTTTGTTTAAAAAATCTTCCCAGACTGTCATATGACTTTAGGTATCTTCAATCGTGATAGTAATCTCATGGTTACCAACGAAAACGTTCTTGTCCACATCCTAATGCCAGAGCATCACCATTGACACTAAAAAGAATTTGGTTTGTTTTAAACCCAAATAGCTTCCATGTCATTTTTACATCTTGAATATGAGTCATTTCACATTGCACGATCCCGTTAAATCATGAAAACTAGAACGAACAGTTCAATCACTCAGGTCTCATGATTAGTTCCTGATCAATGTAATACTTTATTATATATCAGAGTTTATTGATTGAAAATCAATCATACAATCATTCACCTTTAAACTTCATGTTTGACAAACCCAAACAACATAATCACAGTATCTGAATCGATCAATGCTTGATATATGAATTAATCTTAATGCAGAAATCATAAACACAATAATCAGACATACTTAGATCCATTTAGAGAGGATAATAAGATCTAGAACTTCCCTTTGATGTCTTGAGGCATCCTGAAAATCAAAACTGAAGAGAATACGTGCGACTCAGAATTCTGCCTCTTTCCTCTTTAATGTCCTCTCCCAAATTCGTGAATAGTGCTTCAGATGATGGATTGGAATCTATGAAGCACGGATACATCGAAACCTTTGAGAATCTGTGTTGGGTGCGTATCCGACACGGATACGGCCAGATACGGCTCGGATACGTGTCGGATACACACCCAATTAATTAAAGTATTTTTTAAATACGGATACGCCACCATACGTGTAGGTGTGAGAGAATATGGCACGTGACACGATGGGACACGCCCGGACACGCGACACACGTAGAAAAAAAAAAACCAAGACATATGTATACATAGTTTTTCAAAATTTGTCATATTCCCGTATCGGATATGTATCGTATCCGATACTGCACCCGTATCGGTGCTTCTTAGATTGGAATGGAGAGGGACTCTTTTATAGGTAGAAGGAGGACCCAAAAGGCAAGTAGAACTTTTCTTCATACTTCCCATCAAAATAGGAAACTAACCCCTTTAAAACTCTCCCAAAATAGACATTCCTTATCCAAATACAGTTTTCCTAATTTAAGATCATCTACGTGACACCCAGAATCTTTATGTGGGTCATGTTTAGTCTTACATTCTCTCGCTTGGCCCACATTTACACTTCATAGGATTTAAAACAGGTATATCATAAGGTGTATACATAAACTGTATTTAGCAAGATAATGCATTCATCATCATAATACTAATACTAAATAAACCACAAGTGAGAGCAATGGCAATTTCACATCATCTTATCCCGACATAGTCCCTTCCATCACTACAACACAGGTGACCTACCTAGCATAGCCATTAAGTGAGAGTTTTTCATAATGGTCCAAATAAGTGTCATAACATAAAGACTATTTCCGTTAACGATAAAACACACATAATGTATATACATAACCATAATAAACAAGAACAAAATCGGAAACGCATTCATGACTAATCAAATGTCGAATATTGCAGATTTATTCATAATGCAGTCCAAAATTCATGATTACATTCATAATAGATTACATGTTCCTTAAAGGCCTTTATAGGTAATCCTTTCATCAACAGATCTGCTATCATAAGTAAAGTACTTATGTGCTCAATAAATACTGTCCGTTTCTAAACTTTTTCTTTTACGATAAATTACTTCAATTCCATGTGTTTCGATCCATTCAAATACTTGACGTTCTTGGAGAAGAATACTGCTGCAGAATTATCACAGTAAATTCTCAGCGGCTTGGTAATGTTGTCAGCAATTCTAAATCCTGAGATAAAGTTTCACAACTACATTCCTTGAACAATGGCTTCGTAGCACGCCACAAAGTTTGTTTTTATGGTTGACATTGCACTAATAGTCTGTTTGGCATTTTTTAATGATATTGCTCCGTTAGCATAAGGAACAAATAGCCAAACATTGATTTTTTGCTATCAATGCAACCATCAAAATCTGAATCTGAGTAGCCAATGACCTCGAGATTATAGGACCTCTTAAACGTGAGTATGAAGTCTTTAGTACCCTTTAGATATCTCATTACTTTCTTTACAGCTTTTTAATGGTCCATTCCAGGATTGCTTTGGTATCTACCCAGTATATTGGCAGCAAATCTAATGTCGGGTCTGGTGCAGGTCTGAGCATACATCAGGCTACCCATTGCTGAGGCATAACGGATTCCTCCATCTGTTTCTTTTCAAGTTCATTCAGCGGACATTGCTTTAAGCTAAATTTATTTCCCTTCTGAATATGGGCATCTTAATAGGAACAATTTTGCATACTGAATCTCTCCAACATTTTTTCTGTGGAGGCTTTCTGAGACAACCCTAATATGCCACGTGTTCTGTCACGAAATATTTTTATTCCAATCACGTAGGTTGCCTCTCCCATATCTTTCATTTCAAAGTTGTTGAAGGAAAACTTCTTAGTTTCGAACATCATACCAAGATCATTAGTGGCAAGCAAAATGTCATCAACTATACAATATTAGGAGGATAAACTTACTCCCACTGACCTTCAGGTATATACACCGATCAATGGTGTTTTTTTTTAAACTGAAGGAGGTAATGGTATCATTGAACTTGAGGTACCATTGCCTGGAGGCTTGCTTAAAGCCATAAATTGATTTTTTTTAATTTGCATGTCATATGTTCATTGTCCTCTATGGAGAATTATTTAGCTTGATCCGTATACACATCTTCATCTAAACTACCATCCAGAAATGCAATTTTAACATCCATTTAGTGTAGCTCCAAATCAAAATGAGCCACCAAAGCCATAATGATTCTGAAAGAGTCCTTTCTGTATACAGGAGAAAAAGTTTATTTATAATCAACGCCATCTTTCTGAGTAAACCCTTTCGCCACAAATCTGGCCTTATATCGGTCTTTAAGACATACTTACATCAAACTTTCTTCTATCCATGAGGCAATTCTACTATATCCCAAATTTCATGGCATCTAACCAGTTAATAGAATCATCACATTCTATGGCTTCTTCATAAGTGATCGAATCTTTGATAGCTCCTAAATCATAATCCGATTCTTGTATATATACTATATAGTCATTCGAAATAGCAGGTCTTCTTGTCTGTCGGACCTTCTTAATACTATTTCTTGCGGTTGTTCCACAATCGGTTCATTATTGGTGATGGGTTCATCATGGAGTAATTCGTCATTCAGGTGTTGTTCATCAAGTTGGTCAGTGGCATTAGGGACAACACCTCTTGAAGTTACGGGTAGAGGAACTTGTACCCTTCTTGCACATTAACGTTTCTCATTAAATCACTCCACTAACCTCATCATTCTCAACCAATCTTACATTACCGGTATCTACGATTCTCATTCTATGGTTCGAGCAATAATATATGTACCCTTTAGACTTCTCAGGGTAACTTACGAAGTAATCATTGATTGTCCATTCATCAAGTTTTCTTTCATGTGGGTTATAAATTCTTACTTCTATAGGACAACTCCATATATACAAGTGTCTCAAACTGGGTTTCATTTACATCCACAATTCAAAAGGAGTCTTAGAAACTGACTTACTAGGAACCCGTTTAAGTTTCCTTCCCGTCCACAGTTCAAACGGAGTCTTAAGAACTGACTTACTAAGAACCCAGTTAAGCAAGTATGGTTGTGCCTTTCCGCAACACCATTCTGTTGAGTCATACCAGGTATCGTATATTATGCAATTATACCGTGACTTTCTACCAATTTAGCAAAAGGCCCCAGGTGTTAACTCGTTTCATTATACCTTGCACAATATTCACCACCTCTATCTAACCTTATGACTTTCACATTTTTATCTAGTTGCATTTCTACTTCAGTGATAAATATCTCCACAGTTTTAACTGCTTGAGATTAATCATGCAACATATAAATATAACCATAACACAAAAAATTATAAATAAAGGTGATAAAATAGTTCTCTCCACCAAAAAATGGAACATCAAATGGGCCATAAATATCAGTATGAATCAACTCAAGTAACCCTTTAGATCTTTTGGCTCCTTTCTTGCTGTGTTTGGTCTGTTTACCATTAATGCATTCTACACAAACACCTAAGTCAATAAAGTCAAGAATCGGGAGAATCTCATCCTTTACCAATCTTTCAATTCTTTCGTGGGATGTATGTCTCAAACGTTTATGATACAAGATAGATGAATTTTCATTATTCAACCCACGCTTAATATCAACATTATGATGCAGGGTTAGGACAAAATTAGCAAATGAATCATCAAGTTTTAAACGGTAAAGACTATCAATTAATAATACATACCCGATAAATGAAGAACCTTTAAACAGAAGACATTATATCCAAATTCGTAATAACAACCATTAACATCAAGTTTGAAAATCGAAATAAAATTTATAGCAACAAAAGGAACATAAAGACAATCAAGCAAATCTAAGTAGTAGCCAGTGTCGAGGGAAAGACGGTAAGTCCCAATGGCTTAAACTAGCACCTTTTGTCAGTTTCCCATGTGAAGAAAGGTTTTAGTTGGGTCATTCGTCTGGATTATAAGATATTCATGTATCGTATTAGAAACATGAGTTGTAGCCCTTGAATCAAGTCACCAAGTATTAGATGAAACTTCAATTAAATTAGATTCGAAACATACAAAAATGGAATTGATAACTTTCCTTTCAAACCATGTTCTCCTTTTATGGCAGTATTTTTCAAAGTGCCATTGTTTCTTATAAAAGTAGCACCTCACACTAACTGTCCCCTGATTTTGAGTCCCGGAAGACGTATTAGGCTCATGTTGTTTCTTTCCGGCTTTCTTAAATTTCTTGGGCTTCGATCCTCTTTTCTTACTAGGTTCTTGATTTATCAGATGGAGTGAGTGTTGTCCCATTTGCTTAAGTTTGCTTTCCTCTTTAATCAACATGTTTGACAGTTCATTGATTTCTCATTTGTTTTTCATAGTATTGTAATTTATTTTAAATGATTGAGGAGGTAGATAATTCAAAATAAATTGGATAAGAAAAGTATCATCAACACTCATCCTCAAATTCTTCAGCTGAGCAACGATATTAGTAATCTCTATTATGTGATCATGCATGCCATGGCTCCTATCGAACTTCATGGTGATCAGCCTGGCCATACGCATCCCTACTAAGAACTTGTCCGCTGATTTGAACTTATTTTCAACATTCTTGAGATATTCATTGGCATTAACAGTTTTGGACAGTGAAGGTTTGATATTATTTGTCACTGTCATGCACATGAACATGAGGTTTAGTCTGTTTGATCTGATCGATGCTTCATGGGACTTTCTCTCTTTAGCCATACTGGTGTTAGTAATAGTAGTTTATCATCAATTAGTGCCTTATCAAGATCGGATGCACCGAGGTGAAACTCGACTTGCTCTTTCCATTCAGAGAAATTAAGTTCAGTGAACATAGGGATAGACGAAGCTTGCGCGTGGAGTGTAATGGAAATAGATGCTACAAATATTACATAATTTCGTAATCACTTACATAATGTTATGAGTTAAATTTAATTGAAACACATAAATAATCAACATTGGTAAACAGTGCTACCGGATCCACCTTTGGGTGATTTTATGGCATACCATTTCATTATGGTGATTCCCAGTCACCGATAGGACTAACCAACAAAGTACAGATGATCAAGTACCACCGTCACATTTGAGTATCCGGACAAATACCAACCACATGTACCCACTAATCATCTTATCACAATCTGTTATCCACTCGGAACGGTGTACCTTTGGGCCAACGTAATATCTCTGTGATTAGGGATTGCGATTTGCAAAGTCATTATCATCCAACACTTGGAAAGAGTATTGGATCACAATTACATGACCTGATGTCCAACATATATAACGACTTTATTAATTAGTATAGATTGATTTGCCAAAACATAAAAGGAGATGTAATACCCCGAGCCAAATTTAGGCTTAATTGTGTGATTTGTACTAATAAATGTGTTTTGTTATCTGTTAATCATAAAGGTTACGGGTTAGGCTTTTAGAAAAGTCTAGGGTCGGCCTCATCGAAGACCGGTAGCTCTTGATCCAAATCGTTTGAGTTGGAAGGGTAAATTGTAATTTTGCACTATTATTGTTAATTATTGATATTAATTGTTATTTATTTGGAAAAATAATTCATTTAAGTTAACTAGATAATTTAATTCATAAAATTTTAATGACTTTGAATTCTAAGTTTATATGATTCTTTAAATTGAATTTTTGATTTTTAGAAATATTTATAATTTGACCCTAAAGGGTCCCTATTTATGAAAATAATTTTAAAAATCAGAAAATTTCAAAAAAAATATCTGGTGCTTAATATATGTTTTAATCCATCTTTTTGTATCTTTAGATTTCAAAAATATAATTTTAAAACCCTTTAAATAAATACAAGTTGATTTAAGAAAATTGCCTAAAACATAATTTTTATTAAAATCTATTAGTTTTCAAAGTGTTTTTGTCTCAAAATTTTTACAATAGCTATGATTTTTAGAATCCAACATTTTGGTTCAGTTGGATTAATTTAATTAAAATTATTTATTATCTAAACAATAAAGATAAGGTTACAAGAATTAAATATAATAAAATATAATTAAAAAAAAATTAATGGAGCACCTGTATGTAATTCATGCATGCTAAAAGCAACGCGTAACATCCTTATACATGTGGCAAACCTCATGAATTCCTATAAATACCAAAGTATGGGATTGAGATTTGTACCTTGCTAAGATCACATGTTCGATTCTCGCTAGGCACATTTTTTTTGCTAATTTTTTTCTCCAAATTTTAAATCTATAATTTTAATAAAATGAATTAAACATCATCATAAAAAACCCTTTAGTTTTATTTTTCTTTTAAAAGTTAAGAATTAGGATGATTAATTGACTATATTACAAGATTAAAATGATTATATAAAGGTTAGATTTTAACTAATCATTATTCTTATAATTTTTTTCAGAAATTTTAATAAAAGTGTGACCTAAAGAAGTCCCCAATCGAGGAAACTTATTGTTCATTGTAATATAGATGGTCGAATGAAAAGAAAATGGCTTTACATTTAAATGACTAGTTTGTGTTTTATAGTTTATAATTGAGTGATAATTTTTTAATAAAATTTTATTTTATAAGTTGCATTAAATGCATTATATACTTTAGCATGTCAACTACTCTTTTTAAATAAATAAATAGTAATAAAAAATCAATATACTTGGCACAAGTGGAAATTAAATTTGTCATAAGAAAGATTGAATGGATTAGCATCTTATCTATTAAAAAAGATATGTTAAAAAAACTTAAATATGTTAATTTAATTAGTAATTTTGCATCTCAAAATCCTCGAGAAGAATAAATTTTAAATAATACTTTGTTATAAATTTGATTATGATATTTTATTTGGATGTTTCACACTTTGTAAAAAAAATATATGATTTTATTTTTTATAAGTGTATAAAAGGCCCATTTTAAGAGTTCGCCTAGGGCCCTTGAAATCTCAGGGCTAGCCCTGCTTGCAAACCTACATCTTTGCAAATATTTTCCAAGCCATACCTCCATCCAACTTAGGCCTTTGTGATAAGGTAAGTTTAAGTATTTTATTTATTTTAGTTTAGTTCTCATGGGTTTTAATAAAAGAATTTTATTTTAATGGTTCTTTATTTAATTATTCATTGGTTAATTATTCCACTTGGTTTTTTAAAATGCATTATATTAAGGAGTTTATTTATTTAGTTTGTCACGCCCCGACCCAAAGGGTAGGCACGGAACGTGACCGATTTTTTTTTTTAACTAAACTAACTCAAGCATTCTAAATAGGCCAGATCAACAGTTAGGCCCAAAGGTCACACATGATCCCATCATGTGGACTCAAACATATACCATAAGTCTACCTAACGAAAGTACAACAACAACACATAGCATGATCACATAATTCCAATCATTGAATTATCATTTCAAAACACATCAGAGTAACTACAGAAGTATAGTAGTTTTCAGTACATCACATTGATACAAAAACAAGAGGTTCCAAGAACCAGAAAGCAAAGATAACAGTATTCCCCTCAGTGGAAATCCCAAAACACTGCCGCAGCTTATCCACCCTAAGCTTGAAAAATAGGGTTCTCCTCCTCGGGTTCATCTCCTGAAAGGCGAGTGGGGTGAGCTAACTAGCTCAGTGAAGGAAATATAACAGTGCAGTTAAGTAAACAACAAGTTAGCACAATAATCAACAGTTGTAATAATATCTCATGCTTGATAACAAATAAACATAATATCATCGTCAGTCCCATAATTCATCATTTCTTTTCCATTACTGCTATCATCCAACGTAACGCTTACCGACTACATTGACACCATTGTATTAAGTCCCGACACGGTCAAAATACATCATTCCAAGTACATCTCCGGCTCTCCCATAGTCGATACTGATATCCTCAAGTCAATAATTGTCGACACCCGTGGTCCATTAGACGTAAACCATCTCCCATATGGCCGATATTGATTCAATAGTCAAGGGTACGTGGAAGCAGTCGTACACATTTCATATGATCAACATCATAGCATTTACCAGCATCATGAGCACTCTTACCATAGTGCATCAAGTCTAGGCACATGAGTGGATTCATCAAATCTGAAATCACTCATTGCTCAATATCCATATCAAATAAACCTGTTTACATCAAGCTGCAAAGTTAAGTTCCCTCACTATATATGTGTGGTTTCGCGGTCTCTATTCAAACAAACAGACAAGTGCACAATCAATATACATAACATCAAATACATACACATAAGTAGTATTTTGAAATCCCACGTTTTCCCAAAAATATCTAAGGTACATGGAGTCGAATCTCCTACTTGGTTTCTATCCCTTGTAAATTATAATAATCCACAAGATATAATAAAAAGGGTGCTCGGTCCAAACTCACATTGTCTTCTGGGCATTGACCAGATTGACTTATTGAGTTAGGTCTAGATTCTCAGGTCACTTTTCGGTTGTCTTCTGGATAAGATCAGATCTGACATGTTGAGTAAGGCCTTGAGGTCACTCAGTGCCCGACAAATATAGCGTCGGCCTGGAAGTGAAATCACTCAGTGCCCGACAAATAAAGTCGACTTAGAAGTAAGTACAATAGTATATACACTATAAGAATAAGATAAGAGGGTTATTACAATTTTTCGATTAACAAGGGGTACTAACATCACATGCAATCAATAATAATCAAACAAGATTTACACTTAAAAATTGGGACCCTCGGAACGTGCCTCGGAACCAGGTACTGTGGCTTCGGATCATCCGAACCACACCTAAACTAGTCACTGACCTCGGATCATGGGTCTGACTTCGGATCGTCCGAAGATCGGGTCTCGGATCATCCGAAGTCCATCCGAACGGAAAAATAGAGGAAAACAAGTCTCGGTGGGTCTGTGCACTTCGGAACATCTGAAGTGAGGCTCGGATCATCCGAGTGGGGTTCGGTCCTTCCGAATTCTGTTCGGGTTGTCCGAGTGGGTCAGGCTAGCCTCAGGCGTAACTGGGTTTCGGGTGAAGCTCGGAACGTCTGAGGATTGCTCTCGGACCGTCTGAAGAGCTCGGACCGTCCGAAGCTTGCCTCTCGGACGTCTTCCTCACTGTCTACACCAGCAGATAGTGACGACAGACAATATGTGAAATGCGAATCCGGAAACAGTGGGTTTCCCGGATTCGATTTTCACATCTAGCCAGTCCGTTTGATTCCTCTGGGAGTCCTCTCTCCATAGGGAATGGTTTAAGGTTTTAAAACTCTCTAAGTCGACGGATTTTAAAACGGAAAGCACACTGATAAAAGAAACCCATGGCTTTTCCTTAAACTTCACACTGGTTTTACTCACTCAAAACTTAACCAAAATTGATTTTTCTTGATTCTAAACCACCTAGAATTTGAAAAGGAACACAGTGGTTACCTTCACTAGAGTTAATGGGCTAAGAAATCCGGTCTTTTAAAAATCTGTCCCTCTTAGCTTACGGGTGACTAAAAACAGTAAAAATAGAGAGACAATGATCGGTTGGTTTGCTTTTCAGGCAGCTGGGACAGAGACAGAGAAGAGGAGATGTAGTGGGAGTTCAAACCAACTGCTGGAAGGTCATTTTATAGGAATTCAACCGAGAAAAGGGGCCGGATGGCCACTGCATACGGCTGCATGCAGCTGTGTGTGACGTTTGCAACAGTAACCGGTAAGTTACGGTTGGTTGCAAATCAGCCCTCCAAAGTTTTCAGTTTTGCAGATAAGTCCTTCATTTTGGTAAAATCTGATTTTTCAACTAAAAGCATGATTTCAAGAACTTAAAAACTTAATCCAACCTTACAGATAGGTTGGGTTTTGTAAACCTTGATTACCATAAAAATTTTGGAATTTAATTTTCACTAAAAACCATTGTTTTAAATAAAAATCACAATTTAACACTATTTACTTAATTTAACAAATGTTAAATAAAAAAGTTAAAAACCTCATTTTGGGATGCAAAGGAATAAGTAGACCATACTTAAAATGGTCTAACACAAAATACTTGTTTCGAAATTTATCTCATCTCCAAAATCTTTTAAAATAATTATTAATCCCTTTCGGGGTTTGACGGGCGGTTTTAAATACTATTTTTCTGAAAATAAAATTATTTTAAAATCAGAAATACAAATATTTTATTAAGGAGAGTAATATCATCAATAATATTCACATTACAATACAATTTATAAAATAATAATAATAAGCGGTAAATTACCAAAATGCCCCTCCCGCTGGGCGAGCTGGATCACTAAGTTTTCGAGCTCGGATTGGGCCATACCTGGGCTTCCCTCAAAGCCCTAACCTTAATATTCGAGATTAACCAGTCAAAAAAGATTATAAAGCTAAACTACGCCTAATCTGGGTCAGGGTATTACATAGTTTGATTACTTAATTTATTTAGTTTAGATTAAAACCTATCCTATGATAGAATTTAGTTTTGGAAAAAAAAAAAGCTTTAAGACTATGTTATGTATTCAGTTAACTTAGAAGAAATGGGGCTTTTGTTTTAGATTTAAAAGTATATTTTATAATATAGTTAAAATTTAGAATAGTTTTAAGAAAATTTAATTATGTTATTATTCTACTTGTATTTACTATTGTTTATAATTTTAAAATAAAGAAATAAAATGATATGTCATTTTGATTAATATTTTATATTTGTTTATTTTAAGCTTAAAGTGAATTTTTTTTTTAAGTAAGATGAATTATTATTATAAATTGATTTATTCCAATTTGATTACTTAAAACTTGAAATAAGTTTCTAAATGTTTGAAAATGGATGATTTTATTTCCATATACTATTTAAGCTTTTATTATCTTTCATTGTATTTTAAAATTAACTTTTGTTTTTAATTTAGAATTTGATAAAGTTTTTACTTATAAAATAACAAATTGGGTTATTGGGGCATTTTTTAAAGTGTTTTAAATTGCTAAGATATTTATATAATTTAGTAATTAGTTCCAACATCCGTCCTCGGTAGCCATCTATAGCGCAACGATATTCACCGCTCGGTGGTAAAAAGGGATTGCGCACTCAGTGATTTATTTACTGTTCACTTCCAAGCCAACAACCTTCCACGTATAGTGCAGCTAAAACACCTCTCTGTAGCCATCTATAGCGCAACGATGTTCTTTTCTCCTCTTTCGTCGCTCAGTGGCACAAAAAGGGATCGGGCACTGAGTGATTTATCAAGTGTCAACTCTTCTGACATCAATTTAAAATAGAGTAGTAACATTTAAGTGGACTCACATCCATTTCCCTTAAATTTTCGAAAAAATGAATTGGAAAGATTGACTTTACTGTGGATGCGTATTGTATTTTTTTTTTTTTTTTTTTGAGCAGTCAAGAGAAAAAATTCATTAAGAAAAACTTAAAGTTTAAATACAAAGAAATGGTCTAAAAGTATTAGACCATGGGGGAGAAGGAGAAGAAGAAGGAGAAGGAGAAAAAGAGGAACATAATACAACGCATCATATAAAGAACACGCCCTCCCAGTGGTTGTCAACTCCCAGTTTGGTAAAATAATCCACCACTCCATTAGCTGATCGTCGGACTCGAGCAAAAGATACTCCCAACTCACTAGCCAACACTCTCACCACCCTGATCACATTATTTAGTCTCCAAGGTGATCTTTTCGAACCTGTATCCCATTTAAATGCATTTGCCGAGTCCCCTTCAATAATCAAATTACCTCCTCCAAAATCCTTCCAAAGTGTGAGGGCTCTCAAAATACTAAGAATTTCTACTTCATTTGAATCCTTGATCCCCACCGACTCATTGAACATTATGGCACACTCTCCCTTATGATTTCTAAGTATTCCGCCAATACCTGCAGGTCCCGGTTTGCCTTTAGATGCAACATCTACATTAAACTTCCAAGAATCCGGTTGAGGTAACTCTCATAACTCTACCTTCTTAATCTTCCGATATTGGTTCATCAAACAACCTTCCCAAGATACCATAAGATCACTAATTTTTAGCCCTTTAAAGTTGGGATCCGCCAATAACCATACAAACTATCTCCATTTTGCTTTTTGAAAAAGGTCATCCTCAGACGAACAAATTCCTTCGAAAATTTGAGTATTCCTTTCCTTCCATAAGGAACAAAGGATTACGACCGGGATTAAAAGCCAAGCAATTTTCAATCTAGGCTTCAATCGCGAAAGATACCAAGACTCTAGAGATTGAAAACAAGTATTAGCAAATACCCATGGGATGCCCAGAAAGCACATGAACTTTGTCCACAAACCTTTTGAAATATTACAATTAACAAACAAATGATTAACATTCTTCGAGGAGGATTCACAAAGGACACACTTCAGTTCACCCTCATCCCTAAGCAGTCCTCTTCTTTTCAGTTCTTCCTTCATCAAGATCTTCTCCTTCATGACACACCAAAGAAAGATTTGCACCCTTGGTGGTGCAACACACTTCCAAGCTAAATGTGATACCCTTTCACCACTGGAAAGTTGACTTTGAGCCAATTGAACCAATGCTCCCACTGAACACATACCAGAAGAAACACCAGACCAGATCAATTCATCAGAATTAGTTGGTACGAAGACAAACTCTCCCAACAACCTTAAGAGATCATCACGACTAACCACTTCAAAGGATCTTAAGTCTCTTCTGAACCAATGCATTAGCATTCCTTGAGATTCTGAATAGTCTTGGGAAAATTTCCATAAGGGGACTCACACCAATCCACAAGTCTTTCCAAAAAAGTGTTCTATCGCCTTTTCCAACCAAAAATCTTATATTTTGTCTAAACAAGCTTCCAACAAAGCCAATACTAGACCCGATTTTCCACCAAGCTTTGATGATTGGGGACTCACAATTCTCAACTCTATCACCAAGGAACCACCTATCTTTAACTTTCATTCCATATCTAGCTGCTAAGACCTTGACCCAAAGAGCATCCTTTTCTCTACCAAGCCTCCAAGCCCATTGGATGTGTATTGTATTATCTATGAATATGTATTTACATGTATTTTATGGTGTGTTACAGATTCCTACGTATACCCGACAAATAACGGTGAGCAGACTTATTGACATCAGATTGATAAAACAAGTTTTGAAAATCTAGACTCTAGGCAATGAGTGGTTTCAAGGATATTATATAAAATGGAAAAGACTAAGTGAGCTAGAAAATGAGACTTGACACTGCTTCCATGTAAGGGATGATATTGGTTTTAACTATTAGAACGGAAGCATACTACGATGTCAAGGAATCGAGGTCTCTCTGATACCAAGCTGTCACGCCTCGACCCGAAGGGTGGGCCCGGAACGAGACTGATTTTTTTTTTGAAAGACTAAACCAACACAAGCAATCTAACTGGGCCGGATCGACAGTTGGGCCTAGAGGTTACACATGATCCAACATGTGGACTCAAACCTATACCATAAGTCTACCTAACAAATAGACATAAAAAAAATAACACATGCATCCATACACATAACATGATCACAAATTTCAACCATTGAATTATCCTTTCAAAATCATCATCAGAGTCACTATAGAAAAACAGTAGTCTAATAAATCACGTTAATACAAATTAAGTACCACATCCGCTACTTAACAAAAACAAATGGTTCCAAGAACCAAAAGCAAAGATACAGATATTCCTCTCCGTGGGAATCCCAAAACACCGCCGCAGCTTATCCACCCTAAGCTTGAAAAAGAGGGTTCTCCTCCTTGGATTCATCTCCTGAAAGGTGAGTGGGGTGAGCTAACTAGCCCAGTGAAGGAAATATAACAGTGCAGTTAAGTAAACAACAGTTGCAATAAATATCTCATGCTTGATCACAGATAAACATGATATTATCATCATTCTCATAATTCATCATTTCTTTTCCAATACTGCTATCATCCAACGTAACGCCTACCAACTATACTGAGACCATTATATTAAGTCTCGACACGGTCAAAATACATCCTTGCAAGTACATCTCCGGCTCTCCTATAACCGATACTGACACCCTTAAGTCAGCAACTGTCGACACCCATGGTCCAGTAGACGTAAACCATCTCCCATATAGCCGATATTGGTTCAATAGTAAAGGCACGTGGAAGCAGTCTTATACATTTCATATGATCAACATCATAGCATTTACCAGCATCATAAGCACTCTTACCATAGTGCATCAAGTCTAAGCATATGAGTGGGTTCATCAAATCTGAGACCACTCATTGCTCAATGTCCATATCAAATAAACCTATTTACATCAAGTTGCAAAGTTAAGTTCCCTCACCGTGTATGCATGGTTTCGCGATCTCTGTTCAAACAACAAACAAGTACACAATCAATATACATAACATTCATACACACAAGTAGTATTTCAAAATCATACTTGTTTTCCCCAAAAATATCCAAGGTAAATGGAATTGAGTCTCCTACTTGGTTTCTATCATTTTTAAATTATAATCATCCACAAGATAATAATATAATAAAAAGGGTGCTCAATCCAAAACTCATATTGTCTTCTGGACATTGACCAGATTGACTTATTAAGTTAGGTTTAGATCCTCGGGTCACTTCTCAGTTGTCTTCTGGATAGGACCAGATCTGATATTTTGAGTTAGGCCTCGAAGTCACTCAGTGCCCGACAAATATAGTGTCGGCCTGGAAGTGAGATCACTCAGTGCCCGACCAATAGAGTCGGTCTGGAAGTGAATACAATAATATATACACTATATTAATAAGAGAAGAGGGTTAGTACATTTTTAATTAACAAAAGGGGTACTAACATCACAAGCAACCAAATAAACAAACCAGATTTACACTTAAAAACTGGGTCCCTCGGAACATGCCTCGGAACTAGGTATTGTGGTTTTGGATCATCCGAACCACACCTAAACTAGTCACTGACCTCGGATCATGGGTCTGACTTCGGATTGTCTGAAGATCGGCTCTCAGACCTTCCGAAGTCCTTCCGAATCGGAAAAATAGAGAAAAATAAGTCTCAGTGGGTTTGTAAGCCTCGGAACATCCGAAGTGAGGGCTCGGAACGTCCGAGTGGGTTCAGTCCTTTCGAGCTCTGCTCGGATCGTCCGAAAGGGTCAGGCTAGCCTCGAGCGTAATTGGGCTTCGGGTATTGTATTATCTATGAATATGTATTTACATGTATTTTATGGTGTATTACAGATTCCTGCGTATACCCGATAGATAACGGTGAGGAGACTTATTGACATCAGATTGATAAAACAAGTTTTGAAAACCTAGACTCTAGGCAATGAGTGGTTTCAAGGATATTATATAAAACGGAAAAGACTAAGTGAGCTAGAAAATGAGACTTGACACTGCTTCCATGTAAGGGATGATATTTGTTCTAACTATCAGAACGGAAAGCATAATACGGTGTCAAGGAATCGAGATCTAAATAGTCTATAACAGAGAATGAACACACTTACATGCCTAGATATTTATGAATTACTGAGATATATTTATGTGAATATATGATGATGTTTATGATGCATAGTATTTATGTTATTTGAGATTGATGTCCTCCAATGTGAGAACCTTAGCATTATGGTAAGAGATGTTGGACTTGTTTTCTGGTAAGAATTTGGTTATTGGTACTGCCATCACACATTTAGCCGTTAGGTTGTTATTGGCCGATGAGGTCGTACCGCTGGGTCAGTTATACTCTATTACACATTTAGCCATGAGGTTGTTATTAGCCATTGAGGTCAGACGTTGGGTCAGTTAAGCTCTTGCAAGATACTGTATTTTGACCGTGTTGGGACTTAATGCATTTGGGAAGCTAGAGTATTGCTTCGTGTGTGTGATAGTGATGTGGCAGTGGTGGTAATTTGGCAATATGGTATATGAGACCATTTATGGTATATTAAAATGCTATTTAAGTTCTCTTCACTGTGCTAGGAAGCTCACATCCCTTACATTGCAGGATTAACACCCGAGGATGAGGAACTTCCACCGCTGTAGGATGAGAGAGCCTTTGAAATCAGTCGTATTTCCCGATGATGGGAAATATGTTTATCATATTTATTTTCATACAAATGATGTTTTGTTGATTTTAGTACCGCTTGTGGTACTGTAAATCTAAGCATGTATAAACAGTTATGTTTTCGTATGTAACTCTGATGGTATGAATGAAAATGTTTGTTTTTATGATATGTGTTATTGGGGATATATGGTACATGTTTAAGTCCACGTGAGAATAGCACGTGTAACATTTTCTATAATGGGCTTTTTGTAACTTGAGGATCCAGCCCAATTATGATGCTAGGTGGTTGAAGATTATTTTAAAAAAAAAAAAATTAATCACGTTTCGGGCCCATAATCGGGGCGGGGCGTAACAGGAAAATCCAAATTTTAAAGTCCATAAAATCATAAGGTTGCTACAAAGTGACACGAAAAGGTATTTGATGGATGGCACATGAAAAAAAATGCAAAAAACTCTCACTGATATACAAGACAATGGAAAGAAAAAATAGGCATTGCGGTGTACAACATGTGGGATTGCAGTATACAATCATGTGAGTCTTCTACATACATTGGAAAGGCTTTAGAAGTGGGTGCCTTTGTTGGCCGCATCCAACACGCCATATACACTCATGTGCATGGGTACGACAATATGCATTGTGAAGGTTGGGAGCACAACATCATGGTACACAAGGTAATGTGTGTGGAAATATGCATGGAATGGTCGCACAGAGGAATTGCCGTATGCATAACGACCTTATGCATGGTGGTGACCAGACGTGTGCTTATGTGCAGGCTTCGAGACCAAGAGGCTTAGGTGTATGGAGGAATGGTTGCATGCAAAAGTGGTTGGATGTGTACGTGTCATACACAGTGATGTGCTCAGGTATTCCACACACGACAAGAGGACACCGGAGAGGACAAAGAGAGAAAGGGGTGACTAACATTGTAGCGATGACGACAGAGGCAACACTGATCAGTCTTGCTTGAGAGGAAAGAGCGGCGATTGCAAGGGTTTGGAGAGAAGACGATGGGAGAGAGGAGGAGAGAACAGAGAAGGGACAGAAAATGATGGCACCTTCTGTTGCATTAGGAAAAGGAGAAGGAAGAGAAATGGTTAGGGTTAGAAAGAGGATAACGATGGGATTGGGAAAAATTAGGCTCCCATCATTCTTAATATTTTGGAGGGGTTTTGGTTTAGTTCGGGTAATAATTGAGTATTTTCATTTTATTAAAATCTCTATTTGTTTCATATAAGTAAATTGGAAAGCAAAAAAGTTTTAATTTGTTTTCTTTAAAAGAAATCCAAGACAAACGGGTCAACAACTTAAAATTTTGGGACATTTAAAAAATTGGATTTTCAAATGTCCTTTTTGAAAACTCTAATTTTTTTATTAAATTCCTTAACAGAATTTTAGTCTATAAATGCAACCTCGACGAAAATAGATGCTCAAAGATAATTTTGAAATTATGATTTTCTAATTTACATGAAAGACAAAAAAATAAGATTTAAACATCAAGAGGAAGTCCATGCAATTTCTATGTTATTCAAGTGTATCTAACTGAGGATTCTTTGTGTACGACATAGGGGATCTAAATGCTCAATTCTAAGTTCTCTGTGTATTTTTCAAATAGTTTTCACTTAAAAATATCAATAATGATCAAAATTACCCAAATGCCCCTTGAGCTCTTGAGCCTGAAACTAGGCAAACTGAGGCTCACTAAATACCCCGTACGTTACGAAGGAGATCTGTAACGATCTGTCCCGCTAGCATGATATTGTCTGTTCTGGGCCTCACACACAGCCCGCACCACTTTCAATTGGCGAGTCAACCCACTTCTTCTCCCAAAAGGCCTCAAGCTAGAAGGAGGAATGTTACCACTTACATACCAGGGAATTTCTAGTGCAACTAGTAATGTGGGACTTTTGGGGCAGAGTATTACAAGATCCACATACCTCAAAATCCAAAATCGTATGTCGAGTCGTTATAGTCTTATTGCCACTACTATTAGGATGCCTCTCCCCCATGCTCTTTAGGGGCCTTCATCCTTTTGGTTGATCTATGATCAATGTATACTCCTTCCTCATTGATGATGGCTAAGGTCGTGATCGCAAGTGATATGAAATCCCATTGATGGAATTGGTCGGAAATCTTGAGCAATTCCTTAAACCCTCAACTTAATGAAAATTTTATACTCAATTTTCTTCAATTTGAATCAAGAATCTCAATTATAACAATCCAAACTCTCACTTTCACTCTAACTCTAGAATGAAAGAGATGACACAAATTTCGCCGGGATAAATTGAAACAATTTCACCAATAAAATTAGGTGTTCTAAGCAATGTTATTAGAACCGAACCGTCTGTCAAACCATCTCTAAGGAAGGTTGGGTTCAACCGGGTTTAACAGAGTTGAGCCGTAGTCAAAGCTGGTCAAAGCCGTACTCATCAATATAATATTATAAATAATATCAAATATTCATAAAAAAAAAAATTGTTCTCACAAACACAATTATAAATCTAAAAGCTATTAATTTAACATCTAATCTCACAATCTAAATATCCATCCTATACCATCAAAATAAAAAGTTCCATAATCTAAAATATCATTTAACAACTCAATGCTAATTAATATCCAAAACAATTCAATAAGTCAATATTAGTTAATGTCCAAAAAATATTTAAATTTCAAAGTCACCATAAACCCTAAAAGAACCAACATCTTCATTCATTTTAATCATAGAACAAAGCCAAGTTTTCCATTTCATCTCCATCATTCCTCTCCATCAAATTCACTGCAATTGAAGAAAATACATGCATAAGAATATTATATATGCAACTCCATTTTATATAATCTAAATTCAAGGAATATTATATCAACAATGATTATAATTTAAATAATCATACCTAAATCATCTTCATCAAGTTGAGTCATTACACGCGTATGTTGTTCAATTCTCTCCCAAGTTTGTAGTTCCTCCTCGTTCAATACGGATGGCTTTGACTCAACCATCCAATCTTCTAATACGTCGATATCTTCTAAAGATAATGGATCAAAACATATTCTTTTTTTCGAATTTCTATCAAAATAAAAATATTACACAAATATCAATCAGTTGATACCTTTGTCAAAGAATAAAGATAAACATAAAATAAGTTTGAAGATTTCTTAATTCTTACCTTTCTAACTAAGTGCAAGTTATATTGGACGTACACCAAATTATTCAACCTTTGATGCTCTAATCGATTTCTTTTTTTTGTATGTATACTTTCAAATACACTCCAATTGCGTTCACATCCAGAAGAAGTACAAGTTTGGCTTAAAATGCGAATTGCCATCTTTTGTAAATTTGGAATTGAACCTCTATAATTAATCCACCAATCAGCTGAAAAAGGAAATAAGACACATCAATATGAAAAGACCTAAAGTTTCCTAGTTAATTAAAGTAAATGATTAATTAAATGTAAAGAAACATACTTGGAAGTATTTTGTCGCGAACTTCAATAGACAATTTACGCCCAAAGTTTCTTGATGCTTCTCTATAACATTTAAGCTCTTTGAGGATCGATTGTTGCATTGCAATATCATTATAGTATAATGTCTCAATGCAATCAAGAACTCCATTAAAAACCCGATTAACATTAATATTTTTATAAAACCATGATGGATTAAGTCAATGTCCAGTAGCATGAAGTGGACGATGCAATTGATTATCCTAACGAGTATCTATAATGCCCAAATAAGGAATAGCTTCGACCAACATTCTTGATAATGACAATGTTGATGTGGAATCATTTGTCATTCTCTTATTGAGTGTGTTTTTTATGGCTTGTTTGGCTTTATACATAACCTGATAAATATTACCCATTGTAGGCTTATCATCACTATCAACCATGCGTAACACTTTTACAAGAGGTTCAAATGCTGCAACTATAATCTCACATTCAGACCAAAAGGAAGAGCTCAAGATCAACTTAGTCATGTCTTTGCCTCTTTTTTCTTTCGTAGCCCATTTACTGTTTATCAATTCTTTGCTAACAACCATTGCTTATAATCCACCTTTATTTTTCAAAATACTTTGTAATGCTAGAAAATGAGTTGCAAAACGTGTGATTGCCGGACGGATAATCTCAGTTCCATCAGTATACTTCCTCATTAATGTTAATACAAAACCATGATTGTATATAAATGTAGTGAGAGACTTTGCTCGTTCAATAACACATTTCACCCTTTCCATTTTTGAAATATCTTCAAGCATCAAATCAATGCAATGGGCAGCACATGGGGTCCAATATATAGTTTTAACACACACTTGTATAATTGGCGGCATTATCTGTCACAATTTGAACCACATTTTTTTGGACCAATTTCTTCAACAACTCCTTTAAAAAGCTCAAATAACATCTCTCTAGTTTTTGAATAGGGACTTGCATCAACATATTTAAAAAAAATAGTTTCCTTTATCGAATATACGAGAAAATTGATTAATGTCCTACCTCGTGCATTTGTCCATCCATCAGCCATAAGTGTGCATCCATACTCTTTCCATATACTTTTGAAATATTTCAAAGCACTTTGAATTTCAACAACATTTTTTTGTAAATAATATCCACGGAGGTCATGAAAAGATAGAGCTTTACATCCAGGACCTATACTTGCTATAGCATCACATATTTTTTGGAAATAGGAAGAATTGATGGCATTGAATGGGATGCATGCATCGTACCAAAACCTACAAACTATCCATATTTGCAACCTCAATTGGCAAATTTGCCTGCCATTGCACTTCTAATGGTGGGTTGAGCTCCTTTTGTGGTTCGAAGAGGAAAGCAACTTTCTAGACCCTTTTGCCCACCTCATTTATGGCTATCCCTTTATTACCAAAGTCTCTAACAATTTCTTAGATTTCATTTTCTTCTTCCAGTTGTTGACTCCTTTCACTTTGTGAACAAGTCTTTTGCTTTTTACTTTTCTTTTAAGAAGCAAAAGTATTTAAATCTTGCATCATCAAGAAGCTAACATGTGGTGGAACTTTTTTACATGTGTCAACTCCTTTGCCTTTAACTTGTGCTAAATGATGTTTCATTTGATGGATCCCTCCACCTTTAAATATTCTATCACAATAAAGACATTGTAAACTATTGTGATCAATTACTCCCACATGGTTCCATATAACATCAGTCTTTCCACGTGTTGTGCTAGACTCTGAAGGATTTGACATTGATACAACTTGTAAACTAGAAAAAAAATGATAAATTAATTCCACTATATAAAAATTTATAAACATGAATAAAAACTAAAACAATAACATTTACTAATTAATTCTACCATAGTGTTGGTTTCAAGAAAATCTCATTTATAAAACTCCACTACTCACCATCGCCTAAACAGTAAACACCAAACCCTTCACCCTCCATGATCACTGTCGTAATCTAAGTCATTATCAATCCACCCAAACCACTCACCTTCTCCATTAACCTCTTCCCTTCACCAATCACCTACACCCCCATTATCTTTCCTACCTCCAACGAACCCAAATAACAATGATAAAATGACACCTATAATTTTTTGTCCCCTTTTTCTTATACAAAAATTACACTATATTATCCTTTTACAGAAAAAGAAAAGTACAACAATAAAATGAATTAACTGCTCAAAGATACATAAATATAATGAACAACTGCAAAAAAAAATCATGAAAAACATTTCAAAAAGGAAAAAAAAGAAGAGATAATTTAAAACATAAATACGATAAGAGAGGAAAAGCTACCAAAAACGATGGAAGAAGAAACTCACAGAAGGCCGAGAGTAGAAGCTTGAGAGAGACGGACTAAAGATGGAGAGTTGCAGGGAAGGCCGAGAGTAAACTTGAGGAACTGATGGAAGAAGAAGAGTAGCAGGGGAGTTGAGAGAGGGAAGAAGAAGAGTAGCTGAGGAGTTGAGAGATGAAGAAAGAGTAAGAATGGGAAGAAATCCATTCTTTTAGTCCATCAGTTCACCACCCAAGAATGGGAAGAAATCCATTCTTTTACTCCATCAGTTCACCGCCCCCTCCCTATTCCCTAGGGAAGGGAAGTCTTTTCGTTTCCGGTTTCCCAAATCCCATCGGTTTTTTTTTTAAACTCAAGCCGCGGCCTACGACTCACGACTGTATTAAGAAAGCAGCAAAAAACGGCGGTCCGGAGCGGTTTTTTGCGGCTTAACTCATCAGAAGGTTTTTTAATATAACCGAACCGACAATATGGTGGTCGGTTCAGCCGCGGCTCGGTCCGGTTCTGATAACACTGGTTCTAAGAAATCAATATGAACGTGGAATTGGAAATTCGAGTGCTAAATTTATACTAAATTAAACTCAAATAAGAAACCAAAGTATGCATGAATTCTAATTTGGCACAATTCAAATTGAAAATCGAAAAACTTTTTGATGAACCAAATTTGTTGTGGAATTAAATTTAATCAAGCAATTGATTAATGCAAGACATGAACTTTAGAATTCACTATGAAATCACAAATCAACACTTAAATTAAAATTAATTCAAACACAAAATCAAATTAAAATTCAAAAGAAACCAAGAACTCACCAAACTTTGAGAGAGCCACGCTCTAAGTTTCAATTATTTTCAAATCCAAATTGTACGCTTACATTGGACGTCCTTGGCTGAATTTATAGGTCTATCAACTGAAAAATAGGAAAAAATATTTAAAAAATTAACTTGCTGCCAAAAATGCCTCACACACTTGGGCCTTCTAAATGGGCCTTATTGCCTAATTTTGGTTCCAACAATGGCTGAATGTCATGTGGATTATTTACTTTATTACATGAACAAAAGACAAAAACTAACAATTTATCTGCTGCATAATTGGTCGAAATGGCCCTTAAATCTCAGACATTGATTCCTCTTCTTGCCTTGCAAAAACCTTTCCAAAATCTAGGTCCAGATGTGCTTAAATTAAGCCTGCACGTCCCTGCTGATAGCTTGCTGTTTCAGCAGTGAATGACAGCTACAAATCTCTATTTGTTGCTGTATTTTGATTCCGAAAGCCGCCCATCAGAAGAGATTACCTTCTATTATGTACTTCCTAATTTGGGCTCATCGTGGTCCAAGCAGTCTCAAACGCCTAGGCCTGCTATTCTTGCAAGATTCTTGTCCTTGTAGGTTTCCTAGATGGCATCCATGTCAGCATTGGCCACTGTTTTGGCAGAAAACGGGCCTGAAAACATAGGCTTTTGAGCCCCAAAACAGTGCCAAACGGGCCCTAGCCCAATAGCTGGTCCAATTGGGCTTTATTCTCATTGTATGTGGGTCTGTTAAGATGCTCTTAAGGGTCTCTCTTCCCTCCATCAAATCTAGCAGGTTCGGAGAGAAATTTTGCCGATTTCATCCAATTGGGCCCATCCATCTTCGTTTTCCTGGCGTGATTGAGTTGGGCATGTGATGGCCCCATCACTCATCTCCCATTTCATTTATTTTCATCCTTGTAAAAATAATAATAGTAGATGGAGTAATAATTATAACAACAATAACAATAATAGAGAAAAATATAGCTTGCTCACAAAGCTGTTACATCAAGACGAGTTGACACATTAAATCCAGCGGCAAGGGATGTTAGCTCTCGTTAAAGAATTACAAAGGACATCAAGTCCACATCCGATTAAACCATTCATTAACCGATGGGACCAAGGCAAAAAACTTATTGCACTTTGTTTCATCCAGATAAACCAAAACAAAGTGTCAAATAAAGTAGTTGGGTTTGGCTCAAAAGGCCTAAGTTGGGCCCAGCAGGACTAAGTCTATTTTTGTAAGCCCAAAGTTATAAGGGTTTATTTTTCTTCTAGGGTTTGAGTTGGGGACAGTTTTCTTTTCTCAGATTATCAGAGAGATAGCAAGAGGAGAGACTGATGGTGCAGCGCCCAGATTTCATCTTCTTCATAGTGGATTGAACAAATGCTTCGTGGACATAGCCTTCAGGTTAACCACGTAAAAATCAATGTCTCTTGTGTAGTTTGATCTTGTGTGATTGTATTTTATTTCTAACAAAATTGTTTAAAGAGTATCCCACCTATTTTTATACAATAACAACAATAATATCATAAATTGTACATGTTACATGGTAAACTTGACTGCAATGTTACATAAGATGAACTATCAAGCCACTTTCTTTTACCTTAAAATTCATAAGTTAAGTTGGAATTAAGTCAATTTATGTAATAAGGGTGTCTAGACATAAGACATGTACTGGATTGAGTCATAAGTCATAGATCATATATATAATGTAGTTGGATTGGAACATAGGCTATAAATCAAGTTAGGTCGTGTTCTAGATCAAAGGTTAGATTAGGTTAGTCATAAGTCATGGATTGAGGTGTGGGTCAAGTTAGTTGAGTCATGAATCGAGTCACAAGTCATAGTTGGATTGAATCTTAGATCATGGATTGAGTTGGACGATGATTAGCTCATCGATTAGGTCATCTCAACATATATTGGTTTCTAAACCCTCATCTTGAAATTAGTTCACATAAATTACATAATAATGACAAGAAATTTCAACATATAAATCATTTTTTATTTGATAAATTTTCATGGAAAATGTTGTACAGAAGTATCCAATAAATCTTAACTTGGTGAAGGTATGGTTTGAATTTTAGGCAACGACCACTGGACTCACTGTTGTCATATTGCCCATTAAACAGATGCAATGGCCTCGACTCAAAAAAAAAAAAGACTCAAAACAAATCAGCAATCATTGTTAAATGTGAAAATAAAATTGTCTTTTTTCCTCATTTTTTGGCATACAAATAAAGAATTACATAGGATATGGGAAAAATAAAAGCTAGATCTCTTTTTTTTTTTTTTTTTTTCCGTTCTTTCATTTTTTTTTTGGAAAAGGGCAACTCCAACTCCCAAGTAATGATGGAGACTTCAAAGTAGGCAATTACAAAAGATAGGTGCCCTTTACACTCTTATAAGCACATACAAGTTCCTGTCAGCCCCCCAAATAAAAGGGGACGAAAAAATTGATTACAAGTTTCAGAAAGCATTCTCAAGCCTTCTGAATACCACCATAAGGGGAAAAAGAACCAAAGCTCTAATATCAGACCATATAAGTCATGCTTACCTGCATCAAATTTGTATGTGGAACACTCAGAGAAGCAATCCCTCTTCTGCAATTTTTTCTCAAAAATGCATAGAAATAATTTATCACCAGCTTCTTGAAAAACCAAGAATCCTTCCTTGCTCGGATATCTCCATGCCCAAGAAGATATACGACACCGGACTCTTTGGCCCGACGGATGAAGGAAAGCTCACTTTCCAGGCTCTGTTGTGCATCAGACATCACTTGTTCCATTGAAGGAAGAGATGGCCCCACTTCACTGGACGTGCTTGCTTCCATGATTGACTTGCCAGTGGATTTGTAGTCAGTCAAGAGTGGCACTCCAAGTGAAGAGACACTGCCATTAGAAGCTACTACAGGTCTTGTCCATGTGCAATCCTCATTTTCATACTCTACATCATCCTCCTCATTGTCACTTTCCAATGACCGCTCCTGAGCGTCCCGCCGGATAAACTTCTCCAGGCTCTCAATCAGAAGCTGCTCAAATGTTGTATGGTTTTCTTTGCGTACGTCTTTGTATCCATACCTTCCACAGAGATATTGGCAAAAAGAAACAATGAAATAAGTTTGAAAACTTACTAAATTTGGGTCATCCCATCCACTAATGCAGAGGATTGAATAAATATGAACCCCATGTTTTGGTGGACCAGACCAATGACCTGGTCCACTCGGATGCCCAAGAAATGACACAAGATCCCAACAAATGACTAACCAAAATATGGAGAATTGTCAATATATTTTGAACTGACCCTTCATAGGTACGACTAAAGAGTTAGGATCCTTGGGTGATTCAATTTAATTTCTGTTTTATTTTTATGATGGATAACCTCAAGACCCCCACCTTTCACTGAGTACGAGGGTGTAGGGTAAAACTCCAAATGCATGCAGGCCCCTGCAATCAATGTGCAATGGGTTACTACGAGACTCGCACATGGGACATCTGGTTTCTGAGCCAGAGTGTTTACCAATTGAGCTACCCTGTGCGGGGCTTTGATTTTTGTTTTTTTTTACAACTTAGAAAAGCCAATTCATATACACATCAACCATCACCCCTCAAAAGTTCAAGTGTTCAACATACCTAGCAATGCATCGGAAGATGTGATAGCTCTTTGGGCAGACCCGCCTGAAAAGGAACCTTTCACTCTGTGGCACTGCAGGAACTGGCACATATTTTATGCATACAAATATGATCATAGAGTGGATTGCTGGAAGCGTGGTCAGGAAATGCCCAAAAATTGCTGGAATACCTCTAACCAGCTCATTGTACACTAACCCAATGCCAGGAGCTCTAGTTGTACCAAGGTTGCAACCTAATTTGAGCAGCAAATCCATAGATAGTTTCTGCTTGACTTCTGTTTCATATTTCAGTTTACTTCCATAATTCCAGATAAACATGATCATAAAGATCACTGCTGCAAAGGCCAATATGATCCAACTTCCATCCCCCACACACCATAATACTGAAGAAAAGAAAACCAACTCCATTCCCAAGAAGAAAGCCAGAAAGGTTAGCACAATTATGATATTTATCTGCCAAATCAGAAGCATGACAACGGTCAATAAAATTGTTGTCACCATCATCACTCCAAGCTCGGCAATGCCTGTAGATATGATTCAATATCAGAAATGCATGGAAGAATGACAATGGAAGAATTTATTTTGCCAAAAAAAGGATCGCTAACAATGAAGTTCTAAAAATATATTCAACCATAATTGTCAGGAAGCTGATGGCTAAATATCCTACACAATTATGTTAAGTACAGGTAGAAATATGTTTGTTTAAGCTATAAAAAATTAAATTGTGGAACATGGTCTTCATAACCAAACTGTCCAAATGAAAGACCCTTTCCTAGACAGAAGGCATGCCTGAAAGTTCAGTTGAATATTCAGAAACGGTAGTCCACTTGACCCTACAAAATTAACATGTGGAATTCATGTTCTGGTGATCCAGACAGGGTGATCTAATCACTCCAGGATAGACCCTATTGTCGATAAAGGATGCCCAAATTTTCAGTCAAGACGATCCAAAGCATTGAACTTGCTTTAGTGAAATGCGGAATTGCCCATGATTTTCAATTGAGAAAGGCCAAAGAAGATATATCAACAAATCACTGAAAAATAAAGGACCACATTCAGAGCATGAAGGCATGAATGGGAGACCAATACAAATCAACAAATTCTCATATTATAGTAAAGGATGCAAGGGATCAGGATAATTTAGTTACCATATGCATTCCCGAGCTCATTTATGCTTGAGAAAGAAGTGACAAACACCAGGCAGAAAACCAACAGAAACCAATTCATGACTGGAATGTAAATCTGACCCATGAATTTCCGAGATGTATGAATAATTTTAAGGCGAGGAAAGCAACCAAGGGCAGTGGATTGCTTTATACATGAGAATGTGGCTGTTGTCATTGTCCGACTGGCAATCAATGCAGCAACATTGGCTATTAAGAAGACTGGCCAAAATGCTCCACCTGCATACACTGACTACACATCAGAATTTCTTTTTCATTGCCTGGCAGATTTGAGAAGAACCCAAGAGCATCACCAAACAGGCAACATTCTTTAAAAATATGTTGATTAGTGAATGGCTTTCAAGAATCATGTGATGGATCCAGATCATATGAGAGTACTTTTTCCAAGGGATTAACAACCCCTTGTTGTGGGACCCATTTCGGGTCAGAACTGTCCAGGTTCAATGTATATTGACAATGTACTTTGAACCTGGACAGTTCTGACCTAAAATGGGTCCCACACCACCTTTTCCCCAGGAAAGTAAAAAAAATATGATACAATTTCCAACACCCATGTCCTACATGAACCGGAGAAGAATTCACATGTACTATGGAAAAAAAATCAACTTATTTTTTGCTCTTCCACTTAAAAACGTCGATAAATAAATAAATAAACTATAAAAGTACCTCATGCCCACATAGATGGCGTGAAATTAAATTCATGTCATTTGAGTGATATAACCATTAGGTTGAATCAACTGTGTTTACACTCATCAAATAATTGGGCCTTAAGCTAGTAGAGATCATTGTCCCACAGGATTAGTTCATGCCCAAACCTAATCCATAGTATTACCTTTCCATCCCATCCACACGCACAACTAGAGGGGGTTCCAAGGTGGGCCGAGAAACCGGCTCACAGAGTTAGAGCTTATTAGAATCCAATTAACCAGGCATTAATACATTTGTCAGACATCCATGGCTATGTCAGACACTGCCACCTATAGTATGTGTCGTGGGATCCACTTCAGGATAAAGTTGACCAAAATGATCCACTTTTGGAAAGATATCTTATTGAATGTAGATAAGTATTATTTTATTCTTTTCTTATTTTAGTCACCTAGATTAGCTCCTTTATTCTATTTATACATGTAACCAATACACCTTCAATACAATTTAATACAGAGATTTTCATCTCCATCTTCTCTTTCCTTTATTTTCTAGTCTTATTTTCTATATGGTACCGAGCAAACACGACTTCTGGCCCTTTTAGAGAAACTCCGTTCATGTTTACTGTTCCTCGCCGGAGTTTCTAAGGATATCTGTAGCGGACGACACTTCTCTTCTCCTCTCTTTCATTCTTCGACGCCAGTTTTTTTCTAGTTTTTTTTTTTGGGGGTTCACGAACGGAACCCCTGCGCTCATCTGCTGTGTCTCCAAAATCCACCTCTGGGGTGTTTTTCGTTCGATTTGCTAGACTAGACCTCTTTTGACACCGGATACCCACTCCTAGATTCGCCCCTAACCCTGATCTCCATCATACCAGGTTGGTCCCTCTTCCAACATCGGTGAGCCCCATTGCTTTGCTTTCTTCCAGTGACTGCCTAGGATGAAAATCTGCCAGTTTTTTGGGTTCTTCTTGCTGGATCTTATGGCTCTTGCAGATTTAAGGCTTTCCATCAAGTCTCCTAGGATCGCCCCTAGACTGTGCTTCCATCACACCTGCCTTCCCACCTTCCCTCAACAGTGGGACCAACGTTGAAGCCTTCTTCCTCATGTTGCCAGAGACGCATGTATACCCAATTTTGGGTCCTTTTATGTTGGATCTGAGCAGGATTGACATGTTTGCATCTGGGATTCACTCCTCCAGCTTTGCCCAAGCCTTTGTCCTGTATCAACGGGGCTCCACCTTCGCTGCATTCAGAACCTTGTACCTTGGGTAAAGTTTTTGGCCTTTCTCTGCTTCTACAGTCTTCTAAGTTGGTTATTCTTGCAGCATCAAGGCATCGTCTTCTACTTTTGCTCCTATTCCAGGTGTGGCCGCTTCTGGCTCTCCGCAGATTGGCCGGATCACGACGGTGTTGCTGAATGAGACCAATTACTTTGAGTGGTCCCATTCTGTCAAGATGTTCTTAATTGTGAGGCAACTTTCTTCGTATATTGACAGTACTACCCCCAAACTGGCTAAGACTGATTCCACGTTCTCTTCCTAGACCACGAATAACTCATTGGTCCAATCTTGGCTTCTTCACTCCATGGAAGCTCATGTATGGCGTCTAGTCTATACACTTCCAATTGCTAAAGATGTCTTAGACACAGTGAAGACTTTTTAGTTTGATGGGGATAACTTCACCTGTATTTATGAGTTATCTCAGACCGCTGCCACTCTTAGACAGGGGGAGTTGTCCCTTATCCAGTATTATTCGACAATACGGTCTAGTTGGTTGGAGTTGGATTAACTTCAATCCCTTATCTTTAAGGATCCTGCAGATACTCTGAAGTTTCACCAGTATGTTGAACAACGACGTATTTTTGCATTCTTAGCTGACCTTAACTCAGATTTTGAGCCTACAGGAGCCCGACTTCTTGGGCAACGACCTCTCCCCTCTTTGGATGGTCTACTCTGCATTACTTCGAGATGATACGCATAGCCTTGTTATGACTCTTATGCCAGCTGAACGCTTTGCCCTAGTCACCACCCATTCTTTCATGCCTTCTCTGACTTATGGGACTCTAACTTCCCATTGCAAGGATCCATCTTCTGATACTCGAAAGGACACCAAAGGCCCACGCAAGATGAATAACCACTACGTTGACTCCTGCTACAAGTTTCATGGGCAACTAAAGCACGCCAATCTCTCTGCTGCGCCTACTACTGCTTCCTCCTCTGATGTGGCTAGTGACAGTGGCCCCATGACACGCCAGGACATCAACTTAATATTGCAATGCCTGGAGCGGCTTCAATCCTCCGAGACCAATGATACTTCAGGTATTGAACAATCTGCACAACATGCCTCTCATCTACCTTCTTGAATCTTGCCATGGCAACTCCAAAGCATGTTTGACCTCTTCCTCTTCAGATGTGTGGTTGTGGCATTGTCGTTTGGGATATCCTGGAGATTCTGTTTTAAAACAGCTTATTCCTAGTTTATCTTTTACTCATTTTGAATTTGAACATTACTAATATGGCAAGCATGTTAGATCTCATTTTCCCCCATCTATCAATAAAAATTCATCCACTTTATTTTCCCTCATTCATTCTAATGTTTGGCAATCTCCCACTGTATCTCACACTGATTTTAATTATTTTGTCACATTTATAGATGATTTCTCTCGCATGATTTGGACATATTTGATGAAACAAAAATCTAAGTTTTTTTATCACTTCCAGAATTTTTACCTGTGGGTTCATAATCAATTTAGGTGTAAGTGATAACAGAGGAGAATATTTGTCACACTCCTTTCTTACTTTTTTGTAAAAACATGGCATAGATTCTCAATTCTCATGTCCTTCTACACTTCAACAAAATGGTGTAGCTGAACGAATAAACCGTCACCTTCTTGAGGTGATTCGGTTTCTTCTTTTTACTATGCATGTCCCATCGTCCTATTGTCGCGAAGCAGTGTTAACTACTTGTTATCTCATCAATAGAATGCCATCCCCATTTTACAAAACCAGTCCCCCATAGACCGTCTCTCATTACGTAAACCCATTCCTCGTATTCCCTTACATGCCTTTCGGTGTGTCTGCTTTGTTCATAAGTTCTCTGCCAATAAACTCTCTCCCCGGGCTGTGCGCTACATCTTTCTAGGTTAGTCACCCTTTTACAAAGGCTATAAGTGTCTTGATCCTCTCACTGGAAAAACATATACATGGATGTCACCGTTTTTGAGCGGGACCCCTATTTTTCAGCTCCCTCTACCTCCTCCTTCCCATGTCCTTCCCCTTGTTCCTACAGATCTTAGTTCCCCGAGTGATGCAAGACAGGAGATAGGGTGACAATACGGATGGGCTTTATGGGGTTGGGCGAAAGCTAAGGGTTGCAGGGAGTATTGTAGCGGCAAGAATAAGGGACAAAGGGGGTTGACGATCAAGAACAGGGACAGGATGGGGGTGGCGATCAAGGTAGAAGGCTTTTTAGAGAACGTTCTGGCCCCAAAGGTTTGAGATGGGTTCGTTGGTTTTGGAGTTTGCAAGGCTTAAAGAAGAACAAAAAAAAAAAAAAAAATAGAGAAGGAAAGAAGAAGAGAGAAAGATGTGTACCTGGATAGAGGAAGTGGCTTTGCACCCCGTTTCGTGGCTTCTCGCCATCGTCCGTGGTTTCGCACTAAGACATCATCCATCGCAAGTAGGGAGGAAATTTCCTTCATTTATTTCTGTCTGTACTCATCAAATGACTCTGAAGGAGGGTTATAAAACCCTAAACTTTAAGTTGTGGTTGGGCCTGGCTCGAGACTGGGCCTAAGCCCAACTGGCTGCTCTGCATCGCTGAGTCCCACCAAGCCTCTTCTAGTGTACCAACTCCGACAGTCTCGACTGCTATCTGTGGCGGATTCCACCCACCCATCTGCCAGTGATTCAAATCCACCGGTCTCTAACAAGTCTGATCTTCCTATCGTGCTTTGCAAAGGTAAGTGTTCTTGTACTAGTCATCCCATTGATCAGTTTGTATCATATCATGTTGTTTCACCCTCCTATCACAGTTTTCTCATAGCATTGGGCAACATTAAGATACCAAAGACGATCAACACGGCCTTGAAAAATCCCTCTTGGAAAGCAACCATTGATGAAGAATTAGCTGCCCTTGACAAGAACAACAAATGGGAGATGGTTTCTCTACTCCCGGGCAAGACTCTAGTTGGGTGCAAATGGGTATTTACCTTGAAGCATAATCTAGATGGATCCAGTGTTTTTAAAACTAGTCCAAGCCACGGTCGAACCATCGATTCGACCGTGACTGCTCCCTTTACGGGCCGATTTTGTGAAAACCCGCTTAAAATAAAAACCCTTAAAATCCCCTAGTGACACGCAGTTCAACCGGGGTTTATTAATCAATTTGCGACCTGTGACCCATCATCATTTGATTTATTATTATTTTTTTGAAAATAAAGCAGTTGAAATTCAGACTCATATTTATTATATTTTGCCCCAATGGGCCAAATAAATTACAGCCCAAAAAGCCGACCCAGTTATCCGAGGCCCTAAAGGCCAAGAATGGGTGAATTCTTCATTCTCATCTTTGCCTTTTTATAGCCTACACATGGTTCATCCCGTTTCCACCTTGTCAATGTGGGACATAGTAAATTGCCCACAAGTCCTTTGCATGCTCGGCCATTTTTCATTGCGTGCTTGTGTTTATTCGTCCAATGCCTTTTATCTCTATATTTTAGATTAAATTTTTAATAAAGTTTTTCATCCTATTGATTTCTACTTTGATTTACAATGTGAACTTAATGCTATTGAAATTGTGTTTCCACTAGATGGTGAAATAGAGGATGATTACCCATAGAACTTAGGAAATAGGGTTGTTTTTTCAAAAAAATTAGAAATATCTTAATTTTATTTTCATTTATTTCTAAAAAGAAATAGTGAGATACAAATGTTTCATGTATAGTTTAGTTATGATAAATTTAAATTGTTGAAATTGTTAGGTTGTATTTTTAATTCTACAAATTGTTTTTTATTATTAGAAAACTGTATTTTTACATGGTAATCAATACAATATACACAACACATTATTACATAAGAAATATATTAATATGAGATTAAAATGGCAGGGGTCCACCCGTGGGGGTTTTACGCTGGGTTTCCAGCGGTTTCTCACACGTAAATTCAAAAAAATAAAAATATATATATTAAGTAGTGGTTAAAAAATTAACAAATAATAAGATTTGTTTTTGCTATAATTATTATTTATACTACAATACATATAAAATAACATACAATAATAAGATGCTTTGTTCAATTCCTCATAATATATAATTATTTATACTATGATTGAATAGTATGTATTTTGATAGATAATTTAGACAAAATATTTGTTAAATGTATTATAAAATTTAATTTCAATTGAATAAATTGAATAAAATTGCCATCAAGATGATAATAATATGAGCTATAAAATAAATTTCTACATATCTTTTAAGATTTAAAATATTAAAGTATATAGCTTGTTATAGCCGCATTTGTAGTGATAAAATATTATATAAAAATTAAATTTTAATATATTTTGTAAAACTATTAATTATACAAATTATTTATTATTAATAAAAAATGTATTTTTATATTGTAATTAATAGAAAAATAAAAGAGGCTTTTTAAGAAAATTAGAAAAAGATGCAAAAAATAAAAATAAGAAAAATAAACATGTGAAAAATAAGAAAGAACAATATTTAATTGAAAAGAAAAAATACCTTGCGTGACTAAGTTAAAAAAATTTAATTTTCCAACAATCCCAAGTGCATGTGTTATTTAAAGTTACTTATTAGAAATACCATGCGTGTAAAGTGTAAAGTGTAAACAGTCCTCGCATGCGGGGACTATTTACACGCAAGGAGACTCACGAATGGAAACCCTAGAAAGCTCCAGCTACGGCAGAAACAAGAGCAAAAAAATAAGAGAAAAAACGAGAATGAAGAGCAGAAGAAGAAATAGAGGACAGATAAAGAAAAAGAGGATGCAAAAAATTCTTTTATTTTTTCCAAAAACCAAAAAAGTTGTGTTTTTTCCTCTTCCTCTCCTTCTCCCCTTCTCTATTATGTGTCGTACGAGTCTACGCTTCGCACGATTCGACTCGTACGATACACGAGTCAATGAAAAACGCATGATTTTGAAGGGATTTCAATAACTGATACGACTCAAGTCGTAAGACCCTTCGATTCGATTCGAATCGCACGATTCGAGAATTCAACAACCTTGATTGTTACTCTCTTTTAAATTTAGTTCCAAAGATTCATGATGTTCATCTGATGCATTTTTACCATTGAATTAATTTGGTATGTAAAAATATTTATTTAACAATTTACTTTATATTAAAAATTAAGGATTAAGATGATTTAAGAAACTTCAACTTCACCTTTTATAGCTTGATAGCTTTCACAATTATCTATCCACCCATCATTTTTTATCACTCTTAGAGAGATTTTAGTAACATTAATTTAGAAAAATTGACAATCTCTAAAAAATACAATTTATACAAGAGATATCTAACTATCTAAGGCTAATGAGAGAGACACCTCGCTGTATATAATTTTTTTTTATCTATCTCTTACTTAAATATAAAAAAATTAAATAACCTTGATCATATAAAAATAACATTACCTTTGTTTTTTAATTTTTCAAAAATTCAACATCTATTTTTTTTAATATTTCAAAAAAAAAAAATTAATTAAAATTTAATTTTAACCCATAATTAAGCCTTACTTAATACTTTAATATTATTTTATATTTATGTCACGGGTTTGACCGAATTTGACTATGGTTCAACCCGATTGAACCTTATTTAACCCAGCCTTCCCCTAAGACGGTTCGCTAGATAGACCGGTTTTAAAACATTGGATGGATCCATTGTCCGATATAAGGCACGCCTTTTGGAAGAAGTGTACATGGTTCTTCTATGGTTTGTCAAGCAGGGAGTGCCCAACTTTGTTTGCAGACTCAAGAAGGCTCTCTATGGTCTTAAGTAGTCTCCCCGTGTTTGGTTTGAGAAGTTTAACAGTGCCTTGCTACATTATGGTTTTACTCGTTGTCAATTGGATCATTCACTCTTCATCTACCGCCTCCACTCAGTTGTGATGATTTTTGTGGTCAATGTTGATGATAATGTCCTCATATGTAACAATGATGCAACCATCTCTTCTTTCAAACAATATCTTCAACGGACTTTTGATATTAAGGATTTGGTGCCCCTCCGGTACTTTCTTAGAATTGAAGTTGCTCGGTCTTCTCGTGGCCTTTTTTTCTCTCGGCGGAAGTATGTCATGTCCCGACCCAACGGACACGTGAGAAACAATAATTTTTTTTTTTTAACTTTGAAGCATGCACAACTCAATAGTCCAAATACGTGACACCTACACGTGTTGCGAGATCCCTACGGATCTAGGACTTATTGGACCCTTGATTTGATCGAACTGAATTATCAGCTGCCTACGTACTCCAATGGAGATCAGATCTTGCATAGTTCTCAATTCATTTATTTCATGGCAATACCCCGTGCTATTCATGATGTCATACCAAGACAGTATAATTATCCAATCGTGAGCCTTATCAATAGAGTGAGTCTCATCCATCACGGGTCTATACCAACAATGGGAACACCGTCAACCATGGGGTTAATGTCACTCATGGGATAAACATCAACCATTGGACCTATACCCAAACATAAGTACTACATCCATCATCGAGAACAATACTCTAACTATGGGTTCAATCATCTATGGAATCAATGCCTTCTGTGAGAATATCCATCTACAATAATAATACACATCCATGGTCACAATGCCCTCTATGAGGATAACCATCCATGGGAATAATCCTCCATGGGAATAATATCTATCCATGGAATCATCAAGTCCACCATGAGACCAATACATTTACCATAAGACCAACATGTCTATCATGGGGCAATATGCCTATCATGTTACCAATATCTGGGCATGGATCCAATACATCTACCCTAGGAACAATATGTATGTGACGAATCATCCATACCTGGTAACACTCCATCAATGAGTATCATCTATCCATGGGTATAAATCATCCATGAATATAATTCCTCTATAGGTATAACTAATCCAGGGGCATATCATCTACCATGAGATCTTCTATCCATAGGAACAACACTTGAATGAATCACTACGTGACTGTGGCAACAATATCAAATCATCATATCAGATCAAAAACATACCACGACCCCTAGCAAGACTTAGGGCCCATGACTTACTAAGTGGGAGACCCACGACCGGCATGATCAAGTCTACCTCGCCCTGCATCTCTTCACGTCATGGGTGATTCAGCCAAGCTTTAAGGTGATCGGACCGCGCCTTACAAATCTATAACCATCCCCATGGGGTAAACGAGTATCTAGCCCTGCGCATCAACGCACATCAAATGTGCTATATAGCCGTGAGAGCGCCCTACAACGCGTAGCATGTAAGAGACTCACTCCTCGACGGCAACCATAAAAGACCAAGTCTCCGTAGCCGATCCCACCATCCAGAATACATCTCTGGAACGGTCAGTCAACCCATACCACATCTCAATATCACTATCACGTGAGGGGCTCAGCCACATAATAATAATATATGAAATGGAATATAAATCATGCTATGCTATAAATCATGCTATGCAACGCTGTCCTGCTATCAATCTCATCAATATGAAGACAATGTCCACTCAAGGACACCTCTATGGAACAGGCTGTCAAAACATCATGATCCCTTGAGGGACATAGGCCACGACTTATAAAGTGGGAGATCTCCATACAACATAGATAATCTACCTCACTCCGCGTCCCTTTTGTCCTACGCCAAGGTGATCTAAAAATTACGCCTTATCAGGATGATATCTCATCCAACAAGGGTGTAATGCCAAACCCTGCGCACAAACATGGGCACCTTACCAAGCTGACTCATCATCTAAAGATGAGCAATGTCTAACCCTGCGTCTAACCATAACGTCTTATTAAGCTAGTACCACCCTCATAGAGTGTCTACGTATCTATCCCTGCGCATAAACATGAACGCCTTACCAAGCTGACTCGTCATCTAAGGATGCGCAATGTCTAACTCTGCGTCCAACCATCACGTCTTATTAATCTAGTACCACTCTCATGGAGTGTACACGTATTTAATCCTACGTATAAACTTAAACGCCTTACCAAGTTGACTCGTCATCTAAGGATGCACAATGTCTAACTCTGCGTCCAATCATCACGTCTTATTAACCTAGTACCACTCTCATGGAGTGTACACGTATCTAGCCCTGCGTATAAACATGAACGCCTTACCAAGTTGGCCCCATTACCCAATTAGTAAATGGTACCCAACCCTGCATCCAACACGTCTTACTAAGTCAGTACCGCCCGCATAGGCTCACGAGTATCTAATCCTGTGCAATGCGTCTTACTAAGTTAGTACCGCCCGCATAGGCTCACGAGTATCTGAACCTGCGCAAACTATACACCAAGTGTACAAAATAGTCGTGGGAGCGACCTACAGCGCGAAGTATGAGAGGGGTTATACTCCTCAACGACAACCACAAATAGGACCAAGTCCCATAGCTGATGCCACCGTTCCAATAGGGTTCCTTAAACAAAACCATTATCTTGTCATACCAACCTCCTCTAGGGAGTAGAGACTCATACTAGTGGGGCCCAAACAAGAAAAAGGTACATCATCACGTCCTATAAACTCTTTGGGTCCCATCCCAACACTAGTAATTCTCAATCTCATCATGCTCATTAGCACAACATCCCATACTCACCTCCTAGATAACCTCCTAGGCATACATCAGTGAGTAATACAAAAGGGATCATAATCACAACTATAAGGGCAACATATATGGCATAATCACATCATGACCATAATTTCACAATGATAGCAGCATAGCACATTCCATTACGTTTCATGCATTCAACATATTCATCACATTGGGTTATTTTAGGGACATGGACTACACACCAACCCTGAGATACACACTTCTGGTTTAACATATTCTTAGTTCTTCCAATTCATTCAGCTTGTCTCATAGTGGTTTATCATCCTCAAGGTTGTCGAAATCGTGCGATTCACGAGTCGAATCGCACGATTCATATCGAATCGGAAGGTGTTACAGTTTGAATCGGTAGAAAATCAAATTTAATTAAAAAAATTGCGTTTTTAACATGAATCGCGAATCGTGCGATTCGCAAAAACAGTTTGAACGGAAGAGGAAATGCCGTGGTGATTTAAAATAAAAAATAATATATATATATATATATTTATATATATATATATATTAAAATGTTTAAATCTCTCGACATTCGAAATGAAAAGACACCTCACCTACCCGCCGCTTCGTCTCTTCACCAACACGAAACGAAAACACTTCTCTGTTTTTCGTTGCTTCTCTGCTTCTCCTTTTGCCGTTGTTGCTGCTTCTCTGCTTCTCTAAGCTTTCCTTCTGCAACCCATTCGCAGGTGCAAGGTATGTATGTTGCCTTTCTTCTCTTCTTCTTCTTCCTCCTTTTTCGTTTTTCTATTCTTTTTCTTTCTTCCTCTTCCTCTGATTTTCGTTTTCTCCTCTTCTTCTTCCTCTAATTTTCCTTTTTCTCTTCTTCTTCTTCCTCTGATTTTCGTTTTTCTCTTCTTCTTCTTCCTCTGATTTTCGTTTTCTCCTCTTCTTCTTCCTCTAATTTTCGTTTTTCTCTTCTTCTTCTTCCTCTGATTTTCGTTTTTCTCGTTTCTTCTTTCTTCTCTTCTTCTTCCTCTTCCTCTAATTTTTGTTTTTCTCTTCGTTTTTGTCTTCTTCTTCCTCTGATTTTTGTTTTTCTCTTTTCTTCTTTCTTTTCTTCTTCTTCCTCTGTTTTTCGTTCTTTCTTCTTCCTCTTCCTCTAATTTTTGTTTTTTTCTTCTTCTTCCTCTGATTTTCGTTGTTCTCTTCGTTTTTCTCTTTTCTTCTTTCCTCTCTTCTTCTTCCTTTGTTTTTCGTTCTTTCTTCTTCCTCTTTTCTTCTTTCTTCTCTTCTTCTTCTTCCTCTGTTTTTCGTTCTTTTCATTGCTGCTGCTACATGCTTCTTCTTCTTCTTCTGCATGGTTTCTTCTTCTTCTCTTCGTCTTCTACTTCTTCTTCTGTTTTTGTTTCTCTTCATCTTCTCTTCTTCATCTTCTTCTCTTCCTCTTTTTTGTTTTTCGTTCTTTCTTCTTTCTGCATCTGTTTTTCATTTTTTCTTCTTTCTGCACATGTTTTTCTTCTTATATACTTCTAAGTTCTAATCTAAGCTATTTTATATGCTTCTAATCTGTAGGAGATTACTGTTTTATATCACTATGTTTTATTATTTAGTATTTACATAATGTTGTAAATATATTTTAATTTCATATTGACATATTTTTATGCTTTTTTTGGATGATATTGTTTTGGATGCGACTTTACAAATTTGTAAAGAGTAAAAACTGTTAAAATGGTCCGAGGTCAACGAAGTGGCAGTGGGAATGACGGATAAGATGAAACATGATAGTTTTGTACTAGGGTGGAATCGGGCAATCATTTGCATGTGCAATGCAATTTTTGTAAAAAAAAAAATGTATGGTGGTATTTATCGAATGAAAAATTATTTAGGAAAAACAAATAAGGACGTATCGGTATGTGACAAATGTCCAGAATCGGTGACCCAAAAATGTCTTAAGTTGATGGGGCACAATGTGGAGACAAAAAGGAGAAAAAGAGAGGCTCAAATGAAGGCTGGAAGACCTGAATTTTGATTTGATGATAAGGACACAACAAAAGGGAAAGGACCAATGGAAAACTTTGTAAATTTGGAGGATGACAAGAAGCAAACAACTCTTAATAGAGTTTGGAAAAAAGAAGATAGAACAAATGCTTGCCTTAATATTTGTCGGTTCTTCAATTTGGTAAAGAGTCCATTTTTTGAGCCCATGTGTAAATCAATTGGGAGCTTTGGAAAGGGTTTGAAACCCCAACATATCATGACATAAGAAATACTTATCTCAAAATCGAAGTTGAAAATGTAGAGAAAATGCTGGAAAATCATAGAAAGGAATGGGCAAAAAAAGGGTGCAAAATTATAACGGATGGTTGGACTGATGGGAAGAATCGGTCTATTACTAATTTCCTTGTCAATAGTCAAGTGGAGAGCGTATTTTTGAGAAGTGTTGATACCTCTTCAATTTCCAAGAATGCAGAGAATTTGTCCAACCTCATAGATTCAGGCATAGAAGAGGTAGGCGAGAGAAATGTTGTGCAAATTGTCACCGATAATGCAACACCATATGTAAGGGCTGGTGAAACTTTGATGGACAGAAGGAAACAATTATTTTGGGTTCTATGTGCAGCACATGATAGAAGATATAGGGAAACAGAAGTTGGAGTCTTCTACTATTTCTGATGCAAAATCAATTACAAAATTCATTTATGGTCATGGTTTGGTACTAAATTTAATGAGGCATTTCACGAAATATCGTGAGTTAGTTAGGCCAGCAATAACAAGATTTGCAAACAAGCTATCTTACATTGAAAAGCATACTAAAATGCAAATCTGGCCTACGAAAAATGTTTAGCTCGGATGAATGGGATTTAATGTCTCTGTCCAAGACTGAAAGGGGAAAAAAGATGAATGATTTGATTTTTGATAGTAAGTTTTGGAATTGTGTTAAATTTTGTACCAAGGTTGGAATGCCTCTTGTAAAATTGCTTCGATTAGTTGATGGAGATGAAAAACCGGCAATGGGTATATATATATATATATATATATATATATGAGGGCATGGATCGAGCCAAGGAGAAGATTGCAAAGAGATTGAACAATGATGAAAATAAATACGAGCCATATTGGGCCTTGATAGATGCTCGTTGGAATCAACAACTCCACCATCCTTTGCATGCAGCTGCTTATTATTTGAATCCTTCTTTCCACTACGATGAATCATTTAGTCCAGATGTTGAAATTAAAAAGGGGTTGTATCAATGCCTTGATAAGTTGGCTATAGACATGGATGAGAGGATTAAGATTGATGAACAATTGCATAATTTCAAAACTGGAAAAGGATTGTTTGGGGATAGGATAGCCATAGCCACAAGGAAGAGAAAACAACCAGGTATTTGGTATTTAGTATTTAGTTATTTACTATTTACTCATTTATTAATTAAATTTGGAATTTGATTTTTTATCTCATATTTTATAGCCATTTGGTGGGATGATTATGGTGATGAAAATAAAGAATTGCAACGTGTTGCGATAAGGATTTTGAGTTTAAGTGCAACTGGGTGTGAGCGGAATTGGAGTGTGTTTGACCAAGTATGTTTTATTTCTAGCTTTAATTAAATAAATACAAATTTTTAACATTTGTTTAAGTGGTGGAGATAATAATTTTGTATGTTTGATACTTTGATTGTTTTTTAGATTCATACGAAGATGACGAATAAGTTAGAGGCAAAAATGATGAATGCCCTTGTATTTGTAAAATACAATTTACAATTATAAGTGAGGCAAACTTTAAGAGATTCAAAGAAAGATTATGATTCTATTTGCCTATTGGATGTGGAATCTGATGATGAATGGATAACTGAAAAAGAAGATCCAGCTCTTCTAGAAGACGATTCTTGGTTGCAAGCCGATGAGATGTTTAATGAGGAAGAAACGAGTAAGCTTTTTAAACCCTTGAAGATAGGTATATTATATTTAGATTTTAGAATACAAAATTTATAAAATATTTGATTTTTCTATTAACAGGGGTTTTTTCAAGAGAGCGAAAGAGAGTTGAAGGAGAGGAGGAAAGCGTTGAAGAAATTAGTGAGGGAGATGTGGAAGATGGAAGAGACACTTTATCTTCATCCTACTTAGATGTTTTAGATGATATTGATGACAATGATGATTGATGACAATGACATTCTTTAGAATATTAGACGTTTTGTATTTTGGAATGTAAAAACTTCACTTCTAATGCATTTTGATTTCATTTTGAGTTGGTACATTTTGTCATATACTTATGTGTATGAAATGAAAATGCATTAGAAGTGAAGTTTTTACATTCCAAAATACAAAATATCTAATATTTATGCGTATGCATATTTACTTATATATTATGGGAATTGAACAAAATGTTATGAATCTTATGATTCTACGATTTACGATTCACAATTCACGGTTTAGACCCTTAGACCGATTCATGTTACGATTCGTTTTTGACAACCTTGATCATCCTAAGTCCAATCACTCATTTTTTCACAACACTAACCCAATTAAATTCAAGAATAATTCATCTGAACCCTTCACAAGGGTTTCCAACAATTAACACAATTTATCCATCATCATTAATATAAATGGATGAGACACAATGCATCTTTTAATCGAACTGAAGTACAATGCTCTCAGTTGCCTACGTACCACATAGTGGATCAGATCAGCCGTAGTTCATTATTTTCACATTTGCGTTGACATTGGGGAGTGATCATACTTTTACTCATGGAGTGATCACATCAGAACTCCAAAGTTACCCGTGCTTGGGCGAGAGTAGTACTAGAAAGAACCCAAAGGGGTTGGAGGGATGGCCAGAAACCTGCCTCAAGAACTAGGAGTCCTAAGTTTGATTTTCACTCCACCCTAAAGGGTCACTCCCATAAAGTGACTCGGTGTGCATGGATAAAGAGGCCTGCGCTCTAAGAGACCTGGACACTTAGATCATAAAAAGAAAAAATTAGCAAACTAAACTATAATCTTTCAAAAAAAAAATTCAAATAAGGCTTTCATAGCATTTACATTGCATTTCATGCATTCTCAATCATGCTAGCCCATCCCCATTGTAGCACAAGTTAACCCCCCTTGGGTTCTAAGATACTTGACCTTAATGCACCCATTTCACATAGTCTAACCCTTCATCAAATTCCTTTTCAAATTATAGAATTCATTCTACACTTGGCTAGGTTGATCTACCACAACCATTATCAATATAAGTACTCGCTAGTGATGTACACATCATCACATAATCCAAGCATGGCATAAGGAGGAAGCCATAACCTTATTCAACTACGCATTTGAATGTACACAAAGCAACATTCACTCAAACATATTATCACACACCTTAGTGAGCATGAAATTTTACAAATATTCTCAATACTCAAGCTGTATGGCATTCTCCAATTTTACCTAATGTTATCAAACTCAAATCGTATCAAAATTGGTCTAGGGGTGTGAATCGTGAATCGAAAATCGTAAAATCGTACGATTCATATATCATCTTATTCCCATAACCATTTTGTTGACCTGGGCCATTACAAAGTATGTCCTGGATCTCCACCAGGAAGCTAGTTATTCTGGTTGCAAACTGCTGATATTCCGCTGGATGTGAACATCAAGTTATCTGCATCTGATGGGATTCTTCTTGACACACCAAGTTTTTATCAGAAACTCGTTGGCAAACTTATTTATCTCACCATCACGAGACCGGACTTATCGTATGTTGTTGGTGTTGTTAGCCAATTCATACATGAACCATGGGACACTCACCTCCATGTTGTGTTCGTATCCTTCGGTATCTTAAGGTTAATCCTGGTTGAGGTTTGTTCTATGGATACCAGCCTACTTGTTCGGTTCACAGTTATTTGATGCTGATTGGCTGGGTCTCCAGATGATCGCCGCTCTACTTCCAGCTATCTCACATTTAATTTCCTGGCGAAATAAGAAGCAATCAATTGTTGCCCGTTCAAGTGTTGAGGCCAAATATCGTGCCATGGTTAATACTGCTTCTGAATTGCTGTAATTTCGACAATTCCTTGCTGAATTGGGCTTTGCTCCTTCCGATCCACTCATCTTGTTCTGTGACAATCGAGCGGCCATCAAAATTTCCTCCAATTCAGTCTTCCATGAGTGGACTAAGCACATTGAAGTTGATTGTCACTTCCTTCGTCAGCATATTTTTCTGAAGGCCGATTTTTACTCATCTGAAGTCTAAAGATCAGTTTGCAGACATTTTCACAAGGCAAGTTCCCCGAACTCGGCTCGATTCAGTTGCTAGCAAGTTGAGAATACTCGACATCTTTAAACCAACTTGAAGGGGAGTGTTGTGGGATCCACTTCAGGACAGAGTTGACCAAGATGATCCACTTTCGAAAAGATATCTTATCGATTGTAGATAAGTATTATTTTATTCTTTCCCTATTTTAGACACCTAGATTAGCTCCTTTTATTCTAGTTATACATGTAACCAATACACCTTCAATACAATTCAATACTAAGATTTTCATCTCCATCTTCTCTTTCCTTTATTTCTAGTCTTATTTTCTACAGTATGCTCCATCCACACTATCTTGGTTTTGTAACCTAAGAACTTGGGATTATTTTAGATAACGAAGTATCTGTCCATATGGTTTATCATAAAGTCAAATGGCGAAATAAAATTCGAAAAACCGACCCCAAATAAATGGGATTCTAATTTATAATGATGGTGAGGTTGTAATTATTTTAGCATATTTTAATTATAAAAGAAAAGAGGTTATAGAAGGATTTTATTGCAAAAACCTTCATGAAATAAATACTGGTATGAGATAAGCATTCTTAAAGACTAATAGATATAGTAGAATCAAAGGAAACAGTAGCATATGTAAAATTTTACAATTTAAAAAACTAAAAACCTATTTTGTGCATTGATCTTGCATAAGTTTATGTACTAAAGTTCGTATTTTCCCTTTTTCTGCTTTGTGGTTTCCGTGGGTGTTCTGGGGTGACGCAGCATGTAGCAGGATCTAGCGACTTCGTACGAACTGGGACGGTGGGTGGCTCTCAATTGATCCAAACAGGTATGCAGGTAGGGCCTGAAGAGAGGTAATTGGATCTGGTAATGGGCTCAGGGGACTTGGGTGAATGGGGTTTCAATGGGCTTTGGCCTGGTTAGAGGGGAGAAGGTGGGTGGTATGGATTTGGTAGTTAATGGGACCCACGGTCAAAGGCTAAAGGTGTTGGTGGCACTTGATTGGGTCAACACCTTGGTAGGGTTAAAAGGGGTGAAAGCTGGTCAAAGGGTCCTAGAACAGGGGAGAAGAAAGAAAACAGTGGAAAGAAGCGAACCAGGGACCGTGTTCGAAGGAGTGGAAAGAAGGGTGAGTTGGGTAGTGATGAAGAAGGCAGAAAATTGAGGGCTTAAAATGGGCTGTGGACTTGGGCGGAAGACTGTGGCAGAGATCTGATTGAAGGGGGTGGCATAGGCACAGTGAATCGGGGTAGCACTTGCAGTCGCAGGGCAGCAATGGCTGACTGTGTGATGGGCGGAAATCCCTGTGTTGCAGACAACAGAGACGCTGTTGTATGGAAATCTACTGATGGAAGGAGAGGTGCTGACTGGGACGGTGATGTCAGGCGTCGATCCAGGCAGCAACAGGACTGATCGTTATGGCTTTGGGCACAACGGCAGTACGTTTGCAGGATGGGCTGCAACAGTTCTGCAATAAATAGAAAAGAAAGAGAAGAGAGAGAGAAGACGTGAGAGGGGAGCGGAGAAGGCAGCAGCAGGGCTGCTGGTTTAGAAGAAGAAAGGGATAAGAGAGAGGAAGAGAGGGAAGAGAAAGATAAAAGGGGGAATTCTTGTTTTCTTGTATCTGTTCGTCTTTTCATAACTCGAGGGACTCTATTATACTAGAGAGGGTCGGCTGTGTAGAGAATCCAACAACGGATTGTCTTGGAGGATATTTAGAAATTTCCCTATTGGAAACAACATCGTAAGAAATGGATGTTTCAATGTGGGATAAGACTCTGTAAGTGATTGGAGTTGGCGAGACTGCTGCACATGCGGGGACGGTCACATGCTTGGATTGTGGCCCAGGGTCTGCACCCTACGTTCTACATCAAACCCCCTTGGTTGAAAGGATCTCGTCCTCGAGTTCGAAGTCAAGGAGTGAAATACAAGGGCACAATCTTCTTTATTCTCAGATCCATTATTGAGAAGATGTTGCAACACTTCACTTTGACCTTTTACATGCCATTTCTTGTACGTGCTTGTGGGACACCTCTCTTTAGGAAGTGGTTTGACATGTGGTGGCTCTCCACTCCTTAGATGCACACAAGTGTCTCGCTTGGGACCACAGGTTGCTCGACGACCAACTCGTCATTCGGTGTTGCGCATCGAGCATCTAGCTGTGATATGACCCTTCTGTTGACACTGGTAGCATGTGATTTGTGCCATGTTTCTCGAACTTCTCTGCCTAGGCCCACGAACTAGGAGAGATAACTCCTTCCTCTCAGGGGTCGGCAATATCCACGCATAGGAGTGAGAGTAACTTCTACTCCACTCTTATAGAAGGCACAAGTGTTTGCACCAGTGTTGTCAAAATCGTACGAGTCGCAAGTCGACTCATACGATTCGACTCAACTCGGAGGGTCGAGCGATTGAAATCGCATCATGGATCAATATTAAGCAAAAACCGTATGAGTCTTGGGTTGACTCGTATGATTTGAAAGTCAACCCAACGAATCGTTGTATCCCTCGATTCAATGAAAGAAAGGAAAGAAGAAGGAAATCCGTGGAAAAAGCAGTATTTTTCGGAACACCTCTTTTTCTTCTTCTTCGTCTGCTACTCTTCATTCATTTTTCTTCCTTCTTCTTCATTTTTTCTTCCTTTTCTCCATCGTCTCCATCGTCTCTGCCTGGTTACGCTGGTTTCTGCTATTCTTCTGGGTCTCGTGTTTATTCCTTTCGCCCTTTGTTTTTGCCCATTTAACACTTCATGATTATTTTTAAAGTTTCAAGTCCTCGTCCGAGTACCTGGTAGAAAATATCCTATTTTGCCGAGCACAGTCCACGGACATGACTATTTCTCGGTTGTTTAAGAAGGTTGCTTTTAAATTTTAATTTTTTTACTATAATAAATAAAATCTCTCTCTTTTTTTTTTTTTTTACTTTTTGGCTAAAATATGTGTGCTGCAGTAAATTGAATATTTTTAAAAAATCTATTTAATATCAAATTTTCATGCCTACTAAACCTAAATCTGAAAAATTGATTTTCAAATAATTTTTTAGCCTTAGAATTACATAATTGAGTGACATTTGACAATGAAGTAGAATTCAATGACCTTCTAAAAACAAAATAAATTATTGTTGTATAATTTATATTATATCTCACAAAATATTATTATATAACATAAATTTCAAAGAAACCAAAGAATTTTAGTCTATTTTATTTACATAAATTGCATGGATACATGTATTTAAATAATTATTTTGTATTAATATATAGACCCTGCATTAAAAAAACTTTTGTATCTATTTTAAAGAATAAATAGCTCTAATTTTTTTTTTATATATTATGAGAAATGGAAAAATTATCTGATTATTCTATCTCATGTTATATATAATTATAGTATAAATAATAATTTTAGAAGAAAAGTCAAAAACATTATGAATCTTATGATTCTACGATTTACGATTAACGATTCACACCCCTACACCGATTCACGATACGATTTGGGTTTGACAACATTGGTTTGCACAACCCTTCTGAGTGCAGTCGACGTCGGATTGCCATGGACGCTCAAGAATCATGTGGGACACGTCCACGTCGACAACATCGAAGAGAATATGGTCTTTGTAAACTTGCCCAATGGAGAAGGAGATGTAACACTACCTTGTTACGCGTGTCTCTCCCACGCGCTTGATCCACCCAACTGATTAGGGAGAAGGGTGTGCTTGCATGGTCAAACCCAATTTGTTATCAACATCTGAGAACAAATGTTCTCGTTGCATCCACTATCAATAATAAAATCGCAGACTTTCTGGTTGACAATGCACTGGGTCTTGAAGATCTTGGGACGTTGCAACGGGGGACTTTGCTTTGTTGTGTTAGGCAACCTGCGAATAATCAAAGTAGATCCTTCGTCTTCATGAGCAATATAATTGTCATCACCATCCGCAACATCTTCTACTCGTCCTTCTATGTACTAGTCCGCAACTTCCTTGTCATTATTGGTGGCAATGGCAATGGAGTGACATATAGGGCATAGGAGGAGCATAGGGTTTCTTTTGCCCGTCCCTTTGCGCTCATTAATCTTCAACGGGGCAACTGGTGCTGGAGTGCGTGTAGGTAGTGGTAGCTTAAGTGGCCGATGGAGGGGTAGATCTAGTCATTGGTGCATTCCTTCCTCCTGGTCGATCCAACTCTTCTTCAGCTCTTACGGTCATCTGCACTGCATCACTCAAGGTGTGAATTGTCTGGAACCCAAAGCCAAGACGGATCGTCGTGCAAAGACCTTTTAAGAACCGTGATATTTGTTGAGTTTCAATCTCAGCCAAATTGTTTCTGGCAGATAGTCGATAAAATTCGGCTACATAGTCATGAACTGAACCGTTTCCTTGTCGACATTCTTGGTACTGCTCGAACATGTGTTGCTCATAGTCTACAGGAAGGAAGTGAGCTCGGAGCAACTTTTTTATTCGCGGCCATGACTTGATAGGAGGCTTATTTGTTGCCCGCGTGTGGTTTGCAGTTGTTCCCATCATGCAGAAGCTCCACCTTTGAGCCTATAGGTGACAAACTTGATTTTCTTGGAGTCTTCAATCTCCATGAAGTCGAATAATGCCTCGACTTCTAAGAGCCAGTCGAGGAACTTTTCAATTTTGACTTGCCCGTTGAAAGGTAGCAAGTCCACCTTCATGCGATAGTCTCGACCGGGCAATGCATTATCAGGTTGCCTCATCTCATGCTATTGCAGGGTGTTCTCCACCTCTTCATCGCTGGAGGAATCATCAGCGGATTGAATTGCGAGATGTGTGGGAACTCCTGTTCCTAGATGGAATTTGTTGATAAACAAGACGATCAAACTTAGCGGACATTTCCATCACTAGTGCCTGCAAATCATCGAATGCGGTTTGAGTGTCGAACTGATTACTCGAGGAATTGCTGGAAGCCATGATTTTATTTTTATTTTTTTAAGGCTCGACGAAGAATCGATCGGTGAGACTTGATGGAGATCATCTTGCCGATGAAGATTGGTAAGATATAGCTACTGATACCACTTGACATAGCATGTAGCAGGATCTGGCAACTTCGAACGAATCGGGACGGTGGGTGGCTCTCAATCGATCCAAACAGGTACGCAGGTAGGGCCTGAAGAGAGGTAATTGGATGTGGTAATGGGCTCAGGTGACTTGGGTGAATGGGGGTTCAATGGGCTTTGGTCTGGTTAAAGGGGAGAAGGTGGGTGGTATGGGTTTGGTAGTTGGTGGGACCCACGGTCAAAGGCTAAAGGAGTTGGTGGCAGTGAATCTGGTCAACACCTTGGTGGAGTTAAAAAGGGGTAAAAACTTGTCAAAGGGTCCTAGAACAGGGGAGAAGAAAGAAAGCAGTGGAAAGAAGGGAGTGGTGCAGTCATTCCCAACGAACCAAGGACCGGGTTCGATGGAATGGAAGTAAGGGTGAGTTGGGTAGTGATGAGGAAGGACGGACAATTGAGGGCTTAACCTGGGCTGTGGACTTGGGCACAAGACTGTGGCAGAGACCTGATTGAAGGGGGTGGTAGAGGAACGGTGAATTAGGGTAGCACTTGCAGTCGCAGGGCAGCAATGACTGACTGGGTGATGGTTTGCAGGAAGCGCACAGACAGCAGAGATGCTGCTGTATGGAAATCTACTGATGGAAGGAGATATCAGGCGTCGATCCAGGCAGCAACAAAACTGATCGTTATGGCTCTGGGCACAACGGCAGTAAGGTTGCAGGATGGGCTGCAACAGTTCTACAATAAATAGAAAAGAAAGAGAAGAGAGAGAAGAAAGAAGAAGATGGTAGAGAAGACGTGAGAGGGGAAGGGAGAAGGCAGCAATAGGGCTGCTGGTTAGAAGAAGAAAGGGATAAGAGAGGAAGAAAGGGAAGAGAGAGAAGAGAGGAGAGAAATATAAAAGGGGGAGTTCTTGTTTTCTTGTATTTGTTCGTCCTTTCATAACCCGAGGGACTCTCTATTATACTAGAGAGGGTCGACTGTGTAGAGAATCCAGCAACGGATTGTCTTGGAGCATTTTTAGAAATAACCCTATGGAAACAACACCATAGGAAATGGATTTTTCCTTGTGGGATACAAGTCTGTAAGTGATAGGAGTCGGCGAGACTGCTGCACCTGCGGGGATGATCCCATGCTTGGATTGTAGACCCGGGGTATGCACCCCACATTCTACATCATGGGATGACGGGTTGTTCTCCATTTTATTTCTTTTCTTGTATTTGCACCTTTGATGCTTCTCTTTTTCTATTAATATAGTAACTATTTAAAAAAAAAAAAATTACGACAAATCTAATGTAAAAATAATTTACATGGAATAATGTGTATTGATTTTTGAGATGTGTCATTTCCCATTCCAATCACAACATTGAGCTATGTTGCACAAACTCTTTAAGATGTGTCAGACACTTGCACCCGCATTAGATACTCACTCACTCTTCATGGACTCTACTATACTTTTTAACATTATTTTAAAAGCTGATTAAAATATTACTACACCTTTCTCCTCTTGAAACTGAATTACAATATTGATAGTTCACTTGATTGTTGAAAGTAAAGATAATATGTTATTTCCTATTAGTGTTTACTTTCGCACCTTATTTTCACTTAAAATATATAATTTAAATATATTTTAAGTATGGTACTGAATCCCCTAATCCCTTTGTTTTGGGTTTGCCAAATTTGACACCTCATACCCATGTTTGCACCACCCAATGCAACTTAGGTGTCCAAAACCGTATCATATCTGTTTCTCATAGGTTATGGTGTGGAGAGCGTGGGCTAATTATTCCTATATAAGCTATTGTTATATTTCAAATGTTTTCCTAGATATACAGGGAATGAATGGAACAAAAGGTGGTCAAAGCTTACTTGGAATAGATAAAAAGAAAATCTGATCATATTTTGTTTGATTCTTCACGAGGAATGCAGCTTGACCAAGGTATCCCAATAGAAGGCAAGGCAGAACAAGAAACACAAATGTGAGCTGCAAAACCATTTTCATAGAAATTAGAATACCAGGTTTATTGAAACCAATAAAATCTTCAACCATCAAGACTGTGAAAAGCTTGCCGGGGATTAAAGCAAGTCTGGGAACCTAAATATACCCCTAAAAACATCCACCAAATAAAGCATTGCAGTTGGACCTGCTCGGTAACTTTAGTTAAACATTTATTTTAAGAGAGTAAGAAGACCCCCCCCGACCCCCCCCCCCATACACTACAAATCAAACTCTTTCCTTTCACTTGAAATATTGCAACATTCTTCATGCAGCCAAATGAAATGTCATTCCGGCATTATGGTGGATTCAATTTCACCCATATAACGACTCCAAGCATACTTGCAACGGTTTTTTGGAGGATGTGACTCTTATATCACTCGGGGAGCGGGGGTGAGGAGAGAGAGAGAGAGAGAGAGAGAGAGAGAGGCATCTTATGGTTGTGGAAATGTACCACACCCACTCGCAATATTATCATTGTTGTTGTTAGGACGATACCCTCTGCACAATTATTGCTTATATATTATTATATATATTCGAACACATATAGAGCAGGTAATCAAGTTTTCATTTAATGTTTTACCTGAACCGATCTCACTGAAAAGTAGCAAAGGTCCGCGAACATTGCTTCTGAACCTGAATACTGACAAGTCATAAGTCATCATGGATAATGCCATAAAGTCACATTCTTCATCATTAATAATGAAATCTCAGTCTTACATTTCCTTGCAAAATATGAACTCCACAACAAAAAAAAACAGGAAAGCTTATCAAGACACCAAAACAAGACCCAATTGTTTTGAATTTTACAGGTTTTCTTTTAAAAAAAAATGATGATCAGAAGCCCTAATTGAATTAAGGGAACTAAGCTTTGGTTAAATTGAAGAGGGAAAGAAGCTTCACAAATTCTCAAATATTTTAATCCACAGACTCTACTCTAAAACTGGTCAAGAAGCACTCATTGTGTTCCAGATAATTTTCTCAGATAGATTTTGGATCAAGCAACAAACCATGCAGAGGATAGAGGGCGCAAAAGATGAAATGTTCTGATAAGTGATCTGGTGATCCTTGTATAAATATCATATGGGTAGGAGGGTGTGAGGGGGCAAGAAGTGTTGTTGCGGTCTATTTGACCAGGATCCTCAAATTGTTATTTGAGTACTGGGGTCTGGTTGTGTGTGTGTGTCTGTCTTGCCAGGAACTCCATAAGGGTTCTCATAGGTGAGAGCCCTCTATGTAGGGTACAATCTAAGCTCCATTTGACCCCCTTCCCATCCCACATCCATTACCTAATTGGGTCACATAACCAAGTTACACTTACTGTTGGATTTAACTGATAAAATTGAACTCCTATCTACAGTAGATTTAGAGTCTTAAAAATAATGGCTAGTGTTGTACAATCAAGTCAATTTTTGCGAAGCACCTTATCGAAGCACAAAACTTTCCATCCCACTGACCCATGATTATAGGTGGGCCCCAGAAAGAGTTCTCACTTTGAGAACCCCTCGTAGGGTGTGCAATTGAATGCCATTCTCGGTGTGTGTGTGTGTTTATGCATAGGAAAATATTCAGAAGAGACCTCTATTATAGATGATTCCATGTGTCGGACACACACACTTGTGTCAAACACTATTCTTCATGCAAGATAACTGAACTATAAGTCACCTCCCTCTTAAAATTTAAACAAAATATTGATGTGTTCGCCACTTAATTGTTTAGAGAAAAACTAATATATATTATTTTTCTATAGTGTTAATTTCACACTGTACTTTCATTTAAAAATAAACTTAGATTTAAAATTATTTAAATAGGTATCTTGCCCTGTGTCATTTATTTTTTGGTTTGCCGAGCCTAACACCTTGTACCTGTATTGGACTCCGACCACACTTATACCCATGCAACTTCGGGCCCCATGGATTGGTATATATCGAAACTGGCACCCATCCACCTTTTATACAAAGAAGAGTATTTGAACATAAAAAAAAATATGAGCAAAAAATATTCATTTATCTAACCATTAAATTTTGAGCCCCTAAATTTTTGCCATAATGATAGCCGGAGTTGAACCTTTGTCCATTCTAATTCACCTAATGATCTTCCTATACATTAAGGGTAAAACTCGGGCAAATCGAGTCGGGTTTTGCTAAGCCAGCCCAACCCATGTCATAACTAGCTGAACCAAACCTGGCTTAAAAGTCTAAATTTTGTAACGTAGCTCGATCCTAATCTGATCTGAGAATACAACCCGGTCTGATTCTAAACCTAAATTATTGATTTAGGGTTTTTTCATAAATCTTCAAATCAGTATAGCTCATTTTTTAAATAAATAATGTTTTCCCACATTTAACACTGCCATTGAAGACGTAGAGAGAATGGATAAAGAACGACATTACAGAAAGTGGAGTGATGACATTATGTTTTATTTTTTATTTTTTTAAAGATAGTAGACATTACAACTTTTAACAAGGTCAAGTGAAGAAGTAAAATTTGAAAAGCCGACCACAAATAGATGGGATTAGGCTTCTGATAATGCCGACAACGATGATGAATATTTCCATACATTTAATGTCCACAAAAATGACAAATAAATTGCAAACAAACAAAATTCTTCATTTCTAAGAGAAATAATACTTCCATACATGTACTATTCCGAAAAAAAAGACAAAAAAATACCAATAAGTAAAATTTTATTGATAAACAACATGATTATTGACTATATCATAACCTAAAAATTCAAAACATCCACTCCCTAGTTATTAGAATGCATCTAGGTGAACCCTATAATTAAAAAAACTAAGATCTCTATTTTACACAACAAAGGCCGGTCTCTCTAGATCATTACATGCATATGTACGTATGTATATCATCATCATCATCATCACCACTGAAGCCATTAGCCCCAACTATTTGTTGTCCGCTCCACTACCATAATTGGAATAGTAAAGCCATGTCTTTTAAGGTCCCAAAGATTCAATTTTAAGCAATGGTGGAAATTCATGGGGTTAGATCAATAGGTTTATTTACTCAGATTAACTAATACAGAGGGCGACTCAAGTAATGTCATTAGTTGAGCTAAAGGAAGGATAAAGCCTCCATGAAAGCTTGATCATTTGGTTAGGGAAGTAATGCTATTGTAAGAAGGTTTAGATATCCCTTTCGAGCTAAGCATGGCATCTCTAGAATAGATTACCTTTTGAATTTCTCCCTAAACCAAGTTGTGCTTTATCTTTTCTCTTGTACTTCCTCTCTGGAGTTGGGTGTGCCCATCTTGAAACTCCCTCTCTCAAGTTTTGTACATCCTCTTTTTCTAATGAAATTCTCTTGTTAGCTCTACTTAAAAAATTAAAAATTAGGATCAAATTGAAGAAAGATCCAATTCACGAGGGGTAGACGAGTGTAGGGGGCAAGAAGTGTGATAGGGCCATGGTGGGCCCTGTTCAGTGGGGGCATAGTGGAGCCCTATTTTGTTGGGGTCCTCAAATTGTTATTTGAGGGCTAGCCCTTGTATATAAGTAGGTACATGCTTAGGCCCGAAACCATTATTTTGTGCCTTTCTACTTATAAAGACCAGTGTTGTCAAAATCGTCCGAGTTGCGTCGACTCGACTCGGATGGTTAACCGAGTCAACTCACTGGTCAACTCGAAAAGTGGTATCAATTGGCCGATTTTTTCGGAAATCGCAGCTCGTGCGATTCCGAACTCTTCAATCGCACCATCGTGCGATGTCGAAGAAAAAGGAAGAAATGGGAAAATTAGCAAAAAAAGGGGGAAAAAAGAGAGGGAAATTAGGGGAATAGGAAAAGACGTGCATGGCATGGAAGATCGAAAGTATTTGATTGCCTATTAAAGTCTAAAAACGATTGAAAAATACCTGGCCCTCTTACTGTTTCTTTCAAGCAAACAAAAAAACCCTTTTCCTCCATTACTTCTCCTTCAAGCCGTGGTGTCTCCTTCAAGCCATGGTGTCTACTCTCTCTGGAAGTCCTTCAAGCCTTCAACAGTTCGAGACTTTGGGTTCGAGGTATGCTTCTCTCTTTTCTTCTTTTCCTCTTCTCGGTTTCCTCTGGTTTTCGCATTCCTCTAGTTTTTGCATTCCTCTTCTCGGCTTCCTCTCTTGTTTCGCCATCCACTGGTTTCGCTTTCTCCTCTCTGGTTTCGCCATCGTCTTCTTCTGGGCTTTCTTCCTCTCGGCTACCTACTTCTCCCCTTTCCTCATCGTTTTGTTGTTTCGAAAACAGAGGGGAAGATATTTAGAATTTTAAAGGTAGGTGAGAGGGTCCTCGTGCGAGGACATCGAGGATGAAGTGGGTGTTTTCCTTTTTTTTAACGGTGACAATCCTCACCCCAGTATAAGCACCAATATAAGATACAGTCGTGTGACTGTAATGATTTTAATAAAATATTTAATTTAACAGACCATAGTTGATCAAGCCCATAGCATCTTATCAAAATAAATTAATTTTTTTTATTATATTGACTATAAAAATAAGTTTTAATTGAAAATATTTATATATTTATTTAAATAAATAGAACTGATAGTGCTTAATTATTAATTGATTATAATATTATATTGACTATAAAAATAAGTTTTAATTGAAAAATATGTATATATTTACTTAAATAAATAGAACTGATAGTGATTAATTATTAATTGATTATAATATTATATTGACTATAAAAATAAGTTTTAATTGAAAAATATTTACATATTTACTTAAATAAATAGAACTGATAGTGCTTAATTATTAATTGATTATAATATTATATTGACTATAAAAATAAGTTTTAATTGAAAAATATTTATATATTTATTTAAATAAATAGAACTGATAGTACTCAATTATTAATTGATAATAATATTATATTGACAATAAAAATATTTTACTGAATATAGTATTTTTTACTATATTTTATTAAACTAAATCAGTTATTTTAAATCATTAGATTAATAACTAAAATACTAAATCATGAAACTGTTTGAAATTTTTGTAAGACTTAGACCTCATAAGCCCTCTACCATCTTTACTCTCTTTTCATTACAAATTTAAATTCTGGGAAATAATAACCTATATGCATGTTCCTCATTCATGGCTTCATGCTGTATTTTCCGGAACAGAAGGCTGAAACAGCCAAAACATCAATACTTTCCATTACGTAAATTTCATATAATTATTTTTCAATTACATTACCTCAATGCTAGATTAGAATACAGTACTGAATGATTAACATATTTTTGTCCTTTTTTTTTTGTGGATGATAAATGGATGTTTCATGGAAATTTGTAAAGATTGTTAAAATGGTTCAAGGCACTGGAAATGAGGGACAAGATGAAGCATGGCAGTTTTGCACTAGATTGGAACCGGGCGATCATGTGCATGTACAATGCAACTATTGTAAAAAAAAAAATGAGTGGTGGTATTTATCGAATGAAACATCATCTAGGAAAAACAAAAAAATACGTAGCGGCATGTCCTAAATGTCCCGAGTCGGTGACTCAAAAATGCCTTGAATTGATGGGGAACAATTTGGACACAAAAAGAAGAAAAAAGGATGCACAAATGCAGGTTGGGAGACCTGATTATTATTTTGATGATCAAGACCCAAAAGGGAAGGGACCGATGGAAAAATTTATTAATGTGGAGGATGATAAGAAACAAGCAACTCTTAACAGAGTTTGGAAAAAAGAAGACAGAATCACAGTTTGCAAAGGTATTGCTCGTTTTTTCTATTCAAATGCACTCCCTTTCAATTTGGTGAAGAGTCCATTTTTCCAACCCATGTGTGAATTAATTGCAAGATATGGAATTGGGTTGAAAACTCCATCATATCATGAAATGAGAAATACTTTACTCAAAAGTGAAGTTGAAGATGTGGAGAAAATGTTGGAAAAACATAGGAAAGAATGGACCAAAAAAGGGTGCACAATAATGACAGATGGTTGGACTGATGGAAAGAATCAGTCCATTACTAATTTTCTTGTAAATAGTCCAATGGGGAGTGTTTTTCTGAAAAGTGTTGACACATCTTCGATCTGCAAAAATGGAGAGAACTTAGCCGACCTTATAGATTCGGTCGTAGAAGAGGTAGGTGTGGAGAATGTGGTGCAAATTGTTACTGATAACGCAGCACCATATGTAAAGGCTGGAAAAATCTTGATGGCGAGAAGGAAAAGTTTATTTTGGACTCCATGTGCAGCACATTGCCTTGATCTCATGCTGGAAGATATAGGGAAAAGGAAATTGGAGTCATCTACTATTGCTGATGCAAAAGCAATTGCCAAATTCATTTATAACCATGGTGTTTTGCTAAACTTAATGAGAAAATTCACGAACAATCGTGAGTTAGTTAGGCCGGCAATAACGAGATTTGCAACATGCTACCTTACATTGAAAAGCATACTGAGATGTAGAGTTGGTTTAAGAAAAATGTTTAGTTCGGACGAATGGGATAGAATGCCGCTGTCCAAGACTGAAGAGGGGAAAAAAGTGAATGATCTAATTTTTGATAGTAAGTTTTGGAAACGTGTTCAATTTTGTATGAAGGTTGAAATGCCAATTGTAAAATTGCTTCGGTTAGTTGATGGAGAGGACAAGCCGGCAATGGGATACATATATGAGGGCATGGATCAAGCAAAGGAGAAAATTGCAAAAAGATTGAACAAAGATGAAAAGAAATACATGCCATATTGGAAGTTGATAAGTGCTCGTTGGAATGATCAACTCCACCATCCATTGCATGCCGCTGCATATTATCTGAATCCTTCTTTCCACTACGAAGAATCATTTTGTCCCAATGTTGAAATTAAAAGAGGGCTGTATACATGTCTTGATAAGTTGGCCATAGACATAGATGACAGGATTAAAATCGATGAGCAATTGCTTACATTCAGAACTGAAAGAGGATTCTTTGGGATAACATGGCCAAATTAACAAGGAAAAGAAAACAGCCAGGTATTTAATATTTACTTATTTAATATTTACTTATTTAGTACCTAAACTTTCAATTTAATTTTTTTAATTTATTATCTCATGTTTTATAGCCATTTGGTGGGAAGATTATGGAGAGGATACTAAAGAATTGCAACGTGTTGCAATAAGGATTTTGAGTTTAACTTGCAGCGCAACAGGGTGTGAGCGAAATTGGAGTGTGTTTGAACAAGTATGTTTTATTTTTTACTTTAAATATATTCATGCAATTTCTTAACATATAAGAAGTGAAGTTATAAATGTTTTATGTTTTCTTTTATAGATTCATACGAAGAGGAGAAATAGGCTAGAGGCAAAGAGGATGAATGCCCTTGTATATGTAAAATACAATTTACAACTACAAGTGAGACAGACATTAAGAAGTTCAAAGCAAGACTATGATCCTATTTGCTTATCGGATGTAGAATCTGATGATGAATGGATCATGGAAAAGGAAGATCCAGCTCTTCCACAAGACAATTCTTGGTTGAATGCGGACGAGATGTTTAATGAAAAAGAGACTAATCTTAGAAAAGAAACAAGTAAGCATTTTAAAATCTAGAAGATTATTATATTATATTTAAAATTTAGAATGCACAATTTATAAAATATTTGAATTTTGTAATTAACAGGGGTTTATTCGAGAAAGCGAAAGAGTGTTGAAGGAGACGAAGGTGTTGCAGGAGAGGAAGAAAGCGTTGAAAAAATTAGCGATGGGGATGTAGCAGATGGAGGAGACACTGAACCTTCATCTTACTTAGATGTTTTAGATGACATAGATGAGAATGATATTCTTTAGAATTCAGATGGTTTGTAATTTTGGATAATACAATTTTATGAATTATGATGATTTGAATGTTAGCAATTTTATGATATTCTTATTCTATGTCATTTTATATGTAATTGTAGTATAAATAATAATTATAGCAAAAAAAGTCAAAAATGTTAAAACTCTTACGAGTCTACGATTTGTGATTTGCGATTAACGAGTCACCCCCCTAGATCGATTCACGATCCGAGTCGAGTTTGACAACATTGATAAAGACTATAGGAAACTCACCCTAATTAGCTGAGTTAGACGATAGTGAGGGCAACTTGTTAAAAATTGAAAATAACTTAGTTGCACATTTCAATAAATTTAGATACTTAAGCTTTATGGTAGAATCTCAAGGAAGATTCGACTTGAATATAACGAATAGATATGGGAGTGAGGTGGGCAAACAAGTTAGTGGAGTTTTGTGTGACAAGAGAGTTCATCTTTGTCTAAAAAGGCGGTTTTATAAAACAATTATTAGATTTGCTATGTTTTATAAAGCAGAGTGTTGGACAAGGAAGAAAAAATAAATAAACAAAGTGAAGATTGTGGACGTGTATGTTGCGTTGGATGAGTGAATTAACCCAAGAGAATAGAATTAGAAACAAACACATTAGAAATAGTTTAAAAAAAACCTTGATAGAGGACAAATTGAGAGAAACTCATTTAAAGTGGTTTGGTCACGTGTGTAGAAGACCAAACATGGCTCTAATGCATGGAGTTGGGAGACTACAAATCGAAGGCACTAGAAGGAGAGGCCAACCATTGAAAACTTGGAGGAAAGGGATAAAAGACATGCTAGATTGCAGAGTGACTAGTGGTAAAATTTATGATAAGGTCGATGATGATGATGGAACTCACCCTAATTAAATTATTTTTTAAGAAAATTTCTACAATAATCTTTTTAGATTTTTTTATTTCTGTTGGAGACCTTGTGGTTGGTTTGCTTTCCATGTCCCCCAGGTTACAGATATCAGATTTGTGGGCGCATCACCTTCCTTGCGATTCTATCAAGCACTCGCAGAGTCACATGAGCCCCAACTATCACTCATTTTCGACATAAGGATCTTTTGTATTTCTCTTCGCCTTCACCAGTCATTTCTTCCATTGATGCAGACATCAGGTTCCTTAGACGTTTCTCGTCGCATACACCGGACTCTACTCCCACTAACGCAACACTTCATCGCCAGCTCTTCCAACGCTAGTTTGTGTTAGTGGACTGTGTGCATACTCTCTCACACACTCATATCGGGTACTCCCCTTCCTGAATCCCCCATATTTTCCTTACTTTGTAGTCCCTTCAGAAGGCAAGCTCTCTCTCCCACTCCCTATGTTTCACATTTGCCATTTCCCATCTAGGATTTATCCCTGGTCCGACACCTTCAGGTCAATGTTCTCCATTCACTAAACTTAGTTATGTCTCTTTGCTTGAACCTAGGTTTCCCGGACCAAAGATGGATGAGATCCAGTTTAGCAAGGTTAGTGAGGAGAGGGTAGTGTGGTTGGAGAGAAAATTCTCCTTAGAAAAGATTAGGGCGGTCTTAGATAGTTGACAAGGAGACAGCACCAGGTCTCGATGGCTTCAACTTCACTTTCTTCAAATCTTGTTGGGATACGATAGGACCTGACTTCTATAGACACACAGACTTGGAGAACCTTGGCCTCATCCTTCACTCGTAAAACCGTTAATTCAAGAGGTAGAGCTAGGTTGTATATAGATTTGCTAGAGAGCTTTTGATGCAAAGTCAAACCCTAAAGCACAAAATTGTCCACTTTGCCATCTTGGATTATACGACTAACTCACGGCTTTAAAATGCGTCATGCCTAGGAGGAGAGACTCGCCTCCTTTTAGAAGGACTTTGAATGCTCGCTCTTCCAATGTGGGACTGATGCCCACCACCAGGGATTTCCCCCAAGATACAGGCAAGCAAGAGCCACTCTCCACTGCTTAGGTATACAACCCACAGACCCCGCATCATTCCCGCCACCTTAAGAGCAGAGGCATCCTCGATTGTGATACCAACTGATACAGAGTCAAACCTCGAGGCACGAAATTGTCCGCTTTGCCATCTTGGATCACATGACTAACTCACGGCTTTAAAACACGTAATGCCTACGCTCTTCCAGTGTGGGACTAATGCCCACCACCAAGGACTTCTCCTAGGATACTGGCAAGCGGGAGCCACTCTCCATTGCTTGGGTATACAGCTCGCAAGCCCCGCATCATTCCCGCCACCTTTAGAGCAGAGGCGTCCTCAACTCTGATACAACTGATGCAAAGTCAAACCCCGAGGCACGAAATTGTCCTCTTGGATCACAGGACTTACTGACGGCTTTAAAACGCGTCATGCCTAGGAGGAGAGACTCGTCCCCTTTCAGCCAAGACTTTGAACGCTCACTCTTCCAATGTGGGACTAGTGCCCACCACCAGGGACTTCTCCCAAGATACTAGCAAGTGGGAGCCACTCTCCACCGCTTGGGCGTACGGCCCGCACACCCCGCATCATTCCCGCCACATTAAGAGCAAAGGCGTCCTCGGCTATGATACCAACTGATGCAAAGCGAGGGAGACAACCCGTCATCCCTTACACTCGCCAGGAATTCGGGTCCAAAACGCTTACGGGTTTTGGAAGCCTTAGCCGATTGGACTTTACGCAACCATGCTACTTCTCGAAGTACAGTTAGAAACCCATCAACGAGGCCCAATTCCCATGAATCCAAGTTTTAGGGTAGAATTGAGATTTAATATTGCCTCTTAATTAGATTTTAATGAAAACCCATCAACGAGGCCCAATTCCCATGAATCCATGTTTTAGGGTTGAATTGAGATTTAATATTGCCTCTTAATTAGATTTTAATGAATTAAATCAAACGAAGAGAGATTTGAATTTTATGTATATAACGCCCTGTTTTACTAACACAATATTATCTACTTTGGGCCCAAATGGGCCCTCACAGCTTTGTTCTTGGAGCATTATCTCATACTAGCGCCCCAAAAGGCCTTGTACTAGAAGGAGGGAGGCATCCCATATAAATATCATTACACACTCTCCACACTAGGTGATGTGGGACTTTTAGCACTCCATACTGGCACTTTTCTTTCCATTTCCATATCACCCCTCAAACACAAGGGTATCACAATCCACCCCCTTAGAACCAGAGTTGTCCCTGACTCTGTCACACAACACACTCACATCCGAGAGTTGGACCATGCTCAGACACCATTTGTGACGCCTTATTTTGCTAGCACAATACTGTCCGCTTTGGGCCCAAAATGGGCCCTCACAACTTTGTTCTTGGAGCACTATCCCATAATAGTGCCCCAAAAGGCCTTGTACTAGAGGGAGGGAGGCATCCCATATAACTATCATTGCACACTCTCCAAACTAGGCAATGTGGGACTTTTAGCGCCCCATATTGGCACCATTCCCGTATCACCTCTCAAACACAGGGGTATCACAATGCACATAAATCAAAACTCAATCTTAAAACAATGAAAAAAACAATTCAATGGTACTAACCTGGGGTGGATCTGAAGATCCATTGTAATACTTGATTGAGGCCTCTTCAAGATCCAAGCTTGAAAATTCACACAATTCCACAAGGAGAAATTGAATTTGGGAGATACAATATTCTTGTTATTGGAACGTGAAATTTTCCCCAGCTATCGGTCTTTTTATAGAATACAATGTGATAAAAATTCAACCCTAAACTGCCATATGGTTGAGCACAATCAAAGGAGATTGATTGTTGAACAAATCACAAAATATGGAAGTAAAATCTTGCAAAGACTTTCCCACATTGGCATGCTCAAGCGGCTGCCTACTGGATGCTTACATGGACTGATCAAAAACAACAAAAGAGAAACTAGACCGCCACTGGGATGATAAGTGTCCAATCCTTATTCTGTAACGCCCCATCCCTTCAACACAATATTGTCCCCTTTGGGCCAATAGGGGCTCGCATGGTTTTGCTTTGGCGAACCAACCCAAAGTTGCTCTAAAAAGGCCTTATGCTAGAAGGAGGAGAGATTCACACTTATATCTCACAACAATTCAACCTCAACTGGTGGTATGGTATGGGACCTTTCTAGGATCCCCTCTCGCCCAAACACTAGGGTATTACATATTCACGTACTAAAAATGCTAGAAAATTCTCCAAAAATGGACCTTTACAATCCACCCCCCTTAAGACCAGAGTCGTACCCGGCTCTGTCCACACCAGAGTCTGAGAGTTGAACTGTGCTCTGATATCATTTGTAGTGCCCCGCCTTGCCAGAACAATATTGTCTGCTTTAGGGCCCATAGGGGCCCGCATAGTTTTGCATTGGCATTGGCGAGCCGTGAGCCAACCCAAGGTTGCTCCCAAAAGGCCTTATGCTAGAAGGAGGAGAGGTTCCCCCACTTCTACCTCGCAACAATTCAACCTCAACTGGAGATATGGGACCTTTACATGCCCTCACTGGCGATTTTCTAGGATCCCCTCTCGCCCAAACACTGGGGTATTTCATATTCACGTACTAAAAATGCTAGAAAAATCTCCAAAAATGTTGTATTGACTTTCCTCCTTTCACAAATCTTCTAGCTTGCATCCTCATACATGAAGAGCTTGCACATATCATGATGGAGAGGAATTTGGCCAAATTCGTAGAGAGGATAGGGAGGAAGATGTGTACATGTTTAGGAGAGAGAGATTTTAGGGAAGAGGGTTGACTTGGGCTTTGGAGATGGAATGGAACTAAGTTGGACATTTTTAAGTGGGCCTTGAGTATGAATTGGGTCATGGAGGATGAGGCCCATGTACAAGGTCCATTGGATGCAAATCCACAAATGTGACAGGCTAATTAGACGGTGTCCAAGTAGTATGTCCCCTGTGAAATCAGTCCATCTAGTCCATTGAAATTTGCTCAATCAAGTCAAGGCGCATGATGCTTCAGGCGACGCTCACTCCATGGTTATATCGGACCCTGAGCAGGAACCCACGACACCAATGACAGGGTATCTTGTGGATTCAAACTACATCAGCCAGCCATATGTTGGTCCAATACCACTAGATCCAGCATATGCGAGAGTCTCATTGGAGGGTTGTGACCTACAACTCAGTGAGATTACCAAGAAGAAGTATGGACCAACGGTAAAGAAGTTGCATCATCACACCTCCTATACTCAAGAATGAGTTCTTTCTGGGAGAGGAGAATGATGCAGACATCGCACCTAGTAATGGGGTGAAACTATGGTTCGTGTTCGACTGCGACAATTGCAAGGCCAAAACCCACTAGTTCAGGACGCAAATTGGACGACCCACCACATGTGGACCCACATATGGACCCACGGACCACTTGATATCGCGTGGATCCTAATTGGATATCTGCCACACGCTCAGAAGGTCTAGGAAATGAGGAGAGCTCATGGAAGACATTTGGAGTTGACAAATGCACAAATCTAGCAAGCCTAGGTTTAAATCGGATGGTTAAAATTACTATAACTTGCAGGGTACTTTTCAGGTGTCAATCGAAATTGGACGAAATTTTGAGCGTGGATAGCTTATTGAATGAGCTTCTCAACGAGCCCAAGAACATTCAAATCTGAATTTGTTCGATACCTAAAAAGTGCCACGCAAGTCCTAGAAAGTTGCATGAAATCCTTTTGTTTCATTCGATAATAATCATCAATGAATGACACATAACGATAACTAGTGCGTGAAACAGAAGGAGATTGTCAAACATCAAAGCGTATAAGAGAAAATATAGAAGAAGTATGTTTAATGATAGATGAAGGAAAAACAATTCTACTATGTTTGCCATATTGGCAATGTTTACACTGAAAATTTTTGAACGACAAAAAAGGAACAAACTTCTTAAAAACAGAATCTGATGGATGCGCTAGTCGAAAATGCAAGCCACACATCTGACGAGGACGACGCCGAACAAGCTTCAAAGTTGCCAGCACGAGGGTCTAGGAGATATAAGCCATCAACTTCACAAGCACTACCAATCACCTATTTCGTGGTCAGATCCTGGAAGACACAATGAGAAGGAAAGAAAGTAACTGAGCAATTCAAAGTTTTAGTAAGGGCACTAACGGATAATAAATTGCATGATAAATTGGGAACATGCAAAATAGAAGTTAGATCCAAAGTGGAAGAAACAGGGATTGTCCCTTTACCAGCAATATTAGTAAACGACCCATTAGCCAATTTGACCTTACCAAAGAAAACTAGGGAAAGGGAAGAGAAGAGCTTAGACATACCAGTCATATGATCAGTAGCCCCAGAATCAATAATCCAAGAATGAGTGGAAGCATGGTGTGCAAGGAGCACAGTACATGATGGTGAGGAGACAGCATTAAAGACCTCTCAGGATTGAAGGTGCTGCAGTTGTTGCTGTAATAAAGCAAATTCCTATCTAGTCACAGGGACATTGTCATGAACGGGCATCAGAAGAAAGAGCAACAGGAGGGGCATCAGCGTGATGAGCTTGCTTCGGGCAACCATGAAGCTTATAGCATGAGTCGATGTAATGATTGTTCATTTTACAATAGGTGCAAAAACGGCGTACCTTTCTTCCGTTGGCCTCTGTTGTCCTGGCGGGTGTCAGAAGGTTGTTGCTTCCTTCGGAAGGAAGGAGCACCAATAAGTGAAGACCTAAAAGTGCAGCCACTAGAGCGGAGCATTCAACCGGCACAGAGGAAGGAGCCATAACCAGAAGACGCCATTCATCCCGAAGTAAGGCTGAATAAACCCCATCCAAAGGGGGAAGAGGTCATTGCCCAAGCAGTTGAGCCTGTATAGGCTCAAATTCAGGGCTATGCCCAGCCAATAACTCAAATGTCCAACACCTGCTAACATATTGCCTATGAAGAAGAGTATCACCAGAATTCTTAAATTTGATGGACTCTAGTTGATCCAGCTCCAACCAACAGGTCCTCATTCTCAAGTAATATTGAATAAGCGACAACTCCCCCTGTCAGAGGTGAGCAATGGTCTGAGGTAACTCATTAATGCGGGTAGAGTTGTCCCCATCAGAATACAATGCTTTAACAGTGTCCCAAACATCTTTTGCAGTCGAAAGAGTATATATAGGCACTGAACATGGTTTTCCATGGAATGAAGGAGCAAAGACTGGACCAAAGAGTCAGTTGCTTTCTAGGTTTTATATGAGGGATAATCCGTAGTCGGTTCTGTGGCAGTGCCGTCAATATAATCTGATAGTTGATTGGCATCAAGAAACATTCTTGCGGAATGAGACCATTGGAAGTAATTGGTCTTATTCAACAAGACTGTCGAAATCTTGCCAATCTGAGGAGAACAAAAGAATAATAGAACCTGGTACAACAGCAAGAAGGCAAGCCCAAAGAAAAACTGATATGTTTGCTGCCATGTATTAGGAAGAACACTGCAGATGTGGACCCCACCAAGTATGAAGACGAGCGGAAGCCTGAGAGATGCAATAAACCGGTTGGGGCGAAGGCATAGAAGGAGGGTCAAAGCAAATGATTGAGGCCAGCCGATACAAGAAGAACAATCCAAAAACTGAGTATCAGGAACGAGCCTGAATGGAGCCTGCAGTGAAATGATGGGGCTGGCAACCACTCCTAGAGTCTTTAGATCATCAATCCACTTCGTAGATAGGGAAAAAAAAATTAGGCAATTCCAATGGAGGTTGTTGTAGGTGAATCGAAGCAAAGATGCAACTGATAAAAGCAAGAAACCAAAAACTGAGTTTTTTTCCAAAAGTAGACCAGGAGGCTTCAGAAAGCCAATCAGCACACATCTTAGCGATTCTAGACCGGCAGAAAAGGTCCAAAAATCTAGAAAAAAAAAATATCTAGAAACTGAAGAAAGACGGAAGGAGATCCGCAGCAGAGATCTGAAGACAACGAAGTCCTATAGTGAACAGTAACTCTGCCGATGAACAGTAAAACGGAATAAAAATCCTCCTTAAGTATCCACAAATCGATTCTGGCTGATACCATGTAGAAAATAATAATAGGAAGGAGAAGAGAAAGAGAAAATATTGGAGAAAAATTATTTCTCTGTATTGTATTGTATATCAATCTGTAAGATAGTACATGAACAAATAATCACAAGAGCCAATTACGATAGCAAAAAAGGAATGTGCACAAGGAATAATCAATAATAATAAATTACACAACTGGTGAAACGGGTGACGTCTTCCAGGTCAACTTTCCAAACTGGGACGATTCTGGTCAACTATGACTAGACATGGGTCCCACATGGTCAACTCTATGGTGGGTCCCACAACACAAACCACATGGAGGGTTTGTTGCAACCACACACACCCATGGTTAGTTGGCACACCACTTGTAATTCTCCCTTTCTTGCACTAGTTGGAATTTCCATGTAATTGCCCACCTAGGTCTCACATGAGCATCCTAGGTGTGCAACATTTTGTTATAAATATAGGCCTTTGGTTGCCAATTTTCACACAACATGTAACACCCTGGATTTTCCTTAGCTTATAAATTTATTGGATGGGCCCACTTGGATTGCAATTTAATTGAATTTGAAATTAAAAAGTTGAAATAGACATTAGATGGGTAAGGAAATAGGTCAATTACCCAATTAAGACCCAATGGGTCATGGGTGACCTTGATTTAAAAATAATTGATGAATTAGATCATCATACATAAATTACATAATAAGAGGGGATAATGGAATTAAAATAATGAAATAAAATGATATATGGAAGTTTGAATATAATTGAGTAAATTTAGTTAAGTTAGTTGAAATTGGATAAGTTAGTGCATTTAATGCTAAAGTCCACCTCATCAAGTGAGGTGGCATGTGGGTGATGTGGCATTCATGTCATCACATGGAAGCCAACTAAGCAAGGATGCCACGTCATCAAGTGAGGTGGAAAGTAGAATTGAGGTGGCATACAAGTGGAGGTGACACACCAAGTGACATGGCCAAAGTGGGACCCAAGTGCCATGTGGTGACCAAGTCACCTCATGCATGGTCGACCATGGCATGGGTTGACTTGGTCAACCACTTTTGAATTTTAGGGTTTTGCTTAAGATGGGAAGATGAAGGGATAAGATGGAAGGCTAGGATTTCATCTAAGAGACAATCAAGGGTGGAGATTAAAAGTTGGGGTATCTTGTATAAGTACATTATACCTAGACACTTGGGAACCCAAGGGTCTTCACCTCAAAAGCCATGAAGCCACCCTTGAGAAACCAAGGGCCTCCATAGTTAGACCAAGCCATTATGAGAGGGAGGGAAGAGAGTAAGGATTTAATATAAAAACCCAAACCAAAGGGCACTCCAAACCCCTTGGCCGACCCCTCCTCTCTTGAGCAAGGATTTTCTCTCCGCTCCTCTCCTCTCTCTCATCTCTACCTCCATACACTTGAAGACTTTGAAGAACAAAAAAATGAGAAGAAGAACTGAGGAAGAAGAGAAAGACCAAAAGAAAAGGAGATTGAAGAGCCAAAGAGGAGGGGCAACTCATTGAAGGAAGGTATGTCTAGACTTAATAAAATGGAGATTAATCTAAGGAAACCATAGGTTCGGCCATGGTGTGGCCGAACCCATGGGTTCCATGTTGGTTGGAATGAATGGCCAAAAAAAAAAATGTTATAAGGCCATGGAGTTGGAAATCCATTGAAAGGATGGTTATGGGTTGAAACAAAACAACCATAAGATTAATCCGGATCATCATGGATTCGACCATGATATGGTCAAATCCATGGGTCTAATATTTTAAGGGTTTTGATGAATCCTTGTTAAGAACTTGTAAGAGGGAGGAATGATCAAACATAAGGGAACATAGATTCGGTAATAATGAATGGCCGAACCCATGCTATGATGATACTATGATTATGATTGGATGGATTATGAAAAACCCACCATGATGGTTTGGCCATGTTGTATAGCCGAACCCTAACCTTGGCTAGTGGGTAGGATAAATTTATTAAGTTAAGTATTGAAGATGGAATCTATGTTTAAATATGATTAAGGATGGATTTCAAGGAGAATGAATCAAAGAACAAGGTTCGGCCTCTTGCATGGACGAACCCTATTTTTGTATAGGGACCATTTGAGGACCAAAAGAGATACTAGATGAGGTTCAGCCATGTTGTATGGCCGAACCCCATCAAGTGACCTAAAACATGGTTGATGTATATTTTAAAAAAAAAAAAAAAAACCCACTCTATCCACAATGGAGTCTCACTGTCTAGCAAAAGGAGAGGGGTCCTTACAGTGCATGTTCTTGCAAACACAAAGGATCTGACCCAAAGTAAGTCGACTGAATTATAAGATTCAGTCGACTGAAAGTGTACTGGCCAAGCACATATGGGATTTGGTTGTGTTTCAGTCGACTGAATCCCATGACTCAATTGACTAAATTAGAAGGTTTTACTCAGGATTTTCCTCCAGAGCCTCTGCCTATCTTGTGGCATGCTGATTTTTTTTTAGTCGACAGTCAGTCAGCGTGTTATTTCTGCATTCAATCGGCGTCAACAAGAAACGGAATCACTACAAGATTGTTGCCAATGAGTTTGTACTCAAATGGGGTCCAAACCACAGAATGAGGTTCGGCCATGTTGTATGGTGAACCCCATTGATGGGTTTTGTGGAACATAAACACACTTAAAAGAAAAATGGGACAATATGGTTCAACCATGTTGTATGGCCAAACCCCATTGAGGGTCTTAAACGGTTTAAGGATTATGATGCGTAAATGTGTTGAGAAATGAACATGGAACTTAGATGGAAATAGAGATGATGAAATTAAAATGGAAAGTCAAACTAATATGTATGTTTGAATTTGATGAGGTAAAAAGGTTCGCAAAAATATTACGATTCGTTTCACGCGACCGTTAGCGTTATCCTTGCAAGGCAAGAAAGGATAATATATCGGACATTGGTAGGATTCCTACCTCATTGAGAACACTATGGAGTATAATATGACAATTGTTTTATTCAAAATATGATGAATGCATTGGCTAAATAAATTGTATATGATTATAAGTTGATTTTCAATGATATTATGTATTTTAAATGAAATGACATTCTTGCATACATTACCTCATGCATGGCATGAGAGGGAACACATATGACAAACAAGCCAAGTTCTGAGGGGTCCGGACATGACTTGGGCTTGAGATTAGCTTATATGAAGCTATATGAACTGTTGAGATTTGGCCACGTCCGGTTGATAGAAAAGTACGGCATAATTGGGCCAAAGAGCTCTTGGATAGTCAGTCCCGAAACCCTGCGCAGAGGGAGGAGACCACACTCCATCGGCAATCCCGGTTAATATGTGAATGGGTATACAGTGCCTTGGTGGTTGCCGCCTCAAATACTATGGACATAATTGGCCAAGGAAACCATTGATTGATTTATGATGTGATTGGGTATAGACATAGGGTGGGATTTCATTTGGCATTGACACCCATGATATGACACTTATGTTAACATGATTATGATATGGACATCATGCATTGTTTTATTACTTATAAGATATTTTTACAAATATGCCATTAATGATATATAAACCCTTGATTTATGATATTCTAATATTACTCTTATGTGTACCCTAACCCTAATTGGAATACCTACTGGGCATGTTGACTAATGCCCTACTTCTACCCTATAGATGATGGAACAGGAAATGCTAAGGAAAAGGACGTAGGAGTGGAAGGGAGCCAAGCGTAGGAACTTGGGAAGATTTAAGTTTAAATTACTTAGTTTTGATTTTAATGATGTATTCGGAGGACTTGCATTTTGGGTTGTAATAATTTAGACAATTTGGGACACCTTAGAACTTATTTGCTATGGTTTGATAATCTTTTAAGTTTTATTGAAATTTTATGGTGATTGGCTTTCCTTGCCTAATGATGTTAAGAAAATAAATAGCATCTTATTCATATAAATTATTCCGCAAGCAATAAGATAAGCATGTGTAAATGTTTTAGAGGACTTAGTCTACGCACACGTAATAGTGGCCGGTCAAGGGTCGGATTTTGGAAACTCGGACTTGACTCGCGTCGTAACGGCCCGTCCTCCCACACTTCTCAAAAAAATAAAATATACTCTGATTTATGCAAGTGAAAAAGGGCGGGGCGTTACACACCAAAAGGAAGAGAGAAAAATTGTTTAAGCCTTTGAGAAGCTAATACAAAGGGCAAGGCCCATTTATAGAAATGTCCCCTAGTTTGCAAAGTAAGTTTTTCATTTAAATTCTATGCTTTCTATTAATTGAATTTAATTTCTAATCGTATTTTCCACTTATTTCCTTTGTTTGGAATTCAATTCTAAGAAACATAGAATTTTTGGAAATTTGCTAACTATAGACTTTCATTGATTGATCTTGGGTAAGGAACTCATAAACATTTGGATCTGGTCCTTGGAACCGTCTGGGTCTTTTTCAGTAAAATCAATCTTGCGATCTGCATTTTCAGCAAACTCATTCTCATCTCCTATTGGCAAACTGGCTTGGAATAACAAGATTCCCCCTAGAATCCAATTCTTTGTGTGATCGGCATTGAAAAAAAGGATCCTTTTGAGATGCAATCTTAGAAGAAGACATGTTATACCAAAAGAGGCTACAATAGTTTGTCCTTTGTGTGAGGTTGAAGAGGAGTCTGTGGACCATTTATTATGCAAGTGTCGTTTCATGGGAGATGTGTGGTATTTGTTCCTAGGCTTGTTTGGTAGCGGAGTGGAGAACTTATTGGTGGCTTGGATGGGAAGCCCCTTTAGAGGTAGACATAAAGTGGCCTGGAATATAGTTCCGTTTGCTGTCTTTTGGGCAATATGGAAAGAGCGTAATCGAAGGATTTTTGAGGGTAAGAGAGGGAACCCTAGAGATGTCTTTGAGTGGGCGAAATGGCAGATGATTGATTGGTTGTCTGTGTGTAAAGAATTTCAGGATTTAACTCCAGAGGATTTTTATGTCTTGGGATGGATGTATGAAAGGGGTTGGTAGAGGCAGCAAGCGGTCAATTAAGTGGGTCGTGCCTCCCATGGGATCTTGTAAATTCAATGTTGATGGCTCAACCAAGGGAAAACCTGGGCCGGCAGGAATTGGGGATGTGTTACACGATGGCAGGGGTAGAATGTTGGCAGCCTTTTCAGAATCAGTAGGGTCAATAAAGTCAAATGAGGCTGAATTGAGAGCAATTAGGAGAGCTCTTCAGATCTTGTCAAGTTTTAGGAGTGGTAATCTCATTATTGAAGGTGACTCAACTAATGCTATATCCTGGGCTAGTAATAGGAAATTCCTTCCGTGGAGGTTGGTCTGTATTGCTAGGGACATTTGGAGCTCATGCAATATGGGTAACATTACTTTTACTCATACACCACGCTCAACGAATTGCATTGCAGATTTCTTGGCGAAAGCTGATGTTGATCTACAAACACCGGCTTTGGAATTCTTTCCTATCGCCAACCTTGGGAGTTAGGGGTTTTTATTGTTGGGGTGGTAGATTTGTTGTGTTTACTTGTTGTATTTTCTTTCTTTTCTTGCTTTATTGTGGCTCCTTTTGGCTTTGTTGTCCTTGTTGATCTGAGTATATTTCTCTTATACTCATTTCATCCCTTTGTACTTTCCCCTTATTTTAATGGAATTTAGCAGTTAATGTTTAAAAAAAAAAAATCACAAAAACTGTAAGATTGACGGGTCCAATATCCTGGGTGGACCTTGGTCGATTTTCAATATCACCCGTGTTTGCATCAACTTCTCAAGTGTAAACCAGATCAGTAATCCTACACAACATGTGGTACACTGCAGGTAAAAGAAAGTCCCAGTCTAGAATTATGTATAGTCAATCAGAATAGTTGAAATACGGATCTGATGTAGGACACAAGAGACTTATCTATTTTAGGATTTACTATTTTCACATTATTTTTAACTTAAAATTCTTGTGTCAGAAGGAAGCCAGGTCGGTGGCTTTCTTATTTGATTTAGGAGTCATTTTCTATTTCGAGTTCTTAGTTTTCTTCTAAATACTATGAATGTAACAGAGGAACATACCTCTTTCGAAATTAAGAAATAAGATTAAGGTTTGATTATCTTTTTGCCTTCGAGCTCAGTTATGCCCCTTTTCTGCCTTCGTTGCAGACGATCCCATCTTCTGTCATAGTTGCAGACAAGCCATTGTAGTTGCAGATCTTGGGCTTCATCCCAAGAGGGAGACTCCTTCGCTGCTACACCAAATATCTGGGCATTATCCCAGTGATACCATCATCGCAAGTCGCTTCCGCTCTCCACTCTGTTTTCGCCTCCTCCTTAGATCGCCTTTGCTGCAACCAGATTCCCTCTTCTTTCTGCCCACACCTTTAAGCCAGGTACAGCCATCATCTTCTACCCCCTTTTCCATCTTCTTCCCTTCGATTTCTTCCGCTTCGCTTCTTCTTCCTCTTCACCACTTCCGTTGCTGCCCCCTTTTTCATTTTCCCCTTCCCTTTTCTTTTCCCATTCGTATTTTACCCAAGAGCAGCCCTAATTCCCTTTATACCCCACGTGCCAAGGTTTGGTTTAAGTCATATCTCGCACATGTGGCAACTTGCACGTGTGCCCCGATAACTTGTCGGGATTGACTTGATCCGAATTTTATCCCCGCTTCCGCTACATTAGGATCCGTGGTAAAGAAGAGATGCTTATCCTGCCATTGGATAACCCATACCATCATATCAGATTCCTTTTTAAAACCAGACCTACTTAAACAATCAAGATATTGGAGGAAGTCTGCCCCGAGCCAAACAGGTTGATGACATGTTTAATAAAAGGTGGCCCCAATTTAGTGTCGCAGGGTGGAACAACATCAAATAAAATGTTTGTTTAGATGAAGTATTTTATAATGCCTCTGATCAATGTAACTTTATAACATCTCCTCGGTCCATGAATAAAGAACTTGTAGGACCCTAAAATGTAGAACTTCCTAACACACGAAACTCAAGAGGAATCAGAGAAAGATGGAGATAGAACAGGATTTCCCTCTACTCAGTGACACCCCACCCATCCAGGAAAGAAAATCTGAAGGGTTTGGTTGTGTCAAAAAAAATAATCCCAAGTTTAAGAGGAAAAACATTTCAATTTAGCCATTGCTATCTAACAAATAGAAAGAAGCATTTGAGTGAACTTCCAATGATACTCTTCAAAAACGTGTGCACTTCTATGATATAAAACTAGCAGTTACCTGTTGCACATAGAAGACAACCTCCAAGGGCAATCCAAGCTTGGGTTGAATTCCTCTTAAAAAAGTAATATATGTGTATAGGATTAAATGCCTTCAACACACTAGTGCCGTATTTGATGAGGTTGTAGATGCCAATGCCTCCAAGGCAACAAAACCATATTAACAAAGCAGGGCCAACTGCAAGCCCTACTTTACTTGTCCCAAACCTCTGTACACTGAACAAAATTACAAGAAAGGCAACCGAAATCATCACCACTTCATCTGCAGAAATTTGAACGAAAAATGAAATAAATATGACTTCATTGCAGTTTAATATTTTACCACATATTATGACTTCATTGTAAGGTTGATGTGAAGCACATACAAAATCAAAACAAGACATGAATTTTGTTCCAATTATGCAAATACAGTTCAATTAAATATGGGTATTGATTTTTGCAGCACCATGAGTTTTTCTTATGGTGCACCAAACTTTAAAGGAATTTCAATTTTTCCCTTACTTTTCTCCTTCCCTCTCTTTTCCTCTTTTTCAAAAGTAATGGCAAAATTGAAATTTCCCTTAAGTTTGGTGCACCGTGAGAAAACTCATGGTGCAAAAATCACTACACTTAAATATTACATACAGTATTAGGAACTTGTGTAGGCAAATCATGCAACCATATCATATTGACATGTAACAAAAAAGGTTAAAAAGTTTATTAGAAACCAACTTGAACTGGCAAACACAACCAATTCAAGTTGTAAGAGCTTGTGCCTTGTCTAAACATCATTAAAACTCATCTCCAACCGGTATTCAAAATTAAAAAAAAAAATCTTGTTTTTACTACACTCTGTGTGGAGTCTAATACGAATCTTTTCTCACTGGCATCATTATTTTATATCATTTAAAGATGATGACAAGTGTTAACTTGATGATAAGAATGAGGCCAGATATTGAGATCTTTTATAGAAGGGTGTATAACCAATTTCATACAAGCATCCAAACCTCAGAAAATGATAGTGCAAAAGAATACTCCTGCAATGCCTTTCTGCCAAATACACAACATGGAACAGATACAAAAACTACTTTCCCTACAAAACCCAAAAAGATGGGTATAAGTAGCTGAACAGGAATCATATTATTGGGACATGTTGGGATTACTGAACTTAAAACAAGAGGTTATCTAGTAGATAGATGGACTGCCTCATTTTTAGTTACCCTACCATTTAAGTCACCATGTTTCAAAGCTTTAGGTGAAGAACTTAACATCAGTCAAGATGTTGGTTGGCTCGCCCAAGTAGGGGATGGAAAACTCTACATTTAAGTATGTTATTTTCTGAAGGAGAGGAACTCTGAGATCTTCAAGAAAAAAGCCTATGCAGAAAGTGAGATTTTCCAAAAGGCTAAATGGCGACTTTTGTGCTTGGCTATTGGCGAGAAAGGAATTTAGGGGTTACAAAATGACGAACTTCTATAGCGCTTTATGAATAGGGGCCCTAGACAGAATAGATTTAGTGTGGCTTGGTCTCCTCCCCCTTTGGAAGTTTTTAAATTTACTATTGATGTAGCAGCAAGGGGTAAATTGCGGCCGGCAGGAATAAGGAGTTCTTCGTGATTCGACCGGTACATCGTCCATAGTTTTATCTGAGCCTATAGGTCGGAGAAATTCAAATGAGGCAAAACTTCTTGCTATTAGAAGAGTTTTGACCTTGTGAATTTCCTTCAAGCAAGGGAAGATAATTATCGAAAAAGATTCGGTAAATGCAATTAAGTGAGCTAAGGGGTTGAAACACCTCCCTTGAAACTGATTACAGTTGTCAGGTATCACGACATTGTGTTTGGGTCATGAGATCTCTAGAGCTAGTCAAGAGATCAACAAATGTAGTAGTGGACTTCCTCGCAAAGAATAGGGTAGACTCCATGATTGACAGTGTTTTCTTCCTTTGAGTTTCTATGATAAGCTTTTGGGAGGGATTTTGTATTTATGTTTTCTGGATTCATGATGCCGTGCATTTCTTTTCCCCCTTTCTACTTGCACTTAAGACTCTTAGACCCTTCACTATGTATTTCAAAGCTTATTTGAAACGCTACTATCTTTTCTTAGGATCTCATTTCGTCTCTTGGCGAAGCAAGAAGCAGAATGTTGTTGCTAGGTATCAACATAACATCAAACCATGTGTTTCATTTAAGGACAAAACATGTTGAAGTTGACTGTCATTTCCTTCGGCATCACATTTCTACAGGGGGATTCTTCACTCCGTATCTGCAATCCAAGGATCAACTTACTGATATGTTATCAAAGTTGTTTCTCGATCACAACTCGATAATGTTTTAAGCAAGCTGGACTTACTCAATATTTTCGCACCAACTTGAGGGAGAGAGTGGTGTGGGACACGAACAGTTGACCACAACAATCCTATTTGGGAAAGTTGACCAGATTTATGTTGTTAGTGGCAATTAGATTTGTAACTGATGTAAATTGATTATTCTTTTATTTCTTTCCTTTTTTTGTCACCGTAAATAGCTCTATTAATCTATTTATACCTACATGTACTCTCCTTCAAGAACATAGAAATACAACAAAGAGAATAATTTCTCTCAGCTTTTGTCCATGCTCTTCATTATTTCTCTTTTTTTACATTTTTACATTCAACACAAACGACATAACGAGCCACTCATATAAACCCTCCCATGTTTTGAATGCATTGTTCCATTCATCACCCAGTCTAATTCTATATGATGGTACCCACTCCTCAAATCAACCTTAGAGGAAATTGCTGCCTTGCTAACATATCCAGCATATCATCAAGTATTAGGATCGAAAAACAATAATGAATGGTAATCTTGTTGATTGCCCTGCTATCAACACACATTTGCCAACTGCCATCTTTTTTTGGAGTCAATAGTGTTGACACAAAACAAGGACACAGACTCTCTCTAATGAAACCTCTATCAATCAATTCCTTTACCTGTTTGTTCAACTCTGCACTCTCAGTAGAACTCATTCTGTAGGTGGCTCTGTTTGGCAAAGTCGATCCTGGGCTCAGGTCAATATAGTGTTGCATGTCTCTTATGGGTGGTAAGCCTGCTGGTAACTCTTCAGAGAACACATCTGCAAACTCTTACATAAATGGATATAGGATTGGAAGAATGGGTTGCTCAACTGATTCCGCCTCTCTAGGTACAAGAGCAAATAGTTTTCCTTTCTCTTTATTGACAGTCTGTTCGATCTCTAAGAAGGTAATCAAGCTAACATATGTTTTCCTGGGTCGTACTTTCTCTTTCAATGGTCCCAAGATGTGCCTAGTACCATCCTTGAAAAATGTGTAAACATTCTTGGCCATAATGACAGGTATTTCTATCATACTGTCAAGGTCTACCTAATAACAACTGACATGCATCCATGGGGCCTACGTCACACCAAACACCATCATAGTATTTACCCCCAATTTCAAAAGAAACCAAGCATCTCTTGTCTACTACAAATTCACCCCCACCCCCCCTTTTAACCAAGACATTTGAAAGGGTTTAGGATGCTTTTGGGTTCTCAATTTCAGTTTTTCCACAACTTCCACTGACACTACATTACTGCAGCTACCACTGTCAATAATCAAATAGCATACCTTTCCACCAATAGTGGAACGTGGTGTATGGAAGAGGTTGGTTCGAAGCCAGTCGCCCTTGATCTCTTTTTTGGGCGTGAACAAAGAATGTTGGATCATGAGGTTATCTCCGGATTCTCCGTGGTAATCTTTGCCTCTATAATGGAATCTGACTTCTCTGACTCAGTTTCTGCAACTGGTTCTTCTTCTTGAGCCAAGTGCACTACTCGACTGGGGCATGCTGAAGATAAGTGTCCCATACTGTTGCACTTAAAACACTTCACTGAACTTTTACCACTGGAGGTGATAGGCCTGGAAGATGAAGGTCGAGTCACAACCTTTGATGGTGTACCCTTACTGGTACTAGAACTGCTTCCTACAGGCTTGCTAGATAGGGACTAGTAGGGTCTGCTTCTCCTGCGCTCAATTTTCTCAAACTGTGTTGCTTTCTTGAATGCATCTGACAGGACAAACAGATCAAATCGAAACATAGCATCTGCTATGGAAGGTCGAAGTCCATTGATGTAACGTTGAACCAACTACTCCTCTGACTCATGGAGGTTATTCCGGGATACTAGAAGGTTGAACTCTTTAGTGTACTCGGCTACGGTTCGGCTAACCTTGTCTAAGGCTTTGTAGTCTATGGACAGGTCTCTGGTGTAGTTGGTTGGTAGAAAGGTCTTAAACATCAATTTCTTCATTTTGGGCCAGGTTTGGATTTTTTTACTTGCCTTGATTATGCCTGTTAGCCTTAATCCTTGCCACCATGTTAAAGCTCTATCTTTCAACTTGCAAGATACCAATTGACTTCTCAGCAATCAAATGAATTCTCAATTGTCTCAATCCACCCTACAAACTCATCATTCTTTGTATTGCATGTGTAGTCTGGAATGTAGACTCGAATGCCATATGAATCAAGACTGGCTCGGTTTGCACTCTCCTGTCGTTTGTCCACACGTCTAGATCTACGTCTAGAAGGACAAAGAGTGCTAGGTGGTCTCTCATATATGAAGATGACCGTCTGCTACCCTCAAAACTGACTGAATGAGGTCTAGGGGGCTGCTGACTTGTCATGCGCAAAGCTATAACTTCCTTGGTTAGACTAGCCATCATCTCTGTCAACTGGTCTAGTCATCTGCCATGACTTCTAGTTGATTTTGGGTAACCATCTTCTGGAGTGCTTTTGATCTTATGAACGGGGCTTGCAGGGATCTCATTCTCATTCCTAGCTTGACGACTAAGAAGGTTGCAACGTCTTGCCATAGTTAACCCGCGCAAGTAGGATCCTGGTATTAGAGAACACACAACTGGTTGCGAAGTAATAATAATCAAGAGTGATAAAATAAACCAAACAATAAAAGTCTCAAATAACTCTCTAGCTCTGATAGCCAACTAATGCAAACTGGGTAGGGTAGGACACCCAACTCAATTGCTTAGCGGATGCTCTGACACAACTCAAATACCCTGGTTATGGAAGCTAAAGAACCAATACGGGTTTAATGCAACCTGCAGACTTTAAACGGTAAAACCCAACTCCAATAAGCAATGGAATTAATTGAATTAATTAATTGGATGAAGATCATGCAATGGGTTCCAAACAAGTCCAACAAATTTTATCAAAACCTATAATGAAATTTTAACCTAACTTGTTTCAATTTTTTCTTTTGAAACCAAATTGATAAGATCTAATTAATTTTTGTTGAAATCAAACTTCAAAACACCCAAAGGACAATCAGCCTGGACGAATCAGGTTCAGATATGGCTGAGCCTGGATTTGTGAAGATAGGGTCAGGCAAAACAGCCGAGCAGGTCCGAAACCCGAATACCAAACGGACTGGGCTTGTGGAAACCAGCCAGGTCCAATCGGACCATGTTTTCAGCCAGGTCCTTGACACACCCGACCCTTAAACAACTGCAAGCAGGTCCTGAACAGGACAGACTGAAACACCTTGCTGGGTCTGCAAGATCCGGCCTACTTAATTGGACTCATCAAACTATGGTTTTAAGGCTCCACAAATCAATCCCAAAACAGATCTTTAATAACTGATGTAATTCATTAAATCCGTCACAAAGTGCCTTTCAAAATTGCATTCAAACAATTCCAGATTCAGAAAACCAATACCTAGTTTAAACAAACAGTTTTGGATCATGTCGTTTCCAACGAGTATCACCCCAAGGGTCATCATCCCAGGCTTAATCCAAGTTAGAAATTGGATAAGTCTCAACGTTAATCCAATCAATCAACCTTCAGCAGTTTTCGGCTGAACAACAGGTTCAATTAACTTGAACACTTTGATTTAATTAACCCCAACTTGGATGAGATTAGGATTACCTGGGCCTGAGATTAGATCACAATCAACCTTTGCAATTTGCCTTGACTCGGCTGCACTTTTGGGTATTCAAACTTCCAACAAAATTTGCTTGGAAAATAGTTGATTTTATTTCACTAACGGTGGCTGCTAAATTCTGCAGATTACATGCCTTCTATAGAAAAATAAAAACACTAATAACCCTAACTGTGAGCCGACGCTCACAAATCCAATTCTAAACTAACATGCAATTTTGAATTTCAAAAACAATTAAAACTTAACACTATTCGTTGGTGGGGGCCTAATCCTAACCTGATTAGGACCTCCCATTGCAACTGGGACTTAGTATGGTTGGTCATGACCAGATCATGCATATGTCTTCCGTCCCACACGTGTGGAGCTCGGCTCTGCACGTGTGGCAGCTTGTCGGGCCTCTGGGTCTGTGTTGCACAACTTGACTTGGGCCTAGCTCGGTTTGAACTTGGGTTGAGCCGGCTTTTGTAGTTGAGCCCCATGGTCCACCTTCGATGTTCCGCCCAAACACTCAGACAGCTGATAAGACTCATTTCTTCCATCCTTCGTCTTTCGTTAGAACTTATCGTAGAAATCAAGTGCCATAGTCACGATCTCATCTTTTGCACCACTGATGTCCGCATCAAGGATAGAGTTTGTTGGAATATATTTAGGAGTTTAGAATATATTTGAATTATTATGTTATTAGGACTCTAAGTTTGGTATAATCACTGATTAAGAGATGTATTTGGTTTAGGATTAAGTTAAGAGTTTGAGTTTGTTTGTGATAGTCCTAGGGTCGGCTAGAGGCTATATAAATACATGTAATAGCTTTTATATACAATACACAGTTTATTTCTTCTACATGGTATCAAATCCAGATCACAATAATCGGCAGGAGGAGGGAGGGAGGGACATCACTGTTCTGAGCCATTTCTGCTGCGTTGGTTCTTTGTTCTCTGATATGATATTTGAGATCCCAAGTTGTTGCATCTGTTAGATCCTAAGTCGTGTTGAAAAAGTGCTTCGATCACATGGTTTTTCGATCCTACATGTTTCTCGCAGTTGGGCTGTTCTCAGATCTGAATCATACAGATCTAAGCCATACTTGGCCACATCCAGATCTGCTTGCACTCAGGCCCCTTTTATTTCCAGATCTGCGTCGGGCTGCTGGTGCTATCACCGCCGCCTGAAACCTGCTGCAGACCTTTCCCTCTGCCTTGCTTCCGCTGATTGCAGCCTTCTGCTGTTCTGCCTTGTTCTTCTCCATCAACAGCAAAGAGAGAAAGAGGTCTTGTGTTCTTGTTCCATCCAGCAGAGGGCGCTGTTTCTCCTTGATGTTTTTTTTTTTCACCTACTGCCCAAATCTGCAACATCATATGCCTGGATTTGGATCATCTGAATCAGCACTCAGGCCTCTGCTGCGTCATAGACTCCTTCCCAGATCTGATTGATATCAGATTGAGATCTGTTACACTTGACTGACATCATTGATTCTCAGGTCTGGTTTCCATCGCTAAAAGAGATCGCAGCCTTTCAGATCTGATCTGTGCTTTTTTATTTTTGGCCTGCGTTTTGCTCATCAGCCACAAAAGTGTACATTCATCTTCTGACCTATTGAAGAGATTCTAAGCTTTTCGCCAAACTCAAAAACGTGGGACACGGTCCCTGTTTCCTACCAGATGCAGGCACATTCAAATTACTGGTACCCCTGTTGCCCTTTCTGTTGCAGAGAAGGGGGGGAGAGATGTATTTTCTGGATCATTGACCTACAACAGAAGGATTGCGTGAGGCTGTGTCCTCTATTTTCTTCCCTGGACAGCATCTGCTCAAATCTTGTTATAGTGCGCTTCTCTGCGTATTCAGTTCTTGATGCCTCGGGACATCTCTGGTCGTTTACTGCCTGTTGTGTTATACCTGTTCTTCAACAGCATCCAGCTTGTGTTCTTCGATCCTTTTAGTGCTGCCCAAACATGCACCCAGTTAGATTTCTGAATGTCTCAGTTCCACCAGCTTCTCAAATAATTGATCACCTATTGCGAATTTGAATGTCTCAGTTCCACCAGCTTCTCAGATGATTGATCACCTATTGCGAATTTGATGGTTGCGATTTTGTGCACCATTCCTGTTTTGCTATTTCTTCTCGCCACGAGTTGCGAGATCTGTGCCAAGAAGAAAGGGGGAGAGCCGAAGAAAGGGACGTAAATTGCCCTTCTCCTCCTACTTTTCTGCCTTTCGAGCAGCCTTGTTCCGCCGTTTCTCTATGAGACGATCTGTTTGTGGACACATGTCCCATTTGCTGGCCGTCACGGCTTCAGCCTTTATATTTTGTTGGCCTTTATGGCTTCAACCTTTTTCTTTGCTGCTTTATGGCTTCAGCCTTTTTGTTTGCTGACCTTTATGGCTCATCCTTTATCTTTGTTGGCCTTTATGACGTCAGCTTTTATTATTTTGGGGACTCTAATTCGTCCCCTCTATTTGCTGGCCTTTACGATCTGATTGATCAATGTGATGGCTTCAGCCTTATTTTGGCATGTACTATGCCCTTGTTTTCAGGCCATTCGTCACTTGTATTTATCGCATATTGCGATTATTGTTTTGCCGGACAATTGTCTTACCACCACTGCCGTCATCCATGCCCATTTATGTTTTTTCAGGCCGCCGTCTGTGTTTGCCGCCTATCATTTTGCAGCCAATCAATACGCTGCCTCTTCAACAATTTTTTGCAGCCAATCAGTTTGTTGCCGACCAATCTTCGTGGCCAGTCAGTGTGCCACTTTTGCAGTTCACCTGCCGTTTCTTCACGTTCCAAGATTCGCGTTTATCCATGCTTCAGCTTGCAGGGGCGTATTGGAATATATTTAGGAGTTTAGATTGTATTTGAATTATTATGTAATTAGGACTCTAAGTGGTTTAATCTCTGATTGAGAGATGTATTTGGTTTAGGATTAAGTTAAGAGTTTGAGTTTGTTTGTGATAGCCATAGGGTCGGCTAGAGGCTATATAAATACATGTAATAGCTTAGACTTATACACAATACATAGTTTATTTCTTCTACAGAGTTGGTGAGAAAGGAGAATCAACGAAAAATGGATCCTATTGGGCTTCCGCGTCTGCTTCAGAGGAATAACAAGAAGGGAGAGACCTTTTTTTAATTCGAAAGAATGGGAGGCCCACAAGGTGTGTGGCATTGCCGGGCACGAGAGAGACTAGGTTCTCTCTTCATCCAGTGGGCCTAGGTCAAGTGGCTTTTCTTATTTGGATGGAATTAAAACTCATATGGGTTTTGGGCCGTTGAGGTCAGATCATAATTTGGGTAGAAGGAGATGAAGGAGTTTGAATTCAACGAGGGACAAGTTTCGACGATGGAGGGGATTGTCTAGATGATTTAGTTAAGGACAGTTAAATTTAAAGGTGTCAAGAAATGTGAAGAAAATTCAAGAGATTTCAAAAAGGTAAAATCTGCAATCGAGATATTGAAAAGGGATCATGCAGAAGCTGTCATTCAATGACTTAATAAAGGGTGTGGGACTAAAAAGAAAAAGAAAAAGGAAAGAAAGAGGACTTAGTTTTTGGTGTAGGGCTGTCTAGGGTTTGAATTTGCAAGGAAAATGTTATCGAACAAGTTGGGTTGTATAGTATTGTCCTTTCTTTTAATTTCCGGTTTAATTTTATTTTAATAATAAAATTTCATAATCGTTCAAAAAAAAAAAAGTAACAGGTGGAACCAACATATGGCCCATAGAATTTAATAAACCTTTGAGGGAATTTGATATGAGGTAACATGAATCGTCAGGCAATGTTGAATCAAGTGAACATTTGTTGTGAAGAAGAGGATGGTAGGGAATGGGTGGTGATTGCATAAGGGGACTTAAATGTGAGGTCATGCATAAAGGCTTCATATGGACATGCACTTATAAACCATTGGACTTGTCGTTTTGGAAAAGTATGGCAACCCAAGAGTCCAGGCCTTCTGTTGCTTTGCTAGCTTGGAGAAATCTTTAACCAGACCAAATCTAAGAAGGATGATTTTGCTTGAGGAAGCTGACTTAAATTTTGTGCTTTTTGGTGAAAAGGAGCAACTAGATCATCTGTTTTGTGGCTTCCCTTTTGTTGTTCAGCTATTGTGTGACTATCTAGCTTCGGTGGGTTGTCTATGGGCGTTTCAAGGATTGGTTGGAAAAGTTATTGATAACTAGAGTAGTGGGCCCTATAAAAAAAGGGTTAACTTAATATATCAATAACCATCTATGGTCAGTAAAGAAGCAATGGGAATCAAAGATTTTTTAAGCAACAGCAAGGACGATGGATAAAGTATGTGAATGTGCTAAAGTGAGAATCATTAGATAGCTTATGGATGTTAAGGAATTTAAAGGCTTTTGGAAAAAAAAAGGTAAAGCAAGTATATCAATAAGAGGAGACAAATACAATAGACAAGGGCAAGGAAGTAATTGATATGGCAGCTAACCTTGCCCCCATGAGGACAAACAAATCTTGTAACTCCGTTGTTCACTACAAAATCTGCTACCCCATTGGTTGATCTAGAAAATGAATACAAGATACATCTAGATTCCTTCTCAACCACATGATCTATCTAAAAATAGATAAAAGCTTCTATGGTGGTTTTTTCTTCCCCAAGGCCCACCTAATTCTAAGGCTTCTCTTTTGACAACTTCTGAAGAGGGTGGGAAAGATGTATGGTCAGGAATACTAGATTATGGAAACCTAAAAAGAGGTTGGACGTCCATCAAAAACGTGTGCGGAGTTCAATGTAGATGGAGTTGCAAATGGTAAACCAGTCTATTTGGATTGGGTGGGTGGGCTTGGGGGTTACATAATCACAAAAGAGAAATGAGATCTTCTCTCAGCACCAATAGGTGTTAAAAGTTTCCAATGAAGCGGAGTTGTGGGCAATTAGACGGGTAGTGGAAATACGGAAAAATCACAATGGAGGGAAGTTGATTGATGAAGGAGATTCAATAAATGCTATTGCATGGGCAAAGGAAACAAGATATCCCTTGGAGAATAGACAGTTCACCTAGGTATTAGACAATTGGCTAGAGGAATAGATGTTTTGTTCAAACGAATGAGATGACAACCAGTGGCAAGCAGATTTCTTAGCTAAAGTTGGGGTAAAAGACTTGAGAGTGGCTTTTTCAGAAGTATTCTTTTGTTTTTGTTTTTTCAACATACTACTATATTTATTTTCCTGTATCAAATTTGTGTACATTTGTGATTTATACAAAGTTTTACAGTTTCAAAAAAGGGAAAAAAAAAGATCTGATAACACAATCCAATCTAAGCCCAACTATGGTCAAGCATCGAAAAGTTGAAAGTATGTAATTAGGCTTAAAATAGGTCCCGTGACTTATAAATTCAAAATTAGCCAGGCTTAACTTGATCAATATGGGCTAAACAGGCTTCAACCAGACTAGGCAAACCCAAAGCCCGACACAACTCGACTGAGTTGTAGCCCTAGAAGTTTGTGTGAAAGGTAAAATTCACCGAAGGTAGGCCCATGTATGACTTTCAGCACCAAGGGTGCATTCTGAATACACCACTCAATAAATACCAAGGTTGTCAAAATCGAATCGTATCGTGAATCGGTCTAGGAGTGTGAACCGTGAATCGTAGAATTGTAAGATTCATGATGTTTGTTCAATTCCTCATAATATATAAGTAAATATGCAAACACATGAATATATATGACAAAATGTACCAATTCAAAATTAAATCAAAATGCACTAGAAGTCAGGTTTTTATATTCCAAAACACAGTATATTGTACACCATACATTATATAATATAACAATATACTATATGGTGTATAACAGTATACTGTATGACTGTGGAAGGGAAATTGTTGACCTGCAAACTTAATTCTATTATTATTTCATGAAATTTATTACATACATAGCATTACATAAGTCATGCGAATGATAACATAGTAAAAACGAAAAAAACAGAATAGTGGAAGAAAAGAAATAGAAAAAATGAAAACAATCAAACAGAACAGTAGAAGAAAGATGTTATAGGTCCTCACCGAAGGACCTGCAACTTAACTACATCACATTTATTTCATATACATAGGTCTTGCGATATTAGGTTTGTGGAGCCTAATTGTCAGATATCTATTGGTGATCTACGTACCGAAAGGGAACCACGTAAATAGGTATCATGCAAAAAGTTAGGCTTTATTTTTCCCAAAAAAAACTGTATTTTCCCCTTCCCCTCCTTCGCCATCATGAATCATACAATACTATGATTCATACGATTCGAATCGTACGATTTGCGAGTCAATGGAAAAATGCACGTTTTTTGCTGGATTTCGATAATGCATGTGATTCGTATCGCATGACCATACGATTCGAATCGTGAATCGCATGATTTCAACAACCTTGATAAATACATCCATAATGAAAGATAATGAATGAAAGAAACACAAAACCAAAATCTTTTAAAATTGTAGACTTGTAGGTATAATGAATCAAATAATTGAGGATTAAATCACCTTGATGAACTCCAGATATTCCGACCTGTAGCCCACTCACAGCTGACATAACTACAATCACCAAAGGAATTAAAAATGATTAAAAAAAGTTAGGATGAGAGAAAAAAGGTAACCCCTCTTATCAATGGTAACGTATTTTAGTGATATTTTCTTTTAAATCATAATATGTTTCAAACCCACAACCTTTTTAGCTGCAATAGTGAGAACTTGCCAATTGTGCTATAAGATCTTGTCCAAGGTAAGCCATCTTTTAACAACAATCAGGATCAACAAGCTACTTTAGCTTGTGCTTTGGTGTATCAAAAATCATAACAGAAATCAATCTGAAGAATGAACATTTATCTGCTTTCCTACACATTTGGAGAGGTTCAGAATTCACCGGTCAAACTAGGTAGAGGAGTGTCATTCCATCTTATCTGACCCAAGCCAACATCTGCAATTGAGACTAGTAACCATTTGGGACAAAAGAACAGGCAAAAATGGATTAAATCCCACTGAATGTGGCTTCCTGATTCTGCACCATCCCAAATGCATGGCAGAACAAATAAGAATAATCATCTATTCCCTAGGGTTGGGCAAACTTGTTATCGAAAGAGACTCGGTAAATGCAGTCAAAAGGGTAATGGGAGTAAAAAGACCCATGTGGAAACTAATCACAGTGCTTAGGGAGATTAAGGCTCTACTAATAAGCCGAGAAATATCTTTTTCTCATGTTAACAGATCGGCCAATGAAGTTGCAGACTTCTTCGCAAAACAGGGAGTTGATTCAGCAATCCAGGGCGTCTACCATTTATGATTCACAAAGATAGTGTTTTGGGGGATGGGATGCCTTTCTTTTGTACATGTGATTGTATGGTCATTTCGATGCATGTGATATTGTGGGATGGGATACACTATATTTTTTCTTTCTTTCTTTTCTCTAGGGTTTACACCTCCTAAACCCATTTTTGCCTCTTAATACTTCTTGTATTTTCAAGTCTATTTTAATAAAATTCATTTTTTACCACCTAAAAATAATAATAATCATCTATTCTGCAAAAATAACTGCTAGATACATCCAGATGACTATGTATTGGTATACCATTCACCACCCATCCATGCACACAAGCGCATACACAAGGAGAGCAATAAGAAAAACCTGACATCACCGGAGTTACAACCCCATCTGCAATCACCATAGAAGTACCAGCCAGCACCAACATGAGAAGCAGCTTTTTCAGCCCTAGTGAAGTCTCAAGACTCTCCTTAATTTTTAATGACCTCTCAAGTTCTGCTGATGGTACCTTAAGCCTGAAACTTGATATGCGGGTATCGGAAGGCAATTGATTTGGAAGAAGACTGACCTTAGCATGCCTGCAAATCAATGAATATAAAGCAAATGTGCCACCTGCAGTAGTTACAAAAGAACAAACAACCAAGTTAAATACATTGTACAGGAAAATATCGGTAAGGGAGCACATAGTTCTAACTCAAAATGCATTCAGTTTGACCATTTTAGGAGAACAGATGACTAAGATTTACAGTAAGAATTCGGGATGATCGGCTACCTGAAATCACAACGAATAGGATATATACACACAGAGGTACACACACACACACACTGTCTCCAATATAAGCACCATGAGCTCCAAACGGGTGCCCAGTTGGGGATTTTGTGAAAGATCATCACCCCACAACCCAAAAATAAAAATAAAACATAAAATATTTAAAAAAGACCAGGTGTCAGGAGTTCACATCTGAATTGGAGTGAAGCCAAGGCTTTTGACCCCCTATTCACCATTGGTCATTGGGGCCTTGAAAACCATACCTATTAGAAGTCTAAATCAAACTAGTTAGATCCCATATCCAAGAATCACTAAAAAAAGATACCATGTCCACGAATGGGCCTTCCAAACAAACCCATCCTCGTGTATCCGGGCCCACCTATTTGCACCCCACATACTATCACGCATACAATGCCCCTGGGTTCAGTCACCTAGGAGAAATCTGATAGGATTCCGGAGAATAATATTCAACTTGGAGAAGACTCAGCTGAGTGCAACAGGACTAAGCCACAGGCAGCGTCAGTTACTCAGTAGAGTGACAGCGAAGAATTCTGCATTTGAATAAATTCTAATTTAATAGGACTCTGTTACTGCTTGAGATCGGCTTATCAAAATAAGAGGGAAGTTGGGAAAACTGTTTTTTTTTTTTTTTGATGACCGAAGGTGTCCAGGTGTCTCACCCGACTAGTCCTTCGAGACATGTGCATGCCTCCCTACACACACATGTCGGGTTCAAGCGGTGGGACCTTACTTTGTACATAATGGAGAGTGACCCTTCATTGGAGTCACTAGGGATTGAACCCAAGACCTCAATTCTGAAGTCTTGTGTTTCAACCACTAGGGAAACCCCTTGGAGTTAAACTTTTTTTTTTTAATGACAAAAGAACCCCAAGACCCCCATCTCTCTCCGAGTACAAAAGTATTGGATAAAGCTCCAAATGCACGCAGCCCCCTGCAAGTGACGGGCATCGGGTGGCTATGGAACTCGAACCTAGGACCTCTGCTGCCTGAGCCAAAGTACCTACCAATTGAGTTACTCCAAGCGAGGTGAAAACTGTCCTGCAATTTTAGGCACCTGAGTTTTTGTGTATCATCACAAGAGGGAGAAACACAGAGAATTTTGATTTCAGATAAGGAGTCTAAGGGACCACCTCGAATCTGTTCCACCATTGTATTTCTTTCAATTTTCATTTCAGTACCGCCATTTTCCATATCTGTTTTTAATCAAAACTTCAGTGATTTCAGTTTCTGGGTCACTTTTGCTTGATTAATTAAGCGGAATCTTATCAATTCGGTATCAGAGCCTGCTGATGCCCATTATGTGATCGGTGCACATAGAAGATCGCATGACAAAACTCGAAGAATAGATGCAGCGTGTAATTGGTACAAGCGGGAAATCAGAGAAATACTGACGCCTTTGGCAGCGCAGTACGACAAAGTTGTATCCACCAACCACAAGGACCATCAAGAGACAGAATCGGAATTGTCCAATGCAGATTCTATTGGGAAAGGCGCTATCCAAGTGCGTTACACACGGCTCAATTTTCCTAGATTCTCCGGGGAAGACCCAACTGGCTGGGTCTATCATACCAAGCAGTTTTCAGGTACCATGGGACAACGGAAGACAAGAAAGTGTTATTAGCCTCATTCCATTTCGAGGGTGAAGCGCTGCAGTGGTTCCACGCGACACAAAAGGACGTTGGTTTGGAGAACTTATGCTTTATGCAATAGATTCAGACCCTCCAACTATGAAGACTTTGACGAGGTGCTAGCCAAGCTCAAACAAACTGGCACAGTCTGAATACGAAGTTAATTTCGAGAAACTAGCTATGAGGGTCAAAGGGTGGTCAAAGAAAGTGCTAGTGGGAAGCTTCATTGGCGGACTCAAAGAGGAGATAAGATCAGAGGTCAAGCTATTCAAACCCAAGTCTGTATTGGCAGCAGTGGGATTAGCAAGAATGCAAGAAGACAAACAGCTGCGATTACACCGAAACATTAAACCAGTTGGTCCCACACTGAACAAAACAAATAGCCAGTCATCGGCTCCAGCCAGCAGAGCGAGAGACCTCCCATTCAAGAAACATTCATGGGCCGAAATGCAGGCCCAAAGTGAAAATGGACTTTGTTATCAGTACGACAAAAGTTCGCACCCAGGCAAAGGTCTAAGACACAACAGGTTTTTGCTTCGGAAGTGGCGGATGAAGAATATTCTGAGTTTGTCAGTCAAGAGGATGCAAAGGCAGCTGATCAATCACCAGACCTGATTAACTCACCAGAAATCTCTTTACATGTCTTAGCTGGACTGGATTCTCCACAGACTAGGAGGGTTAATGATGTAGCCTAACTTCAAGAAACAACACAAGAAGGTTCGGCCAAAGGCTCCAAATTTGAGGTTTGGAAGTTAGGTCTGATGACTCGAATCTGAATAAAATTAAAATTTTGCTTCTCTAAGAAATCAAAGCTAAAGTGCGAACGAAATCGAAATCGATCACCCAACACTAATCTCATTTCAACCCAATTTTATATGAAACCCAATTTTATATCGATTAGTGGAACCAATGAAATTTCACCCAATAAAGAAATAATCAAAGGCCCTAAATCTCACCTAGGTCACAATTCACTACGGAATAAACTTTGACAAAGGCTTCGTTTCAATTTAAGTTCACACAAAATAGTTGTGCTTTAATTAATTTCAAAACAACAACATAAATTTGAAATTAAAACAGCAGTAATCGAAAATGAAAGCATGAATTAATTAAAGACAAATTAAATTGCTAAAATTTAAATTAAAATAAAACTCACCAATTATTTGGAGAGAACAAAGCACAAAAGCTTCAAATTATTTCACCAAATTCGTGTGTTAGGATGGAGAGCCAAAACCTCAACTTATAGTTGGGGGTGGCCATGAAAAAAAAAGGGAAAAATTACACCAAATTCGCCCATAGCCCCTGATGCAAGACAACTACTAGGGTAACTTTAAATGCCTAAATTGATTCCCTAAAAGTTAAAAGGGATGAAAATAATGCACCTAAAACTAATATGGGCTGAAATTAAAATTCAATTAATAAATGCAATTAACTAATATAAGAATGATTACAAATAATCATGCAAATACCAAAAATACAATGAGTTGAATGGCTGGTATGAGAGAAATAGCATGTAAAGGGGATAATATGGACATAAATGAAAGAAAAAAGGTGAGGTTTTAAGTGATGACTTAGGCGCGTGGGTGCTTTGGGCTCCTAGGTTAAACGAAATAAGGCTAAGGAGGTGGAAGTGAAAGAAAAAAAGGGAAACAACGAAAAGAAGGGGATGGTTCAAAGACGGTGGCAAGGAGGGATCCTAAGAGGGAAAAGGCAGCAAGAGGTGAAAGGTTCTAGGCTGATTTGGCTCAAGGAAGTGTTCTGGCAGCAAGGGGGAATCAAGGAAGAGGTCTCGGCTATAGATCTGGGGTCCAAACAGGGAGGCGGAAAGGGAGGGTCTCCAAATAGGGTCTCGGCAATGGTATAAAAAGAAATTGAAAAGAGGAAAAGAGAAGAAGAAAAAAAGGTACCTGATGAAGAACTATGGCCTCACACCAAGGCCTCACGCATAGCCTCACGCTAAGGAATCACTTCCAAAGATCATTGCACCACTCACAAGTATTTTGCGAAAATTTTCTCAAGCTTTTATTCATCCAACCATATTCTCCCAAAAACGGGATTACATAGGTATTTATAATAATCTCAAAGAAAGAAAATAGCAACACCTAAAATTAGAAACCTCTAAATACACTCAAAACGAAAATAACTCACTGAAAATAGTAAATCGTAATTTCTAATTACAACAAAATCGAAAATAGAAATAAACAATAAAAAGAACTCTCAATTCAAAGGGAAATCTGCTGCTCCGCATCAACCCCCCTTCAATTTTGGATCAACCAATTTTCATGGGATTATATCCACCCATTTAGGGTCCATGTGCCCACATGCTCCCAATTCTCCCAAGTTACAACTGTCCATAGGGTGCCAAGTGGCATTATTACATCATGAAATAAAATAAATAAATAAAAGAAATTACAACTAGATGTGGTTGACCAAAGCTTCCATGAATTTTGCAAATTTTGTGGCTCTAGAAATCCACCAATGTGATGTAATCGCTTATTCTTCCATCTTCTAATTTTGTTGCTTGCAACAAAGTAGGATCTAGGGTGTGTTCCCAAGGTTGCCAAAGAAAGTGTGATTCTTGCTTTCTTAATTCTATGATGATATGGTGTGTGACATAGCACGCACATGTGGAATTCCCGTCATTCACCTTTGTGGACAGCAAATGGACCACTGGGCCATTTTTAGATGGATTTGGAGGCCTGACCCGATGCCCAAGCCCATGATCCAATTATTTGATGGTTTTGGGCCAATATGGAGCCCTCATTGATCCCCGCTTTGCACCTTCAAATTGTTCATCTGCTAGGAGTGCAATTTTCAACAATTCATCTTCCTATTGGGTCTCATTTGATAGGTCCTTGATGTATTCATCATCCACGATTAGATTGAGGTCCTCATCACTCCCTCTGGCTTGGATGGAATTCGTCCACAAATTTGAAGCGTTGTACTCAAAATCTCCATCCTCTTTGTAGAGCTTTAAGCCCGCAACATTGAACAAGTCATAGGTGTTGATAACGTCTGAAAGCTTGACTTTGTAGGCTTGTCATGGATCTTTCTCAGCACTTCGTAAGGCCACATGGTCCTTTGCTTCAGTTTGTTATAATCACCGACTGAGAATCTCTCCTTCTGAAAATGCACTGATACAAGATCACCTTCATTGAATATGACTTTTCATCTATGCCGGTCCACATCTTCTTTACATTTGTGCATCATCTCCTCCATCTATTTACAAAATTGTTCATGGATCATCTTCAACTGAAAAGTGATGTCTTCGCCCTCAAGATTGTTCCACCTAACACCCTGTATAGGACAAGCACATAATTAGGATTAGAGCCATAACAATCTCAACGGGCTTTTGCCGGTAGTGCGACTCCTCGAATTGTTATAGGCGAACTACGCAGTGAGGCAAAACCACATCCCAGTGCCTCGGTCTTCAACCCATCAAACTCCATAACAAGCTCCCCAAACTCCAATTAACAACTTCGATGTAGCCGTCAGTCTGCAGATAATATGCAGTACAGAATTTCAACTCTGTCCCTAGCTATCCCAAAGTTGTTCCAGAAGTAGCTCATGAATTTCGTGTGGCGATCTGAAGTGATAGATTTCGGGATACCATACAATCACACATCTCTAAAGTAAAACTGAGCCACATGCGATGCGTCCATTGTTTTCTTGCACGCGATGGAATGTGCCATCTTCGAAAACCTATCCACCACAACAAACACACTATCCATTCCTTGTTGAATCTGAGGAAGACCTAACACAAAATCCATACTGGCATCCTTCCATGGTGCATTTGGTATAGGAAATGGTGTATACAAGCCAGTATTTGTGCTTGACCCTTTGTGGTTTGACATATATAACATATTTTAACATATCTCTCAACATGCCGCTGCATTTTAAGCCAATGAAACTTGATTTCCACAAACACAAGCATCGTATCTCATTCAAAATGACCTGCCAATCGTGCACCAAGCAATTCCTTTATAAGCTTCTGTTGAAGAGAACAATCCGAAATACATAACCTGGATCTTTTGAAAACAAAACCATCCTATAGAGGATAATCCTCGACGAGCCCCTCCTGTACCTGTTTCCAGATACTGTAAAAATTATTGTCAGTATCATACAAATCCACAAACTGTCAAATCCAACCACTTGTGCCTACAATGTGTTCAACAAGACTGCTCGCCGACTCAAAGCATCTACAACCATATTCTGAACCCTAGATTTGTGTTTACCACGAATTTGAACTCTTGCAAAACGTTGACCCACTCTGCATGCCTAGCATTAATACTTGTGCTTGCCCATGCAAGTATTTTAATGCCTCATGATCGGACTGAAGAACAAAAGGCTCATGGATCAAATAATGACGCCAGTACTCAGTGCTTGCACAATTGCAAAGAATTCTAAATCATAAGTAGAGTACGCTTTTTGCGCACCTTGCAATTTACTGCTGTAGAACCCCACTTGTCTCTTTTCTTGGCTCAAGACTGCCCCAATACCCTTATTGGATGCATCGCGATCAACCTCAAACTCTTTATCAAAGTTCTGTAACGCAAGCACTGGAAATTCATGTCAATTTCTTCTTTATCAACTCAAAACTCTTTTGTGCTTCTACTGCCCACTGGAATGCCCCCTTTTTAATGCAATCAGTTATCAGTGCCGTAACCATGCTGAAGTTGTGCATAAACCTCTTGTAAAAAGAAGCTAGACTATGAAAACTGCAGACCTCACTAATTGTCTTCAGTTGTGGCTAGTTTCTAACTGCCTCCACATTTTCTTCGTACACTTGGATTCCCTCCAAGGAAACCACATACCCCAAGAAGATGACTTGTTGCTGAACAAAGCTGCATTTCTTGAGATTAGCATATAGTTTCTCCTTCCTTAAAACATCAAAGATTTGAGCAAGGTGGTTCAATGAGCATCGACAGAAGAACTTGAGATTTGTATATAATCAAAATATACTACCACAAATTTACAAATAGAAGGTTTCAAGACTTGGTTCATCACTCTCATAAATGTATTTAGAGCATTTGACAAACAAAAAGGCATAATTAACCATGCATACATTCCTTCCCTCGCCTTGAAAGTCGTTTTCCATTTGTTGCTCGGATGTATGCGGATCTGGTGATACCCACTATGCAAATCCACCATAGAAAAGACATTTGCATTCAATAACATAACATCAAGCCGGGGAATTGGGAAACAATACCGGACTGTGATTTTGTTGATAGCATTGTTGTCAATGCACATCCGACAGTTGTAATCTTTCTTCAGTGTTAGAAGTGTCTCTCCCTGATCAACCCCTTATCGATCAAGTCTTTCACCTTTCTGTTTAGTTCCCCACGGTCTATCAGGCTCATTCTGTATGCAGGCTTGTTTGGTAGAGTAAAACCTAGAATCAAATCCGTGCAGTGTTGTACATCCTGCATTAGAGGCAAACATGCAGGAAGCTCTTCAGAAAATATATTGGCATATTTAGACATTAGAGGTTCTAAAACCGAAGGAATAGTATGCACGTCTTTATTGTTTGTGGCAACAAAAGAGAACACCTCCGCATTTCCCCCTCTACCACTTTCATCATCTCTGATACAAAAATTAAACTAACACTTCCTTCTTTTGTTTTTGGCGTATCCCCATCCTTCATAGGCCCCAAGACAATCTTTTGTCCATCCTTCCAAAAGGAATAAACATTCCTCTTCCCATGATGCTTTTGTATTCTGGTCATACTACCATTGTCTACCCAAAAGTAGATGGCTAGCGTCCATGGGAATTAGATCACAGCATTCATCATCCATGTATTTAGAACCAATAGAAAAGAAACTAGGCAGTTTCATTCAACTGTTGCCTCATTTCCCTTCTTAAACCAAGAGGTATGGTAGGGGTGCTTATGTCATTGCATCTTCAATTTCAACTTCCCTACAACCTCTTCAGCAACCGCGTTTCCACAACTTCCACTAATCAAATTGCATACCTTCCCGCCAATGGTGCAATGGGTATGGAAGATGTTGATCTGCAATAAGTCATCTTTTACTTCCTTTTGAGAGAGTCAAAAAACGGTTTATCATTAAAGATTCACCTGAGTCATGGTAAGTGATGCCGTCCTCTGAAAAAGATTTGGATCCCGATAATGACTCCTATGATGCCTCTGATGTCTCTGCATTCTCTACTGAGTTCAAGTTTCTCATCCGACACTCAAAAGCAACATAACTGGTAGAGTTACACTTGACGCATCTAATCTCACCTTACCCTTTGCATCTAAAGGTTACGCTTTTCCCTGAGGCTTCCCTTTCACCTTAGAAGTGCCCTCCTTGCCTCTTTTCCCTGCAAATCTGTTAGATCCACTAGATTTAGATGTAGATGCCATTCTACCCTGCCTTTCGTGGAGTCTATCAAACTGCACAGCTTTCCGGTAAACATCACCAACATAATACAAATCAAAAGGACTAAGAGCATCGGCCAAAGCAAGTTTCAACCCATCTATAAACCTAGATACACTATGTCCTCTCTCTCTCTTAGGTTATTTCTAGATAACAGTAAGAAAAATTCTTCTGCATACTCGGCAACTGTCATGTCCCCTTGTTTTAACTGTTGGAGTCAGTGAAAAAGTTCTTGAGAATAATTAGAATGTAAAAATACATCCTCCATTTTTTTCCAATTTCTCCCTAGGTTGAATTTTGGCCTTTCCTCTAGCTCTGTCTTTCCATTTTCACCTTTTGTACCATGCTAATGCACAACCCTTTTAATTTAATTGCCACTGATTGCACACAAACGGGTTGGGTACATTTTTAAATTCAAAGATGTTCTCCACAGTTTCTCACCATTCAATAAAATTGTCACCATTTGTCCCTCTGAAAAATCTGGATAGTTCGAACTTTATACCGAAGGATCTGTCATCTACTTCATCACGATGACGTCTGTCCCTCCTATGCTCTTGGCTATGATGTCTATGTCTCCTGCAAGCATGGAAGTCCTCAATTTCACTGCCTGAAGAACTTGCACCTATAGAATCAACACCCACTCTAGAATCATACCCCGATCCAACTGACCTATGATAAGATTTGACCGAAGAAGATCTATATCTGGCCTCAACTGTGTGACTTGTTGTCTAAGTTCTTCAATAATTGTATCCCTTTCTCGATCTTCAATCTGTAGGACAAAAAGATTCTCAATATGCTCTTGATCATTCGCAACAACTTGAGTTCGTCTATTCCGTACACCCGACATCGTGTCAAATAGAATTGCATAGTCGGAGAGTCCAAAATATATGCTTTGATCACCAATTGATGTAGCCTAACTTCAAGAAACAACACAAGAAGGTTTGGCCACAAGAAAGGGTTCAGCCAAAGGCTCCACATTTGAGGTTTGGAGGTATGACTCAAATCCGAAAATAATATTAAAAGTTTGCCTCTCTAGAAAATCAAAGCTAAAGTGCGAAGGAAATCGAAATCGATCACCCAACACTAATCCCAATTCCTTTGGGGTGGTCCAAGTCTCTTAGACCTCTTGTATGTGATGTATTGCTCATCTTTGTTCTTAGTTTTCTTAATTAATGAAATCATTTTTACCGCTAAAAAAAAAAAAGTACTAATCTCAATTCCGCCCAATTTTATATGGGACCCCTAAAATTGATTATAGGAACAAATGAAAGTTAACCCAACAAAGAAATAATCAAAGGCCCTAAATCTCACCTAGGTCAACAATTCACTACAGAATAAACTTTGACAAATGCAACAATAGACATTTTAAGGATCTTGCAGAATTGTCCGAAGTTGTTGCTACCAGAGTCTTCGCAAAGTGTGCATCTTGGGCCTCTACTCTCGTGGAATTCAAAAACATCTCTACCAGTGACATCTTGAGGGCCTGGAAAGAATGTGTTGACTTGACTTAGCTTCTTCTTTTTGTCCTATTTCCAGCTTTTCCTTTCTTCCTAGATGTATTGGGGTTGTGGGGGGTTGTTTTTCTTGTTTTGTCTTTTGTTTTTGTTCTTGCACCTCTGATGCCCTTTTTTCTTCTAATATATTAGCCATTCAAAAAAAAAAAATAACAAATGCTTCATTTCAATTTAAATTCCCACAAAATAATTGTGCTTTAATTAATTTCAAATTGACAACATAAATTTGAAATTAAAACAACATCAGTCGAAAATTGCAAGTATGAATTAATTAAAGACAAATTAAATTGCTGAATTAAATCAAAATAAAAGTCACCAATTATTTGAGGAGAACAAAGCACAAAAGCTTCAAATTATTTCACCAAATTCTTGTGTTACAATGAAGATCCAAAACCTCAATTTAGAGAGTGGGTGGTCATGAAAAAAATAAAGGAAAAATTACACCAAATTCGCCCATAGCCCTTCAATTTTGGATCAACAAATTTTCATGGGATTAGATCCACCCATTTAGGGTCCATGTGCCCACACGCTCCTAATTCTATCAAGTGTGCCATGTGGCATTATGACATCATGAAAAAATAAATAAATAAACAAAAGAAAATAAAGCTAGATGTATGTAGACCTAGCAAAAATTGATCCGATCCAATTTACAGACCCAAACCGAACCAGCCCATTTTGATAAATGACCCGAATCAGCCCGACCCGTTTAATGGATGAGCTGAAACTAATCTAACCCTTTTTATAAATGGGTAGACCCGAGCCGAACCTAAAAATAAATGGGTAGACCCATCTGATCCAATTATTGTCCGTACATCCAACCATATGATGTAGCATGTGCATAGAGACTTTCCCTTTCTTTTTTCTTTCCAAACACAAAGAAGGAAAGTTTCCCTCTCCAAGCCGGTTTCCCATTCAAGCACTAACAGAATCGTCGGTTCCAACACTCCACCAAGAGAAGAAAGTTCCATCTTTGATTTCTTTCTTTTCATTCTTATTTCTATTGATCTATTTTCGTTCTATTTTGTTTGTTTTCCATTTTATGCTTATCTGAGTTGTATATAAACCCTTTTGGGTATTGTAATAAGATATAGATTACTGATTATGATTTGATTTGGGAATTTCCCTATTTATCTTCTTCTTCCCCAGTGGATTCCGGTTCTTGCTCGTGGATTCGGGCGTTATTCTCCGACGACGGCGTTCGACAAAGTTCTTCTCTTCCTCCTTGGATTCTGCTATCAACGGCATTTGAAAGCTTCCCTGGACATTCAAATCTCTTCCTCTGCCAGCAAGCAAAAAGAACTGTTCTCTCGATCTGCCAGCAGCGAGCCGACTGTCCACAGGTCGTCCTCTGCCGCCGTCTGGGATTCATATTCATGCTGCCAGCAGCGTCTCTGGTGCCTCTTGCAGCAAGTTCATTTCCCCTGCTCCACCCGTCCCATTCATCAATGCCCAGCAACTGGTCTCTTCCATTATTTTCCCCATTAACGTAGAGCACGTTGACCATTTGACCTCTTTAATTCACCAACGTACCAGCTTTGCCTAATTTCTTATATTATTCCAATTAACCCATTTAATCCTCATTAAAACCCTCTCAGCTTCACCCATTTAATTACATCCTTCTCATTCAGCACATTAGATCCCATTTATTTAGAACCATTTAATCCCAATTTGATTGATTTGACTCGTTCTTTACCAAACCCACTTTACCCGATCCTACCCGCTACATCACCATACAAGGTCTACACCTATTTAACAGATAGTCTTGGTATGTGTCTCGCAAGAAAAGTCTACTTAACTAGGTAATGGGTAAACCCATCGCAAACCCGAAACAGACCCGAACTGACTACACCTGTTTGACAAGACCCGAACCGAGTAAGACCCGAACCAAAATTGACTCAATCCAATCCATTGCCAGGTCTAGATGTGGGCGACCAAAGCTTCCATGAATTCCACAAATTTTGTGGATCAAGAAATCCACCAATGCAAAGTCGTCCTCATTCTTCCATCTTTTAATTTCGTTGTTTGCAACAATGTAGGATCTAGGATGTGCGCCCAAGGTTACCAAAGAAAGTGAAATTTTTGCTTTCTTAATTCTTGGAGATAAGATGACATGGCGTGTGCAATAGCATGCACATGTGGAATTCCCGTCATTCTCCTTTCTAGCCAGCAAATGGACCACTTGATTGGGTTGAACTGAGCTATTTTTATGGATTTGGAGGCCTAACCCAATGCCCAAGCCCATAAGCCAATTATCTAATGGTTTTGGACCCATATGGAGCCCTCAATGGTCTCCGCTTTGCACCCTCAAATTATTAATGTGCTAAGAATGCAATTTCCACCAAATTCATCTTCCAATTGACTCTCATCTGATGGGTCCTTGATGTCTTCATCATCCATGATTAGATTAAGATCCTCATCAGTTAAGGGCACCCATTAAGGGGTGTCGGATGTCAATCTTGATTAACAGCAAGAGAAGACAATTTCGTCAACTTAAGTTTTGTCCGAAAGGTTGAATGTCATATTCAACACTCACCAGTTTTCAAGGTATTGATGGCTGATGGCAACAAGCTAGAGTGAGTGGACATTTGCAAATACGTGCCTTGCGACATACAAGGGTACCTATTCACAGCAAACATGTATCCACTCAATCTAAACATAAAAAATGTTGCACTAGCAATCCAATGATTACAAAGTCTCAGTCCTGTCATTTGTAACTGGAAGGATCTCACTGGATTTCACAGTCAATGGACAGCAACACCATCTCTCAGGTGCAGTTTCGGGTGACATAATGCCAGCACGACTCAACTGTATGCAACGATTAATTGACGCAGATCTATTCGGACTTTGCATGCAGTTCATCGATCCAAACCTGGGCAATCTGGAGCCTAAAGCTGAATCCAAACCAATGAAGTCACAAGCGGAGTTACAGAAATGGTTGTTGGAATTTATAGCAGTTCTTCAAAAGCCAAAGGGCTTCCCCCACCCCACACCCATGATCACAAAATTGGCATTCAGCCCGGGGCTTCCCCAGCCAATGTTCAACTGTATAGGTGTCCACATATTCAGAAGAATGAGATTAAGAGGATTGTGTGCGAAATGTTGGATTCCTGAATCATCTAGGATAGCATGAGCCCTGTTTCCAGTCCTATTGGGCTAAAAGAAAGATGGCACTTGGGGATTTTGTGCTGACTATCGGGTCCTAAACAGCATTACAATTAAGGACTGATCCCTATAATCGATAAATTATTGGACAAACCGCATGATGCTACACTTTCCTCTACGTTGGATCTCAAGGCAAAATACCACCAGATTCGAGTTCGAGTTGAAGATATCCACCAAATAGCATTTTGAACTCACAACATGCACTGAGTTCATCGTTATGCCGTTTGGGTTGACCAGCACCCCGTCATCATTTCAAGCATTAATGAATGATATATTTCGACTAGTACTATGCAAGTTTGTCTTTGTTTTCTTGATAATATATTGGTTTACAGCCCTTCATGGACCGGTCACATGTCTCATTTGCGGATAGTATAGAAGCTATTACAAGACAATAGTCTATTCACTAATCGCGTAAAATGCATTTTCACGTGCCAAAAAGTGAAATACCTCGGCTACATCAGTTCTCAGTGGAGGGAGTAGTGATTGATCCTGCCAAAATTTCCTGCATGCTTGATTGCCTCAACCCAAAAATGTCAAAAGTTTGCAGGGTTTTTTGGGCTTAACAGGGTATTATCACAAATTCGTTAAGAACTACGGCAAAATTGCAGCCCCACTCACTAAACTACCTAGAAAGGAAGGACTTTAGTGGAATGAAGCAGCGAAACAAGCTTTTACTAATTTGAAGATAGCCATGACCCGTGCCTCATTACTTGCCTTACCCAATTTCTCAAAAAAGTTTATTATTGGAACCAATGCTTTGGGGCATGGTGTGGGTGTGGTTCTAACTCAAGGGTGACCCATCACTTATTTTAGTAAGGCATTATACATAAGAGCCTTGGAACGCCCCACGTATGAAAAGGAAATGCTCACTATAGCCCAAGCCATCCACAAATGGTGTCCCTACTTGTTGAGGCACAAATTCAAAATCTGCACTGATCACAAAAGTCTGAAATTCTTCCTTGAGCAGCAGGTTTCTACCATGGAGCAACAGAAGTGGGTTGCCAAATTGCTAGGATTTGATCATGAAATTAAGTATTGAGCTGGTCCAAGGGAATAGTGTAGCCAACGCAACATCTCAATGCAAAGAAGACAGTTCTCTGTACACTATCTGTCAGCTGAATAATGCCTGGCAGGGACATCGAGCCAACCTCAAAGATGATCCTCATTTTGTGGGCTCTTACACACTACATAATGATCTCCTCCATTAGAAGGGTTGATTAGTTCTTCCATTTGTATCGACTTTCAAGACAACCATACCCAGAGAATTCCATGACACTGCATCAGTTGGCCACTCCAGGTTTCCGCATACATTTAAACACATATAGCTCAGTTTTTGGAAGGAGCTTAAACAGGATGTTCGGGCCCACATCACAGCATGTGATGTTTGTCAGCAGAGCAAATATTAAACAATTACTCCAGCTGGTTTCATATAACCCTTACCCATACCGGATTGCATCTGGGAAGACATTTCAATAGATGTAATTGAAGGACTTCCGCCTTCTGAAGGAAACACCACCATCCTAGTTGTTGTTGATAGGCTCAACAAGTATGCAAACTTTAGTCCACTCAAACATCCGTATACGGCAAAACAAGTAGCTGAAACTTTTGTTCGAGATATGGCCGTCTTCATGGAATATCGTGTTCTATTGTGTCAGACAGGGACCCTATTTTTCTCAGTAATTTTTGGCGAGAATTCTTTAAGTTACAGGGTATGCAGCTTCACATGAGTATGGCATACCAACCGCAAAGGGATGGGCAGACCGAGGTTTTAAACAGATACCTTGAGACTTATTTACAATTTTTTTTCTGGGTTGCAACTCAAGCAGCGGGCTTACTGGTTATCTTGGGCAGAATTTTGTTACAATACTTCCTTTCAGTCTGCAGCGAAAATGATGCCATTCTATTTCATTTACGATCGACCTCCCCCGACAGTCCATTGATATGAAGTTGGCACCATCATGGTAGTAGTGTTGATCAGCAACTGCGAGATCGAATCCATTTACGAGCGACCTCCCCCAACAGTCCATTGTTATGGAGTTGGCACCACCACGGTAGCAAGTGTTGATCGGCAACTGCGAGATCGTGATGGAAATTGCGATCTTCATCAAAACCTGATTTGGGCCCAGGTGCAAATGAAAAAGCAACACGACAAGCACCGGCGAGATTGTGAACTCCAAGTTGGAGACTCGGTCTATTTGAAACTACAGCCATATTGTCAAACGACCATCAATTGCAGGGTAATTTAAAACCTACTCCAGATTATTTTTGGACTGTAGAAAGTCGTACAACACATTCGACCTGTAGCTACAAATTGGAACTACCATCGGGCTGTAAGACCCACCCTGTTTTTCATATTTCTCAACTAAAAAGATGCATCTGGGCACCCATAACGGCTTTGGCCCAATCGCCCATTTTTTTTCTCAAGAGGGTGCCTTAATGGTTGAACTGGATTAAATTCTTGATTTTCTTTGGACCAGGATGGAGAACCAACTTGTACAAGAGGCTTTGGTTTCTTGGACCATGCTTCCAAGTGAAGACGCAACAGTGGTGGGAAGATTATCCACAGCTCCAACAGCATTTTCTGTATCTAAACCTCAAGGGCAAGGTTCTTTTCGAAGGGACAGAGAATAATAGGATTCCGGAGAATAATATTCGACTGAGAGAAGACTCAGCTGAGTAAAACAGGACTTAGCCACAGGCAGCACCAGTTACTCAGTAGATGATAGCGAAGAATTCCATTATTGAATAAATTCTAATTTAGTAGGATTCTTTTGCTGCTTGAGATAAGCTTACCAAAATAAGAAGACAGTTACTTAGGAAAAGCGTCTAAATTCCTACATTTATCATTCATGAGAGGAGAAAAGCAGAGAATTGTGATTTCAGTTAAGTAGGCTAAGAGACCACCTTGAATCAGTTCCACCATTGTATTTCTTTCAATTTTCATTTCAATCCAGCAATTTTCCAAATCTGTTCTTGACCAAATTTCTTGTGAACTCAGTCTCTAGGTCACTTTTGCTTGATTAAATTAAGCTGAATCTTATCAAAATCCTAAATTATACTCCTTCCAAATGCACCCTTTCTCTACTCTATTTTTTCAATACTGGGACCTTCAATGCAAACCTCCACAAACCCTACCCTGAATTGCAATTCCCCCGATTTTATACCCATCAATTGAAACCCAACATTGAATTAAAATCCATAAGAACACATTTGATATTGACCACTAATTTTTGGAGCACAATATTAAGGATTAACATGACCAGATTAGGAGGTCTTTTGAACACCTATAATCATCAAAAGATTCTCTACACATTCCACCTTACGCAATCATTTGAAACCTTGAAAATGGACCCCACTCCTCCAAAAGTGTGCCCAGACATCCTAGAGTTGCATTCATATATGAATAAAGCAATAATAATGAGTGACTGCCTAGAATTGCATACATATATGAATGTATACAACGATGCATTAAAACTTGAAAAATAGTCTCCAAGTTAATGTCATTTCTATATCCCACAACACCCCAAACGGAAAGTAGGTCATTATTTAGTCATCATTCGTCAAAAAAAAATGACAGAGAAAATTGTGCAGTCCACCTAAATATTCAAGCTCTTGCAATTTAGAGTACATTCATGCAACATTAGTACTGGAACAAAATAGGATTGTTTTAACAGCATCTAACATACCTTCACCATCATCATTTGCCCAAAGAACAACGAGGATATACTTGATTAATGGTATTAGGATCAAAGTATACAGAACAAGTGAGAGTGCACCAAGAACATCTTCCTCCCCGTGAGTAGGAGGACATTTGTTAAACATAACACCAAAAGTATATAATGGGCTTGTTCCAACATCACCAAAGACAACACCAAGTGTCTGAAAAGCAAGCAAAATATTCCTCCCCACACTCAAGTCCTGCAATTAAAACTAAAAGATTCAGATAAGGAATTCAGATTCATTCAGCTTAAAGGTAATGCAACTTTTACACCCAAATGATTAACTGATTCACTAGTCACTTTTCTCCCCTCAAAGGCAACACAATTCACAATTCACCATGCATTGTGAAAGAAAATCTAAAAGAAAGCTATGAAAAAAGGTCACCTTTCATTTTGCATGGGAAAAACCCTTATTCGTAGCTTACTTTAAGAATCTCTTTCACAAAAAGAACGGTGGACTTCCAACCAAAAAAAATGTTGTCTGAAGTGATGCAGAAATTTATGGATTTAAGCAAAATTACAAGGTTAATTCAGAATGATGAATAGTTATACATTCAATTATGTATTTGCAACAGCAAAATTCCACAACACATTACATGGGATGTCACCATTCTACTTTTTCTGTCTCCACTCATTAACAATGCTCATTTTTTACACTGATTTGGATGCTGAATTCAGAGGAGGAAAAAAAGTAATCCACCCTATTGAAAGAAAAAGAGTAGACCACCCTGTAGTTGCTAGAAAGTAATTTCCCTTCTCAAACACCAACTTGTCTTGTTTCCAATTCTCAAATTTCTGCAATGGTTCTATATGATTACCAAACAGAATTTTGAAAAATGAAGCATTTCATGCATTCAATTCTCGCTTAACTTCTTCATACATTTCCCTCTCAGATAATACAATCTGCCATAGTAAATATGTACTGCTTTGCTGTTACAAATGCCATGGTCAACATCTACTACACTAAAATAATAAAACCGATCAATTTTCAAAAAAAAATAATAATAATAAAACCGATCAGGAATGGAGGAATAATTCTTGAATGAAATAATTCCCAAATGTTTCCACTCAAAATATTGATCCAACACCAAACAAGAAAACAGAAGGTGGAACAAGTTCTTATACCTCATAGTCATTTCTCTGAGCACCTGGAACTTCGAGGGCCTCAACATCAAATGAATCAATGCGAGGAGCGGTTCTAATCAGTTGATGCTCTTCACTCTCACCATCTTCAGAATCAAAGCCCGCTCGAGATGTAAAATCTTCTTCATTTTCTTCATCATCCTGGAAAACCCATCGTGATTCAGACGGATCCATCGCAGTCAGCACTTCATTCTCCCTCTCTCCGCCTTCTTCCGACATAAATTAGTTCCAATAAAGGATACAAAGAGAACTGAAATCTAAAACCATCAAAAGCGGTCTGAAAGATAAAAATCCCACACAACCCACAACAAGAGAATCAATTTCCAAGAAAACCCATTTCAGGAAACATAAACGAAAATGGAAACTGGAAGAAAGATGAATGTTGGAGAAAATCCAATTCGGGAAATACGGTATGGGATATGAAACAGAAGAAAAAAGCCAAAACTAGGGAAAACCCATGTCAGAAAAGTCTCAATCCCAAGAAACCCACATGGAACAGAGATCAAAGAATTTAGAGAAAAAATCCAGAAACTTTATATCAGGTATCACCAAATGCGAAGAGAAAGCAAAGGAACTAAGTTCCTATGATCCTGTCTTTTCCCTTTTTTCTCTAAAATTGGTTGGAAAAGAAGCAAAGGAAAACCGGCTCCTTCCCATCAGCTTCAAACACGAAAAGTGTTTTTCCACTAATGCGGCCAGCGACGAATGCCACGGATTGAAGATACAATCGAAAGTCCGACGACAAAGTCCAGAGCAACGAACGCGGGAGCCGAAAACGACGTGTCTTTCGGTGAAGGTGAGAATGAAATTGGATCAACTAACGTCTAAATTATATTTTTATGATTACAGAATATAGTCATGAAGTGGTATTTTTATTGATCGACAATGTTTTATAGTATGTTCTCATCTATATTTTGTTATGCGAATCATTATTGATTTGTAGAATATATGTAATTATTTATATTTGGAAATGGTTGTATGACACATTTAAATTGTGCACCGTCTTATAACATAATACCTTCTATGCAATTGGAATAAAAGATATATTACTAGTGTACTCTCATTAATATCGTTAATCTACAAAAATCTAGCATTTTCGATTTTAGGATATGTAAGTCTGTAAATATTATTTAAAAAATTATTCTCTTTAAAAATGAGATTTTTTTTATGCTTTTTTAAGCAATTTTTTGAGAATTTAGATTCTTGAATCAAATTTTTTTGAAATATAGTTAAAAAGATTTCCATTATGACTCATAAATATTTCTTAGATAAAGTTTTAAATAATTGCAACAAATGACAAACGTCACAAATTTCCAACAAAAACATTTAAATGTCACAAATTTCCAACAAAAGCATTCATATGGTTCCATCAATCTTGAGTTATATTGAATGAAGACTAAATGTTGAGAGGCACTTGAAATAAACAATTTTAAGCCCACGTGCTAATGTATGTGAATATTGTTTAGTTCCCCCTTTGTAGAATAAAGATGGGTAAAGAAACAATAATTATCAAGCAACAAATATCTAAAAAATTCAACAAAATAAATCCAACCACATGACACTAAATTAATATGGTTCGACAATGTGCCTACATCCACAGAACAAGTTTCAAATCAAACTTCCACTATAAAATAATGGGATTACAAGTTTCTCTTTAGTCAAATTAGAGGTTTACAAATAACAAACAATTATCAACAGAACAACAATGTTGGTTCATCATTATAATATGTGTAACGACCCAATGTCTCATAATAGATATGGTGAGGAAATGGTTGTTGGCACGTGAGAAGTTAGAGTGAGAATACATCATCTCGCTCATGGGAGAAGTTCCTGGAAAACCATCAAGTAGAGGGAGCATTTTTTAGGAATTCGAAGGATTAGCATTCCAACATGTAAGTGTCGGAGGTCCTATACTATCAGACATCCGATATAAACTATTGGAGATTATCGGGGCTCAAAGTCGAAGGCCACATTTTGTGTACTTCAAAAAAAATTTGAGGTACCTCATCGGAAATCCGATAAGTTCTGATGGTATTGGAGCTTCGATACTTAATGATCGGAGTTCCAGTATCGCAGGTTGTGGTAGGGGTATTTAAACTCCAAATTAGTGGAAATTTTCATTTCCAGCTAATTCAACCCAAACAAATCAGAACCCGTATAATGATCCGGAGTTTCAACCCCGTAACTCAATGTAATGTTCCCGGAATATTTTGAATAAAATTTGGAGTTTTGAACTCAAAGTGGAAATTGATGGGAAAATTGGGGATTAATTAACAAGATTAGAGAAGTAATTAATAAAGTAAATGAAATTAATGGTGATTAAATCAAATTAGAATTTAATTTCAAAATCATGTGATGAGGTGAAATATACCACGTCAGTGATGACGTGGTAAGGTATGATGAGATGGGATGCCACATGACAAGATAAGAATGAAAGCAACATCACCACCCACTTTTAGGTTAGACCAATAAGTTCTCTCCACCTCACCACCTTTAGCTTTTGTTTTTTAACTAAAAAGCAAAAGGAGGATAAGATATAGGAAAAAACAAAAATGAGAGGAGAAAAAGTTAACGTTCCATCTCTACCTCTTTTTCTGCATTCTCTTCTTTTGTCCTCCTCCTCCTTCCTCTCTAAAAATTTGAAGCAAGAAAGAGAGAGAGAGAGCTGTAAATTTCTCTTACTCTTCCTCTATTTGGTCCAAATCTCTTTTGAAAGCTTGGAACTTGGAAAAAGGAAATAATGACTTGAAGACTTGATTAAAGCTTGAAGAAGTAGGTTCTCTAATCCTCTTGGTTATTTGATTTAGATGTTAAAATGTTTCATTTATTTATCTAAGTTCTTGCATCACAGAAACTATAGAGAGAATCTAAGAAATGGAGTGTAATAAAGAAATAATGAAAAGTAGTAGCTATTTTCATAAAATTGAGACTTACATAAGTTCTACTTAAAATGACTTGGATGTTTAGATATTTTCTTTTAGAGTGTTTTTATAACTCCACTATAATATTTGAATGTTTTTTATTTACTAGTTTTTATAACAAAAAGGGTTTAAGAAAATGATATCTTATGATGAACTTTGGAAAAATGATTCATGATAAAATTGTTTCTGCAAATCAGTCCAAAAAAAGGACCTTTAAACATTTCAAAATGATTTTCTGTGAATTTATAACTATTTTTCAGATCTTATACTATGAAAGAGGTTTTCAAAAAGTATTTATTCGCAATTTTTGGACATCGGGAAGTACCCGAAATAATTTTGTAAACACTGGACAGTTCTAAGATAGAAAACTGTTTTTACATATCAGCCCCGAAAATAGATCTATAACCATTTCAAAACGATTGTCTAGATATTTTTGAATATTTTTCGTGTATTATACTATTAAACAGTTTTCAAAGAGTATCTACTCGAGTTATTCCGATATCGAAAAGAACCCGAAACGATTTTTACAAAAACAGTGCGCAATTTGTATTTCAAAGCTAAAAGGCTAGTTTTGGGCATCTTCACTAGATTTGAAATTTTAGTTTCTAATAATGAGTATTTTGTTCCTAAATTCTAATTCGATAAAGAATATATTTAAATGGAGTATTAAGGGTAAAATGACCATTTCACCCTTGGTTAGGACAAAACACACATGTGGAGTCATTTAGACTCTAATGACCTTCGCTAAATGACCCTTAAAGCTTAATTAAGACTTTCATAAATTGAATTAGAGGGTTTTTACATTATATTAACGTGAGAATTATATGTTGACACATGTGAACGAACGAAGAGGCGAGAGTAACTCCGAGATTGCTCGATCTACTTTGTGAATCGTTTATCCTCGCTAATCACCTTAGACCAGATAGGTTTTCCTACATTGTTGAAGCACTATGAGTGTGAACTAAATACCTTGTCATGCTTTTTATTTCCTTTAAAATCATATATTTTGAGTTATGAGAATGCTAATATTTCAACATGAGTTATATTGAGATATTCTGCTATTATGTTTTACGTGTTGAAAGAGGTTGGAATTATACGATGAATAAATTTATCATCATGTTGCATACATGTACCTCATGCATGATTGCATGGGAGGGAATTGCATTACCGAGTCAATAATGAAATGTCCGGACTTTGCTTGGTCTCGTGTACAATGATATTGATGGACTAATAAAAGTGTTATATTTTGGCCCCGTCCATGATTATGATTGTTACGGCTTTAAATTGGGCCAAAGAGCTCTTGGGAAGGTCTCGAAACCCTGCGCAGAGGGAGGAGTCCACACTCCACCAATAGTCTCGGTTGATTTTTGGATGGGTACAACGCCCTAGTGGTTGCCACCTCAAATGCTGTCAGACATAAATGGCCAATGATGGAAACCATTGAGATGAAATGAATATTATGATTGATGCATGGGCATGGAAGGGCATTCATTGATGCATGGCACCCATGGCATGTCATTTCTTGAGAAATTTCAAGCATATTGAAATATGTGATTTTATACCATATTACAAATGATATTTGAGAACTATATCATGTTTTCTCACTGAGTAATGTTTTACCATGAAATTGCAAGTATATATATTATTTTGATTATAACACTCCCAGTGCATATTTATTAGTTGGAATTTCTATTGGGCGTATTGACTAAACCCATAATTTCCCCCTTTAGAAGTGAACGCATGTGTAAGAAAGGAAGGTGAAGTTGGACCCAGTGATAGCCAAGCTTGATCAAGATTTGAACAAGAGATGCTTGGTGGACTTAGATTTCTTTTGATATTTTGAACATGATGTAATTTATAGAAGTGATACTTGGACATGTAATACTTTGATTAACTATTAGTTGGATTTAATATTTTGTTTGTATTTGACTTATGTTTTGGGAAATCCTTATTTTTGCTTTGAAATGCAAATATATTGTATGTAAATGTTTAATCTTTCGCAGTTTGTACTAGCACGTGCAAATGTTATTGTGGGTTTTGAACCACGCATATGCTAGGTTGGGCACGTCGATGGTCAGATCTTCAGACTCAGACTCGGCTTGCGTTGTGGCGCTTGCCTTTTTTGTCAATGAAATGTTCATAATATATTACTCTGATCACGGTGGGAGAGGATGGGGCACCACATCTTAGCCGTGTGAGCAGACCTCCTCTGCCCTCTTCCTCCTTCCTAGCTGCAGAATTAACTCATGTGCTTTGTTTGGGCCAAGGACCCCTACAAGCCTCTCCTCATCTGGGAAATTACATCTTGATGTAATTGTTTTCCACTTTTTCAGCTTGAAACTCATCTAAAGGGTAGCTCTTGGTTGGGGGTAACTTCCTTTTCGATGATAAAAGACAAAATGGATGATGTAGACGGGATGTTTGACCTAATGGAGGATGAAAATTTCTTTAGGAAGGAGGTGAAAACCCAAATGCATGGGGTTGAGGAACATGAATTGGGGGAAAATTTTGGTGTTGGGCTGGGGATTGTGGGGTGATGATAAGATCTCTCTCTTTTGATGGAAAATGGGGAATAAAGACCTTGGAGGGATGAGTAAATTTTGGGGTTTTAACTTAATTGTGAAATTAGTCCTTCCTTCGATTTATTTGAGCATTGATTGATGTGTTTCATGTTGTGCGGTTGTGGTGGGTAGCGATTGACTGCCCCGAAGCTAGCAATCACCACCCCTTTGGAGATAAAAATCCGCTTTTGGATCAATAGGTGAGGGATTCTACCCCCATGTAGAAGAAATGCTAAATTCCATACGATTGAATTGCCATGCTCAATTGTAATGATATGAACCCTAAGTTGTAATACCCTGACCCGAATTAGGCGTATTTAGCTAAATAAATCCTTCTTAGACCGGTTAATCTCGAAGATTACGGTTGGGAACTTTGTGAAAAGCCCAGGTGTGGCCCAATCTGAGTTTGAAAGCTCAGTGATCTAGGTCGTCCAGCTGGAAGGAACAAAATGGTAATTTACCACTTATTGATATTATTTTATTATTTATGTCATTATGTGATTATTATTGGATGATATTATTTTCCTTAATCAATGATTCTTATTTCTGATTTCAGAATTATTTTATTTTCAGAAAATGGTATTTAAAACCGCCCGAAAAGACCCCAAAAGGGAGAAATAAATATTTTAAAATGGTTTTGGAAATGAGAAAAATTTTGAGACAAGCATATTATGTTAGACCATTTTAGTACGGTCTATTTTATCTCTTCAAACCCCAAAAATGAGGACTTTAATTTATTTTATTCAACACAAGTTAAATTAAATAAATAGTGTTAAACTATAAATTTTATTTAAATCTATGGTTTTGGTAAATTTTAAATCTCCAAATTTTTATTGTGATTAGAGTTTTTAAAACCCAACTTATCTGTCAACTTGGATTAAAATTTAATCCTTTTAAACTATATTTTAATTTAAAAACTGATTTTTATCAAAAACAGGACCTTTGTGCAAAAATCGAAAATGGCAGGGACTTATTTGCAACCAACAGTAAATTTCTGCTGATTACTGTTGGGACGTCTGCCAGCCGATGCATGCAGCGCCAGTTGGTCATCACCCATTGCCCCATTGCCTCTATAAATTGCCTCTCAGATGAGCTGGTTTCACCCCAGATTAATCTTATCTCTCAGCTCTATGAAAACCAGCCAATCACTCCCTCCCTCTGCTTCAGTTTTCCAAAATTTTCTTTACCGTAGCTTAAAGAGGAAGATTTTTCAAAGTCGGGATTTTCAACTCAGGAACTCAAGTGAAGGTAACCTTTGTATTCCTCTTTAAATTCCAGTTGGTTTAGAATCAAGAAAGAGTAAATTTGACTGAGTTTTGAGTGTGTAAAACCGATTTCAAGTTTAAGGAAAAACATAATTTTTCTTGTGTTAGTTTGGTTTTGATAATAAGATCGGATGTTTAATTCAGTGTTAAAACTTCAAACCACTCCCTATGGAAAGAGGACTCACTGAGGAGTCCATCTGACCGGTTGGATGTGAAAATCGAATCCAGAAAACTCACTGTTTCTAGATTCGTATTTCATGGTGTTGCTGCCCGTTACTATCCGCTGTTGTAGACAGGGGAGGAAGACGACTCTCAGACGGTCCGAGAGTTGTGCTTCGCACGGTCCGAGGGTAACCCCCTTCGGACGATCAAAGAGTGACCTTCGGACGGTCCGAGCTTCGTCTCGAAGTTCCGAAGTGGCTAAAGGCTAACTGTTGCCCGCCTCTGCTCCGAATGTTCCGAGCTACCTTTGGAAGGACCGAGAGATTCAGATGATCCGAGCTTTTCTCGGCATGTTCCGAGACACCGAGACCCATCGAAGCCTGTTTTTCTCCGTTTTTCGGTTCGGAAGGATCTTCGGATGATCCGAGACCTGACTTTCAGATGGTCTGAAGACAGATCCATGTTCCGAAGTCTGTGGGACTAGTTTAAACACTAGTTTGGATGATCCAAAGCCACAGTACCTAGTTCCAAGGCATGATCCGAAGAACCCAGTTTTTGAATGTTAAGTCTTGGTTGATTGATGATGCATGTTTAGATCCTAAGTTTTAAATGTGATGTTTATACCCATTTGATAATTTAAAATTTGTACTAACCTTTCTTCTCTTATTACTATAGTGTATTACTATTGTATTCACTTCCAGGCCGAAGCTATTTGTCGAGCACTGAGTGACTTCACTTCCAGGCCGACACTATATCTGTCTGGCACTGAGTGACATCGAGGCCTTACTCAATATGTAAATCTGGTCCTATTCAGAAGACAATACGAGAAGTGACCTGAGCATCTAGACCTAACTCAATACGTCAATCTGGTCATGCCCAGAAGACAATATGAGATTTGGTTTGAGCACCTTATTATTATTATTGTGGATGATTGTAACTTAAAATGGTTAGAAACCAAGTAGGAAACTCAGTTCCATTTACCTTGGAGATCTTTGGGAAAACAGTATGGCTTTGAAATACTACTTGTATGTATTTATTCGAATGCTATGTATATTGAACAATTATTGATTGTGCACTTGTTTGCATGTTGAACAGAGATTGTGATACCACACAATTTCGATGAGGGGACTTAACTTTGTAGTAGGTGTAATCAGGTTTAATGAGATAAATCTTGAGCAATGAGTGGTTTCAAGTTTTGATGAACCCACCCATGTGCCCGGACATGATGTACTGTTGTAAGAAGTGCTTATGATGATTATAAATGTTTATGACATTGATCATATGAGATTTGTAATACTGTTTCCACGTGCCCTTGACTATTGAACCAATATCGACCATGTATGTGAGATGGTTTACGTCTACTGGACCAGGGGTGTCGACAATTGCTGACTTGAGGAGTGTCGGTATCGGCCATGTGAGGGCTGGAGATGTACTTGTAAGGTTGTATTTTGACCTTGTTGGGACTTCATACAATGGTCTCAGCGTAGTATGTAGGTGTTACGATGGATGACAACAGTAATGAAAATGATGTTGAGAATTTATTGTCAAGCATGAGATATTATATTGCAAATCTTGATTATTTGACTAACCTGATGTTTCATTAGACTGCATTGTTATATTTCCTTCACTGGGCTAGTTAGCTCACACCACTCACATTTCAAGAGATGTACCCGAGAAGGAGAACCCTCCGTATGAAGCTTAGGATGTATAAGTTGTTGCATTGCCTTGGGATTCCCACTGAGGGGAATTTCGCTATCTTTGTCTTTTGGTTCCTTGAACCATTTGTTTTTATAAAGTACCGTGTGTGGTACTTAGTTTGTGTTGATATCATGTATTAAACTGCTATGTGTTCCGTAGCTACTCTGATTGTGATGTAATAATAATTCATTTATGGAATTATGTGTATGTATTTGTATTTCTTTTGGGTAGACTTATGGTATATGTTTGAGTCCACCTATTGGGCTCATGTGTGACTTTGCATTTGGGCCTAACCGTTGATCCAGCCCAGTTAGGATCTTGAGATTAGTTTCCAAAAAAAAAAAAAAATTCAGTGACGTTCCGGGCCCACTTCTGGGTCGGGGCGTGACATAAATTGATAATGAATGCTTGTGTGCGGTGTTGGGTGTAAGTACTAAGTATGTTGATATGATGGGATGGTATGGTGTTGTAGAGGATGTGTATGAATTAGTAACTTTCATGTGGTGTGAGTGTGTGAATCAGAATGCATAGAGAGATAGCCTGATTTATAATGATGGTTCATAATGCATGAAATAAAAATAAACTCATGAGATGAAAGTGATCTAGCTAACCCCTTCTTTGTGTACTTGTATCTGTGTGGATGTACGAATATTGTTGCCACGAAATAGGGAGTAGTGGCAAGATTTCGACCAATGGGTCACTACTCAAGGTTAGGAATGGCCACGAAATAGGGAGTACTGGTGGGACCCCTAGGCATGAGCCATTGAGATGGGCTCTATGCTAGGGTCAACAACGGGGACTAGTAATGGCCACGAAATAGGGAGTAATGGCGGGGACCCTGATGCATGAGTTAAAAGATAAGACTAGGCACACATGGTAATGATGTTATAATTGAAGTGCACGAAGGATATCTGCATATTACATTTGGTTTTTTAGATTATGCCTATCTCATTATTACTTGTACCCATGTTATTGATGTTGCTTATGCATGTGGTCTAACCCCTCATAGATGCAAGATGTGCGATAGAGTCGGGGTCCCTAGGACCACATGGACGAGGTTAGGAGATCAATACCTATGAAGGAGTTTTCTTTGTATTTTGTGAATGTTAACATGAAATGTTATGGATGTAATTGGTCAAATCTAAAGGACCATGCTTATGTGAAATTTTTAGTTGGACTGTACTTAATGGCGGAAGTTGTGTATATTGTTATAGATTGTAAGATATGGGAAGTTATTATAATTTTCTAACAGTCCACTTTTAAGGGAAACTCTGTCAATATTTTGGTAGGATCCTCGACAACTTTAGAAGGACTAGAATTCATAGGGGTTGCCTCATCCTCGACGACTTTAGAAGGACTAGAATTCATAGGGGTTGCCTCGCATGTGCGATCCCCACATGTTTATGGACTTAGATGTATTAGCAAAAAAATATATATATACTATAGTCAAGTGTCCGGAGGACAAGGCCGTGACAATTTTGGTATTAGAGCTGAGGCTTAAATTCCTCGAATAGGGGTTGAGAGAGAAGAAATGATAAAAACTAGAACTAATATTTTTGTCCTCCTTTCTTTCCTTTTTCAGTAGCACGTGGTCGGACAATCCATTTGTGTTTATGTTGGATTTCTTAAGCGTTGTGCTTTGAGTTGAAATCTAAATCTATAAACTTTTGCAATATATATATATATATATATATAGTGAAGGGGATTAATAGATTGAGTGTTTTATTTGCAGTAATGACAGGACTAGTGACTCAGTTTACTGTCAGGAGCAGCCACCTTGAGGATGTTGAAATTGAAAAATTTCCTTTTCAAGGGGGCATTGGAGTGAGGAAGTTCAGCTCATGTTCAAGAAGTTGTCCAGGCGCCACATCTGAATGTCCAAAACACAAATGGAGTACAACGTTTTGCAACCAACCCCATGGGGGCAGCCAAAACTAGTGCCCAAATTCCGATGGTTTCGCCCCACACAAGCAACCTGCCAGAGAACCGACTTCTAGATGCCTTCCGTGAGTTCAGGAGACAAAACGCTCTCACCTTCAAGGTTGACCCAGATCCAATGGTGGCAGAAGAATAGGTGGAGGAAGTAGAGTTGGTGATGAATACCTTGGGCATCATGGACAAAGCTACTTGGGTCCAGCTGGTCTCACTTCAGTTAGTTGGGGAGGTCCGAAAATGGTGGAAGCAAGTAAATGCAACTTGTAATACCCTGACCTGAAGTAGGCTTAAATAATATGATTTAACCAGTTAATCACATAGATTACAGTGAGGGATTTGTGAAAAATCTAGTTTTAGCCCAATCGGAGCTTGATAGCTCATTGATCCAACCCTTTTAAATTAGAAGGGCAAAATATTAATTTACCATTAACAGTATAATTATTGTTTGAATAATTGTTTGTAAATTATTATTTGAGTGATACTGATTTCTTTATTAGGAATATAGATTCTAAAATTTATAAGTATCTTTATTTCATTAAGTTGTTATAAAAAATTACCCTGAAAACTAGAAAATCATTATTTAAATAATTTTAGAAGTTAGATAATTCTAAAAAAGTACCTAGTGTTTAATCTATATTTAAATCTATCATTTTATTTTTCTAGATCTAAAAATTAAGGTTTTAAACCCTTTAAATAAATACAACTTAGTTTAAGGGAATAATATTAAAAAGTGATTTTTACTTAAATCAATTAAGTGTAATAGGTTATAACTTTCCAAAATTATATGGTATTTAAATATTTTAAAAACTCAACATTTTGGAACAGATAGATCAAATTGAATAATGTTTTTTTAGTTAAATATTAATGAGAAAATGAAATAAGAATATAACTATAATAAAATAATATTATGAATAGTAAAAGCTATGTAGCTAAAGGCACATGATAAATCTTATCTTGTTGTAAGCGACTGTAGTAAGTAAAAAAGAAAAATACTTGCATGAGTTGTCTTTCATCTAGGAAGCCTACAATGTAAACCTGTGCCTTAGGTTGCCTACAATGCTAAACTACATTGTTTCATAGGTAGCAACGTGGCTGCTCTTGCAGCCACATAGCTCCTTTGGTTTTTCCTATATAAGGAGAGGTTGAGAAGATGATTTTTACAAAGTCTTGCCTCATTTTTATTTGCTTCTTTTTCAACTTCTCTCTCTCTCAACTACCGTCCCCACTTTGCCATTTTCCCTTAGTTCCATTTTTGTCACCATCAAAGCAATGGTTCTGCCCAAGTTTTCCCATTAAGGTATACAATCATTTTATGTGTTTTCTAGCTTTAGAATTAATTAGAATCTATATAGAGTATTTTAGAGGAATAAAATAAAATGTCTTTTATTGTATTAGTTATGTAGAATTTGAGGAAGTTTTGACTTATAAATTTCAAATGGATTATTTAAAATTGTTAAGATAATGATTTAAACATTTTTTTAGTAATATTAAGAAAAGATATAGTTAAGTTGGTTTTGTTATATATATATATATATATATCTTAGTTTTGTTTAAAATTAGTAAATTAATAAATTCTAATTTAGTCCTGTTAATAAATTTAAAATTTAATAACCTATAGACTTAAATTACTTTTAGACCACTTAAATTAATTGTTCAGCTTAATACTTTTTATAAGTGTAATTTTTGAAATTTGTTTAAAATTAATAATTTGAGACTTGTATTTTGACTATGTTACTGATTGTCTAGAGACCCTTATTCTCAATTAAAAGTGATAATAACCCTTGTTTGTCCTATTATACTATATAAATATATATGTATTCACTTCCAGGCCGATACTCTCTATCTGTGGCTGACTCAGCCCGATAGCTATCAGTAGTTGAGCGATTAATTTTGCCGCTCTGTAAAAAAGAAGGGATCGGGCACTGAGTGTACCTCTAGGCCTAACTCACTATATGAGTAGTGGCCTGAGCACCCTATATTTGTATCTCTAAGCCTAACTTGCTATACAAGTAGTGGCCTGAGTACCCTATATTTATATCTCTAGGCCTAACTTGCTATACAAGTAGTGGCCTGAGCACCCTATATTTGTATCTCTAGGCCTAACTCGCTATACGAGTAGTGGCCTGAGCATTCTATATATTGCTGATTATTATAATCTAAAAGGAATAGTAACCCATTATAGGAGACTCATATCCATTACCCTTAAAGTTTTACGGAAAATAGGATAAAAGGATTTGCAACACTATGATTATGTGTATTATGTTTGATTGATGATTGTATAATTCATTATATTCTTGTTTTCATGTTTTGACAGATATCTCTAGACTCCACACATACAGTGAGGAGACTTAACATTACAGTAAGAGTAAATCAGGTTAAGAGGAACTAGCGCAATGAGTGGTTTTAAGGATCAGATTTGAGGAACCCACTTATATACCTAGACTTTGTGCACTATTATGAAAATTGCTTATTGATATTTATGATGTTTATCATATATTGTGATTATGATGATGAAATACTTATGAGTTATACTGCTTCTACGTACCCTTAACTACTGAACTATTATCGGCCCAAGTGTGTTGATTACCGGCCTAGGTGTCACGGTTTGCATCTACTAGCCCAGGTGTGTTAGTTGCCTGGCCCAGGTGTGTCAGTATCGGCCAAAGTGTGTCGGAGATGTACTTGCAAAATTCTGCATTTTGACCGTGTCGGGACTTAATGTTTATAGTCAGTGTAGTGTCTAGGTGTTGCATTGGATATCAGCAGTACTATGAGAATGATTGATATTTTGGCATGACAAACATATTATGATGAAAATGTTGATTTTGGCTAACCTAATAATTATTACACTGCATTGTTGTGTTTTTTTCACTGGGCTAGTTAGCTCACACCACTCACATTTAAGGAGATGTACCCAAGGAGGAGGAACCTCCATTTCAAGCTTAAGGATGGATAAGCTGTTGCAGTTTCTTTGAGTCCCATGGATGGGATTTTCATTTATTTTGTCTATTGGTTCTTGAAACCATGTTCTGCAGAGTACCTCTTGTGGTACCCGTTTTGTAATCATGTATGAACCACTATGTTACTGCCAGTAACTCTGTTATAAATGAGATTACCCTTTTTTATGATGGGAATATTTGTTTGTATGATGCATGCTTGAAAAAGGGTAGACATATGGTATATGTTTGAGTCCATATGTAAGGAGCATGTGTGACATATATTTCTGGGCCTAACGTTTGTTCAAGCCCAGTTCGAAGTTGTTAAGGTAAAAAGGAAAAAAAAAATTAGCGTTTTGGGCCCACCTCCGGGTCAGAGCGTTACACAACTCAACCCACCCAGCCCTTCGGGTGGTGAGATTTCAAAGAGATGTTCTTAGCCCGATACTTTCCATCCATGGTTCGAGAGCAGAAGGTGAATGGGTTCTTCAACTTACGACAGGGGGATGGCACCAGTGGCCCAATATCTGGCAAAGTTCACAAAATTTACCCCGCTTCGCTACGAACTTGGTATGCAATGATAGTATGAAGGCCCGAAGATTTAGCAAGGACTCAATCCCCATCTCCTACATCATGTAGCCACCCGTCGGCTGAAAACTTTTAAAAAGGTGGTCGATGTGGCTTCGGTGGCAGAGACCACATTCCTAGGGCTGATTGAGGTATTGAATTCAACATTTGGGGGAGGTAGCCAAAAACCTCACGGCAAGATAAGAATACTTAGAGGTCAGACCAATATCCTTCGAAGGGAACCTCTTCCACTCCCTACAGACAACAGTCGGGCCAAACCATTAGTGGAGGAAAGAAAGCATATAGATGCCATAATTTGGACAAGTTGGACACTAAAAGAGATCTTGTTATACTTGTGGATAGACGGGACACTTCACCAAGGATTGCTTCCAGGCTGGAGTATCTAGAAGTGTAGTGGGACCCAAACAGACGCCTAGACCAGCTCAGACATATGCACAGTAGAACCTGCAAGGTTTGTAGCTCCTAGTAGTTCTCAACAGAGGCCCGATTGGGAGCAGCCTGGACAGACACCACAGGGCAAGGTTTTTGCAATAAGCCGTTAGATTGAGGAAACTGCAGACACACCAGTGACGTAAGGTATAATGCCTTTTTTTGGTTCTTGTGTGCATATTCTATTTGATTCTGTTGCATCCCATTCCTTCATTGTATCACATTTTGTCCATGTTCTGAGTTTTAAGGTGGAGAGAATGGTCCACGCTATTCTTGTCAGGTCCCCATTGGGACACACATCAGTAGTAGACTGGATATGCCGAAAGTGTGTTTTGACCGTCAGGGAAGTGGAGTTGGAATTCAACTTATTAGTCTTGAACATGATAGAATTTACTATAATGCTATGTATGGACTTGTTTTCAAACTTCATAGTGATCTTTGATTGCCACTAGAGGACGGTATCGAGGTGAACACCAATAAGGATAGAGTTTGTGGGAAGGTTGAATCCATTCCATGACCTCTGTAAAAATGTGTGGAAATGTGATTTAAGAATGTTTAGCATCGTGACTAGTAAGGGTTGGGAGGAGACTGAAGCTTCCAATTCAGTGTTGCCCCGTGTGGTAGTGGAGTTCCAATTTTTTTTTCTCGAGAGACTGACAGAGTTGCCCTCTCGCCTGGAGGTTGAGTCTGTGATTGATTTGCTTTCTAATACCACCCTATCATATGGTACTGGCAGAACAAAAAGAGCTTAAAGCCCAGCTGACTGAACTTGAGAAAATGGGGTTTATCTGATCGAGTACCTCGCCTTGGGGTGCTCATGCTCTCTTTGTGAAGAAAAAGAATGGGCCCTGAGACTGTGCATCAACTATCGATGGCTTAACAAGGTAACTATGGAGAATAAGTACCCGCTGCCAAGGATAGATGGCTTGTTTGATCAGTTGAGAGGGGCCCGATATTTCTCCAAGATCGACTTGCAGTCGAGGTACCATCAATTGAGAATATAGGATGAAATATCTAGAAGACAACATTTCGCACCCGATTTGGCCATTGCAAATTTGTAGCCATGCCATTTGGGTTAACAAATGCACCGGCTACATTTATGGATCTTATGGATCATATCTTCCAACCATATTTGGACCGATTTGATGAAGGATTTACTGAAGATATTGTAGTTTACTCATCCATGAAGAGTGAGCACGAGAACCATGTTTGAGTTGTGCTACATGTAACGCCCTCCCTTTTTCACTCGTTTTCCGAAAATCAGAGACTATTTTTTTTTTAAAAGAGTGAACGAGAGCAGGACGTCACGACGCGAGTTAAGTCCGAGCTTCTCAATCTCGACCCTTAACTGGCCAACCCTATGTGTGTGTGGACTAAGTCCACCAAGATAGTTCACACACATAAGTTAACATGCGGATAATATCTTATACTGCGGATTATAATAGAACCTCACTCTATTCCAATTTATTAGATAGCAAAGATGTACGTCCTTTTACAATGTTTATCTTAACTGAAATAATCAAATACAATCATTCCAAACCATAGCAACATAACTAAGTTATTACATATCCGACATTCTAAGTTATCTCAAATTACAAGTCCAAATAATAACTTTAAACAACTATTAAGTAAACTCATTCAAGCTTCTAAGCTTGACTCCGTTCAAGCTCATCGATCCATTCGTTTCCTGCGTCATTCACTAGGGTAGAAGTAGGGCGTTAGAATAACACGCCCAGTAGGTATTCCGATTAAGGCTACCACAAGGTTAATATAAAGCATGCATATAACATAATAATACATGATTGTCAAAACCTTATTAAACAATGCTATGTATGTATGCAGATGTAATGAGTCCCACCCATCACAAGTACACATAGCCTCTTGATGGGATTCTCATCATCAAGGTACCACCACATAGGTCTTTCGGACACCCCGACAGAGTGTGGACCCTCCGGTTTCCTCTTGATGGGATTCTCATCATCAAGGTAACCCACATAGGTTTTTCGGTCACCTTGACGGAGTGTGGCCCCTCCGGTTACATAACCATCACCCCATGCCATGCATGAGATGTCAATGAAATACATGCCATTTTATAATATAATCTTAGCATTCAAATCCTCTTTGAAACATAACAATTTAACCCATATCTCATAAAATCAAGATTAAAACATCAAGTATAAACCATGGTTACAAAAAGGTAGGAAACCTACACAAAGGTCACTTAAAATGTCCGCTCTTCTTAAAACGTCACCCGCTCATGATTGCGCACCGTTTAAGAAGTCTCGTTACCTTGTTACATGTCAATAAGTCAAACACATATCTCATTTGGTTTCTAATTAAGTCTAAGACCAAACACACCACCTTGTGGGGTTCGGCCATACACCATGGCCGAACCTCACCCACTTGGATTTGATCTCTCTTTTATTCAACCAATCCCATCCGAGTAACTCATTTAAAACTCAGTCCATAAAATATATAAACAAACCATTCCTCATGGGGTTTGGCCATTCACCATGGCCGAACCCATGATCTTGCATTTTTACCCCTATTTACATTTTATGCCATTGCTCATTCTATGGCTATCCATTCCATTCAAAAACATGCCTACGTTAATCAATAACCCACCAAATACTCCTTAGTGGGGTTCGGCCATACAACATGGCCGAACCTCACCATCTTGGGTTTGGTCCCTCTTTCATGTCCTTTGTTCTTTTAACTTAGATATAAGATCATGACCTCTTGATTCCTTAATCTCATTACTTATGCACCAATTGTTTAACATAACTAATAATCTAAGTCCACTAAACATTACTCCATTTTAACCCCTTCAAAGTCCTTGGCAACCTTCCATTTACTTAATCTTTATTTTCATTAAATAAAAACCAATATCTTTTCATGGGGTTCGGCCATACAACATGGCCGAACCCTATGGTCCATTATCTCCCTTTTAAAATCCTTTTTAGACTTAAAAACTTCCTTAACACTTTCCATGGGGTTCGGCCATGCCACATGTCCGAAACCTATGGTTCATCATTGGATCCTTCCTTCATCCTTTTGACCCATTTAATATCCTTTAGAACATCACAATATTCCATGGTTTTCCATCAATCAAAAACCCATAATTTAACCATGTTTTTCCATGGGGTTCGGCCATTCATATGGCCGAACCCTATGATTCATCTACTTCTCTTAAAACCATCTTACATTCCTTCATTTTCCTCCATGGGGTTCGGCCATACCCTTGGCCGAACCCTATGGTTCTTATTTAAATTTTGATTATTAAGAAAACCTACCGGTTTCGCGACTCCTCCAGGTTTTCTTTTGCTCTGGCTTGTTCATTTTCCTTCTTTCTTTAGCCTTTCCTTCCTTCCTTCTTGTCCTTTAACTGAGACTGATCTTGTTGGGAAACTCCTTGAAGTTGTTCGGCCAAGGTATTGATTAGAGAGAGAGAGAAAAAACTTGGCCTTGGGTGAGAGTGATAAAACCTTGAGATGCAAACTCCTTTGCTCTAAGTCCACTTTGTCTTGGTGGAGTGATAGGCCAATGAATGATTTGTGTGAGAGACAACCAGCCAAGGTTCCTTGTCTTGAGAGGTGAAAAACGGCCAAGGGAGGGAGAGAGAGAGAGAGAGAGGATGAATGGAAACTAAGTAATGAGGGTTGACCAAAGGTGGTGTCCCTTGATGGCACCCCTTGGTAACTCCCCTCCCCATTCATCTCCCTCACTTATTCCATTTGGGGGTTTCATCCTTGAGATGAAACCCTCCCAACGGTTTTGGCTCTTGAGTTTCCATCTAAGATAGGAAACCCCCATGTTTCCAACGTGTGATGTATTTTGAATTTGAAATCTTGGTGTAACTTCCCTTCATCTTCCTCCTCTCATTAATGTTTCATGTGGGGGTTTCATCTTTGAGATGAAACTCCCCCCCATGCTTTCCCTCCAACGTGTGGAGTGGTGTTTGAGTTTGAAACTACAGCCCTTCAACTTCACACTTCACTCCTTTGAGATAAATATCTCCATAATTTCCCATCCAACTCATTTGACTCAACTCACCCATTTAACTCATCATTTTAATGCCAACTCACTCGCTTGATTGTCTTCCCATTCTAATTCACTTGACTCAACTTAGTCATTTGATTTCCTTTCCAACTTAATTCAGCCTTAACCTAATTAGGCTTGAGCTCACCTAATGGTCAACCAAGTCAACTAAGACCCATTGGGTCCCAATTGGGCCTTTTGACCCAAATAACCACCTTGACCCAATTAAATGCACCTTACCCATTTACTTTAAATTGATCCTTATAACATATCCATTGGGTTTTAATTGGACCATTGCCGAACACCTTACCCATCTAAGGTTCATAACCATTAATTCATAATTTAAATGGACAAAATTCATGTAAATTGGTATCTTAAAAATCCAGGGATGTTACACTACAGACTTTGCGGGACCACAAGCTTTATGCGAAACTAAGCAAGTGCGAGTTTTCATGGAGGGAGATATAGTTTCTAGGTATCAGATGTTGCTGTTGTGGTGGATTCGGCCAAGGTGGAGGCCGTACTGAGTTGGGCCAGACCGAGAAATGTGTTTAAGATTCGTAGTTTTTTGGGATTGGCCAGGTATTACCGACTATACAACCGAGACTTCGCAAAAATAGCAGCGCCAATGACCTCCCTGACTTGAAAGGGGATGGCGTTCACTTGGTCGGAGGCTTGTGAAACAATGTTTATGAGCTTGAAGAAAAAAAGGCTACAACCCCGGTGTTGGTGGTGCCAGAGTGAGGACGGGGATGTGTTGTGTATTGTGACACATCCGAGGGCGGCTTGGGTCGTGTGTTGATGCAAGAAGGCTACGTGATGGCTTATGATTCTCGACAATGGAGCCACATTTACAAAACTACCCAATGCATGACATAGAGTTGGCCGTAGTGGTGTGTGCCTTGAAGTTGTGGCGACATTACTTATAGGAGGAACGGTGTGAGGTGTTCTAAGATCACCAAAGTGTGAAGTACTTATCACTCAAAGGGACTTAAATTTGACACACTGCAAGTGGATGGAATTCCTAGGGGACTATGACTTCCAGCTCTCCTACCACCCCAACAAGGTGAATGTGGTGGCCGATGCCTTAAGCCAAAAGTCCCGAGGTACTTTAGCCAGACTGGCTATGAGTGAATGGGAAACAATGAAAAGAGCGGGCGAATTTGATCTCCAGTTGATTAAAAATAGGGGAGGAGCCTAGATTCAAAGTTTAGTAGCATGACCAATGTTGGTGGATAGAGTAGTGTCGGTACAGCAAAATGATACGAAGTCTTTGGGAATTCAAGATCAAATTGCTATTGGACAGAGCACAAAGGGGTGGTCGACGAGGGCCAATAGAGGCTTAACATACTAGGGTTAATTATTCGTACCTTTGACAGAGAACTGTAGGGAGAGGTCATTTGACTTTTCCATTGTTCTTGGTTTGTGGTGCACCATGGTCGTACAAAGATGTACTATGACATGAGGCGCCAATACTGGTGGAAAGGAATGAAGAGGATGTGGCGAAATTTGTAACTCAGTGCCTTACGTGTCAGAAAGTGAAAACCGAACATCAATGACCGTGGGGGGAGTTACAGAATCTTCTAGTATCTAAGTGGAAATGGGAACATATTATTATGGACTTTGTGTTGGGATTGTCGAGATATCTAGAAGGAAAGGACGCAATCTGGGTGATTTTGGACAAACTTACAAAGTCAGCACAATTTTTACTGGTGAAAACAACAAATTCTATGGAAAATTAAGTCAGCAGTTTATCAGAGAGGTGGTGAACTGGCATGGGGTACCGATTTCCATTATTTTATATCGTGACCCCCAATTTGTGTCGCATTATGGCAGAGCTTTCAGCAAGCTTTGGGCACCCAACTGCTGCTTAGCATTGCGCATCACCCTCAGACGAATGGACTATTAGAAAGAACCATTCAGATATTAGAGGATATGCTTCCAGCCTATGTGATGGACCACCAGGGAAGTTAGGAAGAACATTTGCCTCTAGTTGAATTTGTGTAAAACACCAGTTATCAGTCGAACAATGAGATGGTACCTTCGAGGCACTCTATGGTAGACCATGCCTCTCACTGTTGTGTTGGACAGAAGTGGGAGATGCTACCTTCTTGGGACCAGACATGGTGAGACAGACAACCGAAAGGGTCAAAGTGATCAAGCACAGGTTATTTATGGCACAGAGCCGCCATAAGAGCTATGCCGAATGGAGGCGAAGACCCTTGGAGTTCGAGTAGGAGACCGCCTGTTCCTCCGAGTCACTCCAAGACATGGCGTTCGGATATTTGGAGACAAAGGAAAGCGCAATCCCCGTTACATTGGCCCATTTGAGATTCTGGACAGGGTTGGAGAGGTGGCTTACCGATTAGCCCTCCCGCCTCGACTCTCCTGACTCCACGATGTTTTTCGTGTCTCCATGCTCCGGAAATATTACCTAGATCTGTCCCCCATGTATTGAATTATAAGGATGTGGAAATTTTGGAGGATGTAGCTTACAAGGAGAGGTCGCTAAGACTCACGAGATCGTGGGAGCAAGTGCTAAAAGGATATCTCTGGTGAAAGTGATGTGGTGGTATCGCTGAGTGGAAGGGGATACCTCGGAGCAAGAATCAACTATATGGGAATGATACCCTGAACTGTTTGAGTCATCAGCTACGCCTCTATTTTTTTTTAAATTTCGTGGATGAATTTTTTTTAAGGGGGATACCTCGGAGCAAGAATCAACCTAAGGTCTCATAATAAATTATGGTGAGGAAATGGTTGTTGGCACATGAGAAGTTAGACTAAGGATACGTCATCTCGTTCATGGGACCAGGCATTGAGGGTCGAGAAGTTCCAGAAAAACCCATCAGGGAGAGGGAGAATTTTTTAGGAGTCCGAAGGATTAGAATTCCGACATGCAGGTGTCGAAGGTCCAATATCCGACAACTATCGGAGATTATTGGGGCTCAAAGCCGAAGGCCACATTTCGTGGACAAAGAAAATTCTTGAGGGACCTCATCGAAAGTCCGAAGAATTCCGATGGTATCGGAGCTCCGATATTTAATGATCGGAGTTCCGATATCGTTGGTTGGGGTAGGGGTTACTAAATTCCCAAATTAGTGAAAATTTTCATTTCCAGCTAATTCAACCCAACGAGATTAGACCCCAGCCGTGTGAACAAACCTCTTTAGCCCTCTTCCTCCATCCTAGCTGCGGATTTGACTCATACATGTGCTTTGTTTGGGCCAAGGGCTCCTCTAAGCCTCTCCTCGTAGAAGAAATTACATCTTGAGGTACTAGTTTTCCCCTTTTCAAACTTGAAACTCATCTAAAGGGTAGCTTGGTTGGGGGTAACTTCCATTTCAATGATAAAAGACAAATGGATGATGGAGAAGGGATGCTTGACTTAATGTAAGATGGAAATTTCTTTAGGAAGGAGGTGACAACCCAAATGCATGGGGTTGAAGAACATAAATTGGGGGAAAATGGTGGTGTTGGGCTGGGGGTTGTGGGGAGATGGTAGGATTTCTCTCTTTCGATGGAAAATGGGGAATAGAGACCTTGGATGGACGAGTAAATTTAGGAGTTTTTAACTTAACTGTGAAATTAATCTTTCCTTCGATTTATTTTTCTAGTGACCCTATCCGGATCAATGGGTAGAGTTAGTTTAGAAAAATAAATATTGTTTGTGCTTGTGTGTTATTTTATATTACTAAAATTATTTTGAAAAACACACAGAGACTTAGAATTTAATTAAATTAGCTCCCCAAATGCACACATCTCTTCCTCAAGTAGAACACAGGATTTAATTCCGTTTTGAAATTGAACAATTAATTAGTGAGAAAATAAAATTTCAACGATCCAATTTTTAATTTAAAACATTCAATTAAAATAAATTGCAAATAAATCAAATTTAGTGTATGTTGCATCAAATATAATTTTAATTGTGAAAAGACTGTTTTACCCTTGCCTTGGACGAATATTCTTATAAAATATTTATTTTTGTTCACTGTCAAACATCTCTCCCTATTTTCTCTCTATTGAAAATCTACACCTTGTACACATTAGAACTCAATGGAATTCCTATCCAAATTTCAAAAATCAGGTTTGCAATCCTATTAATTTTAGAACTCAAATTTTGGTTGGTGAGAGAAATTTCAAAAAAACATCCCTCCTCCTTTATTTTCTCCCTATTCATGTTGGAGTGGTGTACAAGGCAAGTTACCGCACGTTTTTCCTTGTGAGAATTATCAAATTTTGATTTTTGCATGCAAACCCAAGGCATCTTCCTGTAGGAAGAAGTAGGATGATCGCAATGTTAATAAGGGGAAGAAGCCAGATACTCAGCCTAGCCAAAAAAAAAACCTTCTGGGCAGCAGCAAGCCTTAGATAGATAGGATCGGGTGTGATGTTATAACTGAAAGCAATGGTGACATAAAGCCAATATTTGTCGTCAACCTCGGAGGCATCCTCAGCAACCGAGAGAACTTGTACAGTGCTACATCTATAAGCAGACATGCCATATCTCTATGTATTGCCCTCAAAGGATGGGACATTCTCAGCTGGTTCACATTGTTCAATCTGTTCCTAGGGCACTAGTGGCGTAGAGAGGTGATCAGCAACAGAATGTACGGCGTGGGTGTCCTGTGGCTCAGGGTCACATCATGCCATTACTTCTCAAGATGATGAGACTACTGAACTAGCAATCAATCAAGGTGTGCTTTTATTGTTTTGTATATGGGCTAGAGTGTTGTTTGATTATGGAGCATCCCATTATTGTATATCTAGCATGCTTGTTGGTCAGATAGATTTGTGCACGGAAGAGGTACCCTTTTTTTATTAAGACCCCCATAGGAAGGAATACTAGAGTGACATGGAATTTTCGATCATGTGTGTTAGCCATTGGTGGGGTGGAGTTAGAATTTGATTTGTTAGTCTTGGGTATTACTGGGTTTGAGGCCATTTTGTGAATGGACTGGTTATCAGTTTATCGAGTGAGTATCAGGTTGTTCGCCCTATGGAGTTGTTTTTATCAAGAAATTGAGTACTTCTCCTGGACCATGTTTGGTGAAGACTAGGTTTTTTGGTCAAGCAACCAGTATGGATTGGGAGAATGTAGAGCCTTTAAGGTTAGAGATGCCCAAAGTTGCATGTAACTTTTCAGATGTGTTTCCAGAAAAGCTGACACAGTTACCCCGCATAGAGAAGTTGAGTTTGCCATGGACTTTCTCCCTGGTACTTTGCCCATTATTATACCTATTGTGCAAATTTTATATTTATAGCTCGCAAGCGCACGAACCATAAAAAAGTATAGTGATTGAATGCGAGGTTGAACCCAAGGGAATTACGGAAAATATATCCAGAAAAATATTAACAAAATATAAACTATTGTAAACTTTGGAATAATACCAATTAAAACAATTAATGGTGGAATTAATTATGAAATCCAAAAAATAACCTAAATCTAACCTAGATCTAATTAGAACACTTAAATTTAATTCCAACCTAATTCCATCATTTGAATCGGATTTATAAACAAAATAAAAAATAAATAAAGAATAATGAACAAATAAACTTATTTATATATGCATAGTGGAATTGGATCAGAGACTCATGGAGGCATAACCAACCATATTTTAATAATAAAATAATGGCTTAGAACATGAAACTCATGTAAACTATTCAACTTACTTTCAAATATCTCAATCATTAAAATTCTTAATATAAAATCTATGAAGTCCATTAAAATAAGAAAATTCAATTCCGGTCTTAGGCTTAGGCAGAATTTCCATTTGAAATTTTAGATCTAAAACAATCTCACTATTAAAAAGAGTCTTAGACTCAAAATCCAAGTTCTTACCAATCCTAAATCAGTCTCACTTTCCTTGAATTTCTTATTAGAATTTTCAACATAGCATCATATAAAGAATGAAAATAAAATTGAAATTTTCATTACACATGAAAGAACAATTGGAAAACTATAATTCTAATAATCTCACCTTCTTTTTTTAATTAAAACATGGAATTAAAAATTAGAAATCAATGGAATTTGAAAAAAAATTACAAAAGAATTCAAAACACTGACCCAAAACCCATTGTAGAAGTCAACACTCCACACTGTCTTTTCTTCCTCTGCTATTTCTTTCCATCCTTCCACGCCCAAGCCTTGAATATCCAATGCCAAATTCGATTTTTACTGGTGATCTGGTCTTCTATTTATAGCCTTTGAATTTGAGTAAAAGATGTATAACAAATTTCCACAAAATTCGAATTTGCTCCATTAATATCTCTACTGACTCATATCCAAAATCTTCTCACACTCTATCCTAGAGTGCACCACACGGATTTGACATGTGGCAACCTTGAGATAATTTTTCCTCACGTTTCCCTGTAATTCAATCTCAAAAGATTTAGACAAGTTGACTTCCATTCTTTAGTTCGAATTCGGTCATTATTGTGTCCAAGTTCATTGCATTTTCTTCTCCAATAATCACTCATCTCCACATCACCTTGACTTGCACAATACTCTATGATCCACGTGAATTTTACCTGCTGATTTTGAAGAGGACACTTGGCACACACATGGCTCATGCAAATTTTACTGGGCCCCACCTTGAGTTGATGAGCTTGGACTTTGAATTATAGATTTTGGGCTTCTAGGATTTGACTCATAAACTTCAATTGCAGGCTTGGATCTTCAATTTGCAGACTTGGTGTTTTGAACTTCACATGCAAACTTCAGGTTGGGCCCAATTTTATCAAGTGTTATGACTTTACTATTTTACAATGCAGCTCCAAAGTTAATTATCCTAATCCAAACTCTCATAGCTGGATTTGAATTAAGATAATTTTACAATAAATTCCAAATCAATGGTAAATTCTAGACTTTCCAAAAATAGCAATTATGGCCCATTTTCAACATTTCCTTCCATGTTTAGCTCAATTTCTTGTATTTCCATATTTTCCTACGGAACTCACAAATACTATTAAACATATCTAATATACACAAATAAAGGGTTAACTAGTCCAAATAACAGGGGTAACATGGTCATTTTCCAGTGCTCAACAATACCCCTGTATAGAATGGTGCCAGCCGAGTTGGTGGAGTTGAAGAGTCAGTTGGGTGAATTAACCAAAGTTGTTTTTTGTTCGTCCGAGTGCATCTCCTTGGGGGGTCATTTTGTGAAGAAGAAAGATGGCTCCATGAGACTTTGTATTGACTATTAGCAATTGAACAAGGTTACTATCAAGAACAAGTACCTGATTCCTCAGATTGATAATTTGTTTGATCAGTTGTGTAAGGACCCGGAAATTTAAATCCTCAATTTATGTAATTTATTTATCATATAAATGAAATATATGATTTTGGTCCAAATAATGTAAATGTTTATTAAAAGAAATAAAGGGAAACTAAAGCTTCCTCGGACGATACATCGACGTAAAGTTCCATGTTTCCAAACGATACATCGACTGGATCGATGTGTTGGGAAAAACTGAGATCCAAAAACTGAAGTATAAGTGGTTCAAAGGATACATCAATGTGGTCGATGTATCGATGGAAAAGATTATCAAAGGGGTCGACACATCGACAAAGTCGATGTGTCGAGTAGTCTGAACGTCTTCAGCAGACGCTCTATCTACCACCGCCCAAACCATTCGTTTTTCTATGCATGGGCATTCACAATGACCCTTCAGTTTTCAAGGACTCACTTAAGGGTCTAGGGATAGCAAAAGATGAAAATAAAAAGAAGAGAAAATGAAGGGAAGAGAGAAGACAGGAAGAAAGAAGAAGAGAGGAAAAACCAGTGAAAAGGAAAGAAAAACCAGAGTGACTGACCAACCCTCTTTCCCATCCAAGGTTACCCTCTAACTCACATTTTAACCCTCAACTCGACCAAGAATCTCTTCATCTCCTCACGGGCTTCCTCTGTTCTGGGAAAGGAAGGAGATACCAAGCACGGGGAAGGAATCGAGCAAGGAGGGTGGAGAACAAGGAGGCAAAGGAGATTAAATTTCACTCATTTTGGGTACACCTATGAATCGCTTGAGGTAGGTGAATCTGTGGTTCCTTTTGATAAAATAATAATACTAGGGTGATTAGAAAATTTGTGTGCATGGGTTTGGAAAGAAAGAACCCAAGAATGATGAACTTATGAGTAAAGGGAAGTCATGGATGATGGGTCCATGACTTCTGACTTAACCCAGTCGACATATCGACTTCATCGATGTGTCATCTAGGGCGAGAATCCAGCACAGAGTAAAGGATCAGTATGAAACTGAAACCCAGGACGACCCATCACCTGTGTCGATGTATCAGCGTGGGTATGACAGTAATGAAAAGGACCAATGAACGATGAATTAATCTTTAGACTCAACCCAGTCGACATATTGACCCTGTGAATGTGTTGTTTGGAAAAGGTTCAGTAAAGAGAAATTTAGGTATATCAAACCAGACCCAGGACGACACATCACTTGTGTCAATGTCTCGGCCTAGGTATGATTGAGATGAAAATAGGAATGAACAGATGATCGATTAACGCCAGAGTGACCCATTGACAAAGTCAATGTGTCGATCAGGGTATGATAAAATAGAAATGAAACCAGTTCCAGTATGATGTATCAACCAGATTTATATGTCGGCCTGGAAATGAAATAATCGGTCCAAGTATGTTGAAAATTTAAATAATGACAATGGACTAATTCAAGGACGAGGCATCGACTATGTCGATGCATCGACATGAGAACACAGTAGAAATGTTAATACTGATAAACCAGAATGCCAAAGACATGTCAAAAAAATCGATACATAATATCGGGAACAGAGAACCAATATAAGTATGAATGGATTAAACCAAAAGATGTGTCGGCATGCTCGACATCTTGAGCATGTGTACCATTAGATGTATCGACTGTGTCGATATATGGGACCAAAAGAGGGACTGGAAAAAATGAATTGAAACAGACAGAGTCCAGTCGACATATCGAGATGATCGATGTGTCGACTTTGTCCATAGGCGATGTATCGACAGTGTCGATATGTCGGCCTGAAACAGAGACAATTTCAAAAGATTAGTGTATTGGTTATTTAAAACCAAATATAAAATGGAATCCTTTAGAATTGGAAAATCATACAGGGAACCTTCAGGTATGAATTAGATCTACACAGGTTAGACAAAGGATTTTATGTGATAGTGACATATAAACTGCAATTTGAAATGTACATGGACAAAAAGGAGTCAAAGGAGATTCTGACGCTGTTCGAGTAAACGTGTGAATCTTATTTGGTTGATCATTGTTGATCAGGTAGGAGTTCATACTTTATTGAAGCACAATGTGATGAATGATTTTATGATAAGTTATGTCTTTTAAAAGCATAAATATAGATTTATGGAATTATGATTTTATTATGTACATGGAAATGATTTTGATGAGAAATTATTGGATTTATGATTTTGTCATCATGTTTGCACACATTACCTCATGCATGGGAGGGTTGATGGTAATGAGCCAAGAAGGAACTGTCCGGACCTCGCTTGGACTCAAGTAGAATAGTTATAAAATGTTAAACTTTGGCCCCGTCCCTTAATATGAATGTTATGGCATAAATGGGCCAAAGAGCTCTTGGGTAAGTCCCAAAACCCTGCGAAGAGGGAGGAGATCACACTCCACCGATAGTTTTGGTTAATTTGTGGATGGGTAACAACACCTGATGGTTGTCGCATCAATTGTTGTGGACATAAGTGGCCAATTATTGAGAATCATTGATCGAAGTAATTTGTTATGATCTGATGTATGGAAGTTGGTGGGTATATCATTGATGCATGACACCCATGGCATATCATTCTATGATTTATGAGTTATCAAATTTTGGTACATTTTCTATCTTATATTTGAGAAATATATGTTAATCATACTTTGGGATTTTATTCATTATTATCCTCATTATATGATATTTTGAAATTTTACACTTTGTTCATTTTATGATCGGAGCTTCTTACTGGGCAAGTTGACTAAGCCCGTACATTTTTCCCTTAGATGTTAACACAAATTAGGGTAAAGGAGATGAAGCTGGACCTAGTGATAGCCATGCTTGACGAAGAGATGGATATGGAGATGCTTGGAGAATACCATAGTTCTTATTTTGATATTTTGATAGAACTATGTAATTTCATAGGATCCAATGATGTAATAATTTCGATAACTTCTATTTTGGATATGGTTTGATGTTGGACTTATATGTTTTAGTTGTTTTCCTCCTAGCTATTGAAAAGTTGGAATTACAATTCTTCAAAATGTTATTTCTGCATACTTTGTTTCTGCAGTGTTGTCCTGGCACATACACAAATATTTAGTGAGTTGACTCATGTATGTGCTAGAATTGGACCAGTCGAGGGTTGGGTCTTCGGACTTGATCTCGGCTCGTGTCGTGACGTATCCGTCCTTTTTTTGTATATATATAATTATTCTGATTTCATCAATGGAAAAAGTGGGGGTCGTTACAAGTTGAGGGGATTTAAATAATTCTCTAAGATAGATCTTCGGTCAGGGCATCACCAAGTGAAAGTAAGAGATTGTGATATAGAGAAAACAACTTTTCGCACAAGGTTTGATCACTATGAGTTCGTGATTATGCCGTTTGGTGTGACTAATGCACCAACGACATTCATGGACTTGAGGAACATAATTTTCATACCATACTTGGATCAGTTTGTTGAAGTATTTATTGATGATACTTTGATCTATTCAGCGTCAGAGGCAGACCATGAACATCACTTGAGAATGGTATTACAATTGTTGAGGGATCATCATTTGTACTCCAAGTTAAACAAGTGAGTTCTGGTTAACAGAAATCCAATTTCTAGGCCATGTGGTTTCGGCTAGTAGTGATAGTGGATCGATATAAGGTACAAGCAGTGTTGAAATGAGAGAGACCCCATAGTGTGTTTGAGATATGTAGTTTCTTGGTCTTGGCAGGCTACTATAGATGGTTTATCAAAAACTTTTCTAAGCTCGCAACTCCGATGACTATGTTGACGAGTAAAGGTGCAAAGTTTGTGTGGAGCGAGGCTTGTGAAAAGTCATTTTTAGAGTTGAAGGAAAGGTTGTCAACTTCTCTAGTGTTGATAATTCTAGAAAAAGGTCTTGCTTATGTTGTTTGTTGTGATTCTTCTCGAGATTGATTGGGTTGTGTGCTAATTCAGAACAATTAGTTGTTGTTTATGAGTCACGATAGTTGAAAGTGCATGAGCAAAACTACCCAACTCATGATCTTGAGTTGGCAACAGTGGTCTTTGCATTAAAGATTTGGTGACATTACTTGTATGGTGAACACTTCGAAGTTCTTTTTTACCATTGCAGTCTAAAGTATCTGTTCACACAAAAAGATTTGAACATAAGGCAACTTAGGTGGTTGGGATACTTAGGAGATTTTGGCTTTGATATCTTTTATCACCCGGGTAAAACCAATGTAATAGTTGATGCCTTGAGCCAAAAATCTCAAGCTACAATTGCTAACTTGATTGAAGAGCGTGATCCAAAGCAGTTGAGCAACGTGGTATCCCATCCAGTTATAGTGGATAGAGTGTTGGCAGTGCAGAAGATTGAAGAGGTGGAAACGAAACTCCAAAGTTCAATTAGCAATAGTATTGGTCCGCCAAGTTGGATGGTGAGAGCATATGGTGGTTTGACATTTCAGGGCACTCTATGAATGACAATTGGAAAAGTGTAGAGAGGAAGTACTTTGACACTTGCATCATTCTGCTTTGTAGTGCATACTAGTGGTACGAAGATGTATCTAGACTTGTGTCGATAATTTTTTTGGAGAAAAATGAAAAATGAGTTGCTCATTTCGTAGCCCATTGTTTGACATGCCAGCCGATAAAAGCCGAACACCAAAAACCTGCAGATAAGTTAAACCCACTCACAATAATCGAATGGAAATGGGATCACATCACTATGGATTTTGTGACTCATTTCCCAAGATCGCAAAAAGCCATGATGCAATGTGGGTTGTAGTAGACCGACTGAAAAAATCAACTAACTTTCTTGCTATGAAGATAGCCGATTCTATGGAAACCTTGAGTTGACTAAACATGGGTTGAATTTTCAAGTTGCACCGAATACCAGTTTCTATCGTGTCTGATAAAAATTTGAGATTCTTATCCCATTTTTGGAAGAGTCTTCAAAAAGAGATGGGCACTCAATTTTCCTTCAGTACTGCGATCCATCCTCAGATAGATGGTTAGTCTGAGCAGATTATTTAGATTCTAGAGGACATGATTCGTGCTTGTGTTTTAGATTCAAAAGGCAGCTGAGAAGGTCACTTACCCACCGTGAAATTTGTGTATTACAACAGCTATCAGACGAGTGTCAAGATGGCGCCTTTTGAGGCACTATATGGAAGACCGTGCAGATCACCCTTATGTTGGGCAGAGACTAGTGATAGAGTGAAGTTGGGGCCAGATTTGATTAGGGAGATGACTGAGAAAATGAAGTTGATTTGTCAGAGATTGCTAATAGCTCAGAGTCCTAAAATCCATGCGCCTACTTTCTCTCAAATTAGAATTTTAAATTCAAATACCATGAAATTCGAATTCAAGCTTTGTGCAACTAGAATTCCTAGTCCTTGGGCGAATAAGGTAGATATAGATTCAAAGTTTTGGTTTACTTTTGCAACTACAAATTAAGATTTTTGGAATTTGAATTTGAATTAGGGTTTTTTTTCAATTGTTTCTTTTCTATTTAAAGCCCTATCCTTTGCCCATTTTTTTAATTTCCAGAATTAATATAAATTCAATTTTATTTTGCTCCAGTGTGAGTGTGAGTCTGTGGACAAGGGCTTTGGCCTCTTATCTTCAGATCTTCGGATCTAAACCAAATAAGTACCATGCTTTGTTAATCTGTGTTTGAGTTTGAGTTTTGATTATTTTAATCAATTTTATTTTATTTTTAAATGTAAATAAACCATTTAAGTGAATGTTTAACATTGGATTCATTGGAAAATTGGGCCTCATTGATGGGTTTATAACTGTATTTCGAGAATTGGGAAGTGTTGAAGCACACTAAAATTGGTATATCAGTGCTTACATACCCTTTGTCAATTATGATAAAAAGGGGGAGAAATTTAGAAACTTGGAGCAAGCTTGCAGTATGAATTAAAGGGGAGAAAGATTAAAGATCTTAGGTAAAGAAGATCTTTTAAGGAAATAGTTCATGAGTTATAGGGGAGCACTATGTGCTTTACGGACTAACATTTGAGGGGAAGATATCTATGCTTCCACCTTGTGCCTTGTTGTTTGGATACATGTATATCATTGCTGGCACACCTTGAGGAAGAGCAAGATGAAGAAAGCATATGAAGCATAGGGTCCTAGAATTTGTCATTTGAATATGTATTTGTAATTGTTGTATCTTTTGTATTCAAATGAGTTGTAATGGGTTCAGCTATGTCATCAAGTCTGTATTCATTAGCTTCTAGGTTTCGTCACGAAATTCACAAAGGGGGGGATTATTAGAGCCCCGGCTCACGGAGTCACCTATTTGTCAATTCCGTGACTCAAGAGAAGCATTGCCTTGGAAGAATGAAGCAATGAAACAATACTTAAGCATTGGAAGATCAAATGCAAGATTCAAGATCACCAAGTGTATGGCAATGACACAAAGGTAAATTGGCCATAGATGACTCTAGGGTGGACCCAACACACCAACGAATACCTAGACTAGACTTAGAGAACAAAATGGTAAATCTAAATTAATTTTATTGGACCATTGACAGCCAATAGAACCAGATGGAATCAAACTTGCACAACTGATAAACTGTTAGGACGACACATCTGGTCTGGTGAGCAATCGCCGAGGATGGGACCGACCCATTGTGGTCTACAATCCATCATCTGAAATGACGAGTGTTCTGACTTTGAAAAAAATGTCAAATTGGTTTGCTGTCAGGCCGAGACCATCCTCCATGCCGACCCATCTTAAAGAACATGAGCAACCCATGGCGGACCTCGACATGTCGGCTGAGTTTTTCAAAGTTCTGGTTTGAAAAACACTGTCAAACTAAGTTGGTCTCAAGATGATACTCCATCAGTTCACTACGCATTGGCATTGGGCAGGACGACCTACATGGAACACGACCCATCGTGGGTGATCGTTTTATATCCATTGGGACTGCATTAAATGCATAATGGTCATATTGCAATGACAACTTAAAAGTGTCACGGCCCATCGTCACTTCAGTTCGGGAAAATTTTGTTTTGCCTATTTAAACTCCGAACTTTGCTGAGTTTGGTTTGAACCCTTCACATAGGAAAATCTTATGCTTTCTCAAAAATCCCAACCTCTCCCAACCTCTCTCTAAGCACTATACTTGGTGAATCATTTGAGAATCCAATCAAACCCTTGATTTTGATAAAGAGAGAGAGAAAAACAATGTCTAGGATTCAACTTGCAAATACATAATCCTAGAACCTTCTCCCAAAACTTGCGATTGCTCTTACATTGGCACACTTTTAGTCATCAAGGACATCAAGTTGGGAGAACTCTTCAAGAAGCAAATCTACATCAGATTCGAGCTACAAAGTCATGTGCTTCTTCTTACGTGATAATTTGCATATCATTATTGTGAAGTGGATTAAAGCAAAGTGCTTGAACCACTATAAAAAATAGAGGGATAAGGAAGTAGACCGGGGTAGGTCAAACCTTTCAAAACAATAGGTGAGCAGGTGAAATTCCCATTCTATAGTGTAGGTGTTAATCCTACTCTATTCGTGAGGGCATAATTCCCCACATAGTGTATTTGGGGTAACCCATGAGTGGGTGAGTCTTACAGTGGATGTATGAGGGATTTACTCTGAACGACAACACATCAGATGTTGTGGGTGTTTGGCTTGCTTGTGTGTTTGCTCTATTATTTGTGCACTCTTGTTAACACACAACACATCTTTTTTATTAAGTTGTTAATTACGTTGATCTAACCGTCCGAGTTTATCTAAGTACTAGAACATCAAATATGGATGCGAGACAAATCATCTACATATCTCTATTTATTTGTGTACTCTATCTTGATTTATTTGAAAATAAAAATAGAGAAAATCTTGACATCTTTTGATGAAGCTGATTGGATCTCTATCCAAATTGATTTCATTGAAAATATTTCAAAATCTTTGGATGGTTCTACCTCCCACAATCTAGTGGACAATGTTTCTTGTGACTCCAATGAAAAAGAAAATGAATATCAGTCTGAAGTTGTTTCAGAAATGGAGAATCAAGAATGCGGTACGAATCTAAAATGTTTGATTGCCTCCATTGTACATGACCAAGAGGAAACCTTAAGTGAAGAAGAGGATGATGACCTCCAAGAATCCTACAATGCCTTGTACATTGAAAGCTTAAGTTTGGCTAAAAAACATCTTAAAGTAAAATCTGAAAATGCCAAACTCTCTTGTTTGCTTGAATTTGAAAAATTTGAGAAAGAATCTCTCTCAACTAATTTGAAAATTTCAAATGATGAAATCATGAAATTGAGATAATATAAAAACGACCTTCAAGAAACAATAAAAATATATGAAAATGATATTAAGAAGGTCAAGAAAATAAGAAATTGTCTTAAAGAAGAAAATCTAAAATTGTGTTCAAATTTGAAAAGCTATGAGATGATTTCTCAAGACAAGGTTAATTAAGGTGAACAAAGCTTGGAAAAACCTCTCATGGGATTACTTGTGCATACCATGTTGAAATCAAAATCCCTTGCTAACAAGGCAAGAGTAAACCTTAAAAAGGAAATTGTAAAATCTATTTGTGTTTTGTTATAAAACCTTTTAGGCATGTAAATAACTCAACTCACTAGACCTCTAACCTTTGCAAAGTCAATGGCTTAATCAATTCTAATGGTTCCTTGTCACTTATGCTAATTTTGTGAATATGTTATTCATTTGCTTATCTCTATATGGTTAAGTAACTTATGCAATGGTGAATATGATGCACTTATCTTATTTAGAAATTGAAAAATGTATACCATGTCAATAGATAGTATTTTTATTACTTTTGAATGCCATACTTTGTAGACTTGTCGCTATTGTTCTTTGTGAGATGCTTGAAGTATTGGGGACATTTACTCATGAAGATATGGGGGAGGATATTTATCTTGATCAAATATAAAAAATTGTGTTCATTTGACACATCCATGAAGTAAGGGGGAGGATATTTGTAATTTGAAATGTACCTATGAAGAAAATAGAAGATTTGTTTTTATGCATGAAGTAAGGGGGATGACTAAATTTGTATATCCTTTATGATTTTTGTGCAATGGTTTGTCATCATAAAAAAGGGGGAGATTGTTTGCCCCAAGGTTTCAAGCCAAGGATATATGGGCATGTTTGATGATAACAAACCATTGATGTGTGATATTTAATATTTCAAATGATATTACTCTATGAGACATGTATCACATTTGTTTCTTAAGAAGCTATGTATTGGATATCATCTCATTGAAAATGAAAATCAAGTTGATGATATCAAGCCTTGTACATCAAGTCAAATCTTGAAGATCAAATGGCTTATAAAATTCAAAGACTCAAGGACTGAAGATCAAAGAGCATAGAAGGATCAAAGATATGTATAGGGTCTAGTCATGAGTGCTTAGAAAATAGTATTGTAAAGTTACTTAACATTTGAACACCATGGCTCAAGCTATCCTCTAGTGGACCCTAGGATCACCAAAATAGAGTTCCAATAAAAATGTGAAAACCTTAAAAGCCATAGAACATATATGAAAAGACCAATCAAGGACACAAAATTGAAGAACACATATACAGGAACATTTCAGCCGATTGAATTATCCTCAATTATTAAACTTACAGAGACAATATTTTCAGTCGACTAAATTTCTTGCTGATAACCCTGTCAAGTTCTGGAAGATTTTAGTCAACCGAATCCTCATTTTCAGTCGATTGAATTACGAACGGTCATATTTTTGAAGCATTAAATGCTCTCCTTAATGGCCCTTTCTCTCATTTAATGCTCAGCAACGGTCTTAAACATGAATGTTGTGTAATAAACAGTTTTACATTTATTTTACTCGCAAGCGCACAAACCATTAAATAGTATAGCGTTATGAGTGCGAGGTCGATCCCACAAGGAACATTCAAAATATATGAAAAAACAAATATATGTGATTGGAATTGTGTAGTTTAAGAAAATAAATCCTTGAAATAATCTAAGCTTGAAAATCAAGATTCTAATCATTAGAAACATAACATTAACTTAGAAGCTTTCTAAATTTTATCAATCCTCTCTAAGAATGGAATCGTCATCTAATTTAAAATTTAACTCTTATAAAATTTAACTCTCCGATTAAAACATCAATCTAGAATTCATAATAACCACCTCTCAATTTTAAAGAACAAAATCAAGATACAAATAGAATAACTCTGACCTAGTTTAAAGAATTTGAAAGAATTGATTGAATAAACAAAACAAAATATAGATCATAATAAAATAAATAATATAAACAAAATATTTTACAATTGGATTAGATCAATCATAGCCATCGAACATCATACCCAAAAATATTAATAAATAAGAGATCTAGACAATGGAATTCGCATAAAAATCTGAGTTTCAATTCAAGCCTAATTAAGTGAACCTTAGATCTTAGATTTACACTATTAAATTCAAGATCTAACTATTTCATTATGTCACAAAAGGAAACTTAGATCTGAATCGAAACAAATCCAAGCTCTAGCTATTTCATTATGTCCAAATAATTAATCAAAGAAAACAAAGTAAAAAAAAAAAAAAAAACCACAGACAATCATAAAAGAAACTCAAAAATTCGATGTTCCAGGATCCTAAAAGCTTATCTCAAATTTATTAAATGGAAATATTACAACTCTTTGGATGATTACATCAAAGACAGAGATTAAAAATAAAATTACGAAATAAAAGTCTTACTCTACAATTTTTGAATTTGCTCATTCTCTCTTGTCTTTTTAGAATTCCAACCCCACTGATGTTCTTTTGCTCCTGACCCAGTTTGCATTTTGCTGTGCCTCAACACTTTATTTATAGGCCTCAGGTTTGAATGGATGGTTGAGACTAAATCTTGGTTTAGGTGATGCGTGAAGGACTAGGATTAGATCTCATTAAACAAGGATGGTTCGGATTTAATAATAAAAAGGATGGTTGGTCGAATGGAGGCTTGGGAAACAACTTGGCTTGAAATCCAAGAAAAGAATTTCGAATGGCTTGAGATAGGGTTAGGGTATTTCGAATTTGGCACATGTGGTTTAGGGTTTTTGCAATGCAATACATGAATGAATGGATGAGATTTAAAGTTAACATGAATGGATGGTGACATGAAAGGTAAAATTTGAATGGAGTGGATGGGGATTTGGGAAAATCGTGTGTGAGGTGTGTGGATAGGTGATGATGTGTACTAAATCTAGGGTTGCTTGGAGTGCAAGTTAGATTAGATCTAGGGTTTGATGGAGGCTTCGTCGAATGAATGGTTTAGACTCAATGAGGGTTAAAATCTAATGGTTCTTAAAATGGATTGTTAAGATAGGTTGTGTAAATGATGACATTTTGTATGGAGAGTTGAGATTCAAAGGTTGTTCTAGATGAAAGGTTAAATGAATGACCTAGATCTAACATGGAGTGGATTTCGAATGGAGGCTTTAGGGTTTACCTAAGTTTCATGTATGAAATGGATGGTTTGGATTAAGGATGGTGAAATGAATGGTTGGATGTGCATGGACATGGGATTCTAGTGAACATCTTGGACTTTGTGGACATGGACTTTGGCATGTGCACTGAGATCTGGCCTAATTACAAGATGCGCATGGGATACTGAGCTGGCCCAGTGTCTGGCATGTGGAGCATAGCTTGGTTCATTCTGGCCCATGAATTTTGACTTCAATTGAGCTTGGACTTTAGACTTGGATCAGATCAGTGGGCCCATTTATGTTTTTATAAATTTTTACCACCTTTACAATTTAACACAGTCTAAAAAAAATATTATTATAATTCAAACTCTCATATCCAGATCTGAATTATAATAATTTACAATAAATTCAAAGTGAAATTAGGTGGTAAAATTTACAAACTTTCCAAAATTATGAATATGGCCCACTTTTTTGCAGTTCTTTCCTTTTTTAGCTCCATTTCTTGTATTTTCCTTATTTTTCCTACAAAACTCAAAAACATCATTAAATATATCTAATATACATAAAATAGAGGCTAACTAATCCAAAATTAAAGGGTAAAATAGTCATTTTTTAGTGCTCAACAATGAACAAACTATAAGCCTAAGCATCAATGGGCATTGTACTTACTTGACTTACTTGAAATCACTTGGAATCATTTGAGATAAAATCCTGAGCATAATCTTGCACAAAATCCACATAATTGCAATCTTATCTTGAGCCATTCTTGTTCAAATCCTTGAGTAACTCTTACTGAGTTTGATTTGTAAACATTTGAGAGTTATTCCTAAGCTTTATATTGTATTCTTCTACATTTGTTTGAGAGATTAAATTTGTAAAGGATTGGTGTAACCTAGTGAAGAAGAAGAGTGTCTTCATCTTCAAACAAGAGAGGTGTTCTCTACAAGCTTTGTAATAGGTTATTCTCCACCGTTGAAAGAGAAGTATAGTGCATTCAATCCTTAAGTGGTGTACTTAAGGCGAGCACGTAGGTAAGAACGTAAAACCTCGTAAAAATCTCGGGTTCAATATCTTCATCTCTTCTCATCTCCTCTACTTTAATTGTGCATTTATTTATTGCTTATTTGCTTCTAATTTTCCAATTAGTGTAATCAAAGAAAAATCCAAAAGTTTGTATTGACCTAATTCTCCCCCCCCCCCCTCCCCCCCTCTCTCTCGGGTCAATTTCTGGGCTACAATTGGTATCAGAGCTCGGATTTTCTGAACTACTTAATCGTTTGAGAAATTGATCGAATGGAAAACTTTGGGGGATCTTCTTATGGTGAAGGTTTTTCCATTAATAGACCTCCATTGTTCAATGGCAGTGACTACAATTTTTGGAAAACTAGGATGCAAACTTTCTTGCAATCAATGGACAATCACATATGGGAAGTTATTGAAAAAGGGCCCCTTGTCCCAACGGGGTTAGTTGACCTTGTTCCCAAACCCAAAGAAATTGGGGATGAGAATGATCATAGGCTCAATCAATATAACTCTCAAGCCATGAACATTCTATTTTGTGCTCTTGACCGAAATGAATTTAATAGAGTATCATCTTGCAAATCGGCTAAGGAAATTTGGGATAAGCTTTAAGTGACCTATGAAAGCACAAATCAAGGAAAGAAATAAAAAATATAGGCTTGTACACTCATATGAACTATTCACTATGGAACCAAATGAGTCCATGACTTCCATGTCACTAGATTCACAAAGATTATAAACGAACTTCATGCTCCTAGATAGACTTATTCTAACAAAGATAAAGTGAGCAAAATTCTTTGATCTTTGCTAGATTCTTGGGAGTTAAAGTCAATGGCGATAATAGAAGCAAAAGACTCTCCACATTGGGACTTGATGAACTCTTGAGATCTCTCATGGCCCATGAGATTTCCATGAACGGTCAAAGGAAATTGCTAAAGAAAAGAAGTCTTTTGCATTCAAAGCCTCACCAAAGGAGACCAATGTTGATCAAGAAGAAGAAGAAATAGTGAGGACGACAATGAAGACTTATTTTTTATCACCCATAAATTCAAAAGTCTTTTGAAAAGAAGCAATCAATTCCAAAAGAAGTCATTCAAGAAATATAGCTACAAAGGAGATTCAAGCAAAAAAAAAACCCCTTAATTGTTTTGGTTGCGGAAAAACAAGACATATCAAGGCAGAATGTCTGCAGTTGAAGTAAGATGGCAAGAAGTCCAAAAAGAAAGCATTTAAAGCCGAATGGTTGGACTCCGATAGCGAATCAGATGGTGAATCAACCAAACACCACACAACAAACCTTTGTTTCATGGAAAATGAAAATGAGATATGCATATCAGTGCCAAGGAAAGACAAGTGGTTCATTGATAATGGATGCTTAAGACACATGACGGGAGACAAATCAAAATCCATCTGTCTCTCCCTCAAAGATGGTGGAGTTGTTACATTCAGTGACAACTCCAAGGGCAAGATTGTTAGTAAAGGTAAAATTTGTAATGATCCCTTACTCTCCATTGAAGATGTACTATTGGTAGATGGGTTGAAACATGATTTACTTAGTGTTAGTCAACTTTGTGATAAAGGAAATAGGGTAGTGTTTGAATCAAACAAATGCTCTATTAGAAATGCTAGTGATGATAAAGAAGTGTTCATAACATATAGAGATGAAAATGTTTACACCATTGACTTTGATGAAATGCTTAACCAAAAAGTTAAATGTCTTGCCGTCATAAATGAAAATAGTTGGTTATGGCATAGTAGACTAGGACATACTCATATGGAACTTATTTCAAATATATCCAAGTTTGAATTAGTTGATGGCTTGCCTAAGACCAAATTTACCAAAGATAGATTTTGTGATGCATGCTGATTTGGAAAACAAATCAAAAGTTCCTTTAAAAGCAAAAAAAATATATCTACCTCTAGGCCTCCCAACTATTGCATTTGTATTTGTTTGGTCCTATCTGAGTTGTAAGTGTGGTTGGTAAGTCATGTGCATTTGTAATTGTGGATGATTATTCTTGTTTCTTTTGGGTGTTATATCTAACTCATAAAAATGATGCACCTAAAAATTTTGCAAATTTTTGTAGAAGAGTCCAAAATGAAAAAGGACGTGCAATCAACAACATTAGAAGTGATAGGGGTAGAGAATTCAAAAATCAAGAAATGGAAATACTTTGTGATGAAATTGTTTTTGGTCACAATTTCTCCGCTCCTAGAAATCCCCAACAAAATGGAGTAGTTGAAAAAAAGAATAGAACACTTCAAGAAATAGCTAGAACTATGCTCAACGAACATAAATTACCAACATACTTTTGGGTTGAAACCGTAAGCACTTCTTGCCATGTTATCAATAGGGTAACAATTAGAAAAATGATTGGATATGACTCCTTATGAGATGTGGAATGGTAGGAAACCAAATATTGGATACTTTAGATTTTTTGGATGCAAGTGTTATATACCAAACACCAAAGATCAATTAAGAAAATTAGATCCAAAAATTGGATGAAGGAATCTTTGTTGGTTATTCTCCTACTAGCAAAGCATATAGAGTATATAACAAGAGAACATCAATTGTCGAGGAATCGATTCATGTGGTCTTGATGAAGCCAATCCTTTTGAAGTTAAAAAGGATCTTGATGATGATGTAATTTTAGAAAAAGAGATGAATCGACTTGATCTCCAAGACAAACCTAACAAGGAAGTTAATGCTTCAAATAGTGGTGCAAGATAAGATAGTGAGGACATAAAACCAAATAATGATCTTCCTAAAGCTTGGAGTTTTGAAAAGATCACCCAAAAGATCAAATCATTGGTGAACCATCTCAAGGAATAACCACTAGATCTAAACTTAGAAGTGCTTGTAACAACATGTCTTTTGTCTCTCAAATGAACCAAAGAACATTCAAGAAGCCGAAATAGATGAGTTTTGGAGTAATGCCATGCAAGAGGAACTCAATTAATTTGAAAGAAACAAAGTTTGGGAGCTTGTGCCTATGCCTAAGGATCACTCGATAATTGGCACAAAGTGGGTATTTAGAAATAAGAAGGATGAAGAAGGAAATATTGTTAGAAAAAGGCTAGACTAGTAGCCCAAGGTTACAACCAAGAAGAAAAGCATAGACTATGAGGAAACCTTTGCCCCAGTTACTAGGCTAGAAGCCATTAGGATGTTGCTTGCATATGTTTGTTTCAAAAATTTCAAATTATTTCAAATGGATGTGAAAAGTGCTTTTCTAAATGATTTTATCTCTAAAGAAGTTTATGTAAAACAACCACCTGGATTTGAAAATCATGAATTTCCAAACCATATTTAGAAATTGTCAAAAGTATTGTATGGTTTGAAACAAGCACCTAGAGCATGGTATGATAGGCTTAGCACTTTTCTCATTAAAAATGGTTTTAGAAGAGAAAAAATTGATAGTACTTTATTTATCAAATCTCAGACAATGACATGCTTATTATACAAATATATGTGGATGACATTATTTTTGGATCTGCCAATGAAAATCTTTGTAAAAAATTTGCAAAAATAATGCGTGATGAATTTGAGATGAGTATGATGGGTGAACACACCTTCTTCCTTGGTCTACAAATCAAGCAAACTTGTGAAGACATATTCATTAATCAATCGAAATATGTCAAAGACCTTCTCAAGAAATTTGGAATGATTGAAGCTAAAGCAATTAGGACTCCTATGAGCCCATCTTCCAAGCTTGACAAGGATGACTGTGGGAAACCCGTTGATATGAAGCTCTATAGAGGCATGAAAGGAAGTTTGTTGTATTTGACCGCAAGTAGACCGAATATCATGTTTAGTGTATGGTTGTGTGCATGTTTTCAATCTTGCCCCAAAGAATCTCACATTATTGCCGTAAAATGTATTTTCCAATATTTGATTGGCACTACTGAATTGGGCTTGTAGTATCCTAAACACACTACACTCGAATTGGTAAGCTATTCGGATGCCAACTTTGTCGGTTGTAAAATTGATAAAAAAAGCACTAGTGGGACTTGTCACTTCCTTGGACGCTCCCTCGTATTTTGGTTTAGCAAAAAGCAAAATTCAGTGGCCTTATCCACAGCTGAAGCCAAATACGTGGCTGTCGGGAGCTGTTGTGCACAAGTATTGCATATGAAACAACAATTGGAAGACTTTGGACTTGATTATGATCACATTACAATTAGATGTGACAGTACAAGTGCTATAAATTTGTCAAAAAATCCAATACAACACTTTAGAACTAAGCATATTGAAATTAGACACCATTTCATTAGAGATCATATGCGAAGAGGTGTTGTCCAATTATAATTTGTAAACACTGACCATCAACTGGTAGATATTTTCACCAAACCTCTTCTCGAAGATAGATTTTGTACAATCATAAGAGATTTGGGAATTTGCCTCTCTAGAGATGTGTGTTGATTTACAAAAAAAATTGGCTAATGTAGTTCAGCTGATTGAATTTTCTGCCTATTTTTCAGCCTACTGAAATGTACATCTCAACCGACTGATTTTCCCCCTGTTAATGTGTCTGTTCTCAACTGACTAAAAATCACTTTTGAGTCGACTAAAATGCATGGGTAAGTTATTTTTAATCCTGTGATTTTTATTCTTAGGGCATTTTATCCCTCTGTTTTTCACTGCCCTCTCTCTTTGTTAGCACTATCTTCCCTTCGTACGATCACTCTTCTTTCCTAACCCTCTCCAAAACCCTCCAACTCCCAAATTCCTCTGTCAAATCCTCTCTCATCCCTCTCTAATCTCTAAATGGCATCTAAAGGTGTCGCCTCTAAATCCTCGACATTACATCAAAAAGGGAAACAACCTAGGAGGAAGCTCGGACGAAACAGAAGAGAGATCATTGTCTTGATTTCGTCTCCGATGATGCTGCCAGTGCCTACGCCATTTGATTCATGTTTCGCACGGTGGTTTTTGGTAAGATTGTTCCTCTTTCCTTCTTCGATCAATATCATAACCAACTTCCGCTTCAAAGCCATTTTGAGTATCAAGGGTGGAGCCATTTTATTCAATTAGTTCATCCATCCTTTCAATCCCTAGTCAAGCAATTTTTTGCAATTTTTTTTAAAAGGAGAACCTTCAGATCCCATCATTGAGTCCTTAGTGAATAGAACTCCTCTTTCCTTCAATCGAGAGGATTTGGGGAAACTTATTCAAGCCCCTTCTAATGGCCTTAAAGTCTACAAAACCAATACATGGCTTCCCCATTTTGATGCTATAGGAGCACTGAAACTGATTTGTGGACTCACTGATATTGACAAGTCCTTTCAGCCAAATGCGTCCCAATTGACACTAGAAGCGCGATTGTTCATCATATCATTTGCTATAATATCCTTCCACGATCTGGGTCATATAATCACGTCACATATTTTGATGTCTATCTTATCTGGGCTATCACTGAATATCACCATGTAAATCTCCCATATATCATTATGAGCTGCATGCGAGATTGTCAAAAGAGAGAAAATATTACCTTATGGCAAACTGCTTTCTTTTCTCTGCAACAAATTCAATATAAGATGTCCACCTATGCTAGAAGACATTGGAGCCGCTAATGATGTATATTGTGATAACACCCTCAAACGTATCGGATATAAACTTGTCGATGACTCCTGGGAACCCACTCATCCCAAGAACCCTGCCATTAATACCCACGACGTAGAAGAACCCGCACATGATGATCTGGATGTACCCATGCTTGATTGTCCTCAATCTTCCGGTGACCCATCTGGTTCAAATGAGGACCTTCGACAAGTTCTAACTGCTATTCACTCACTTAAGACCGAGGTCTTAGAAGTCGGAGCAAATGTCGACCTTCTTCGAGCCCAATGCGAGAGCCTTCGCGACTCGTTTAATCAAAGGCTTGATGCTTCCCAAAAAGACAATGAAAGAGTGCATCTTCAGCTGAGTCGCATCATGGCTAAGCCTGGCATTGAGTGACTTTTACCCTCTTCTCATTTTGATGATGTCAAATGGGGAGAAATTTAAATGATTACACTTGAAAATCTTTTAATCTCTCCTCGTGTTTTGGTATAAAGTCTTTGTGTTTTGTTATAAAACCTTTTGGGCATGTACATAACTCAACTCACTAGACCTTTAACCTTTGCAAAGTCCATGGCTTAATCAATTCTAATGGTTTCTTGTCACTTATACTAATTTTGTGAATATGTTATTCATTTGATTTTCTCTATATGGTTAAGTAAATTATGAAATAATGAATATGATGCACTTATCTTATTTAGAAATTGAAAAATGTATATCATGTCAATAGATAGTATGTTAATTACTTTTGAATGATATACTTTGTAGACTTGTCCATATTATTCTTTGTGAGATGCTTGAAGTATGTGGGAGATTTACTCATGAAGATATGGTGAGGATATTTATCTTGATCAAATATAAAAAATTGTGTTCATTTGACACATCCATGAAGTAAGGGGAGGATATTTGTAATTTGAAATATACCTATGAAGAAAATGGAAGATTTGTTTTTATGCATGAAGTAAGGGGGAGGATTAAAATTTGTATATCCTTTATGATTTTTGTGCAATGGTTTTTCATCATAACAAAGGGGTGGTTGTTAGCCCCAAGATTTCAAGCCAAGGATATATGGGTATTTTTTATGACAACAAACCATTGATGTGTGATATTTAATATTTCAAATGATATTACTCTATGAGACAAGTATCACATTTGTTTCTTAAGAAGACATGTATTGGATATCATGTCATTGAAGATGAAGATCAAGTTGATGATATCAAGACTTGTAAATCAAGTCAAATCTTGGAGATCGAATGGCTTATAAAATTCAAAGACTCAAGGATTGAAGATCAAAGAGCATAGAAGATCAAAGATATGTATAGGGTCTAGTCATGAGTGTTTAGAAAATGGTATTGTAAAGTTACTTAATATTTGAACACCATGGCTCAAGCTAACCTCTAGTGGACCCTAGGATCACCAAAATAGAGTTCCAATAAAATGGTGAAAAGCTTAAAAGGCATAGAACATATATGAAAAGACCAATCAAGGACCAAAAATTGAAGAACCCATATACAGGAACATTTCAGCCGACTGAATTTAAGAATTCAGCAGACTGAATTGTCCTCAGTTATTAAACTTACAGAGACAATATTTTCAGTCGACTGAATTCCTTGCTGATAACCCTGTCAAGTTCTGGAAGATTTCAGTCGATTGAATAGCGAACGATCATATTTTTGAAGCATTAAATGCTCTCCCCGATAACACTCTCTCTCATTTAATAATTGGCACCAGTCTTAAACATGAACAAACTATAAACCCAAGCATCAATTGGCATTGTACTTACTTGACTTACTTGAAATCACTTGGACTCATTTGAGATAAAATCCTTAGCATAATCTAGCTCAAAATCCACATAATTGAATCTTATCTTGATCCATTCTTGTTCAAATCCTTGAGTAACTCTTACTGAGCTTGATTTGTAAACATTTGAGAATTATTCCTAAGCTTTACATTGTATTCTTCTACACTTGTTTGAGAGATTAAATTTGTAAAGGGTTGGTGTAACCCTAGTGAAGAAGACGGGTGTCTTCATCTTCAAACAAGAGAGGTGTTCTCTACAAGATTTGTAATAGGTTTATTCTCCACCCTTGAAGGAGAAGTTTAGTGCATTCAATCCTCAAGTGGTGTACTTGAGGCGAGGAGGTAGGTAAGAATGCCGAACATCGTAAAAATCCCGGGTTCAATCTCTCTATCTCTTCTCATCTCCTCTACTTTAATTGTGCATTTATTTATTACTTATTTGCTTATAATTTTCCAATTAGTGTAATCAAAGAAAAACCCAAAAGTTTGTATTGACCCAATTCACCCCCCACCCCCCACCCCCCCTCTTGGGTCAATTTCTAGACAACAAATTTTTTTTCTTTCCAATGTTATTGTATAGTTATATCATGGTAAATCTGTTAAAAATTGAAAATCTGTTTGGAGAAAAATCTTGTGTGGGTTTTCATCTAGAAATTGTTATGAAAACCATCTCCAAAACAATATTTGGAAAGTGGTGTGCATTCATTTCATAATGTTGAATGCAACCTGAATGATTAATGCACCTTAGAGGCATGGCTTTCAAGACCTATCAAAGGTAAATCTTAATCCCAAAAAGTTATTGTATAATGAAAGCCAACATGATTCAGTGGTCCAAATTGTGGACTTGGTGCATTGTGCTGTCAAAATGTTGAGCAAAAGAGAGTAACCCTTGGAAAGATTAATGGAAGAAATAAGCCTCAACCTTCCAATGCATAATGGATTTCCAAGGATAAGGTGTTAGTTCATTCAGAATCTCTTCATTGGTGTATGTTTTAATGAATGAACTTGTTACATGTTTTGATGCATTTGCACTCATATAGGTAAATATTTATGCACCATTCTTGAACTATGTGTTCTATTGGTGTATGATTTATATAGTTCATATTGGTTTTTAGATTTTTCTTGATTGGGTATTTGAAAATGTTCACTCATAAGCTCCTTTAATGGAAAATTTCCTGTATGAGTGATTCCCTCCTAAAAGGCATGCATAACTGTCTTTCAAAATTGGCATACTTTTTAAAATGTATGTGCCCTTTGTACTCTTTTTCAATCCAACAATTGGGACTTGTTGAAGAACACTGAAATTGATATATCAGTGGTAAAATACCTTTTGTCAATTTATGAACAAAAGGGAGAGAAATTTAGAAACTTAGAACAAGCTTGGAGTATGAAATAAAGAGGAGAAAGATTAAAAATCTTAGGGAGAGAAAATCTTTTAGGGAGATAGTCCATGAGTTATGGGGGAGCACTATGTGCTTTATGGACTAATATTTGAGGGGAAAATCTCTATACTTCCACCTTGTGCCTTGTTATTTTGTATACAAGCACATTATTGCAGGCACACCTTGAGGAAGAGCAAGATGAAGAAAGCATCTGAAGCATAGAGTCCTACGATTTTTCATTTGAACATGTACTTGTAATTGTTGTATCTTTTGTATTCAAATGAGTTGAAATGGCTTGGGCTATGTCACCAAGTTTGTGTTCATTACCTTCTAGGTTTTGTCACAAAATTGACAAAGGGGGAGATTGTTAGTGCACTGGCTTGCCGAGTCACCTATTTGTCAATTCCCTAACTCAAGAGAAGCATTGCTTTGGAATAATGAAGCAATGAAGCAAGACTCAAGTGATGTGAAAGTTGAATCAAAGTGCAAGCATTGGAAGATCAAGTGCAAGATTCAAGATCACCAAGTGTATGGCAATGACACAAAGGTAAATTGGCCATAGATGACTCTAGGGTAGACCCAACACACCTAGGAAGACCTGGACTAGACTTAGAGAAGAAAACGGTAAATATAAATTAATTTTATTGGACCATTGACAACCAATAGAACCAGATAGAATCAAACTTGCAAAACTGATAAACTATCAGGGCGACACATCTTGTCTGGTGACCCATCGCCAAAGACAGGACTGACCCATCGTGGTCTACGATCCATCGTCTGGAATGACGAGTGTTCTGACTTTGAAAATACTGTCAAATTAGTTTGCTGTCAGGCCGAGACCATCGTCCATGCCGACCCATCGTAAAGAACAGGAGCAACCCATCGTGGACCTTGACATGTCAGCTGAGTTTTTCAAAGTTCTGGTTTGAAAAACACTATCAAACTCAGTTGGTCTCAAGACGATACTATCGTCAGTTCACGACCCATCGGCACTGAGCGGGACGACCTACGTGGAACACGACCCATCGTGGGTGACTGTTTTCTATCCATTGGGACTGCATTAAATGCATGACGGTCATATTGCAATGACAACTTAAAAGTGCCAGACCCATCGTCACTTCAGTTCAGGAAAATTTTGTTTTGCCTATTTAAACTCCGAACTTTGATGAGTTTGTTTGAACCCTTCACTTAGGAAAATCTTAAGGCATTCTCAGAGATCCCAACCTCTCTCTAAGTACTATACTTGGTGAATCATTTGAGAATCCAATCAAACCCTTGATTTTGATAAAGAGAGAGAGAAACAATGTCTAGTATTCAACTTGCAAATCCATAATCCTATAACCTTCTCCCAAAACTTGTGGTTGCTCATACATTGGCACACTTTCAGTCATCGAGGACATGAAGTTGGGAGAACTCTTCAAGAAGCAAATCTACATCAGATTCGAGATACAAAGGCAAGTGCTTCTTTTTGCGTGATAATTTGCATATTATCATTGTGAAGTAGATTAAAGAAAGGTGCTTGAACTACTATAAAAAATAGACGGATAAGGAAGTAGAGCGGGGCAGGTCGAACCTTTCAAAACAATAGGTGAGTGGGTGAAATTCACATTATATAGTGTAGGTGTAATTCCTACTCTATTCGTGAGGGCATAATTCCCCACATAGTGTATTTGGGATAACCCATGAGTGGGTGAGTCTAACAGTGGATGTATTGAGGGATTTACTTTGAACCACTATACATCGGATGTTATGGGTGCTTGGCTTGCTTGTGTGTTTGCTCTATTATTTGTGCACTCTTGTTAACACACAACACATCTTCTTCATTAAGTTGTTAATTCCGCTGCATATTATTTTAATTAATCAAGAAATTTGTGATGGCCACAAAAATTGGGATTGTCCTATTCAACACCCCCTCCTCTTTAGAGACAATCATGTTCTAGCACCGGGAACTTTCATTCCCCACTCTCTATCCGATGCGGGTTAGCACAGTGTACACGTCCTCATGGAGGTGCATACATACCTGGATAGGGTACTGGTTATGTACAATACAGACGTTTGACCACATGCTATTAGGATGGTTCAGTTTATTGACTGATGGACGTGGACTCTCTATCCAAATTTATACGATCCATGTCCATTATGATGAGCAATCGCTCCCAAGTTCTGTATCTGGCCATATGTGAGTGCATCCGAACACATGCGAGCGGAAGAACAGTTAGAACGAAATGTGTTTGGTTGAATCGACCCATATCGTAATTGGAACTACCTGTTCAGGATTTACAATCCCGATTGTTACGGAGATCATCCATATTGATGTAGCATACCCCCATCTACTCCTCGAAAGACCGGCGTTGCTCAACATCTAATGGCCTCAACAACATTCATTCTATCGATTTATATTCAGTCTTTCAATTTTTATTCATTGTAATAATTTTTCATTCTTTATTTTTAAATTATTTTATTTGTTGCAAGGTTAATTTCATTTAATACCAAATTATAATGAATTCTACACAATTTCATTCAATATTCGACTGCATTATATACAATAGAATCATTAACTAGTTATTAACCATGTCAATAAATTAGCAGAAAATTACTAGAATTTTTTCTCTTTTTTCTACATTTTTTGGTATTTTTCCATTATTTTTTAAAACATTTTAAATTCTCAATTTCATACAGTGAAAATAACATTTGAATATCTAAATAACCGCGAAATAATGATACAATTACATCTCTATGAAATCCAGAATTTTTTGTATTTTCTGTAAAATTTCTGAATTTTTTTAAAGAAAACAACAAATTTGGAGGAGAGAGAAGACGTATCAGCCTTTTGCAGCTGATACGTATCGTTGCGCCGATATAGGATACAACGAATTTTTTAACCTAGGGTGTATGTTTTGTAGGGTAAGATTTCCCTTTACCAGGCTTGGACAATAAAAATGCTCGGCTTCGCTTTTCAGGATCTAAGCTAGGATCTTTTTGTAGATGTATCTTATGAACAGTATGTATTCCAAATTATACTGTTATATCATATTTTTATACTCCATTTGTCCTAAAATACTTGTTCTATATAGATTTTGAAATTGTCCCAAATTACTTGTCATGTTCTTTTATTTTTACATTAAATCAAAGATATATTTACTTTATTCTTAAGAAATAAAAAATTCTGAAATAGGACAAGTATTTTGGGACAGAGGGAGTATTATATAATATATATTTTATCCTATTGAATTCCAACCATTTGTATTGGATGGTTTGGACTATAAAGTGAATTATATGATTTTATTTGGTAGAAAATTTCTGTCTTGGGACGAACCTGGGTCCATACACTTTTTTAATGTTGGGTTTTACAGGGTTTGGACCCTTATGTATAGGTTGGACTCAGGCTCAGGCTTGAGCTTGAGCTAGTCCAATATTTACAGCCCACCTAAATTTCATCCTTAATCACAATGTCCCAAATTGATTTAATAAAAATCTTTTCTCTACCGAGATACACTAACAAGAGATGTCATCCAATTGATTTTATGGCCTACGTAGTTGAGTGTGATGGAAAGAAAATCATATGAATAATTAGTGTATGGAATTTCATCTACATATGGTGATCATATCCATTTATTTTAAACTTTTAAAAGTCAATAGTCTATACTCATTAAAGTTTAAAAGCGAAAATTATATGATTTGAATTATCAATTGATATTAAAACTTTATATATTTTATATCCATATAATCATCTATCAAATAAATTTAAATATACAAGACCTATAATTAGAGTATCTCACTAACCTAACTCATTAATTAATAAAAATAAGTAAGTAAATTAAAAATAAAATAAAAGCAAAGCCTACTTTTCGCCACCACCTATTCATTATGTCTGCCAAGCTCATGAATTTATGATAGCAAAGGAGAGATGGACATTAATTAAGCAAAGTATTAGGTACCCCCCATCCTCTATTTAAGGCCCAAATGTGCCCAACCTTTGCCTTTTGCTGAGAAAACAAATGCTAAAACGGGCATCTCGTTATCTGCTTTTATATATTCATAAGCACTTCCATTAGGTTCCATTTTCCATAGCTAATTCTAGAGGCTCTCTCAAAATATAATAATAAATAATAATAATGATGATTATAATAATAATAAAATTATAAAATAATTAATATTTATATCAATACTTTATGCCACATTCTTAGTCTACTACATATTAAGTTATTAGGGCTCAATTATTGATCAGGTCTTTTCACTTTTTCTTCAGTATAAACGAAAGCCACCATCTTAGGTATTGTCACTGACTAGGCAAATAGAACAATTGCAAATCCACTTCCAACTCTTGTAGCGCATTGATGAGTCTGGGGATGAGGAACGTGTGATTCCATTGAGAACCACCACGCTTTCATTGCCATTTCATCATCGATTTCAAGTAAGTTTGAATGACTTCCAATTTAATTTCAACTAGTCTCACAATCAAAAGTTTTAAGATTGTTTGATACACATTATATTTATCAAAACATCTCAATTTTTTATTTTTTATTTTTATTTTCTATTTGAAGTAAAACTCAAAATTTTCAGCACTTCATACCTGCCCTTCAGTGCAGTTGCATCATGGAAGCGCACGTGTAAACTGTTCTGATATCATATTTAAAAACCAAGACCTAATAATATTTTTGAAATAAAACTCACTCTCAAAAGTTAGTTATTTAGAGAAGAGTGCCTCAAATGTTATAAAAAATCATTCACAAATTAACTGGATTGAAATTTTTTATAACTTCAACGAGCCATCTTCATTTTCATGTCTTTTAATATGATACTGTAGACATCTATTCTTTAAATTTTGAAAGAGCCATAGATTGCTTAATAGAATGACGAGGAGAATTTTTATTTTTTTCTGTTAAAAATAGCAAATTTCCAAATGGGGTCTGACTTGCTCATGACAAGCTTGGAAGTTGGAATAACTTGTCTCTTTCAGACGTGATTTAGATTAGTATATAACTAAGTCGTATACAACTAAGTCCTAATGAGATGTCAATTTGAATATCACTACTCACATGTTGTATTTAAATTAGTGGGATATGTTCAAATTTTGTTTCTTGATGAGATAATGTTTGAAAATTTTGGTCAAGAATAACAAAAAAAATATATTTATTTCAACCTATTAGATATGTATGCAAGAAAAATATAATAACAACTTAATTGATTGTCATGAATCATGAAATTTTTATGATATTCTCATTTATGATGTTATTTAGAAAATTTAAAAATGTCAAAAACATATAAATTATACAAAGCATTGGTTAAGGATATCATTGATGTTAATAACAGTGCTGTGGAGCAGTAATTATGTAATTTTATAATCAAACAGTAGCTGAAAAGTCCAATTGCAATGGAATCAGGGATCCTGCCCCAGGTAAGAATTTCTGCAAAATCATTACAGCAGTGGAATTAATTCTAAACTTTTAAATTGTCAAAAATAAAGCACCAAGATCTGTTGTAACTAGTATTTTTCCCCCACTAGACCAGTTTTGACTATTGTAATCAGAAGGAACTTTAGCCTGATTTGCCAAATCATTGCCTTCTGTAATTTCATGAACATGTTATTTGAAATGGTAAATGTCATCAGACTCATGTGTCAATGGCAATGGCCCTTGTATCAAATTTAAAAGATGCTTAAATGAGAAATCAGAGATATTGTAAAGAATTATCTTAAAATTGATCAATGATATCATGGAAAATCTTGCTTGTTGAAAGATCATCAGCCTAGTGCCATTTCATCTCTAATTCTTGTTAGGATATGTGGAGTTTGATCATCAAAGGTGTATTGTTGATCTAACCTGCAGTGTCGCAGGTCGAGGGAGGTTGAAGGCACCCTCTCATCTTTCTAATGATAGTAGGCTGAGGAGAACAAGGAATTGACTCAGAGCTGTGAATGAGTAATGCGTGTTTCGGACTGAGCTCGTTGGTAGGTTACAGGGTGGCGGAGCCCTTGACCCAAAGGTTTTGGAGGTTAATTTTGTAATTTCTCATGACGTTTTATGTAAATCCTAACTAAGGTATTATATATAGTCGTTTTTGAGAGAGAGAGCGCCAACAACTGTACCGGAAGCCGTTTCTTCTTTGTTTTTTGCCTTTTGAATATTCTGGATCGACTGTGAACCCGTGTATATACCGAAAAGGGACCTTGTGATTTGCTTCTTTTTCTATTTTTTTTTCTGTTTTTCCTGTTGTGTGTATGGGAGTCCAGAAGGCAATTTCTCTCGACAATTCTAACCTATTACCTTTTTACTTTTCTATTTTTCTTTACACATATCACCCCAAAAATATTCTTTGTACGTAGGAAAAGTGGAAAACTCTCATTTGTATCTGCTAAACATGAAGTCTCGGAGCTATGGAGGAAGCACTTGGATTGGAGAAAAGAAGAAGCATGTCAAATCCATCCATCGAAAGGGAAGCTTGGGATATGCATTGGAGGAACATAGACTCGAGTCGTCCAATACTCTGCGAAGTGTGATAGAATTCCTTTCCAGCACATGGAGTAGGTCATCAGTGAAAACTTTTCATATGATTGCACATGGTTTTGATTGCGAGTTAATGTTGAAAGATGAAGCTGAGAATAGAGAAAGGAAGGATTGCAAGAAGAAAGAGGGACAGGTGGAAGATTTTCTCAGCTGTTCTTCTTTGTATTCTTTTTTTTCTTGCTCTTAGTACATTTAATCAATTGGAGCTGTTGAATGATCTTGTAGCAAAGGCCACCATTGATGCAGAGATCCATACAGAGTTGGGTATGTACTCTCTCTCTCATCCAAATATGTTTCAGTTCATGATTTAAATCTATCTATGTTTAAATATGTATATAAAAAGTTATTTTGACTTAATTAATTGAATCATATTTTAAAATCCTTTCAAAATTTAATCATTTTAAATAAATTTTCAATTTTCAATCTTTTAAAGTTTGATATCAATTTAAGTCTAAAACTATCACTTAACTATCAATCAAAATTATTAATTTCAAAGAAAGGTTTTTGTAAATTCTTAATTTGTTATTATTATTATTATTAAAAAAAAAGGGACTGATATCGGCCATTAGATAGAAGTTTTCATAGGGGCTATTGGTGTTTGAAACCAAACCTGAAGCAATGACAAATGGAGCAAGACCATGTATCTTCTACTCTTTTTCTTTTTAATTTTGTTTCTCTTAAATCTCTTTATTTAACTGTGGTGGTTCAGGTTGATACGGTGAAGGTCAACCAAGTTATGAAGTGGATGAAAGAGAAACAAAGTTTGATAAATAAAAAAGAAAGAAGAAAGGAAGAGATGAAGATGCAAGCAGCCATGTCAGTGGCCAGACTTGCAGCGGCGATCGCTGCTTTCTCAGCGAAATCTGCAGGAGATACACCCAACAAGAAAAAACTGGCCATTGCCACTGCTGCGGCACTTGTGGCCGTTCAGTGTGGAGAGGTAGCAGAGCTAATGGGTGCACAACATCAGCATGTTGCCTCGATCCTGGATGCAGCCATTGCAGTCGCCACTCCTATGGATATTCTTGCGCTAACTGCAGCTGCAGCAACAAGTGAGAAGATTATACCTACCACGCATTTGAAATTTAAAAGTTTCTGAGGTAGAACTCACACTAAAAAACTAGATGGTGAGATAAAGGTGCCTAAGTGTTATCAAGTTATGATTTTTTAACATGATATTAGAGCATGTTCGACTTGTAGTTACAGAGAATGGTAGACCTAAAGTTTCCATGTGCAGTCATAGGATTAAGTTACACATGTAAACAGGTGTGAAGTGACAAAAAGTCACACATCAATTAATTCGAAGAACTAATAACTCTATATAACACTTGGACACCATTATAATAATGATTAGCTTTTGAGAGTGACTTCTACCTTAAAAATGTTATCATATTATGGTTTTCTAACATAGTATGGAAAAATCAGGATTTTAGGTTGATACAGTATAAAATAAAACAAAGAGAATTTGATGTGTCTTCCTCTATTAAGGAGAGGCTCGATGATTTATATTTATAGAGAAAAAGAAAAATAAATAAAGCAGGTAAAGTAAATAAAATAAAAAAGTAATAAAATTGGTAAATACAACTTTAGTAATCACTAATTAAGAAATAATTTAAATATATCTTAAAATCTAAGTATATCTTGACAGTACTATTATCATTGCTACTTTATGATCATATCAACTTCCCATTGAAGCTATCATGTTACAGCTCTACGAGGAGCAACCACTGGAAAAGGGAAACATCTAAGAGAAAAGAAAGGAAACCAGAATAATATGCTCGTACATTCATCCAAGGATTTGGATTTCTCCAGGAATAAGAAAATTCTTGCCAGTGGATCAGAGCTTCCCATTTGCATCAGAAATGGTATGTACGAATCTCTCTCTCGCTCACTCTCTACTGTTTATCCACTGTAAATAATAACAAGATAAATCTTATCATCACTGCAGGGAAGACTCAACTGAAATTTGTGCAAGCTTTTGCTAATAAATCACTCGTCATTCTGAGGGTGAGGACGAAACATCTGGGAGGGGCCTTTACAACATTCAAGGACTGTAAGTAACCATTTTCCTCTGCTCTGATCCTTCTCCCCTGACCTTTTCTGGGAAGACAATTCTTAGTGTTATGCCATTGGATTTCATTACCTATTTTATTTCATGGGGATCTGTTGGCATATGATTCTTCATAATATCTCGATTGCATAACTTAGAATTGTTATTTGAGTTTGGGGTTAATCATGCTTCAAATCTATCTTAACATGTTACTAGATACTATAATGGAAATGGTCGATGGCTCGAAGGAGGCTGCAGAAGAAACTTGCTTCACGAACGAGGTGAATGGATACTGCTGCATTTGCATCAGATCTTCCAAAGGGGATATTCATATCACATTCAAGGACGACGCAGAGTGCAGCATATGGGTAACCACAATATCCCATATCCTCTTTGAATCTAAGCAGGCCCTTCTCTCTCATACACCAATTGATTGCTGCCCATGAAGGCAATCCAGAGATTTTAATGGTGTGTCGATACAACTTAAGAATGGCAATCTACCTCGGCATTTCTGGGCTTGTGCTAGCTTTAGAATATCACTAAGACTTTCCGGTGCTCTGCCTGATCTTTCTGAGAAATAAGATCTTCCATTACCTGTCAGCTACCCAAATGCAATCTGTATGACATTTCACTGCAAATGGTCATGTATGAAAATTGGAATTTGGAACAACGAAAAAACCGGATGGAATGGGCAGTCTGAAGAATCATCTGCATCCATTTTTTTTATTACATTGATCAGTGTCGCCTGAGCTGCAAGTTCTCTGTTATTTCTTTTTTAAGAAAGAAGAAAGAAGAAATGTGTTGGACAAAATTGGTCATTGTGAAGTTGCAGGGCGCGGAAGATAGGTGTAAAATGACAAAAAGTGTTAATCTGTAAAACCAATTAAGTGGAATTTCATGTTTAATATGAATTGGTTGACAAGCATTTTTCTTCAATTGGCCACATTCTAGCCCAGATGGAAAAGCAAACCTCATACAACCAACCTTAAAGATCTAAATTGAAATATGATGTCAATACGAATGGAATATCGATGGTCTGTTTATGGAATCAAAAAATTCAAACTATTCAAAAAATATATGTGTATCACAATATCCTGACAGCTAATCTCAACACTGAAAGACAAATCTGTGATTTAATAATAGCTAGTTTTACGGGTCAATTATATGACTGGTGGACAAATTATTTGATCGATTTACAAAAGAAATTAATAAAAGACTCTCACCAAATGGATGAAAATGGTGATCCAATCTTAGATGTGTAATATTTTATATATGACCCACCTTAGTGAAACCCATATCTGGATTTAAACAAGGACCTACATTTAAATTAAAGTGTGGCGGTTATGAGAACTGTATGAACAGTTGCTACTTTGATGGAAAGTAGTACAGTTAATAAAACTGCTCTTGGTCCTCTCTTCTGCCTCTAAGGTTTTTCTCTCTGCAAAAAATCTCATCACAGTAAGAATTGAAATGCAGAGAAATTAAGAGAAGGAAAGAAGGAGAAATCAAAAGTAACATATCTTCTACTTGTATTGTGACTGCAGAAAGCAATTAAGAGAATATCAGTAAAGTCTAATTAACAAAGGAACCTTTTATTAGCGATGGATTCATCGGGTATGATTTTACATTATTATGATGTCATTTCCGCATTATGTTAATATTATGATTATGATAATTTTGTAAAGCATTGATGATTCAAGATCTTGTGATTTTATTATAGAGGATTGATTTATGTTAATAAATGGGTATGAATCAAATAATGAACTAAATTAATTAATTATTAAATTCATACCCAAATTGTCAATCCATTAAAGAAAATTATAACAATTGGTATCAGAGCCATTGGTTCTATGAATCAATGATGCTTTCATTAAAGATAAAAGATGAAGAATTTTATTTTCATTAATTAATTAATTATGAAATAATGACCTTGAGAATTTTATTTTCATTATTTAATTAATTATAAAATAATGACCTTGAGGATTTTATTTTCTTCAATCCATCACATTAAGAGCATGTATTATTTTTGACACGTGTTGAACATCTGTTGATAACAAGGAAGGAGAAGACTTTCAAGTATTTAAAATTCAGAGGGAAGGATATACTTTATGATGAAGTATGATGTTAGAAATTCATTATCAAGTATCATATAATGAAATGAATTTTTGAAAGTATGTAACAGTCCCAAGTCTGAATAGTATATTATGTTAACATTATTTGATTTATCAAAATATTTATGTGAAGTTTCTTATAAGAGAAACAAATACAACCATGATGAAATTAAAAAAAAGAAATTAATATTATTATAAGAACACCTAATGATATACTATGTGTTCGATGAATTGAATATAAATAAAATTCGACTCGATTATGATGTGAGGTCATTGTTCTTGACTTAAATTCACATAAAGATACGATTCGGTAGTCACCTAAAGTGGCCCAATCAGAATGAGTCGAATTTCGAGTCTTATAAACAAGATTCAATACTCCTCCCAAGTAGGGGTGTAAACGGACCTGGATCAGGCCCGTGGACTGGCTGGCCCGGCCCAAAAAATAAGCATACAGGCCGGATCATAAAGACCACGGACTCGGACTCGGACTCGGACACGGACAGTCCGTTTAGTTTTGGACGGGTCGCGGAAGGTCCACGGACGGTCCGCAAGCCCGTCGGACGGTCAGCTCACGTTTCGATTTCTAAAGCCTTCCGTAAATGAACCCCGTATTCTTTTATCTTCCTTCTCCTTTGCCCCTTCGAAAGCAAGCACTTCCGTGTCTCCATCTCTCGCCGTCGCCCTTCGCCCTTCGCCCCTTCACTGCCGCTTGGGTTCTCGATCGCTTTCTCTCGCCTGTCGATTCTCGATTGCCAAAAAACCCTTCTCTCGCCGTCGTTCTCGATCGGTTTCTCCCTCTCTGCCCTTCTCTCGCCGTCGCTTTGCTCGGATTTTACTCTCTTTCTCACTCAATCTCTTCCATTCTCTCTCAGTTCTCCCAATCCTCTCCCTCAGCCCTCTTCTCTGTTCGGATTTGCAGCGGCCAACACCATCGCCCTTTGTCCCTTGGCTGCCGCTTGGGTCGCTCCTTGTCACCGCCCTACTCATCCGTCACATGTAATTTATTTTTTTTTCTCTTTTTAATTTCCTGGGTGAGAGAGAAAGAGGGAGAGACGGATTGAGAAGAGAGAGACGACGAGTATTTTCTATTTAGAGAATATCATTTTCTATTTTTAATGTTATTTATTTTCATTCTATGCATACCCCTCTTTTTATTATTGGAACAGTTTTTGTTATCATTAGACAGGCAGGTTTCCTAATTTGTTGCTTTGTTTTCCCTTCATGTAAGCAATGGTTTGATTCTGAAGCAGTACTTTAGTGAGATTTGCTTGGTGATGCTCATCTACGGGCATTTTTGAGTGCTTTACTTTGTAGAATGGTGCTTGCTAGAAATTTTCCAATTGATTTGAGGGCATTATTTTTTGGGCTACACCCACTTACCATATATTCATGCTTCATTCAGTAAAGTCTTTCATACACCATACCCCTTTTGATTCATTCACTTGACACGAAGGAAGCATATGGGACGAGATTGTTAACAAAGACGGACCTATTAGGATTTAGGAAGCCAAGTTGATGAGAATCAATCTCATGTTCCCTTGGAAAATCCCAAAATATATGCAGAAACCCAGTAAGTTGATCCATGGAGATACGATGATAGATTGTTAAAGATCTCGCCAGAGTTAAGTTGGGCTTTCTTTCCAGTTTCATATATAAATTAGAAAATCAGTTTTAATCTAAAAAATATTATGCTTAACAATGTACAAAAAGAAACAAAACAATTATCAGTTTTTATAATTTCAAACACTGGAATTTTATTCATTGTCATTCTTCCTCACTGTTTCGTATACGACTCTGTTTCTGCAAACAGAACCACTCTTATCAAGTTTTGCAGCCAATTTTGACTTTGTAAAACCATTCAAATTTCAAAGAAAATAATTGCAACATCATGGAAAAATGAGGAATTTGCAAATGTAAACAAACCCACGAACATATTTTATTGATAGCAAGTGGAAAGATGACTACATGTGAGAAACAGAGAGAAGAGAAACCAGGTCTCTTCATCACCTTGCCAGCAAGGTTGAACACACAAACACGAGACACCCAGATGACACAAACCAGAGAGAGAGACATCAAACCTAAAGTCTCCTCACATCTTTGTTCAGCCCATTAAACCCAGGGGCTGAAACTTTATTCTTCAACACACACAACAGGTAAAAGAACTGTGAATGAAGCTAAACAAAACTGAGAGGTATCCAGAGTGTATATATGGTACAATGACAAGGATTTCTTTCAGTTATTGGATAAGAGTAATTTTTATTCAGAAACAGAGTTTTCATAAAGAAATATCTCTATTTTTCCAAGACATAGTTAGAGAATAAATGCCAAAAAACATAAATAATAAAGAGAAAGTAGAAGTTTCTTTGGCTGTTCAATCCATATGATTCCCCAATTCATATTGTAGAAGTTTCTTTGGCTGTACAATTCATGATGTCCCCACTTGCATGGATTTGGTTTCCTTTGCTTCAATGGTTTTTCTGAAGTTTTTGAGGATTGTCATAGTTCTTTGACTGTTTGGAGAAAGACTAAAGTATGGTAATTTAGAATTTGAAACCCTAATTGGGTGGCAATAATGAAACAGAGTGTGCCGATTCTCATTTAGAATTTGATCAACAACGTAGTATAGAGGATCTTACGAGTATGGTAATGTTGCATGGGTATCCTTTTTCAATTGTTGAACATCAAGGGTTTATACGTTATTCGAGGAATCTTCAACCTCAATTTTAGCTTGTCTCAAGGAATACCATCAAGGGCATTTGTATGGGTTTGTATGAGAAGATGAAAGGTGAGTTATATAGGGAGTTAGATTCTCTAAGTAGTCATATTAGCCTTACCATTGATATGTGGACATCAATACAAACTCTAGGCTACAGTTGTTTAACGGCACACTACATAGACGCCGAATGGAATTTGCAAAAGAGATTACTCTATTTTAAAGTAGAACCTGTTCCTCATGATGGAGAAAACTTATTCAATTCCGTTTTCAAGAGCATGATAGATTGGAATATCGATTGGAAGATATTCGCAATAACAGTCGATAACTACAGAGTAAATGATTCTTTGGTTTCAAAGCTTGTTGGGAAGTTGGGGGGAAGCTTAACACTTGGTGGTAGGCTATTTCATGTGCGTTGTTGTGCACATGTTTTAAATTTAATAGTCCAAGAAGGCATGAAGGTAATAAATAAGGATGTTGACAAGATTCGCGAAAGTGTCAAATACGTCAACGGGTCACAATTAAGGTTGAAAACCTTCAATGACATGTGTAGACAAGCTAGAATAAATTCCAACAAGAAGTTGATCATGGATGTCCCTACAAGTTGGAATTCCACATATAAAATGTTAGATGTGGCTTTGAAGTACAAAGATGCATTCCAACATTTGGAACATTTGGATGCCAACTATAAAGAGAAAGCGGGAGCGCCATCTTGGAGTGAGTGGGAGAATGCTGAAAAGATTTTTAAGCTTTTAGAACCGTTTTATACTGCTACAAATGTTTTTTCTGGTTCTAAATATCCCTACCTCAAATTTATTTTTTTCTGAAGTTTGTAATATTCAGTTACATTTATATGAACAATCAATCATTGTAGACGATATACTTGCCCCTATAGTGGATAAGATGTTTGGCAAGTTTGAGAAATATTGGGACATTTGTAGCGTACCTTCTGGCGATTGCACAATTCTTAAATCCTCAATATAAGATGAAGTTGATGGAATTCTTTTATCCAAAATTTTTTGGGCCTGATGTTGCTGAGGATCAAATGGCTAAGATTCTATGTGATATTAAAGCTCTTCATAAAGAGTATGAAGCTAAATTGCCAATGCATAGTGCAAGAAGTCAATCGCCCATTTGTGGAATTGCTTCATCGACGTCACATGGAACAAAACGGGTGAAAAGATTTTCGAAGTTTCTTGCTGAAAATTCAAGTTCTGTTCGCAAATCAGATCTCGATTTATATTTGGAGGAACCCGTCTTCTCGGAGTCTGATGAATTTGATGTGCTCCAGTGGTGGAAAAGCAATACTCCCAAGTACCCTATTCTTGCAATGATGGCCCGTGATATTCTAGCCATTCCAGTGTCGACTGTTGCGTCAGAATCTGCTTTTAGTGTTGGAGGTAGATTTCTTGACCAATATCGCAGCGCTATGGATCCAGAAACTGTTGAAGCGTTGGTGTGTGGCCAAGATTGGTTGCGGAATCAAATGCAAGGTATTTTTAGTGCTTATTTAAATTTGTTGCCTTGCTTTCCATTTATTTGATTGAAGTGTGTAACTGCATCTATATTTCTTATTTTATGTTAGGTGGAAAGAGTTTGGGCTTGGTTGAAGTTGAGCTTAGTAATATGAACTTGGGTTCTATGTGGACTGATGAGTGGTAATCCTTTATATTTTAAATAAATTTTACCAATCAATGTCATTTGATTTGTATGATTTTTTTAATTGACTTACATAATCTTTTTTTGCTAATGTAGTGTTGTGGACAACATGAATGCCTCAACTTTTGCAGCTCAACAATAATATTTGTGATGTTTGATTCTGATTTTGTTTAACTCTATTACATTAACAATGATTATCCAATGTTTGAACCCCTCCCTAACATGATTGTTTGCTTATTTTATGGGTTGCAGGATTTTGAAATGGATTCTCTTGGACTGGATTGGTTGAAAATGTCTTTTGCTTGAAAAGGTATCTTCTTGACAGATTTCTTCTTGGGCTAGTTATTTAATTGGATTTTTAGTTGGGTTGGGTCTTTGGATTTTTTAAGCTCTTGGTTGGATTGGATTCTGACTTTTTTTTTTTATAGGGAGAGAGAGATACTTCCTAAAGATTTCAAGTGGGAAGTAGTAACGGTTTATCACTTATTGGAATAAGTGAATAAAAAAGAATCCATTGTCACTCGTCTCTTCATTGTTCTTGTATTTCTCCCATTTGGTCAACCTCTTTTAATCTCTTCTCCAGGTCATTTTGCTCTTCTAGTTCTTTTCTTGATCTCATGGATTGTGGGGTTGGGTCAATTACATAAAAGAGGCCAACCCCTTTGGAAGTGTGTTTCTTTGGTGGTTGCATGGTTCCTATGGTTAAAATGGAACGGGCTTACAGCAGCAGTTTGGTAGATAGAATGAATGGGCATCGGCATTGGCATCTTATGAAGTTCTGGATTCTCGGATGCATATTTTAAAGATGATTGGGCAAGAATTTCTTTATCATGGATATTCGTACTTGTTTTTCTGAGGCTTATTTTGCATTGCCAGAGTAAGATTGTCCAAAGCCTCTTTGAACTCTCTCAAGTGAAAATTTATCGAGAGAGAGAGGTGCGTAGAACTGGAAATGAAGTGGCAGATTGTTTGGTGTAGGATGAGGTTGGATATGTTTCAGGATTCTTTACTTATCCATGGAGGTTTTACTGCAAATTTTTATAGTTTAATACCCTTTTGATGTGTAATTGTTTAGTTTTCAATGGATTTTACAGCATTCTTGTAATGTAGTGGCAGATTGTTTGGTGAAGGATGAGGTTGGATACGTTTTAGGATTCTTTTCTAAACCATGGAGGTTTTACTCCAAATTTTTATAGTTTAATATCCTTTTGATGTGTAATTGTTTAGTTTTCAATGGATTTTACAGCATTCTTGTAATGTCAACATAGAAGATTTGTAGGACTTGGCTGTCATGACTTTGAGTTTTGGCTTGTAAGTAAGGGTCATGGGACACCCATAGAATTCCAAGTTTAATGGATTGTTGTATATCTTATTTAATTTTAAATGAAATTTGAATTTCAAATTTTCAAATTCTAATTAGACTTAGAATAAAATCTGATTTATTGAACTCAGTGGCCTAAAATTAAGGTTAAAAAGTTTAAATTTGGGCTTTGGTAGCACTCAAGTAACATTAGGGCCATATGATAAGCCAAACAGACAAATGGGCCCATATCGGGCTGGGCCGCGGACGGTCCGATTGTCCTGTCGGGCCGGGCCTGATCAGGGTCCGATTACAGGCCTGCTCCCAAGTGTTGGATAATAATAACCTTGCAAAATGCAATCCCTAGCCATAAAGATATTAGGTTGACCCAAAGGTGCACCATTCCAAATGGTTAACGGATTGGGATAGGATAATTGATGGGTATTTGTGGTTGATATTTATCCAGACACCCAAAGGTGACGGTAATATTTAATCACTTGTATTTTATTAGTTAGTCCTATCGGTGACTGGGAATCACCATAATGTTTATAAATAGTGTACTATTAGATTATTTAAAGGTAGATCACCAGTAACACTATTTGCTAAAGTTATAATTTATGTGTTTCAATTTAAGTACAACTCATATCATTAAGTAGTGATCATGATATTATGTGTATCTTGCAGCATCTTCATCTGTCACAGTGCATATGCAAGCTAACTCTGTCCCCATATTGAATGGGTTAAACTTCTCTGAGTGGAAAGAACAGATTGAGTTTAACTTAGGTGTACTTAATCTAGACAAAGCACTAATAGATGACAGGCCTACTATTACTGAAACTAGTACGGCTGCAGAGAGGTCAGCCCATGAATTATGGGTTAAGTCAAACAGGCTTAGCCTTAAATTCATGCGTATGACAATAGCCAGCAACATCAGGTCTTCTCTACCTACATCCGAGAATGCAAAAGATTTTCTTAAGAATGTAGAAGATAAGTTCAAATCTGCTGACAAGTCTCTAGCCGGGACTCTTATGGCCAGACTCACCACCATAAAGTTCAATGGGAGTCGTGGTATGTCTGAGCATGTGATTGAAATGACCAATATCGCTGCTCAATTGAAGAACTTAGGTATGACTGTAGATGAGTCATTTCTGGTACAATTCATCCTGAACTCGTTACCTCCTCAGTATGGGTCATTCCAAATTAATTATAATACCATGAAAGATAAATGACAGATCAATGAGCTATCTAGCATGTTAATCCAAGAGGAGGCCAGACTTAAGCAAATGGGTCATCACTCAGTACATTTAACAACTCAAGGGCCCAGTAAGAAAGGAAAGAAACCCAAGAAATTCAAGAAATTCATGTCAAAGCTACATGAGTCTAGTACGAGCTCCAAGACTCATGATAAGGGAAAGGGTGGTGTGAGGTGCCATTTCTGTCGAAAGCAAGGGCACTTCCAGAAGGACTGCCATAAGAGGAAGACTTGGTTCGAAAAGAAAGGTGTTCATTACATTTCAGTATATTTCGAATCTAATTTAACTGAAGTATCCTCTAACACTTAGTAGCTTGATTCTGGGGCAACAACTCATGTTTCTAATACAATGCAGGGATACCTTACAATGCAGACCATCGACCCAACTGAAGTCCCCCTTTACTTGGATAACTGGGAAAAAGTACCTGTTGAAGTCATTGGAACCTATCGCATTTTCCTTGATACCAGTTGTCATTTGGATTTATTTAACTGTCTTTATGTACCTACAGTAACTAAAAACCTTATTTCTGTTTCTAAGTTAGACCTTAATGGCTATCATTATAAATTTGGTAGTAATGCTTTCAGTTTGTTTAAATCTTCTTCTTTCATTGGGTCTGGTTTATTATTTGATGGCCTTTATCGTATTAAGCTTGATAATGACTATGCAAACACTGTCCTAACCCTGCATCATAATGTTGGTATTAAACGTGGGTTGATTAATGAAAACTCTTCAAATTTGTGGCATAAACGTTTGAGACACATTTCTCGAGAAAGAATTGAAAGACTGGTTAAAAACAAGACTATTTTGAATCTCGACTTTACCGACTTAGGAGTGTGTATGGAATGTATTAAGGGTAAACAGACCAAACACACTAAGAAAAGGGCCACAAGAAGTAAATGACTACTTGAACTGATCCATACCGATATATGTGGCCCATTTGATGTTCCATCTTTTGGTGAAGAATCCTACTTCATCACCTTTATAGATGATTTTTCACGTTATGGTTATGTATATCTGTTGCACGATAAATCTCAAGCGGTTAACTCCTTAGAGATTTTTATCACTGAAGTAGAAAGGCAATTAGATAGAAAAGTGAAAATGGTTAGATCCGATAGAGGTGGTGAATACTATGGTAGGTATGATGAGACGGGTCAACACCCGGGGTTATTTGCTAGATTACTAGAAAGTCGCGGTATAGTGGCACAATATATGATGCCAGGTACGCCTTTCAGTAACTGAAAGGCGCAACCGTACACTTATGGATATGGTTAGGAGCATGTTATGCAATACTACCGTACCCATTATGTTGTGGATATATGCCTTAAGAACTGCAGTGTATATTCTTAATAGGGTTCCTAGTAAGTCAGTTCCTAAAACTCCTCATGAACTGTGGACAGGAAGGAAACCCAGTTTGAGACACATATATGTGTGGGGTTGTCCTGCAAAAGCTAGAATCTATAATCCACATGAAAGAAAACTTGATGAGAAGACGATCAGTGGTTACTTTATCGGTTACCCTGAAAAATCCAAAGGGTATAGGTTTTATTGTCCAAACCATAAAATGAGGATAGTTGAGACCGGAAATGCAAGATTCATAGAGAATGGTGAGGTTAGTGGGAGTGATATTATGAGAAGTGTATATATATATAAGAAGCGATGGTACAAATCCCTGTACCCATAACTTCAAGAAGTGTTGTAGTTGTTCCTAAGTCATTGAACAACCTAACAATACAACACAACACTTGGATGATCAATCACTCCAATAGGAAGAGACTGTCACCACTGATGAACCGATAATAGAACAACCACAAGAAGTAGCCTTAAGAAGGTCTCAGAGACAAAAGAGATCTGTTATTTCGAATGATTATGTGATATATCTACAAGAGTCGGAATATGATCTAGGGGCTATTAAAGATCCGGTCACTTATGAAGAAGCCATAAAATATGTAAATTCTGATGAATGGATGGATGCAATGAAAGATGAATTGAAATCCATGGACCAGAATTTAGTAGAATTGCCCAATGGATATAAGAAAGTTGGATGTAAATGGGTCTTCAAAACTAAAAGAGACTCAAAGGGACAATATCGAACGGTATAAAGCTAGACTTGTAGCAAAAGGGTTCACTCAAAAGGATGGCATTGATTATAAAGAGACTTTCTCCCCTTTATCCAGGAAAGACTCTTTCAGAATTATTATGGCTTTGGTGGCTCATTATGACTTAGAGTTATAGCAAATGGATGTGAAAACCGTCTTTTTAAATGGTGATCTACATGAGAATGTATATATGGATCAACCTAAAGGTTTCTCCATAAAGGGCAGGGAACATTTGGCTTGCAAACTTAAGAAGTCAATTTATGGTCTTGAGCAAGCTTCTCTGCAATGGTACCTTAAGTTCAATGATACCATTACTTCCTTCGGATTTAAAGAAAACACTGTTGATCGGTGTATATATCTGAAGGTCAATGGGAGCAAATATATCTTATTAATATTGTATGTTAATGTCATTTTGCTTGCCACTAATGATCTTGGTCTTATGCATGAAATCAAGAAGTTTCTCTCCGCACAATTTGAAATGAAAGATATGGGAGAAGCATCCTACGTTATTGGAATAGAAATATTCCGTGATAGAACGCATGAGTTATTAGGTTTGTCTCAGAAAGCCTATATAGAGAGAATTTTGGAGAGATTCGGAATGCAAAATTGTTCCCCTCAAAATGCCCCTATTCAGAAAGGAGACAAACTCAATCTTAAGCAATGTCTGCAAAATGAACTAGAAAGAAAACAAATAGAGGAAATGCCTTATGCTTCAGCAGTAGTAGTCTCATGTATGCACAGACCTGTATTAGACCAGACATCAGCTTCGCCGTCGGTATGCTGGGCAGATATCAAAGTAACCCTGTAATGGATCACTGGAAAGCTGTAAAGAAAGTTATGAGATATTTACAGGGTACTAAGGACTTCATGCTCATATTTAGGAGGTCCGAGAATCTCGAAGTCATTGGCTATTCGGATTCGGACTTTGGTAGATGCGTTGATAGCAGAAAGTCAACATTTGGCTATTTGTTCCTTATGGCTAATGGAGCAATCTCATGGAAAAGTGCCAAACAGACTATTATTGCAACATCTACCATGGAGGCGGAATTTGTGGCGTGCTATGAGGCCACTATTCAAGGAATGTGGCTGCGGAACTTTATCTCAAGACTTGGAATTGTTGACAGTATTGTTAGGCCGCTGAGAATTCATTGTGATAATTCTGCAGCAGTTTTCTTCTCCAAGAACAACAAGTACTCTAGAGGATCGAAATACATGGAATTAACGTATTTTGTCGTAAAAGAAGAGGTTCAGAAATGAACAATGTCAATTGAGCATATCAGCACACAGCTTATGATTGCAGATCCATTAACGAGGGGGATTGCCTATAAAGACCTTCAAGGAACATGCCAATAGAATGGGTCTTAAATGTAATCCATCATGATGTATTATTTTGGACCGATTTATATATATCTATCTGTGATTTTGACACTTGAGTACTCATGATAGCGTTTCTGACATATTATTCCTGTTTATTATGCTTATATGTATACATTATGTATGATTATTTATCACTAACAGAAATAGTCTTTGTATTAAGACATTTATGTGGACAATTATGTAAAATTTCTCACTTAAGAGCTGTATTGAGTGGGTCACTTGTGTTGTAGTGGATGGAAGGGTTCATATCGGATAAGATGATGTGCAACCGCCATTACCCGCACTTGTGGGTCATTTAGTATTAACATTATGATGATAACCGTATAATGATTATTTGAATGTGGATTATGTGCGTACTTTATGTTATTCTTGTTTGAATCCTATAATGATAATAATGTGGGCCAAATGGGAGAATGTAATATTTTATATATGACCCACCTTATTGAAACCCATATCTAGATTTAAACAAGGACCCACATTTAAATTAAAGTGTGGCGGTTATGAGAACTGTATGAACAGTTGCTACTTTGATGGAAAGTAGTACAGTTAATAAAACTGCTCTTGGTCTTCTCTTCTGCCTCTAAGGTTTTTCTGTCTGCAAAAAATCTCATCACAGGAAGAACTGAAAAGCAGAAAAATTAAGAGAAGGAAAGAAGGAGAAATCAAAAGCAACATATCTTCTACTTGTATTGTGACTGCAGGAAAGCAATTAAGAGAACATCAGCAAAGTCTAATTAACAAAGGAACCTTTTATTAGCGATGGATTCATCGGGTATGATTTTACATTATTATGATGTCATTTCCGCATTACATTAATATTATGATTATGATAATTTTGTAAAGCATTGATGATTCAAGATCTTATGATTTTATTATAGAGGATTGATTTATGTTAATAAATGGGAATGAATCAAATAATGAACTAAATTAATTAATTATTAAATTCATACCCAAATTGTCAATCCATTAAAGAAAATTATAACAAGATGTTGCTAGAAGATCCATTCTTGATTCTGTAGATTGTCTATTAACGAATATAGGAAGACATTTTATAGGCAGATATCCAAAATTAACTCAAAATGTAAAAGATTATTGTTTTTTGAATTTACGTGTTGGAAACCATGGAAAACCTAACGTAAAACCCCCACGGTTGATACCCATTGCCCTTAGGGTATACCGGGTTAGGCCATGGAACTCGAACTTGACACCTCCTACTTCTTGAGACGGGAGGTTAACCAGTTATGTTACACCCATGTGAGCGTGTAAAAGATTATTTAATGAGACCAAAATGTAGATCTTTGTCTAATTTCTCTCTTTATAATGATTTATTTATGAATAGTATATTTAAATTTGAAGAATGTCAAAATGCTATTTGGAAAGAAAACTACATCTCAGGACTCCCTCCATTGTTTGCTCAAAAGGTAAAAAACACATTAAGAAAAGATGAAGATGGAGTTGTAGATTATTTTGGTTATACGTAGGCACACAGAATTAAATCAACAAATAAATCAAGTAGGATTAGAAGTACGTGTTTATACGAAACTTGACAAACAAATAAAAACAGAGCAATATATGAATCGCAGAGAAGTTGGAGATTTTGGTTCTCAATTTTCTCCTTTTGATGATAAAATAAAGAGGAAGATGTCGAAAAGAAATTATAAAAATCTTTTAGAGAGTTGATAGTGTTTCTAGAAAAAAAAAAACAAAACTATAAAACAAGATTATAATAAGCCCTCTTCAAATTATAAAAAGCATTATAAAAGAGACTTTAAAAAAGAAAAAGGAAATAAAAAACAAACGACTCAAAAATGATACTTGTTTTAAAAGTGGAAAAAAGGGATATTTAGCAAACAAGTGCTATAAAAACCTTAAGAAAAATGTAAAAGCTTTAGTTAATGAAATAAATGAGTTGAAACTCACATCGAGTAGTGAAAATGAAAGTGATTATGAAGATGCCCAATCGAGTAAATCTGAAACTGAAAATGAGAATTTTATCAATAAAATGATGAAAAATTTCCAACCTAATGAAATATGTGATAAGATCCAAATTGTTCTTGTAATATCTGCCACTTAAAAAATAATGAAGACGATATGTCGTCTAATAGTTTTTCTGATAATTCTTCTGATTATAACTTTCACATTAATGCATTAACGGTTAAAGATGAAGTTCTTTTCGAAATTGATAACAAACATAAAAGACTCTGAAAAAGAAAGAGAATATATTACCCAACTTTTGAAAGTAATAAAAGAAAAGATAAAGAACCTGAAGTTCAAAATCCAATGCCAATCCAACTGCTGAGAATGAATAATTTATTTAAAAAATTGACTCAAGAAGAAAATCCAAAGCTATAACTATTCAAGATTTACAAAAAATTGTAAAGCAAACTACTGATAGAAATTAAAAATTTAAAGATCAAGATTCAACAATGCTAATATAAAAGTTCAAACTACAAATCCAGAATCTTCTAGTGGTTCGCAAAATGATAAATTAAATCTACTTATAAATAAATTAACAAGATTTACTTTTAGAAAATAGCATATTAAAATAATTGTTAAGTTTGAAAATGGTTTTCAAACTGAGTTAATTTGTTTACTAGATACAGGTGCTGATATAAGTTGTATTAGTGAAGGTGTAATCCCTTTAAAATATTTTGAACCTACAACTCATAATGTCAATTCTGCTAAATGGTCGACAAATTAATCTTGCTTATAAACTCCCTAATGTAACTATTTGTAAAAAAGGAAAATGTATTAATAACATTTTATTATTTCAAATGAGTGGTATGAGTGAAGATTTGATTTTAAGAACTCAGTTCCTAACTCAAGTTACTCCTTATATGAGTACAAATGATGGTTTAATTACAAGAGTAGATAAAGAAGAAATAATGCTTGAATTTATTGAAAAACCAAAAATTATAGAAGTTGATAGCCTTCATCGAATTATTGGTAATAAAGAAAAATTTAAGTTGGACATAGAAACGAAATTAAAAATTTTAAAATTAACTTTCAACTTTTCTGCTAGTTCTTTCCTAGCAAAGAAAGATTTATATGAAAAACAACTAGCTACAGAATGATGTTCTGATCCTCCAAACTCATTCTGGGGAGAGAAGTAACATATTGTTTCTGTACCCTATTTAAAAGACTTTAAAGAAGAAAAAATACCATCAAAAGCAAGAGTTGCACAAATGTCACCTGATCAACAAGATATGTGTAAAAAAAAATCATTGAATTAGAAAACAAGAAATTGATTAGAAAAAGTAACTGCCCTTGGAGTTATACTTCTTTCTATGTTAATAATGTTACTGAACGAGAACGTGGTTTGCCTCATTTAGTAATAAATTACAAACCATAAAATAAAGTTTTACAATCTATTAGGTTCCCTATACTTAATATTCAAGATATCCTTCACAAAATTCATAATGTTAAAATATTTTCAAAATTTGACTTAAAATCTAGATTTTGGCAAATACAAATCAAAGAACAAGATAAATATAAGACTGGTTTCATAGTACCTTCGGGTCACTATCAATGGAATGTTATGTCTTTTGGACTAACTCTAAGTTCCAAAGAATCATTACGGAAATCTTTAATCCTATTAATATTGTAATGCCCCGACCCGGAGGTGGGGCCGGAACGCTACTTAATTATTTTTTTCCATCAACTAACATCGTATCTGGGCTGGATCTTCAAATTTGCGAAAAAGCCCATTATAGAAAATGTCACACTGTGCTCTTCTCACGTGGACTCAAGCATGTACCATATGTTCTCAATACAAATACATATTTCATAAACAAATATCTACATTTATTCGATCAGAGTTACGAACGAAAGCATAACAATTTACACATGCTTAGATTTATAGTACCTACAAACGGTACTAAAATCAATCATAACATCATTTGCATGAAAATAGACGTAATAAACATATTTTCCATCATTGGGAAATACGATTGACTGCAACGACTCTCTCATCCTAAGTCAGCAGGTGGAGGTTTCTCCTCCTCAAGTGCCAACCCTGCGAATGTAAGGGATGTGAGCTCCAAGCCCAGTGAAGAGATCTTAAAATAATACATTCATCAACATTTAGAGGTTAAACAATACAGTCTAATCATAACAACAATAACGGTCTACTCTTACCATTTTAAAATCACAGTTATCTACTCATGAATGGTCTACTTTACCATACTTATCAATTTACCATAAATGGTCTCATGTAACATTTATCTTACCTGAATTCATACTTGGTCTACTATACCAATTTATTAAGTTTCCATCACTGTCATCTTACTGCCATATTATTGTTATACCACTGTCATACCACTATCATATTGTTGTCCTGCCACTGACATACCACTGCCATACAACTGCCCAATGGTTCCGCATATCCTTTATCATACTTGAAAATATAACCGGTTTACCATACCAATGAATCATCCGTGATACTGCCAGGCCACCGTAACACCAAAGCACTACACTGACGATAAAGCATTAAGTCCCGACACGGTCAAAATGCAGAATCTTGCAAGAACATCTCCGACACACCTGGGCTGGTACTGACACACCTAGGCCAGTTGATGCAAACCGACACACCTGGACCGGTAATCGACACACCTGGGCCAATAATAGTTCATTAGTTGAGGGTATGTGGAGGCAGTATCAATATCATAAATGTTCAAGTTCTCACATCGGAGCATCTTATCAATAGTATCAACTTCATACTTCAGTTTCTCATCATAATATGATGCTCAAGTTTTCACACCGGAGAATATCATCATCAATATCAACTTCATACTTCAATCCCTCATCTAATATGATGCTCAAGCTCTCACATCGGAGAATATCATTATCAATCACAATACTATGCATGATAAACATCAATAGTAACAATATGAACATATCTTAACAATATATATCAATTTAGGCATGTAAGTGGATTCATTATTCGTTTATAGACTAGTAGACCTCGACTCCCTGACACCATGTTATGCTTCCATTCTAACAATTAGAACAAGTTTTCATCCCTCACATGGAAGCAGTATCAAGTCTCGTATTCTAACATATTCGGTCTTTTCCATATCATGTATAATACATGAAACCACTCATTACACTAGATCTAGATTTACAAAATATGATTTACTGATCTGCTATAATTAAGCCTCCTCACCGTAAAACGTAGAGTATTGTAGGTATCTGTTACACAAATAGAAATACAATGAATCATACAGTCATTAATCAAACGTAATACACAGATATATATACAATACAATATATATTCATAGTATTTCAAATCATTCTGTCCTATTTTCCAGAAAAACTCGAAGGGTAATGGATATGAGTCTCTTAAATGGGTTACTATCCATTTTAGATTACAATAATCAACAATATAATAAAGTACTCAGGCCACTACTCGTATAGCGAGTTAGCCTAGAAATATAAATATAGAGTGGTCAGGCCACTATTTGTATAGCAAGTTAGGCCTAGAGATACAAATATAAGGTGCTCAAGCCACTACTCATATATTGAGTTAGGCCTAGAGGTATATTCAGTGCCCGAACCCTTCTTTTCTACCAAGCGGCGAAGTTAATCGCTCAGCTACTGATATCTATCGGGCTGAGTCATCCACAGATAGAGAGTATCGGCCTGGAAGTGAATAAATAATATAGATTTACCTGATAATATCAATGAAAAAAGGTTAGTATCACTTTTAATTAAATGGGTATAAACATCACATTAAAATCTAAAATCCAAATCATAAAATCCTAATTTAGACTAAGTTTCAAAATCTGATCTGGGTTCTTTGAAGCAAGTAATTTTCAACATAAAATATTCCAAAACCTTTATTACCCACGTCGTTCCAAAGATACTCAAATCACATATAAACAAACTAACACATTTTCATTAGGTATTTAAAGAAAATAATTATACAAATAGTATAATCTCAAACACATGAATAACAAGCGAAACTTCGATAAAATCTCCATATATTTACGATAAAACAAAAAAATTGGATATCAATAAGGTTCGTACTCCCTACCTCAAAGCTGATGAATTGATACCATCCGGGAGAGTTTTGGCAGAGTCTTGGCTCTTTCGAAAATGTCACCAAAACTTACTTTTATAGAGAAACAATGTAGGAAGAAGAGTGAGAAAGGGAAGATGAAGAAAAATAAGGGAAGGAGATGGAACAACAGTTTGCAATAGATTCATGAAAGAAAACTCATTGACTTGGGTTTGCTTAAATAGGCAAATGAAGGTGGTTATGCAGCTGCTTGTAATATGCTTTTGAAAGGTGCTTGTAAGCTGCTATTGTAAGGTGCTTATAAACTGCTTTTGTAAGGTGCTTATAAGCTACTTGTAAGCTACTTGTAAGCTGCTTGCAGGAGAGGAGCTTGTGTAAGCTCCTTATAGTAGCTTATCCAGGTGCTTGTGGGAGAGGAGCTTGTAAGCTCCTAGCTAACCGATGCAAAGGATAATATATATTCTATACTTCTTAATCTTATCCTTATTGTTTAGAAAATGAAGGGGTTTAAGTAAAATAATTCATCCGGTTCAAATAATTGAGTTTTAAAAATCACTGAAGCTATAAATATCTGAGGTGAATATATTTCAAAAGCCCGTTGATTTTAATAAAAACGACGTATTTCTTATTTTAATCAACTTTTGAAGTATCTGTTAGCGAAAATCTGATTTCACAGTTATATTTGAAAATTTTATCTCACCAATGAGTATTAAAGCTTGAACATGATTATTTGCACAAAATCACACAATTAGGCCTAATTTTAGGTCAGGGTATTACAGATACTTTCTCACTTGTTTATATTAATGATATATTAATCTATTCTGATTAAATAAATCAACATTGGAAACATCTTGATATATTCAAAAGGATTGTTATAAAAATGGTTTAGTTTTAAGCCAACGGAAGATGGAGTTATTTTATACTGAAATAAACTTTGTTGGTTTTAAAATTAAGAATAATACTGTTCAACCACTAAATAGGGTAATAGAATTTGCTAATAAATTTTCCAGTGAGATAAAAGATGTAAAACCATTACAAAGAGTTTTGAATGTTTGAACTATGTTTCAAATTTGTAGAAATATCTTTCAAGGACAGAAAACCCCGTCAAGAAAGATTAAAAAAGAATCCAATAGCATGGAATGATGAACACACTGAAGTTGTTAAGAGAATTAAACAAAATATAAAATGACGCGGAGAAAATTAACATTAATTTTCTTATTTTATTTTGTTATTTATTTTATTTGTCATTAGTTAAAGTTTTATTTATTTCCTTATTACATTCCATGGTTAGAGTTGTAATTTTGGATTTATTTATGAGTATTTCGGGTATTTTAATGTAAAGGTGTATTTTGGTCATTCTCTTTATGAGTTTATTATATATAGGTTGTAAGTCCTCTAGGGCAGATTTGATGAATGAATTGAAAAAACGATTACTGTGGAAAAAAAGACTCCATGCGCAAATAACAGTGGTGAGAAATCACGAAATCTTTGTGAGAAGTGGAGGGCGGCGAGAAACTAATGGCAAGGGTGTGAAGCCTCTTCCAAAATCTAGATATTTACCTATCTATCCCATTTCTCTCTTCTTCCATCTCTTCTCCTCTTTCTCCTTCTTCTCTTTTGTTTTGTTTTTTTTTTTTTTGTGTTACCTAAACCCAACCAAAACCATCCCTACCGGTTTCATCCCCTCCAAAATCCATTCTACCACCTTCACCTTCCCCAACTTAGCCCAACTAGCCCAGATCTTGCTGTTACATACCTTCATTTCCCCTGTACTATGTTGTCCCTAACCAAAATCCATCTCCACAGTTTTCGTACTTCCCACCCCCCAACCACACCACATTCACTTAGACGATAGCCCCACAAGGCATGTTGCCTTTGCTGCAACCCATATTCCATAGCTTATGACTTCCGTAACCCATAGAACCTTGTTCCACATTACCGCAAGCCCCTTTTATTAACTTATCCCATCTTCTTTTATTTACCAAATTTCCATTAGTCCCTTTTAATCCATCTAATTCCAATTCCAACCCTAATATATTGATAGGCCTACACTTTCATGAGTCCCAACAAGCCTTTGATTTTGAGAGATCTCTATTTTGAGCATCAATTGGTCTTTATACGATACATAATTTTTTATATTAGATCTCCAAACATTTATTTTGATTATTTGTGGCTTATTTATATGATTTATTTGTGATTATTAATTTAATTCTTAAATTTCAGTTCCATGTTAGTATTAAAATTCATAATTTTTATTTTAGGAAACTACATTAGTCATTTAGAATTATCATATCCTCTTGTCGTGAATTATAAAATATCTTCCTTGTTTAGCTCTAATTAATCCTGACGCTTTCAAAATGAATAATGTTATCCACACCCCCATAATATTTATCTATACACCCCTTTAATTTTTTTCCAATTTTACCCACTCTCCGTTTCCCAAAACTTTCCTCAATTTTCTCACCCCCACTAGGTCCTTTTAACCTTTCAATCTATCCACTTTTTATTTTATCTTTTATAAAAAACCCGTCATTTTCGTTTTTCTCCTTTCTCGGTTGCCTTCGAAAGATTGGCCAACTATCGTGGGTCCCACCTACCTTCACCCAATCACCCGTATCGCTTGGAATAGAGCACTGCTAAAGGAAAAGGGGTCAGATGGGTCTCTAGCTCGGTTGCAGAGGACTGGAGTCGGGTTCAGAAGAAACTGCAGCAGGCCTTCTCATTAGCAGCAACATGACTTTGGGAATAGGTTGATCACAATCTCTCTTGCTATGAATTTCACTCTCTCAATGTTCAAATTGTTGATCTACAGATAGGCCCAACAAAATAAAACTAAATTCAAGAGTGAAAACAGAGCAACAAGATATGGAAACCATTTTAGTCAATGTAGAAAAGAGCAACAATGGAGTCCGGCAATCAGCAGGTAGCAATGGTAGCAAGCAGAGATGTTGGAGCAGGGAATCTGGCTGGAGAGGTGCAGCAAGGAGAAACGTCCAAAAGAGGCTGGACAGTTAGTGACGCAGCGTGTAGGATCGGTTCACAAATGAGATGAGTCGACTGGATTAAATGGATAAATTATGAACATTAAATGGATTCACTGGGTTGGTTTCGGATGATGAAAGGAAAGAACGGTGTTGTATTGTGTGGGAAGTTAAAACAAAGAGGACGACTCAGGAAAAGGAATGATTAAAGAAAAAGGTAATGGAAATTGGAAACATCGAGGTAATGGAAATTGGAAACATGTGGGGATGGTGAGTTTAAATTATGTATATAATGAAGTGGCTTTGTTTGTTGGGAACCTAGTAGGATAAAGGTTATGGGGATGGTTTTAGGTGGAGTAGCGGTGAAAATGGTGAATTTTAATGGGATCGGTGGTATTAAGGGTGGTGAGTAATGGAAGAGGCTTCAAAGGAGGTGGGAATTTATTAAATGAAGTGGGACGGTGAGTATTGTTTTTGGAGGGACAAGGTGGGGTTGGATGGAACAATGGAGAACTTAAATTAATAAAAGGAAGAAGGTGGGTTTAATAAAAGAAAAGAAAGGGTGCAAGCCTTGAGGGACGGTGAATGGGTTTGTGGGTGAAGGGCGAGGTACAGCGAAGGGGAAGGATTGAAGGATGGTTGGTTCGGGTTGCATGGAGAGGAGTGATAGATGTTCTGGTGAAGTAGACTGACAGACGAGGGAGACGCGTAAGCCGTCTCACAAGTTCAACTGTAGAGACGAAGATCATACGAACACCGCCATTAGAAGCAAGGAAAATGAAACAGGACAACAGAGGCACATGAGATCAACAGACTGTGCCCGACATCCGCCGGCTTGGTCGTGACCCAACCTTGCAGGCAGAGGAGGGGCAGAAGATAGTTTCCGAGAGCACTGTCTAATACCGGCAAGCAATTAAATCCACAGAGGAAGAAGAAAACAAGAGAAGGTTGCAAAACAAGAGAACATGATAGAAAGAAGATAGAGAGGGAGAAAAGCCATGTAAAAGAAGAAGTAGAGAAGAGGCAGGCAACAATCCTGCCCGTTTCAGAAGAAGAGATAGAGAGAAGAGAAGGAGAAGCAACAATCCTGCCACATGGAAAGTCGATGGATAGAGAGGCTTTTTAGATAGATTGAGAGGAGTGTGGTGAGAAAATTAAGGAAAGTCTTGGGAAACTGGAGAGAGGGTAAAATAGGAAAAAAAATAGAGGGAGTGTATAGATAAACATTATGGGGGTGTGGATAACATTACCTTTTCAAAATTATTCAAACTCATGCTTTTGATATTGGATATGGTGGTGTTCTACTTCAAATAGAAGATGATAATACTGAGAAAATAGTTAGACTTATTTCAGGAAGTTGGAATCCTACTGTAACGACCTGTCCCGCTAGCATGATATTGTACGTTCTGGGCCTCACACACGGCCTGCACGACTTTCAATTGACGACTCAACCCACTGTTGCTCCCAAAAGGCCTCATGCTAGGAAGGAGGAAGGCTATCACTTATATACTAAAGAATTTCCAATGCAACTAGCAATGCGGGACGTTTTGGGGCAGGGTATTACAATCTACCCCCCTTAAAGCCAGAGCCGTTGTAACGCCCGCCCCTATCTACAGCCTAAACGGGTCGTGGCCCTCTTAACTACAGACTGAACGGGCTCCACTCAACGCATTACGCACCTAACAGGCCTTACATCACAGATTTGTAACTGGAGGAAAATAAGTATATATTTTTTTAAGATTGTGAATGAAATAATGAAGCCATCAAATCCTTCAAGCCCAATTTACACATTGCATAAATCATAATGTCATCGACAACATGAAATAAATAACATCTATCATCAATATCACATTTAATCTCACTACTCATATCCCATTGCATAAAATAAAATAAAATCAATATCCTCAAAGTTCTCAATTATTTCAAACTAACCAATCAAATCTCTCAAAATACGTAATATCAAATAAAATATACCAATCACACGAATCCACAACTATACTAAGAAATTAATATGCATCTTTGACAGTCTCTAAACATCAGTGGTCTCCTCCAATCCTAAGTCCAAAGGATTACCTGTAATGTAAGGAGTATGAGCTCCAAGCCCAGTGAAGGAATACAAGTAATTCATACACAACATAATATCTGTATCATTCTCTATAAATATGATCTTAAAACATGATCAAATAATATACTTTTAATATCCATGCACTATGCCATGCAATGCACAATGCTCAATGCAATGCTCAGTGTCTCATTCCTCCACAACATACCCACTGTATTTGGTGGCCATCCTGCCGAAGCGAGGCCTATAACTTACCAATGTGTGGTACTTCCCATATCAAATGAGTCCTATAAAACACAACTACCACCAAATATCAATCTTCGTGATCTCTTATGGCCTAAGAAGCCAAACCTACCACATGCGTGGTACTTCTCACTAAAAGCGAGGCCTGAAACTACCACCGTCGTGGTCATCATGAAAGATCACGACCAACACCTCCATATCATGTTCTGAATTGGGAAGATGTGGAAGTGAAGATACAACTTATGAAGAGAAGCCGGTGAAGATTCTGGATACCAAGGATCAAGTTTTGGGCATAAAGACCATCCCTTTGGTGAGAGTTCTTTGGCAACATCACAGAGTCGAAGGTTCAACGTGGGAGAGAAAGGATGAGATGCAACGACGGCATCTGGAATTGTTTGATAAGCAAGGTTTGTACGTTAGCTTAAATTTCGAAGACGAAATTTCTTTAAGGGGGGTAGGATGTAATGACCCGACCCGGAGTAAGCGAGTCAGTAATATTGGGTAGAATTAGAGTGTTAGTGGATTAACGTGATGATGTGCATGTTTGTTTGTTTTAATACTCCATTAGAAGTAAACAACTAATTGGTGAGAAGATAAAATTCAATGACTAGTTTCTAATTTAAAATGTCCAATTAAAATAAATTAATAGGGGATCAAAATTGAAATTATGGTTGCATTAAATGAAATATCAAATTGTGAAAATACCAATTTGCCCATGCCATGGGCGAATTTTATAAAATATTAAATCAAATGCTTTGGTCAAATTTAGTATTCAAATCTTTGTTTTTAGAAAATAAATTTCTATAGAAAGAGAATTAAATTAAGTAAATATGATTTAGAGAGAAATTAATTAAGAAACTACTAAAATTCATAATTGGACAAATTAAAGATAGAGGTTGGTTTGTTATAAAATTTAGATCTCATGATGAAATTAATCTTACATGTTTAAGGAAAGTAAAGGAATAATAATATAAAAAAAAAAAAACCCAACTAAGTGGGCCCCTTTCGAACCCATGTCTAAGCCTCCCAAAACGGAAGCCATTCTCAGGTTTCCCTCAAAGTCCCATACATATAGGATCCTTTCTCTCAGTTTCTATCTATTTCTATTTCTAAATAGAAATCCAGCTAGGTCTCCCCCAATTCACACCGACCCCCATGCTAGTATTTAGAGGAAACTTTGGTAAACTCTACAATTCCATCGCTTCTCCTTCTCCCAATCGTCTCTGATCTAAGTAGGGTTTCTCGCTTCCACCGCTTCTCATCCCTCTCGACCAGCGAACTCCATCTTTCCTCTGCTTGTACTATTCATACCAGGTATGCATCTTCTTCTTCTTCTTGGTTCCCTTTTTCTTTTACTTTTCCATTTCTTTCTTTCTAAAGAAGACAAACCCTACTTGTAGCTTCCTTCCCCTTTCATGGTGCCCTTTTTACTAGTGAACATATAATGAGTCTAATTCTTATCCAATTTTCTTAATGGGTTTTTATCAATTTCTAGATTTATATAGATTCCTCTTTTTTATGATTAAATTACTTTGTGCTTTGAAATCCATTATCTAATCCTTGATTTCACTAGTTTTGTAACTTTATTTTATTTTATTTTTAATGACCTTGTTTTCATTAAAACTACTTCGTGATTTATTTTCATTATGAAATATTTTTAATTTAGTTGTTATTGGTTTAGATTTTTTTCTTATCTAATTACAACCTTTTCAACTTATAATATATATACAATAATGGTGGGTTTTCTTTATACACTTTCATCCAACTTAAGTGATTAACAAAATTTATGATTTAAACATTGCAAGAAGTTATTATCATTTTTACAAGGTATTGTATATTCTATTTTAATCATCAAACACCTTATTTGACTAAATCATCTAATGTTTTGAAATTTTACCAAAATTTCTTAGATGATTCATCTATTTATTATTTAGACAAGGTTTTTCTCCTTATGAAGTTTTATTTGCAAAAAGATATTTAAATGATGGCTTTTACAAATATCATCTCTCTATTTATAAAATAAAAATAAAAATGATTTAAATCACTTGCTCGTTCGCTTAAACTATTGTTGAGTAGTTTATCTGTTTGGAGTATAATAATAATATAATAATAATATTTGGAACCTTGAAACAAATTCTATGTAGCACTTCTTGAACTTTCTATTCATAGGTTTCAAGTCGGAAAGCTTTTGGATCCACCACATATACGTTTACAAACTTTTCAGGTGAGGAAAAATAATACACTTTATTTTATTGTGCATGATATTCTCTATTTTGTTTATGTGATTAAGCAATGTAAAAATATTGCCTTATGTAATGTGTTTTGGGAATATAATATTGGACCTATGATATGGACTCGGGTATATGTAGGAATAATGGTTGTAATCCGGTGCTTACTCACAGTAATGTAAGGGGATAAGCTAGATGTTCTGATGGCTGCGAGGGGACTCAGTCTGTCCGGATAGTTGGAAAGTAGCCACTAGCCTTGTTGAAAGGTCCAATAATTATGTTCGAATTGGATGAATGTTTTATTGACTGTTATAGAGTTATTTTTTATGTTATTGAATGGGTCTATGATGTTGTGTTGTCATAATAATAATATTGTGATATGAATTATTATTATGCATGAGTGATATTGTTGAGATTGATTTTGATGTTTTAAAACATGTACATGATGTTTATGTTAATTTGAGATCATAAAATCCTGCTTAGAGTATAATGTTGATGATGAAATGCATGACATGGGAATATAATTCATAACATGTGGCATGATAATATAGACGACGCATAGTAGACATGGCATTGAGCATGACATCTTCATATTCATGGGATGGGTATGGAGGTGTTGGCCGTGATCTTTATTGATGACCACGACGGTGGTAATTTCAGGCCTCGCTTTTAGTGAGAAGTATCACGCATGTGGTAGGTTTGGTTCTTAGGCCATGAGAGATCACGAAGACTGATATTTGGTGGTAGTTGTGTTTTATAGGCCTCATTTGATATGGGAAGTACCACACAGTGGTAAGTTATGGACCTCGCTTTGGCGGGATGGCCACCAAATACAGTAGGTATGTTGTGGAGGAATGAGACACTGAGCATTGCATTGAGCATTGTGCACTGCATGGCATAGTGTATGGATATTAAAAGTATATTATTTGATCATGTTTTAAGATCATATTTATAGAGAATGATAGAGATATTATATTGGGTATGAATTATTGTATTCCTTCACTGGGCTTGGATCTCAGACCCCTTACATTGCAGGTAATCCTTTGGACTTAGGATTGGAGGAGACCACTGATGTTTAGAGACTGTCAAAGAGGCATATTTAATTTCTTAGTATAGTTGTGGACTCGTGTGATAGGTTTATTTTATTTGATATTACGTATTTTGAGAGATTTGATTGGTTTGTTTGAAATAATTGAGAACTTTAAGGATATTGATTTTATTTTATTTTATGGAATAAGATGTGAGTAGTGAGATTAAATTTGATATCGATGATAGATGTTATTTATTTCATATTGTCGATGACATTATAATTTATGTAATATGTAAATTGGGCTTGAAGGATTTGATGGCTTCATTATTTCATTTACAATCTTAAAAAATATATACTTATTTTCCCCCAGCCACAAATTTGTGATATAAGGCCCGTTAAATGTGTGACGCGGTGGGTGACGCCGGTTCAGCCTGCAGTTAAGCAAGCCATGACCTATTTAGGTTGTAGAAAGGGGCGGGGCGTTACAGCCGTTCCCGGTTCTGCATACACAACAATCAAGCTCACACCCTCAGGCAGAGAGTTAAACCATTCTCTTGCACCATTTGTAACGACCCATCCCGCTAGCATGATATTGTCCGCTCTGGGCCTCACACACGGCCAGCATGACTTTCAATTGGCGAGGCAATCCAATGTTGTTCACAAGAGGCCTCATGTAGGAAGGAGGAAGGTTATCACTTATATACCAAAGAATTTCCAATACAACTAGCAATGCGGGACTTTTTTGGGGCAGGGTATTACACCTGCACAATTTAATTATTCAACTATAAAGAAAGAAATACTAGCTATTGTTCTTAGTATTCAAAAAATTCAACTTGACTTTCTTAATAAGAAATTTTTATTAAGAATAGCCTGTAAATCGGTTAAAGAAGTAATTGAAAAAAATGTTAAAAATCTAATCAATAAACATTTTTTTGCTAGATGGCAAGCTATTCTAAGTGTATTCGATTTTGAAATTAAATTTATTAATGAAAAAGACAATTCTCTTGCTGACTTTCTCTCTAGAGAATTTTTGCAGGGCTATTTGAAGAATTTATTAAAGTTGTTTTTGTTGGTCAAGCTAGCCAAACGTTTAGAATAGTCCTAGAGGGGGGGTGAATAAGACTATGGGGAGTTTTAAATTCTATTTAAATATTTGATACTTTAATGAATGGCCACTAGAAATTTGCTCAATTTATCTTTCCAATATGATTTTCATGCAAGATTAAATTCAAGCAAACTAAGATGTAAGTTAAAGCAAGTGCACAAAATAAGGTGAAGGAGATGAGAAGAGATTGAGAATAGTGACATAATGATTTTTACGTGGTTCAACAACCTTACCTACATCCACGTCTCAAGTACACCACTTGAGGATTTCACTAACCTTCTCCTTCACGGGTGGAGAAGAAACCTATTACAAAGCTTGATCTACTTCATAGGTGTAGATTGACCTAATCACCAAGAGAACACCTCTCTTGAAAGCCAATAGAGTTACACCAACCCTTTACAATATTTCACAAGTAATAGAAAGAAGTTGTGCTTTGAAATATAACAAGAACTGAGCCTCGAGTTACTTAAAGTAGCTTGGGCTTGTTCTTGAATGCCCTCCTCTTCTTGGCTTTATATAAATGCTCCAATGAAGTCCAACTAAGATGGTAGCAAGGAGATCTAGGGTAGATAAAGGTTTTCCTATGAGGATTAAGACCCTAGAGAGAATCTCCATTTAATACATTCAACTTAGAGCATAATATGCTCAAGATATGCCTATGAGAGCTTTGAATGTATTCGAGATTAAGTTGCAAAGCTTAGAGTGTTTTATTATGGAGTATATAAGTTTTGGAAGTTGTCTGGAAGCTTGGAAGAGTATATGAAAAAATTGGACTCAGGTCATCAATCATTTTCCTCTCCAAAAAGCTTTACTTTTATAGGCTAGAGAAATTGTGACGGATCTATCTTCGGACTTTCCGAAGATGGGTCTCGGACCTTCCGAGGTTCCAACGGTCGGATTCCCAACGGACATATTACAACGACTATTTTGACTTTGCAACGGATAATTTGACTGTTTGGGACATTCTTCGGAACGTTCAAAAGGTTCTGTTCAGAACGTCCGAAGGACCTTGGAATTCGGGGATTCTGAACGTCTGAATGACTCATATAGGATCGTACGTCCGAGACAATGTTCTCGGACGTTCCGAGACAATGTTCTCGGAAGTTCCGATATACCCAAAAAAACCATTTTCCACTAAGTGTTGGAAACTTGAGATTTTATGACATGGTGGAGAGATCATGAGTGTTTTCTGCAATCAGTTAGATTTAACTATAATAAACATTTTAGATTGCAAGGTCACATGAAAATATGAAGATATTTGGTAGATAGTAAGAGCTCTCCACAAGGTAAAGAGTTTACTTAGAAACCCTGTTTGAATTATTCCAATTTTAACCAAAAAGGCTTCTAAGGCTTCTAGGTCCATCCTAGGGGATCCGTATACCTGTGTTGGTTGGCATTCAAGAAGTTCTTCCAATTTTGGTGCGATGCTTTCCAAACGGTGTGTCTTCTAGAGCTTCAAGCTTGATTTGACTGTGCATGTCTTCCAGCGATGAGGTCTTGGACACGTAGACGGTCATGACTCAGTTAAAGAAATTGACAACTCAGGATTCAGTCGAACACAGTCATGGAATTGACAACTCAATCTGACTTAGGAGAGACAGATTTAACTTTTAAGCCAATAATCTCCCCCTTTGTCAATTTCGTGACAAAACCTAGAGAATACTCTATACAGACTCAAATAGAAGTTACGAACTTTAATGAGTTCAAATACATGCTAAGCACAGAAATAAAATATTACAATAAACTCAATACACTTGGACATGACTTCATGAAGTTTCAAGGCTTGAAGGCTCATGGTAGCTTCCCCTTAAAATATGCATGTGATATTCCGGTAAGCACAAAATAAACTGCATATTCTAGTGGAAAATTTTTCTCCCCAATGGTTAGTGATAGTAAGCAGTATGTGTTCAACTTTAAAACATATCTTAAAATCAAATTTGCTCAAATCACATTTGCTCCCCCTGTCTTTTATAATGATATTCAATGATTCTCCTTCTACCCCTATTGAGGTATTCTCCAAATATTTCTCCCCCTTTTTGTCATAAATTGACAAAGGATTAATATTACAATCTATTCATTGAGCATAGATGAAGTGCATATTATGGAACACATGCATTCAAAGAGTATATTACTGCTCCCCCTTTATTTTGGAGGTTGACATAGGATTTTGATTAAAGAAGCACATCTTATAACTTTCCATCATTCATTCAATTATATAACTATTACAGTGATATCACTTGTTGAGTGATTTTATAATGAATGAAGCTAATGGAGTGCATTCTTCCTCAGTTATCTAAATTGATACCACTTGTTGAACATTTTGAGGGTACCAATTGGTATATGATAGGACTATAAGCATGGGAAAGGGAAGGGGGAGAGACGAGAAGGGGACAATGACAATTTTAAGTCATCTTGCAAATGATACCACATGCCAACAAATAAACAGATTTAACTTAAGGCCCTTTGAGTGATGCTTGAGAAGCATAATGATAGATTTTGAGAAATATAGCTTTGAAACCCGTATTGCCAAAATGAAGATAGTGTAACTATAACGCATATGAGGGATAATCACAATCCATGTGAGCACTAATTGATAATTCATCAATATTCATCCAAATGCATATGCACATATGTAATGCATTCATAAAAGCAATAAGAATAGACAAATTATTTCATTTTTCATGAAGGCATATGAGAAAGCCAACCTTTCTTTCAGATTTGTAGTCCTCTTACCATTCAATCATTCATGACCATAATAAAAAGTTATACTCCATAAGATCATTATATAAAGGAATACAAATCACTTATGAACATTTCTCTTCTTAATGAAGGGTTCAAACATCTTTCATATTTGAATAAGCCATTCCTCCTTTTCTTCATGCTACAATTTTAATGACTTATATGAATGAGTTGTAAATCATGAGAGTTATTTTCATATAAGAATCATATAAGGTCAAGCATGTGGAATTGGAAAAAAATAGACTCCAACCATCGTCCATGAAAGCAAATAAGTTTGCCCAACCGTACATACATGCATGAGACCAAGAATAAGACTAATAAAAATATATATATATTTATGACAGTCACCTAACCTCTTTGGTTTCAAACCATCAAGACTATAAAGTATCCATGAATAATATGACAAACGTTCAACTCTTAAAAAATATAACTATAGCCTTTTAGAGTTTGAATATTTCCATATTTACAAAATATTACATGCCGAAGAGTTTTAATACATCTCCAAAATTTGACCAAACAGGTCAACAAGGCCAAAGTGTATGTACCCATCCCACTACTCCTAGTGGTCCATCATGATCTGGTCTGACGAGAAGAGGAAGGAGTATCGGCATCGGAACGTCTGCAGCTCAACATATCTAGAATCTGCCGCAACCATAAGCCATGCCTATTTTGAGTTCCGCGAATCTCGACAATGTTCCTCTCATGAGATTCAAGCAACTCTGCAATGTCTCTTTCTAAGGCAGCTAGGCGTTGAAGAAGTAGAGGTTGAGGAGCTTGTTCTTCACGTGTGTGCTCCCCATGTACTCCCTCTTGATGGGCTTCTTCACCTCCTGGTTGATCTTCATTTTGCACTTGTTTGTCTACAACATGGGGTACTTGAGGAGGACTGATAATTCTTCGAGGAGGGCGCTCAATGAGTCCCATTTTCTGCAAAGATGTTTTGTTGAGAGGGTTATGATACACAGTCTCCTCATCTGGGATTGAGACACCTAATTTCTTGGTCAGTTCTGACATGATATATCCAAAAGGAGTAGCAGAATGACCTTCGCAAGACCAATGATCAATGATGGTCCTACAGATTATGGAGGGAAGGCAGATGTTTTGTTCAGAATCTACAGCAATCAGTGTATTTATCATAAGAGGAGTCAAGTTTCCTCTATTACCCTTTCATGGATAAACATTGAAGAGGTACACTTGGTGCAGAAGACGAAATTTAGGGAGAAGCTTGGAAGCACGTAAAGCATTGCCCTCAATCCATTCAACGAATTCTCCATATAATTTTTTCAGTTACCTGTAATCTTTCACTATCAGGGACAGAGTCGTCAATAGACTTGAGGCCACTAGGACATAGGGGCACACCGATAAGAGAGATGTGACTTGGTGTAATCCGAGCTTGGGATCCATCAGTGAATCTTATGGTAAATGACGGACGATCACGGTTCACACTACATATTGCACCATACATTCCTTTGGCAAAGAAAGATAGGTGAGACCACCCCATTTCAAGATGTTTAGCAAGTTGATACGCCCAAGAGTTTGTGGAACATCAAATTGTTCCAAACATTCTATATCACTATGTCGTTCAAAAGTAATTCCATTTCTTATAATGTATTCAGTCGTCTCTCGAACTACATCCATGAGAAGTCTCTCAGGAGGATTGGTAATAAATAGTGGTTGTCTCCTATAGGTTTGAGTGTCGGAAGCAACTTCATCCATACTTTGGAAAAATCAAGGAAAACGAGAGAAGGTACCAAGGATGGAATCCTAAGTCACTAACAGAGATTTGCAAATGGAAGACTGACTTGGCCTGTTTGGCCTTGATTTTCAGTGAAATCAGTGGAAATCTATGAGTTTTAGGGATTCTAGACTAGAGTTTGGTATTTACTTTACCTAAAAGCGCAAGTAATCAGTTCTAAACCAAGGGAGAAGTAAGTTTACCAATGGACTCAGGAAAATCCCAAACTATAAGATTAGTTATGAGAGATTTTATCAAAAATAACTATCAAGGGCTCCCAAAATCGAAGAGAGATTCAAAAGAATGCTTACTTGAGAAGGAGATTAGTTTTGTCGGAAGGAAAACGTGAATGGACAAGATAGAAGAGTGATTTGAAACTTCATCTCGGAGGGAGAGATGGGTCGAGAGAGAAGACACGGTGGAAGAAGGGAACGAAGAAAAGAGGGGTTACGGATCGTGTTTTATAAATCCTGAAACTGTGCAGTTTCCACATCTTCGAAACGTTCTGAAGTCAGCTGTTTCATTCCTCGAACGTTCTGAGGTTATCAGAATTAAAGGGCATATTCTGTGTCTTCGGACTTTTCGAAGAAAGTCCATTTCTCCTTCAGACGTTCCAAGGTTCTACAGAGTTGATGGACATCATCAGTACCTTCGGATGTTCTAGAGAAGGACTTCGACCTTCTGAAGATTTCCAACTTCGGAAGATCCTAGACGATTATTCGGAGCTTCCGAGACAGACAAGATTCCAAAATGAATTTACATTTAATTTATTTATTTTTTTGAGCCTTACAGAGGTGTCCATTTGATCAGGGAAACTTGCCTAAAACACTAAGGGCAATATGGAGATGGTGTTAGTTTGAGATCTTAATGTATCAAGAATCATGCAATCAAATATTTGAACAATGACCACTCTACTTAAGCATGATTCGCACATACCATGTTGTATGAAACACTACACCAATGATTTTCAATACAATCAAGCAACATTATCAAAATTAGTCAATCACAAAGCACCATAGAGTCCATTCAAGTGAATTTCAATTCAAGACATGGAAATGGAAATAGTGAAAGTAAATATGATTCAACATTTCGTGATCGCATTAGTATTGGGTAGCATGATTGATTCAAGCACACAACAATCAATACTATTGGACCCTTGATAGGTTCAAGTCCACACATTTGTGACTCCACAAGCATGATGTACATCATAGCCAAGAAAAATGTTATCATTGCATTAAGAGTCAAGAGTTCGATATCAAAGCGTATAAATCACTCAAACTTGCCAACGACAGTGGTGAACCAATAATCATAATGCTAGGCAACTGTATTCTACTTAGGTCCAATGATATTACTATTTGCTCCAATTTTGGACCATAGTGGAACATGGTTGACACGCACACATTATCAACATGATATAGGCATGAAAAACATGGATGAAATAAGACAATCAAGCAGGTATTACATACATGATCAGATCTAATTTGAATATGTAAGATAGAATCATATGAATTCTACAAACGTTCACACCCAAGATCATAACCCAAACTAATCCACTCTCCTAACCTTGGGTAACCATATGGCATTTGGAAAAGGTCTTCAGAGATCCACCGGTGTCAAACGCATGAACATTTGATTTTCTCGTTTTGGTGTTCTTAGTTCGTTTGACAAAATCTTGCGAATTCATTTAAGGCCTCAATCAATTTATGAGTTAAGGCATGATTTAGATTTCATTTAAGTTCTTATGCCTTTGTTCATGATTTTGAATTCTTTGTACATAACTCCTTTGATTTCTATTTCTCCTAACCCTTTTCACATTTTCTTTGTGAACATTTTCCTTTAGATTCTGCACTTTAATTTGATTTGCATTTTTGTATTGATTTTCTTTTCATACTTTGCATTCAAACATGAGATGCCCGGATTTTCCACAATGAAAACATTTTATGACTTTCACTTCAAGAAGTTGAGGGAGACTTATCCTTAACAAAGATAGTTTGGTTCTTAGGTCCTTTATCATTTTTCTTATCATATCCTAAGATCCGTTTTGTCTTCCAAATGGTTTACTTAGTTTTAGAAGCTTTTCAAGCTTCTCTTCTCCTCTTGTGAACTTCATCTCAAATTTTTCTTTATATCTTTCTAAGTCATTAACTTCTTTTGCCAATCTTTGATTTTCAATTTCTAGATTTGATTGTGATTTAAGAACATTAGTCTTTAGCATCATTAAGTTGATTTTCAATTTTAACATTTTCTTTTTCTTCATAACTTAGCACAATTTTCAAATCTTTCTATTCTTCTTTTAATGAATAAAGTTCATGCTTCAGTTTTCTTATATCATTTTCAAGATTTCATTTTTCATTTATTTCCACTTTTAAGTATTCTTCAAGTTTCAAGCACTCTTCTTAAATAGCTTTTGGATTTACTTGATTTGCCAATGTTAAATCTTTTAGAATATTTTCTTTTTCCAACTTTTCTTGACTTAGTTCTTTTGTTAGTTTTATATTTTCGTTTACCAACTTTCTTAAGTTGCTTGTACATTTCATTTAATGTCTCACTTAATTCTTTTGTGGTAGGTGTATTACCTTCTACATCTTCTTCATTAGTTTGTTCTTGTTGAGATTCAAGTGTTTGAATGGGTCATAGACAATACACCACTTTTAAGGCATCTTTTTTCCTAGGTTTTTCATAAGTTTTCTCCAACATGTCACATACTTGCTTTGCAGTTTCACAAGATATGGTATTCTCTAAGATATTTGGTGAAACGGCACAAAGTATCGCATTGAGGGCATTAGCATTTGCCGAATACATACTCTTTTCAATATCATTGTATGAAAAGTAAATCTTAAAAGTTTTAGTCCATCCACATAAGATTATTTCCCATAGACCTCCATCCATTATCATTAAGTGCATTTTCATTTTGGCTTTCCAAATAACATAGTTAGAGCCATCAAGTATTGGAAGACATATCACAGCCATGCAATCACCCTTAGACATTTCTAGCTTGAAAGATCTACTATTAGACGATTAAGTCAAATAGCAAGAGTCCTTGCTCTGATACCACTTGTTGGTTAAGCTAGCCAAATGTTTAGAATAGTCTTAGAAGGAGGGTGAATAGGACTATGGAGAATTTTAAATTCTATTTAAATATTTGACACTTTAATGAATGGTCACTAGAAATTTGCTCAATTTATCTTTCCAATATGATTTTCATGCAAGATTAAATTCAAGCAAACTAAGATGTTAGTTAAAGCAAGTGCACAAAATAAGGTGAAGGATATGAGAAGAGATGGAGAATAGTAACACAATGATTTTTACGTGGTTCGGCAACCTTTCCTACATCCACGCCTCAAGTACACCATTTGAGGATTTCATTAACCTTCTCCTTCACGGGTGGAGAAGAAACCTATTAAAAAGCTTGATCTACTTCACAGGTGTAGATCGACCTAATCACCAAGATACACCTCTCTTGAAAGCCAATAGGGTTACACCAACCCTTTACAATATTTCACAAGTAATAGAAAAAAGTTGTGCTTTGAAATATACCAAGAACTTAGCCTCGAGTTACTTGAAGTAGCTTGGGCTTGTTCTTGAATGCCCTCCTCTTCTTGGCTTTATGTAAATGCTCCAATGAAGTCCAACCAAGATGGTAGCAAGGAGGTCTAGGGTAGATAAATGTTTTCTTATGAGGATTAAGACCCTAAAGAGAATCTCCATTTAATACATTCAACTTAGAGCATAAGATGCTCAAGATATGCCTATGAGAACTTTGAATGTGTTTGAGATTAAGATGCAAAACTTAGAGTGTTTTATTATGGAGTATATAAGCTTTGGAAGTTGTTGGGAAGCTTGAAAGAGTCTATGGAAAAATTGGGCTCAGGTCATCAATCATTTTCCTCTCCAAAAAGCTTTACTTTTATAGGCTAGAGAAATTGCAACGGATCTATCTTCGGACCTTCCGAAGATGGGTCTCGGACCTTCTGAGGTTGCAACGGTCGGATTCCCAACAGTCATATTACAACAACTATTTTGACCTTGCAACGGATAGTTTGACTATTTGGGACATTCTTCAGAACGTCCGAAGGGTTCTGTTCCGAAAGTCCGAAGGACCCTAGAATTCAGGGGCTCGGAACTTCCGAATGACTCATATAGGATCGTACGAAGGTATATTCTTGGAAGTTTCGAGATGCCCAGAAAAACCATTTTCCACTAAGTGTTGGAAACTTGAAATTTTATGAAAAACAGTGGACATGGTGGAGAGATCATGAGTGTTCTCTGCAATCAATTAGATTGAACTATAATAAATATTTTAGATTGCAAGGACACATGAAAATATGGAGATATTTGGTAGATAGCAAGAGCTCTCCATAGGGCAGAGAGTAGACTTAGAAACCCTGTTTGAATTATTCCTGATTTTAACCAAAAAGGCTTCTAAGGCTTCTAGGATCCGTCCTAGGGGGTCCGTATACCTGTGTTGGTTGACATTCAAGAAGTTCTTTCGATTTTGGTGCGATGCTTTCCAAACGGCGTGTCTTCTGGAGCTTCAAGCTTGATTTGACTGTGCATGTCTTCCAGCGATGAGGTCTTGGAGACGTAGACGGTCACGACTCAATCAAAGTAATTGACAACTCAGGACTCAGTCGAAACAAAGTCACAGGAATTGACAACTCAGTCTGACTCAGGAGAGGACAGATTTAACTTTTAAGCCAACAGTTTTCAATATTTTCGTGAAATGTTTTTACTTTCTTTTAGCAACAGTTCTCACTTATTCTATCCTTTATCATTTTTTGTTCTAAGCAGCCTTCTAGAAATCCCATCTGTCCATGCTCTCCATTTCAAAAAGCCCAAGAAATCATAAATCAGCCTCACCCAAATTATGTTCCTCCTCGTCCAAATATCTAAGAACGTCATATGCTATGGAGCTCTCCTTCTCAACCTACTTCTTCCCAACTTGTTCCTCTTAGTGGAAGACAATCACCTCGTCAATCTGCTCGTGAACAATATTTTCATAAATTTGATCAAATGGTTTATCCTTTACCAGAAGTATGTTATCTTGATAAGCTCTACTATGGAAGAAATTATTCCATTTTGCTTTGCACTAGATAAGTTGATCAAAACCCATCGTTCCTATTCCTATTTCGTCGCAATTCTGATTGAATCAAGAAGTTGTGCATTTGATCACTTTGATGAAAAGATGGTTCTTTACAAAGGATATTTTCCTCAAGATGTTTTTATTAGTTATTCAAAACTAAAAATCATGAATGTTATTTGTGAAGAAAAATGGGGCCATCCTCTTTTCCAACCCCGAATTATTCAAAAACGTGGCATGCATGATATTATTTTTAATTATTGGGACTACATGACTGCTTCGAAAAATGTTCTATTTTTTCAAAACAAAATGTTTATGCATTTTTTTTATTTGCACAAAAGTTGAAAATCCTGAAGAAATCTCGATGTGGTGGTTCACAAAATTCTGGTCTACTTTTGGTGCTCATAAAGAATTTTCCCTGCAAATGTTCAATATGTTTTTCAAACTTACTCTTCAATTTTCCTGAAAAGAAAAAAAGAATCATATTTAAAAAAATCTTGTTTGCGGCTGAAGATTGGATTACAATGAATTTTTATTCTTATTTTACATTCCTTGGATTGCAAAATGGCATTTTGAAAAAAGAATGGATTTAAGCCCCTCCTGTTTTAACTACAAAAATTGATGTAAAAAGTTGGGAAAAATTTTGATTTTTCAAAAATTATTGCAAAGGGCTATATTCTGACCATGCTGCGATTACTGATCAAACTTCTAAAATATCAAGTATTAATTTTGTTGATGTACTTAATGTATCTTCCCTAAAATACTCTACAAACTTGCACAAATTGTTTTGTCCTCTAGCTTCTAAGCCAATCCCATTTCCTTCATCCCCTTTCTTCCCGTCTTCTAATCAAACTGTAGCAATCTCTCTCGCTTCTTCTTTTATCCCTTCTCATAACAAAAGTTCTTAACTTTTGATAAAGTTATTTTCTTTCATTATGTCAAGGTGATTCATGACTTTTAAACAATCATGATAAAAGGACACTAGGTAAGGCCTCGAATCACCCTACCCATTGTATTTAGAAAATTTGAGAATTTCTAATTTGGGGCTAAGGTTACCGTGGACACTCGACAAAGACGGTTAAAGCCTAATCGTGTCTTTTGGTCCATGGTCTTTTGAATGATGCATTTTACTGTTAGTTCAAGTTGTTCTAAGACGTGGGTGCAAATATCGTCGAGACCGAGATTTTGGCCGAGATCTCAGATGAGATTTTTCTCTCTCCTCAATTTTTTTTTTTGGGAATCTCAGTGGCTTTTTTTTTTTGAAAAAAAAATCTTTTAAAAAAATTGAAAAAACCTTTTTTTAAAAAAAATTAAATAAATAAAAATATCGGCCGATATTGGCCGATATTCGTCCGATATGGGCAAATATCAACCGAGATATCGGCCTGAGCCCACAACCGATATTTTAAAAAAAAAGAAGAAGAAGAAGAAATCGGCCAAGATCTAGACTGAGATTTCGACCGTATCGTCTGATATCCTCTGGCTTTGGCTGATACCTATCGTATCGGCCAAGATATCTCAGGCCTTCATAAAACCAAGATATGTATCGACCGAGATTTAAATCCATGTTCTCAACACATAAGAGAAGGCCCTGATTGCCCCCTTAATAAGTTTCCCTTATCAATGGTTTGATTGGGTCATGATAACAAGTTGGCCCATCCGATGGTTGGTTAGACTATTGGGTGCAAAGAAATGGTGGGTCTGCCATGGCATGGGTTGGACAAGATGGAATTTGAAGGGGTTAAAGTGATAGTCAGAAATTTACTTTAGGAAGTGGGAGTCGAGTTTCATACCTGCTCCACCTCAAAGAGCTATTCTCTATAGATTTATCCAGTGTGTGTAGGTAAAGAGCTTTTCACATGTTCCAAGGATTAGTTGAGTACGGTAAAAGATCTGAACACCACAATTATAAAAAATAAATTAGTTGGATCGTCTCATTGACCGAATCGATTTGATCTTTGCATCGAAGTGAGGTAATCTTTATTCAATCAAACAACCTATACAAATATTGTTCCATCTAAAACACTAAAGGAAAGAAAGTCACAAACAACCTATACAAATATTGTTCCATCCAAAACACACAAGGAAAGAAAGTCAAGCACAATGTGATGTAGGTTGGGACACTGATTACAAGGCTTAGGAAGGCTTTGAACAAGGTTAGTGGGGATAGGCAAGTCGTAATATCGATAGCCAAACAAAAGGAGATATGGTGGACAACTGAGAACTTAACAAGAATGATATGCTCAATGATGCAAGCTGACAAAATCACACTAAATACAAATAGTACAATAAAAAATGATTTTACAAAATAGAAGAAAATCAAACAAATCAAACAAAGGAGTAAAACAAAAAGCAGAAAGACCCTAGTATTTTTCTTAGAGTTAAAAATGTATTATGCTGATACGTATCGGTGTTACGCCTGTATTGACACAATGCAACGTATCATCTGAATTCATTTGCTACAATTTTTCTCTCTTCTGAATTAATATCAAATTATATCATAACGGCTGAATTTATACCATAATGGCCGAATTTATATATGACCTTGTTGCAGTCAATATGGTTCGGCCCTCAGAATTCCACAACGATTTGGCCGATACACATCGTATCGGTCGAATTCGTTATCCAAGGTTTTTTCTTTTTTTTTTTTTGGTAAAATTTCCCTAAGAGGCTAAAACAATTCATTGGGCCTATGCACCAAGATTGAAGCCCATTGTTTATATGGCCCTAGAAATCAACTTCACAAAATTATTGTCTCATCAAAAAGTACATTTAGATCGATTTCCTTACATGTATGTTTCATGGCCATACTTAGCAAAAGTTTAAGACTTTTCAGTGGGCTTTCTACTGAAATTCTAGGAATTGTGTGTGATTATAAAACAATGTCTCACGTTTTACTATGCCTATGGACTCAAATTTGTGAAACTTTTCTTCTACTGAAAATATCACTTCAAGAGGATTCATTATATAAAATTTCACAAAAAACGTGGTGATGTCTTAAGGAATAGAGGTACCATTTGTGGGAGTTTACTAAGACTATGTCTGAAGTTTCCACACAGTAAATTCAAAAAAAAAAAAACCATAAAGACTTTCAATGAACTTTCGGTGTTAGTTTCAGGCCCAATTGATAAAACTGCTAGGAATCATCAGAAAATAGTTAATGGTTTACTGTCTTAACCTCGGGGAAGCAGCATATTCTTTCTAGCATAAAATGGTAAATAATTTACTGAATTAAGTATCGTTAAAATGGTAAACAGTTTACCATTTTAATAGGCAAAAAATTTAGAAAAAAACACCAGTATGGATTGATGGGTTTCAAAATCAATTTCAACAGGTACAACACATTCAAGTCCCACTATGATCATCAAACTGAGTTGTAGGTCTAGACTCTAGAGTTCCACCTCTCAAACTGTAATTAGTGTTAGAGGGGGTTGACCTGGCACTCAAGAAGCTCCCTTCATGAAGGGAGGTCTTAGATTTGATTCACGCTCAAACCCTTTTAGGTCACTCTCTATGAGATTATTCTTCATCGAACTTACTCAATGTGTATAGATTTGGAGGTTTGTGTGCATGCTCGTCAGATTAGTCTCACTTCCAATCAAAGGTGGGGATACCCATGTTTAAAAAAAATAAATAGTGTTTTGTACCTCTTTACGAGTTATTAACGTGAATGGTAGACCTTTATGATTAAATATCTCGATATGATTAAATGGAATATTTCCATTTTTTGTTTTCTATATGCATAAAAATAACTAATATAGAAGAATAAAATGATTAAAGTGGCTCGGAATTGCTCTATTATTTTTTAACTCGTCAAATTGAGAACTTCATTATTGATTATTCTAGTGTAATGTTTGGTACTTTCTTTGGCTAAAGTATATAAATTTGTGATATGGTGAACTCTAAATTGGGTAGAGTTTTATCTAACTAAAGATGTGTGTGTTTTGTGGAGATAAAAAACCTCTAGATCTAATTAAGAAAAAATTATATATTTTTCATAAATTTAATTTGTATTTTTAATGAACATAATGAAAAGTATACTTGAGAATGCTGATTTTTACACTCGTGCTTAAATCAAATGCTTTTGATATGTAGTTGAAAATAATTAATTTAGAAGAATAAAATGGTCTTAATTTGAGGGTTTCTGATTAAAAGGGCCCATTATATAACCGTGTAAGAGTTTCAATGTAATTATGCTCTATAAGTATTCATCCCATTGATCAATTTCTCTAATTTTATTGTATTTCCTTGTTGAAGAACTGAGGGTTTTGGCTCAATACCATTGCATGAGAAATCATAATTTGCGTCTTCACCTTGCTTCGTTGGTTCTCTAGAAAACAAATCTCACTATGATGCCCTATTTAGTTTTTTAATTTAAGTGTGGGAAGCCGCGGGAAACTCAATGTAAAATACCAGAGAAATAAATCCCGGCCTACGATATGTATCAGCCGAGATTTAAGATATCGGTCAATATCCGATATATATCGCCGATACATATCGGCCGATAAATATGATTTAAAAAAAAATAGGAGAGAGAAATTTCTCGACCGAGATATCGTCCGATATTCTAATATCAGTTGATACCGAGATTTAAATCCATGGGTGATACCCACTGCCCTTAGAGCACACCAGGTGAATATAAATTAAATATGTCAAAATTAAATATCAAAATAGAAGATGCAATTATACGTTTGTCATAATCAAATATTAACATGAATAAAATATTAGTCAATACCTATTGATTTAGGCTTTGTTGATATGTATCAGCTTAATACATATCGAAAATCAACAATATACCCAGCAATTAACAAATTTTGACCAAGTCCTCAACCTCATATTGGCCAAAATCTTGATCATCATTGGCCCATTTTCTTAAGCCCAATTTTGGGTCCAAATCCATATTAAGGGTAGATACTAACTCTCCTGGGAGAGTTTCAAAAAAAATTTAAACCACATCATATCATTTTTTTTCTCTAAGATAATATCCATTTTGTATTATTTTTGGCAAAAATCTTAAATGGAGACAGGCTAGAAAACTGAGGAATTTAGTGGACATGTGATATTATGATTTAGACTGTCCTATTAGAATGATGTTGGTTTGATTTCTTGGTGTTTTCAGACATTTCATGAAATTAGTATTTTGAAAAGAGAATTTAGTTTAAATAATAGTGGAAGATGGGGCTTTTACACCAGATCAAACAATTTGAGGGAAGTAGAGATTAATGTAGGATTGGATGATTTATTTTGTTAATTTTATCTATTTTTTGAATTTTTTAAAAATAATTTCTATATTAAAGCTTTTTATAATAAAATAAAAAGTTGAATAAAGCATATTGAATTCTTAGGGAGGTTAAAATGGTTTTAGTTGATTTTTAAAATCTAGTTGTCATTAGAAATTATCTAATTGATTTCTTTGATTAATGGGTAGATCTTATGTCGAGTTCATGTGAGGTGCCGTCGCATGTGCATATGACTCAAATTTAAACTTTGGAGTTAAGTTTGGTTTTTCAAGATAAAATATATTTTTGATAAGTCCCATCTACATAAATAATTACAGATTAAATATAAATAAGAGCAATTTATTATGTAAGTTGTAAATTTATTCATCAACATTGATTTAAAACTCAGTGATCATTGAAATCATGGGTTGGGCACCTGAAATTTTGTCACCTCCTGTGAAATTCACTAAAAACAGACCTAAATTATCGTCCAGGATGAAAGTATAATTTAGTATCTTCATATCACTTTAAAAATCAAAATCTACTCTTATCTAAAGTATAATTTCATATAGTTTATAATTTATTTGTATTTATAAAAAATAATATAGTTTGATGGTGATTTTTATTAAATTAACATCAAATTAAAGCACATTAAGAATTATTTAGATAAAAAGAATTTTTTGTGAAAAATCACAAAATTCACAAATTTTGGTGACAGTGCCTCTAATTAATTTTTTTTTTTTAACTCAGAGTATCTCGTGCTAAATTTAAAATGAACATCAACAATTTCATCATAATCTACTTTTCTTCCGTGGCAAGTCAAAAGTGTTATTACATGAGTTCTCCCTACTGGATGCGAACCAGGTTCTCCAAGAAACTCATCATTCGCAAGCCGATGAACTTGAATCTTATCTTCATTCGTTTGTTCTTTCACACGAGAAATTAGACCATTGGTAGCTTCACACCAGAAATTGACATGGATTTATATATCCAAACTTATTTTCAAAACTCACATTTGATTCTTCTAGGCTTCATAGATTTTTCTTTTTTCACTTTAGCTTCAAATACAAAACTCGCATCAGATTCTTTATATTTTACTCCATTCAATGGCTTCGCATCTTCGACACTAAGATCAGATGGTTCCCTTTTCTTTCAAATTTAGCTTCAAAACTACAAAATTCAAATCAAACTCTTTCACTTTTACTACTATCTATAACTTTATACTTTCAGAATGAGAGTCCATATAGACACTCAAAAAATCTTTCTCTAAACACTCATTTTTCAAAATTTGATGGAAATTACAATTTGTACCTTTCCACTTAAAAACGTCATATCCACCGAACGATTTTCACCTGAATGAAAAAAATTTGTTCGAACAAATTCGAAAATTCATTTGAATGAAATGGCCTGTAAAGTGGGATTTTCAAACGAAGTCATTTCTCGACCGATTTCTACAAACAAGATATCGAAATTCATGTACTCTGAATTTTATGAACTCCGAAATTGATTTTAACTGAAAAGGGTATAGTTTTGTACTTTAAAACTCGTATCCAAAGAATTAAGAGGAACATTCATTAATTCTTTGGATACGATTTTTGAAATCCAAAATTAAACCCTTGTCACTTAAAATCATTCATGTTCATAAAATTTAGATTAGATAAATTTTGACACCTTATTTATAGAAATCGATCGAGAAACGGGATCGTTTGAAAATTCCACTCCACAGCCTCTTAATTCTTTGTGTACAATTTTTTAAACCTAAAATTATACAATTTTTATTTAAAATCAGTCTCTGAATTTATAAAATTAAGAATAGATGAATTTTGATATATTATTTGTAAAAATCGATCGAGAAATGACTTAATTTGAAAATCTCACTTCACAACTTACTTCATTCGAATGAATTCATTCGGTGTGAATATCGTTTGGAGGATGCGGCTATTTAAATAGAAGGGTAAAAGAATAATTTTCATCAACTTTTAAAAATAGGTGTGTATAAAAAATATTTCCCAAATATCTATATGAGCTCCCATCCAGAATTCATATTCTTCCCCTTTTACCATAGTAGCCATTGACTTACATCTTCAAATTCCATCTCAAGTTCATTTTTCTTTACATAATTCTACAGCACACATTTCACTTGTTAAGAGAAATTTGATTTGCACTAGTGTATAAAAGGACATCTTTTTAGGTTAAAAAAAATTAAAGACACTGTCACCCAAAATTACAAATTTCAAAAAAAAAAAAATCTAAATAAAGCATTAACTCTAGACGTACTTAAATGACAATTCAACTTGAAAGAACAAGTTACAAAAATTCCAAGACATCCATCCACTCTCATGGATCCTTGTATGCCGTTAAGAGAAATTGGACGGAAGTGGGCAGTTCGTCTGACGTGATGTCGGGGAGCGATCCACAAACTTACGTGCTAAACTGGTGTAAGTCTTCGGCCCGTGACGGCGGGGCCCAGACTCGTTTTCTCTTTTCCGCCCGTGACTTGTGGGACCCACTGAACTTGTTCTTCGAAGTCGGCGGAGGGTATAGTCGTGTATAAGCTTTAAAAAAGAAACTGATTACTTTTTCTTTTTCTTTTATAAAAACACACTAATGAATCATCTCGTACATAAATTTGTCATTTAGTTGAATATCATATAAAAACAGTTTTATGAGTGGTTTTTTAGGGTGTATAAAATTTCATTTTCACTTAATTATTTAATCTTTTAATTAAATTTTAAAAATTAATAATTTAAATTTATTAAAAGTTAAAATCAAAATTATTTGACAAAAATATTACTTTAATATAAAATTTTACAACTTAATAAAAATATAATCACATATTTAATGTTGTCAATTATGAGAGCTTTTTACATTACAATGTGGCTTACTGAATAATTGAGATCTTTATCAAATAAATAATTAATTAAAGGATTTTTTTAGTTTAATCAATTAAACTATAATTTGATATGATAATTTTAAATATATACAAAAAAATTATATATGTAACAGAAGTTAATTAACTTATAGTTAATTGATCTACAGTCTCATGAAAATTAGAAAAGGATGACATCTGTCTAATTTCTAAGAATAAACAACTTCACTAAATTTAAGTATAATTATGAATAAATCATGTTGTAACAGAAATTAACCTATTATTCATTTTCATTATCAGATCCAAATGACAGCAGAGAAGGTGTTGATTCCAACACTTCTTGTTTCTTCAATTAAATAACCTTAGATCTTAGCATAGATATAAATCTCTACTTATATGATAAATCAGAGATATTTCTGTTGGTATGATAGGTATCGACTGTATTATTGGGATATCAGCTGATATTGTCGACAACTCGGTGATATGTATTGGGATATCAACCGATATCCATAGATATCTTCTTCTTCTTCTTTTTTAAGTCAGATATCAGCCATTGTCCTAGGCCGATATCTGCCAATATCGAAGTCGATATTTTGAATTCTTTAATTTCATAAATTAAAAAAAAAAAGCCAAATTTTCATATTTTTAATTTTTTTAACAGAAAACACTTAAAATAAAATGACCGATATGATAAAAATAAATAAAATAATATAATATAAGATATTGCCGAGATATAGGTCCGAAATCAAGGGCAGCCGATTTTTGTACCTCTGGATCTTAGTACTTAACCACATTCTCTTAATTCATACAGAAGTCATATGGTTCTAGATAGACTTTAACCTACTACTTATATTTACTTATTACCTATTCAAGCCACTTCGAAAATATGTTCATAAATAATTATCAAATTAAGAGCAGGATAGCTTACTAAACATTCATAAATTCTTTTGGTCGAATAAAGTTAAAATTAGATCAAGTGACTAAAGTTTAGACCTCCACAGTTGATTTGAGAAAGTTTAAATCAAATTAATTTATTAATCAAATAAATATCACAATCTACTAAAACTAGCAGGTTTCGCTCAAGTGTAAATTTGCCAAGAACATTTGTATAAAAATCAGCATTTATATATTTAGGGGTGTAATTTTGGTCAGGCCTAACCCTAATTTACATGAAATAGCCACAAAAAATTGGGTTTATATTGGCCTCGGCTCAAGCTGGGCTCATTTTTGGTCTAAATATCATGCTTGAATTAAAATATGAGTTGGGTCCAAGTTTACTACATAAAAGCCTGAGTTTAGTTTAAAATTTTGAATTCGAGTCATATTTGATATATAAAAAAATACTTTTTAAAACTATAGAACCTCCAGTCTAGTGTCACAGGACAAAATTGTCCTACATTGAAAATGTTTGTGATGGTCTTGAAGTTTAAAAGTGGAGTTGGCACCTCCTTACTAATAGTTTTGGTAGAAAAATTATTCCATAACACTAATATTAGAGTAAAACTACTTTCGTGTGAGATCCGAAACTCCTCGTGATGCATAAACCTCATACAAAATGATTTGAGTCCTCCTTGTAAGGGCACCTGATGATTGGGCCGAAGAGCCTCTTAACCGACAAAATTGTCCCACATGAGAAAGGTTTGGGATGGTCTTGAGATCTAAAAATGAGGTGACACTTACTTCATTAACTAGTCAATTTGAGAGAAAATCGTCCAATAAACACTGAATTCTATATATATACACATTTGGTTAATCAATTTATACTCTAAACTCAAAAAGACATGAGACTGAACCTGACCCGCCCAAAGTTCAGACCCAATTTATACATCATTATTCCTTTTCAGTAAAAGGCAATCATTTCAGATTTAAAAGAAAAAGGTTAGCACGTGAAAATATCTACTTTTCAATTTTTCATTGTTGACACAGAGGAACACCCTAACGTGTCTTTAAGCCTGATATTGGTAGGATATATGACGAAGACACCCCCACAGCCATATCTTTTTCGAATAAGATGTTCACGTTACAGAGAATGATTATCCATAAAATATGTTTAATATATACTTAATAAAAAATCATTGATAAAAAATATTTTTAAAAATGATAAAGCTTAAAAATTAAAAAAAGCGATAATTTTAAAAATAGTACTTGATCAATTTAATTATAATTCTTTTATACATAATATATTAAAAAATTATTTGGTTGGTAGAAAAATACTGTATAACTGTAGTATTTTATATTTTCTTGTGTGAAAGGTAAAAGGCTTGGCCGGTTCAGTTCAGCCTTCGGACATTCGAATACTGTAAGCCCGTGAGTGTTTGGTAATCTTGCAGGACAGGCGGTTTTCACATGCAAGGAAGAAACCAACAACACTTCCTTTGTCTTTTTATTATTCTCCAAGGAAGATTCATTCATTCGGCTGCCCAACTTACCCTTCAATTCCTTTTCAGAGAGTGATTTTTGTACATAATTTTTTATGTGATACACTAAATTTTAAAAAGAATTAAATTTGTTCTTACTTTTAAAAAAGAGAAAAAGAGAAATGAGAGAAAAAGGAAAAAAAGGAAAAAAGGATAAAATTGAAATTTTCTTTTAAATTTAAGTGCACCATAAGATAAATTCCTGGTCCAAGATCACTACTCTTGCTTTTTATTTCAAAAATTTCAAGATACATAATTCATGCATCCAAATAATATTTTAACTTTTTTTATGAAATAACTTTTATAGAGATTTTAATTTTTATAAATATTTCATATAATAATTTAACATTTGGAAATTGATTGGTGCACAAACACTTTTAACTTTTGTCCACAAAAAATGAGTAAAATACTTATTTTGTCCAACAAATGAGAAGAAGGAAAGAAAAATTATTGAAAAAAATTTGAGCAAAATGAATATTTCACTTATTTTTGGTACATCAAAAATAAAGATGTTGGTGCACCAATCACTTTCCTTAACATTCTTATAAAACTTTTTTAGATTATGAATATTTTATAACTATAATTTTTTTGAATTAGAAGAGAAATACAAATTTTTTCCTCCTATTGATTTTCTATTTTATAAGTTTTCTAGATATTTATCAAAATTTTAAGATATATTTATTTGTATTGAAATTTTAACTTTCAAAGGTCTATAGTTTATAAAAATGATTATTTTTTAATAAAAATATACTCACATTAAATCTTTTTAATTTTTAATTTTCTCATATTTTTATATTTTTTAATGAGATTGTCAAAATCGAATCGTATTGTGAATCGATCTAGGGGTGTGAACAGTGAATCGTAAATCGTAAAATTCATAGCATTTTGTTCAATTCCTCATAATATATAAGTAAATATGCAAACACAAGAATATATGACAAAATGTACACATTCAAAATTAAATCAAAATGCATTACAAGTCAAGTTTTTACATTAAAAAATACAAAATTACATATCATCATAATTCAGAAAATTTTATTATAAAAAATTCCAAAACATCTAAAATTTTAAATCATTGCCATCAATGTCATCTAAACATCCAAGTAAGATGAAGATAAAGTGTCTCTTCCATCTTCCACACCCCCCTCGCTAATTTCTTGAACGCTTTCTTTTCTCCTTTAATGCTCCTTTGCTTTCTTAAATAAACCCTTGTTGTTAGTGCCCCGGCTTGCCGAGTCATCTATTTATCAATTACAAGATTTAGGTGAAGCCTTGCCTCGGAAGATTGAAGCATTGAAGCAAGACTCAAGGTGTGATGAGGACTGAATCAAGAGCTACAAAAGATAGAAGATAAAGTGCATAATTCATCGTCACAAGTATATGGCAATCATGTCACGCCCCGAACCCACTTAATTTTTTTTTTTAAACAACACTAACCCATTAATCATTTTGTAAAAGATCTCCCCTACACACGTGAATCACACGCGTGCTCTGACATTCTAGTCACCACTTCTAATCTTAACTTATCCGTCCTAATTCTGGCCGACACAACTCACCTACCATTGTCGTATATCGTCGGTTACGTCATGTCATCGAACACGTCTGGCTATATATCGCCCATGTCGATGTATCAGTTCTAGCAACAACAAGTGTTGTCTGTTCAGTTCTGCCCAATTAACTTTCCATCCGGTCTTACACTTAAACCACGTGAAAGATGATATAAAAACATATCAACACTATTGTAATATACATAAATAAGTCAGAACTTACAAACATATGTTTTTATGTCATATAAGGCATATTTATTACAAACACATAAACACATTCAAAGAAGGTAAATGGTTTCCTCATATGAAAAACCTTAAGAACTTCTAAGTCTCGACTTTCTCCATCATCTGGTTCATATTTTGCATTGTAAGGGATGTGAGCAACTGCCCAGCTGAGGATAATTCGCCATAAAATCCAATGGTTATAATGTAGCTAAATAAGCAATGTATGCCTCAGAATTAGAAATGCATGTTATCAGCATATCTCATTTTCACCCTAAGATCATCTTCTAAGTTTTTATTCAGGTTATACGTATTGCTAACACTGGGGTCGGTCCCTAGCCGTGTCAACAACACCGTGTTCCTATGATACCCCTGCCCAGGTGTGGGCTGTGGGCAGCACACCACCGATGTGTGGAGAGTCCCACATTGGTGGAGAAAGAAAAGAGAGAGGGGTTTAAGAGAAGGACAGCCCCCTTGACTCCACGTGATGCGTTTTGGGCCGGGCCAGGTGGGCTCTGGCCCAAATGCAAAATCGTGTGGGTTCGAGCTGTGTGTGAGACCCGGACAATATCACACTGAGTCAAGCCCTAAGCCCTGTATTCGGGTCAGGGTCTTCACAAATTTGGTATCAGAGCCGAATTCAACACTCGGACTTTGTGGGCCTTTTCTCCTTCCCTAATGTTGTCGAGTCGGGGACGACTCGAGGCTTTAGAGGAGGTGATTGTGATACCCCTGCCAAGGTGTGGGCTGTGGACAGCACACCACCGATGTGGGGAGAGTCCCACATCGGTGGAGAAACAAAAGAGAGGGGGGGTTTAAGAGAAGGCCAGCCCCCTTGACTCCATGTGATGCGTTTTGGGCCGGGCCAGGTGGGCCAGGGCCCAAATGCAAAACCGTGAGGGTTCGAGCTGTGTGCGAGGCCCTAAGCGGATAATATCACACTGAGTCAAGCCCTAAGCCCTATATTCGGGTCGGGTCATTACAGTTGCAAACAGAACTAACATTAATTCCTCCATGGAAATAATGTAGCAACTTACAAGTGTATAAGGTCTCCACGACCTGGACTTACTAGTACATCTAACACAGTGGTTCAAGACGGTGCTCGGCTAACATCAGTAGTTACGGCCCAATGGCCAATATCAATTTCCAAGGTTATTATCTTTAACAGACTTAACCTAATATCATACTCATTCTGTGCAAATGCATGACAATGCAAAACCATGCATGACTCTCAGTGCCCTTCTTACATAGGGACTTACCTCGAAAGAACCCAATGAGTTTTGGTCTTACCACTTGAAATATTCATGTTAGCAGTCTTGTAATCAATAATAATAAATATTCACACAAACATATAAAACTGGATTTAATAACACGTGCCTTGATCCAGTTTTTACTCAACAATTCCCAAACACTCCATTGGTCCATACTGTGTTGGAGGCTACAAATCCTCGACTCTCCCGACACCATTTCTAACGCGTACGCTTTACACAAGTTAGAACATTTTACATCTCTTACATATAGGCAGTGTCAGGTCTCGTATTCTAGACCTATATAGTCTTTTCCATCTTAAATGTTCATGGGTCTCATTTCAGTCTGGTATTAGTGGGTTTAACATATAATACAGTAATGCATCAGTTCGAGTCTCCTCACCTTCTCCGGTTGAATTTTCATAGAAAATTTGTAAGATAAAGTAAAACTTATAAATTTTCTATTTATCAGCATATACACATAATAATTTTCCAAACCCTGTGCTATTTTCCAGAAAACATGATATGTATAATGAATCACCTAGGCTCTTTTTGCTCCTTTACATTATGTCAGAAAGTTAATTGTCAGTCATCCAATATATTACAATAAAATGAAAAATGAAGTACTCAGTGTTTTCTCTCGTATTGTCTTTTGGAAGGACCACGAAAACGTATTGTGAAAGGTCCCAAAGGGATATAGAGACAGTAAAGTAAATAAAAGTACTTAGTGCCCTATCCTTATATTGCCTTCTGAAAGGGCCACGGAGACGTATTGAAAATTAGGCCCAGAGGGTATAATACAGGAATTTAAACACACAAGGCGGGAAAATAAACACACAATAATCAGCTGGGGTTAATCTTTTCCCCGATTTTACTTAGCGTTGAAAACTATATTTTGAATGTAAAATAATACAAATCTTGAAGGTGAAATTTAAATTTTAAGAGGAAATCTATTTTTCCTTCATTTAGAAAATCCCATTTTTAAACCCCCAATACTAAGTCATTGTACTCCTAACTTGCTCTGGAGTTAATAAAAATAAGAATAACTATCGTTTTGATACCTTGGATGTAAAATCTCATCTAAAATTGGCTAAGTTTGAAAACCCTTGAAGGATCTCGGAAAATCCGAAGGTTCGGCTGCTTCTGCTATTTGAAGAACAGAAGAAAAAAAAAAAAGAAAAAAAAAGACGAGAAAGAGCGTTGACTGTTGAAAACCCTTTTTTTTTTTTAACTTTTTCTCCAATCATTCTTTCCCTTCAATACCGTAAATAAGCAGCTAGGGTAAACCCCAACCGCCCACGTTGCAAACTGCAAATGTAGCTTGTAGCATTTTGATAAACATGCATTAAATATTTTATTATTTTATTAATATATCTTTTTTTTTCTTTTCACTTACCTCAACTTCATCATACACGTTGCAAGGCTAGAGATTTGTAGCTTCAGTTAGGTTTAAAACTTATCTTCTTAAGATATTTTACAATATTTAATTATTATATTCTTTTTACTAATTACTTCTACGTCCCATTTCTCATTTGGGTATTTCAGGATTCCACTAAACTGATACAATTGGTCTATTAGGTCAGATATTAAAAACTAAGCATGGTATTAAAATTTGGAGTGAAATCTATGTTAAAAACCCAATGTTTTTGTTAAAAATCACCGTTTTAACAAGATCTCCTAATTTTGAAAATCGCTTTGAAAATATCCAACCTTATAGGTTCATAGAGTAAATTTGTCTAATAAAAACATTCTAAAGTTTCAAAGTGTTTCGAAGTCAAATCCCACATTTTCCAAGTGAAAGAATATTCAACGGTCCATATTTCATGGCTTAAAGTAAATTTCAAACACTCACTATTTTGGAGTGTAAAGAAATAAACAACTTAGTTATAATACAGATTGAGTACTGACTCTCTCCGTATATTTTTAGGACTTTCTCTATCCTCTCAAATTGGGATTTTACCACTTAAAAACTTAGGGGTAAAATAAATTAGCGAAACTATAATGAGATTAGCATGTCATTAGGTCTGGAATTTAAAAATATTTACTCATCTAAAATTTGAAGTTCAAAGTAAGTCAAATGACTGAATTTCTATAGCAGCCAAGGTTCAAGCCTAAAATAATAATATTATTATTATATTCATAACTTGCCCATATATCTTTGAAACTTAATTAAAAGAGCTATTGGATTCGGATCGAGTCAAATTCAAATCCGTTGGAAAACTTATTTGATAATCTTCACGATTAGAGGAAAATAATTCATAATTAACGGCTATTTTTTTAAATTAATCACAATTAATCATAATTAACACCTAAATTGGGCTGGGGTATTACAAATCATAAAAGTAAATTGGTCATAGATGACTTTAGGTGGAACCCAACACCAAAGGATGCCCATGCCTAGGCTTAGATCTCACATCTAGATGATCTATATAAGCCTAGAAGGTGTTTGACAGAAACCAGAACAATGGACTTAAAATGAAAAACATTGAATTCACTGTCAGGGAAGACACATCGTGTCGGCGATCTTTCGCCAATAACAACAAACGACTAATCGTGGTCATACAACCAAGCGTCTGATATACAAAGGGTTCTGGAAGGAATGGACTGTCAAACACGTATGATCTCAGGACGATGCATTCGTGAAGGGGATACATTGCTGGGACAGAGCCGATCCAATCGTGTATACGATCAATCGCCCTAGGCTTAGACAAATCTGGATTGTCATTCACAGTCATGCCTCGGACATCCGTCATGCAGACGATCCTCCATCTGGGAATTGTGGTGGCCAATCGCCCACACGATCAATCTCCTAGAGCCTGGGTTAGATACCCACTGAAAAATATAGTCAGGCTCAGGACAATCCTTTCGTCTAATGGCAACCCTTCGTGTGGTATAGCACGACCAGTCGGTTGCATGACCTATCGCCAGGACATGGTAGAAACACATCCGGCACAAGACCCATCGCCCTGGGTTTAGTTGAGGTATATTTGACAACACTGTCAAAATAGGATAGCCTTAGGCCGACTGGATCGCTACCCCATGATCAATCGCTTATGGACTCGCACGACTAATCATGTAGGATATTACTATTAGAGCTCAGTGATCATATTACAACGGCTATATTTGCCTCACGACCGATCACTACCTCACGACCGAATTGTCTTGTTTGCCTATTTAAACACCAAACCTTGTTATATTTTGGTTGGACACTCTTATAAGGAAATTCCAAGGCATTTCTAGAGATCACACCTCCTCTATATGAACCTTACTTAGGAGTATCATTTGAAATCCAATCAACTTGATTCTGATTAGAGAGAGAGACAAAAAAATAGATCTAGGATAACAATATGCATATCTTAAATCCTATAACCCTCTCAAGGATTGTGATTTAGCATACACAAGACACATCTTCAACATCATTGACATCACATTAGGAAGGAATCTTTAAGATGCACACATCTACAAGGTTGAGCTATTAAAAGACAAGTGCATCTTAAGTCTGATTTTATTTTTAAATCATCATCTTGTGAAGTAGATTAAAGTAAGGGGCTTGAACCACTATAAAAAATAGAGGGATAGGAGTTGGGTGAAATTCTCAGCCAAGTGGATAGGTGGAAATCATATTATATTAATGAGGGTATAATTCCTTACTTAGTGAATTTGGGATAGCCCAAGGTTAGGTCAGTCCAACAGTGGATAAGTTGGTTAACGGAACCACTATAAATTGGTCTTATGGTGTTTGAGCCTTTTGTGTGATTATTATTAATTTAGTACACTCTTTTATCACACATTTGATTAAACTAATTTAATCCGCTGCAAATCATTTGATTAATCAAAAATTTTTTAAAGACCATTAAAATTGACGATTTCCCTATTCACCCCCATTTAGGTTCAATCTTGACCCATGTTCTAGCACACTGGAACTTTTACTTGTTATTAGAAAATTTAAATATTTTATAAATTTTGCATTTTAAATTCTAAATATAATATACCGATCTTCAAGAGTTTAAAACGCTTATTCGTTTCTTCCTCATTAAACATCTCGTCGACTTCAAACCAAGAATTGTCTTCTACAAAAGCTAGATCTTCTTTTTCAATGATCCATTCATTATCAGATTCCACATATGATAGGCAAATTGAATCATAATTTTTCTTTAAATATCTTAAAGTATGTCTCACTTGTAGTTGTAAATTGTATTTTACAAATACAAGGCATTCATCTTTTTTGCCTCTAGCCTATTCCTCATCTTCGCATAAATCTAAAAAATATTAAGATAAAACAATCAAACATACAAAATTACTATCTCCACTTCTCAAACAAATGTTAAAAAATTGCATTAATTTAATTAAAGTTAAAAATAAAATATATTTGGTCAAACACACTCCAATTCCGCTCACACCGAGTTGTGCTGTAAGTTAAACTCAAAATCCTTATTGCAACACGTTGCAATTCTTTATTTTCACCTCCATAATCTTCCCACTAAATTGCTATAAAACATGAGATAATAAAAAGAAATCTATTTCAAAACTTAGATAATAAATGAGTAAATAGTAAATAATCCCCAAATAATCAATTTTCCAATTTTGAATGTATGCAATTGTTAATCAATTTTCATCCTCTTATCTATATTTATAGCGAACTTATCAAGGCATTGTTACAACCCCGTTTTAATTTCAACATCTGGATGATTCGTCGTAGTGAAAAGAAGGATACAAATAATATGCACTTGCATGCAATGGATGGTGAAGTTGTTCATTCCAACGAGCATCTATCAAGTTCCAGTATGGCATGCATTTCTTTTTATCATTATTCAATCTCTTAGTATTCATATATATATATATATATATATATAATGTGTCTCATTGTCGATCTCCATCAACTAATCAAAGCAATTTTACAAGAGGCATTCCAACTTTGGTACATAATTCAACAAGCTTCCAAAAGTTACTATAAAAAATCAAATCATTCATTTTTTTCCCCTCTCTAGTCTTGAACAGAGGCATCATATCCCATTCATCCGAGCTAAACATTTTCCGTAGACCAGATATGCATTTCACTTTGATTTTCAATGTAAGGTAGCTTGCTGCAAATCTTGTTATTACTGGCCTAACTAATTCATAATACTTCGTGAAATGCCTCATTAAGTTTAGAAACAAACCATGGCCATAAATGAATTTTACAATTGCTTTTACATCAAAAATAGTAGATGATTCCAACTTTCGTTTTCCTATATATTCTAGCATAAGATCAATGCAATTTGCTGCACATGGAGCCCAAAATAATTTTTTCCTTTTGTCCATCAATTTTTTTCCGGCCTTTACATAGGATGTTGCATTATCGATGACAATTTTCACAACATTATACACGCCTACCTCTTCTATGACTGAATCTATAAGGTTGGCCAAGTTATCTACATTATTGGAAATCGAATATGTATCAACACTTCTAAAAAATACGCTCTCCATTGGACTATTGATAAGAAAATTAGTAATAGACCAATTCTTCTCATTGGTCCAACCATCTGTCATAATTGTACACTATTTTTTTGCCCAATTTTTTTTTTTTATGATTTTCCAACATTTTCTCTACATTTTCAACTTCAATTTTGAGATAAATATTTCTTATCTCATGTTGTTATCACGCCCCGCCCTATGTGGGTCCAGAAAAAGTAATCAATTGTTTTTTTAATTGTTCCAAATCATCTCCCCAACTTCTATGGGCTGGATTCTTCATTTACAAACAAGTCCAACACAAAATTGTCACACATGCTGCGCGCAGGTGGATTCCAAGCATTCGCTACAAACCCCATGAACAAACATGATTCACCAAATCAAAACATGTCATTAACTTATTAGAGTAGTATACGAAAGTATGATAGTCAATACATTCTTAGACAAAATATGCCACAGGTAGCATAATAACCAAAAGTACTTCATTAACATGAAAATATATACATTAAACATATTTCCCATCAGTGGGAAATATGATCGACTGCATAGGCTCCATCTCTTAAGATAGCAGTGGAGGGTCCTCCTCCTCAAGTGCTAAGCCTGCATTGTAAGCGATGTGGGCTCATAACCCGGAGAAGAGAACTTAAACAATATCTTAACATAACATCACATATTAGATAAATAATAATGCAGTGAAATTCCCAAAATCACAATATCAATAATAGTCTACTACTACTGTCACTCCCCAAACCCGGATGTGGGCCTGAAACAAGACTATTTTTTTTTAAAACTAATCTAAATCCAATTATCAAAATCTATGGGCCTCTAAGTGAGTTCACTTAAACCCATAGAAAATGTCACATATGCTCATGTAGACATCAAGGGTAGTTTATAGCACCGGAGGTTAAATCTAATCTTCAATGAACACCAACTGATACTAACGATCACAGTCCTGGTTGAACCCTTTGACATTAACAGTATCGGTTCTGTCAGATAATCTCCAAATTTTCCAATTGTCCCCACTTACTACACATGGGTTTTAACAAATACACCATAATACATATAATATCATCAAAATATCGTACAAAGCATAATAGCTTACATACCCGAGTCTTCATACCACAAGTGGAGCCAATATTCAACATACATGTTTTTCAAATACACTAAAGACAGTGTAGGACCTATCTTAGGACAACTTCTCGGAATCTGGGGATTTAAAACTCCTAGACCATTGCAGAGGGATCTTATGTACCCTCCATCAGCAAAAGTCATGTATTGTAAGGGACGTGAGCAACCAGCCCAGTGAAGAGATCTCAAATTAACAAGTCCCTCCCAATTTTCAGAATATCAAGTTTACCATGCAGTATACGAGGAAAACACTTAGAATACCATGATATATCTTACCTTTGGTTCTTTTCTTTCCACTAACACACCCATGAATACTCACACATACATATATAAAACCAGACATGTATACTCATAGATGCATATGCAACCTACACATGCATTTTCAAATTTGCTCATGCAAACTCACACATGTATTCTACTTTCTTCTCATACAATCATAATATTAGTAACACAATGAATGAAAATAATAAACAAATAATCTATATTTACCATTTGTTCTATTCTTTCCATTCATAAGGTTTGAACGAACCTTATGATACACTGGGGTATCTCTCTCAGCCCCATTGAGGTATCCCACTCAACCTCAATGTACAGGTCCAGGGTATCACACTCAACCCTACCGAGGAATCCCATTCATCCTCGAATGCATTAAGTTCTTACATGAAAATAATGCAGCATCTTGCAAGAGCTCGACTAGACGTACAAGTGTGTGCATACACATTAACATGTATATTAATTATCAACTATCCATAAACACGGAAACTATATAAAATCACTATTCACATATCTTTTCTCCATATACCCTTTCCACGAGGGTTTAACAATAGGGTTCCACTTACCATCCACAGGCTTCAATCAAGGTTTAATAACCTAGAATATTTTCATCTCATCACCTTCTCGTCAGCACAGGAACAATCACATGCATACATAACTCTATGCATGATTAAACACTGAACCACCACATGCACCAATACTATGGTATGAACCACATGTATATTCTAACACATACCATATGCACTACGGATCCTAGTATGAACCTCATGCATGATCAAAGCCACATATATCACCTATTCACATAACCAATTCATGAATCACATGCATGAACTAGTATAACACATACTACATGCACCACTAACCATAACATGAATCACAAACATGTATCTATATAGCCTTCCACCTTTGTTGCTTCCGCCCGAAGTCTCTGTTTCATCTGCATCAAGGTCTCTTCTTGCAGCAACTATTTCCAGCTACATGTTTCTCATACGATCATTCTTGAAATTTTGGATCGTCCGCTTGTCATGTATGGGGATGACAACGATGGAAAACCGGAGATCTATCGAATAACAATTGGTGAGTAGCATTGTTTGCATTTGGTGAGGGGTGACACAACAACAACCATGTTTTTGAGTACTCTGCTTGCAGCTTGTTTTGGTATTGGAAGGTTGGAACGACCATATCCAATTTGGGGTCACAATGCCCTTTTCTTGGCATCCATGGGGTCACAATGCCTTTTCTTGGCATCCAATTTGAGATGTTTGTGCTGCTAGTGCTCTGCAAAGAGTTAGATTTGCAGTAAAAAAAAAGACATTGTGAAGTCTTCTGAAGCTGTTCGTTTTGGGAGTGCTATTCTAAGTGATTTGCCATTGTGTTATTCTAAGTAATTTGCCATATTTGTCATGGCTTTTGCTGCTAGCACAATTTTATGCTACCTTGCAATGTGCTCTCTGCTTTATTTTCATTTTCTGTTGTCGTAAATTGCTCGTTTTTGCCACTTTGGTTCTCCAAGTCTCTGTTTGCTTTTGCCAAAAAAAGAAGAAGAATGCACTTGGTTCTTTCCTTTGTTTATCTTGGTATCTGGTTTTGTACATTGTGTGGGTTTTGTTTCAAGTATTGCTCTATTTTCTCTTGTCTTCTTTGTCTTCCCTTTTCACTGGACTTTGACCTTTGCCCTTCCTCAACCTCTCCCGCACCTTTGCAGTCCAGTATTTGCATTTGTAGTGGCCTCTCTCTGCCTTTGTCTCTCTTTCGACAGATTTGATTTTGTATTTGTATCCCTTGCAACCCTTTGGCACTTTGTCACCTCCGTTTGCAGCCACAGTTTGGAGGATTTGATTTCTTATTTTTGTTTCTTGATTTGGTTTCTTGTTCTCTTCGTACTTTGCAGCATTCTCGCACTTTATAATCCTTTTTTGCACCGATTAGACTTTATGTTCTTTGGAATTGTAATTAGTAGTGGCATTAGTATTGGCGGCATTTGTATTAGCATTGGCATTGGATCTGGATCTTGGCAATCGTCGGTAACTTTTTTGCAAGTGACTTGGGCCTTTCTTTAGGTCGTTTGGGCAACAAGTGGAAAGAGGGAGTGTTGGTGTAAGTTCAACTTTATAACTTGTAACACATGTGACATTGGTTTCATAGGCATGTCTTTACTGTTGATCTGTTACTGCTTCACCAGATGGCGACATCCGGCAGTTGGGTTATCTAGTTATTAGTTTTTGTTTTGTTCAATAATTGTAAACACAAGAAGTGAACCACTTGAGTTTAAGGGGGAATATTGAATATAATTAGAACTAGTATTTAGTTTGAGTAAATCTCTTATTAAGAGATATGTTTAGATTAAGTTTAGAGTTTGTGTTTTACTGTAATAGCTTTAGGGTCGACTAGAGGCTATATATAGAAGTGTAATAGACTTTAATGAATACATGTTATTGATTTCTAATAGAAACAAAAAGAGAAAAGTGAAGAACTATCGAGAGATGGAAGATAGAGAAAAACAGAGATAGACGACAAGGATAAAAAGAGAAGAAGAAGAAAAACGAAAATATAAAAAGAAAATAGAAGATGATATTTAGAAGAAGAGAAGAAGAAAAACGAAAGCAGAGAAAGAAAATAGAAGAAAAGTTTCAAAAGAAGAAAAACGAAAGCAGAGAAAGAAAATAGAAGAAAAGTTTCAAAAGAAGAAAAACGAAAGCAGAGAAAGAAAATAGAAGAAAATTTCAAAAGAAGAAAAACGAAAGCAGAGAAAGAAAAGAAAAAAAGATTTTTAGAAGATGAAAAGAAGAAGAGAACAATGAATAAAGAAAATGAAAAATAGAGGCATACCTAGATAACTTGGACTTCCAGAAGAGAGCCGATAAGACGAATCGACGAAGGCTTGGAGGAACTTCTAGAAGGCTTGTGAATGCTTAGAGGACTTGGGACTGCTTGTACCAACTTGCAGAAGGCTTGCGAAGGGAAGGAGGCACTTGCAACTGACTTGCGACTGCTTGGAGGACTTGTGATTGACTTGCGACTGTTTGTACCAACTTGCAGAAGGCTTGCGAAGGGTAGGAGGCACTTGCAGAGGTTTACGGATGCTTGGAGGCAGTTGTAGTGGCTAACAGATGCACAACGCTTGTAGAAGGGTTAATTGTTTGGAGTCTCGAGAGATTTTTCTCGATAATATAGGCCAATGAAAGAGGTTTTTCTCGAGAATTTAAGTCAATAAAAAGAGGTAACTTCTTTAAATGGCCATGCAAAAGGTGTTTCAAAATTCCATTCGTACGTCTTGCCCAACCCAGGATGAATCGTGCGATGCTATGATTCAATGAATTGACTTGTACGAGTTACGAGTCTATCACAAAATCGTGCGATAATCATCTACATGCGATATGATGTGCGATTTGAATCGGGTGAACATCCGACTCGATTTGAGACATTTTTACATATTTAGAAAATGTAAAAGAAATATATAATAATAAATCACGATAATGATACATATCAACGATGCACTTGTGAGAAGAGGTGTGGTTAGACTCACTATAGTCCATAAAGGCGTAAACATTAACTTGTCTTAAAAACGGTATTAAATATTTTTTAAAAAGGTATGAGGTTATAATTCACAAGAGGTGTGGTTAGACTCACTACACTCATAAAGGCGTACACAGTAGCTTGTCTTAAAAAAGATTTTAAATATAATTCACAATAATAAATAAATAAATGAAATAAGATATATGCCCTAAAGGGGCATTTACGTCCTTTATCTAATTAAATTTATACGTGTCTTGGGACGTCGCGATCTCTGGCAGGAGCGCCAGACAAAAGGGCCTCCAACGTTCGAATCCTAGCGGAGATTGAAAACTCTCTCTTCCTCTGCCATATCTGAAGCTGAAGGGAAGCCATATATCCATCTATTTACTACGGAATATCCATTGTTAGCTGCAACTTCTGGTTTGAAATGGCGTTCAGTCCGCACGAGAAGGTAAGTGAGAGAAAGTTTCCTACTTCTTCATCGTCTTCTTTATGAATTTAGTTCACTTACCCCACTGAGTTGGAGTTTTGGACCATTTATCCGTCGAGAGAGCAGAAATCATGCTTTTATTTTCCATTTCTGCTTCCTTGTACTTTGTTTCTTAAAAATAAATTCATTCTCTCCTTTGCTTCTTTCCCATTTAATTTTTTTCATTTGTTTTGTTTCGATATTTGTCTGTGATCCCATAAATTGCAGCAGAATATGGATTTCCCTGGTTTCTGCTTGTTTGGGATATGGGTTCTGTACTCTATCCTGGGAGTTTGGAGTTTTTTGGTTCCAATCTCTGTGAGGGGCTTCCGAGTTTTTGGGTTTGCTTTTTTATTTTGTTCTAGCTTTCATTGGTATGTGCTTCAATTGCTGGGAGATTGAGAATTAAGGAGGAAAGACATTGGTCTTTCTTCAACATTAGTATTGTTATTTTTATTATTATTTCTTGGAAGATTCTAATTATTTTGTTTTTGAAGATTCTTTCTGTTGGATTGACCGGTGAGTGTAGTAATAGTGTGTTCCAGCAGTGATTTAGCGGGCTAGAAATTTCTTTTGTTGGTATTTTGGATGGTTTAGTTGCGTGCGTAGTATACTGTGGTTGAGATATCAAAGGGTCTCACTGGATTGTGTGAAAATGGTGAATCCCCTGGATAATGGGTGGAAATGGTGAATCACCTGGTTAAAGTACGTAGTCTTTCATTTGCTTATTGAACTGCCTGGAGAAAATTCCCTCAAATTTATCCTCATCTGGAGGATTCATAAATCAACCATGGACCTTTGGTTTCAGGTGTATTTGGATTGGAGGAAGTTTAGATGGGATTTTCCCAGTAGGGGATTCTAATTTTTTTTTTCTGTAGGGGCAGAAGTAGTGAGATTGAGCTTCTGCCAAGGGTGTTAGGCTAGTTTTTTTTTTTTTTAAGGCGGGGTTAGGCGAATTTAAACCCTCTAAAGTGTCAGAAACAATGAGCTGGATGATTTTGTTTCTCCTACCAAAAGAATTGTCAAGCAAGTTTCTAACCCTTTGTGTCCTCTACCTTTCACTACATTCTTCCGATCCATAATAGTGCTGATGAATTAGGAGAATTTTTTTAAGGGATCGCCTCAGTTGACTTTCTAAGTATGAGGGGATCCTCATCTCTCTCTTATCACAGAGGAGATTCTACTGCTTGGGCTACAAAATTTCTAGTGCAGAGGATGTACAACTCATGGCTACCTGGATTACAGGAAATTACTGACCTGGCATTTTCCTACCCAAGAAAATTACCAAACAACCTTGTGGGAGAAAGGATGACAGTTTCATGGGTTTTCTGCTATTTCCTCTGAATCCAAACGGACCCTTCTTCATTCTCCTACTTCTGTACCAAGAATTTTCTCAATAAGGATCAACATGCTGATGAATCAACCAAATATTTCCCCTAACCAAACGAAGGTAAAATCTGCATTGTGCCATGGCCCTATCCATGAATTGTTTCGGGATGTAAAATAAGTACTGTGGCTAAGAAACTGTGCAATCTTATTCCTATTTGTTTGTGGGCAAGTAGATGCCAACTTTCCTGCTCACTTTTTATTTAAAATTCCATTATGTGCCAACTCAATGGATGCCTTACCATGTAAGGCATGGAGGCTTATCTTTATGGTGCATTGCTGTCATTGCTTTGGTGGGGAGACTGGACAACATAAAGTGTCACTGCTGTCATACCTTTGTAATTGTTACATTTTCAGTCTTGTATTTGGATTGACAGTTGCTATATAATTTGTACTTGTTCTCCTGGTCACCTCTGGAGCAGAGGAATTCTTGGTTCTGCTTTTGGATGATGGCAGTCTCCTCATTTTAGAGATATCTACTATTCTGCAAAGAGCCAAATTGCCAAATGTAAGAATTTTCTGCATGTCTATCTTGAAAGGAGCAAATAATCAATACAGACAGGAGTTATAATATGTTAAATTGAGAAACAGGTTTAGAGGTATAGAAAATTGCTTTTATCATATAAATTCTAGATCCTACTTGCATAAGATGTAGGCAACGTTCAAACCTAAGTAGCAATGAACTACTGGTGGCTTAGTACTGTTAACTTAGGATAAATGAAGTCTTTCTTTTTGTTGTTTTTTGAAAGGTTAGGATAAATGAAGTCCTAATGAATGTTAGATTCAAATCATCATACTGATCGGGAATGGTTTGCATGAATGTGCCACATCACGGAAAGCAGATGGATGCCTGCTCACAGAGGATCATAGATGGAAGCCAGGAATTCTCTCTTAGGTGCAATTCATGTGCTCGGTTACTTAAGCCTGAGGCAGCTGCAATGACTGACTCATACTGTATAGGTGGCTTTCTTTTTTCTTGACATTCTTTTAAGTGACCTGACACTGTTTTACATGAAGATAGATGATTGATAGTTTTCATTTTTCTTTACCTTGCAATTCAGATGTTCTTCCCGTTCTTGATGAATCTTCTATGCAAGTGACGGTAACATGCCCATATGGAAGTTTTGAAGTGAGTTTTTGTCTTGAATTCTTTGTTCACAGTTCTAAACCCAGTGGGTTTTTTTTTTGTTTGTGTGTGTGCGCGCGCACTTGCGCGTGTTGTATTCATGTTTGTGGGCTAGGGGTGGGGGGCTAGTTTTTTTACAAGCCAAAACACAGAAGGCATTGGCTGATAAAATCTACAGTGTATTTTAGCCAAGTGTCACATAGAGGTAGACCTTAGTTCTATTCTATTCTGTTCAGGCTGTTGGTGTACTTTAGCCAAGTGTCACATAGAGGTAGGACCTTAGTTGTCAACTCCGTTCTGTTTCCTATTTGGTTGAAAAACTGAACTGAACAGATTCAGTTCTGGTACCCAGTTCCGTTCTGGCTTGTTCTAGTTCATTCCAACCAGAACAAGCCTTATCCGGGTGAAACAGGCTGGAATGGCCCATTTCAACCCTACACATTCCAATCTACAATTTTTTTTTAAATGTTAGATACACATATACAATCCAACTATGCAACTACAAAGTTGACTTCATAAACTACAATTTGAAAAAAAATGAACCTAAAATTCAATTTTGAATCACTTGATCTTAGTGGTCAAAGTCATTAGGCATTCTTTAAAGGACACCTGATGACTTTGATCACTAAGATCCAATGGCTATAAATTGAATTTTGAGTTGAAATTTTGTTCAGTTGTAGTTAATGAAGTCTATTTTCAACTCATATGATTTATTTTTAAGGTATATGACGAAAATTTGAGAAAAAAATGAAATGGACCTAGTGTGCCTATGTGTTTTAAGTTTTGACATTTAATTTTGAATTAAATGAGAATTCAAGTTTATTTCTTGGATATTTGCATTTTTTTTGTCTAATTCAATTTGTATTTGATTCTTATTAAAGTAAAATTCAAATATTTTCTAGTTAGTATTAGATTAATACACTATTATGAATTGAGATTACAAACATAAACAGTTATATTTATGTAGATTAGTGTATCTTTGCATTTTATTATATTTTTTACTTTTTAAAAAAATTTATGCCGTATTTTTTGAAACGGAACACACCAAATTGGCCGGAATGCTGGATTGTTCTGGTATGGAGAAAACTGGAATGGGTTCCAGAACGGATCTGGTAGGACCTATCTTTTTGTGATCCATAATGCTCACCACAATGTCCTCTGTAAAAATGGAGTCTTTTTATTGTTAATCTTGCAAGTTTACCTTTTGTACCTCATTTTTTATGTATCTGCTAGTAACCTCCTTATTAAGGTCTTTTCTGTACTGCTGCATTAATATGTGAAATTTTTATTCTTTTTTTTTTTAGGACGAAGATAGCTGTAGCATTTTGGGTTTGTCTGAACGAGGAATTACTAACCCACCCTTCTCATCGGAGCTATCTTTGTTGAAGTTCTTGGAAGCTTCCTGTCCATCTGAAAGCCAGTTGTGCCTGGATGTCCATCAAAATTGTGAGAATTACATCGATTTGAAGATTGAAAGTGCTCATAATTCATCAAGTCAGATGGATACCGAATTCACGGAGAAATCTTTGGAAGCCCCAAAAATTGCCGATGACAATTTCAAACCAATGAGAGCAGATAGTGTCCCAAATGTATTGCATCACTGCTCTGTCATGTGTAACTTTTAAATTAAGTATTTTTCTTCCATTTTTAATAACCATGATCTTGTTAATAATATTTATGAATATGGTTGGCATTTGTAGGCTGCATTGCTGAAGAAGAGTAGCATGCAAGTGGGTGGGAAAATAATGCAATTTTTGGTGGACTGCAGCTTGATGTTATTGAAGTACACTTCCAGAGGTATATGGGTGTGCTTTTCCCTCACCTAGTAAAGTGCAATTGTCAAGCTCCACCAGGAAATACCCTTTCTTGGGAACTCTCAGCATTAAAGCTTTAAGCCATTTCTGCCATAACCTGTGCATTCATAGGGTTTAGCAGCAAATGGACAACATTTTTGCCTCCATATTCCCTTATACATCCATTATTATAGATTCTAAAGCAGATGTCTCTAAACTCTACCCAATGGGACCATTGGCATGGTCTTCCTTTTTCTGAACTCTTTGGTCCTGTCGTCTATTTGTGAACTGAAATTGATTGAATTATTTTTCCATTCTCAAATAGTTGCCAGAATTCTCCTCTTTTTCGTGAATGGAGTCCCAGTCTTGCAAGTACAAAATGAGCTTCCATAGAGCATAGCCTGTCCAAAACCTGGCCTGTGAACACTGCTACTCAGTTGATACTTTTGCGTTGCATTTGGTGCAATATATTTGGGGCTCTTTATTTTAATGTCTTCTCTAATTAACCTCTTTATTTTAATGTCTTCAGTAATCAATCTTAAGTCAGTTTTCTTCACTGAAATCCTAATGGGAGTTGGTTATTAAAGACCTTTCACCTTTTTTCTTGTTTCAGTTACTAAGACTGCCATGAATTTGCATTCATCAACAGATAAATGTATGAATGAGAGAGGACTTGAATCAACTAATAACAAATTCCAGAGATACAAGCGGTCTACCTCATTCAATTCAAGGAAAATAGTTCTATTCTCCTCAATCTTGTAAGCTTCTATCTTGTCATTTGAAGTGCTCACTTATTCTTTAAAAAGCTTTTCAGAAAGCCTACTTGTTCAAGTCTTATTTCAGAAAGCCTACTTGTTCAAGTTTGGAATGGTTGGACCCTAGGCCTTATGCTTTTGTGAAATGATCACCCACACACCTAGGCATGGGGCTTACCAAATGGGGTGATGATGGGTCCATTGGAAAGGTTTTTCCTTGAATATATGACCCACTAAAAATCACATTGATTTAATCATCAAGCCATAGTTTTAAAGGCCATTATGTTTAAAGTTTGAAAAATCACATTGACACACCTAGGCATGGGGCTTACCAAATGGGGTGATGATGGGTCCATTGGAAAGGTCTTTCCTTGAATATGTGACCCACTAAAAATCACATTGATTTAATCATCAAGCCATAGTTTTAAAGGCCATTATGTTTAAAGTTTGAACAATAAATTAAACTGATCAAATCACTTTGATTGAATAAATCATGCCATATTTTTGAAGGATACAGGGTTTAAAGATTAAAAAAAAAATTAAACTGATCAAATTTTGTGGTCCTTAATGTGACTTGATTGATTCAATCAAGATGATTTTGGTTTGACCACATATTCAAGAAAAAACCTTTCATCACCACCCTTTTGGAGTGTTCTATACCTACGTGTGCGGGTGATCATCCTTTTATGCTTTTTGACATGTTGAAATGCTTTTCTGTGCATGTAATTTTTCATGTGCCACTAAGTCACCTTGTAATTTATTGTTTATTTATCAACTACTCATCTTATAATGTCCATTTATATAATTTTAAAGCTCCACCACTTTGACATTGTAAACCCTTCCGAGTAACAATTTACCCTAATGTATGGAACTTATTATTTTCAATGTATCCCATGCTTATATAGGATTCCAAGTCTCATGTATGTGAAATTAGGCTACTAGGCTCATGCTGCTAAATATTGGTCAGTGCTTAGCATTTGTTGTGTCACGCCTCGACCCTGGTATAGGCCCGGAACGCAACTATTTATTTTTTTAAAAAACAGTAACTCACTAACCAAAAGTCCATGAACCCCACTAAGCTAGTCCACCTAAGCTCATAGAAGAGGTCACACATGCTCATGTGTACCACATGTGTGTGCCACACTGGGGAGCGAAACCAATCTCAAAAGTCCATAAATTATCCGAACTGCCCCAACACTGGGCGACCCTCGCCCATCAACATTCGCAAGCCCTCGCGCATGGCGAGGCCCTCGCCCAGAGACGCACTCTGTAAAATCAGAGTGGTCTCAGGCCAAGCCGCTTGCAGATGGCGAACCCTCGCCGTGATCCCTCGTGGCTGGCGAGCCCTTGCCAACACCCCTGCGAGCCCACGCAGGTGGCGAGGCATTGCCAACTCCAACTTTGTATTTTTTTCCCTTTTTCCTCACTACTCTCAGATCGAGGGCCTCGCCTCCTGGAGAACCCTCGCTAACAGCCTGACGAGCCCTCGTCCTGATAGCATAAGTGGGGTTGGTTTCTCCCCAGGAGGGGTGGTTTTCCCGGGTCGGCATCCACTTTTCACATGACACATCATAACGCAATCAAATATACATCAACATACCATAATGTATATACATAACCTGCTCGTAGGGGGTTTGGCCACATATGACACGATTATTTAATAATTACTAACTTTCCAAAATATCCAAAATAACTAATATAAACACGATCTTCTTCATGGACAGCTTCTGGAATCCAAGGACTCCAACTCCTAAGGCATTGCGGAGGGATTCTCTTCTCCCTCTTCCAGTTCATCTCCTGCATTGTAAGGGACGTAAGATAATAGCCCAGTGGGGATAACTCAATATACCAAGGAAATTTCAAAGGTGCATGTAACATTTAGGAACATGAATATGCAACTTACCAACTTATGACCCATTTTCACCCTAGGATCATTTTTCTAGGACATTATTTACCTACCCGTGTCCTATACTAGATTTTATCACCATCAACTTGTCATACACCATAAAATCAACTGGGGAATCCTTCACCTAGTCATACTCCATTATTTGGACGGGATTCGCTAAGATATATCCCATTGTCCATACGGGGATCTATCACCAAGCCATATCCCACGTATTGAGGTCCTAAGTTGAACCTCTCCGAGGATTGCCACCTAGCCTCCGAAGCATTAAATCCAACCACGAGAAGTAATGCTGCAACTTGCAAGTGCTTACGGTCATTCCAATTCCATTGCATTAGTATACTCATTAAGACTTACTCTACAGAGACCAAACTTCCATAACCCATACCACCCTTCACCTAGTCATACCCCATAAAATCAACTAGGGAATCCTTCACCTAATCATACTCCATTATTTGGACGGGATTCACTAAGATATATCCCATTGTCCCTTCACCTAGTCATATCCCATAAAATCAACTGGGGAATCCTTCACCTAGTCATACTCCATTATTTGGACGGGATTCACTAAGATATATCCCATTGTCCCTACAGGGATCTATCGCCAAGCCATATCCTACATATTGAGGTCCTAAGATGGGAAGTAATGCTGCAACTTGCAAGTGCTTACGGTCATTCCAATTCCATTGCATTAGTATACTCATTAAGACTTACTCTACCGAGACAAACTTCCATAACCCATACCACCCTTGGTGGTATTTGCTTTTAACTTACTAAGTTTACCATAAATAATCACATTCACAATTAAAAACAGACTACACGAGTTACTGACAACTTGAGCATTCACCTTTTTCATCGAATCACTCAACTTTTAGACATCCACATGGGTCCCATTCTGCGTTTTAGACTACTAGACCTTGACTCTCCGACACCTCTGTTTGCTTACGTTCTAATATGTAGAACAAATATTCAGTCCCTTATAGGTAAGCGGTGTCGGGTCTCGCATTCTGGGCCACTTTGTCTTTTCCATTCGTATTAAATTCCATGGGTCCCATTGTCTAAAAATTGAGGGTTCTTATTTATTATATACAACAAACCATAGGTTGAGTCTCCCTCACCTTCTCCGGCCTGAGATTTCACAGAAAATTTGTACAATAGAGTAAACGTATAAATTTTTCCCATTTAACAATATATACACATAAACTATTTCCCAAACCCAGTGTATATTTCCAGAAAAACATGGTAAATGGAAATGAGTCATCTAGGCTCTTTCTACTCATTTGGGTTATGTCAGAGAGTTAGTTGTGAGCCATCCAAAACACACAATAAAAGAAAAATGAAATTTACTCAGTGCCCGGTTTCGTATTTCTTCCTGGTCACAGAACAGTATTAAGATGAGGTCCAGAGGGTAGTACAGAGACAGTAAAGTAAATAAAATTACTCAGTGTCCCATTCTCGTATTTTCCAGAGCAAAGCAACGAGAAATATTGAGAATTGGACCTAGAGGGTACAATACAGTATGTAAATAAAGTACTCAGTGCCCAAACCTTTTTACCACCAGACGACCAAGGCCGTCTCAGATGGTCGAGCTGCGAAAAAGTATCGTAGCGCTACAGATGGAGATTTTCGGCCCAGAGGGTATAGTGCACGAATTTAAACACACTAAGGCGGGAAAATAAACACACACAGTTAGATGGGGTTAATCTTTTCCCTGAATTTACTTAGGGTCGAAAAACTACATTTTGAACGTCAAATAAAACTGATTTTAGGGGTGTAACTTGAAATTTAGGAGGAAAGCCTATTTTTCCCTTTATATAGAAAAACCCATTTTTAGCGCCCATTACTAACCCATTCTACTTCTAACTTGTTTAGAGTTAATAAAAATAAGAAAAAAGATCATTTTGATACCTTACACTGCGAAAATCCATTGAATTTTGGCGTAGTTTGAAAGTTTGAAAATACCGACAGAAACACGGGAAAACCCAAGGTTTTTGCTACTGAACGAAGGAAACAGAGAAAGAGAAGGAAAAAGGAAAGAAAGAAAGAGGGTAAAACGATGGGAAGAGTGGTGGTAAATTTTTTTTTTTTTTCCCTCCTTGCTTCCTTCCTACTCCTTCTCTTAAATAGCCATGGAAATCAAATTCCCACCACCCACGTTGCTACTAACATGCAGCTTCAGGTTGATTTAATATTCTTTTTATTATTTTAATAATTATTCTTTTTACTTATTACCTCTATGTCCTTTCTCTCATTCGGGTATTACAGGGTCCTCACTAGACTGATCCAACTAGTCTATTAGGTCGGGTATTAAAAACTAGGCATAGTATTAAAATTTGGAGAGAAACCTACGTCGAAAACTCAGTGTTTTAGTAAAAAATAACTGTTTTGTCAAAGTTTCATAATTTTAAAGAATACCTTGGAAAAATTCTGACTTCGTAACAAGATTGGGTAAATTCATCTAATGAAAACATTCTGAAGGTCTAAGGGGTTTTGAAATAAAAAACCACTCCATCCAAGCAAAAGAGTATTTGTAGTTAAAACGACGGCCCACAATTCATGGTGTAAAAATAAGTGTCAAATACTCGATATTTTGAAAATGTGAAAACATAGAAAGCTTAGTTATGATACAGATCGGGTACTGACTCTCTCCGTATATTTTTAAGACTTTGTCTTCCTATTAAATTGGGGCTTTACCACCTAGGAAATTTGAGGGGGTAAAAATATGTGGAAGTAAAGCGAGCTTGGCATTGCGTTAGGTCCGGAATTTAAAAATACGGATAGTATATAAATTTGGAGTCTTAACTAATTCAAATGGACAGGTTTCCGGAGCAAAATAGTTTTAGGACCCCACATAGAGCCAAAATATTTACGGTTCTGCCATTGCACTTTAAAAAGTCAAATCAAAGGGCTATTGGACTCGGATCGGACCAAACTTGGATTCATTGGAAAGCTCACTCCGTAATATTCACAATTAATAGAGCACAATGCACACCCACAATTAATCACAGTTAATCAAAATTAACCCTTAATTTGGGGTGGGGCATTATATGTTGTCAAGCATATCATACGTTAGATGATGTGAATGCAATGGGTAATTCTAGGTATGATAGTTTCCATTACAAAAAGAAAGCGCCCGCTAATTCTAGATGATGAAAACAAGTTAGGTGGTATCCCCACTGATAATAGACAAGGTACACACAGAAAGTGATGTGGCTATTGGTCGATTAGTCCCAAGCAGGATGATATGAATGCAATGGGTAATTCTAGGTATGATATTTCCTTCAAAAAGAAAAACCCCACTAACTCGAGGTGACAAAAACAAGTTGGTGGTATCCCGAGTGATAATAGACAGTAGACATAGAAAGTGATGTGGCTATGGGTCGATCAGTCCAAAGCAGGGGTTGTGTACATGGCTCACATGCATACATACAACAAAAACCAACTAGATTGAACATTACTAGCAATCTTATGCGAGATGATATAATGGACAATTTCAACTATTCATTTCATGGCCTTAGATTGAATGGGTAGATATGACTGATAGAGCAGCTCCTAGCTAAGTTTGGAATGGTTGGACCCATTACATGTGAAATCTCTAATTTCTAGTCTCTATCAGTTTGGAGAGTACACAGTCTTGATAGAGTTCTCCAATGCAATATGTGTCTGAATATTGGTGACATCAATCGTGAAAGTGGTGGAACTACCTTGGTGGATGGGAACTCTTAGAAATGTCCTGTTTGCTTGCCCTTGAGAAACATGAGCTTCAGCCTTCTAGTTATATCTCTGCTTGTTAATTCGTGTTCTCATGGATATCCACATCCTCCATAAGTCACTTACATCTAAACAGGGTTGAACCAATTATTAAGGCTACAGTTTAAATTTTTGAATTCCATATTTTCATGATCTGATTCTTTCTCAAGGCTAGATGCCCTTGTCTATAGATTAAACTTGGGACAAAACTGGCCCAACTGTCGTTGATGTAGAATGGTTAGATACAAACTCCTTATTTACTTCTTTTTTTTTAATCATTGCAAGTTACTCTTGGTTGACTTGAAAGTGCTAGGAGTTTATGATGGATCATGTTTGGAAATGGACACATACAACGGGAATGATCTTTGATGTGATAAATGAATGAAAATAAAAGATCCTACCAAAATGGGCCATGGTATGATGTCTGGTGGTCCATGTCAAGATTTTTATTTTCTTGGATGTTTAAAGGCGCTACAGTAAAACTAAGTTTGTCACCATATTAATGGGTGACAATAATTAATCTTAGTTGGCAGCAGCTGTTGAGGTGCCACTCCAGTTTATGATCCTACTTGCTGCATCTCAGACCATTCTTCGTTCTCTGGTTCATTGACATGAAAACTGCCAGTTCATGCATCTGGAATGACTTTTTCCTTTTCCTTAACTACGGAGATAATTGTCATGAACTTAAACTTTATGTTTTCTAATATTAACTTCTTATTCTTGTACCTACTATTCCTTCAGGTCTAGCATGGGAACAATGGTCTTGATATATCTTACATTGAGAGTCAAGCAGATCAGTGATGGACTTGTTCGGGTGTAGTTGAATATGCTTTGGGGACTTGCATCTCAGTAATCAATATCTGTTAGTTTTGCCTTTCCAAGTTTTGTGTTCTTTTCGTTGTAGATATTTTATGTTTGTAGTTGTTGACCACGTTTGAGATTTATTCTTGTTATCCTTCTCTGGTATTTGCTTAATTTGTCATTCCCCACTCTCTGTCCTTGGATGAATTATCCTGCAGTGTCTTCCTATAAAATCTGTAATTAGAGAAATCCAACATCAAGTTATGAGTTTGCAAATAGATTGCTGCAGACAATGAGCTGATTGTCTATTAGCAACAGGAAACTCTATACTAGATGATGGACCTGATACAAGTATGCTGAAGTGCATGATTTGCTTTTGTTTAATTCAACCAAAAGCTCCATCATAGGCATGGTTTACACAATATTCACAGGATCTAATTGTTCATTTGGTCGGACGTTATCTTCTATCAAGTGTGTACCAATGAAGATGCACAATCAATCAAGTATCTCATGGTCCCATGGACCCTGCGCCTCACATTAAACCTAATAAATCTGGTGGATCATCACTGTATCAAGTTATACCATCTGAAGTTTCGAGGGATGTAACGGATTCGATATTCTAAATCAGGGATATGATCACGTCTCACCAAGTACAAATCAACTATATGTTACGTGCATGACAGCTGTGCACGGTTATCTCAACATTAAAAGCTGTACAAGGTTTCCCTCCATGCGTGGGAGGTGATTTTGGCAAAGTATTAGGCAATAAAGGTGTCACCAGCGTTTTCCCTCTTAGATTTCCTATCTTAGATAGGATTTCTTTTGGCTTACTTTGAATTCAAACGTGAACTCCTCCTTGATTGAGGGTAGAGATTTATAAGTTTGGCATGTTTCTTAGGCAAAAAAATAATGAGAATTTCAAACCCGAAAGACACTTGTGGAGGGAAGACTCCCTCAAAGAAGCCCATATTGCACTCTTTCCTCTCTTCTTCCCTATCTTTACTTTTCCTTCTCTCTCTCTCATGACTCAAGGCTGAGCCAATCCTTTTCAGCCGATGGGCTCACTATAAGGTATTAGAGCCAGGTTAAACCACCATGGCAGATGAGACTCGCAACGCCAAAATCGACGAGATGATGCATCTGCTACGTGAAGCAAGAGAGACTCAGAGATGATGGATGGATGATTTGGTTACTCGGCTAGCTGCAATGGACATGAGACTAGACACCATTTCACAGTTGTGCACTCCAGAGGTGGGGGGTACATCTTGCTCTCGCTCTTTTGGCTGTGGGGCATGCTCTAGGTTCATATGGAGGAATGACAGACCACACTTTCACGACCGGTATGGTACAACTCGAGTTTCCTCGTTTCGATGGGAATGATCCGTCGAGATGGATTTATAGCTGAACAATTCTTTCTCCACCAATAGACGTCAATGACACAACGATTGTTGATGGACTCTTTCCACTTGGAAAGCAAGGCCCTACAGTGGTTCCGTTGAATGGAAAAGTCCAACGCTATTGCTAGTTGGGAGGACTTCACCCGCGGTCTTCGCACTCGATTTGAGCCTTCTCCTTATGAGGATGCCACTGCCACCCTCACCAAACTACGTCAGACGACCACAATGGAAGACTATCAAGCCTGTTTCGAGGAACTAGCAACTAGCTAACCAAATCGAGGGGCTCAATGAGTCCTTTATGGTGAGTTGTCATGTGCAAAAATTATTCCTCATGGAGGGAAGTTGGCCGGAGGAAACAAATGAGCGAGATGGCGCCACCTGAAAACTTTACCACAAGGCGCGAACCATGTCTCCTGAAGTCCTCAGCAAGGACGACGTCGGTTCTGAGAGGGAAGGAATATTACGTGCATGACAGTTGTGCAGGGTTATCTCAACATTAAAAGCTATACACAGTTTCCCTCCATGCGTGGGAGGTGATTTTGGCAAAGAATTAGGCAATAAAGGTGTCACCAGTGTTTTCCCTCTTAAATTTCCATCTTAGATAGGATTTCTTTTGGCTTACATTGAATTCAAACATGTAACTCCTCCTTGATTGAAGGGGTAGAGATCTATAAGTTTGGCATGTTTCTTACGTATGAAAATAATGAGAGTTTCAAACTCAAAAGACACTTGTGGAGTCAGGACTCCCTTGAAGAAGTCCAGATTACACTCTTTCCTCTCTCTTCTTCCCTCGGCGTTTTCCCTCTTAGATTTCCATCTTAGATAGGATTTCTTTTGGCTTACTTTGAATTCAAGCGTGCAACTCCTCCTTGATTGAAGGGGTAGAGATCTATAAGTTTGGCATGTTTCTTAAGTATGAAAATAATGCGAATTTCAAACCCAAAAGACACTTGTGGAGGCAAAACTCCCTCGAACAAGTCCAGATTGCACTCTTTCCTCTCTTCTTCCCTATCTTTACTCTTCCTTCTCTCTCTCACGACTCAAGGCTGAGCCAGTCCTTTTCAGCTGACGGGCTCACTACACTATAGCAGAAATTCTAGCATTGAGCCCAATACCGTGGAAATTTAACAAGAGCAATCCACCAAATCACGGCTCTCAAACCCAACCTTTGGTGGATGGGGGAACAAAGTCAAAGCGCTTGATCCTTTGCCCATACGTTGAGATGCTCCTCCCTGTTGATGAAGCAGCAACGCTGCGCATGAGAATAGAAGAATCACTTTCAGCTTGGCAACATTGCCCACGAGAGACGGTCTGCCCTGAGCTTGTAGCTCCATAAGGCCGCAGAACTTAGTATCACCAAAACGTCCACAATTCCAATGAGAATAGAAGAATCACTTTCAGCTTGGCAACATTGTCCACAAGAGACGGTCTGCCCTGAGCCTGTAGGTCCGGTTGTGGGCCAGCCCCACTTATGGGCCTACTGGGCTTAGGCCTAGTATGGTGACTTAAGCCCTAGCTTAAGTTCCTCTTCATCTATATGTTATTGTAATCCTGTGTTAAACACAGAGAGAGGGATTAGAGAGAGAGTGAGAGACAGGGAGATCTGAGAGAGAGAGAGACCTTGTAATCCCTTGTACATATTACTCTACACAGTAGATTTGATCTCGCTCTGTGGACATAGGCATTCTAGCCGAACCACGTAAATATTGTGTCGTGTGATTGATTGTTTGCATTTAATTAATCCCTAATCCCCAACAAGTGGTATCAGAGCCTCGACAGATTCGATCGGGGAAACTAAAATCACACAGACCGTCGGGGGACATCGTCGGTTCTAAGAAAACTAGAGCAAGATTGTCGGATCCCGACATCGGACAGAAACCCAGCCGATTCGGCTGAAGAGGGATTGAATCATCGACATTTGAAAAAAAAAACAAAAAGCAATAGACAGACCAAGACCGGAACCAAAGAAGGGCAACTTGCAGCAGGGTCGAATATAGGAGCCAGAGCAGGGGAGAGAGGATTCCATCGCCTGAGCCGCAGACAGATCTGATCTCAGGTAGATCAGAACAGATCTGAAAATCGTAGATCTCGCCAGACGGCGGGAAGAGCCAGCGCCGGAGAACAGAGGGTTTTTCGTCCAGACCCAATCGCAGCACCAGATCTGGGATTGAGAAAGGATCCAAGAAGCATCTCGCCAGCCGGAGGTGGTTGAAGCAACCAGACCGGCCAGATCTGAGAACTGATCGCTGCTAGAGGCAGCAAGCCAGTTCCGATTCAGAGACAGAAGGAGGGCTTCCAGTTGTCGATCCCAAACCCAGGTGCAGATCTCGGCAGGAGGAGAAAATCTGTGGTGGACAGCCCAGATTTGTTCATTGCTGAACAAAGGAAGAAGAAGAGAACCAGCGAAAGGGTTTCTCTGCGGCAACTCCAAATCGCCGGAGACCAAGAAAAAAAAAAAACCTACCGTGAACTGATCCTGTTCACAGATTTGAAACTTATAAAAAAAAAATCAGTGGTTTGGAGGACCACCATTTCCTGCACACCTGAGGGACCACGTATTCAGGTACTCCTGCAGCGGGGAAAAAAACAACGGTCCAGAATTGTTTTGCAGTTTCTGGAGTCACCAGGACTCAGAATTGAGAACCGTCTTCGCCTGTGCGATTGTGGCAGTGAGATCTACGTAGTGACCGGTGTGGATCTGTTTTCTGGCGGAGTTGGCAGTGAGCGCCAAGCAGTGGCATTTGTAGAAAGAAGACCAGCTGAGTTTTCTTTTCTCTTATCTTTCATAATTGTCATCTAATTTTTACACATTATTCTGCTATGTGTTTGAATGATTGAACCACCCAAGTGGTGAGGAGTTTGGGGGTAATCAGTTGGATGCCAGGAGTAGATCCCTAGGTTTGTGCAGGGCTACAAAATTAAACTGTTGATTATTTGCTTCCGTATTTGTGCACCAAATTAAATAGAAGACAGTGCAAGAATGGCATCCAGTTCCAGTTCTACCGTCATGAAATTAGTACGGGACAATTATCTCCTATGGAAGACCCGGATGCAAGATCTCTTGATTAAGCATGATTTATATCATCTAATCTCAGGAGATGTATCTATACCTGATGATATAAAGGAAAAATCGAAAGAATGAGAATACAAGCATTTGAAGGCTATGAGCCTGATCAGGGAGTATGTCGATGACACCATACTTCACCATATCACAGAAGAAAAGAAGGCAGATGAACTGTGGACCAAAATTTTGCAATGTATGAGAGCAAGGCGCCATTGAACAAAGCCTCTGTTATCAAGAGATTGATGAGACTGATTTACAATGAGAACATGTCAATATCATAACACCTCAGCAACTTTCAGGGTATGGTGAACCAGCTGGCTAGTGCGAAGATCATATTTGCCGATGAGATTTTGGCTCTTCTTCTCATGGGGACACTACCAAATTCTTTTGAGACACTGGTGAATTACTTTGAGTAACTTTGCGCCCAGTGGCCAGATATCCTTAGAGACAATCAAGGAGTCATTGATGACTGACGAGATGAGACAGAAAGAAAAGGGCATCGCATCTTCTTCTTTCGGAGCATATGTGTCACAGGATAGGGGCAGAAGACATAAAAATCATAGTCGCCAGGACCATAGAAGCAAGAGCAGACAAGGTGGAGGTAACATATCTCAGAGCAGAGGCAGAGACAATAGAAAATGTTTTCATTGTGGCAGAGCAAGGTACTTTAAGAATCAGTGTATGGTGTGGAAGAGAGAAAATAATCAGACTGCTGCAATATCAGGAACGAAAGCCAGAATCTTCAGACACCACGGCTGCAACATCTCAGGAGCAGCGTACTCTTGTCATAGTGACCACCAGTGAGGGGGAGAGTCTGTCCATTACCCCCTCCTCATCTGAGTGGGTCATTGACACTGGTGCTACTTATCATTATACGCCACACAGGAGTTTCTTCTCCACATATACATCCGGAGAGTTTGGAACAAATGGGTCTTTCGGGTGAAAAAGGATGGAGACAAAGTCCTGAAGTATAAAGCCCGCTTCGTGGTGAAGGGCTTTGGATAGAAAAAGGAAGTGGATTTCGACGAGATATTCTCACCAGTGGTGAAGATGAGCTCTATACGAGTTATGTTAGGCTTAGCTGCGAGTATAGATCTTGAGATTGAACAGATGGACGTGAAAACTGCATTTCTTCATGGTGACCTAGACGAATAGATCTATATGAAACAACCCGAGGGGTTTGAGTTGAAGAGTAAGGAGAATCTTGTTTGTCGACTCAAGAAGAGCTTGTACGGATTGAATCAGGCACCGCGACTATGGTATAAGAAGTTTCACTCTTTCATGACAGAGAAAGGATACAAACATAGTTCAGGTGACTCGTGTTTATTATCAGGAGTTCAAGGGTGATCAGTTCATCATCTTGTTATTATATGTGGACGACATGCTGATATTTGGAAAGAGTTCCGAATTGATCAAGTTGTTGAAGGCAGACCTGTCAAAGGCATTTGACATGAAAGATCTTGGCCCTATTAGACAAATTTTGGGTATGGAGATTAACAGAGATAGAAAGAAAAAGAAGATTATCCTGTCTCAAGAAAAATACATTGAGAAGATCTTGGAGCGATTCGGCATGAGGGATTGCAACTCCGTTAGCGCTCCTCTCGCCGCTCACTTCAAGCTAAGTAAGGAATGTTGTCCTTCATCAGAGACAGAGAAAGACAAGATGAGTCAGATTCCATATCAGTCAGTAGTTGGTAGTCTCATGTACGCGATGGTTTGCACGAGACCTGATGTAGCACATGCAATTGGATTGGTGAACAGATTTATGTCAGACCCAGGACATGATCATTTGGAGGCAGTGAGATGGATCTTCAGATACTTGCGAGGTACATCGAGTATGGGCATCATGTTTGGTGGAGACCCTTTAATTACCGGCTACACAGATGCAGATATGGCAAGTGACCTTGATGGTCGTAAGTCCACTTCTGGTTATATTTTCACATTTGCTGGAGGAGCCGTCAGTTGGCAATCCAAGTTACAGAAGTGTGTAGCACTTTCTACGGCAGAGGCAGAGTACATTGCTGCTACAGAAGCTGGGAAAGAGATGGTTTGGCAAAAGGGATTCCTTCGGGAAATAGGCATCAAACATGAGGACTACACAGTGTATTGTGACAGTCAGAGCGCCATCGACTTGAGTAAGAATGCCATGTATTACTCAAGAACCAAGCACATTGATTTGAGATATCATTGGTTGAGAGCAACTATTGATGAGAAACAGATCAGTGTAAAGAAGATTCATACAGACCACAATTCAGCAAACATGTTCACCAAAATTCTTACAAAGAACAAGTTTGAGTTCTGCATAGGGGCATTTGGCCTCTACAGAAAATGACATCCATGTCAGAGTGTTCTCCTCCTCCTGGGGCTGGAGGGGGAGATTGTTGTGGGCCAGCCCCACTTATGGGCCTACTGGGCTTAGGCCCAGTATGGTGACTTAAGCCCTAGCTTAAGTTCCTCTTCATCTATATGTTATTATAATCCTGTGTTAAACACAGAGAGAGGGATTAGAGAGAGTGAGAGACAGGGAGATCAGAGAGAGAGAGACTTTGTAATCCCTTGTACATATTTCTCTACATAGTAGATTTGATCTCGCTCCATGAACGTAGGCATTCTAGCTGAACCACGTAAATATTGTGTCGTGTGATTGTGTGATTGATTGTTTGCATTTAATTAATCCCTAATCTCCAATAGGTCCATGGGTCTAATGCAACTAAGAATGCAATTTTAAATGGGCGGGTTCAGTTGAGAGCTAAATCTTAGTCTATCCATCTTTAATTTGGGTCGCTATTTTTCGATTCAACTTATATTATGGCTTCCTCCAACCTGTCCATGATCCAACCAAACACATTTTTAATTCGGGTTGCAGGTCAACCTATAAAATTAAGTAGATAACTTGGTGGTATACATAAAAATAAGTCTTATCACTAAAATATAAATATACATTGAGATAATTTAAAAAATATCATCAAATAATAACACAAAAATAGTATGTTTATATATATATATGTTAAGTTATACAATGCATAAGTTTATCTAACTTCAAATTTAAATGGGTCAAGGCTTTTTCTATCCTCTATATTAACCTACAATTTAAATGAGTTGTGTATCTACTAACTACATTTCTAGTCGGATTAGTCGGGTTTGGGTTAAACCTAATTCAACTTACACTCCTAAATGCATGAGATTTAAGCATTTGAAAGGTGATGTTGTTTCTTATAAAAAATCAAGTCATTTCGATTGGAAAACTATGATTTTCAAATGTCCAAGGATCAACGCTCACAGTGAAGTTAGTTTTGAATAGATTTTTTAATTCAACAGCGAGATTAAGTCACAATGGGTTCAAATTGATTAAGGATGCAATTGGGTTCAAATTGATTTAGGATGCAATTGGGTTCAAATTGATTTAGGTTGCTATTCATGCAGTTAGATGGGTGTGAGAATGAGAGTCTGATTTTGGATTCTCGTGGACACGACAGCGGTCCAAGTTAAAGCATCACTCATGGACTATGGTCAATGTCGCTCAACTGAATTTTTCTAGAATAGAAATGGTAACAAGTGAGTGTTCTTTCAAAAAAAATTATCGAGACATGTTTCAGTATATAGCATCTAAGAATAGATTTTAATGCCCACATTGTTGAGTCTGATAATGTGAAGAGAATCACATGAATAGTTGTTTTATGAAGTTTGACTTCCATATGATGATCTTATCATTTGATTTTAATGTTTTAAAAATCAATGATCTATACTCAATAAAGTTTAAAGGGCGAGATTAGAGGGTTTGGATCATCAATTAATGGTGAAACTTTATATACTTCATATTCATGTAATCACTTATCAAATAAATGTTATACCCCGCCCCACGGGACACGTGACCCTCTCTTTTTAACTACCTCATATACTTTCTCACGTAAATCATCTCATTCTATCCGTCCAACAACAACACGATGGAGTTAAGTCATTTCCAATTTACGTGTACTACTTCAACCCAATGCCACAAATCTCATTCTCAGGTTATTAACTACAATTATTAATAGTGGGATATTTTCAAATTCTTGGATTTTTAACAGGAATTTAACAAGAAAATCTCCCAGAAAATATAAATATTTAAAAATAATAAAAATAAAATAATAAATATAATAAATAAATAAACAATTAGTTAATGTTTAAGGAGATTTTTTGCTTAAATATAATGTTTTTAGAACTTTAATATATATTGTAGTAAAAATTTCAGATTAATATAAATTGCACAATTTGCTAAACATTTAGATATTGTTATAAGGATTGAAATTTCATATTTTTTTAATATTTTTAATTTTTATTTAAATGATTGTGGGGTTAATTAAATATCTACTTCTCATTAATTTAATTTCTATTTAGCTAATTGTCATTTTAATTTGGATGTTTGCTTGAAAATTTAAAGAGAGAATATGAAAAAAGAAAGTTAAATGGTCAACAGCACATTGGAGTGTGGCACTTTACCCATATACTTAAGCATAGGGCCCACCAAATGATGGATCTATTTTATTATTTTCGATGTTCTATAAGATTTAAAAATAATTTTATGTGTAAAATATTATTTTTTATTTCACATTTTACGGGTGGAATGTAAAGATTAATACTCTATTTCGAGTTATGTTTTTGGGTTTTTACATTAATTTTATTTGATGAAACCTACGGACACTTGTATAATTTTCATAGAATAAAATATTATTATTCAATAATCATATTCATGTTAGAATGTAATTTATAATTATATATATTACACAAGTTCACTAATATTATTAATTATCATGAAATCGATGATAAACCAAATTTCTCTTTTAATATTCATCAAACAAGTTTTTTTCATAAGAAAAGCTACTTTCTTTTCTTTTCTTATATTTTGTCAGTATAAAAAATTCAAAAGAATTCTTTCAACAAAAGGATTCCCTATTAAAAATCGTGCAAGGTGCGGAAGTGTCAAGAAATCCATCATTAATTTCATGCGTATGATGTGGGAGATTGGGAGCGTGTGGTGAAAATCGTACATGTTAAAACTCAATTTTAATCGCGAATTTACCATTTCTCACGTTAAAAACATGTTTTTACCGTTAGTTCTCGGTTTTAATGGCATTCGAGATAAAATCACATTTTTACCGCAATAACATTATTTTGCCAAGATTTTCGTTTTACAATGCTTAAACCCTCAATACTCACAACGCTATTATGATGACCCGTTCCGAGTTTTTTTAATATTTGAGAATATTTTCGGATCCCTGAGTTGTTTTCGGGACCATGGTAGCAGCGAGGAGCATGTGGGTGTAGTGGTGGGCCAATTCGCATGTTTTCGAGTTTGGGAACTCGAATGACATTTTGGTAATTTTATAATTATTGTATGTTTGTCATGAAAATTTGTTCAAAGGTCACACATTTTCACGCTCAATGTTCAAAACTCGAGATTTTTCGGGTTTTCAATCTTATTATTTGTTTTACTCTTTTTAAAAGAGATTTTAAAAGCTTTTTACCTTAAAAAAAAAAAAGTTGAAAACCCTAAACCCTAACCCATTTAAACCCCCGTTCCACGATATTGTAGTCGTTTGTGCTACAGTGTCACCGCACCGCCATTCGCGTCTCTCCCCTCTCCTTCGTCTCTCTCTCGGTCGGGTGACTCTTTCTTCTCTGTCGGTTCCTTTTTCTTCATCTCCTACTCCTCCTTCCCTTACTCACTTCTTTCTTTTCTCTCTCGGTTGGGCGAGCAGTCCTTGAGCCCGATGCAGTCTGGGTTGCTCACGAGCCACCGGATTTCCTCCCCCTTTTCGCCTTTCTCGCTTTAGGTACCTTCTTCCCTTTCCTTTCCCCTCTCTTTCTCTTTGATTTTCTGTGATTTCCCTCAATTTTCCTTAACTTTCACTGGTTTTCCTGCGATTTTCCTTAGTTTCCTCAATTTTCCTTGTTTTTCTTCTCTTTTCTCGGTTTTCTTTGATGTTCCCTAGATTTCCTCTATTTTCCCCTTATTCTAACTCAGTGGGGCGACTGAGTCGCCCGACCGAGTGCCGAGTCAACTCAGATGAAGCCTCTGAGTTAACCCGGCTCCTAGTTTGGGTTGTATCCTGTTAGTGCCCCGACTTGACCAAGTCCCTGTTTGTCAATTCCATGACTCGAGAAGAATCATTTGCTAAAAGAAGCTTGAAGACTCAAAATGATCAAGAAAGAAGATCATGCTCCACCAAAGCTCAAAGCTTATCATTATGGCAATCACAAAACATGTAAAATGGTCATAAGATGACCTTAGGTGGAAGTCTCACCTGAGAGAGGACTATCCCTAAGCTTAGTTGAACAAATGATAAAATCATATAAGGCCTAGAGAGGTTACTGTACAGTGAATTGGAAATAAACTTGAAAAATGAATTATGTTCACTGTCAGATCGACCAGTCAATCTCACCGACCTCTCGGTGGAGACAGGACCGACCCATCTGGTCAAGGATTGGTCGGTCAGTTTGACATAGGTTCTTAAACTTAGAACTGTCATTTTGAGAATACCTTTGACCGAGAGTCTCGTATGCACCGACCCCTCGGTGATCTACTTAAACGACCCATCGTGGTCGACGACTCGTCTGTAAAAGACCTGTGAGTCCTTGACTATGAACCAAAGTAGGCTTTCGAGAAAACAAACATCTCGATGATTCAAGACCGATCAAGAGTAACAGGGCCGACTCCTCGTCAAAGGGCGACATGTCGGTTTGGGTTTGACTAGTTTCTGTCTTGAAACTTTGTCAGCACAGAGTTGCCCCAGATCGAGCCTCTCGTGTGGATCGACCCATTGGTGCCATGATTCAAGACCGATCAAGAGTAACAGGACCGACTCCTCGTCAAAGGGCGACATGTCGGTCTGGGTTTGACTAGTTTCTGTCTTGAAACTTTGTCAGCACAGAGTTGCCCCACATCGAGCCTCTTGTTTGGACCGACCCATTGGTGCCATGATTGTCGACCCATCGGCGACACCGACATGTCAACCGGGAAGTAATTATGCCGTTGGGAGTGCATTTAATGCTCAACGGTCGGGTGGTTGAATGGTAATAAATATGAACATCGGCCTATCGGTGCCACTGACCTGTCGCTCCTGAATAGTCCAAATGATCGTTAAAACTTCTCTATAAATATGAGTGTTGTATGATCATTTGGGCATCTTCCCTGAACTGAGAAAAATCATACACTCTGAGGAACAATCAGCTCTCTTGTGCCTATACCAAAATCAAATACTCAATCCTTGATAAAAGATTGTGAGAGAGAAAGAAAGGAGAGAAGATACAACTTCTATTAGGACTTGAACCTCTTTCCTAGTCTTACTGAATCTGTGATTGTTGTACGATATCTTCAAGAGAGAGCATCAACGCACCTTGGGTGAATCTTTAAGAAGCATACTACAACAAGAAAAAGAGCTACAAGGTAAGTGTTTTTTGGTTTTTAAATTTGTTTTTAAAACCTTTGTCCCAAAAATGGATTTAGGGGAGGTACCCCGGAACCACTGTAAAAAACTTTAGAGCGTCGTCTCTAGCACAGAGGTGGGTGGAATCCTCGGCTAATTGAGTGAGGTGGAATTCCTACTCTAATTGTGAGGGTGTAAGTCCCCACTTAGTAAATTTGGGGATAGCTCAAGGTTGGGCAAGTCCTAATAGTGGATGTAGGTTGGTTAACCGAACCACTTTATATTGTGTGTCCTTGAGATTGTGGTGTTAGAGCTAACTTCTTATATTATTTGTTTAATCACTTTAGCTACGCTTACTTGATTGTTGTATCAGCCACACTTAGACTAATCAATCAAGTTAATTTTAAAAAGGGAATAACGATCGATTTGAGATTGACCTATTTACACCCGCCCCCACCCCCCCTCCCCCTTTCTAAGGTCAATTGTGTACTAGCACATTGGGACTTTCAATTGGTATCAGAGCAATGTGCTCTACATATTTGGATTTAATCATCCGAATTGATCTGTACTAGAACAACATCATGGGTATTATGTTTGTTTATTCTTATCTAAAAACAAAAATAAAAAACAAGAATGCATCCCATGATAAAGATAATTGGACCTTTATTCAAAATGAGCCTATTGAAAATTCCTGTACAACTTTTGAGAATTCAACAAAAGATTCCACCTTCAGTAACAAATTAAAGAATCAGGAGAAAGGTGAAAAATTGAAATGTTTTATAACCTCTGTAGGTAATGATCAAGAGGGATACTCAAGTGTAGATGAGGATAGTACAAAAAAAGCTTGATAAGGAAGGTGACCTTCAAGAATTTTACAATGCTCTTTATTTGGAAAGTGAGAAGTTGGCAAAGAAGGTAGACATTTTTAAATCTGAAAAATTAAATCTTACAAACCAACTAGAAGTCTTGAGGAAGGACTAGGACTCTCATTTTAGAGCTAAAATCTTCAAATGAAGAAGTTTTGAAAATCAAATAAATTGAAGTATTTCTTTAAGAATCATTGAAAAATAAAGGGATGACATCAAGTTATTATGTAACACCAAACAAAATCTTGAAAAATATGTTGTTGAACTAACTATAGAAGTGCAAGACTTAAGAAACCATAAAGAAAAATTTCATGATAAATTTACTCAAGGCGAAAAAAAACTGGAAAGACTTTTAAAAATTGGTAAAAGGTTTGGTGACAGGTCAGGTTTTGGTTCTCTGGAAACCAATGAACCTAGCAGCCACAGGGTGTTTGTTAAGGGACACGTGTTTAAAACTCACAAGGGTGGGTGTTTCTATTGCCATAAGTTTGGACATTACTTAATAGAATGTAATCTTAGAAAAAGGCACATTGAGAATAAAGCCTAAAGACAAACTCCCGATCTCAATGTTAGAAGATACTTCCAAATCCCTAAGGTAAACTTTAAAAGATACCCACCAAGACCAAATAGTAAGATTCTTCAAATGAAAATGAACCCAAGGGAGGGCCACTTGTTGAGACATCTCAGCCAAATTTTAAAGAGATTAACATGTCCAATGTTTGGACATTCAAGATTTACCCGAAGGAATGTGTGTAAGAGCCCAAACTCAACCATTTTGGCTCTTAGAAGATAGACCGTGACTCATGTTTTGTTTTGGTTTAAGATTCACTTACATATCTTAGACCATTACAAATAAACTCACAAGAGATCATGTGAGTTCACATAGCACAAAATGCTTGTGACATAAGGAGAGAAAGATTGGCTTACTACAAGTCTAGAATGTACTTTCCCTGGCTATAGTACATATTCTACTTGGAAAGCCATACACTTCATTCATAATTTGAAGTGTATATCTATTGGAATGATAATTTGTGATTATGTCTACATTTAATAATTTGATTAGTTATGTGTGGCATATCTATGCATTGAAATATATCTAAGTATATCGTGCTTAGAATAGAAATCCATCAAATTACACATAATCAAGGATGATTGCTCTGCAATTTGTACCTCTCGGTATGCTCGACATGTCGATAAATAGATTGGTCGAGGTGACAGACATGTCGATACTGTGCTAAATCAAGCACTGTTGAAAAAGGCGAAATATCGAATAAGCCAACCTGTCGAATGGAGCCGACATGTTGGTTGGACGGAAAAACTTAAGTTAAAAAGATATTTTCTGTGAAAACAAAAATCCATTCGAATTCATCTCTCTATCTCTCGCTAATGCTCTGGTGGAGTTCTTCTTTTCCTCCCGTGCCCTAGACCAATTGGTAAACCTCTCGAAGCATTTTCACAACGTAAAAGCATAAGGCTTTTGCTTCTCTTCTCTTTAGCAACCAAAGTATCGCACAATTTCTTATGATCAGGTAATCTCATAAACTCCTCTCTCCTCATTTTTTTATTTATTTCGGAGTTACCCAAGTAAACCATACCAAAAATAAAAGCGCCTAAGAGATTACGAACTCCTGTTGTGGAGGAACAAGCTGGGGCTAGCTCTCCACCTCCTAAGAGACCAAAACCTGCTAGGGTAAAAACAACTGCTACCTCGAGACCTAGCCATGTTCCTATAAGATTTAGGGATTCAGACTATGAGAATACTTCTTTGGCTAAGCTACCCCGTTTTCAGCCCTGCCCAGTTCAACCCGTTTTGGGCCCCACTCTAGTTTTTAGGTCAGTTTTCAGTCCGGTTTCTTTTAGCCCATCTTACCTTATTCACTTATTCGTTCTTCCTTGTTTCAATAGATTGAGCTCCTTTCAACCCGTCAAACCGCTTCCTCGCTTTGGACTTTTGACTCCACATACTATGAGGGGACTTATCACCGTTTTAACATGCCCTTGCATATATTAAACTGTTATCTCTGGACATGGGATGACCGAGTGTAACCCTCTATTTTCTTAGCCACTAGGTTAAAACTGTTGAAATAAATATGTAGCAGAGGGTTCGCTCGGGTGTACTCCTTTTAACTATGTGTTTGTGGAGAATATTGTTTTGGATAATCTGATAATTGAATATGATACTTAAAAATTGTTGATGATGCTTGGAGTGTTTATTCATTAGGTGTTAATGGAACTATGTTGAGTATAGATATGTGCGACTAAATAACTCATTATGTGTTTTTGACTCGCATGATGAAATATGTTGTTGATTTGAGTTAGTTGTATCAGAATATATTCTTAACGTTGTGTATGATCATGACATAATGTGTATTCATTTGAGAGACTGTTTACATATGTATATCTTTATGATGACGTGATGAGTCTGGTTGTAGGGAGGACTTCCCCATTACTCCTCGGTGATCGAAACCCTCATAGGAGATGCGAGTTTCCTCGTTGCGTTCTGGCGGTTGAGGTGCCTGCCCTTAAGATTTTGCTTCCCTGTTGCGTTCTGGCGGTTGAGGTGCCTGTCCTTGAGATTTTACTTCCCCATTATGCTCCGGCGGTTGAGACCCTCATAGAGGATGCGGGTTTCCCCGTTGCATTCCTGGCAATTGTGGTGGTTGTATGTTATGTGGTCTCCAGTTGGTATTGGTAGGGAAATCGGAGTTGTTGGAGGACAGTTGTGAGTTATGGAGGTGACGACTCAGATTGGTTGGTGGGATCATTGGTTAGTTGTATAGTCGAGTACTCTTGTACGTAGACATTCATTTTATTATGATGTTTATTATCTCTCATACATGTGATATATGTTACGTCGCTGACATGTGATATGATTTTTCCCTTCACTGGGCTAGTTAACTCACCCATTACGTTTTAGGTACCCCGATAGCAGAGGGGCCAGGCGGGCCCCTTGAGCAAGCACCCGGGGAGGAGCAGTAGTAGTTAGATAATCATGTTCATGCTTATGTGTTAAATTTGAGAGACTCTAATCTGCATGCAATTATTATTACATGTTTGTTTGGATGACTGTATAACTATGTTCGGTTTATCTATGGTTGTTTGTTATGTTTCTTAACATTATGGACTTGTCAATTGTTGCGCGGGAGGTAGTTACCCTGTTTCCAAAAATAAAAATAAAATAGACCCAATATCCCTCCTTTGCAACTTTTGAGATTTTTCGGAGATAATCCGCCCATAGCAAGGCGAGACGTTACAGCTATGGAGTCACCCTAGTCCATTGACAGACTTTACGCCTTTCTATGCTTGGATAGTTAAGGAAGTCGGCCCTTTTCACTCAAGGTAATACACTTCGACACATGCCCAACCACTCATGGCTCAAAGATTAGCATTACATGATCTTCGAATCCCATGTGCATAGCTCATGAGTTCGCTACACTCCAATCTTTTGCAAGGATAAGTTCAAAGGTTTCACTTATCTCCACGACCCCTCCCTGCCCATACCTCGGCCAAATTCTCTGGGCAATTCCCGAACATTCTCATCCATAGGAATATAAGAGAGAGAACCCTTCTATCTAGCACAATGCGTTTTGGACTTGTGAGTGAGGCTTGGACCCAATGTAAAGTCGTGTGGATTTTCTTTACTCCAAAGCGAACAATATTGTATTAGGGAAGGCGGGCCGTTACAATGAACCTAAACTTGTAGAATCTACAATCTGTCTGATGACATGTCCCTCTAGTGTATTTCACTGGCCTAACTTTTTAAAACAAAAATATCAAGAGTAATGCTACAATTAATTGAGAATGTACATTCAAGTCAAAGGAAGCGTGAAGAAGGAAAGAATGAAAAATAGAACACATCCCGCTAAGTACTTATTTTTCCTATAGATTGTGATCCGTTTTAACAAAAATTTCAACAAATTTATGATTATAATTAAAATTGTTCATTTAGTGAATCTCTAATTTCTAATTAAAATTTATAAATTATGCTAATTGATTAATAATATCAATTCTATTTAAAGGAGCATATGTCTCATATTCATAACTTGTTTATTAAATAGGTTAGATTGACCCAAATGGATTGGCTCTTTGTTGACCCCTCAAGTGGTAATCAAATCAAATGATGTGGTTCAATGCCAATTAACAAATGAGTAATAATGAGTTTGGACTGAGTTAACCCATTTATTTTATTTAGTAATCAAATTAAATGTGGTTCTATGCCAATTAACAAATGAGTAATAAATGAGTTTGGACTGAGTTAACCCATTTATTTTATTTAGAGATATTTTAATTCAGCTGAAATTATTTTGATACTAGCTATGATATTTTAAGAGATTTTAATAATGTTTTTTTAACATATTGTACTTTTGATCGGAAATGGTACTTTAGAAAAATTTAAACAGTAATCGAGATGGATGGATATGAGTAAATGGGTAAGCCCATTTATTTTATGGGTAAGAGGTTTGGATCGGTAGATCATTTTTCATCAATGGTACGGAATATGGATCAGGGGATCTGACTTGTTTAATAAACAAGTAGGGTTTAAGTTGTAAGGTTAGAAAAATGAGTTGGCTAGACTCAACTCAAATTAAACCTATCTAAATTATTGCTAGGCCTAATTAAAATAGAAGAATTTTTAAGTTTGTAAAACTATATTTTTTTTTAAAAAAAAAAATCATGGTCCTGCACACTTTTTGAAGATACTTTGGGAGCAAAATTGAAAAAAAAATTGATAAGTTTGCAAGTTTGTTTTTTTTTTTAAAAAAAAAAACCATTATTTTATTGGAACAAACTTCAAGAAAATTTATATGTTAAAATCACTAGCTTAGACTACCCAGAACCAGGGTTTTAAAAATCGGCTAGGCCGATATATCGGCCGATATTTTGGCCGATAATTTTATCTTTCTTATCGATATCGGCATTTTCTCTCTTCTCCGATATCGGAACCGTGAAAAAACCTCAAAAAACCGTGACGAACAGTGAAAAACTGCAAAAAACCACAAAAACCGCAAAAACCGTGAGAACCCGTGAAAATCGTAAACCCTGAACCGCGAAAAACCACGAAAAAGGCGAAAAACCGTGAGAACCCGTGAAAATCATAAACCCTGAACCGCGAAAAACCGCGAAAAATCATGTAAAAACCGTCAAAAACAGTATCGGTGTTTTAAAAAAAAAAATTTAAATACTGATATTTATGACTATCGGCCGATATTGTGACCGATATTTGGACCGAATATCGGCCATATCGGCCGATATTCGGTATGTACGGCCGATACTTATCGTATCGGCCGATATTACTCGGTGTTAAAAAGCCGATATGTATCGTATCGGCCGATATTTGTACCTTAGCCCAGAACATGTGAAATATCATGTTTTAAAAAATTATAGAAAAATATTATTATATGTTTCAAGTTACCTTCAAGCATTTAGTGAAATCTTCAAAGGAAGTAGAATTTCACATTTTAAATTTATGAGATAGTTTAATTGCATTTTGACATATCATAGTAATTATTTAAACTACTCATCCATTTCGATAATAGTAGTCAAAACGTTCATTTATGATAATTATGTATTCAGGCACTACACCTATCTTGATTATTAATGGGTGTAGCTCAACTGGTTAATCTCTTGCTTTAAGAAGCGGGAGGTGTCAAGTTCGAGCTCCCATGGCCTAACTTGGTGTATCCTAATTCCCTAAGGGCAGTAGATATCACCCGTGGGAGTTTTACACTAAGTTTTCCCGCAGTTTCCCACACATGAATTAAAAAAAAAAAAAGTTTGATCATTAATTTATCTTGATCATGTATTAAACTGTTCGTAATAATTATATATAGTCTTTTGACCTATATTCATTAAGAATTTAGATAAGTCCTATTATTTAAATGAGTATTTGGATTGTTCATTTATTATAATTATGTATCTAGGCCTAGGACAGGTCTCGTGCAAGAAGTTTTCTCAAATAAAATTACTCGTATTAATATAAATATTTCATTTCTTATTCTATATGATATGAGTATTTTTGTAATTTTTCATGATAGAATGCATCAACTAGTAGTCGGGTGAGTGTGAGAGGGAAGGGGTGGAGGGATTTGAGATTTTCATAAAAATTTAGAAGGTTTTTTATATTTTTAAAGATATAAAGTTTTTAATAATTATGAGAAACCTTAAGAGTTATTTTAGAATTTCTCCATAAAGAAGATTTGGGCAAACTTATGACTTAATAAAGTTAAAAAGTTTAGGCCAAACTTATAAGTATTTGTAGGAAGGATTAACATTCATCAATACTTAATAGGATTATAAATAGGGAAAATGATTGGTGCACCAACGCTTTTAACTTTGGTGTATTAAAAAATGAGTGAAATACTCATTTTGCCCAAACAAATAAAAAGAGGGAAATAAATTTGAGCAAAATAGTTATTTCATTCATTTGTAGTGTACCAATCACTTTCCTATAATGATTATAACTTATGAGAGTATATTTCAAATGCATATTTAACGCGTGACCAAAAAAAATTCAAAAGTCAAACCTAAGATAGAGCTCAATCCTAACACATAAGTATTGCATTGTCACTTTCTTTTACTGACAAAATGACAAAAACCATTATATGAGCCTTCTCTCAAGTCTCATCTCTATGGTTTGCTATTCAGGGCAGGCCCGACCCTGCCTATAGGCGAAGTAGGCTTGAGCCTAGGGCCTCCAAATAAGTAGGGCCTCCAAAAATATATATAACTTTTAAAGGGCCTCGAGCCTGACCCAATATCCCCCCAATCCCGTTCGTTTTCGCGGCCAGCGTTTCGCTGCACGCTGCGCCTATTTCCGAGTTCCGCGTTCTGCACGTGCGGAACGAGCAGTTAGGCGTTCGCATGTGCGAAAAGCACAGTCCCGTGTTCGCATGTACAAAACGCGCAGTCCTGCAATTCCGCGTGGAATCCGTGTGTTCGCGTTAGGTTTCACCATTTTCTCATTTCTTTCCGCCCGTTCGTCTACCATTCCATGTTTTCTATCGCTTCATATTCCTCTTTAAAATAGTTAAAATACACACCTATTTTTAAACCCAAAATACCAGCAGTCTCTCCTCTCCTCTCCTCTCCTTCTCTCTCACTGATCTCTCACTCTCTCTCAATGTGCGCTCTCTCTCTCTCTCGCTCTCCTCTGATATCTCTCTATGTTCTCTCTCGCCTCAGCTTGCTAAGTTGCAGATTTCAGATTTGCAGGTATTTTTTTCATCGATCCCGTCATTTTGAATTCATCATGGATGTTTGAGATCTGTTTTGGGTGTTTAGTGTTTTATTTTAAATAAAATAATAAAAAGTAAAAAAATAATAAAATATGAAATAATACATTTAAACAATTTCTCAATTTCTCAGCATGTATTATTTCCTAATTAACTCCTGCCTTATTTATCTATAATCTATTTGTCAAATTTCATCATTCGAAAGATACACGGTTAAAGCTTCTATGTTCAGTGTTTTATTTTAAAAAAGATAATAAAAAGTAAAAAAGATAACAAAATATGAAATTATACATTTAAACAATTTCTCAGCATGTATTATTTCCTAATTAACTCTTGCCAGTATTTATCTATTTGTCTAATTTCATCATTCGAAAGATACACGGTTAAAGCTTCTATGTTCAAATCATTAATTTAAAATATTTAAATATTGAGTTTATAAAATCTACTTATTAGTCTAAAGATTAGGTAGATTCCCTAATTCAATTGATTTTCGTATGCTTTTCTATTTTTTCGAAAATAGGATTTTCCTATGTCATTTGGTGCAGTCAATTGATTTTTCTTTGTCAAATACATTCTAAAAATTTATTATATATCGAGGAATAATCTTATATTTTCATCTTAATAGTAAAAATAACTTCAAATGTCTTTATTTAAAACATGTGGGATCTACTTCTTACAAATTTAAATCATTCAAATAAATCAAATGAGAGAATTATGATAAGTTTTATAGATTTTTTAATCAAATATTTTCTAATTGATCTATTTTACAGTGGCTTAAATAGTATCATAAAATCTAAAAATATTATATGTATTCTTGCATTTAAATTAGATTAATAGCCCTATAATACTTTGTTATAAATTTGATTTTTATATTTTATTTGGATATTTTACACTATAAAAAAATATATAATTTTTTTTCGTGAGTGTATATAAAGGCAAAGGGCTCTATTTTAAGAGTTCGCCTAGGGCCTCTGAAATGTCAGGGCCGGCCCTGATTCAGGGCTTGGGTTAAGTCCAGTTTTTCCTCTACTGAAGCATGAACCATTTTGTATTTTCAAAACTTGATCCTGCTTGCAGCCCATTAGACTTCTTTAGGCCAGGGGTCGAAAATTTGGGTCCACCAAATTTTTTTCTCTCTTCAAAATTCTTTTTTTTTTTAGAAATCTCAGTGACTGTTTTTTTTAAAAAAAAATCATTTAAAAAAATAAAAAAGGATATTTTAAAAAAAAATTAAAATATATAAATATCGGCCGATATATCGACCAGGCCCGCAACTGATATTTTTTTTTTAAAAAAAAAGGAAATCGGCCGAGATCTCAACCGTATCGGTCGATTTCTTTTTTCTCTGACTGATACTATACGTATTGGCCGAGATATATCTGTTGTCGAAAACCCAAGATATCTTGGCCGATACGCACAGTATCGGCCGAGATTTATACCCCTGCTTTAGGCTAAAATCCAAGCCCATTGATGCAATCAGGATTAAAAAGGATCATTGGTTCAAACAATTTATTCAGACAATAAAAATTCAAAATATTCTCAACTCAAAATCAGATGTACTAACTACTAACCAACTCAAAGCCATTAGTTGGATGTAATTGAGTTGTTGCATATACGTCTCAATTCATTCATTGGTGGATCTAAATATTTCAAAAATTATTCTTCAAGTGATCATCAAACCAAATAGATATAATTCATAATTTGATGTTGTAAATTTATGCCTGTCATTCAATAATCTTTTCAGATCACAAACAAATTTGAAAGAAAATCCCAGCCATGCCAATAAAGATGAAAACCTTGGATCTAGATCTTAGATCACATATTTCAATAATGCTTCCAAGCCTAAGAAATTATCACATCAAAATATGTGGGACTTGTATAAGATCTTTTTTTAAAAAAAAAATTGATTTGGCTTAAAAATATGCAGAATAAATGGTATAGATCTAATGTATATCAATGGTAGAATCTAGAAAATGAAGATATGGTATATACCAAATAGACACCAAGGGTTGTATAACACCTCCCCCACCCCCTCCCTCACCTAGGATTCTAAGTTTTGAATTCCATGATTCGGATAGTAGAAACTATCATTTTGCTGAAGATCTTTGAAAGTATGCAGAATTATTACAGTTACGATCCTAGGTCTTTATAAATTGGTAATCAGAGCTTAGATCTTATGTCGTCCTGTGAATTGGGAACACTTTGCTATTTTTGAAAAGTTGTTATTTTTGAAAAAAAAATCTATTTCAATAAAATTTCTAAATTTTAAGAGTTGTTTTATTTGCATGTTGTCAACATTCTGGCATCTACTTAATTTGAAGGTCTATTTTTGGAAACTATTATATTTGGCAACCGCTTTTCTAAAAAGAGGTGTGTTTTCTACTTCTTTGAGAAACAGAGTTTCTAGTGTGGCTCGAATATACAAGGGGTACTTTCTTAAGAAAGTTCTTTGTATATTCTATTAAAGGACTGCATGCAAATAGAACAAAACAACACGTTGGGAAGGCCTGTATTTTCGGCTTATTTCCAGTGGTAACCGTCTGGCTCTTTGAGGCAGTGATATGGGTACACGACATCTTGAGATAAAATCTCTCTCTAGTGGAACATGGCAAGAGAAGAAAAAGGAAAGAAAAGATAGGGACCTACACAGCAATTGTGAAAGACAAAACACACGGTATTATGTGTTTTGGAGTTGCCGTTTGGTGTAGGGCCTCTTGGCCTTGTATGCATGCTGTCTTCTCAACGGTGGAGGCTTCAATAGTGTGCATGGAGATGGCTTCGTATGAATGGCGATATGCATAGAGATAGCCATATGCATGGTGGCGAAGGGACGTGTGCTTATAGGTCTAGGCTTCGAGACTAAGAGGTTTAGGTGTATGGAGAAGCACTGAGAACACCGCAAAGTGGGTCAGAAAGAGGGTTTTATTCTTCTGGGTTTGAGGGTGGTAAGAAGAGGGGTGTAAAAGAGACTCAGGATTTGGGTTTGGGATTTAAACTCATGGAGTTACACATTGTATCTTGAACTAGTATTATCTCTTTACTCTCATAGTAAATTCAGATGCTTCATGGACGTAGGCCTTTGCCGAACCATGTAAATATCGGTATTGATTTATTGTGGTTGTTTGACTTGTTATCTTATCGTGTTGTGATCCGTTGTTTATTTTCAGATATAATATTCCTAACAAGTGGTATCAAGAGCTTTGATTTCGATCAGGGAGGATGATTACATCAAAATGGATCTTAGTGGTCATATTCGAGGTGAAACCATTTGAGCAAGGACTGATTAGTCTTGTTCACTGAGGACTGATCAGTCTTTGGTGGATCATCCCAGGGTATGGGGATGGACATCTTACACAAGATGCGGAGTTATAGTTGCAATACAGATCATGGTCATAGATCATCTCCAAAGGTTGGTGGAATTCTCGCTAAGGTGGAGACTGTTAAGGGTGGCTCGAAAGAGTCTCCAAATTAGAATTGATTGTGGAGAGAGATTTGAGGAAAGATTCTAGGAGGACCAACGTGTATTGCTTGGGCATACATGATAAAACAACCACGGTGTATTTGCATGGACTAAGGAAAAGAGGGAGAAAAAATAGCATCTTAGCGTGTATTGAATGGGAATACACGACAACATGTATTTTTGGAGAGGATTACATATATACACACGACATTCAAGAGGAGTGATGTCGCATGGTGTAGGCCTTTTTCCATTGCCTTTTGATGAACATGTTAAAATGACTATTTTACTCCTGATATTTGGATTAGTTAGCTTTTATTTTGTGTACATTGGATATGTTTAATGCCATTTTTGAGTTTTGAAGGAAAATCAGGAAAATACAAGAAAATGAGTTGATTTTGAAGGAAAATGCAGAATGTGGGCCATAATTGTTGATTTTGGAAAGTTCGTGATTTTTACTACCTAATTTTATTATGAAATTATTGTAAATTATTGTGATTCAAATCCACATATAAGAGTTTGAATTATGATAATAATTTTTTAGAAAGTTTTAAAATTGAAGAGGTGGTAAAATTCATTAACACAAGTGGACCCACTGATCTAGCCTGAAGACCCAGTGCAATTGAAGCTCATGAGCCACAGCCCAAAAGCCAGCCTGTCATCCAAGTTCAGGATAAATTTTGAATAAATTCTACATTGCCATGTGTCATGTGCGCATTGGAGAGAGAATTTTGGAAAATTCTCTCCAAACTATATCTTAAAAATTCGTCCAAGACATATCCATATTGGAGTGTTCGTACAATGCAAGGAAGGCAAGCTAAATTCGTGTGAGGCAGATATGGATGAAGGAGAACAAGTTTTGATTGAATTAGGATTCCCGGTTTGGAAGGAAAGTTTCGAACGAGCTTCAGTATTTTGGCTATACCTTTTCACTACAATATCTGATTGTGTTGATTCTTATTAAGCTGGAAAGAAAACTTCAAGTTCTACAAAAGTGTATTTTACAAAATTTTCGTAATTCGATCTTTTACTAGGTCAAAATTGAGCTGCAAGCTGGTGAATGTGTAAAAAAAGGGTATTTGCACCTACTTTCCAAACCAATCTAAAATTCCTAACATCATGGAGTCTTATCTGAAAAATTCGCCCAAAGGGTGGGGCTCTATGGATGAGAGAAGATAAAGTTCAAAGATTGGGATTACGATGATAGCATGATGAGTCAAAAAAGTCCAAATCAATCCAAAATTCACCCAAAGGGTTTCCTGATCAGCCTCCTCCTCGTCCTCTGCAACATTATTAATAGAGGGTCAGTCTACATGGAAAAGGGCTTCTTGATCAATTGAATTGTAAGACTAGGATGCTTGTTGGAAGAAAAGTGGCCAAAGATCTCTCTCAAGGTGCAAAAAAGAGAAAGTTTGAGGTGATTGGAAATTCACACCATCCAAGGAATAAAGTATATCAATTTATTTTTGTGAATTTTCATATGAAACACTCTACACCTCATCACACACATCATCCCTACATAGGAAAATCAAATAGGGATAAGTTAAGACCTTCTTACACTATGAATTGGTACAACAAAAGGAGGGTCTTGTCTCAAACCTCAGGAATTGAGCCAAATGTTCAAAATTGAAGAATTAAATTGCCCAAGTTCCAAGGATTTGAGAGGAAATGTCCAGATCAAAATTTCATATAGATCTCTAAGGGATATGAGTTTATTCATGCCCTACATCGGTCTAAGACTTGAGACAAATTAGAGTATCTTTAGACCTTTGTAGTTGAACTCAAATCTTCATTTTTGTGAGTTCAAACAACCTTTGTATTGTGGCATTGCACATTTGACTCTTTCAAGTCTTGGTTGTATTTTTCCTAGCTACAATACATATCATGTTTGATGAGTCATACATGTGTGGACTTTAGATCCTAAGTCCCACAGTGGTTGCTCAAATGTGTTATGGATTAGCATAGTAGTTAACACATTTGAAGCGTGGTTGGAATCACCTTGGTATCTTGCCTTCATTCCATGCTCTTGTTTGATTGTTGGATTGATCTTGTGCAAGATACTTGTATAGCATACATGCTTATATTGGTAGAATCATGTTTACCATATGCCGCATAGATTTGAAAGTCAAGAGGGTGATTTCAAATTGAAGAGGATTTAAAAAGGAAAAATCTGTGCTGTCATGGCGACAGATCGCCAGATGACAATGCGTAGGCTCTGGGACAAATCGTCAGGACGATGTATCGTCTGTGCAAAGAAGATTTTGGTTAAAAACCCCTCTTCTGAATTTGTGTTGCATTCCATGTTCTTAAACTTAATATATGCTTTGTGGAATGTGTATTTTACATGTAGGCGTGCACATTATGCTTTAAAATTGGATTGTATTTTGTTTCATCTCATTCCATTTATCAAATAATTTGTGTATCTTTTGGGAAAGAATGATGGTTGTTATTGCCTCATGTATTGGTTGTATGTGCTTGCACTATATGTTGTTTTCCCATTTTTGATCTTATAATTTGTAGAATCTTGATTGTCAGATGATCTCGTGCACATACATGGTGTTGTCTCATTCCATGTTACAAAATTTGTGAATCTCTTGTGGAATGAACTTTGCTTCATGCTTGTGAATGGTATTGTTGATCCAAATGTGATCAAATGCTCAAATTGGTAAGCCATTCACATACCATTCAAAAATTTAAAACCTAATTGGAGTATCCCTAGATGAATGGTAAATGTGGTGAAAAGCATGGGAATAAACTTTGGCAAACACTTGTATGCTTTACATGGAGATCATTTTTCTCTTGCACCTATCTCTGATCTCATATTGGTATATCTTGGTGCATTTGAAAATGTTTTTGCAAGTGTTTGTTGGTTTTGGCATTTCCTGAGCTACTATACTTGTTGCATGTTTTGTAAATGCCATATGTTTTCTCATACTTCATTTCTATACACTTGATTGGTATATGCTTTGTGAAATGAATGTATGTTGTGTGCTTTTGGTTTTCATTCCTATTTCATTATTGGGAAATTTATGGGGAATGATTGTTGGTTCATAAGCACCAAATTTTTCTAAACCTAAAAATGTCTTATCATATGACATCACACATGGACTATGTTGTTTAAATTAAGTAAAATTTAAATGCCCAAGGTTATTGGATTGGATTGGATCAAAAATTTCAAGTTGAACTTATAATGGTATTGTGATCCAAGATCCAAGTTTTTGTGCAGTATTTGTGAAATAGTTTGAATTTCAAATGACACAAAATTGTGTGAATGTATGCATTCAAAGGTGGTTGGCAAAACTTGATGACTTGAGGACTTGCATGCATCACAAGTACAAACTCTTCATCCCTCAAATTCGTAAATCTTATAGGGATGGTACATTGCCTTTCCAATTGTCTTAGTATGCTCTATCTTGAAAAATCATTTTCACATTGGAAATGTATTTTTGGAGAAATGTTAAAATAAGGAAAATTTTCCTTCTCCAAAAGTTTTTGGTGTGCATTCAATGTTTAAACCTTTAAATTAGTACATTTGTGAGAAATAGTCACACAAAGTTTGAATGCAACCTATATGCACCTCAGATGCATGACTTTCAAGAACAAACAAAGTTGAATCTCAATACCTAAAATCAAGGATATTGACATTGTGAAAGTCATCATGATTATGTTGTCCAAATTCTTTGGGCTTGGTGCATTGCGCTCTCAAAATGTTGAGCAAAGGAGAGCACACCTTGGAATTTTTTTGGGAAGGATGAGCCTCCATCTTCCATGTGGTTAATGGTTTCCAAGGATAGGATGTTTGTTCATTCATTGTATCTTCTTATTGGTGTATGTTTTGATGAATGAACCCATGTCATGTCTTGATGCAATTGTGCTCATACAGGTATATTTTTATGCATCATCTTTCATAAATTATGTGCTTTATTTAGTTCATGATTGTGTTCACTTATAAGCTCCTTTTATGGAATATTTCTTATATGAGTGATTCCCTCCTCTTGCATGCATAACTCTTTTGTTTTCAAAATTGGTATATTTTTGAAAAATGCATGTGCCCCTCCTTCTCCTATCTCCTCTTAGTCCAACAATTGGGACTTGTTAAAGCACACTGAATGTGGTATCCTTGTGCTTAATACCCTTTGTCAATTTATGACAAAAAGGGGGAGAAATTTAGAAGCTTGTAGTAAGCTTTGGGGGAAATTGGAGGAGAGCCTATGATTAAGGGGGAGATTAATCATTGACTAAGGGGTAATTAGTTCACATATTTAGGGGGAGTAATATTGTTTATATTACTATATATGTGACTAACATTTGAGGGGGAGATCTATGCTTCCACCTAACTTGTCTTGTTTGTGTGTACAAGTGCACTGGCACACCTTGAGGGAGAGCAAGCTAAACAAGATGAAGAAAGCATCTTGGAGTATAGAGTCTAGGAATTTTGTCATTTGAATTTGTACTTTTAATTATTGTATCAATTTGTATTCAAATGATGTATATGGGTTAGGTTAAGTCATCAAGTCTTTAATTCATTAGCTTTTAGGTTTTTGTCAGTAATTGACAAAGGGGGAGATTGTTAGTGCCCCGGCTTGCCGAGTCACCTATTTGTCAATTACATGACATAGGTGAAGTAATACCTTAAAGAGAGAAGCTCAAGACTCAAGATCTCAAGCGTTGGTTGAAGTGTGAAGACTCAACGGATCAACGTGTATGACAATCACTAATGGTAAATGACCATAGATGACATTAAGTGGTATCCAACACCATAGGATGCACATGCCTAGTTTTATAGAACATATCTAGATTAAGTAAATGGTGTTTGACCAAAATCAAGAACCAAGTGGACTTAAGTCCAAAACATTGAATATACTGTTAAGCACGACACATCGTGTCAAGTGATCAATCGCCAGTGACAGTAGACGATCAATCATGGTTCAACGATGCATCGTCTTGAAATCAGTGGTTTTGGTTGGAATGAAGTCGTCTCAGGACACGATCAATCGTTGAGACAAGGGTAGAACACATCAGTCATGTGATCAATCGCCTGAAGCCTTGATTGAACACACTGTAAAAGACAGTCAGGCTCATGACGATACATTCGTCTGGTAGCGACCCATCATGTGGTATAGAGCACAATACATTGGGCGCATGACTAATCACTGAGACAGGACCGCGACACATCAGGTGCACGATCAATCGGCCGAACACAACCATAATTTTCATTAGGGTGAATCCAACACCTTAAGAGGAACTTTCATAGGCTTAGAACTCACATTGATAAAACATAAGTAAGCCCAGAGGAAATGCACCAAAACCTTGGAGCATCCTTTCAACTTAAGTTTAAAAATCTTGAGTGTCAAAATTTCATGAATTGGGAGATTCTTTAGACCAACCAAATGTAGTAATCAATTGGTAAAACCACTATGGTTGGATAGAGAATCGAAATATATTTTCAATAGAGCCCATGAACACTCAAATAGGAGCTCGGGAGCCCAAGATATGGTCATTTTAGTGGAGAGCAGTTTTGCTAAAAAAACTGTCCAAGAGACCGATTGTGAGTCGGCGATCAATCGCCCGTGTCGAGAATGTTTCCATTGGAAACGCACTTAGACCTCAAAGGTAACCATTGTAACAAATACCGCCAATATATTCGATTTTACCACGAAAAAATCAGCAAAATAACGTTTTCGCGTTAAAAATGCGATATTAACGGCGCTGCCTTTTTTAACAATAATTTACCGATAATATCGTGTTTTTAAAGCGAGAAACGGTAATATCGCGATATTATCGGTAATTTCCACTCTACGGTTTTGCAGAGTGCGTACACGTACGGCGACAAATGAGGAGAAATTTAAGAGAAAGTTGAACCCCCACGTTCCATTTTTCTAAGGTTTAAAGTTTCAAAGGCTTCTGACAGCAATATGATAGCAAAATATAATATGTTTATTTGTGAAAGACTACCATGACATAACTGACTCAGGAGTCAGGACTATTATGACTGATTTTTATATTTCGTGACTTGTGTAAGTATTTAATTTATGTTCACTAATCAAATTAAGTTTCTAAATACATTGAATAAAGAATTAGATATATTAAAAGTTAAATGAATGGTAAACAATTATTTTCAACAATCATTCATTCAATTTTCCTTGGTCAATAATTATAATATAAAATAATACTCTCTCTATCCCAAATTAGTTGTCTTATATACATTTTGGAATTATCCCAAAATAGTTGTCTCATTTATATTGGAGTAGTATAAAGTGTGTTAAAAATGGATGATATCACATGGAGTGCTAACCTTATATAGTATATTTTTTTTTATCATACTTACAAACTATATTAAAGTAAGTTATATAAAAAAAAAATTGAGACTTCTCAAATATACCATTCAAATAGGGTTGAGATTCGGAGGATTGAGCTGGGTTTTCAATTGTTTATGATTAACAAAACAAATTTGTACCTTTGTATGTTATCTAATGGGTTAGATCATTTTCTGATTTAAATCACATGTACAATGAATAGAATATGAGCTGCTAATTAGGTGGTCGTGTTTTGTGAGGATTTTTCTTTTAATATATGAAAGGAATGAGAGTGTTCTTTGAAACTCACACATTTGGTGTCCATAGATTTTAGTGGTGACAATAATTGAATCAGATATTGATTGTGAACTCCAATGAATATTAACGCATTTCATTTTTTTTAATTTGATGATTATATCATTTTTGTTTTTGGATTATTTATTATATTTTTTTTATTTTTTAAATATTTATATTTTTCGCGAGATTTTCCCGTTAAATTCCCAATAAAAACCCCAAGAATTTGAAAATATCCCCTTATTAACAGTTGTCGTTAATATCCCAAGAACGGTATTTGTCACATTGACGGTAACATTACAACGGCTCTTTTTTTTGGACAAGATCGATCGTGGGTGGCAATCAATCACCCGTAACTGCTGGGGTTCACTTGTTTGTCTATATATACTTAAGACTCTTATGCGTGGGGTTAGACCTTTCAACTTGGAACATCTTAAGGCATCCTTAGTGATCCCAAACCTCCCCCAATATCTCTCCATGCACTCACATAGGTGAATCAATTAGAAAATCCACTCAACCTCTTGGTTGTGATTAAGTGAAAGAGTGAAAATCATCTAGGATCAACTTGCATATCTCAAATCTTAAAGACCTTACCCAAGGATTGTGATTGAGCATAGACAAGGCACATTTTCTACATCGTCGACGTCACATTGGGAATGACATCTTCAAGCAGCACACATCTACAAGGTTGAGCTATCAAAAGGCAAGTGTTTCTTAGGTTTGATTTTTATTTTCAAATCATTGTGAAGTGGACTAAAGCAAGGTGCTTGAACCTCTATAAAAATGGAGGGATAGGAGTTGGGTGAAATTCCCAACCAATTGATTAGGTGAAAGTCCTAATCTAATTAGAGTGGGTGTAATTCCCCACTTAGTGGATTTGAGATAGGCCAAAGTTGGGTGAGTCCAATAGTGGATGTAGGTTTGTTTAAACCGAACCACTATACATCTTGTGTTGTGGGTGACTGGTCTTGTTCTTATGTGATTGTTCTAGTATTGGCACACTCTCTTATTAAACAACACTTATGTCTTGATTAATATTGTTAATCCGTTGCAAATCTTATTAATTAATCATTTTTTTAAACCATTAAAATTGGTTATTGCTCTATTCACACCCCCCCTTCTCTCTCTCTCTCTACAATCTAGCACCATGTTCTAGCCCACCGGGAACTTTCAATCACTGTATTACTAGTCTCAGTCCAACTCAATGGCAATTTGCACTACCTGTCATACAAGGCCCCATAGGAGCCATCTTGATATTGGCCTCTTAGCTTGTAGCGCCTCTCCCTTTTCTCCCTAAATATTAGAGTATTTTTTTTAACAACATTAAGAAAGGGGAGAGTACCACGACGCGAGCTAAGTCCAAATCAGAATATTCGACCCTTAACTGGCCCAGCCAGTGTGTGCACTTGGAAAGACTCCACGTAAACTTAGCAACACACTAACACACAATAATGCGGAAAAATAAGTACAATCATTTGAATCCATAATCCAATCTTTCTCAAACTTAGCAAAGTAGGAGGATAATCCTGATAATATTCATTTCTTGAATAAAGGTTTAACATAATAACTCAAAATTCCTGAATAACATAACCCAAGTGTTTATTTCTCTAATAATATTAAAAGGTAACTTCCACGCAATCCTCTCTTGCGCCATCCTCGTCTATGCATGACTGATAGTTGGTTCAGCCTCATCATGTTTCTCCTTTCCTGTCTTAATTTCTAAAAGAGAAGAATATTGTGGGCTTAGTCAAACCAAGTAGGATTTCCCATCAAAGCGGGTATCAACATGACATGACATATATAAAATCAAGGAAAATATATACAGTTCTTCATATCATATAATTCAGTTGAAATCATTCCCACCCCCTATTTCAAAATCAGTTCATAATTAATATATATAAAGCATTTGAAATTAGTTCATATCCATCTCATAAATCATTCATAATAAACATACTTTTGATAACTCATTAAATCAACATGATGCAAATGCCATGGTACATGAATCAATGCAAACCCCTCTCATGCCCATGCATTTCTCTCTTTCATACTTTTCATTCAAACAGTTCTAATCATTGGTCATTATGTTCGTAGCTTTCCTGGAGCACCAGTTAGGAGCTACTATCTAATCCCTAGTATTTAACCAGAGTTACTCGGGGTATACTATCACCCATACTCTCCTGCGCAGGTTTCAGCTCTCTCACCCAAGAGCTTTGAGCCCATCTTAATTGCCCAATTCCTGTGTTCATGGACGCGGCCATACCAAATAGTTATGGTATTTCATATTTCTCATGTTAGAGTTTAACATCCTCTAACCATTATCTCAATTATTCTCATCCCCACCAGATGCATCCTTTCATGCTCATGCATCGATAAATTATTCAAAACATGCATTGAAATTAAATATAATCTTCACATACATAACAGTCATGTGATACATCAAGAAAGTAGGAAAACCTACCTAATCAACAAAATCCTATGTAGGAGTGACTACGGGGTCCGTACAGCTCCTAGATCACATTCCGATCCTCTGATTACATTCATCAATCAAAATAGACCATGTAATCAATTTGAGTTCAAGATTTCCAACCTCTTAGTTTATTACTTTCATTAATCTTCATTTAATGATACCTCTTTAATTCTAAGTTCTTTGAAGTTAATGATTTCCCCTATCGATCCTCACTATCAACCTCACCACTGCCTGGATCATCATTAAAAATAAACCCAATTCCATCCTTCTCATATAATTCACCGTATCTCTATAGGTTGTAATTTCTGACAATACAAACATTAAGATTATTTATATTTTTTTTTTATGATTAAAGTGTTTAGGCCTCTCATGATGGTGTTCTAAGTGAAGGTGTTTGTAGGGGTAGAAACGAGGTTTTCCAAAGTAAAAATATATTACTAACCGGCCCATAATTCTTTCTTGAAATTTCCCAAGCTTCAGGACCCCTTTGGGTGGTTATTACAAACTGCCTTAAAAATATCTTTTCTGAACATACAAGGATAGTGCTCAAGGCCAACTGAGATTTAACCATACCTTCGTCCTTAAGCCAATTGTACATTGAGAATCTCAATTTGACTCGGTCTATAGTATAAGACACATATGAAGGGAATACTACTAACTGTCTCTATGGGATAACCAACATCCTTTACAAGGAAATCACTCTTCTTTTCAATCACATATGTCGACTGATTCAAAATATTTGGATTATCTTTCTATTTTCCAAAAGGAAATTATAAATGCTTTACTACTGTCATCTACCATTCTTTGTTCTCCTTGTCTGAATCTCAGCCTAAATCTTTATCAGGGACTGCAACTTCCTGAGAGCAACAACTGCTTGGCGTCTTACAGCTCGACCATGGACCAGAGCTTCAAGTCTGACCAGTCCATTCTAGTCTGATCTGATTTCCTTATTGTAATTCCTTAATCAAAGGGGGTCAATTATGTATATTTCTTATAAGTATGTGTCACTTCAATGTTCAAAATAAGCTCTCTCCATTCCTCTCAACATCTTCTCTTTTTCCTTTAAAAACAACTCATCATCTACATCAGTATATATTGCATACTGCAGTATTTTCCACCATTCATTCATCAATCGACCAATCAATATATGTCCCAGCTGAAAGAGAAAAACTGGGTATTAAACTGATTCCACTAATCCAAAATACTCAACTGAGTTTTCAAAACCCACTAACACTGCAGAAAAACACAACAGCTAGGTGCTTGCCTTCGATCAAATTGGTTGGGAATAATCTAGACTCTTCCTCTGAGTCTGATTCTGACGAGGAGAGGGGAATTCAGATTCTTCTAGAAATGATTAGATATTCAAAGGCAAGATTGAGAAGGGAAGAGGCAGAAGGAAAAGTAAAAGAACTGAATGGGGACAAGGTTGTCTCTAAAAATATACCTTGTTACTCATGACTTTACATATCTAACTCACTAAATGGATCAACAACCTGCCCAAACAACATTGTCCATTCATAACAGATCCACTCAGACAATATATCAAACAGGTGGGGGAATAATTTTGCATCTCTGATTTCAACCAAGTCATATGTGGCATTTCATCAAACAATTGGATGCAGTGAGTTAAGGATCCAATTTTACAACCCACCGAGCATGAAATCCCTTGAAAGGAACGGAAATGCCAAAAGAAAGGAATTAAAAGAAAAGGGTCAAAACTGACCTTCTCATTCTTTTGTTCCCAAAACTCCCACAGTAAAGGGGTTTTACCCTCTTTTCTATCTTTCCTCTTCCGTGTACAACTTCACACCACCAATCGACAAAAAAATCCATCCTTCCTCTTCCTCCTTGTCCTTCTCGATCTCCAACAATCGGAACTGCTATAACAAGCTCTAGAAGCCCTATTTCCAACAGTGATTTCGAAAAGCAAAGGAATGAAATATGGATAGGGAAGTTGGGAATACGGGCGATGTTGCCCGAACAGGGAGGATGACTGTTTGGCCGACGGGTGGGTTGTTTCAAGCTTGTGGACCAGTTTTTCTTTTCTTTTCCAAACAGGAACATAACATTAAATAGAAACCCAGCTTTCCCCAAACGGAATATGATATTTATTAAAATCCCAGTTATCTTTTAGTATTCTTTTTATAATAAAATGTTGGGAAAAGAAATCGCTAATTAAAAGCAGGACTGTAATTAATAATAATAATTCAATCCCCTTTCACAATCCCAAATTAACAAAACAATTTCAGGGATTTGAACCTGATTCCTGAATTGGGGAGCGAATACGCAACAATTTTCGAATCAGTCCCATTTTCATTCCATTGATCCGAATCCGTCCAGGGTTGATTCTAAATCACCCTAGACTCTTATTTAAATTTAAATATCAATATTAAAAGTTGAACCAACCTTGCCAGACGCTTTCCGTATTTCCCTTTTTCTTTTCCTTCTTTTCCTTTCCTTCCTCGCTTTTCCTTCTTAGTTTCACAGTGGAAAGATAAGTTTCTCGGTGGAAAGTTTAGGGAGTTTTGTCGTGTAAAGAAAAGAAGAGGGAGAAGGAGTGTTGTGCGCTTAGATAAGGAGATGGAAGAACTGCCGTGTACGTAAGATGGATGCCTAGAAATTGAACCTCAAACAACCAAAACTCACACTAGTTGTACTTCATATAAAGCTGGTGATCCCTCAAGACTTGAAATACAATTCTCAGATGTTGCTCAAGTTCCTCCTCTAATGCTAAGTATACTAAGATGTCGTCAATGTACACATCCATAAATCAATCTAGGTATGGTCCGAAGATCTTACTCATTAGGTTCATTAATGTCGTCAAGGCAGTAATCACCCAAAACGGCACCACCACAAACTCCAAGTGCCCAAAGCGAGTGTGGGAAGCTGTTTTCTTAATATCGTACTTTCGCACCCCCACCTGATGATAGTCTGAACGAAGGTCCATCTTCGAAAACACTAGGAGCTTCTCAATGATCAAATAGGTCGTCAATCCTGGACAACATATACTTGTTTTTCACAGAGGACTCCATTCATCTGCTGGTAATTAACAAACAAACTCATGGAGCCATCCCTTTCTTGGTCAACAAAGTCAATCCACTCCAAGGACGGCATTGGGTCAATTATGGCCAAGAGACTCCAACTCCCTATGTTGACTCTCCAGCTCCAACACCTCTACTGGCACCGTCCGATTATGAGTAATCGAAACAGGCACTGCATTGGGGGAGCAGATCCATAACAAACCCTACCTCTTAATGTGGTGACACTCCAAGGAGCTTCTTTGAAAGGACATCCGAGAATCCTCAGACCACGTAAGGCACCTCAATATCTGACAACCCAGAACTCTCCCAACTCAAGCTAGCCACCAAGCTGCATATCTCTACTAGGCTCAGACTGTAAGTTGTAAACCGCTAGATGAATGTATCCTCCGTGAGGAACTGACTCATCACTCGCCTACAGTAACAGTCCAAGGTAACCTAATGGGAGGAAAACAAATCTATCCCAAGATAACGTCGAACTCTTACATCTCCAGGACTCGTAAATCAACCTCCAACGCTAAGCCCCAAAGGTCAAAACACACGACCCACATATCTAGTCCACCACCAGTAAAACTCAAGGCAATAAAAGAAGAGTGGGGAGCACTGAAATTAGATAGTGAACGGATCAAGAACGAAGAAGCACCCACGCGCCCTGCTCAAAGCGTTGAGCTCACAGCTCACTCATACATCGAAATCGGCCCACACACCGAGCCCACCAGAGTCTCAACGGTTCAACCTACCAGTCTAGCCTATACAAGCTCCTCCTTACAAATCCACAACTGCCTCTAACTATAACCTTGGACCTGCAAGAGTCCAAGAGCCAGACATACAACCACTAGCTCGGCCCCTAGACACTCCCCGCAGCTGTAAGTCCAAAATGGACCTAACCAACAACCCAAAGACACCAAGCCCATCTACCTCTCATGGAATTCTATCGGTCATCTACAAAGTTAGCCGGTCGAACTCACTCCGTAAATGCCCATAGATTTCCAATGAATCTATCTCCATACTATATAGCCACAAGTGAGGCCCACATATGGTGGCCTCACACTCTAAGCACGAGCTTCCTACGAACCCAGGAGGTAGATCCACAATACAGTCTCCTCCTCTCAACATTGGACCCAAAAACAATTACACGTCACAAAAACAGTCGAGTCATAATAAGGTATCACTATGCTCTTAAATAGAAAAACATCCACGGTCTCCCCGCCAATCCCTAGGCGGTCTCAAGGGTTCCGATCCGCTTGGCAGGTAGGAGATAACAACGGCAACACTCAAACACAATCTGAAGCCCTCGTGACTCCATCACGGTGCTCAAGCCACTCTAAAAAAACCACTAACACGCCTCTAAGGTCAGGACTTATCCTAACGTGTAACAACTCTAGGGGGGTAAGACCAACATGACTGAAAACCTAGAGATCCATATCCCCGCAACTCCCGTGAACAAGTAACGGTTCTCCTCCCACTCAAACGAGCAAGTGCCGGTCAGCCTCAAACTGAGTGAGAAGCACCATAGGGCATGTCACGTCCCAAACCCAGATGTGGGCCCGGAACGCGACTAAATTTTTTTTTTAACAATAAACTCTAGTCACCCAACGTCATAACTTGGCTGGATCTTCAAGTTTACCAAAACCCGATCCTAGAAAATGTCACACGTACTTTTCACACAGGGACTCAAACATATACCATATGTCCCCATATACAAACCCATATCACACAACGAATATTTTCATTTATCTCATCAGTGTTACGAACGAAACATAGCGGATATAATGTATACGACATTAAAACTTACAGACATGAGTTTCTTATGCTACATAAGGCATATTTATAATAAAAACACACAAAATAGCCAAAGGTACGCTTGGTTTCCACGTGCGGAAAACCACAGACAATTCCCAAGTTCCGACTCCTAACGAGGCACCATTGGTTCCTCCAGCCCATATCCTGCATTGTAAGGGACATGAGCTACTAGCCCAGTAAGGAAAGCTCACCATAAAATCCAACATACAATATTCATGGAATAAATAACAATGCATATTCCATAAATGAAACGCAGTTAATCCACTTAACTCATTTTTACCATAACATCCAACATATTATATGAAACAATAAATAATGCATGTTTCATGAATGCAATGCGGTTAATCCACTTAACCCATTTTCACCCTAGGATCACTTTCTAATGTGTTTTATCAATTTTTACCAAGGTCAGCCCCCATTTAGCAACTTGCAAGTGTATAAGGTCTCTGCTACCCTGGTCTACTAGCCCATCCAACACCAACGGTTGATGGCGGTCGACCACAGCCTACTAACACGTCCAACCCAACGGTTCGCAAACGGTGTTCGGCTAATCTCAGCAATTATAGCCCAACGGCCAATATTCAACTTTACAAAGTTATTATCTTCCACAGATTTAACTTATGAACATAATTATCACATGCAAATGTCAAATGCACGATAATGCATGATTTCCAGTGCCCTCCTTACACAGGGACTTATTCTGAGAGAACCACCATATTTTAGCCTTACCATTTGGTGTATCAAATACCAGTACTAAGAAATCAATAAAATAATCAATATCACATCAACATATAAAATTGGATTTAATAACACTGAATTCCTTCACCCAGTTTTTACCCAACAATTCCCAAACACTCCATGGGTCTATACTGCGTTAGAGACTACAAGTCCTCGACTCCCCGACGCCATTTTAACGCCTATGTTCTAAACAGTTAGAACACTTACATCCCTTATATGTAGGCAGTGTCAGGTCTCGTATTCTGGACCTATATAGCCTTTTCCATCTTTAATTGACCATGGATCCCATTTCAGTCTGGTGTTAGTGGGTTTAACATATAACACAATACAAGTGTTGGTTCGAGTCTCCTCACCTTCTCCGGTTGAGTTTTTCACAGAAAATCTGTAAAATAGAGTAAAATGTATAAATTTTCTATTTGTCAGTATATACGCATAATAATTTCCCAAACCCCGTGCTATTTTTTCAGAAAACATGATATGTGTAATGAGTCACCTAGGCTCTTTCTACTCCATTAAATTATGTCAGAAAGTTAGTTGTCAGCCATTCAAAACATTACAATAAAATGAAAAATGTAAAGTACTCAGTGCCTTCTCTTGTATTGTCTTCTAGAGAAAGGACCATGGAGACGTATTGTGAGAGGCCCAGAGGGATACGGAGACAGTAAAGTAAATAAAAGTACTCAATGTCCAATTCTTGTATTGTCTTCTGGAAGAAGGACCATGGAGACGTATTGAGAATGTGGCCCAGAGGGTACAGAGACAGTAAAGTAAATAAAAGTACTCAGTGCCCTATCCTCGTATTATCTTCTAGAAGAAGGACCAGTGGAGACGTATTGAGAATGTGGCCCAGAGGGTACAGTACAGGAATTTAAACACACAAGGCAGAAAAATAAACACACAATAGTCAGCTAGGGTTAATCTTTTCCCCGATTTTACTTAGGGTCAAAAATTATATTTTGAACGTAAAATAATACAAATCTTGAGGGTAAAATTTAAATTTTAAGAGAAAATCTATTTTTCCTCTATTTAAAAAAAATCTCATTTTTTTGAATCCCAATACTAAGCTATTTTACTCCTAACCTGCTATGGAGTTAATAAAAATAAGAATAGAATTATTTCGATACCTTGGGTGCAAAATTCTGTGTAAGATTGACTAAATTTGAAAACCCTTAAAAGAATACGGGAAACCCGAACGTTCGGCTGCTGCTGGTATGGCCAAAGCAAGAGAAAGAAGAGAAAAGAAAAGAAAAATAAGAGAGAGAGTGCTTACTGTTTTTGAAAGAGGGAGAGAGCAAAACGGCAGAAAAACTGAGGAGTTTTTTTTTTTTCCCCTTTTCTTTTCACGTTCTAGCTTCCTCGCCGATTACACCTATTTATAGGTAACCATATGAATTTTTTAATCATACAAGTTGCCTAAGTTATTCATTAGCTTTATAGGTTTCTAATAACTATGCATTTATTATTATATATTTTATAATTATTATTACAACTGCCACCGACCGCATAGGCAATTGGCGGTGTTGTAATCTTCCAATACAGCTACAAGCTACATCCGTAGCTTTGAAACTTATCATTCATCTATTTTCTGATCTTATTTTATAATATAATATTAGTAAATTCTTTTTACTATTTACATCTACGTCCTTTCTTTTATCGGGGTATTTTAGGGTCTCACTAAATTGATACAATTAGTTCAATAGGTCAAGTATTAAAAACTGAGCATGGTATTAAAATTTGGGGTGAAATCTATCTCAAAAACCCAGTGTTTTCGCTAAAAATCACCGTTTTAACAAAATCTCCTAATCTTCAAGATTCTTTTTGAAAGTATCCAACCTTATAGTTTGATAAAGTAAATTTGTCTGATAAAAACATTCTAAAGTTTCAAAGTATTTTGAAGTCAAAAATCACATTTTCCAAGTGAAAGAATATTCAACGGCCCATATTTAATGGCTTAAAATAAATATCAAAAACTAACTATTTTAGAGTGTAAAGAAATAAACAGTTTAATTATAATACGGATTGAGTACTGACTCTCTCTTTATATTTTTAGGACTTCCTCTACCCTGTCAAATTGGGGTTTTACCACTTTAAAACTTAGGGGTAAAATAAATTAGCAAAATTATAGCGAGATTGGCATGTCATTAGGTCCAAAATTTAAAAATAATGCATAATCTAAAATTTAAAGTTTAAACTAAGTCAAATGACTGAGTTTATACAGCAGCTAAGGTTTAAGCCTAAAATAATATTATTATTATATTCATAACTCACCCATATACCTTTGGAATTTAATTAAAAGAGTTATCGGATTCGGATCGAGTCAAACTCAGATCTGTTGAAAAACTTATTTGATACTCTTTACGATTAGAGGAAAATAATTCATAAATAACGGATAAAAATTATTTAATTAATCACGATTAATCATAATTAACTCCTAAATTGGGCTGGGGTATTACAGGTCACGTCTCAAGCACACTAACTAAAAGGTAGTACATCAAACATGGTACAAAACGTAGGGGGTCCACACACTACGCCATAACCCAGTTCCATCTATCCTATCACACAGGGGATGAACCTATTATCTAATCAACATCACATCTATCTCTAACCCATGCACAGTCCGAGATTTGAACCGTGCTCTGATACCAACTGTAATACCACGTCCCGTTATGAGCGCGTTATCTCTGAAATATCTCATAATAATTACAAAGAACATATATATGGGTAGCAATCCTCTCATGGGAGTTTTGTGTAACCCGACACGAGTTTTACTATATTATCCATTTCGTCCTTTGAACCGGCTCATCGAACCCTTTGAATCGGCTCGTCGGATCACTAACCCTTCCACTGCGATATAAATCGGTTCACTAACCGGCTCACTGAAATTTATCTAAGTGACAATGTTTTTTCATACAGAACATCAAATCGGATCACTGATCGACTCACTGACCAGTCACTGACTGCCTCACTGACCGGATCACTGAATTTTTTTTAAATGCTTTTGTATGACAGTAGAAGGGTAAAATTGGCAATTCCCTAAATCCCATGTCTCGCTACACAAAATGCCCGTGGGAGGATCGCTACACAAAATGCCCGTGGTATTTGAAACGGGGCAAATACCTCCCGCTCAGCTAATGCCTCTAATAACAAAATATAAACACTATAGTCAAAAGCAGTTATTACAGTCATCTGAAATATAATTTGATTGAGTTCTCTGGTGAGAACTAGATTATGGTATGTGGGGAGAGAACTTACCAGCCAGAGCAGATGCAAGATTTTCAGAGCTAGAGCCAGGGCAAAATCAAGAGGCTGATCTTTTGGTTCTTTTGAGCCACTGACTAGTTTCACCTCGTTCTTCAGAGGTCTGAGGGCGTGACCTGGCTGCCATCTTTCTGGGCATGGTTTTTCCAAGAGGAGATCCTCAAACAGTGACTTGGAGTTAAATGAGGTGAAGACTGAGCCTAAACTGATCTAAGAAATTCACAAAAATCGTAATTTTCAGGCTTCCAGGGACAGGAAGAACAAAAACCCTATGGTTTTTTAGCGAGAAATCACTTCGAGAGGTCCTATCGACTGGTCTAGGGCATAGGAAGAGAAAAGGGAAATCACCAGACCTTCGCAGGAGAAGAGACGACAAATTTAAATGAATTGTTGTTTTCGCAGAAAGGGTCACTTTTAATTTAATTTGTCTCACCGACATATCGTTTCCATCGACAGGTCGACTCTTTCGACATTTTTTGTCCCTTTTAACAGTGCTTGATTTAGCACAGTACCGACATTCTATCACACCGACTAGTCTATTTCACCGACATGTCGACTATACCGAGAGGTTTAGATTGTAGAGCAATCATGCCTGATTTGTGCAACTTGATGAAATCTTACTCTAAGCATGGCATACGTAAATTTATTCAATATGATAAAGCACAAATATGCCAAACATAATTCATCAAATCATTAAAACATGCACAAAAACATGATTTACATTCCAAAACACACAAAGTTTAAAATACTTTAAATGGAATGTATGGCTTTCCCAGTAGAATATGTACTATAGCCAGGAAAGTACATTCTAGACTTATAGTTAGCCAATTTTTCTCTCCTCGTGTCACAACACTTTTCTGCTATGTGAAATCACATGGTCTCTTGTGAGTCCATTTGTAGTAGTCTAAGATATATAAGTGAATCTTAAACCAAAACAAATTATGAATGGTGGTCTATCTCTTAGGCATAAAGATTGTGGTATTTGGTGTTGCATATAGACCCCTATGATCGTAACTTTGATGACCAACCTTAGAATCCTTCAACTCTTTTAAGACATGATTCAGTTGTCTCAACAAAGAGTTTTGCCTTGTGTCCACCTTCCTTTGGCTTCTTTTAAGATTAGGTGTTGATGGATGTCATTTAGGCATACGCTTTACTGGATTATGCCTTTTAGCTTATGCTTGCCTTTCCAAGTCTCTTCCAATGATAGCAATTTTTTTTGAAATGCCCAATCTTTTGACAAAAATAACACTTACCTGTTGAAGGGTTAGAGACACTTGCATTTCCAAACACCCCATGATGTATAGGTTCTTTGGTGGATGAGGCACCAAGACCAGACCTATCACCATATTGTTTACCCGACCCTATGAGTCTTTTAAACCTTTCATCTCCTTGGGTAAATTTATCTTGGAATTTTTCTTTATGAATTCTTAACTCTTTTAATTCCAAAGATAGTTTTTTAATATCCTCTTCAAGAAGATTATTGTGATGCCACAGATTTTCGACATCCTTGCAGTGAATACTTATCTCTTTTTGAAGTCTTTTATTATTCTCTTTAAGCTTAGTATTTTCAACATCTGAGAGTTCAAGCTTACAGATTATAAGAGATTTTTCATTTTTCAAATATTCTATTTGATTAGAGAGGTTAAGGTTTCCATTTTTAACCTTATTTAATTTCTTGGCTAACCTCTCACTTTCAAGGAACATGGCACTGTAGGAGGCTTGAAGATTTTCATCATCTTTACTCTCATCATCCTCCATTACAATTGTGGGATTTTCTTGATCACTAATGATCGAGGCTATAAAGCCTTTTGATATATCAATTTTTCTTTCAGTCTCTTTGTCAGATCACTCTCTGATTCAGAGGTTTCCACATGGATCACATCCACATTCATAGCCTTCTTAATTTTATCTGAGGGACATTCGTTCATAAAGTGTCCTCTCCCTCCACAATTAAAATAAGTCTGCTCCTTGCAACTTCTCTCTCCTTCCCTTTTTCCTCTGATTTCTTTTTGCCTTTTTGGGTATCTTTTATTTGTTTCACCCTTACCATTCTTCTCAAGTTACAATTTTTTTGTAAAACATTTTGGCAAACATTGCTATTTCATAACTTGAAAATTCATCTTCCGAAGAATCTTCATTTTCTTTTGTTTTCTTTTGTTTTAGGGAAGATTTCAAGGCAATGGATTTGTCCATTGGTTGTTCAAAGTGTAGTTCATAGGTTTGTAGTAAACTAACCAAATCATCGATGTTCATTAGAGACACTCTTTGTTATCTTCCATAGCCACAACCTTGGACTTGAATCTTTCTGTAAGATTCTGGACAATTTTGGTACATACCTTGTCTTCGAGTATCTCTTCACCTAGAGCGTACATTTGATTCACAATGCCGCTTATCTTGGAATAAAGATCCATGAAGACTTCATCCTCCCTCATTTTAATAGTATCAGATTGATTTTGGAGGATTTGAAGTTTGGACCTCTTAACTATTGAGGTGTCCTTCATGAGTTCTTTCAAGAACTTCTTATGCCTCCTTTCCAGTTCCACAGGTCATAATTCTCGTGTTCTCGCTATCGGATACTGTACAATTAAGGGCATTCATGGCTTTGCCATCAGCTGTCTGAACAATTTTTTTAGCAGGGGTCCAAGAGTTAAAAGGTTTAGGTGTCATATACATGGTTGAGGTGGATGCTACCATTTTTTTTCCATGGGTTCCTGCCATCCAGTCTTTACAATATCCCATACCGATAAATCTATAGAAATAAAGAAACTTCTCATTTTGGTCTTCAATGAGGCATAGTTTGTTCCATCGAAATAAGGATATTGCATGACTATCTCTCATGGTGTTCTAGTTTGGATCAACTCGGATGGTTAAATCTTTGTAAAGAGCACTAGGCTCTGATACCAATTTAAAGTTCTCCCTTGGTGCTAGAACACAATTGACACGAGAGAGAGAGAGAGAGAGAGGGGGGGGGGGGGATGGTGTTGTTGAATAGGTCAATCTAAAAATCGTTGGTCCTTTTAAAAATTACTTGATTGATTAATTAAGTGCAGCGGATACAACAATCAAGTGAGTGTGTGTTAGCAAATGTGATTAAACAATCAACAAAAGAAATTAACTCTAACACCACAAGCACAAGGACACAAGATTTATAGTGGTTCGGTTAGCCAACCTACATCCATTGTCAGGACTAGCTCAAACTTGAACTATCTCCAAATTCACTAAGTGGGGACTTACACCCTCACAATTAGAGTAGAATTCCACCTCACTCAATTGGTTGAGAATTTCACACACCACATGTAAAATAGGAATTCCACCTATTTATTTGGCTGGGAATTCCACCCACCAAGTCCAAAAGACGACGCTCTAGATTTTTTATAGTGGTTCAGAAGCCAAGCCTCCTTAATCCACTTTCACAGGATAAATGTTTTAAAACAAAATTAAAACCAAAAAGCATTTGTCTTGAAGCTCTTTGTCGAAGATGTGTGCTTCTCAAAGATCCACCCAATGTGTACCCTAGGTAATCTCGACGCTCCGCCTTGTAGCCGTCGTTGAGCAATTACAATTCCAGAGCTACTAGGAAACTAGGTTTTACCAAATCTTTCCTAGTTTGTATATTTTCTTTACTCTTCTCTTTCTCTCTTTCACTAACTTAATCAATAGATTGGTTGTATTTGATTCTCAGGTGTAGGCACAAGAGAGATGATCGTTCCTTGAAGTGTGTGACTCTTCTCAATTCAAGAAAGATAATTAAATGATCACACAACACGCATATTTATAGAGGAGTCAACAGTTTTTCAAACTGTCCAGTACCGAAAAGTCAAGGGCACCGATGAGTCGGTGTTCATATTTATTATTGTTCAACCACCTGACCGTTGCATATTAAATGCATTCCCAACGACATTATTAATTCACGGTCGACAGGTCGGTGTCACTGATGGGTCGACAGTCATGGTACCTAGAGGTCAGTCCATATGAGGGTCTCGATTTGGGACAACACCATGCAGACAGAGTTTTATGTCCAGAAACTTGTCATTCCCAGAACTACCTGTCGCCTTTTACCGAGGGGTCGGTCTTGGTACTCACGATCAGTCTTGAATTACCTAGATGTTTGTTTTCTTGAGAGTCCACTTGAGTTCTAAGTTCAATAACTCACAAGTTATCATCGACGAGTTGTTGACCAAGAGGGATCGTTAAGTTCATCACCGAGGGGTCGGTGCATACGAGACTCTCAATCAGAGACATACCCAGAATGACAGTTCAACGTTCCAAAACCTTTGTCAATTTGGCCGACTAGTCATTGACCACGATGGGTTGATCCTGTCTCCACCGAGGGGTCAATGAGAACGACTGATCAAGCTGACAGTGAATTTAATTCATATTTCCAAGTTTACTTCCAATTCTCTGTCAAACTTCCTCTGTAGGCTTTTATGATTTTACCATTTGTTCAACTAAGCTTAGGAATGATCCTCCTAATGTGTGGGTACCATCTAAAGTCATCTATGGCCAAATACCTATTTTGTGATTGTCATAGCAATGAGCTTCAATCTGGTGGAGTATAATCTTCACTCTTGATCACCTTTAAGTCTTCAAGCTTCTAGCAAGTGCTTCTTCCCAAGTCATGGAATTGACAAACTTATGGACTCGATAAGCCAAGGCACTAACACAATATATATTCCTCCAAGCAATGGTTGCTAATTTTGTAGTCAAGTATGTACATTATTCGAATAAATGAGAAAGTTGTAGATATATTTTTACAATTTTTTAAATGTTTAAGTATAACTTTGATATTTGAGAGAAACAAAATGGCTTGTTCTAATTTTTTTTTTTAAAAAAAAACAACATAAGATGAGGAACTCTTTCATACGATCTGACTTATTGTATACTTCAGTTTTTAATGTCTTTTTAATTTTTTTTTTTAACTTTTAATATTCTTATTTCATAAAATGTGACACTTTTAAATATATATATAAGAAATCCTCATTTAAAACCAACTTCTCATCCATGCAAACATTTCTTCAACCAATGCTACCACAACTATCATAGAATCTTTCAGTGGATCCTATGGTCTTTATACTTAATTTTCATAATTACAAAAATAAATTATTTCAAACACCATGACTTAAAATTGATTCGTATCTGATGAAAGATCTGAAGAGGACCAATTGAGAGAAGATACAGACTTCCCAAGAAATGGGTCCCCAAGTCCGAGAGGTTATGAAGAGCTTTTAAATATTATTTACCCTAAAAAGTAAACTGTTTGTGATTTGGTTTCTGTTCCACGTGTTTTGGTCGGCTGAGAGTAAGTACACAATGATATCATCATTTGCGTGTGAATACTATCAGCCATTCAACGAGGCACCGTCTTGACATCATGCATGCTCACGTTTCTTTTCTTTCTGCATCAGCTTCATTTCTGTGTTTATGCTTCTTCTCTTTCATTCTCTGTTTCGATTTCTTCACTCTGTTCTCGGTTCTTTCTTCTCCTTCGTCTTGCTGGCTTTCTTTTTTTCTTTCTTCTGTTTTCATTCTCTCTTCTCTCGAACGTCTTTCTTCTCCTTTCTTTTATTTTCTTTCTTTTTTCTGTTCGATTTCTTCTGTCGGTTCGATCCTCTTACCTCTTGTGATTGAAGGGATTTTGTTTCCCCGTACGGAGAGGTAAAGTCGGGATTCATTTGTCCCTTCCCTCTCATTACCAAACGTCCCTCCCTTTCCCTCCATCCAAACGCAGCCCAAATCTAGCTAAACATCCACCTGGGCTACTTTTCTTACAACCCTATCACCTCTTTCGGCACCAAAAATCTCATCTTCTCATTCCTCAAAGACAATGAAATCTGGTGCAGAAGAACACCTTCCAATCCCACAAAATGAGAATTGCCCCACCACCACCAGCAGCCTTAAATACTCTACTCAATCATCTTTCCACAACAGCTTCAAACGAAGCACTTCTTTAAGGATATTCTCGACAGATCGTATGTCAGACCAAGCTGCACCCACCAAACATGAATCATTTGGACATAGGGAATCATGTCCTCGCATGGGTTCTTGGAGAAAAGGGTCTATGAGCTTCTCTCACGAGATGGATTTGCAATTGGGTGAAGATATCCAGAGTGAAATCGTCGCAGAAGCAGGAGATATTGGTGATAGAGCATTAAGCAATGAGAGGCACCATGGAAGTATTACTAGCAGTAGTCTAAGCTTCAGTTTTGATAGATTGAGATGCGTTGAGAATGGACTAGTTACATTTCCTGATGATGCTCTTGTACATTCAAATGGGTATTTGTCTAATGGATTGAATACTACGTCGTCCATCTCACCAGTTCCGTTGGAAATTCAGTCTCCTCTTTCTTCAGATGCAATTCTGTATTTAAAAGAGACAGATCAGAGTTCATCTCAAATGCAGGATAAAGACAAACAATTTAAGGTCAGATCATTCGTGGTCTAATGTCTTTTGTATTAGGTAATATTTGAATATGGTGGACCTATACATCTTACTACCATTCCACTGTTAGAGAAATGTATGTAGATTGTCAATCTATTCTGTGGAACAGCTTTTTGGGTATAGAGTATATGTTTAGAAGGGGTGAAACTATACCTTTTTGGGGAAACAGAGAATTTCTTGTTCGTGATTCATATAAAAAAATCAAGAATATATCATCCTTAAGAGATATCTTCTGTTTGATTACTTTGGCAAAATGGGTGGTTTATCTATTCCAGGGTGCAATTGGGTGGTTGGAAGTAAAAGATTTTGTTTGGCGGGATGCTGCTTTCATGAGTTTTTGCCCCAAATCAATGTCAATCCCAGTAAATAAGATTCAATTGGGTACACCCTAGAGGCACATGAATGTGGCCTAAAGAGTCCCTAACCCAAAATATTCTAAGACTTGCTTGCTACTTGCAGGGCTGGGAGGAAGTATGGCAGTGGGATTTTTATGTGATACATTGTTAAGGTGAAAGAAAATAATGCTTTATTTATATATTTTCCCCTCTCATAAAAAAATCAGTGTTCTCTTGCGGAATTTGAATTAATCTACAGATGTTATTCATGATCATTAGCCTGGTAGATAGTTGTTACATATCGGTGTCCTCTTCTAGAGTCAAATCAAGTGAATTATTGGTAAGCAGTCAGAGAGGGGTGATAGTCTACTCTGCTTTCATTTAATATTGTACTTCACTTTTTTATGCCAATCAGATTCATGTAACTGATCTTTACTTTTTTTGCTCTCCTTTTGAAATGAATACTCAACTGTACTGCTGATCAGATTGTTGCAATTGTTTCTGTAAACTTTTTCACCTTTTCCATCTGTTACAACATAATCATCATGCAAAACAATTGTATTTTCTCTAGACAGTTATGCAGCTTTGTAGCACAAATTCATAAAATGTATTCCAAGTTAGAAAATCAATACATAACAAATGATGCTGCTAGTTCTGAAATTGTCTAACCTTTTAACCAATGGCATCAATTGAGAATACAATAATCGTTGAAATTTCTGAAATTCAACATTTTTGAAGCCTCATCTCTTCTTCTTGAGTTTAGCTTTGTGAGTTCTACTTCACTTATCCGAAGGATCAAATTCTCTGTTACTCTACAGCTTAACATGTCATTTCCATGTCTTCCAAATCTAATTGGTCTACCATTTCCATGGTACCTTGACTAGCTAGTGTTGAATTTTTCAAACGGGGATTTTCCCTGGTATTCTGATACACATGCCCAAAACCTTTTTGTATGCAGGGAGAATATCCTCCAATTGATGTAAGTGATTATCGCATTTGGGACCCTGACATCTTTGGTATCCTCTTTTCTGAAAAGAGTTTCGACACGGTTTACTCTTCACTTCACCAGCCTTTTGCAAGTATCCAGCTTTGAGGGTTTCTTTCTCTTGGACAACTAGGATGGACAAAATTTTAACTATTGATCACTTATGAAATCAGAACCATATCTTGGTGATTGCCTACTATTTATGTCTAGAATAGGCATAAGTCAACCATTTATTCATTCATTGTAGTCCTCCAAGCAGATTTGGCTCCACTATTTGGTATTGACTAGGCCATGCCACTTTATTTGGCAGACCTTATCAACAATTAGGCGTCTTGGGTTTAGCAGCACTAAGTTTCATTTGGTTTGGAAGCTGAATTCTGTGGACGTCTCATTGGCTCTCCATAAAGAATGCAACAATTGAGATTTTCATGATAAGACTTCCGATCATTGGGTGGTATCGCTTCTAAAGAACTAAGTGATCTCTTGAGCCCTTTCTACCCATAACAAGAGAGTTAAAACCTGAAAGATCCATAAATGAGTTGTAAATTGGAAGAACCATGAAAAATACTTTTCAGTCCACATATTTATATATTTTTTTTCATAAACAGTCACAAAAAGAAAAAATTAGAGAAAAGAAGAGGTACAAAGTACAGGGTATGATATACCTGCTCCCCAAGTACAAGGAGGGTTGCCTAGGTAGAGGACTGAGGAAGACCAGTTTCCATGCCTCTTGGTCCCCTCCTCAATCTGAAACACACAAATTTAATGTTGGCGGGGCAGCAAGGGGAAAACCGCGTCGGCGGGTATAGGCAGAGTGCTCTGCAACTGCAATGGTAGAACATCCATAGTTTTTTCCGAGTCAATTGGTATAGGTAGAACTTATCAGTATTAGGAAACTTGTCCATATGGTCTTCATTAGGAGGGGGGAAACTAATCATTGAGGGGGGCTCGACAAACGCGATTAAGTGGGCAAAGGGGCTAAAAAGGCCTCCATGGAAGATGATCACAATAGTGAGAGAGATTAGGGAGCTTTGCTCGGGCCTAGAGATATCTTTTGCATTGGTTCGGAGATCAGCAAACAGAATAGCCGACTTTTTTGCTAAGAATGGGGTGAACTCCACTACCACTGGCATTTTTCACCTTTCAGAGCCCCTTATTTAGGGGAGGAGATTTGCCGATCTCTTCATGCGATGTTTTGATATGAGGATAGATGTATTCTTTCTTTTTCTTCCACAACATCCTTTGGGTTTAAGTCTTTTAGACCCATCGTTGCTGTCTCATCTACCTATATTTTATTAATATAATTTGTTCTCTTTGTTACCGTTCAAAAAAAAAAAAAGGAAACATAGAAACTTCTCACTATAAGCAAAATAGAAAGAAGACGAACAACATTCCCTCCCACCCCTGAATACCAATTAAAAAAGACAAAAGAGGCATATGCTTAGCAAAAAACCACACACTCATGATCACTATCTACTCCTATTTTAGCAAGAAAGTTTGCTACCCTATTTGCCGACTGCCTCACATGTTGAAAGAAGACATCCACTATCGAAGCGAAGATTTTGATTTCCCTGACCACTGAGAGTAATTTCCAAGGCGACTTGTGCTTCCCTTGCCCATTTAGTGGCATTCACCAAATTTTCTTCAATTATCATCTTTCCTTGACTGTAATTTGCCCACATATCCGAGACTCTCCTAATCCCCTACAGTTTTGTCTTATTAGAGTCTTTGACACCTATTGGTTCTGTGAAAAGCAATAAGGTTGCTCTTTCCGAATTATGCAACACTTCCCCAATTCCAGTTGGTCATGGTTTGCCTCTCACTGCTCCATCTACATTGAACTTCAAAATCCTCGATAAGGGCAGACACCACACTTCCCCAATCTTCTCCCTTACTTCCTAACAAGACAACCATCCCATGATCTATAGAAGTCCCACATCGAGAAATCAATAAACTCCTTGCTAACTGATTACCATGCACATAATCTCCACTTACCACACTCTAAAGCCTCCTACACCCCTTTAGATTTGTGTTCAAACAATTTTACATTTCTTTCCTTCCACAAGGACCATTGAGTAGCTTCAGGGATGGTACTCATAACCACTTTCCTTATACTTCTTACCTTCTGAACTTGCCTACTTTCCATTGTGTCATTACATAAATCAATAATCACCCAAAATAGCCCCATTAGATCCACAAACTTATAGAAAATATGATTGAAATCCTCCTCTTAGTGACCATAAAGAATACAGGATAGATCACCATCACCACTCAAACTGTCCCCTAGTGAGAACTTCACCCTTCAAAGCACACCAAACAAAAGCCTGGACATGAGGTGGAGCTACTCTCATCCATCCCAAGGAACTAGCCTTGGACCCACGGTTGTTATGATCCCTGCCTTAACTGAATGATACCCTGATTAAACCCTGGTGGATCTCCTGTCCAGATACATTCATCATCATCCTCCATGAAAATAGGTATATCCCCTAAAGGTGTGATTGGCTCCTTAAATCTCTTTAGCTCAAAGACTCTCAATTCTCTTCTGAAAGCAATCTCGCATCTAATTGCCCCACCCTCCCCCACACAACTATCCTGCATCTTAGCCAATCTATCCCTGGAAAACTGATATAGCCTAGGAAACACATCCTTCAAGGGGCTATCCCCTACCTCTTCCTACCGACAACCTAAGATTCCTCTTAAGCAAACTCCCTACCCTCCTATGACCGTTGCCAATCCTCCACCACGCCTTTACAACTGGTGAACCTTCTTTTTTCACTTTATTTTCTAGGCTCCATTTACCGACATCTTCCATTCCATATCTAGCAACTAACACTCTTTTCCAAAGGGAATCTTTCTCCGTTCCAAATCTCCAACTCCATTTACATAGTAAAGCTTGATTCCTAATTCCTAAAGGCACCACTCCTAGACCCCTTCTTCTTGGAGTTTTGTTACTTTGTCCCAATTGACAAGGTAAACTCTTTTCCTTTGGATTCTTGCCAACTTATCTTCCACCCCCTTTGGCATCTCAAAATAAACATAAAGTACAAAGGTAAATTGGCTAGCACTAATTTGATAAGAGTCAACCTCCCACCAAAGACAAATAGTTCCTCTTCCAACTTGCAAGTCTTCTTTCAACTTTTTAAATTACAAGATTCCAGACAAGTTTAGATCTCATATTTGCTCCAATCAGAAGACCCAAATAAGTGAATGGAAACCTCTTAACCCCATAATTGACCTCTAGGGCAAGATTATCAAGCGGATTCTCCTCCACTCCAATTCGATCAAAGTTCTTTTGCCTAAATTGATACTTAAGCCTAATACCAATATTGCTTAATATCCTATCCCATCAAATCCTCTTTACATGCATCACCAAAAAATAGAGTGTCATAAGCAAATTGCAAGTGTCTTACCACTGGTCCATCCTTCATCACATCAAAACCTTTCACAATACCCAAATCTTTAGCATTCTCCACTAATCTATTCAAACCTTAACTTACCAAAATTAAAATAAACAGAGAAAAGGGGATCACCTTGCCTAAGCCCCTATTAGCTTCTATCAATTCAATAGGTGAACCATTTAACAAAATCGAATGAGACGATCCTTTAACACATGCTTTCATCCAACTCCTCCTTCTCTCCCCAAAACCGATCCTCTCAAACAAATAACCAACAAAATTCTAGTCCACAAGATCATAAGTTTTTTCCATGTCAATCTTAAACAAGATTCATGGTGTCTTCTCCTTCTTCCTAATGTGGATTAATTCATCAGCAATTAAATCCCCATTTAAAATTTGTCTATCCTCCATGAAGGCCCCTTAAGATTTTTCGATGATGTCGGTAAGACCTTCTTCAATCTTTAGCCAACACCTTTGATAGGAGTTTGAAGACAACCAATTAGGGTAATAGGTCTATAATGTGTTAGTTTCGATGGGCCCTCCCTTTTAGCTACAAGTGTAATAAAAGAGTTTTACAAATCCTTATTAATGATACCCTTCTCATGAAACTCTTTAAACACCTTCAAAAAATCCAGACCTACCAAGTCCCAACATGGCTTTATAAACCTAAAGTTAAAGCCATCAAAACTTGGAACCTTATCCCCTCTCTATACTATCTAAAGACTCTTGAATCTCTTCTTCATTAAAAGTCCCTTCCAACCACCCAACCCTCTTTGTTGTAATTTTTAAGAAATGAATCCTTCATTACAAGCAGCCCCGATCCCCAGATTCTGAAAAAAAAAAAAAAAAAAGGCCTTGTTAAGTCTATTGGAAGCCCACAAAACCCCACCACTACTACTTCCGCCACTAAGGATGAACCTTGGATCATCATCATCATTATCTAGCCATTTATCCAATCAATCTGGGGTAGACTTTTATATTTGGATTTGGTAAATTCATTCTATGGACCGATTGGCCTATCTGACGTCCATGGGACTTGAACCCATGACCTCTAGACTACGATCATGAGTCTTGACCAGTTGTACTACAGGACAAACCTTGGATCTAGGTCCAAATTTGGACAAGAAAAGTGACTAATGGAGCTCAGTGGAAGAATTAAACAAGTCTAGGAGGTAAAAAAAGACCCACTAGAAAAGGCACAACTGAAAGGGAAACCAACAAAATCAAGGAAAACAGCTATTAGTAGAAGGAAAAGCCGAAACTACTGAGAACAATTGGAGAAAACCACTTATCCTTGAAGCTTGAGGACCAACCATCAAAGACAACTACGATGACTGGGAGAAATTCCTATTGTCAAAGAATGACAAGCAACCATCTATACCACCCCGCCACTGGTGGAGACAAACAAGATGATCATTGGAAAGAAGAGCTGAGTTAAACCTATCCCTTTGAAAAAAAATTCACAAGAAAAGGAGAGATCCCTCATAAAAATGCTACGACAACGAACAAAAGCCTGACAAGACCTCGGTACAGACACCATGTCGAAGGACAAGGAGCAAAGTAAATCTGAAGAAAAGAAAAAAGAAGGGAAGAGAGTTGTACCCAGGGGGAAAAAAGCAATGACCGGTTTGGCAATGAGAGGATGGAAGGGGATAGAACAATAGCAAGCGAAGGAGACTGAGATGAATGGACATAAGCATGCCCAGAGGAATGAAAAATATAAGAGAAATGACTTTTCACTGTTTCCTTGATCTCTTCTTTACCCACCAACCTTTTACCATCCACTACTATAGACATAATACAAGTAACCTTTTTTCTCATGTTAGCCATGCAATGGGAAAAAATTGTATTTTTGCCCCTCTCCTAAAGCTAAAGAGGTCTCGACTTTTGTTGCCATTCAACCTCCTCAATTCGGAAGCATTTCCATAAACGAGCTTTGCATAATCTTCTAGAACACATCAACTCTAATAGATCTCTATCTTCTTCCAACTTGTCACATACATCCAATTCATGCAATGCAATCTCTTTTTTCTTCATCACTGATCCCCTATTTGATTGCCCATTTTTTATTTTGTTTTTCAGCAACTTGAACTTTCTTAATAAGGTAAAAGCAGCCCACCCTTCCACTGTGAAGCTCTCCCACCAGGATTTCACCAACTCCTTAAACTTAATATCTTCCAACCAAGCGTTATTAAATCGAAAGGGTCTAGGTTCCCTATCAATTTCCTCCGTGTCTAAAAGAATCGGAGAATGGTCAAAATTGGGCTGAATAATTTCAATTGAATCTCCTTTCAGAAGAGGTTATCCCATCCGGTTGAAACAAGGAATATGTCCAATCTGCTTATAGCCACCTTGCTTTGCCTGTTAGACGAATGAATCTGCAACCTATTAAAGGGTAATTGAATAGATCATTCCTCCCATTGAAGTTAAAGAAAGCCTCCATACTCCTTGTAAACCTGCCACCACCTCTATTCAGCGGTGGAAATCTCACAACATTAAATTCGCCTCCAATGCTCCATGCATCCAACCCCCAATTCTAAATGTCCTCCAATTCTGACCAAAAACAATCTCTCTCACTTTTTAAGTTTGGTCCATAGATGACTGGAAAAGCCTAGCTCCCCCAAGGGTTCAAACTTTTGAGTGGTGCGTTCTAAAGGAAAAGATTCTTACCAGAATGGACCTTAAGTGGAGAGGGTTGTTGAGATCGAAGGAGGATCTTAGTTGTTTATTGTGCGGATCGATGGAAAAAGATGTCGATCACCTTTTCGTTAGATGCCCAGTTGCTTGGAATTTATGGATAAATTTCGCTAGCCTTATGGATGTGCAATGGATTTTAGAAAGAACTTCTGAAGGATTAGTGAGATCTTGGTTCCTCTCCAGACTTAGCCCTAAGATGAAGGCGGCCTAGAACACAATTCCAGCTGCAGTCTTATGGACATTTGGAAGGTGAGAAATTCCAGAATCTTCGAAGGAAAGTCCACGAGGTTAGGGAGCTCTTTCAAAGAGCCAAATGGAGGCTCTGTGTTTGGTTTCTTTCTAGTAAAGAGTTCAAGGGACTTAAAGCCACTGATTTTTTTCGTCGTGGGAAGGTTGCATGAACAGACACCCTAGGAAGCCGAAGACCTTAGTCAACCAGTCTCCTCCTCAACAAAGTGTCCTGAAATTCAATGTGGATGGAGCTTCTAAGGGAAAACCAGGACCAATAGGGATAGACGGTGTTCTTAGGGACCATAACGGTCATACATCCTTAATATTCACTGAGTCCGTGGGGATTAGGGATTCAAACGAGGTAGAACTCCTCAGTATTAGGAGAGTTTTGACCATTTGTACATGTTTCGGGTTTGGAAAACTAGTGATAGAAGAGGATTCGGCAAATGCAATCAAATGGGCAAATGTGCTGAAGCGATCCCCTTAGAGATTGATTGCCATGGTTAAGGAAATTAGGGCTCTCGCTTTAGGACTCGATTTATCATTTGCCCAAGTCAGTTGTACAACTAATTTTGTGGTAGATTTCTTTGCAAAGAACAGAGTCGACAATCCAGTCTCTGGCGTCTTTCTCTTTGAGATAGGAGGAATTAGAGCATGATTGAAGCTCAACTGATTGAATTTGTTATATGGATGCTTTGTTTTTGTTTTTCTCAGTGTATTTGTGTATGGTCTACTCCTTTTAGACCCTCTTTTCCCTTGATGTACTTGTACTTTTTATTCCTTTATTAATATAAACCGTCTTTGTTACCACTCAAAAAAAAAAAAAAAAAGAATTTTCTCCATAGACATTTGTAAAACAAACATCTATCCCTTCTTCCAAGTATCGACCTTTGACTGAAATTGACCGATTATCCACACATCTGTCTATCAATGTTAAATACCATTGGATCTCAAGGAGTCAATAGACCTCCTAACACCCTTCCTGAAGGTTTGAAAAGGTACCTCACCTTAGTTCTACCCCAAATCTCCCTTAAAATAATAATGGATAAATCTTCTCTTTTATATTCCTGAATTAGAAGAACATCAATACGATGTTTCCTGATAAATCTTCAAACGAGCGCCCCCCACCCCCCACTCTTTCTTCTTGAGTCCGTGGCCCTTGAAATTCCATTTTAAGATCTTCATGAGCTCTGTGTATCCTTCCCCCAATACCTGACATTTTGTCTTCCCCTACTGTAGAAAATTTTGAAAAAACTACTTCTACCCATCAAGAGGGATGTGTCCAAAGATTTCTTTGTAGACCTTGAAGAAGATGACGAAGCTCTATCCCTTTCCTCCGCCCATCTTAAAGCTGCCTCTTCGTTATGATCTTCATTGAAATGAATACCTAATCTCTTCCCGATCCTCATAAAATGGTTCCAGTGAAAGGTTGTGTAAAAGTGAATTGGCCATATCCAATAATACTGAAATCATTGAAAACATCCAAAGTTGGGTTGTGTTTGTTCTCAAATAGAAGTATAGAATTGTTTTTATGATTTTTCGAAGTCCAATTTGTAATGGAAAAGCAATTATGACTCAGTCATCATCATGGATTAAAATTTATTCCACTTCCATATTTTGTATCGAGTTGATATGATGCGGAGCACTCATATTAGTTTGTCTTGCATCATGATATGAAGCAATTCACTATACGAGTATACACCATGTGAGGATCTGAACAGCTTGCATTACATCTAGAAATTGGTTGCTGTAAACTGATATCATGATATTTTAAACTTCTAAGTTGATTGGGAGTAATATTTTGTTCAGATGATAAAGTTTCTGAGTTTGTCTTGTTTATGATAAAATTTAATAGATATCTCACAAGTTGTTTGTTTATTTGCAGGATAACCAGAAGAAGCTCCCGCAGTGGTTGGAATATGTATCATGCCTCACTCATTTAGCTGTTTTTGGAATCTTAGGGGTAAAGTTGCATACTTTCTTTCTGGTTCTAGAGTTAAAGTCATCGGAATTTTTTATCAAATATACTCATATAGAAGTCTCTTTTGATAGTTCTATATATAAAGTTAATTGAATACCTGTGATCATGAAACCTGGTTTGCCATGATGCTTAAATCATGATCATCATCATAGCAGCTTTTATCCCATCTATGTAGGGCTTCCATCGTCAGTTATACATTTGCCCTAACTTCTATAAAAAATCATGTTCTTTGTTGTTCCAAAGTGTAGTCGTGGCCTCTCCATTCTCTAGTATATGTGTTCTTTCTGTTTTCTGCCCATGCTCCAGAGTAAAAGACATTCCTTGATCTTCTCTTCTATTGGGCAACCTTTAGGTTTCCTTGAATACGCCATTTTTTATTCTCAATCATTTCTTCTTAAGATTGATGATCTCCTTTATTAGCACCCTCTTTTAGTAGATTAAACCATTTAGGATCATTTATGATTGCTAAAAAAGATCCTAATGGGACTTTTCAAAAAAAAAACACAAAGATGATAATGGAAGGTACGAAAACCTGCATATATATATATATATATATATATATATATATATATATATATATATTTTGAGTGGTAACAAAAGTGAATTTTATTAATAGAAAAAATATTTACAGAACCACCACACACAAAAGGGTCTAAAAGGGATAAACTCAGAAAAAACACAAAACAAAGAAGAAAAAGTACATCCCTAAAACTATATCCAAGAAATTCTTCCTTAAAGATGAAAAACGCCGTAAACAGAACTATCAACTCCATTCTTCGCTAAGCAATCTGCCACCCTATTAGATGTACAACTGATCTAGGCAAAGGAGACATTCAAACTTGAAGTCAAGGCTCTGATCTCCCTTACGATGGTAACCAGTCTCGAAGGGGGTCACTTCAAACCTTTTGCCCATTTGATAACATTTGTCGAATCCCCCTCAACTATTAATCTTCCAACCACATAGCCTGCCCAAATGGTCAATGCTCTCTTAATACTAAGTAATTATGCCTCGTTAGACTCCTAATCCCACTGGTTTTGTGAACACCACTAGAGTTCAGCCATTGTGATCCCTAAGGGCACATCCTATCCTTCCTGTCCCAGCTTTCCTCTACATGTCCTATCTACGTTGAAGTTCTAGAAGCCCCGTAGAGGAGGTGACCCTTTGAACAAGATCTTAGATTTCCTAGGGAGACTCCTCATGCAACCTTCCCATGCTGAAAACATGTCATTGACTCGAAAGTCTTTGAACTCTTTATCCGAATGAAGCCAAACACAAGGCCTCCATTTGGCTTTATGGAAAAGCTCGCTCACCTCTACAAGTCCGGGCTAGACCAATGCACAGGGTCTTTACCAATTTTAAACACTTTTCAAATATAATAATTATAAGACTTTTGTGCAGTGGAAAATTTTAATGTGTGTGAGTGAGCAATAAACAATTCATCAAAACAAATCAACAAACACCACATATGCACAATGGTATATAGTTGTTCAGTTCACCTAAATCTGCATCCACTCTTGGACTCACCCAACCTTGGGCTATCCGGAACTCACTATGATAGGGTAAACCACCCTAACATTACACACCTAGATTTTGAAAGGTTCGACCACTCTGGTCTAATCCTTGACTCCTATTTTTTTATAGTGGTTCGAACACAGAGTCCTAATCCGCTGTACGATGATAAATGAAATAAACAAAGAACACTTGCCTTGATTTAGCTCTAATCTTGAGAGTGTGTTCTTCAGTGATGCCTCAATGCTTTGATCTTTAATACTTAAGATGCTCCAGTGTTTGCAACCATAGGAGAGGCTTGGTCTAGGGTAGGATAAGGATCCTACAGTAAGTTCCCTAGAAAATTCTCTCTAAATCACATCAAGAAAAGCTTAACACAGCTAAGGTATTCCATAGATGTTTGTGGATGTAATTTAGAAGACGTTAGAAAGATTCGATGGTGATTGGAAGGGGTTAGAACCTCTCTGGAGAGTAGAATGCTTAGGTTGTGTTCCTCCCGTTGCCTTACCCTGGATTTAATATCCCTCTCTCTAACGTATGATATTAGGATATATCAACTATTATCATTGTAGAGAGAACCAGCTATTGGGATTTCCGGGGAGGATTTCCAATGGAATGGTCCAAATAGTAAGGGTATTTTTGGATTTATTCCCTAAAGAGGGATCAACTATGTAGGGGTATTTTTCCCTAAAGAGGGATCAACTATGTGGGGGTTTCTCACAATTAATTAGCTTCTTTTTTCTTAGAGAAACGAGCCATATTTATAGAATTATTGTTCACAATGGCTAGTCCTTGAGGGGCACGGGAGCGAGCCTCGAGCAGAAAACAGCTAGTTTTTTTAATTTCTGCAACAATGCCTTGAGGGGCTCATGCACTATCCATGCTATAGTTCCTCGAGGGGCTCGGGCACCATTCATGCTATAGTGCAAATAGTGAAATTTAGGCCTCAGATAGAAGGGCTCGAGCCGGGGGAGGAAGGGCTCGATCCTGACAGAGTTCAAATGTTCAAATTAAGCTCTTTAACTATTTGTCCTTTTGGCCTAGGGTGTTTGGGTTTCACCTAGAGTTCACTAGGTCATTTTACCTGTATGGTTGCCAAAACACATGATGATATGCTCCGCAGCAAGCCTTTGATCTTCAGTGAGTCTTCACGCTTCCAAGGCAAGGTCATACACAGCCACGAAATTGACAAACTAGAGACTCAGTCAACCCGAGTCACTAACAACCTCAGTGGACCTCCCTTCAAAGATTCATGAGTTTGTCTCCTTCCAAATAGTCCAGATCACGACTGCCGGTATTGTGCACCAAGCCGTCCTCCTTCTACTATTGACTCCCGACATGGTCCACAAACCCAGTAAATCGTGACAAGAGTTTGCAGCGACCCATGATACTTCCATGAGATTAAGGAAGCTAGTCCATAACTTCCAAGCAACTAAGCAAGTAACAAAGAGATGGTCAACTGTTTTCTCCGTTGATCCTCATAGAGGACAACTAAGGTCGTCTTCATTTCCCAAAATATCTCCTCCTAAGGTCCATTCTAGTGAGAATCCTTCCCTTTGTCACACATCACACGAAGGTCTTAACCTTGGTGGGGCTAAACCCATCCAAGCTATTCTAGGTAGCGAAATCGAACTAGTTTGATGCTGGGTGGCCAAATCAACAATTGTCTTTATCAAATTGATCCCCGAAGAGCCATCTGTCCATAATAAGTCATCTGCTTCCCCTAGAGCTATCAGGAACTCACCTAGTTGGCGACGCAACTTCGACACTGCCTTGCTAAAAAAATCTAAAGGTCCCTCCTTGTTAATGAATGGTCACTTTGTAAATCCAAAATATCATGTGATTCATTTATATCTAAGTTACCTTTTTGTTTATTGTGAAAGATTCATTCATTCCTCTTTTATATCTAGTGAAAGACTCATACATCCCTTTGTTTGATTGCCAGGTATTGACAAGGTATTTACTGCAAAAGCTGTTTGGTCCTGGCATTGCTGGCGTCACCAGTGATGATGGCCCTCTCTACCTTGATCTCCCGTCTAACATGGTCTCTCTCTCCCCCCTACACACACGTTCCTACTATGATAGTTTAGTATGTTATAATACGTAAAACATTTACTATGAAAGCATATTTTTATCAAGCAATTATATTTATAGAACATGAAACAATATTTTTCGTCTAAGATATCAGTGCATATAAATCTTTTCTATTGATATCATTTTTTCTCGAAATAACTGTTAAAATGATCTTATGCACATGAAGGTCTGAAATAATAGAGATTGTGATTTTTTGAGATGAAATTTAGTCTGTGGTTGGACCCTAGGAAATCATGTATTGAAGGGCTAAGCAAGCAAGCTAGAACTTTCTAATTGCTTCATTCTAAACAAATCCGGTAATGATGAAAGTAAAGATCAACCATGAAATAAATATTATATATTTCAAAGGTTGTCCGTTATTAATTAGAAATGTCCTAAGAGACCTGAATATTTTTTTACATGTATATGCTCAACATATCATGTCAGAAGCCATATGACCATTATATGTAACGAATGCTTATAGGGTACCTATGAAAAGAACACATTAAATAAATTTTATTTTTGAAAAAAATTCAAAATTATTTGTATTGATTTTTTACTGTGTGAGTACATGTAATTCGAAGTACCGGATCTAAGCTCCTCTTTGGGAGACCTCAAATTTCCTTGTGTACAGAAGTTTAGGGCACAATTTCAAAATACAAAATAAAATCCTTAGATGTCTTCAAGTTTGTTGAGATCTATCTCCAATGGGATCTCTAAGGACTTGATCCACATATGAATCTGGGTTTTCTTCAAGAATCAAAGTTACGGATTGGTTCTTGAAGAATGTATGTGCCCCCAGTTCTGCATTTTAAAACTCTAGGATCTTTGACAAGTAAACCTCGAAGACTTCAAAGATTTGAAGTCCTTAAGGTATTCCAAGGATCTCCCTTAACTTTTAGATGAAGCTCTGACCTAGAAAGATCTTGTCTCTGAAGACCCCAAAGGATCCTGTCTTCAAAGACCCTAAAGGATCTGTTCTTCTAAGAACCCAAAGGATCTTTTCCTCACTCAGACTTTAGATGCTTGAAAAGTTCTTAGAAAAACTCCTATTTTTCTCAAGCCAAAAGGTAGCCTCTGTGCCTCAAGGGAGGCCTATTTATAGGCTGAAAAACTCTGGAACCACTAGTTGTAGAGTTGCTAAGTGTGGTTTTGAGAACAGCCAGTTGTGGTTCTAGGAACCACTAGGTGTGGTTCTAAGAGGTGCAGTTCTGGGAAACGTCGGGTGTGATTCAATTTTTTATTTATTTTCTCAACATCTTGGTTTTCGGCTTGTTTCTCCCATGTCTGCACTCCTATATGAGTTCCCTTTTTGTGCTAGAGAGCCAACTTGACGAGCTTTCTGGTGTTGAATAATTTGAGGCACTTTTCAATTTTCTAGTGGTCTCCACATTATCATAAAGTGGATGTATCCGTAATAGGATAATATTTGGTATTTCAACGATTACTTTTTCATCTGAACTTGGATTTAAGGTCCATAAGTTGTTTTAGGATGCTTATGTTTGGATCTTTAATATAATCCAAGTGATGATCATGAATTCATCATAGTTGGACCACATTTTATATCTTGTGATCTTTGTAGCCAATTGGTGATTCATAATTTTTGCTAGGAAGGTAATTAAAATATCTCCCAAGCAGTTCCCAAGTCATGATTGTATGATCATCATGAGTGGGCCTCACTTTGTATCTTTAAGTCCACCTATCCAATCAAAGTTCCATCTCCTTTGAAGCATTATGAGATCTTGGATATGCCATCAGGCATCTCCATAGGCATTTTTACACAATTTACATATTCCTTTTGATTGATCAAACCTTTTAATATTTAGATCTTTGTGGACCATGTTGAGTCTTGTTGGTTCAACCCATAAGAGGTCCACTGTATCTTGATCAAATCGCGTAAAGTCCGGAATGACATCGCTGCACTTAAAGAGAGTCTAAAAAATTCCATCCTTTGTGTATCCTTTTAGATCTTCTTTAGTTTTGTTTTATGGATCTTGTAGAGATATGGTTCATGTCTCCTTGAAGCAATTTGCAAAGTTTCAAGGCATCAACAAATGTTATCCTTGAATTTTTATAAATGGTTATTTTCTTATATCTTTAATCATAAGTATTATGTAGGAGTGCTATAGATTGATCTTCATTATCTTTATAAAATGAAAATTTGTTAAATATAGCATGCTTGAAGATATCGTATTTAATAAATGTATAATTTTTTTGTAAATGTTTCAATTAATAATCATAAAATTCATATGTCCATATATTATGAAAAAAGGAACTAGTACTTTTATCCATGCCTTGGATTGTGAAAAGTGGAGTTATATCTTCGTTTCCCACATGCAAGCCCATACCAACATCTATACTCTGCATGACAGGAAACATCAACACAGATATTGAAGAAACTATATGTGCCTCCTTAAAAAATTTTATACTAGATTATTTTTTATTACAATATTATACTATCTTTACTATATTGTTTTTTTTTTTTTTTTTACAATTAGAAACTATATGTGCCTCCAGTAAAACAAAAATTCCAACTCCAAAGAAAAAAGGTTCTAGGAATGGTTCTAGTCCTATCTTCTATCTTAACCCTTTTTAACTACAACCTACCAATCCTAATCTTACACCAAAGAAAGAAGGTCTTAGTTTTCGTCATCAACCCTTGTTCCTATTCATAATTCAACTATAACATGCTTAATTATAGCTAGAGGCAAGTTGGATGTAGAAAACAATTGACTATCCAGCATTATCCATTTCATGGCATTTCAAGTTCCAAAATATATTTCCTAAATAAGGAAAAGATTAGATAGTTTCAATCCCTATATCCTAAATCTTCTGATGCCTCTATATCCGAATTGGCTATACCTTGCAAGTACAATGAATTTAAAATTTTAAATATATCCCCCAAAATACTGTTGCTTGTGACACTAGAGAATTAATATTGTTCAATTCTAAATTGACAATTGGCATTCAAAGGCCAAGTATCTGATTCAAGTGCTCTGCCTCTCTCTCTCTCTCTGTAATCTATAAATGCTACATTACCATGATATTTATCCAATTTTCTTTTAAACCATAGTTATAAGTATATGACATGCATTTTCTCCATAGGTGGGCTCCTTTTTGATGGGTTGGTTGGGCGTTGTGTTCAAAGGAGACATAAGCCAGGTATCAGATCTGCTAGCAATAGGATTGACCACAGGTTTCTTGGGCAGTCTAACCACTTTCAGTGGATGGAATCAGAAGATGCTTGACTTGGCATCCAAAGGCAAATGGGTATTTGCTAGTGTTGGCTTCCTCCTAGGTAAGTTGGAATTCGATAATCTTTTAGTATAGTACATGGTTACAATGGTTCTGACAAATTAGATTTGCACGACCTACTCTTGGAGACTTGGACTGTTACCCAGACTCTCCATCCAGTGTTCCTTTGCGGCCAGTGGATCTTTTGCTGTGAAAGGGGTGACATAGAGTGACTCCTAGAGAACCATTTGGTCAATTGTTCACATACAACGTGAATTATTTGTCAACCATTTGGACTTGTTCAATCATCTTAGTTGTGAATTTAGCCATGCAGGTCAACCACTGGGTAGGCCAGGAATTGTTTAGAATCACTGTCTTCATGCCTTTGTCATGTCGTCAATGCCTGACAAAATATTCTGATCTATGCATATGACATGTCAATTTAACACCTATTTTAGATCACCAAAATTTACTTAAATCATTTTGACTGACACCCCTCTGTTGCGACTTGCTAGGCATGCTACTCGCAGAAATGTCCATCTTGGTTGGGGTTGAGACAGCCAAGGGTTTCAGATTTATTCTCATGCGATACAACAGGTTTAACGCAAGCAACTGGAGCGGGGATACCAAGAAACAAACTGCAGCTCTCTTGGTGTTCTTATTGTTATTAGGCTTGCTGTGGGGAGTTAGTATTGCATTGCTGAAGACACGAATAGAAGCTGATGAGACTACTGTCCAACTATGGCTGGCTTGTTTAGTTGGTCCCCCTGGTGTGTGGGCCCGGTGGTTTCTAGCACGTCTTAATGGTCGTGGATTAGGAATGGCTGGCTCATTGAAGTGGGTCCCCTTTGGCACTCTCCTTGCTAACATCCTTGCTGCTTGTCTGATGGCAGCTCTAGCCACAGTAAAGAAAGTGGTAAGAACATTCAATCAGAAAGATTTAGATGTGTCATGTTCACTCCAAGTGTCTGGCATTTTATAATTTCATTCCACATACACGTGTGCGCGTGCACGTGCACACACACACATTTTGTTTCTCTTCCACTCTTGGCTGTTTGGTTGCAATCAAAGCCAGTGAAAGGTGGACTACTAGCCATCTGATCAGGATCAGATAGGATATCGCCATATGTAACATATTCATTGGCATTTCCCATCATGTCGCTGAACATATCATCCTCTTAAGCTGAAATAAATGCTCCCATTCTTGGTACAGTCTAAGGGATTCGGTGTTTACCTTTTGCAGGTTAACACAAAAAGATGCGGAATCATTGTGAACGGAATGCAGTTTGGGTTTTTAGGATGCTTGAGTACTGTGTCTACTTTTGTTGCTGAGGTATATGCCATGAAGCAAAGCAAATACCCCTGGAGAGCATACCTATATATTATGTTTACAATCATTCCATCCTTTGCCTTTGGAACACTGATATTCTCTGTACCTGTCTGGGCAGAGGGATATCAATAGGATGGGTCAATTCAAAGTTTTCGATATTGAAAAAATGATCAAATTTATAATTGAGCACGGGCCTTAATAACTTGTTTGCCATGCAACATTGGGTAATAAGTGTTTAAAGAATTACTCAAATGCTAGTAAGCAAAGTTTTGTTGTGTGTGATTTTAAAACGGTATAAGGAGCCAAGTATAGAGGAAGGGATTTTCCCACGTGACTGCACAAAGAAAAGGACAAAAAGGACTTTTGAAGAACTCTTTGATTGAGGAAATTTTGAATCAAAGCAAGGCACTTTCAAAGAGCACTTATTGAAAGACTCTCGAAGAAATAGCATTTGGAGGAAACTTTTCTTTACCTTATTTTGAAGGATTGATACATGTGTGAATTATAATTGAAGATATTTCTTTGTCCTTAAGCAAGAAGTGGAGAATGTCATTGGAGTGTAATTATTACCTATCAAAAGTTTGTTATCTCACAAATCATCAACGAAGGAATATTTTTTTTCTTAGCCAATGACAGCAAGACAAATGTCTTTCTATCCAATCCCTTGATGAGGATACGTTGAAGTAGATGATGAACCCTTCTAGTGTCTAGAAAGCTATAAAAAATTATAGTTTGTTTTCTTCAGTAGGTTCTTTTGGACAGTCTATATCTCATGCATTGTTCTTCATTACATGTAGTTTTTCTGAGACTTAATTCTGAAATAGTATAAGGGGTTAAGGGACTGATAATTCATGTGTCTTTTGCTTTCATTGATTCACTTTGTAAGCCAGTGATTCTTTTATTCGATGAAATGGAATTGGGTCTTTGCCCTTAGTTATTCTATTACTCTGGTCTATTTTCTTTGTTTCCTTAATTGCATGCAATTTTCATGCACTAGGTCAGGTCTTAGATTAAAATCCCATTAAAAAATTGAAGACTATTGGAGTCTACAACCCAAGTTAGTAAAAGAGAGGGTTACCTTTGTCACGCCCCGACCCGAAAGGTGGGCTCAGAACGCGACTGATTTTTTTTTTTTGAAAGATAAACTAAACCACAAGCATACGCAATCTAATTGGGCCGGATCAACAGTTGGGCCAAAGAGTCATACATGATTCCATCATGTGGACTCAAACATGTACCTATATGTCTACCCCTATAAAATAGACATTAACACATCATAATATCATCAAACAGAACCATCCATTGATTCATCATTCAAAGTCACAACAAAAAAACTACAGCAACGTCGTAGTCTCGATACATAAAGTTTTTCAAGGAACTAAGCACTACATCCAGTACTTTACAAAAGCCAAGGTTCCAAGAACCCGAAAGCACAAATAAGGGTATTCCCCTTCAGGGAAATCTCAAACCACTGTCGTAGCCAAACCACCCTACGTCTGAAAGAGAGGGTCCTCCTTCTCGGGTTCATTGCCTGAAAGGTGAGTGGTGTGAGCTAACTAGCCCAGTGAAGGAAATATAACAACGCAGTTTAAGTAAAGATATAACAGGTTAGCAATAGTTCAATAATATCACATGCTTGATAAAAATAAGCATAATCTCAAGTAATACATTAACATCATCAACACTGCCATCATCCAACGTAACGCCTGCAGACTACGCTGAGACCAGTATTAAGTTCCGACACGGTCATACATCCTTTCAAGTACATCTCCGGCTCTAACTTAGCCGATACTGACACCCTCAAGTCAGCAACTGACGACAGCATGGTCCGCCCATGGTCCAGTAGACATAAACCATCTCTCATATGGCCGATATTGGTTTAATAGCCCAGGTACGTGGAAGCAGTCTTACATACTCATACGATCAACATCGTAATATTACAATCAACATCAGCACTCTTACCATAGTGCATTATGTATAGGCACATAGGTGGGTTCATCAAAACTGAAACCACTCATTGCTCAATATTTATCTCATCATAAAACCTGTTTACAAAATCTGCAGAGTTAAGTTCCCTCACCGTGATTGTGTGGTTACGCGGTCTCTGTTTAAAAAACACACAAGTGCACAATCAATATACATAACAAATACGTACACATACGTAGTATTTGGAAATCATACGCTTTTTCCAAAAATATCCGAGGTATATAGAATTGAGTCTCCTACTGGGTTTCTATCCTTTTTAAATTATTATAATCCACAATATAATAATAAATAAAAAGAGGTTCAGTCCAAAACTCATATTGTCTTCTGGATATTGACCAGATTGACTTATTGAGTTAGGTCTAGTTCCTCGGGTCATTTTTCGGTTGTCTTCTAGATAGGACCAGATCTGACATTTTGAGTAGGCCTCGAGGTCACTCAGTGCCCGACTATATAGCTTCGGCCTGAAAGTGAATCACTTAGTGCCTCACCAATAGGGTCGGCCTGGAAGCGGATACAATAGTATTTACACTATAAGTAATAACAAAAGAGGGTTAGTACAATTTTAATTAACAAAAAGGGGTACTAATCATCACATCACATAATCTAACAAAATAATAATAAAAAAAATTTGAATAAAATAATCATATTTATTTATTCAATTATTTATTCTTTTTTTTTTCAATAGGAACTGACATTAAAAATCACAAGGAACAATAATATCAAATAAAACTATTTTTTTTGAATAAAATAATAATATTTATTTATTCAATCATTTATTCATTATTTTTTTTTTCAATGGGAACCAACATTAAAAATCACAAGCAACAATAATATCAAATAAAAATACTTTTTTTTCCCTTTTTTTTTTCTTCTTCTTCTTCCTCCCTTTCACTGTCTGCAACAGACAGTGAACGGCCGGGAGCAGTGAAAAATGGATTTGAAAATGGGGAATTTTCTGAATTCTGTTTTTACATCTGACCGGTCCGATGGATTCCTCCGGAAGCCCACTGATACAAGGGACCATAGAATTTTCCCTAAACTTTGAAATCATTTTTTTCACTGAAAACAGAGCCAAATTCAAAATTTCTTGATTCAAAACCGATCGAAATTGAAAGGGGAATGCAGTGGTTACCTTGAATTGAATTCCTGGGCTGAAATCCGGTCTTTTGAGAAAAGTTTCCTCTAAGTTACTGTTACTGAAAAAAAACTGAAAGCTTAAAGGTCTCGGCTGGGTTTCTGCAAGAGAGAGAAGGGAGAAGAGATGCTAGGAGTTCAAACCGATTGAAGGAGGCCTGAATTTATAGGTTTTTGGCCGGGAAATCCGATGCACATGCAGCGACGATGGGACGGGACGACGGGGAAATCATTCGCCGGAAAATCGGGTCGAGCAGGCCGCTAGCACGCCGTTGACGCTCGCAACAGTAAACCGCAGGTTTTTTTTTTCTGCTGGGTGCATATTAGTCCCTCAACACCAAACACCATTTTCAAAATTTATCTCTTTTCCGGAATTATTTAAAATAATTGAAACTCCCTTTCGGGGTTTCGACGGGCGGGATTTAAATACCATTTTCTGAAAATAAATTCATTTTAAAATTAGAAATACAAATCCTTTATTTAGGAGAACATTATTTACCAATAATATACACATATCAACAATATTCATAAAATAATAACTAAAAGTGGTAAGTTACCAAAATGCCCCTCCAGCTCGACGAGCCGAATCACTGAATTTTCTGGCTCAGATCGGGCCAAACCTGGGCTTTCCTCAAAGCCCTAACCAAAATCTTTGAGATTAACCGGCTAAACATGATTATCAAGCTAAAACACGCCTAATCTGGGGCAGGGTATTACATCCTACCCCCCTAAAAGAAAATTTCATCCCGAAATTTAGAACATACTCTACCTTCTTGGCCTGTGAACAAGCCGGGGTATAGCTTCTGCATCGTCGATTCAGGTTCCCACGTCTCATGTTGTACGTCGCGATGTTGCCACAGCACTCGCACTAGATGTATAGACTTCCTCTTGAGCTCTTGAGTCCGACGTTCTAGAATCTTGACTGGTGCTTCTTCAAAAGTTAGGTCTTCTGAGACTTCGATCTCTTCAAAACTGATTACATGCGACGGGTCAGGCTCGTACTTCCTTAACATAGACACGTGGAACGTACTATGTATTCTCTCCAAAGCCTGAGGAAGATCCAACTGATAGGCTACTTCACCTATCCTCTTTAAGATCTCAAAGGGTCCAACATATCGAGGTGATAGTTTTCCCTTGCGCCGAACCTGCTGCACTCCATGACGTGATGCCACACGTAAGAAAACTCGGTCGCCAACATGCAAACTCCAAAGGTCGTCGCCTTTTGTCAGCATAACTCTTTTGTCTGCTCTGGGCTATCTTGAGACGCTGTCTGATCACTTCAACTTGCTCTGACGTCTCGTGTACTAGGTCAGGTCCTAGTAGCCCTTTGTCTCCTACCTCTGTCCAACAAAGAGGTGACTTGCAAGGTCTGCCATACAAAGCCTCGTAGGGTGCCATCTGCACACTGGAGTGATAACTGTTGTTGTAGACGAACTCGATCAAAGGCAAGTGATCTTCCCAACTTCCCTGCATATCCATCACACAAGCTCTTAGCATATCCTCTAAGGTTTGAATGGTTCTCTCTGACTGACCATCCATCTGAGGGTAAAAAGCGGTGCTGAAGCACAGCTTAGTCCCCAACTCTTCTTGTAATCCTTGCCAAAACCTTGACACAAACCTCAGGTCTCTATCAGATACAATGGATACAGGCACTCCATGCAATCTGACTATCTCCTTCAAATACAATCTGCTTAGGGTAGCCAAGGAATTCGTCTTTTTTATTGGTAGAAAGTGAGCTGACTTCGTCAATCGATCGACTATTACCCAAATAACGTCGTTCTTTTTAGGAGACTTAGGAATACGAGTTACAAAATCCATCGTAATATGCTCCCACTTCCATTTAGCCACTTCCAAACGTTGCATCTTTCCGTCAGGTCGTTGATGCTCCGCCTTCACTTGTTGACAAGTTAAGCACTTGGACACAAAATCTGCTACCTCACGCTTCATACCTTTCCACCAGAAAAGTCGCCGCAAGTCACGATACATCTTCGTTCCACCAGGATGCACCGCAAAGCGAGATCGATGAAAGTGATCAAGCACCTTTCTCCTGCACTCGTCCGACTTTGGTACAAACAGTCTGTCCTTGAAAGTAAGACTTCCGTTCGCCTTGATCTTCCAGTCCTCTAGAGTCGCTCCTTCTGAAAGCTGAGTTGCCAACTCCTTCGCTTCTAGGGTCGCTTTGTTGTCCTTCCAACACCAATCCAACTACCTCGGGTTGCAGAACCAAACTATGGATTCTTGCTGACCCGCTTCCTTCGATCAGCTCCAGATCGTACTCGGACAGAACTTCGAGCATCTTCCACTGTAAGGATGCCATCCTTGCCACGTCGCTTGGAGACTTCCTGCTCAAGGCATCGGCCACTACGTTGGCTTTCCCTGGGTGATAAGAGAGACTGAAGTCATAATCTCCCAGGTACTCCATCCATCTTCGTTGCCTCATATTCAAGTCTTTCTGAGTGAAGATATACTTGAGACTATGGTGATCAGAAAATACATTGAACTTCTCACCATATAAGTAATGTCTCCATAACTTTAACAAAAATACAACGGCTGCCAACTCTAAATCATGAGTTGGGTAGTTCTGCTCTTGTCCCTTCAATTGTCCTGGAGCCATAAGCTACTACCTTTCCCTCTTGCATCAGCACACAACCAAAACCAAACTTGGACGCGTCGCAATAAACATCGTAACCTCGTCCTTGCTCGGGTATCACCAACATTGAGACGTTGTCAACTTCTCCTTCAGCTCCTGGAATGCTTTCTCACAAGCTTCGCTCCACTCGAACTTGACGTTCTTCCTCGTCAGCCGAGTCATCGGTACCGCGATCTGAGAGAAGTGCGGGATAAACTTTCGGTAATATCCTGTTAATCCCAGAAAGCTCTGGATCTCGAACACGCTCTTGGGACTCTCCCAAGTCTTCACGGTCCTCTACTTTTGCTGGATCTACTGAGATTCCTCCTGGAGATACTACGTGTCCTAGAAACTGCACTTGAGTCAACCAAAACTCACACTTGCTCAGCTTAGCAAACAGTTGATGCTCTCGAAGAGTCTAAAGAACAATCCGTAGATGACGCTCATACTCCTCTTCTGACGACAAAAAGATCAAGACTATCACGAACTCTCGCAGATACGGTCGAAACACGCGATTCATCAAGTCCATGAACATGGCTGGCGCGTTCGTCAAACCGAAAGGCATCACAACAAACTCGTACAAGCCATACTGCGTCCGAAAAGCAGTCTTTGGAATGTCTTCCTCTCGAATCCGCAACTGATGGTAACCTGACCTCAAATCGATTTTCGAAAAACACTTCGATCCCCTCAAAAGATCAAAGAGGTCGTCTATTCTAGGCAACGGATACTTATTCTTAATAGTTACCTGGTTAAGCCGCCGGTAATCTATACACATCCTCATCGATCCATCCTTCTTTTTCACAAAGAGAGCAGGTGCGCCCCACGGCTAGTTGCTCTGATGGATAAAGCCAAGCTAAGAAGCTCTTCTACCTGCGTAGCTAGCTCTCTCTGCTCTGCCGGCGCCATCCGATAAGGTGTCATGGAAATTGGAGATGTTCCTGGCTGTAGGTGTATAACAAACTCTATCTCTCGTCATGGAGGTAACCCAGCCAACTGGTCAGGAAAAACATCCATAAACTCACATACCACCCGATGAGCAACAGACTCTACACCACCTACATCTTTCCAACCCATGCTTGCCACCACACTACCGGGATACGCCCTAAGGCCAGAGAAAGTGACTCTCATCTTTTCATAGGGTACTAACTTCTCTATAAACCTCTCACCGGTTGAGGAGACCCCACGAATTCTCCTCTGAGAGCAGTCTATCAAGACTCCAAAAACAGACAACCAATCCATACCAAGGATGATGTCAAAGTCCGTCATTTCCAGAACCAGAAAATCATAGGACAACTCCACTCCGCTAATCTTCAAAACACAAGATCTACACTCTTGGTTTGCCAAAGCCTTCTTACCCAAAGGTGAAACTACCATTAGCGGGTTAACTACTTCTACCGGTTTCAAACTCAATCTAACACAACAAGTTCTAGAGATAAAGGAATGCGAAGCACCGATATCAAACAACACTCGAGCCAAAAGACTGAAAAGATTAAGGGTACCTTCCATCACCGTGTTTTCCACTGGCTCTTCCTTCTGAGTCCCTATCGAGTAGACTCTCTCTTGAGGACGCCCTCGTCCTCTCCCCTGATCGTTCCGAGGTGGTCCGTTCCTCGGTGCCACTGAACCTCTTGAAGCCTGCTGAGAACTTCTGCCGACAGACGGCTGCGCCACAGAGAAGGAAACTCCGGCGCCTTGCGAAGGTGTCGTCTTACTAGAAAAAGGACAATCCTTGAACAGGTGCCGGGTCTGCTGGCAGTGAAAGCACGCCTTCTCTCCTCTGGATTGGCAGAGCTTAGAAGTATGCCCCGGCTGATTACAGGTGTAGCACACGACTGGCTGAGAGTCAGACCGACTTGACTGGCCCACACTAGGTTGGGTCTTCTTGAAGAAGGACCTCTTTTACTGGTTGAACCTCGCCTTCTTATTGAAAGAAGGTTTCTGGGTGCCCTCAGTGCTCCGGTTGATGGAGTCTACTGCTTCCACCTTTGAAGCGCGCTCGATGATCTCCTCCAGAGTGTTGAACACTAAGCGCCGCTGCAGGAAGGGTCTAAGTCCGTTCTCGAAGTGTTGGATCTTCTCCTCCTCATTGGCTACAATCCACGGCACAAACTGCATCAAGTCGATGTAGCCCATGGCATACTGTACCACGGTGTTTGAACCTTGCTGGATATTGAGGAACTCTCTCTTCCTCGCTTCCTTCACCGTCTTCAGAAAGTAACGGGCCAAAAAGGCTGCAGAGAACTCCTCCCAAGTCATCGGCTCGTGATTACGAACCAAGCTCTTCGTCCTCCCACCATTCGTAGGCGTTCCCTTCAAGCTGGTAAGTCGCCAAGGTTACTCGCAAATCGTCAGCGATCGCTAGGGTGTTGAGGATTCGGCTAATCTGAGTTAGCCAGTTCCTCGCAGCGCTGGGGTCTTCTGTTTCCGAGAAGCTAGTCGGGTTCAGAAGCTTGAACTCTTTGAGAGCCGAGGTAGCTCTCTCCTTTGGCGTTTGGATTGGCGGACGTCGCATGTTTTCAGCTATCTGCTGAAATACTTCAACCCGCCGCTCGTATCACCTCATTGGATAGGTTACGGGGTGGAAAACCAGTCCTCCTCCCACGAAAATTGGCTCTGTTCGCGTTGGGTCCTAACATCTGTTATTTACACTTGTAAATATCATTAACCAATTTTAAGATCTTTATTAAAGCAAAACACATAAGTTGCAATAATCTCATTAGAATTCATTCAAAATTTCAAATACAAGTAAAAGGGTTAGTAGGGTATGAAAACCCTTCAAAACAACAAAACTCAACCCTTACAAAAATAAAACTCCCCGAAGCCCCCAACAAGCACTAATCTAATCTTCCGAAGAAGATCCTGCCTTATCACCAAAGTAATAGAAGTTGTCCGGACAGACCTTAGACTTGTGTCCGAACACCCGCAAGTTAAACATGGTATAATCCCTGGTCTTCCTACATAAGGACAATTTGTCCTTACACTCTCATGTCCGCAGAATCCGCAAACAGGGCAAATTACACCTGGCGGATAGGGGCAATAGGTAAAGTTGTGCCCTGCCTGATTGCAGAGCTCACACATATAATCTGGATACTCGTCCATGGGTGGAGTAGCCGGAACATATTCGGGTGAGCCGTTCTCGCCCACGGAATCGTCTGGAATCGGGATGTCTCCCTCTTCCTCCTCTGGAACAACACCAACATGGTACTCTGGGGACGCTACTTCTATCTCTTCTCCAGGTGCAAGCTCGTCGAAGTTGGGCACACCGGAGTCATCTGAAGAATTTACGATGATGGGGTCGCTAGGGGTCTCTTGAAAATACTCGGTATTGCCTGACATATCTGTATCACCAAACAGGAAGATGTCAAAAACAATAGCAATACTAAGGCAAACGCAAGTCTAACTAGGTAGTAACCCATCACAGTCCTAGAGTTGAGCCTAGGCTCTGATACCAAGCTGTCACGCCCCGACCCGAAGGGTGGGCCCGGAACGCGACTGATTTTTTTTTTTTTTGGAAAGATAAACTAAACCACAAGCATACGCAATCTAATTGGGCCGGATCAACAGTTGGGCCCAAGGGTCACACATGATCCCATCATGTGGACTCAAACATGTACCATATGCCTACCCCATAAAATAGACATTAACAACATCATAATATCATCAAACAAAACCATCCATTGATTCATCATTCAAAGTCACAACAAAAAGACTACAGCAACGTCGTAGTCTCGATACATAAAGTTTTTCAAGGAACTAAGCACCACATCCGGTACTTTACAAAAGCCAAGGTTCCAAGAACCCGAAAGCACAAATAAGGGTATTCCCCCTTCAGGGAAATCCCAAACCACCGTCGCAGCCAAACCACCCTACGCCTAAAAGAGAGGGTCCTCCTCCACTGGTTCATTGCCTGAAAGGTGAGTGGTGTGAGCTAACTAGCCCATTGAAGGAAATATAACAATGCTGTTTAAATAAAGATATAACAGGTTAGCAATAGTTCAATAATATTACATGCTTGATAACAATAAGCATAATCTCAAGTAATACATCAACATCATCAACACTGCCATCATCCACCGTAACGTCTGCAGACTACGCTGAGACCAGTATTAAGTCCCGACACGGTCAAAATACATCCTTTCAAGTACATTTCCGGCTCTGACTTAGCCGATACTGACACTCTCAAGTCAGCAACTAACGACAGCATGGTCCACACATGGTCCAATAGACATAAACCATCTCTCATATGGCCGATATTGGTTCAATAGCCCAGGTACGTGGAAGCAGTCTTACATACTCATACGATCAATATCGTAATATTACAATCAACATCAGCACTCTTACCATAGTGCATCATGCATAGGCACATGGGTGGGTTCATCAAAACTGAAACCACTCATTGCTCAATATTTATCTCATCATAAAACCTGTTTACAAAATCTGCAGAATTAAGTTCCCTCACCGTGATTGTGTGGTTACGCGGTCTCTGTTCAAACAACACACAAGTGCACAATCAATATACATAACAAATACATATACATACGTAGTATTTGGAAATCATATGTTTTTCCAAAAATATCCGAGGTATATGGAATTGAGTCTCCTATTGGGTTTCTATCCTTTTTAAATTATCATAATCCACAATATAATAATAAATAAAAAGGGGCTCAGTCCAAAACTCATATTGTCTTCTATATATTGACCAGATTGACTTATTGAGTTAGATCTAGATCCTCGGGTCACTTCTCGGTTGTCTTCTGGATAGGACTAGATCTAACATTTTGAGTAGGCCTCGAGGTCACTCAGTGCCCGGCTATATAGCGTCGGCCTGAAAGTGAATCACTCAGTGTCCGACCAATAAGGTCGGCTTGGAAGCGGATACAATAGTATTTACAATATAAGTATAAGAAAAGAGGGTTAGTACAATTTTAATTAACAAAAAGGGGTACTAATCATCAGCATCACATAATCTTACAAAATAATAATTTTTTTTAAATAAAATAATAATATTTATTTATTCAATTATTTATTCATTTTTTTTTCAATGGGAATTGACATTAAAAATCACAAGGAACAATAATATCAAATAAAAATATTTTTTTTGAATAAAATAATAATATTTATTTATTCAATCATTTATTCATTAATTTTTTTTTTCAATGGGAACCAATATTAAAAATCACAAGCAACAATAATATCAAATAATATATATATATATATATATTTTTTTTTTTTTTTTTTCCTTTTTTTTTTTTCTTCTTCTTCCTCCCGTTCACTGTCTGCAACAGACAGTGAACGACCGGGAACAGTGAAAAATGGATTTGAAAATGGGGGATTTTTTGAATTCCGTTTTTACATCTGACCGGTCCGATGGATTCTTCCGGCAGTCCTCTTTCCATAGGGAGAGGTTAGGAACTTTGAAACTCAGTAAGACATCCGATCTTAGCACCGGAAGCCCACTGATACAAGGAACCCTAAAATTTTTCCTAAACTTTGAAATCATTTTTCTCACTGAAAATAGAGCCAAATTCAAATTTCTTTATTCAAAACCAATCGAAATTGAAAGGGAAATGCAGTGGTTACCTTGAATTGAATTCCTAGGCTGAAATCTGGTCTTTTGAGAAAAATTTCCTCTAAGTTACTGTTACTGAAAAAAAACAGAAGCTTAAAGGTCTCGGCTGAGTTTCTGCAAGAGAGAGAAGGGAGAAGAGATGCTGGGAGTTCAAACCGATTGAAGGAAGCCTGAATTTATAGGTTTTTGGCTGGGAAATCCGGTGTGCATCCAGCGACGATGGGACGAGACGATGGGGAAATCATTCGCCGGAAAATCGGGTCGAGCAGGCTGCTGCACGCCGCTGACGCTCAGCAATAGTAAACCGCAGGTTTTTTTTCTGCTGGGTGCATATTAGTCCCTCAACAGTTTCCAAATTGCAGATAAGTCCCGATTTTAATAAAAATTGATTTTTAAACTAAAAGTAATAATTTAAAAACTCAATAACCTGATCCAACCTTACAGATAGGTTGGGTTTTGAAAACCTTGGTCACCATAAAAATTTTGGATATTATCTCTTATTAAAAACCCTTGATTTAAATAAAAATCATATTTTACCCATAATTACTTAAATAAACAAATGTAAAAATAACCAATTTGTAAATCTTATTTTGAAGTGAAATGAAATAACTAGATCATTCTAAAAATGGTCTAACACCAAACACCATTTTCAAAATTTATCTCTTTTCTGAAATTATTTAAAATAATTAAAACTCCCTTTCGGGGTTTTGACGGGCGGGATTTAAATACCATTTTTCTGAAAATAAATTCATTTTAAAATTAGAAATACAAATCCTTTATTTAGGAGAACATTATTTACCAATAATATACACATATCAACAATATTTATAAAATAATAACTAAAAGTGGTTAATTACCAAAATGCCCCTCCAGCTCGACGAGCCGGATCACTGAGTTTTCGAGCTCAGATCGGGCCAAACCTGGGCTTTCCTCAAAGCCCTAACCAAAATCTTCGAGATTAACCGGCTAAATAGGATTATCAAGCTAAGACACGCCTAATTGGGACAGGGTATTACAACCTTATTCTCTATGTAAGGCCATTATCTACTCTGTAGCACCCAATACAATCCATGGAATATTATATTTGTGATGCACACATATATATAATAGCATCCAAGTACAAGACAGGGTGGTATTCATTAGAAGAAGTATCAATACGCTGAGTAAAAGACAAACGATTATAAGGCATACACTTCCATAAGGCAAATACATGTTATGAATTAGAGAGAGGGAGAAAGATGTTAATTGTTAGACATTTGACTAGTTAAGACTAATAGTCAAATGCAATAAACTCAATAAAAAATAAAAGAAACAATAGTACCTGGAAATTCAGCAGAAAACTCGTCTTAGAAGAATTCAGTCAAATAACTTTTCTTGTTATCAACAGTGATGATGGATTATAATTAAGTCACGTTCATGATGCTCTCTTTAGGACGAGTTTCACACTTAAAAGAGAACTCATAGAGCGACAGGTTCTCAGTGGAACTGCCCTTGGATAAAACGGTCCATCCCTCCAGGAGTGGTCAATGGATAGTCACACTTTGCACTCGATCGGAACTCCAATATATGTCGTACTCATAGCTTGGATTGCAAAGATAGAGAGATTGATTTATTTATTTTTGTTGTGAAAATGAAAAAGAAATTCTGGGTCTTATTGGACTCAAAAGCATGAAATTTATAGAGAAAAACTATAACTAATTTAAAGTAATTAGGGTGTAACTGATAGAATTTAAAAAAATAAAATAAATAAACGGTAAATTAGGGCCATACTAGTCAAGAGGTTGGACTCCCACGGAAACTGACCTAGAGAGAGGATGTGTGTTACAGAGACTATTATTAAGTTTTGTGGAGCCTGATTATCAGATATGTACTGGCCTAATTGTAGGTCGAGCCCTTGAAAATTATCCCACAGTACTTCCCTTAGCTCTTGACAAATGAGGAAATCAAAATGTTGAGCAAATTTTCAAAACTTCAATTGAAACCTTTTAACTTTCAAATTTCTTTTAGTTTCTTATGAAACACCAGTCTCACCAAGAGAGAGTATACAATTACAATGAATGTTCATACCAGTGCACTTATGTGAAGGAAAAATCAGAAACTTTTTTTTTTATACAATCAAATAAGTAGCTCTTCTTTGAAGAACCAATATACATATTACTAAGAAAGTTTCTTATGAATTGTCCTCAGCATACAGGAGATTTTCTTCAAATTTAAAGAAGCTATGGCCCAATCCCATTATATATCCATGCTCACGTGCCTGATGCATTCCTTCTAACTTCTACCTCTTTCCTGTCGACACTTTGTATGGCAACTTCAATTCTGTTGATGCAGGATTTATAAAGAAAGCCCAAGTAGTCAATGATGTTTAACTTTGCAAGTTCCATCTATTGGATTTATGTCAAATGACCATCAACTAGAGTTGAATTATCCCCATAATCAGTGAGTTTCAAAGTATTTACAGACCCATCGAGTCCTACGTTACCAGCTTCCATCTTGTAAACATAACTGGATGTAGTCAGGTCCATGAAAACCAACCTCTCTTTGATCCACGATCTTTCACCGTCGTCCTGAGGGAACATGAAGCCGGAAACCAGTCGAACATGGCCGAGAATGCCATCTTCTCCTTCTAATGTCGTGCATTTCTCAACCATGGGCATCCATTCTGATAGTCTGCTGCTCTGAGACACCAAGTGCCACACCTTGTCTATCGGTGCAACAACGATTCCCCCAACCGAACCATGCCACTTCTCTCTACTCATCTTGCAGGCCTAGAGAAGGTTAGCCAGATTTCAGGGATTAGATTAGTTCATCATAGGCTCTTTTGTTTGTATCTACTGTCTAGTGTTATTTAAGTTATACCATTTTTACAAATATAGTTCTCGGGATATTAAGAGTGATTGGCAATATTGGGATATTCAAATTCTCGAGTTTTTATCGGAAAATTAATAGGAAAATCTCATGGATAATATAATATTTAAAAAATAATAAATGAACATATTAATAAAATAAAAACTTACTAAGTAATTTATTGGGAATGTATCAAGGTATCATTGCAATATTACTATTTATCAAGAATTTATGGGGAATTTATTAGGAATTTACCGCAATGTCAATAAATACACATTACGGTAATAGTATTTTGTCAATAAAAACATGATAAATTTGAAAATATCGCTGATATTTGTGACATTGATTAATACTATATCGAACCGAAAGGTGCTATAATAATTGAAATAATTTAATTTTCACAAGTAATCATCTATATAACTATCTCAACAATTTTGATAAAAAATGTGATTAAAAATCAACTTAATATAATCATTAAAGGCCATTTTTTGAGCTCTTTACATTTAAGGATCTAATTACCTTGTTATGGCAGAAAAAAAAAAGGAAAATTTGATCTAAACATAGTTCTCATAATCAAAATGTAATATGGAAGGCATCTACCACTACTGCTCGCTCCCGTTACCTGCTCGCTCCTAGCCCACCCCTTTGCCATCGTGGTGCCTGCAACCGCTGGAACGCAACTGGGAAACCCGCATCCCCTATGGGGGTCTCGACCGCTGGAGCGTAACGTAGAAGTCCTCCCAACAACCAAATCATCATCTCATCATAAGCATATAGGCATATAGATAACTTCTTTGCTCTAAGGCAGGCACCTCAACCGTCGAAACGCAATGGGGAAACCCGAATCCCTTATAGGGGTCTCGACCGCCGGAGCGTCATCACATCATAATAAACATATACACATATAAATAGTTCCTCCATCTCAACACCCAACGGCACATTGTCCATTGCGAGTTGCCTCCCATGCATGCACATGATATCATAATCATGTATAGCAACATAAACATATAACAAGATCTCAAAACACAAATTCTCATACTTATCATAATCTCATTCACATATCATAATTAGACACCCAACATGTTATCAACAAGTTTCAAGCATCATATCCAATATCCAGACGCATATATTACTCTCAGCATAAATTCAGTCACATGTTATAAATAAACACACAATATGTTATCATTAAGTTTCAAGCATCATGTTCAATATTCATTCGTCCGATCAGAATTTTCCATTTAATATCATATAGTTGACATGAGTGCACCCAAACTGATCCCTTGTTACGGATTCATTCAACCATTCCCTTACCGATTGGCTTAATAAACGAAGGGCCCCATTCAATTCACTTCAGGTCCAAGGTTAAAGGTTAAATAGATGTGAATGCATGCTAAAATAGTGATAAATCCCCTCACCTAGATGTGTTGGTGGAACCCGTGCGTTGAAAAATCGAAGCCTAAGGATTGAAGGAAATTCCCGCTAGTTGCAAATAATTATTTTGAAAACTTAAAAATTAAAGTCATTTTATTTGGCAAACATTTTTCTTTTATTTTAACCAAATGCAATATAACCCTTTTTTTATTAAAAAAAAAAAAGAAACCAAGGCAATATAAATTTTTTTAAATAAAACCCAACTTTTCTTCTAAACTACTGAAATAAATAAGTGAACAATTTAACTCATTTCAAAAATACAATACCCTATTTTATTTTATTTTTACTGAAATAAATAAGAAAGATAAAATAAAATAAACTCTTTCTAAACCAAATGAAAAAAGAAAGTTTTTTTTTTTTTTTCAAAAACACAAGTAAGAAAAGAATACACTAAAAATATAACCAATTGAATTTAGAGCACTTGAATCAATTAAACTATTTGAGGATAAAACAAAAGGCAATGAAATAACCAGTTGCAAGAGTCCAAATCATTAAATATTTTGAATCAAATAAAAGCTACACGACAATTAAAATTATTTAGAAAATTTCCTTTCAAAGAATAAATAAAATAATAAGTAAGAGCTAAAATACTCCTTGAAATTCATTTTGAGGTTTTGAAGTCAATGAATAATAATGGATAATTAAAAAAAAAAAACAAGGTAGTTCACACATTCAATGAGTAACGAAACCTCAACCGTTTTGTAAAATTAATCTGTTAAAAGTCATGAGTCATTGCATACATTGACCATATGACTCCACAAAACTAAGGGAAGGAAATAATGACAAAAAGAACTCAGCTAGGTGGTACGTTTGTTATAGGGCTGCAACTCGGGTCGGGTTTTGGCTCGACCCGACCCAAGAAATCATGTGGGTTGGGTGGAAATTTTTGGGTCAACGGGTCAGGGTTGAAAAGATAAAAACCCTCATGAAATTCGGGTAGGGCCAGGTTGAGGATTTTAGAAGTTAACCCGACCCAACCCGACCCAACCCGGCTAAAATTAGACTAAAATGGGTTTAGAATGTGGGTCGGGTCAAAATTCGGGTTAGAATTAGGGTCGGGTCGGGTCGGGTCGGGTTCTAGAGTTCGGGTTGAGAATTCGGGTCGGGTGGGGTCGGGTTCCATATATATCAACTCGGGTCAGGTTGGGTTTTAAGAAAGGGATAAGGGATGAAGTCTTTACGAAAGGGATAAAGGTTAGATTAGGGTCGGGTCGGGTCGGGTTGGGTTCCAACCATGGTAACAAATACCGTTCTCGGGATAATAACAGCAATTGTTAATAACGGGATATTTTCAATTTCTCGGATTTTTAACGGGAAAATCTCGCGGAAAATATAAATATTTAAAAAATAAAAAAATAAATATAATAAATATAATAAATAATTAATTATCATCTTACACTTCTTGAGTAAAAAAAAATAGCATATAAATCTATAATAACATAGACATTCAATATTATTATGTTTGTTCACAACACCAATATATTAAGAAAGTAAAATGTCATCCCTAAAAAATGATAACCCAGAAGAATCATAACTGAAATCATGGTAGGGCATTACGAAGACCTTGAAAGTAGCTCCAATAGATGAGAAGATGAGAGAATGCCACTTAAGATGATTTGCAAACACAATATAAGAGACTTTGAGAGAAATAAAAGGTCAACAATAAAAGACAAACATAATCTGAATACTGAAGAAATCCAGTACCATGAGCTGCTACTTGAATATGAGATATTGCACTCAAATATGTTTTGGAGAGTAAATTTTCATTTCCAACTTTCAAGTGCAACCAAGAAATAATTTCCTAAAATGAGAAATAATACCATCATCCACAGTGGTCTACAGAGAATTAGGTTTTTCTCCCTTTAGAAAAGAGAGGTACCTACCTGCATTATCATGTGTCTTCATAGAGAAAGTAAACAGGTAAAGGCCAAGGGAACCAGTAATTTAAAAAATAAAGACGGACAAAAAAAGAACCACAAATGATAAGAAGAGAGATGGCAGAATTCTCATTGATCAAAGAAGCGACAGTGATACAAAAAGATAATTTACTCAATGCATTTATATCCAACTAGAGTAACAGCTAGGAGAACAGCCAATTATGGCACCAATGCTAAAACAAATCCAGTTTAGTGTTAAATGGGCTTGCATATATATACAAAGACAAATACAAGAAATTTTCATAAAATCATTGTGCCTCTTTTTAGTTTTTACTATTTTGGTTCACTTCGTCATCACACTTGACTAATATTAGTCTAATCTCTTAGTGGTTAAGCCATTGTCACCTGACTCACCTCAACCATATTAATTAGAATTCTTTTCAGTATGGAAGGTATAATGGTATCAATGGGGACCATTAAATACCCGACCAATCAAATAGCTGACAATCAAACCATATATCTCCTATACATTTAAGTATCCCAAGCCAAACAAATAAATGACAATATTGCTAGATGAATCTTCATCAAAGGAATAGCAAACATTCAATTAACAAACTACCAAAATCTTAATAGTGTCATTAAACTCAACAAATATGATAAATAACATCCAAAGTCAATAAAGTCATCATTATTACTAAGAAATCCAAATTATGTACGCCCTCATACTCCTCAAGTGGAGTATCATCTTCATAATCCTCACTAGAATATTGATTTTCTTCATTTTCTTCGTTCAAACCATCAAATTAATTAATATCATCAAGTGAAATGCCTTTGAGTCCTTAAATAATTTCTCCTCTGAATTCTTTTTCATAAGCAAATTCACTTTCACATATACCAAATCTTGAAGCTTTTCTGGATGAAGTCTATTCCTCCTTTTTGAATAAATTGCATCAAAAACGCTTTAAGTGCGTTCACATGCTGATGTACTGCATGATTGACTCAGGATTTTTATAGCAATGGACTTCAAATTTGAAATTGAAGTTCCACATAAGTCCCACCAAAGTCCTAAGTAATTAAAAGAATTAGATAGACATTATAATGTACAATTAATATAAATTATAAAAATACTAAATCAAAATTAAATTAGAAAAACAAATGAAAAGAAACTTACTAGGATGAGATGTTTGCATCATTTCATGTGACATCGTTCCTCCAAAAAATTTTGGATCTCTAGAATGATAAAGAGACAACTCTCTAAATATTTTTCTCAACTCTCCTCTTGATGCCATTTTTGTGATAACTTTATCAATGCCATCTCTGATTTCTGAATCTGTACTTATAATGTTCTCATAAAAAAACTTAGGATGTGAAAATGCAGCAACTGTATATAAAGGACTATGCAAATTTTTCTTCCAACGCTGATCTATTATGCTCAAAATTTCTATGCATTTATCTTGATCATCATGATTTGGATAGAGACTTCTAATGGCTGCTATTGCACGATTAAGTCCATCATACAAGTAACTCATTTTGGACCCCATCACCATCTACCATTCTCAAAATTTTAACAGAGATTCAACAATTTGGATTACATTCTTTTCACCCTCCCAAAATTCATCACCACGTAAAATGCCTGCCACGTCTTTTTCTTCACTTTTTTTACATTGTGGCATGTTTCTCCATTCAACGGAATCAACCATCAATCTCAATGCATCTTCTTGACTCAGGATAGATTGTAAACAAATGAATTGAGCTGCAAACCTTATAGTAGCTGGCCTTTGCAACTCTCTTCCTTGGGTGTGCACCCTTAGCAAATCAAGGACATGTTGATGCCGATACAAAAACTTAACAATTCTTCGAGCACTGTCCATATAGGGCTTCATAAATGGCAACCTTGTCAATGTCTTCCAATATTAAATCAATGCAATGGGCAGCACATTGTGTCTTGAAAATATTTGGATACTTATTTTCAAGTATATCTCCTACAGATATATAATTTGACCCATTGTCTGTAACAAATTGCACCACATTTCTTGGTTCAATCTCATCAATCACAGAAGATATAAAATCGACAATGAAAGCCCCATTTTTAATATTCCCTTGTGCACATATAGACTTGAAGAAAATTGTGCCTTGTGGACAAGCAACTAAGCAATTAATATAGAGCCGATTCTTCATATCTGTCCATGTGTCAGACATAAGTGTGCATCCACTTGTCGTCCAATTCCTGCTAATATCATTTACATATGATATTGCTACATCTTTCACATTTTTCAACAACTTAGTCCTTAAAGTTTCACTACTAGGAAGGACATAAGTGGGCCCACATTCTATAGCGACATGAATTGTTTCTCTATATTCTTCAGACCTTAACAAATTAAAGAGAGGTTGTTCATCACCATGCTTCTACATATCAAGTTGTCAACAAGATCATTGTCATGTTTTTTAATCATGGTATCAACCAATTGTTGTCCCGAGGAAGACGGAAAAACAATCGATGATGTCAAACTTTCTCCTGTGCAAGCAGATCCAACAGACATTCCACTTCCTCTATGCCTTTTTGTTCTCTCTTTAAAGGATATTGCATCCCTCGCCATTTCACAAACATTCTCCAAAACTTTATCACACATTTTTACATCATGAAATGTTCTTTTTGCTAGATGATTTCTCAAATAGGTGATACCACCGCCAAAAACTTCTTCACAAAATTTACACTTTAACTTATTTTCACCCAATTCCTCTCCATATTGCAATAATGGATCTTTTTGTCGAGGCATTTTTGATGAAAAGTGGACACAAAGATCTAGAAAAACTATGAACATAAAGTTTAGAAAATAATAAACAAACAATTGATAACACAAGAAAAAAAGGTAACATACAGACTCATCGATTTAAATCATTTAGCATATAGATCCACTGATTACATTACAAATCATATAAATCATTTAAAAGTAATATACATACCCATCGATTACATTACAAATCATACCAAGGAAAAAAAACTAATACACAGGAATACAAAAGAAAAGAAATTGAATCACAGAAAAATAAAGGTTGACAGCTTTATGAAAGTGACTTTTGAATTGGGACTGTGCATTGTGATTTGTGAACTGTGAAGCTTTTTCCAATTGAAAATTGGGACTGTGTATGGGCCAGCTGGGGTTTTTGGGAACTTCCAATTCCAACAATAAAATGTTGAGTTTGTCTATTATTTGGAAAAGGAAAGGATTGGTTTACCTTTGTGCAACTCAACAAGAACAACGAACTAAGAAAGAGGATCCAGAGATCAGCTGCCAGCAAGAGAGAGAACGAGCAGTGAGAGAGGCTCGAGAGAGCAGCCGTAGGCAACAGGCAAGAGGATTGAGAGAGCAGCAAGAGAGAAGCCGCCAGTAAGAGAGAATCGAGCAGTGAAAGAGGCTCGAGAGAGCAGCCGCCGGCAACAGGCTAGAGGATTGAGAGAGCAGCAAGAGAGAAGCCGCCGGCAAGAGAGAACTAGCAGTGAGAGAGGCTCGAGAGAAGCAGCCGCAGGCGACAGGCGAGAGAGGATCGTGAGACCAGCACGAGAGTAGCCACTGGCAAGAGAGAACGAGCAGCCGCAAGCGACAGGCGAAAGAGAATTGAGAGAACAACACCGGCGAGAGAGAAGATGGAGAGCTGTGAGAGAGCATATCAGGTTTACTCCAGAAGCAGAGGATTTTCGAAATGAGGGGATTTGGAATTTTCGATTGGGATTTTCAAAAGCACAGGAAAGAATGAAATCCTAAAAGAGGGATTTTTAAGTCTCGGTCGTGCCGTGAGCCCATGCGGGAGGTGCAGCGTGTGAGCGGCCAGGAGTGCTATAGTAGGGAAATTTCGATTTTGATTTTCGAACGGGAATCAGGGGAGAAAAACTTAAACGTTTTTAACGCTTTTTTTAATGTATTTTTATCGTTTCTCACGTTAAAAACGTGTTTTTATCGTTAAATTCTCGATAATAACGGCAGCAGCGTTAAAAACGCTATATTAACGCGGTAACGTTATTTTCCCGGTATTATCGTGGTATAAACGAAAATACCGGCGGTATTTGTTACATTGGTTCCACCATGTCGTTTCTGAACCATGTGGAAACTCAACCACTCATAAACTTCATTCAAGACATGAATTATTCTGTCAAAATTTCAGCAAAGTTTTGTCTAGTTTTCAAACATTGGGAAAATTTCCCATCACCTAACTAGTCCTCGAGATGAAGGCCTGAGGCGTAGTTAGTGATGTGAATGTATAATGATGAGATATACGTGATGAATGTATGCTATTGAAGTGTTTTATATTGGGAAAATGTTTCCAATGTTCATAAACAGATGGAACTCTGTCGAAATTTTGGCAGAATCATTTCTATCTTGAAAGAAGTTGAGTGATAGAGTTTCCAAGTTGTTCAAAAATGACCTGTTGGAAGAGATTTGGTGGGAAGAAATTAGAAATAGAGAAAAAAAAAAATCACATGTCCGGAGGATTGGGACATGACACTACCAAAGCATGGGATCCAAAACTTTAGCTTCCAAACGAATTTTGGAAGTAAAGATTGAATGAATGGACACCATGAGGAGTGAAGGATTTGGACTCCTCAAAGTTTGGTATTCCAAACTTGGGCAAAACCGTGTGCATCCTCTCCATTGACACTTGGAGTTTTCTTTGTTTTTTTTTTCCCGAACTAGAGAAAGCTAGAGGAATTTAGGTTTTAAGATTTTTGAGAAGTTTTAGGAAAATGGCTGACTGTGTATGCATGGGACGATTGTGGCTTGTATGTTTTTCTTTTTGATGACCTCATTCACATTATAAATAAGAGTGGGCACCATTGTATTTTAACAACAATTTTAGTTTGAGAATAATTTTGACCTCATTCACATTATTTTAAGTTCTTTTGAAGTTCTACTTTAAATGTTTGTTAGAATTAATTTCAATTTGTGGTTTGATTTTATGTTTTCAAATTGAATATCCTTTTAAATTTCATAAAATACACAGTGTAACCATATTAATTGGATTTTAGTTTGACAACTCAAATTTGGATTTAATTGAATTATAATTTCATTAGAGTGTTATGCATAATGTCAATAATCCTAGTGAGATTTGAGCTAATTATTTTTGTATGGTGTGAAATTTAATTTCGGTTATCCAATCCATCTTCGAGTTTTCTCTTAACACGAGTTGAAGGAAAGAGACCTAAGGATTTTAGCTTTCGAATTTCTTGATCTGGATTATAGGATTTGAGTCTAAATTATTACTTCAATGAAGATCTTTGGAAGTGTGTAGAATTCTTGCAGTTATTGTAAGACTAAACATGACCCATATTAAATTTGGAGCTTCACATAGAGGATATTAAATCAAGGAACTGTGTTTAAATAAGAAAGCCTATTTTAAGAGAGTTCTAAAGGGGGTTAGTTTCCAATTGCCTTAGAGGTCCTCCCTCTGCCTATAAAAGGGTCTCTCTCCATAATTATCCATTAACTTAAGCCAACCCTAGTGTCTAAAAATACTATTCAAGAAATTGGGAGAGGGCATTAAAGAGGAAAGATGCAGAAACTCCAAGGTGGGTGTTTTCTCATGTTTTTGGATTTCAGGAAGTATTGACATATTAAAGGAAAGATCAGATCTCACTATTCTTCATCAATAGATCCAGGTATGTCTTATAGTTATTACGTTAATGATTTCCGCATTAAGATTGATCCGTGTTTCAAGCATTAATCGATTCAGATCTTATAGTTATGCTGTTTAGGGATGTCGAACATTAAATTTAATGATGAATGAATGTACGATTAATTATCAATCAATAAACTCTGATATTATGATGAGGTATTACATGTGGCATCGAGAGCCTAATTTATAGAATCAATTATTGCTTGAAGTAAAGAATAATTAAATAAATATAATTTTCGGATCTCAAGGAAGAAGACGACCCTTTATAGATCTAAAGTTTATAGATTTTAAAATTGTATAGATTATGGATTTTAAAATTATGAAGTTTAAAATTTTATAGATTTTTAAATTATGGCTAATGGATCTTATGGACTTAAAATCCAGGGGTCTTTCCTCTTATATTTTTGGGAAACCAATAATGAGCAAAGCCATTATTCTTGACCTAATACCATATTATGATACAATTTGGTTAGTCACCAAATTGTCCCAATTGGAATGTATTTGGACATCAGGTCATATAACTGTGGTCAAATACTCTTCCCAAGTGTCGGATAATAATGACTTTGCTAATCGCGATCCCTAATCATAGAGATATTAGGTTGGCCCAAAGGTTTACCAGTTCCGAATGATTAACGGATAGTGATAGGATGATTGGTGGGTACTTGTGGTTGGTATTTGTCAGGACACCCAAAGGTGGCGGCGGTATTTAATCACTTGTAGTTTGTTGGTTAGGTTTATCGGTGACTGGGAATCACCATAATGAAATAGTATGCCATAAAATTACCCAAAGGTAGATCCAATAATATTGTTTACTAATGTTGACTGTTTGTATGTTTCAATTAAGTTTAACTCATAGTGTAATGTAAATAAGTATGAAATTATGTAATTTTTGTAGCATCTCTCCCTATTAGACTGTATTCGCAAGCTTCTGTTGTTCCAATATTGACTGGACTTAACTTCTAAAAATGAAAAGAACAAGTTGAGTTTCACCTCGGTGTGTTTGATCTTGACAAAGCATTAATTTCTGATAAGCCTACTATTACGGGCACGAGTACGACTTCTGAGAAAAAGTTCTATGAAGCATGGATCAGGTCAAATGGACTCAGCCTTATGTTCATACGCATGACGGTGACAAATAATATCAAGATTTCGCTATCCAAAACTGAAAGTGCTAAAGAATACCTCCAAAATATTGAAAATAAATTCAAAACAGCGGACAAATCCTTAGCAGGGACACTTATGGCCAGGTTGACCACCATTAAGTTCGATAGAAGCCGTGGCATGTATGAACACATAACAGAGCTGACAAATATTGCTGCTCAAATGAAAAATATAGAGATGAGTGTTGATGATATTTTTCTTGTCCAATTCATGTTGAATTCTCTATCTCCTCAGTATGGACCATTTCAAATAAATTACAATACTATGAAAGATAAATGGCAAGTAAATAAACTGTCAAGTATGCTGATTCAAGAGAAGGGCAGACTTAAGTAGATGGGACATCACTCATTCCATCTAAAACATGAAGAACCCAGTAAGAAAAGATGATGGAAGCCCAAGAAGTTTAAGAAAGCCGGAAAGAAATCATTTGAGCCCAGTACGTCTTCAGAAACTCAAAGTCAGGGGACAAGTAGTGTGAGGTGCCACTTCTATAAGAAACAATGACACTTCCAGAAAGACTGCCATAAAAGGAGATCGTGGTTCCAAAAGAAAGGTAAGCATTCCATTTATGTATGTTTCAAATCTAATCTCACTGAAGTTTCCTCTAACACTTTGTGGCTTAATTCTAGGGCTACAACTTATGTTTCTAATACGATGCAGGTATATCTTACGACCTAAACTATCTATCCAAATAAAGCCTTCATTTATATGGGAAACCGACAAAAGGTGCCAGTTGAAGCCATCGAGACTTACTGTCTTTTCCTCGACACTGGCCATCACTTAGATTTATTTGATTGTCTTTATGTTTTTTCTATTGCCAGAAACCTTATTTCAATTTCAAAACTTGATATTAATAGTTATTATTGCAAATTTGGATATAATGCCTTCAGTTTGTTTAAAGATCATTCTTTTATTGGGTCTGGATTATTGATTGATAGCCTTAATTGTTTAAAGCTAGATTATTCCTTTTTTAATTCTGTCATAACCCTGCAGCATAATGTTGATATTAAATGTGGGTTGATTAATGAAAATTTCTCTTTTTTTGTAGCATAGACGTTTGTGACATATATCCCGTGAAAGAATTCAAAGATTGGTAAAAGATGGGATTCTCCCGAATCTTGATTTTACTGATTTAGGTGTGTGTGTGGAATGCATTAAAGGAAAGCAGACCAAACACACTAAGAAAGGAGCCACAAGATCTAAAGGGCTACATGAGTTGTTCCATACTAATATTTGTGGCCCGTTTGATGTTCCATCTTTTGGTAGAGAGACATATTTTATCACCTTTATTAATGATTTTTCGTGTTATAGTTATATTTATATGTTGCATGATAAATCTCAAGCAGTTAACACCGCCGTAGAGATATTTATCACTGAAGTTGAAAGGCAACTAGATAGAAATGTGAAATTCATAAGGTCAGATAGAGGTGATGAATATTATGGTAAGTATGATGAAACGGATCAACACCTGAGGCCTTTCGCTAGACTACTTGAAAGTCGCGGTATAATTACATAATACATGATGCCCGGTACGCCTCAGCAGAATGGTGTTGCTGAAAGGCATAACAGCACACTTATGGACATGGTAGGAGTATGTTATGTAATAGAACTTTACCCATTATGTTGTGGATGTATGCATTAAGAACCACAATGTACTTGCTTAATTGGGTTCCTAGTAAGTCAGTTCCTAAGACTCCTTTTGACTTTTGAACGAGAAGGAAACCTAGTTTGAGACACCTGAATGTATGTAGTTGTCCTGCAGAAGCAAGAATTTATAATCCACATGAAAGAAACTTGATGAACGGACAACCAATGGTTACTTCATAGGTTACCCTGAGAAGTCCAAAGGGTACAAGTTCTATTGTCTGAACCATAGTATGAGAATTGTTGAGACTGGTAATGCTAGATTTATTAAAAAGGGTGAGGTTAGTGGGAGTGGTATAATGAGAAACGTCGGTGTATAAGAAGTAAAGGTATAAGTCCCTATACCCCTAACGTCAAAAATTGTTGTCCCTAATGTTACTGAACAACACCTGAATGATGAATCACTCCATGACGAAACCATTACCAATAATGAACCGATTGTGGAACAACCACAAGAAATAACATTAAGAAGGTCTGAAAGACAAAGGAGACTTGCTATTTCGGATGACTATGTGGTATATCTACAAGAATTGGATTATGATTTAAGGGCTATTAAGGATCCGGTCACTTATGAAAAAGTCATAAATGTAATGATTCTAGTAAGTGGTTCGACGCCATGAAAGATGAGCTAAAGTCCATGGCCTAGAATAAAGTCTAGGATCTAGTAGAATTGCCTCAAGGATACAAGAAAGTTGGCTGTAAGTGGGTCTTTAAGACCAAACGAGACTCTAAGGGCAATATCGAACTATATAAAGCAAGACTTGTGCCAAAGGGTTTATTCAGAAAGATGTCATTGATTATAAAGAGACCTTCTCGCTTGTATCCAGAAAGGACTCTTTCAGGATTATTATGGCTTTGGTGGCTCATTATGATTTGGAGCTTCACCAAATGGATGTTAAAATCGTATTTTTGAATGGTAGTTTAAATGAAGAAGTATATATGGAACAACCTAAAGGATTCTCCATAGAGGGTAAGGAACAATGTCATGCAAATTAAATAAATCAATTTATGGCCTTAAGCAAGCCTCTAGGCAATGGTACCTTAAGTTCAATAATATCATTACCTCCTTCGATTTTAAGGAAAACACCGTTGATTGATGTATATAAATGAAGGTTAGTGGGAGTAAGTTTACCTTCCTGATATTATATGTTGATGATATTTTGCTTGCCACTAATGATCTTGGTATGATGTTTGAAACTAAGAAGTTTCTCTCCAATAATTTTAAAATGAAAGATATGGGAGAGGCAATATACGTGATTAGAATAGAGATATTCCATGACAGAACACGTGGTGTGTTAGGGCTGTCTCAGAAAGGCTATATAGAAAGAATATTAGAGATATTCGGTATGCAAAATTGTTCCTATCAAGATGCCCCTATTCAGAAGGGAGATAAATTTAGTCTAAATCAATGTCCGCATAATGAACCTGAAAAGAAACAAATGGAGGGAATTCCTTATGCCTCAGCTGTAGGTAGCCTGATGTATGCCCGGACCTGCACCAGACCTGACATTAGTTTTGCTGTTAGTATGCTAGGGGAGATACCAAAGCAACCTTGGAATGGATCATTGGAAAGTTGCAAGGAAAGTAACGAGGTATTTATAGGGCACTAAAGACTTCATGCTTACGTTTAAGAGGTTCGATAATCTCAAGATCATTGGCTATTCAAATTCAAATTTTGGTGGTTGCATTGATAGTAGAAAGTCAACGTTTGGTTATTTGTTCCTTATGGCTGGCGGAGCAATATCATGGAAAAGTGTCAAACAATCTATCACTGTAACATCAACCATGGAAGCAAAATTTGTGGCGTGTTATGAGACTACTGTTCAAAAATGTGGTTGCAGAACTTTATCTCAAAACTTAGAATTGTCGACAGCATTGCCAAGCCACTGAGAAGTTACTGTGATAATTTTGCAGCAGTATTCTTCTCTAAGAATCACAAGTATTCGAATGGATCGAAACATATGGAATTGAAGTAATTTGTCGTGAAAAAAGAAGTTCAGAAACAGACGGTGTATATTGAGCACATTAGTTGTAACGACCCATTCCGAGTTTTCCCGATTTTCAGAGAGATTTTTCCGGACCTTCGATTTGTTTTCAGGACCGCAGTAGCAGTGAGAGAGTATGGGCTCCGTGGTGGGCTCCAGTTATCTGATTTCGAATTATGAAAACTCGAAGGGCATTTTGGTAATTTCATAATTGTTATGTATATTGTCATGAAAAAATTTGAAAATCACATGCTTTCTCCTTCGAGGTTCGACATTTGTTTTGTTTTTGAGTTCTTGATTAATTTTAAAAATATATATAAATAAATATAAAATAAGATAATCAATAAACATTTTAACTTGAAAATGGTATTAAAATATATATATATATATATATATATAATAAAAAATAAGAAAATAATAATGAGATAAAATAATTGAAGAGTTTGTGGGTTATAAAATAATTTGTAAAACCTTTCTTTTCCAAAAAAAAGAGAAAAAGAAAACCCTAGCTCCACCCTCATCATCCCTTCTCTTAGCAACACCACCCTAAACCCAAGTGGAGCCGCCGCCACTCCTTTTATGCCACCATTTTCATCCCCCTCCTTCTTTATCTCTCTTTCTCTCCTTTTTCCCTCTCCTCTCAAACCCTAACCTTCCATCTTTCCCCCTTTCTTTCTCCATATCCCAAAACCCTAAAAACCCCCTTCTCACTACCGCCTCCACCTTGCCCTTCGCTCTTTCTCTAAAACCCAAAATCCCTCTCAACCTAGCTTTGGCCGCCACTCCTTGCTTTTCTTCTCCATCTGTGATCCCTTCTTCTCTCTTTTGTTCCTGTCTCTAATCTCCATTCCTCTAACCACTGCTGCCACCCCTCTCCTCTCTACTTCAGATCCCTCTCTTCCTTTCAGTTCCTCTTCCTCCTCAATAACTCCGAATCCTTTGTGTTGTGCCGCCGCCACTATTATCTTTTCTCTTTTTTTTTTTCCCTCCCTCCACTTATTCTCTTCCAAAACCCTAAATCCTCTGCCGCCGCCGTCGTCCCTCATCTTCTCTCCCTTTCCTGTTTGCTTCTGCAACCGAGTCGGGCTTCCCAGATCCAGTTGCAGCTCGGGTCTGACCCAACTGATTTAGCTGTTTGGCCCTTCGGGCCTCCAAGCTTTTTAGGCCCAATTCGCGAGCCCAACGTCAGGCCCACGAGTTTTGGCCCAAAGTCTTTTGTGCCCAGTTTTCCAAACCCAGCAAATCCAAGCCCAACTCTCTTTTGGCCTAGCAACTTAGCCCAGGCCCGATCCAGCAGCTCGGTCCAGGCCCAATTATAGGCCGGCCCCATCCGTTTCAGGCCCACTTCAGGCTCACTTCCGGTGTGCTTTGGAGATCATTTATGGAGTGTTTCTGGATCTTCTTCAACTTGTTCCAACTTGTTCGCAGGATCGTTCTCAGCCGTTTCGGCCAGTTTTGAGGGACCATCCTAGTTTTACAGACCAGTCCCAGTTTCTCAAGCCCTATAGCCCGTGCATCGCTTCCTTCAATCCTTTGACCCATTTTCATCACTCGATTTCGAAAACGCACACATGTGAGGGGACTTATCACAGTTTTAGCATGCATTGCATATATCAAATATGTATTTTTGGACATTGAGTTATTCGAATGGGACCCTCTATTTATTAAGGTACTCGGTAATGATGAACCGTTGAGAATGATTATGTGGCAAGGGATCTGTTCGGGTGCACTCCTGTCCATTATACGCTATTCTGAGAAACTTTAATTGGATAAATTGATATCGAATATGATACTTGGAAGATGTTGATGATACATTGAGTATTTATTTATAAGATGTGATACATTGAGTGTTTATTTATAAGATGCAAATGCAATCATGTCGAACATAGAGATGTGTGTTTAAGTGACTCGTTATGCGCTTTTGACTCGCATGATGGCGCATGATATTGATTTTGATTAGTTATGTTAGAACATACTTATATTGTTATACATGCTTATGTCGCTTATCTAGCTATAACATTTGAACAAATTTATGATGAGAATAAGGCTTGTATTGGATGTCGAACATAATGCTTGAGACTTAATGATAACGTGTATGTGTCTATCCACAACATGCGAATGAATTTGTGTTACGAGCCTACTTAGAATATGTGAATGAGACCATGATGAATATGGGGTTTGTGTTTTGAGATCTTACTATATATGCATATGTTATTATACGTTATCATGATATCATGCGCATACATAGAGGTAACCCCTAACGGATAGCGTGTCGTTGGGTGTTGAGATGGAGGAACCTATTCACGTGCGTATATGTTTATGATGACGTGATAAGTTTGGTTGTTGGGAGGACTTCCTCGTTACACTTCGGCGGTCGAGACCCCCATAGGGGATGCGGGTTTCCTCGTTGCGTTCTGGCGATTGAGGTGCATGCCCTTTGAGATTGTCTTCCCCTTTATGCTCTGGTGGTTGAGACCCCCATAGGAGATGTGGGTTTCCCCGTTGCATTTTGGCGGTTGAGGCGGTTGTGCATTGTGTGGTCTCCCGTTTGTACTGGTAGGGAGATCGGTTTTAGTGGAGGACCTGATGTGAGCTACCGAGATGACGTCTCGGGTTTGGTCGGTGGATCATCGGTGGTGTAGTTGGATTTCATGCATGTGAGCACCATTGTTAATATGATATTCTTGCATTCATACATGTGATCTATTTATATGGATTTACTAGTGATAAGCTTTATCTCTTCACTAGGCTAGTTAGCTCACTCCTTACCTTTCAGGTACCCCGATCACAAAGGGACCAGGTGGGCCCCTTGAGTAGGCACCCTGGGGAGAAACAGTAGTGATAGATATTCCATATTCTTGCATGTTTAGTTTGGAGTGAGTCTTGCTGGCGTGGACTCATCATTACATATTTGTTTGAATGATTGTATAATTATATTGAGCGGTCGGTGGTTGTTTGTTGTAATTATTATATCGGTTTGGGCTTTTTTTTTTTTTTAATTGTTGAGCAGGAGGTACTTACCCCGTTTAAAAAAAAAAAAATATCCGATATCCGTTCATTGGTTATGTTTTGAGACTTTTCGGAGAAAACGCACCCGTAGTAAAACGGGGCATTACATTAGTACTTTACTTATGGTGGCAAATCCGTTGACGAAGGGATTACCTATAAAGACCTTTAAGGAACATGCCAATAGAATGGGTATTGAACGTAATCTATTATGATGCAATTATGTATTTTGGACTGTATTATGAATAAATGTGCACTATTTAGCATTTGAGTTGTAATGATCCGTTCCTGAAATTTCCCGATTCTTTTTATGAGACTTTCGGATCTCTGAGCTGTTACGGGACTTTGGTGGCATTGGGAGAGTGTGGGTCCTGAGGCAGGCCCCAGTTTACCTGTTTTCGAGTACGGAGACTCGATGGGTAATTTTGTAATTCTGAATTATTATACGTTTTGTCCAAAGAAAAATATTTGGAAATCACACGTTTTTCTGTCCCGACGTTCGATTTTTTCGGATTTTCAATTCTTTTTCTTGAAAATGCAAAGACTCTACTTTTTGAAAATTTGATTTAACACATTCAAGGTTTAAAAATAATAATAATAATATTAATATTAATAAATAAAATAAATTCGATGATACAAAAGATTGTGGGCTTTGATTTTTATTTTATTTTATTTTATTTATATAGAAAATCCAAATCCTAATCTTAACCCTATGTCACCCATATAAATATTCTCTTTCTCCTTTACCTTCCTTTTTTGCAAAACCCTAGTCTCCATCATCTCCTTTCTCTTCTCTCCAATCCCTCTCCTTCTAAGCCCAAAAATCCTAAATCCTTTGTAGCCACCGCTGCCCCTAACCCCTTTTCCAACCGCCACCTCTTCACCTTCCTCCTTTCCCACTCCATTCGAAACCCTATCCTATCCCCCTTTGTGTCACCCCCTCCTCCTTTCTATCCTTATTTCAGGCCTCCTTCCTCTCATCTCCTCTTCATCTCTTTCCCCCCTTTTCTTTCTTCTCTCACTCTCCTCTCTCTTATCTCAGTTCATTCTCTATTTTCCCTCCCTCACCACCCGTCCGAAATCCTAATCTCAGCAACCGCCGCCACCACCATTGGTTCCATTCTTCTTCTTTTCTTCCTCTCCACTTATCTTTCTTGAAACCCTAATCTCTTGACCCAACTAGGTTGAGTCGAGTTGAGCAACTCATCTGACTCAGTTGGACTGAGTATGTGATTCTTCAGCCAAACCCAACAAATCAGGCCCAGTTCGTTGTAGTCCAGCTTGTACCCGACCCATCTCTTTGGCTAGCTCGGCCCAACTACAGTTTCAGCCCAATAGTCTGACCTAACCTGATGTTGGCCCAGCTCTAAACCCAACTCAGTGCAACCAAGAGCCAATCCAAAAGCTCAGCTCAGCAGCCCGACCCACTTTCAGGCCCGGCCCAGTCCTTTTTCTAGCCTGACCCAAGCCTGTTTTAGGCCCGTTTTGGGTTGTTTCTGTTTTGTTTTGGGATCTATTCTGAAGCTTTTCTAGCCCATTTTGGATCATTCTTGGATTGTTTCTTGGATTGTTTCTAGCTTGTTTTTGTCTAGATTTATGGGATCAATCCAGTTTTACAGGACCGTCCTAGTTTTTGTAAATCCGCCCCAGCTTCTCAGGCCCGGTAGCTCGTGCATCACTTCTTTCAACCCTGCAGCCTGTTTTATCGGTTGGATTTCAAAAGCACGCAAACAAGTGAGGTGACTTATCACTGTTTTAGCATGCATTCATATTATTAACTTATAACCTTGGACATCAAGTGACCTAAATGAGACCCTTCGTTTATTAAGTCCACTCGGTAAGGGAACCATTGAAATGAATATGTGGCAAGGGATCCGTTCGGGTTCACCCATGTCAATTATATGCGATTAATAGAAAATTCTGATTGAATGAATGATTATTGGTGCTTGAAAATTGTTGAAAATATTTTTGTGTTTAATCATGACACATATATGATATTATGATGAATGAGACAGGTGTTAGATGGATGTTGAACACGATATTTGGAAGATGTTGTGATGCATTGCGTGTTTACGTATAATATGCAAATGTAATTGTATGTTGGATATAGAAGTATGCGTCTAAGTACTGTTATGTGTCATTGACCACATGATGAGGCATATTGTTGATATTGGTGTCATCTCAGAACATGTTTGTGTTGTCATACATGATCATGATACCATGCATGAGAGGATTTGTTTATGTGATACATTCATGATGATGAGATGAACTTGGTTGTTGGGAGGACTTCCCCATTACGTTCCGGTGGTCGAGACCCCCATAGGGGATGTGGGTTTCCCCGTTGCGTTCCGGCGGTTGAGGTGTCTGCCATTGAGATTGGCTTCCCCGTTATGCTCTCGCGGTTGAGACCCCATAGGGGATGTGGGTTTCTCCGTTGCATTCCGGCGGTTGAGGCGGTTGTGTATTGTGTGGTCTCCAGTTTACATTGATAGGGAGACTAGAGTTTGTTGGATGACCCGATGTGAGCTACCGAGATGATGTCTCGGATTATGTAGGTGGATTTTTGGTTGGTGGTGTAGTTGGATCTCATACATATGAGAACCCCGGTTATTAGGATATTCTTGCATTCATGCATGTGATATCTATTTATGTTGCTGACATGTGATATGCATTATCTCTTTACTAGGCTGGTTAGCTCATCCCTTACCTTTCAGGTACTCCAATTGCGGAGGAGCAGGCGAGTCCTTTGAGCAGACGGCCAGGGAAGAGTAATACTAGTTAGAGATTTTATTATCATGCTTATATTTAATTTAAAAGTCCTTGTTTGGTATGAATTCTCTGTATGATGTATAATTCGGATGACAGTACAACTATATTTGGCCAGTTTGTGGTTGTTTGTTATGTCTCTTAGCATTATGGTCTTGCAGTTTGTTAAGTGGGAGATAATTACCCCATTTCAAAAAAATATATATACCCGATATCCGTTCTTTGTGTTGATTTGAGATATTTCAGAGATAACGCGCCGGTAGCGGGACGGGGCGTTACATGAGTATTCATATATGCGTTTCTAATTATTATTCCTGTTTATTATTGTTATGTACATGCATTATATGTGTTTATTTTGACACTAACAGGAATAGTCATTATGTTATGACACTTATGTGGACCATTATGAAAAAATCTCTTATTTAAGGGCTATGTTAGCTAGGTCACTTATGTTGTAGTAATGAAAGGGATCATGTCGGGATAAGATGATGTGCAACTGCAATTACTCGCATTTGTGGTTTGTTTAGTATTAGCATTATGATGTTGACCACATTATATTGTTAAATACAGTTTATGTGTACACCTTATGATATATCTGTTTTAAATCTCATGAAGTATAAATGTGGGCCAAGTGAGAAAATGTAAGACTAAACATGACACACTAAATTTGGGCTCCACATAGATGATATTAAATCAGGGAAACTGTGTTTAAATAAGGAAAATCTATTTTAAGAGAGTTCTAGAGGGGGTTAGTTTCCTATTTTGAGGGGAAATATGAATGGAAAGTTCTAATTGCCTTAAGGGTCCTCCCTTTGCTTATAAAAGGGTCTCTCTCCATAATTATCCATCAACTTAAGCCAACCCTAGTGTCTAAAAATACTATTCACGAAATTGGAGAGGGCATTAAAGAGGAAAGATGCATAAACTCCAAGGCGGGTGTTTTCTCATGTTTTTAGACTTCAGGAAGTATTGACATATTAAAGGGAAGATCAGATCTCACTATTCTTCATCAATGGATCCAGGTATGTCTTATAATTATTACGTTAATGATTTCCGCATTAAGATTGATCTATGTTTCAAGCATTAATCGATTCAGATCTTATGGTTATGTTGTTTGGGTATGTCGAACATTAAGTTTAATGATGAATGAATGTATGATCGATTCTCAATCAATAATTTTTGATATTATGATTATGTATTACCGTTATGACCATAGCTCTTCATCAATTTATGAGGTTGTTGTTTAAGAAAGAAAAATGTTTCCTATCCTGAGATCCTAAGCTATGAATTGAAGGAATTACTTGTGTTTATTCTTTAGTATCACATCAATTTCCACTTACTGATTGGATTTCAAAGAGTCATTGAGTTAACTTTTTAATTACTTAAAAAGCTGAAAAATATTGCATGTTACCATATACAAGAGAAATTCTCATTAATTAACTCAAAGTTTAGTAATACCTGAGGGGAAATTTGCCAATTTAGAGTGAAGAGTTACCGGATTTTAAATTCCACTTTCTTAACTCCACCTTCTTATAAGATTTCAATCCCTAATTTAGTGGATCTAAGGAAATTGAAATTAGAAGCAAATCTCTCCTCATTAAGCAAACTTGGGCACCACAGCCTTATTGGGAATTTCTTTTACTTTCTTTCTATTTAATGATATAATAAATGCCACATGATATGTTGTGATTGGATTTTTTTTTTTTCATTTAGCAACAGTAGGAGAAAGAAACCCTCTAATTTGTGTAACCCTACGGGCGGAAATTTTTCTTTTTTGCTACATGTAAATCTCTACAGAAGAGAAGTATAGTCCACCATTGTAAACACAAGTTTAAGTTGATTTAATTGAAGCATTGGTTGCTTTGGGTTCTCTCCAAGTTTTAGTAAAAATTATTTTCTAATAATTTAATTCATTTTTAATTAATTTAGTGCATGCAATTTTCAATTATTGTTGTGTGATTTTCAAATTTATGTTTGCATTTAAATTAATTAGTGCACAATTATTTTGTGGAAATTCAAATTGAATTAATGCCTTTGTTCAAATTTTTTAGTAAAATTTGACTTATGTGAGATTTTGGACTTTGAATTTGTATTCTTTGTGAGTGTGATTTTAAGTTTTCTAATCGATGTTAAGTTTTCATATTTAATAAGACTGATCTTAGAATAGTTTTAGCTAGTCAATTTTGATTTTCTCCACTCTCTAATTTTGATTTTCTAAAAAGGCAAAACTTTTAATTTATTTGTGAGATACTAGTCTTTAGATGTTTTGCAATTTTCAATAATTAGAGTATGTAATCGAATTCTATTTGTAAAAATTTGTTAATTTTTTTTACAACTAAACTACATCAAAATTTAAATTTAAATGAATAAATCTAATAGGTTAGATCCTAGCTTAATATTTACTTTTCAATTCAGCCACTTCTCCAAATTTGACTTCCATCGACTAACTTGTTTATTCCCCAATTAGGCTCGTGTTCAAACTTATCGAGCAAGCAATTCAAGTGCGCTGTTCATGGGCCCGCAGGTGATAATTGATTCTTAGGTATTTTTGTAATTTCCTGTGAAAATGAAGGGCTATTTTCCTCTTGCGCTTCAACCGTAAAAATTCGAACTGTTCCGCACTATAAATATGGTTTTGGCGCTCTTTTTCATTTCAATTGTTCTGAGATAGAAGTCTGAAGTCTAAGAGCTCCGAGATCTCTCTTTCACCCGATCAGATAATTTTCTAGGTTTTTCTTTTCCTTCTGAGGAAGAAAGATGCAGAAGCTAGGGTTTTCTTCTATGAAGATCCCCGATCGCTTCAGATCCATGACTGGATCTGTAAAAACCTCTCCAATTTCTTCCCGATCTTCCGATTCCATCTCCTACAGCAGTTTCACGAATTTGAAACTCACCGCAGGTAAGTTTCTCCAGAAACACGATTATATCCAACTTTTCGTGGAATTTCTGCTCCTTGATGATCTTTTGTTGTTGATCTCGTCGTTTCTAGAGAAACTGGTCAAGGAACAAGCTTCAGTGAAAGCAGATCTAGAAATGGCGGTAAATTGATACATTCTCTCTCTCCTTCTCTCTCTTCCTATGTGAATTTCGAAGTTTTCATTAAGTTTTTAGGGCAAGAAGATGTTAATTATCTTGCTTTTGAAAAATTTTAAGATTCTGAAACGTTCTTGTTCTTTCAAACTGTGTTCAACATATTTTATCTCTAATTATTGAATTTCACTAACACTCCTTTGAATATTATTGTATGCTTTATATCATTTCTTGACTCAGCTTCTTTCCTGAATTCTTGTTGTATCAAAAGAGATTTTGATGCCATATTGCTTTTCTTCTCAACTCTCTTTCACTATGGAAGCTTAGCTTCTAATTATAGAGATTCTAGGTTTAATCTTTGTTTGGCATTCCTACTGATTTCCATTTTCTAATTTACTTCAATTTCTCTCTAAAGTTCTAAACTTTATCCAATATCTTTAAGGCCCAGAGTGTGGATTCTTATTAGTTTTGGATTTTGTTTTTTGATGTATTTCATCTACCTTATGCTGGATATAGCCTTCTCCCCCTTCCTCCCAATCGAATTTAGCTTCTCATTGAAGAGACTCGAGCTTTAATTTTTTGACTTTATGTTCTATGGTTCATGTTTCTTTCAATGTATCAATGTTATATTTGTAGTTGCTGTTTTTTCGTTTTCTCTATTGACTTTTAATTTGCTACAATGTGTTTTCTTCTTATTTTGCTAATTAAATTCTCAAAATCGTCAGATCCACCTGTGCGTTGATTTATTGCTCTCTTTCTCTCTCTGAGATTATTTTCAAGACACTGAAATTTCTTTGTCGGAATATATCAACCATCTTGCAGAATTTTCATCTTTGATTTATTTATTTTTAATCCAATCACTCTCTTTATTTAAAATAATCTTTTGTATGGTTAAATTGAGCTACTGATTGGTCAAGCATTTTGACCCATTATGAAGCATTCAAAACTGAAGAAATCAGCAAACTGCATTCGCACACTAGAGTTGAAATTACAGGATGTTAGCAATGAAAATACCAAGCTGAAAGTGAAGCAGAAAGAAGATGAGAACCTCTGGACAGGAGTGGACTCAAAACTCTCTTTGACGAAAACAATGTGTGATCAATTAACTGATACTCTACAGAAATTGGCTACTCAGGTTCTAGAAGGTAGAGTTTTTCTTCTCTCTTTTGCTTGAAAATATTGATTATCCATGTTTGGTATCTTAGATTCGTTACCCATCATTCGAAAACTTCTGTTTGCAGCTGAGGAAGACAAGAATTTTTTCAAGAAAAAATTATCTCAGAGTTCAAGTGCTTTTGATGATATGAAGCTCCAAATGAATTCTCTCTCTTTAAAGCTAGACTCTGCCGAAGAGAGCATCACAAATGGTAAGATCATATTACATAAACTATTTGTGAATGATTTTAATGTTGGATCCATTATTACTGTTTTAAATATACCACTGAATGTTGTATGCACATGATGGTGTCTATCTGAACTGCACTAGGTGTTAGATATTAAATAATCTTGATTGTGCCAGAATAGAAGGAATCTAATCCATTTTCATAGAACACCTATTTCTACCTATATTTTAATTTATCAATTTACTCTTACTTTTCATTTTTTTTTTTTGGGTAGGGAAACAGGAACTGATAGAATTGAGAAATGAGAAGGAGGCATTGGAAAAATGTTTCAGGGATGAACACTGTGCAGCTCAGAATCTAATAAGGGAAAAAGGTTGGTATATCTTTCCTGGGATATGTGAGCCACATGGGATGGTCAACAAGCTGGTGTGTTCTTTTGTTCTGACCAGCTTGGTAGCAGTGGAAACATAGAGTTGCTTACAAATAAAATTATTTAAAAGCAACAGAAAAGTATTATGAGTTAGGTAGATGGAACAATTCCCAGATGGATGGAATAAATGACTTTGATAGTTATGATGATGGGCTTAATAGAACAATTGAATTTTGTAACTTTGACTCTGTTTACTGGTTCATAAAAAAAACTAGAATTTCATCAACTTCCTTACCTAGTTCAGTTCTTCATGCAATTTTATGGAGTCTATGAATAAATAGTTTATCTATATCTTCTTTGCATGCAGATGCTCTTGTAAGAACCTTAGAAACTACTGTTCAGGAAAATGTGGTCAACTTGAAGAATGTTAATTCTCGTTTGCAAGAGGTTCAACATGATCTAAGCTTAAAAGAAGACATGTGCAAATGCTTGAGAACTACTCTGGAAAATTTGGAGAAGGAAAAGATAACACTTCAGTTCAGCAATGGAGAGTTTGCAGAGAAAATTCTAGCATTGGATCAAGAGATAAAGATGCTCAAGGATTTGGTTAATGATTTAGTGTCAAAGATACTCATATTGGATCGATATAGTGCTGATGTTTCAAAAAATGTTCTTCAATTGACCTCTGTTTACGATACTTGTTACACACTGGTTCAGCAAGAGAAAGAACTCAATGCAAAGCATGCTCAACGCCAGTTAGACGAACTTCAGAATCGATTTCGGCATGCTACATCCGAAAAGGATGCTTTACATTCAGAAAATGAAGGGCTCAAGAGTAAGGTCACTGATCTGCAGAGAGTCCAGGAGTTTGCTATGGTGCAACATGCTGAAGAATGTCGTTTATCAGAAGAGACAATTCGAAGAATGGAGTCTGAGGCAGAGACCATCATTTCAAAGAAGACAGAGTTAGAGATACAAGTTACCAAGTTAGAAGAGGAAATTGAGAATTTGTCTGAAGCTTCGAACCTAACTGCAAATCAAATGGTCTGGCAAGATCTGTTTATTCATATGTTGAATGGTGGGATGTATGTTCTTCTACTAATCTGTGCTATTGAACTTCGCAGCAAGATTTATTGCTGAAAATTACCAGATTGGAATCTGACAATCAAGATGTGCAAGAAAAAATGCAATTGAATCTACAGGAGAAAAAAGGGGAGATAGAAACATTACAGAAAGAGATTGCACTGCGAGACCAAAATGTTGAGACGCTGCAGAGTCAAGTCAACCAGCTTCATGAAGCTTTGGATGTGAAGGAGCATCTAAATCAGCAATTTAAGGAGCAAGAGAAGAAGTTGGAAGAACAGAAAGCAAAGGTTTGAAAATAATTAAATCGTGATTTTATGAAATTTCCTGGGTTTTAACAAATAAAAGCGACTGGATCTTTCTTCTAGATTGAGGTATCACTTGCTACAGCTGAAAGCACGCTCTTGGAAACAAGAAAGCAATATGATCTGATGCTAGAAGGCAAGCAACTGGAGTTGACAAAGCATTTGAAAGAAATATCTCAAAGGAACGATCAGGTACAATTGTTTGCATGTGCTTTTATTTATTTTAGTTTTATCTGGCAGTTTCTTTTCTTTAAAGCTAACGGGGATTCAATTAGGCTATTAATGACATCCGTTGGAAATATGAGAAGGAGAAGCTGGAAATTGTTAATACAGAGAAAGAAAAGGTCAATTCCTTGCTGAATTTCTATCTATCGATCTTATGTAGTTTTTGAAATTTATTAATTTCTTATTTCCTTCTGGACCTTCAGGCAGACAGACTTATTGTAGAAATGGAAAGAAAATGTGATGAAAAAATTGTAGAAAGCAAAGAAGCAGCACGACAACATTTACTGCATGTTCAGAAGGAACATGATGCATTGGTATGTAAACTGTTTTGAATGATAATGTTTTCCTGTTGACGTGTGAATTCACCTAAATATCGTCTCTTTATTAGAAATTCTGGCATTAACATTATTTACAAACTGCATACAACGTGATTTACTCAAGTTAACATATTTCGTTTGGCAACCTTAATTTGGAGTCATCAATCTTTGTTTTTCCCTTGCTGATATGTTGGTGTGCATGAACATGTGACTGGAACCTGTCTTGAGGTTATGATCTCATTTCTCTGTTTACTGTTAATGTTTTTATTCTTTCAGCAACTACTTTAATTCATATTCTATACAGTGGTAGAATTTTACCTTGTAGGTAATATGCTACTATTATACAGTTTTTTTTTAATCTCTTGAACCTAATTGCAAACTTGGAAGTTGGGTGCTCAATGTTGCAATCACAAGGATGCAGGTTGAATACCAATTTATTGGTCATTTTTTTCATAACTAAAAAATTATTACAGTACAAACTTTTATTGAATATAATGGTAGCTTTGATTACTTTATTTATTTATTTTTTGAACAAAGACAAGAAATAATTTTATTATAGTTAAGTAAGAGTATAATAATATGAGTATGAATTGTGTGAGTGAGTTATACAAGATCATATGGCGATACAGAAGTGTATTAAACAGCACAAAACAGAATTTCTGAATAGCACGCCTCTCCCAGTACACCCAATGTCGACGAAACAATTTAGAAAAGTTCCACTAATGGCACCGATCTTCGACAAGAAATCAACAACACAATTCCCTGATTGACCAATATGTCTAAAGATGATGCCCCTGTTCTTGCTCATCTTTTTGATCTCCACACAACATTTACCACCCTCCAAGGGGGACTCTTGCTACCACTAGCCTAGGTGATAGCATTAACAAAATCTTCCTTGACAATGAGATTTTCATTCCCATGCCCTAACCAAATGACTAAAGCTCTCTGAATTGCAAGGAGTTCCGCTTCATTTGATTCCATTATTCTTGAGGACTCAAAGAAAGCTAACATCGTTCTTCCCCTATCATCATGTAGTACACCCCCAATCCCCATTGGGCTTGGATCCCTCTAGCTGCACCATCCATATTGAATTTGTGAAAGCCTAGTTCGGGCTTCTTCCACGTAACTACCCCCCTCATCTTCTTCTTACCTCCCCTTATACAATCCTCCCATGAGAGATAAAAGTCCTCCGAAGAACATCCAACAAATTCCTTACAATGTGATAACCATCCTATAAGCTCCACTTTGCCTTCACAAAGACCCCCCCATTATCTCCTATCCTTCCTTGAACACCCTCCTATTCCTTTCCTTCTATATAATCTAAAAGATTACTGCTGGTATCAGTCTCTATGTCACTCCCTTCCTTCCTATGCCCTCCTTCCAACATAGCGTTCCCCACCCTCTCATTTAGAACCCAAGAACAACCCATCAAACTTAGGATTAGGAATCTCTCCCACACACTTCTAGTGAAATTTCACCTACACATCAATTGGTTGACGAATTCCTCATGTAGACTGCACAAAATGCATAATTCCGAAACTCCATCCTGTAATAAGCCCATGTCCCTCAAGATATATTTCGTGGAAATTCAACCTCTAATAGTTGCCCAGGTGAATATTTGAAATCTAGGTGGGATATTGTTATTCCAAGCCAGTTTGTATGGTGGGAGAGGGATCTGATGGTTGGAGTATACTACATTGAGAATGGCTTTAACCAAGGACACCCTTGAGGGTTCATCAGACTAAATCCATCTTTCCTCTTTGTCTATACACACGTCTCTCCCAATACTTTTTTTTAGCTAAGTGTATTGTTTTTCCTCATACTCTCTTAAATCCTTACGAAAACTGACTGACCACCTAGGTTGCCCCCCCTCCCTGTAACGACCTGTCCCGCTAGTATGATATTGTCCGCTCTAGGCTTCACTCACCGCCCGCACGACTTTCAATTGGCGAGTCAAACCACTTTTGCTCCCAAAAGGCCTCATGCTAGAAATAGGAAGACTATCACTTATATACCAAGGAATTTCCAATGCAACTAGTAATGTGAGACTTTTTCTCCATAGGCATGCTCCACACCATAGACCCTGCTGACGGGTTATTACAATCTACCTCCCTTAAAGCCAGAGTCGTCCCCGGCTCTGCATATACAACAATCAAGCCCACACTCTCAGGTAGAGAGTTAAACCATGATCTGATACCATGTGTAACGACCCGTCCCGCTAGCATGATATTGTCTGCTCTGAGCCTCACTCACGGCCTGCACGGCTTTTAATTAGCGAGCCAACCCACTCTTGCTCCCAAAAGGCCTCATGTTAGAAGGAGGAAGGCTACCAGTTATATACTAGGGAATTTCCAATTCAACTAGCAATGTAAGACTTTTTCTCCATAGGCATGCTCCACACTATAGACCCCCTTCGAGGCGGGGTATTACACTCCCCCTTCCTCATAATAGTCTTTAACGCAAGCATCCTTATTCCTGGACGCCCTATATAATCTTGGATAGGCTTTTTTTCAGGGCGCTTTCCCCCAACCATTTGTCATTCCAAAATGATACCCTATACCCTCTAGTCCTCTACCCATTAGCACCCTAATCCCAGCCTTGAAAGCTGTACCAATTTTGCTCTCACCATATGAATGTTATACTTGGTTATAAGTGCACGATGAGGTATGGTGATGAATTGTTGTACTAAGGTTAAATTACTAGTGGAGGTGGGATTGGAAGGGCTCGTCATGAATACTAGACAACTAAAAATTCACAAAATTTTATTACAATAGCCATCATGATCAATGTTAGAACAATTGTTCCTTCTAGCTCCTTTGTAGTATGCTATTCCTTTATCCCCATTAGATGTGGGTAAATGGGAGGCATCATGTGTTGAAAATCCACTTGAGCTAACCTAGCACAAAAGGTAAAAGCATTTGGATTTCCATCCATCCTATGTCACCTAATTTGTGGAGCAGACCCAATAACTATGGCACCACCTTTTATGAGTCCTTACTATTGGATTGAAATCTATAATTTTTGTTTGAGTGATAATGAACATTTACACATCATATATATGTATATTCTTTCAAGATTAAATTTCATGTGATGTGATGGCTGAGGTGATCTTCAGTGGATTGCTACCAACAAATCGAACTATGAAAGTATCAAAATCTCACCATGGGAATCATTAACTCTTTAAGTTTCCATTCAATCACAGTGAGCCACTGTTGGATTAAACCTCAAAAGTACTCACAAATTTTTTAAGTGATAAATCTTGAGTCCCTATGGCAATGGATGTTATCATTCTACAGGAGCATTTTTGGGCCAATCTCTAAGTACATGATACGGAAGTAAGCTGATTTCGTTTTGAATAGAATTATAGAGGACCTGTATGTTATGTTTTTCAAAATTCAAGAGCAACTAGCCTAGCCTTTCACTGATTCTTCTTACCCTTCCCTATTTTGGGCAACAAGTTAAAGTATAACAGAAGAAAATGCCCAAGGCAAAAGGAATTAAAAAAAAAAATAATTGTCTACTTTGTGGGAGACCTACCTCCTAACTGGGCACATGGTGATCAAGATTAATGTCACGAATACCGTTCTCGGGATATTAATGGCTATTGGTAATATCATAATATTTTCAAAGTCCTAGTTTTTATTGGGAAAATCTTACTGAAAAATAAATATTTTAAAAATAATAAAATATACTAAATAAAAATACTAATAAAATAGTATTGAAACTTGAAACAACCATTAATAAATATGTGATTTAAGTGCAAATATACTATAAAAAATAATTTACCTTAGTAAGGGATTAGGGTAAGTGAAAGGATTTAGGGTTTTGTGATTTGGATAAAAGAAAAACAAAAGAGAAAGAGAAGTTAAGAGAAAAAATATTTGTGGGAGAAGAAGAAGGGTTTAACATTTTAGATAAAAGAAGAGGAGAGAAGAAAGGAGAAGAGAAGGGAAGAAATGAAAAGGAAGTGTATCGGTGGAGAAAGGAAGTTGGGAGGCAGTAGGCGAACATACGAGATGGGTGGCGGCACTCGATCGACAAGCTGGGCAACAACATTTGATGTGTTGTAGGGGATATGGTATATTACATTTTACACATGTGGGTTGACTTTGAGATATTGTTATATATCATTGATTGTAACTAATTTTTCTTTCCTTTTTTCTCTTCTTGCTTAAACTCCATGTACTCTTTATATACATGAATCCTCCTTTATTAGAGAGAGGAACAATAATATACACACATAATTATCTCTCTTTTTGTCCCTTTTCACCTTTCTTTCTTTCTTTCTTTCTTTTCTCCCTATTTTCATTTTAACATGGTATCAGCCAGAAGATACAATTTTTTATTACTGTTGGGTTCTTCCGTGACACAACAACCTCTACTGCTACAATCCCAAACTTCAAGTTTGTTCTGCTGTCTCTGGATTTCTCTGCAATAGCAGTTTAGCCTGTTTTATTTCTACAATACCTCTTCTTCTCACCATTCGATCTGGTTCATTGTTTGCACATCATCCTCAAACCCCACCATTCCTGTGTCTTATTTTGACCTGGAGTGCATCCATCTGGGTGACTTTTGGTTCTGGATTTTCATTGGACCCACAAGTGTTGTTCTTCCAATCAGATCTCTAGACGCATTGCAAAACAAGGGCAGTTTTCCTTCATTTCGATCTAGGTTAACACACAATATTTGTGCCTCAAACTTGCACTACAGGTTTCGCCCATTGACGTAGAATCTATCCATAAGGGAGATCATATCTTTTGTTGATTCGTGGGGCCTAGTTTCTGCGATATTCCAGATCTACTCTGTGATGTCTACAACCTGCATTTTTTTTTGGGATTTTCTCTTCGATCTGGCTCCTTTCCTGATATTTCTGCATAATATCCAATTAGCTAATAAATCCAATCTATTTTCTTTGCTTATGTCTTTATAGGTCTTTCAGTTCTCAGTTCACATCTCTAATCCAGGACAAGACCTTTCTCTTCCACTCACTTTTTGATAGGTAGTTCTACAAGCTCATGTGAAACAAGGTCCATTAGATCGGTTCTGTATGCATGTTTACATACATGTATTGCACTGCCTCAGAAACCACCTCATAATAGTTGGCAGAGTGGTATAGTTGTTGCTATACTTGGCATATTGGATTGTAGAGTGACAAAGAATTTGACTCCGATTCCCACAAACCGATCACATATAGATGTAATAAAGCTTCAATTGTGATAATTATATGAACTTTGTCTTTTATATACTTTTACTTTTTCTTTTTATTTAGTATATAATTGGCTAGAAGGTGTTATTAAACTATAATTTGTTTAGTAAATCATGTTTTTATGGGCATGTTAGCTGATGGGTTTTTTTGAATCTGACATACTGTAACTGAGTCTGACATTGAATGCATCCATCTCTGATGTACATGATCTGGGAATTTGAGAGTTTACAAATTTGAAGGATCGGATGAAGTGTTACAACAAAATATTATAAAACTATTTGCATCAATTATGTCCACTCTAGTTATGATCAGCAAAGTTTGTGTCCGAAGTTGAATCTCAATGATTCCTCCCAATTTACGCTGACATCCATTCTATTCTATGCAGCACAAAAGAAGTTATTTTTTCTTATATATTTTTTTGACACACTGCATCTGATTATTCACAATTTGTTTCCATATTTGCATGCATGTGGGTGGAGTAGCATGTCTGTGAAGGTGACTTCTTTCTATACACTTGTTACTGGAGATAAAAATCATGATGAATTTAATTGTTGTGGAGGGTGAGGGAGGGGGACAGCAAAGCTGTTTCCTCTCCAATTTTCTGTGGAACACAAAAAATGTCCTTAGTGCTTTTTGTTCATAATCTAAGATAGTCTATATTCAAATATTTTTTGAATAACCTGGGTATCCTCATGCCACTTGGAGCTAAGACTAATCCCATGGATACATAAGATTGCCAGCAAGCCACGTGTATTGGGATACTCTAGGAAGATTCGGTCTATATTCAAATATTGTCAAAACAGTCAGTGTTCAATTTCCCTTGTAGATACCAAGCATGATGACTTAAACTGCTTCATGCATGCAGCTTAATCAAGTTCAACAGGAACACGAAAAAAAGGAATTGGCTATTCGGTTGCAGCAAGATGAAGAGCTACAACGTGCCCAACTTCAAGCTGAAACAGAATTAAGAGAGGTAAAACAATTTAGGTGCATGCTATTTAGTGTTCATTGTATTGAAGTCTTGCCTTATTGTTTCTACTTGCTATAATTTTTGGGGACTTAGAAAGCCACGTCAATGAGGAAAGAGTATGAAGTTCAAATGAAATCTTTGAGGCAACAACATGAAGATGAGTGTAGAAAACTCCAGGATGAACTAGAGCTCCAAAAGTTGAAGGTAATTCTTTCTCCTTGATTTAAAAGTGTAAATTTGTTTTTTGTTGGTTAATCTTAATTTAGAAGGTTTCACAGGAGGAAAGGCAGAGGAAATTATTAGAATTGCAGCGGAAAGTAATGGATGATGATCAATCTTCAGAATCAGATGTTCATTCAAAAAAGGTTTCATTCTGGAACTTTATGTGTGTGTGTCCAGTCTATGATCAAGATAATTAGATGGTCTGATAGATCATCACGGGGACTAACTGTCCAAAATAAGGCCCATTGAATCATCCTAGCTTTGATTTTTTTAAGATAAAAATAAACCCTGGTTAAATATTTTTACCTATGATGCTCAATCCAATTGTGAGGATGCATGACATTTTAAGCAATTTGGATTTATCATGGAATGGGCCTATACTCCTAGGCAGGTTGTATGGTCAGATCAATTATGCAGTGATGGCCATTAGGACATTTCCTCAGCGTGAACTTGGCGTAAAACCCATTCAAACCTGTCATAAATGAATGGGATTGAACACATATGCTAGCTCGACGGGTCAGGCTCAGGCTAAATTCTTGAGCCCATTTATATAAATGGTAGGGCTTGGGCTTTTGCAAGAAGCTCATGAAAGCCTGTCGGTCTTTTGGTCCGTTTAGCCATTATATGTGTATGTGCACACTTGGGCTATTTCCCCTTTTCTTAAAAGTATTGTGAAATTAATTAGAAAAATGATTGCTCAGATTGAAAATGCACATGTTAAACTACTTGTCGACCAATTCCGAGCTTAAAACCTAATTTTTAGACACTTGATCTTAGTGGTCAAAATCACCTAGGTTCTTAAAAAATACCAAGACAAGGATGCCTATAACCTTGGCCACTAAGATCAAGTGGCCAGAAGTTGAGTTTTGAGCTCAAATTTAGTCCATTTGGAGCTCATCATGTCTATTATCAATCAAAACAGTTGGATTTCTAATGACCTCAACGGGTGGGCTCGGGCTTAGCATTTAACAAAGAGGTGGACTTGGGCTTTAAACATCTTAAAGTGCTTAAAATGGCTTTACTTATCTGATCAAGGTGATTTTTTATAGGCACCCTAGTCAAGCAAAGGCCTTCCCAACCAACCTATCCACAACCACAGGGGCCTATGTGGGCCCCATAGGGAGACCTATAGATAAAGCACCGTAGACGATTTGGGTATATAGGTATGCATGTATATATGTATAAATGTATGTATTTATGATCACATGAGCATATATGTATGATCATATGAGCATTGGTGCTCAAGTTGCTACTTGAGCTCTAGGCCATATGGGGCCTACATAGACCCAAATGATTCTACTCTTCTCCTCACACTTCACACCCACCTACTCTTTGTGAATTGTACTCAATTTGATACTAACCTGTGTTGTATAGACTATTGATGTAACTCGATGGATTTTCACCTTCAAGTAAAGTTGAATTCGGGCCCTTCAAAAACATAGCTTTATCTGATTGAGATGATTTTTTAAAGGCACTATATAAAAGTCAAGACCTTTCAAACCCACCCATCTATGTTGGCCTAACTAGGCCCCACCCATGGTTGTTGAAATTAAAAGTTGAGCACCAATGCGTAGGTGATCTGTGCTCTCTCTCTCTCTCTCTCTCTCTCTCTCTCTCTCTCTCTCTCTTCTCTTCTCTCTCAATATATCGATACATACATATATATTATATGAGAAAATATTTAGGAGAAACCTATGGGAGAGTCCTCTCATAGTGGTCTCCTATGTGGGGCCCTCCAATGATTAATCCAAACCAGTCACACTCACCTACTTAGTGAATTCGTATATATCCCAAATTGGCAACTATTGACCTTTTATATATTGTTGAGATTTCATGTAAAAAAATTGCATTTATCTAAAGCTTATGAAACCCTTAATTTTGAATTCCTATATATATATATATATATATATCATATATATGTGTGTGTGTGTATTATTGCATGATGATAGAATGGAATTGAAGTTTTGCTCACTTCTAAGTCACCTAATGATCTTCCTACCCATGAAATATAGATCGGTCTTTCTAGATCATTACCCTCTATATAATATATTACTGTTTTAACCTATGTTTATTAAGACTTCAAATAGCACTAAGGTTTGACAGTTTCAAACTAATGCTTTTATTTTAACTTTGGTAAACTAAATCAGGTACTCTAAACTTATGACAAATTGCACTTCAATTGAATGTCCAAGCCCAAGACGAAATTAAGATTGGGCTGAAAACAAATGCTCAAGCCCTAACATTTTTGTGCTGGATTACTCAGGCTTACGGCCTACTTCCCATTCCAACAAGCATGCCCCTCTCTCTGTGTGTGTGTGTGGTTGGGTTGGGGGGATTGGTCAGGAGGGTTGGAGGCAAATTTGATCTGAGGGTCCACCCTGAGGAGAAATGTACCTCTAGTGAATATTTCTAGGGGATATGCTCTACTTTGCAATGACCCTATTGAGAACTGACCATATCTGAAGACAAATTGTGTGGCATTTCATGACCTGACTGATCCTGTTAATTTTTCTTTAACAAAGACATCCCTTTATCATTGTGCCATGCCATGTAGCTTCTGATATTGATTTCAATGAAGTGTTCTTGGTTAGTTAGTTTCCCTTCCATAATTTGCTTTACTGAAGGAGAAACAGATGAATACATTTCTAATGATGCCTTCCTAGGCTGTTGCAGTTTTAAGGAGCATTTTCTGATATCCGAATACTAGTATATGTGATAATCTTGTAAAAAACTTTGTTCATGCGCTCAACAATTCAAATACTGATCAAGTGCTTTATCTTAAACAATTAAGCTGTTTTTGATGACCTTGTAAATTGAAGTTGTCTCATGTGGTATCGTGTAGATATACAAAGCAATTTTATAATCTGGATATGAAGTTCACAAAGTGTTTTATTCTTGAGGTTTTGAAATTTTTAACTGGACCATGAAGTTTAAGCATGGTTTTCTTACTTTTTGAATGTAAATTGGGGAAGGATTTTACTTGTGAGAAAGTAAAATTCTGAAGGTACTCAGTTCTTTTATGCTTCAATACCATGCTTAAGAGTTAAGACTGACCTTTTACATAAAAATTAAATTGATAAAAAAGAACTTTGTCATGTGTCATCCATGTTGACTGGAGTTCTTAATAAACAGTATGAATATCCTTCCATGTATTTTGGAGATTTGAAGTGCATTTAGCCTAGTTACATGGGCATGGGTATGACTGTTGGACTCTGACACTGGTACAATCTGTTCGAATCAGAAAATTCCAATTACATAGGGCCCATTTGGTAATCAGAAAGAACCAGAGAAGGTAGTTTCAGAATTAAGTGTGTTTTTAGAAGCACATGGACTACCACATTGGTGGTAAGCTCTTTCACTTCCATCCTATTCTTTTTGACTTTTCTCATTGGACTTAAGAGCAGGTATCTTCTGAACTTATTCTAGAATGCTATAAGGATGAGAAGTGGAGAGAGGACAGATTGCTTTCCTAGCCCCTTTTTGAACCCAAAACTCTACTGTCAACACAATGCGAAATCTACTCTCTTCTTTACTTTTATCACTTATGCCGAGCACAGTGAACCCACCTACTTGCAGATCCTTATGAGTTGCAATCCATTAGATATTCCATTTTCCATCAGCAACTTAAATAACCTAACATGTTTTAGATCTCTCCTTTAATCACCTCACCGACTGATTCAAATTTCTCACATTTTAGAGGCTTTTTTAATTGATTAATAAAGGTTAATTTGTTGAAAAGAGAAGTACCAATGACTCTCGGGGCGGGGGGGGGGGGGGAGTGAACCAATTGTAATTATGTAAATTGGTTCATTCTGAGTGGCTCATAGAGTAAAAGTAAGGGTCTTTCCATTTGGATTATTTTAATTGGAAAGTCTGTTGACCAATTAGTTTACAATTCTCTTTCCCTACTGAACCTTTCTTTGTGAAATCATGAGGTTCAAGGGCTCATCAATTAAAATGAAAACAAATACTATTGCAAAGTTCAATAACATCTTGACATATTTGTAGTTTAACAAAAAATATTATGGTTGGGTTTGTGAATTTTTTTTAAATAAATGGCTTAATATAGGATGAGAAGAAAGGTTGTTCCCATTCTCATTTGATGACCTACCAAACGTGCAAAACAATTTGATTGTTAGAGCCATTTTTGTCAATTCAAGAATGAGATATTCTGCCAGCATGGCAGAATCCTTATCGACTTGGACTTGCTACCAATTAGGCCTATAGGGTTCATGGATTGCGAATAATATTTGAATAAATTCAAATATATATTTATTTCAAAATAAAAATGAAATGTAAATATAACAATGATAGAATATTATAAACAAGGACCAAATAATAAACATTTCAATATTTAAATTTTAAAGAAGAAAAGGTTTGTTAATACTATGTAACCCTGCAAAACAATATTAACCTAGTATTTGTATAATCCATAAAGAATCTGTGAAGATACAGATGGATGTGTCTGATATGGGTATGTCACCTATAAGAAAGAATCTTCTTAGGTTTTATGCATAATTGTATTTTCCATTGATCTGAAACCAACTTTCTTGTAAGTCCTTTTGATATGGAGAAAACTAACAAAATCAACCTGATAAAAAAGTTGATGTGAAATCAATTGGAGAAATGTTCTTTCCTTGAAATATTCGAAATTTTTTTACTAACTTATTGCCCTGCCTTCTTGATTCTCTAGTGATTCAGGTGATTTATCTCAGAAAGAATGACCCAAAAAGTTGTAAAAAAAATTCTTTTCCTTTTTGCCCGTAGACAAACCTAAAAGAATAAGATGATGTGCAAAATGTATCCAACTAAGATGTTTTTAGTAATTGACTACTGTCGCAATTGTGGTGTAAATGTAGTCTTTTGCGTGAATGACGGCCACTGTATGACATTTCATTCATAGTTTATATGCGACAAAAGTAAGGCCCTGAAAATTGTAAAAAATCAAAATTTCCTTTTCTTCTTTGTAGACAGATCTAAAAGAATAAGATGATGTATAGACTACTGTGGCAATTTGACATACTTGTGCCTTCTTTTTGTTAGAGTAAAGGCCATAGTATGGCATTTTACCATAGTTTACAGGCCTTTGTAGCATGTCATTCACAGCATGCAGTCTTTATGATGTTTTCTAATCATTGTATTCTTTTCTTCAAGCTAGGCATGAAACATGAAATTGTGAAGTCATATCAATATATGGTTTGAAAATGTTCTCATAATAATTCTTATGGATCCAAAAGAGTGTGTTGAATGGACCTGATTGATAACATTAGGAGGTTCCTATAAAATGAGTTATTATCTTGATGAGACTTCTTTTCCAGGAATACTCAGTTTCCTCAATCAAGATGAAAGACTCTGTTGGTGAAAGAGGAGATCAGCTTGCTTTAGTCAGACCAGAAAATGAAGGAAAGGTGACATAGAAAATTCGTTTTCCCCTCTTTTTTTCTTCAACAAGAATAATAAGTTATTAAACAAGAAGTATGGTAGCCAGCTAATATATGACATAAATTTCAGAACATTAACTTTCCTGGAGCAATGCGAACACCTGTAGCAAAGCTACTAAGGAAAGCAGAGAAAGGAAACACAAGGAACTTAATTGATATTCCTAAGCACAGTAAGAAGGTGATTTTATTCTTTTTCAATTACACATGCATAGTCATACACAACTATGACAAGCCTGTTTCACATTTGGTCACTCATTGTTGAAACTATAGAGGTTCCAGGCTTGATTCATATGGGTGCCAGATAGGCAGAGAGCCCAGGGAATTTTTTTTTTTTCCAATCTAATTATGAGTTCTAACCCTAGCTAAATGAGATAAATGGCCTTCATCGTGTTAATGATTCTCATATGTGATTACATGCGGTATATTATGAGAAGTTTGGCAGATAAAATTGCATTTGTCTGTTCAATTTGTTAATTGTTTTTTAAACTTTATAATTTATGAATGAATCAATCTTAGTCTCATGACTTTTCAAATATGATTTCAATTCCAAAATATCTGGTTCAAATATGGCCTTTTTCATGCTTTTGGAATTTATGCTGGCAGGTAACACATCATGAATATGAAGTTGAAACTTCTAATGGGCGAACAATCACGAAACGTAGAAAAACAAAGAGCACTGTAATGTTTGGGGTCTGCATTCTCACCTATATACACATTTCATATGAAAACATTGGACAAAAATGAAAAAAAAAATTGACTCATCTTTCGATTTGCCTATGTCATGTCAGGATCCAGGAATGCATAAACAAGTTAACAGAAAGAATTCCAACACCAAGGATGTTACAAAAGTACAGAAGGTAAGGTAGAACTGTATAAGATGGATCACCTGATAGTAGCACTAAAATTTGGAAGTGGACTGACAGCATCCACCATATTTGACATGAATTTATGTTTAGAAGATCCTATTATTATATTACATCAGATATTTTTTTTTTTTGCTTTTGAACCAAAATCCTAACTACCAAGTTTGGAACTGCATACCTTCACCAATCTCCCAATCTATTATTTATTCCTTTTCTAAATTACTTCTAAAATAGCTGAATTGCTTAGATGATCCAAAGAGATTCTTGTGGGAGGGCAATAGTGAGGAACAGAAATTTAAGTTTGTTGGCTGGGATAAGGTGAAACTTCCCATTAAAAAAGGGGGTTTAGGTTTCGGCAATATATTGGAGTGCAATAGGTCTCTCGGCCAAAATATGGTGGAGATATGGAGAATAAAAGGGGGGCTTTAGGGAGGGAAGTAATTAAAGGAAAATATATTAACCCATATAGGGGTTGCATTTTGGGTTGTGTAACCCACCATGGAGGTTCAAGAATATAGGACATTCCTGAAATTATACAACCGTGTAATTTTGTGGGAGAAGCAATCAAGGAGGGAAATACACATTAATTTTTGGGAAGGTATATGGATTGAGAATGGACCTCTATGGTTTCCTTTCCTACGATTTTTCCATTTAATAAAAAAAGGATCCCTCGTTAAATATTTTGTGGAGGTTCTAGGGGTAAAAGTTGTTTAGCCTCTTAATTTCCAGAAGAAACCTTTTGGATATTGAGATCTCTGGCCTTGGAAATCTTCCACATTTAATCAATAATGAAATCCTTAAGGTTGGACTTGGAGATAGGAGGGTTGGATCAAAGAATCTAATTGGATCTTCTCTTGTAAATCTATTTTTGTCTCTCTTTGCTCCCTACTCGTCCTTACTTTTCCCTCACAAAGCTATATAGTCTTCCTTCACCCTTTCCAAAGTAAATTCTGTTGTTGATTGGCTGCTTGGTATAAAATCCTCACTTGGGATAATCTTAAAGCCCGTTATTTTGTCCTCGCCAATATTTGTTACCTGTTCTTGAATTTTGACAAATTCATTGACCATATCTTCCTTCATTGCCCTTTTGTTTTTCCAATTTGGTCCTATTTTCTCTCCTCTTTTCTTTCTGCTGGGTGCTCCCTCCCTCTTTAATTGCTCTCCTTCATTGTTGTGAGTTGGGTCCCTTCCATAAAAAAGGCCAGACACTTTGGAAGTTGGTCCCTCTTGCAATCATTTGGGTAGTTGTGCTTGAGCATAATAGTAAAATCTTTGGATGGGAAGGCTTCCTCCTTGTCCAATCTAATTTTGTGCATCAGATCTTCTATCATTGAATGGGCACTATAGGGAGATATCTTTAAGGGTTACTTGGTGGATGATTTTCTAGCTCCTTTATGTTTTATATCTGATTGGTTTTCTTGCATCATTTCCTCATTGAGGCTGTACATATTCCTTTTTTTTCAATAAAATTTTCTGTTAACTCTCAAAAAAAAAGTGCATAGTGATTTTATAACATTGTTCAATGAATTTGAAAGGCCTGTTTGGTATATGGACGTGGCTATGGGACATGCCATTCAAGAAGGTTGTTTGATCTCTTAGGCATAGTTGTCAGATCTGTTTTGGATCACACTTTGTTTTGCCTCTACGTTAGAACATTTGGCGTTTCATCTATCTCGGTGTTCCCTTTCAAAAAAGATGGACATATTTTTTTAGATGGAAACACACACACACACACAACTCTTTTTACTTAGATATTTCACGTGGTTTTTACTCTCTAATCACAAGTATAAGGCTTGTAACTCAAACTTATATATATTAAATACAAATTAATGCTATTTGAAGTGAGTGAGAGGTTTTTAACTCAAAACTTTCTTAACAGATAGAACTATAAACATTTAAATTAATAAGAAAATCAAAATGTATATCATGAAAACTTAGTGAAATATGATCGATGTAGGGCAGAAATAAGGCTAGAATGGTTCCAAAATAGTTAAAATGGATGGAAGGGGACCTAAATGTTTTGGTACATGATTTTGTTATAGATTTCGTACTATAATGGAAGGTCTCAACCATTTTTGCCAGAGTGGAATGGAATTGACAGTTGTGCCCTTAGGTCCTATCTATTCTTATTATCACAAAAAATAGGTTAGCTGCCCTGCTACTTTTTGGCGATGGTGAATCCCTTCTTTAGTTTTGACAGTCCACAACTTTGGTTGACACAACCTTGTGATTCTCTACATTGTTTGAGGTCTCAACTGAACAAAGCTCTACTTATACCAAGACAAGTGGGAAAAATGATTCCATACTACTATAAATCATTACAAGATAACTGATCTGGTCCTCGTTGGTTATATGCTATATTTTTTAAGTCTTTTGTGACCAATATCTTTTACATGGTTGTCATCCAAAATAAATAGATTCCCTGTAATATCTAGTCATATATTGAGTACTGGTTCCTACCAGATGTATTCAGATACTGCTTCCCATAGATTTGTTACTTATCAACAAAATGACTTGAAGGCTGAGGCTATTTGAAAGGTTATTATTATTGTCTACTTCATTTCAATGCAGACAGTGGCAAACATGACTGGATCGAAAACTAAGAACTACAAACTAGTTTAAATATTGCATGATCAAAATTTCTCATTCAAATTTAACGGAAAGTATTTGAGAATTTGAATGAACATTACTTTTTTGAGCAAAGAATCAAAGAAACATTGGCTGAACTTTTTAATGATGTTCAGTTGACAGGATGGTCCAGACTAAATGTTTTTCTAAACCCGTTTGTTAACATGTAACTAAGATATATTGCCAAAAGATGTGCTAATAAAATTATACATGGACTTTAAACTATTTACGAGAATACTATTTGTGATTCCCTATACGAATGATTCCACTGAGTAATCCAGATACTGCAAACAAATGCTTAAGGGGCTGTTTTTCAATTTCCTTCAGGAAATTAATTCAACAAGAAAATTTATCTTTAGAGTGTAATCCATGTTATTCGACACATGTCATAAACTCCGGAATCATGTCGGGCCATGAAAATCTGATGTTTAAGTTTTTTTCGTCAAAAATCTTATTTTAACAAAAAATGAATAAAATGTCTCACCAAGGAAACCGAGGAAAATGTCTCCTGTTCTATGTTCTTACAAAATGACCTTGTTTCATGGAAGAAGAGGGATGACTCTCATTAAATAGTTATGAAAAGGTGGGTTCCTCAATGACTTGTCAAGTATGGGATAAGTGCATTAACAACTTCGAATAGTTTTATATATCAAGTCTCTAGTTCAAGAACAACTTTCAGCTGGGTGACATTGTCTATGAGCGACTAGTTGCTCCTGGGCTTTGTGCGGCCCATAGGGGTGGTCCAATGTATGCGGATGGATGGATTTGAAAGGTGTTTTCAGGATGATGCTTCTCATAAAAAATCAAGGCCATTGGATTTGAAAAGCCATGATTTTAAGTCTCAAAAGTCAATGATCAAAATGGGATCAGTTTTGGGTGGATTTTCCAATGTTTAGATCAACTCAAAATATGTTTGAAATGGGTAAGAATACAATTCAGAAGGTTTTTTTTTTTTTTTTTTTGTTTTTTGAAGAAGATTGGGGGTGGGGGGGGGGGGGGGGGTGCGTTGTGAGAATGTGATTTGAGACCTTGGTGGGGCACACATGAGAGACCAGGTTAAGTTTTTTTTCCTAGTTGAATGACAATAATATGTATAATGGATGGAAAACAATAGACTTATCTGATTTAAGTTTGACATTTTAAGCCTGTTTTCCATCATTTAATTTGCTTGAGGATACCTTGTTAAATTTCATCTGAACTCTTCTGTCTCTTCCTATTCTTAAGAAACAATTTAGCTGAAATGGGACTTCTGGAGACTATTTATACCCAGTCGTAGGCGGTGTTGTTAATCTCCAGTATTCCCATTAAATCAACTCATATGCTAGGAAAGAGACGGTGAGAATTGATTTGACACTTGATAAGTCACATCTTTACAAATTAAGTAGATGGAAGACATAAGTCCTCTTCTCCAAGATAATTTGATCATTTGTCCGTCTATGGCAGTGTTGATCTAGAGGACTTCAACATGGGTGAAAATGTTTTCTTAATATGCTAATACAGATAATGATCATGAATGCAAATTCATACATGAAATTGGCCAAGTGGTTGTGTATGATAGATTGAAAAAAGAAGAAAGAGAGAATGACTTCATAATAATGTTAGGTGCTACAAATTCTTCCTGCAAGAACCTATTATGCTAGAGCTGCACTACTTCATGTTCACTGGCTTTGTATGAGCTGTACAATTGGAATTCATTCATGTCATCACATCTTCATTCCTTTTCAGGTAACAAAGGGTGCTCATGCCCGCCCTTCAGCCATAGGTGATTTGTTCACAGAGGGGTCGTTGAATCCATATACAGATGATCCATATGCATTTGATTAGAGGTGCTTACCTAATCCTTTTTTTTTTGTTAAGGCTTTTCCTTATCAGCCATTTTGTTTTTATTTAAGCTTGGGCCTATAGTTTGTCTCACTCCACTTATATATATATATATATTTGATCAGATACAGTGCTGTTTCATAATTGAAGACATTTGAAATATGCATACCTCACATATTTATTTTTTATTTTTGTACACTTGTATATGATCAACATATTGGTCGAACTCTTGTCCCCTTGTCATATGCTCCAATAATTATAGGATAGTTTGTAAGACATGCTTTAACTATTCATGTTGTCCTAGGTTTGTTATATGGGGAAAGCGGGTCGGTGGGGGGTGGCAGAGCCGGTGGTGAAGATCCTGGATTGTTGAGAAAGGGGAAGGGCTCAGTGGTGTGGAAAGGATATGTAATGTTAGGAAAGATGACTAGAACATGGGATGATTCATAGTTCCATAAAGAAGGTATCACCTGTAGTTGGTACTGGAGACAAGATTTGATTTTGGAAGGATAGCCCCTACTAAATGCTCTCTTCGGGTGACGTCCCACACCCCCACAGGATAGCCACCGTGACTCGAACATGCACCTGAAGGATAGTAGCACAATGGCTATGGTGTTTGTTATTTTGTAAGGTTTTCTCAGTTTTTGAAATTGAGCAATTCCAAGAGGAACTACAGAGTCTTAAAGTTGTTTGCAGCGGAGAGTGATGGGACGGGGGAAAGAGCCCAGCAACATTATTTTGAGCAAATTGCATTTACTCTTTTCAGACTCTCATCTGTCCCACAAAAAAGATTTGGAAGTATCTTGCTCCACTCAGATTCAAGGCACTCCATAGGATAGCCACTTCCAACAAAATCTATAATATGAATTTGAAAATCGGGAATGTTTCCTACAAATATTTACTTTGTTGGGGACTCATGATTGTTCACATTCCTTAAGTAGTTTTTCCTACAAATATTTACTTTGTTGGGGACTCGTGATTGTTCACATTCCTTAAGTAACTTTTCTTATATTAATATCTGTTTAGTCTCCCTACATGAAATTTCCCCCCTTCACCCAGCTTCTCCCCCTTGCCAGGTCATGCCTTTCATGTTCGGGTAGCTAACAAGTCCCACATTAGTTGTGAAGAAGGAGATTTAGAAAACTTATAAAAGACTTGGGTCACTCCATCTATTGGACTAGCTTTTTGAGCTGGATATCCAGTCTTAGCATTTCATTCCACTGCCTTATTGATCTTCACATGAACCTCTGCTTTCTTGCTAATTACAATCAATTATCTTGGTATTGTTCCTCCAAAAAATGGTTGTCTTCTATATAATAAATGTCAGGTTGCAAACTAAGTGAAAAACAACTTAAGCATTTCTATCATTCTGATATGGAGAGCAGCCCTCTCCTACAATAATATGAATAACATGTTAAATGAGAGGTAGCTTTTGAAGGTTTTAAAATTTAATTAGCTATTACCAGAATATTGTTCTAAGGATTAGGAAGGCCGAAACTTCTGTTTTAAAATATACACATCTGCCGTTTGGAAGTTTTTCAAGCTTATGCGTTTAACTTCAGTACCGTGAAATGAAGTAATTTGTTTCGACAGTTTCTCTATTTTCCAGGAGCAGTTAACTTGTGATCCGTGGCATTCTGGTCAAGAATAATGTTGACTTGGAGGAACTTCTGTCCTTGTGACGGCTATATTTTGCATGGGGTACACTAGCACCTGTAAATGCCAATGTAAGGAGTACTTACTGTTGTGATAATTTTTGCCAATGAAATTGGAGGTTGTTCAGCTTGTGTAGATAAAGATGACATTAAAGCAAACATGTCATTAACTTGTGAATACACCATTGATTAAGAAAATGGATAATGAACGCCTTGATCATGATTTTACGATAGTTTGCAAAAGGCTTCTGCATGCATAGGCAGACAGATCTCACATTTTTTCTTTTTTGATATGGATATTCGCACTTCACATTGGAGGTGAGACTAATCCCACGATTATGTGTAAACCTCCCAATCAACACACTGGTTTACTCGATGAGGATAACTCCATAGAGAGTGGCCTAGAGGGTTTGAGCATCCCTCGGATTCAAGACCTCACTTCATAAGACGAGTGTGTTGACCGTCAAGCCAACCCGTCTAGAACAGAGCTCACATTTATATACTCATTTAGCCTTTTTGATATCGATCTGTTCTGAAGTCCAAAATGTTACGACTGCACTCCTTTTCCATTTTGATCTGGATCTAATCTGAAGTAGAAGTTATTACAAATGCACTATATTTAAGCTTATTTGGGATCTGATCTGACCTTTAAGGTCAAAGCATCTTTGCTGTCTGTCTGTTTGTCCCTCCCTCTCTCCTCTTTTCCCCACGTCCAAATGCCACCTAGGATGGGAAATTGGTGACAGACCTATTTACCCAATTACCCAGATAATCAGTCCTGGGAAAAAATGGTATAAGGAAAAATGGAGATACTACACTGGAACACCCTGCAATCGTATACAAACCTGAATTGTCTGATTCATGCCTTATAGTGTCTCCAGGATGTTATCGTGCATATAAAATTTAATGCTAAAATGTAGAAAGAAGATAGGGTTCTCAAGGCCCACGGTTTAAGGATTTCCTCATAAATTTTGTAAGGAGCTTGTAGTAATGGATAACCAGAGACGAGACAGACCAGTGTCAGAAACAACGTTTTCATCTGTTGTCATCATATTTTTAGGAGAACTTGTCAGACCCAGATAATCCACATATTGTATTTGCATTTTCAAAAATTTATATTAAATTAAAAATCATCCTTTTTTCGTGAGATTTACAAGATATATATTGTAATCATTTTCTTTCTAGGTTTTTACATTCTGTCCCTGTATATAATGGGATTTTTTTTTATAAATATGATTATGTGCAAGTATTTTCTATAGAAATTGTTTTTTTCGATGGTTCTTATTTTTATAAAAAATGATATTCATAGATTTTCTTTTCTAACGGGTGTTAATTTATTTAGTTTGGTTTGGTTTGATAAAAAGGTTTTCATAATAATTTATAAATGAATTCTTTTAATTGTTAAGTTGGTGAGATGCATGTTAAAACTTCATTGTACTTAATTCTAGATGATGACGGTGATTGATGATAATAATCACTATTATCATAATAATTAAAATAATAACAACAATAAAAAGTATGTAGTTATTCAACATATATTTTACTTAAAATGATAATTTTATGCAACAAGGAGTACCACTTGTTTAGATTTTGGCTTCCATTTTAATTTTATCTAGAAATTCTTAAGTCTAAATTCATAATTAGGTTGGTTCATTAATCGAGCAATGGGTAGATATAGAATACATGTTTGGTTTGGTCACAAGCCGACAAATAGATTATAGATACTAAACTTGGTTAGATTGGACTATAAACTAGGTTTTAAATCATGGGTTTGTTTATTGACTATGAGACAAAGGTTGGATTGGTTGGCTTATGGATTGGATAATAGATTAAGTCAATTGGATCATGGAATGGATTATGGGTCATGGATTGGGTCCTAGACATATTTGGATCGGATCTTGGTTTATAGATCGGTTTCAGCCGTCTTGAAATCCACAAGTCATAGAAACTGCCTTTTGACTTCTTGAGAATTTATTTTCCACATTGGGGTAAATGATCAAGCCACAGAAAAAATTCGCAAGAAACAATAGAAAATAATTTCAATGTGGAAATCATTTTAATTTTCATAAAAAATGTTATACACAAATATGCTCTAAAAAATAATAAAATGATCCCTTGGGTTTTGTCCCAATAAATCATGACACCCTTGCATGATCTAACAAATGGTGATACACATGAATTTGGAATCACCTCAATAAAATCAATCAAACTATTTTTTAAAGTGTACAAAATTGAATATTAAAAAATAATTTAAAATGATAAAAAATTAATTGAAAAATTATACTTTGATTTATCTAATCAAAGTTATTTTGAATATTTTTCAGCCAACCCATGCTGATCCAAAGATGGGACAAATGAGTGCACTATCTATTACTCTATATTTCAATGTAGATCATCTCTCCAAAAATTAACTTGTGCACTGGTACCTATCCATGGAGAACGAATGATAAAATTGTTCTATTTTCTCACTTTGTCTTTTAATTTTAATGACAAAATTAAGAGTAAAATAAGGAAAATTCTTAAAAATAATATTACCCAATTTGTAGTAGATGAAAAAGTATGTTTACATAAACCAATTCGCATCTCTTAAAGATGAAACTTTCCCCGAGTGATGATGAGAAACTTCATAGAATTGATCATTTTTTTTTTTAAAAAGAACTTCTCAGAATTGACAATAACTAAGGCGTCTGAGTATGCAATGCAAACGAGCTGCACTGGCTGGACTGAATTTTGTCTCAGCATCGTGTCATGTTTATTTATTGGGCCCAATACATGAGACAACGTTATTTATTGGACCAGCAAATTGGGCCTGTTCATGCTGAAACAGCCAGGCTAAGTTATTGGCTAGTGATTATTCCATGGGCACTTTATGTATATAGACACGGGTTTTATTATGATGTCTATTTTACCCTTCACCTGCCATACCGAAAATGTAAAAAATAAGAATATAAAAAATCGACTCGTCAAGAGTAAAATAGGCCTAGTAAAAAACTAGTAAGGGATCTGATTTCTGACATTCCAAACTTTTTTGGTACGGCAGGTGAAGGGAAAAATGGGCATCACGGTAAAACCTGTTTCTGTATAAAGTGCTCGTGGGAGGATCGCTTACCTCAGTTATTATCTAGTCTTTCAACTCTGAACTCAGTCTCAACACATTTGAAACCTTTTTCTTCTAGCATTTAAGTAAATAAATATTTAAAATTGTAAAATATTTAATTAAAATAAATAGATTTAATGCAAATTTAATATATGTTTAGGTTTTGAATTCAAATTTGACTTCGAATCTAACATCCTTTTGTATTTGTATCTCGATATAGATCTATCATCTCATCATATACGTATTTAATGGCCCTCTAACCCAAATGACAATTAATTAAAGCAACTTATTTATTGTTAATATATATATTGTACTAACTTATATGAAGAAAAAACTTAAAAATTTACTGTCATACCTCTTTATCATACTGTCCATCAAATTCAAAATTAAGATCTAGTATTATAAGTGAGATGTGGATTCCACCGTTTGAATTATAGATTTTATGATCTATTTTAACATTTTTTCTTCTTCCTTTTACATTTTCCCTTTTCATTTGGGTATTAGAGTAGTTTTTTGAGATTTTTTTTGGGTTTTCTCTAAATTTTATTAATTATATATTGATTTTTTTTAGTATTAGAACTTGACTATTTAATAAATTTTAATTTTCTTTTAAAAGAAAGAATGTTAATTTTTTTAGTTTTATGGATATTTAAATTTAATTTAAATTCAACAATATTAAATAAATACAAATAAATTTTATTTATATTTAATCCAAATCCAACATGTTTACATTTTTATTTAAGATGCGTGGTTGCAGTTTGCTCATTCAATCTTTGGACGATTCCTTTCTCTCTTTAAGTGCAAAATTTGTTGTTGAGCAGTGGGCACCATGGCTATGTGTTGGAATAATTAGAATAATTGCGTTATTAGGATTCCTAGTTGGGGTTTATCTTTAATTGAGAGGTATATTTAATCTATAATTAGGTTAAGTGTTTGAGTCAGATTGTGATAGCCCTGGGTTGGCTAGAGACTATAAATATATGTAATAGGTGAGGTATTCAATAATATACACAATTTTACTTTTCTACATGGTATCAGCCAGAACACGATCCTATTGAGTGAGCCTTCAAAAAAAAAATTGTCTCTTCTCTCCCTCTGCCGAAGGAGATACATCGGCGGAGGGAGGGAGAGAGATCGGGTTAGATCGATCTTGCACTGTTCATACACTGTTCTTCTCAGATCAGGGACACCCAATAGTCCCCATGTAAAATACCCTGCCCTAAAAAGTTCCACATTGTACATTGCTAGTGGCATTGGAAATTCTCTGGTATAAGTAGTAGCCTTCCTCCTTCTAGCACAAGGCCTTTTGGGAGCAACAGTGGGTTGGCTCGCCAAAGTAAAGTTCGTGTGGGTCCATGTGTAGGTACAAAACAGACAATATTGTGCTAGCGGGACGTGTCGTTACAAATGGTATCAGAGCATGGTTCAACTCTCTGCCTGAGGGTGTGGGCTTTGGTTGTTGTGTGTGTAAAGCCGGGGACGGTTCTAACTTTAAGGGGGGGTAGATTGTAATACCTTACTCTAAAAAGTCCCACATTGCTAGTGGCATTGGAAATTCCCTAGTATATAAGTAGTAGCCTTCCTCCTTCTAGCACAAGGCCTTTTGGGAGCAACAGTGAGTTGGCTCGTCAAAGCGAAGCCTGTGCGGGTCCGTGTGTAGGCCCAAAACGGACAATATTATGCTAGCGGGACGGGTTGTTACACCCCAAGCCTTCTGGTCTTACTGCAGTTCAAAAAAAAGAGGAAAAACTCGTTGTCCAGGCATTGGCTTCTCCGCCTTCTGCTGCACTTTAGCTGCTCTCTCTTCTTCCTTCATCGGTGGGGTTTAAGACCCACATATCTGCAGTCATTCTCAGATCACAGATCTGAAGCCACTTCCAGATCTGAACACTGCCCGGTCCATCTTCCCCATCTCCGATCTCTGCATTCAGATCTCTGTGTTTGCAGATCAACTACTTCCCCACGCAGTGTGCAACAACGTCTGGCCATTCTAAGCTAGATATGAGTTTTCTGGTGATCATTGGAATCGTTGTCTACCCATCTCACCTCGCTGCCAGATCTCAACCTCTTCTTCATTTTGAAGGCATGATCCACAACAGATCTATCTTGGCTGAGATATGCAAGTTGTTGTTGCCCTCTGTTTCCATCACTGTTCTTTCGCCTCTGAACATCAGTGTCATCGCTGCTACAAGTATCGATCGTCTTGGTTGAAGAAGACAACACAAATAAGCAAAAGAGTTCTGCTGCTGAATGAAGCACAAAAAAAAAAAAAAATGAACAAGGCCATGAATCAATTCTGGGGTTGAAAGAACCCTCTTTTTTTTTTCTTTTTTATTTTTTTGTTTCGGTGGTCTTTTCTAGATCTTGAGAGCAGCTCTCTTCTCTCTATATTGTCAAGCCAAATCTTCGTTTGAAAAGATCTGTACGGCTCCCAACTTTGGGCTTATATATGAAATATGTAGATCTGGGCGTTTTTCAACAGTAGATTATCGTCCGTGCATGATGTTTCATTCCACCACCCAGTGATCGATGCTGCTTCTACTCTGTACATTTTTGGTCAGAGGCTCTTTCCATATGCTATCTCTCAACCAGAACTAGGTTGAGATCTAATTAATTATTCGAGCCCGGTGTTTATTTTTCTCAGTGTTTTTTATGTTTCTTCTCGCCACGATGTATGCCAAGAAGAAAGGGGGAGAGCTGAAGAAAGGGACACAAATTGCCCTTCTCCTCCTACTTTGTTGAAGCTGAAGAAAGGGACTCAATTTGCCCTTCATTCGAGCACGCCTTGTTTTGTCGTTTCTCGAAAATGAGACAGCATGTTTTGGACACATGTCCATTTGTTGTGGAATTCATCCACTCCTTTATTTGCTGGCCTTTCATGGCTACAGCCTTTGCTGGCCTTTTGGGTACAACCTTATTTGTTGGTCTTTATGACTTCAGACATTATTTGCTGGCCTTTTATGGCTATTGCCTTATTTGCTGGTCTTTATAACTTCAGTCATTGTTTGCTGGCCTTTTATGGCTACAACCATTGTTTGTTGGCCTTTTTGGCTACAACCATTGTTTGCTGGCTTTTTCGATCTGATTGATCGATGTGATGGCTTTAGCCCCTTATTTTTCAGGTTATTCATCACCTGTGTTTATCGCATATTACGATCGCTATTTTTGTCGGACAACTGTCTTACGGCCACTGCCGTCGTCCGTGCCAAGTTTTGTGTGTTTCAAGCCGCCATCTGTGTTTGCCGCCTGTCATTTTGCAGCCAATCAATGCTACCTCTTCAACAACTTTTGCAGCCAAATAGTGTGCTCCTTCTTCAACAAATCTTTGTGGCCAACCGATGTGCCACTTTTGCAGTTCACCTGCCGTTCACATTCCAAGCTTTGCGTTCCACTTTTATAGTTCACTTGCCGTTCACATTCCAAGTTTTACGTTCATCCATGCTTCAGCTTGCGGGGTCGTGTTGGAATAATTAGAATAATTGTGTTATTAGGATTCCTAGTTTGGATTTACCTCTAAGTAAGAGGTGTATTTAATTTATAATTAGCTTAAGTATTTGATTCTGATTGTGATAGCCCTAAGGTCGGCTAGAGGCTATAAATATATATAATAGGTTAGGTATTCAATAATATACACAATTTTACTTTTCTGTACTATGTTTGGATGAGGGATAAAGGGTAAATTTTAGAGGGGTTACTCTTGAATAGGAGTTACCCTTACGCAGGTGTTTTCCTTTTTTTTGTTTGTTTATTACAGTAGAAAAGTTACAACTTAGATCACATAATTATAATGATTAGATAAAACGAAACTTCACCCAACTTTTCTTAATGTATTCCCTCCTCACATCATCAACTATATAATATCTACACTGCAATAGATTAAGGAAATTTCATACTCCCTCAATGCATTGCATTTAATTCTCTCCTTTTGTGCCAAAGGATAAATTATTTGCATTTAAGTCTACGATAATAGAGACTTTTTTTTTGTGAACCTATGTAACAACCCAGCCCATAAAAAAGGACTTGGGGCTCGGTCCAGCAAGATATTGTCCGCTTTGGACCCACACGTGCACACGAACGAGCCCGAACGGTTTTTGGATCGGACCCGGCCTAAATTCGGGTACAAAACGGGTCTTGCTGGTTTGAAGGAGCAAGGCTATTTATAAACCCCCTCTCAAATTCCTCAACTTCCGATGTGGGACTTACCACAACTCCCACCTACAACTGGGCTGTCAGATCTGACCGGCCCACTCTGCTGGTCCGTCCGACAACGCCCAGTTTCACTTGGATCAGCCACTCTAGGGCTTGGCCTCTGGCTCATGGGTCAGGATATCACAATCCACCCCATTAAAGCCCAGATCCGCCCTCTGCACGACCCAACAAGCCCAGTGGAAGGCAGTAAGCCCACATAGTCCGAGTGTAGAACCCGGAGCTCTAATACCATTTGTAACAACTCGGCCCATAAAAAGGGTTTGGGGCTCTGCTCAGCAAGATATTGTTATCTTTGGGCCCACATGCGCACACACGTACACACGCAAGAGCCAGCACGGTTTTTGGATTGGACCCGGCCCAAGTCCGGATCCAAAACGTGTCTTGCTGGTTTGAGGGAGCAAGGCTACTTATAAACCCCCTCTCAAACTCCTCAACTTCCGATGTGGGACTTTCCACAACTCCCACCCACAACTGGGCTTTCGGATCCGACCGGCCCACTCTACTGGTCCGTCCGACAGGGCCCAGTTTCACTTGGATCAGCCACTTTAGGGCATGGCCTCTGTCTCATGGGTCAGGATATCACAACCTAACCTATATTTACTCTAATTTGATATAACTTTATATTGTCAATTTTCACCATAACTTAGTTGATTCTAATCATTGTATTAACCACATGTTAAAAATAATTATTTTCTTAATAATAAGGAAATCAAAGTATTTCAATATATTTCTCTTACTTTCTTCATTATTTCTCTTTGTTCTTATCATAAGATTGGAGATATTAATCTATTTTGTACTTTTCAAAAATGTGCCTTTGAACTCTTTTTAGTTGCCTTTACAATTTGTCATAAAAGTTAGATATATTAATTTAAATTACATTCTATACTATGTACTCTCCACTCCGAAGATAGACATTTACTACAACAAAAGAAATCTTCTAAAGATATAATGCATTACTTGTAGGAATTTAAAGTGTTTAAAATATTATTATATGTTTAAATTTATTTTTTATAATTTTTATTTTGATATATTCTTCATTAGAAAAAAATAAAAAATATCTTTTTAATAATTTATTTTTATCTTAAAAATTAAAAATTATAATAATTTAATAATATCATTTGATGCTATTCTTACCTCATTATGAGATATTCTTTCTTACTCTATAACCCTTTCAATGGACCCCATAAAGTGGAGTCACTATTACTTCAAGCAATTAGATTTGTTGGAAAGCTCATTCAATAACCGTTCCAATAAGACCAAGTTTTCGAAATTCTGATTTATGCAGTCCTAGTTATTACCAATTTTGTAAACATGTGTTAAGAGGTGGTGTGAGCATGGAAAGTTAGGCATCCCACTTGCGCCGGAACTGGATTTTTCTTTTAGATAGCTTTCAATCTCACTCGAACCATACATCTCATGGTCAAGATCAAACTGGCAATTCAACTGCGGTCCGATCCAATTTTTAAAACATTGTAACAAAGAGCATGCATGATACTCTTGATTACATTTCAGACTTCTTTGAACCATGGTTCAAAGCCCAACATGGGCGAAACTATTATAACCTGTTGATGTACAGTTTAAGTGTATAGATCACATGAGAATTTAGATTGTTTAAAATATTATTTTTATGTTTAAATATAATCTTTAATATTTTTATTTTGATATATCCTTGACAGGTATATTCATTAGAATAAAAAATTAATAATTGTTTTTTCTTAAAAATTAAAAAATATAATAATTTAATAATATCATTTGATACTATTCTTACCTCATTATGAGATATTCTTTCTGATCCAATAATCCAGACATTTGGGTGACAATGGATAGAAATGCAACGGAATGAAATGAGAATCAAAGAGAGATGCAGGATTTGGGAAGTGGAAACTTCCTTTTTTTTGTCTTTTTTTTTTTATTTTCTCAAATACCAATTGTACAATCTCTCTGGTGTGCATCCACAGGTTGGAGACTGGGAAAAACAAAGAGAAAAAGGGATAAAAGTGGGCAGAAACTGTCTAGAACCATCAAAAATTGGTCTAACCGTCGTAGTTTTTACGTACCAGTCGACTGGTACTATCAGAGAATAGTCTGTTCTTACAGATAGGTGATAGTTGATGTACCAGTCGACTGGGACATCGACTGGTACTATTCACAACCTATGTAGATGATGTACTAGTCGACTGGTGTATTGACTGGTACCATCAGAAAGTGATATGTAACACAGAACATACACTAGATGATGTACCAGTCTGCTGGTGCATCGACTGGTACCCTTAAAAACTTATTTTCTTCATTTTATTAAGTCTTTAAACAAAATATAACAAGAGAAAACAAGGAAATACATGGAAATACATGAAAATACAATAATGGGAGATCCTCCTGGATCATGGCTCCACCTGTTTAGGGGATTTAGGTCCCACTAAATCTTCAAAACTCCAAATGAGGGAACTCCTTAGCTCCCTTCTCCCATCTGTACTACCGCGACTGGTTTGGCAGCTGACCCTTCTTACTGAACCGGTAAGAATCATACGTCCCTTGCCTAGTCTCCATAACCTTCTTCTCCAATATGCAATATTTAGACAGTGGATCCTCCTGCTCTACCCACAAATCATCAACGGATGGTAGCCGCGTCTCCTTGTCTGAATCTTCATCAAGCATAGAAGTTCAAACAGTTTCAAGTTCTCGGCATTGATGACCGAGTACATCTACATATATGGTGGTAGATCCAACTGGAATGCATTGTATCCAATCTTCTTGATGATTTTGAACGCTCAATATCTTATGGGTTTCAGCTTCTTTCCTACTCCCTTCAACTGCTCTTTGCTTAGCTTCAGCCAAACAAGATCACCTTCTTGGAATGTACATTCCACCCGATGTCGATCATGTCGGTTCTTGTATCTCTGTTGTGAACGCTACAGTTGTGCCTCTACTTCTTTGTGCACCTTAGCTATCTTCTCAAGAAATCGTTGAGCTCTAGCTCTGTCCTCCTCTTCCCTTCTTTCAAACTGACCGTCCCCAAAGGTGAAAGCCAAATCAAAAGGACTTTGAGGCAAGTAGCCCAAACAGACTTCAAAAGGCGACTTCTGTGTCGAGCTTTGAATAACACAATTGAAGGCAAACTACAGATAGGAGAGACTAGTATCCCAAGTCTTAGGATGCTTGGAATTGTAGCATCGAAGGAGGTGCACCGTAGTTTTGTTTACTACTTCTGTCTTTCCATCAGTTTGTGGATGAAATGCAGCGCTCCTCTTCAGTCTGGTATCCATCTTTCCTCAAAGTGAAGTCCAAAAATGACTCAAGAATCGACTATCTCTATTCAAGACAATCGACGTAGGCAACCCATAATGCTTCCAAACATGGTCAAAGAATAGCTTCGCTGCTGCATCTCCTGTCATTGTCTTCTTACAAGGGATGAGTTCCACCATCTTGCTGAATCGATCCACAATAACAAACAGATAATCATATCCAGACTTAGTGTTCGGTAAGCCTCTCAAAAACTCCATCGAAATACTCTCCCAGGGTCTTGTAGGTACTGGTAAAGGAGTATACAGTTCTACCTTCCTGTTCGATGGCTTCGAAGTGTTGTAAAGAACCCAACCTCTGATGTATCTAGCCACATCTAGCTACATCTTCGGCCAAAAGACATACCTCTGCACATTAAGTAGTGTCTTCTCAACCCCAAAATGTCATGCCACTCGGGAGGTATGAGCTTCTCTAACCCATTGTAATTTGTCCTCATCTTTCGGTATACACAGCTGTGACCCCTTATACATCAACCCATCCTTCAGTTGAAACTCCATATCTGACCTTGCTGTAGCTTCTCAAATATTGTCTTGAAGTCTTCATCAGTATCATACCTTTGTGCATACTCAGTAAGGGCCATATGCTGGATTTGCATTGCCACCGTGAGAGTGGAGCTCCTCTGTGTAGGTGGCCTAGACAACATATCAGCCAGCTTATTTATGGCTCCTTTCTTATATTTAATCACCAAATTAAATTGTTGCAAATATGACATCCACTTCATATGATGAGCTTGCTGCAACTTTGGCTGAGTTTGTAAAAATTGAAGGCGTTTGTGGTCAGTGTGGATTATGACATCTTTCCCCAATAGATATATACGCCAATGCTTCACCGACTGGTGCAAAGCATACATCTCCTTGTCATAAGTGGGGTAATTCATCACCGGCCTACTAAATATCTTAGAATGATAAGTCATGGGCTTCCCATCCTGCAATAATATAGCTCCCATGGCATATGTAGTTGCATCCGCCTCAACCTCAAAAGGGCGATGCAAATTTGGCAATGCCAATACTGGGGCTTTAGAAATCTTCCTCTTCAATAACTGAAATGTATCATCTTGTTTCTTCGTCCAATCAAACTTTTGATTGGCATTTGCCAAAGCATGCAAAGGCGTTGCAATCTGTGAGAAATGACGAATAAACTTCCATAGATACTGACAAGCTCCCATGAAGCTCCTCACTTCAGTCACCGATCGAGGTGCAGGCCATTTAGTAATGACCTCAATCTTTGAAGGGTCTACCTTCAACTCCCGTGCTCCAACTACAAAACCTAGGTACACCAACGACTGCTTCCCAAATTCACACTTCTTTTCATTCAGCTGGAGCTGATTCTCCCTCAACACTCCAAACACCTTACTCAAATGAACGATATGTTTCTCCCATGAGTTGCTATAAATTAAAATGTCATCCAGATAAACTTTAACAAAATCTTCAATGAAAGGATGCAATACCTCATTCATTAATCGCATGAAGGTTGCCGGTGCGTTGCACAATCCAAATGGCATAACCAGCCATTCAAACAACCCCTACCTTGTCTTAAATGCAGTCTTCTAGGTGTCATCCTCATGAACCCGGACTTGGTGATAACCCGACTTCAGGTCCAACTTAATGAAAAAGTGGGCTCCTTGTTGTTGATCCAACAGGTCATCAATCCTCAGTAATGGATACCGATTCTTGATGGTAATCTTGTTCAACGCCCTGTAATCAATACACATTCTCCAGCCGCCGTCCTTCTTAAGCACCAACAACATTAGAGATCCACAAGGTGAACAACTTGGTTTCATGACTCCGGGCTCCAATAACTCTTGGATTTGTTGTCGGATCTCATCATTCTCTGTGGTGGAGGTACGATACAGACCCAACTTAGGTAGGGAAACATCTCCTACTAACTGTATATCATGCTCCACAGGTCTCCGTGGTGGTAGACCTCATACCTCTTCGAATAGCTCCTTGAAAGTCAACTTGACTTTTTCAACTTCAGACTCTTGTTTGGGCGTGAGTAATATTGTAAAGAGTGCCACTTTAGCTGGTGGTTGTTCCTGTCGGTCTGATCATCAACAGGACAAACTTCCCACAAGCATTCACCATCCTCTTGGCCTGTGTAGCTGTGACCAAAGTGGTGGTGGTCTGTGGCTTGTTGCAATTGACATGAAATTCTTTTTCGTCATGCACAAACCGATACTTGCGCTATCGCCTGTAATGAGTGACATCTCGATCCCACAAATATGGACTACCCAAAATGACCTGACACACGTTCAATGGAACTACCTCACATGTCACATCATCAATGTATTTTTCTGTGATAGCAAATTTAAAGGTGCATTGCTTTGTGATTTTCATGTCCACATCTTTCTGTATCCACCCCAATGGATAGGTTTTGGATGTGCTGTCGTCACCAAACCCATCCTCTGTACCAAACATTCTGAAATGAGATTCTTCTGGCTTCCAGGGTCAACTATTGCTTCAATCACACTTTGTTTTACTTGAATCTTCAAGTGAAAAAGCTTTTCTCTTAACTTAGAGTTCTTGGAAGTCTATGCAGTATTTGCCTATGAGTGAGAGTTTACTATCAACTGTCTTCAGTTCTTCAATCTCTTCCACTTCACGGACATTCAACACTGCCTTTCTATCCGTCTTTGGGCATTGTTCAGGATGTAGTTTCCAGCATTTATCCTTTGTATGACCAACTCCTTTGCAGTGGTCACAAGTAGGACCTTTTGCATTATTCAACTTCCTCGGCTAGCTAAACTCACCCTTGCTATTACCACCCATACCAACTCTTCCTTAGAAATTTAGCCTCACTTCAACCATATCAGATTTCTTGTTCTTTGCCTCTATGGTGATGGCCTCCACTGTAGCTTCATCAATGGAGCTAGCTTTGAAAAGTTTTAGCTCCCTCCGAATGTATTCAGCTAAACCACCCACATACGTCATAAAAACTTCAAAATCTTCGATAGAGATGCCCTAGTATAACAGCTTGAGTGTGAAACGCAATGGTGTACTCTTGAACCGATTGGACAGATCGTTGTCTTAAATATTGCCACCTAATCCACCAGTCTTCCTCATGTCCAATTGGGTAAAACTGTTTCCGGACCAACTTCTTAAACTTACTCCAAGTTAAACCTGATATGTCGTGGTGCTTCACATAAGCGTTCCACCAATGTCAATGCATGTCTTGACATCTTTAGTCGTGCAAAACTGATTTTCTGTGCACTGGTGTACACATAGAGAGTAAAATAGTTCTCCATTTGTTCCATCCAATTGCCTAACTTATCCGCATCAACTACACCATCATAAGTAAGAATTTTTATTTTGAAATCTACCCTGAAAGGTTTCTTACTGGACTGATCGGCTCCCAACAAGAATTCATGGGTCTTCTTAACCTCTTCCTCTTCTTCTTCCTCCTTGTCTGTCTCGTCTGCGTCCCTCGGTTGGATCCTCTTCTTCTTGAATGAACCTGCAGATGTCTGTTTCAGAGAGGATTTTGAGGTGGCACCTTCCATTAACTTGGTGACTAACTCCGTTAATACGGTCATTTATTCCTCCAATTTGGAGAAACGCTCCTTTAATTTGTCGTTCGCAGCCATGTCCGACTTTTTCAAGATTTTCCTTATTTCTAAACAAAGGGGCTCTGAGATTTCTTCACCAGACTTCTGGTATTGATCACATTTCAAGAACATATACCCTAGGCTTCCCAAAAAAAGACAAAATCGAGCTTTGATACCAACTTGATCTAATAATCCGGATGTTTGGGTGATTTTGGATAGAAATTCAGTGGAATGAAATGAGAATCAAAGAGAGATGCAAGATTTGGGAAGTGGAAACTTCCTCTTTTGGTCTTGTTGATTGATTTTCTCAAATACCGATTGTACAATCTCTCTGGCGTTCATCCACAGGTTAGAGACTGTCAAAAACAAAAAGAAAAATGGATAAAAAGTGGGTAGAAACTGCCTAGAACCAGTCGAAAACTTGTCTAACCAGTTGGCAGCTTTTACGTACCAGTCAACTGGTACATCGATTGGTACTATTCATAGACTGTACTAGATGATGTACCAGTCGACTGGTACTATCAGAGAACAGTCTATTCTTACAGACGGGTGATAGTTGATGTACCAGTCGACTGGTACTATTCACATCCTATGTAGATGATGTACTAGTCGATTGATGCATCGACTGGTACCATCAAAGAGTGATCTGTAACACAGTACAGTCTCTAGACGATGTTCTAGTCGACTGGTGCATCGACTGATACCCTTAAAGACTTATTTTGTTTAGTTTTGTAATACTCTGACCCAAATTAGGCAAGTTTAGTTTAATAAATCTTTCTTAGACCGGTTAATCTCGAAAAATACGGTTACGGCTTTGTGGAAAGCCCAGGTGTGGCTCAATCTGAGCTCGAGAACTCAGTGATCCAGCTCATCCAGTTGGAGAGGCAAAATGGTAATTTACCGCTTATTGTTATTATTTTAATAATTGTTATATTATGTGATTATTATTGGATGATATTTTTCTCCTTAATCAAGGATTTCTATTTTTTATTTTAAAATAATTTTATTTTCAGAAAATAGTATTTAAAACCGCCCGTCAAAACCCCGAAAGGGAGAAATGAATATTTTTAAATGGTTTTGGAAATAAGAAAATTTTGAGACAAGTATAGTATGTTAGACCATTTTAGTATGGTCTAGTTTATTCTTTCAAACCCCAAAAATGAGGATTTTAAATCGTTTTATTTAACACAAGTTAAATCACGTAAATAATGTTAAAATATGATTTTTATTTAAGTTTATGGTTTTTGGTGAGTTTTAAATCTCCAAATTTTTATGGTAATTAGAGTTTTTAAAACCCAACATTTTTTTTGAGGTCGGATTAGATTTATTCAGGCTTTAAAAGTATTGTTTTTAGTTAAAAATCAAGTTTTTATCAAATAAGGGCTTTTTTGCGAAATCAGATTATTGCAGGGACTAATCTGCAACTAGTCACCGAAACAGTACCGTTACTGTTGGGGACGTAGGCAGCAGCGGCATGTAGCCTCCGACTGGCCACCCTTGATTGATTAGTAATCTCTATAAATCACTCCTAGTTTCAGCTGATTCAATCCCTCAAATCTTCATCTCTCTCTCTCTCAGCTGCTCTGTGAAACCAAGCCAGCCGATCCCTTGTCTCTGTTTTTCCTAGTTTTTCTTTGCCGTAAGCTTAGAGGAAAGTTTTTCAAAAGACTAGATTTTCAACCCAGGAACTCGAGTGAAGGTAACCACTGTGTTTCTCTTTAAATTTCAATCGGTTTAGACTTAAGAAAGAATGATTTTGGCCAAGTTTTGAGTGTGTAAAACAGATTTGAAGTTTAAGGAAAAATGTGGGATTTCTTGTACTAGTGTGGTTTTGGTGTTAAAATCCGATGGCCTGTTAAGTTTTAAAGTTCCAAACCACTCCCTATGAAAAGAGTACTCACTGAGGAGTCTATCTGACCGGTTGGATATGAAAACCGAATCCAGGAAACCCACTGTTTCTGCATTCGTATTTCATGGAGTATCTACCTGTTACTGTCTGCTGTTGCAGACAAAGGATGAAGATGACTCTCGGACGGCCCGAGAGTTATGCTTCGGACTGTCTGAGGGTAACCTCCTTCTGACGGTCCAAGAGTGACCTTCGGACGGTCCGAGATTCAGCCCGAAGTCCCGAAGAGTCCGAGGCTAGCCTTTCTGCTCTGGATGTTCAGAGTCCTGTTCGGAAGGATCGAACCCCTTTCGGACGATCCGAGCTTCACTCGGCATGATCTGAGACACACAGACCCACGGATACCTGTTTTTTTCTGATTTTTAGGTTTGGAAGGAACTTCGGACGATCCGAGACCTGACCTTCGGACGGTTTGAAGATAGACCCAAGATCCGAAGTCTGTGACTAGTTTAGGTAGTGGTTCGGATGATCCGAAGCCACAGTACCTGGTTCCGAAGTATGTTCCGAGGAACCCAGTTTTTGAATGAAGAATCTTGATTGTTTGATGATGCGTGTGATGTTTATGCCCTTAATAATTTAAAATGTGTACTAACCCTCTTATCTTATTACTTAGTGTATATAATATTGTATTCACTTCCAGGCCGACTTTATTTGTCGGGCACTGAGTGACCTCAAGGCCTTACTCAACATGTCAAATCTGGTTCTATCCAGAAGACAACCGAGAAGTGACCTGAGTATCTAGACTTATCTCAATAAGTCAATCTGGTCATGCCCAGAAGACAATATGAGTTTTGGACTGAGCACCTTATTATTTTTATATTGTGCATTATTGTAACTTAAAATGGTTAGAAACCAAGTAGGAGGCTCAATTCCATTTACCTTGGAGATTTTTTTTTGGGAAAACAAGTATGGTTTTGAAATAGTACATGTATGTATACATTTGATGCTATGTATGTTGACCTGTTAATGATTGTGCACTTGTTTGCTTGTTGAACAGAGACCGCGATACCACACATTTTCGGTGATGGAACTTAACTTTGCAGTAGGTGTAATCATGTTTAATGAGATGGATCTTGAGCAATGAGTGGTTTCAAGTTGATGTACCCACCCATATGCCTAGACATGATGCACTGTTGTAGGAAGTGCTTTTAATGATGTTGATTATGAGTTATGTGATACTGCTTCCACGTACCTTTACTATTGAACCATCGCCGAGCTGAGTGTGTCGGTTACATCTACTGGACCAAGTGTGTCGACAGTGACTGACAAGGTGTGTCAGTACCAGTTTTGAGGTATATACCGGAGATGTACTTGCAATGAGTATTTTGACCGTGTCGGGACTTAATACTATTGGTGTCGGTATAGTATCTAGGGGTTACGGTAGATGACAACAGTTATAGGAAATGATGATGAGATTATACTTGATGTTGAGAATTTATTATCAAGCATGAGATATTATATTGCAAATGTTGATTATTTACTAAGCTGATGTTTCATTAGACTGCACTGTTATATTTCCTTCACTGGGCTAGTTAGCTCACCCACTCACCTTTCAGGAGATGTGCTCGAGGAGAACCCTCCATATAAAGCTTAGGATGGATAAGATGCTGCGTTGTCTCGGGATTCCCACTGAGGGGAATGCCGCTATCTTTGCTTTTTGGTTCTTTGGACCTTTTGCTTATCTAAAGTACCGTGTGTGGTACTTAATTTGCTTGCACTTCATGTATTGAACTACCATGTGTTCCGTAGTTACTCTGATGATGTTGAAATAATATTTCATTGATTGGAATTATGTGTTTGTGTTGATATCTCCTTTGGGTAGACTTATGGTGTGTGTTTGACTCCACATGTTGAGATCATATGTAACCTTTGGGCCTAACCGTTGATCCGGCCCAGTTAGAATTCTTGAGTTAGTTTAATTTAAATAAAAAAAAAAATTCGCGTTCTGGGCTCACCTTTGGGGTCGGGGGCGTGACAATTTTATTAAGCCTTTAAACAAAATATAACAAGAGAAAATAAAGAAATATATGGAAAGACAAGAAAATGCAATAATGAGAGATCCTCCTAGATCACTTTCTTACTCTATATATAACCCTTTCAATGGACCCCACAAAGTCACTATAACTACAATTTTTTTAAAGAAATTCCAATCGAACATTTTGGCGGCAAAACTCTGTTCCCCGTTTCCATCCGATCCGTTTATAAATGGAAAATGCCAAAGGGAGGAATGCAAGAACTGACATTTCTTCCGTGGGTAGAAAACTAGAATCAAGCAGTGAAAGGGAGGAAGATATGGAGAGAGAGATGGAGGGCACCGGAATCACCGATGAACCTCTGAAAGCTCAGATGGCCGTCCGCTGCGCCAAAGCAGCGCTCCTCCTCTTGTCTCTCAAATCTACTCCACCGCCAAAAACAGACAGCAATTACGTAAATCTCAATCTCTCGGTTCAATTCTCATTCAGATCCAGATGGATTCTCGAAATTAATCTTATTCTCGTCGATCTCTTTGAAATGCAGGAAAGAGAGATATTGTTGGAAGAGATCGCAGATCTGAAGTTGGAGCTGGCAATGGAGAGGTGTAAGGCCAGGCGGATGAAATTCTGCAGCATCGTTGAGTTTGTGCTTCAGATCCTGGTGCTTTTGTCGTTCTTCACCTTCTGTTTGATTCTTTGGAGCGATCGCGTCATTTGATTTTCGAGATAGCAGTGTGAATTCTATGGAAGTAGGTTATATTCTTAGATATGAAATTTGGGCGGAGATTATTTTGGTTTCCTTCTTCTCGCTTCCTTGTTTTGTTGATTTCGGCCCCTTCTTCGGATTCTGCATTCATTTCTCCAAAGAATACAGGGTAGCGGGATCAGATTCAAATTTCGGCAGAAATCCAAAATTTCGGATGATTTTTTTTGCTGGAACATAGGCTAAAATATAAATATAGACTATATTAAATATATATTTTTTAAAATATATATATCGGAGAATTGTTAAGATTTTTGCAGAATTTTCAATAAATTTTAGTCAAATTTTACTCAGATTTAAGAAATTTCATTCGCTTACTTCATTTACAGATTTTCATGAACGTAGTTGTTATGATCAAAATATGAATTAAAGTTTTTAATCTTTCAAAAAGTAGAAAATTGATTTTGACTGAAATATTTGACGGAGATAAAAATGTTGATAAGTGGAGTAATGAATGAGGAATATTTGAACAGTCATTACTGTGATTCGTCATTTCCTTCAGTTTTAGATGAATTAACAGAATTTGAGTTATATTACTCCTCATCTCTTGAATCCATTATGTGTATGTAGGAAGGTGTACAATGGTATGAAAGATTAGTCCAGTAAAATCTCCTTTCTGTAAGACACTTAAATACCTTTGATCAAAAAAAAAAAAAAAAATGAACATAAGTATCATATTGAAATTTAAAATTGATCCTTAAAAAGAAGATGGAATTCAAACTTAGAACTCCTACGTCCTAAGCGGTTATTGACCAATACACCAACTCCTCGAAGTTGGACTTGGATAATATTTGACTAACAATTGACTAACAAGTCAAACATGAGATTATTTTTTGAACTTATTTGATAAAACGATGGGGGAGGTGGTGGAGCTTTTGAAACTATACTTTTCATTTTTTTAGCTAGTTGAATATATTTACATGGAAATACATAGAAATGATTATTAGTATTATATTAATATAAACCTAATTGCTTCATGAATATGTATATAATGTGTTTCTCTGGTCTAACGGTCAAAAAACTCTTTTTATGAAAGGAGATCGTTAGTTTGATTTTTGCTCAATTCTCTTTGGGCCACTTCCCATAATATCATTTATCATGAGAAAAGTAAATAAACATACCCTAACTTCATTTTGAGTGGCTCAAATTAGGAGACTCAATTAGCTTAATTACACATGAAATTTGTTCCTCTTGCATGTTTAACAGCATGAGTTTCATAAGAAACCCCAAAAAGGGTCCATTTCTCATACTTTTCAGTTCTCACCTTGTATCTTATGAAAATGTGTAAAATTAGTGAACATAAAAATTCAACCTTATGTGCAACCTTCAACTATATCTACCAATTGACCTATCTCCAAACTATTGCTCAAACCAACCTAGTCCAACCCTTGTCTAACCGAACTCATGTCAGACTTACCTAGCTAACCTATAGTTAACTAGACCAAAACTTGAGTGAGCCACAAATCAAACCTAACCCAAATTTGGCTCACAATTCCACTTGATGTGACCTTTCTTAATTTGAATACAACTCATGATTTGGCCCACAACCCAACCTACTCACTTCTGGGAAGTAAGAAAATTTTGAAAATCTTTTATAAACTTTTATTATTTCTTTATTTATAAAATTATTAAAATTTTATAGATCTTATTCACACGTATGGATACGTTAGTGGTAGCATCAGCAGAAATTGTTTCTAAGAAGGTAGACCAAAACTTGAGTGAGCCACAAATCAAACCGTAACCCAAATTTGGCTCACAATTCCACTTGATGTGACCTTTCTTAATTTGAATACAACTCATGATTTGGCCCACAACCCAACCTAGTCACTTTTGGGAAGTAAGAAAATTTTGAAAATCTTTTATAAACTTTCATTATTTCTTTATTTATAAAATTATTAAAATTTTATAGATCTTATTCACACGTATGGATACGTTAGTGGTAGCATCAGCAGAAATTGTTTCTAAGAAGGTCCATTTCTACCATCAGAAGAAATTGTTTTGGCCAATAGGGTCCTTTTTTGTGTGTAGTGGAGATAGCCCTTTCAAGTTTTAAACTAAAATCACTGAATATCAGTTATATTTTATGATAAAAATATTTTATCTGCATTTAAAAACATTATATTAATGTATATTTTGACTAAGAGAACATAAAAAATTAAAAAAAAAAGCTTGAAAAAACTTATAAAGGTCAAAAAATATTTTTAAAAAAGCTAAAAATTGAAGTATATAATAAAGTAATAAACTATGATCTATGAGATAAACACTCTCATCATATCATATCTAATTGCATTACTATATATCTTTAGATCTAAATACTTTTGGCCACTAAGATATCGGTCCATCAAATATTAGCATAATTCTTAATTGGATTAAAACTTGGGTATGAAGAAATTAAATAAACCTTTTTGATTTCTAATCTTTAATTCCCAATATACACAAATTAAAATATCAATCAATGAAACTTTAAATCACCAGAATCTTGAATGAAATAATGTTTCAATAATTAATTTAACATTCATTATGCGGAAAACATTATTAATAAAAATTAAAAGTGTACTTGAACCCATCAGATCTGAATCGTACGGTCGAATAATTCACGTGCGTTGTCTCTTTCTTGTTCTTCCTTCAAAACTTTGAGTGCACTAGAGTTTCTCTGGCTTTCCTACTTAATTCCGCTCCTTTGGCCGTACGGTGATGGTGAAATAAGAGAGATGATCAAACAGGACAATCAGGAGGTTTCTAGGGATGTGTTTCCTTTAATATCCCACTTTCCATCAAAGTAGGAAAACAGATCCTAAAAGATCTCCTTAAACCGTGTAGTGTATTGGAACGTGGGTCCCACTTGAATTCAAGTCGTGTATGACTTAACGTGTGGGTTATAAAATCGGTTTACATTCTCCCACTTAACCCACATTACATCGACATTGAATTCAAATCAAGATAACATAAGGCGCGCACATAATCTACATCCAAATAGTCATAATACAGTCATCATCATAATGCCTAATATTAAATGACTCACAAATGCGAGTAATGACAGTTGCACATCATCTTATCAGACATGTTCCCTTCCATCAGCCACAAGACAAGTGACCCACTTAATACAACCCATAAGCGAGAAATCCTTTCATAATGGTCCAGCATAATTGTCTTAATTGAAAGACTATTTCTGTTATTAATAAAACATATATAATGAGTACACACAAAACATAATTGTAACGTCCCGCCCCTTTCTACAGCCTAAAAGGGTCATGGCCCTCTTAACTGCAGATTGAATGGGCGTCACCCAATGCGTCACACATCTAATGGGCCTTACATCATAGATTTGTGGCTGGGGGAAAATAAGTATATATATATATATTTAAAGATTATGAATGAAATAACGAAGCCATCAAATCCTTCAAGGCCAAATTTACACATCGCATATTATCAATATCAAATCTAATCTCACTACTCACATCCCATTCTATAAAATAAAACCAATTAATAAATCTCAAATTTCACAAATTATTTGAATCAAATAATCAAGTCTCAAAGAATAAGAAGCATCCAATAATTAACTCAATCAACATAGTCTAACGCCTATCTAGGAATTTAAATATTCATCCATAGTAACTTCTAGTTTTCAACGTTGTCCTCCAATCCTAAATTCAGAGGGTTATCTGCAATGTAAGGGTGTGAGCTCCAAGCCCAGTGAAGGAATACAATTGCACATATCCAAAATATGATATCTCTAATATACTCAATGTAATACAAATAAAGAAATATTAAAAGCATCAGTAATTGAATATGCATTTAATGTCCATGCTTTATGCTATGTAATGCACAATACCCAATACCTCATTCATCCACAACAACACCTACTGTATTTGGTGGTCTACCCGCCGAAGCGAGGCTAATACAACACCACATGAAGTGGCCTACTCGCCTAAGCGAGGCTAACACCACCACCAAATAACAGTCTACGTGACCTTTCATGGCTTAATAATCCAAATCTACCACATACATGGTACTACTCACTAAAAGCGATGCCATACACTACCAGCGTCGTGGTCTACGTGAAAGATCACGGCTCACACCTCCATACCCATTCCATGAATATGAAGATGCCATGCCTACCATGCATTATCTCTATCATCATGCCACATGTTATGCATCATATTAACATACCATGAATCTCATCATCAATACTATAATCTAAGCAGGATTTTATGATCTCAAATTAACATAAACATCATGTATACGTTTTAAAACATTAAAATCAATCTCAACAATATCACACATGCATAATAATAATTCTCATCACAATATTATTACTAAAACAACACAATATCATAAATCAATCTTAATAATATACAAAATAACTCTATAATTCGAACATAATTATTGGACCTTTCAACAAGGTTAGTGGCTAACTTACAACTATCCGGGCAGACTGAGGACCCTCATGGCCATTAGAACATTTAGCTTATCCCTTTACACCACTGTGAGTAAGCACGGGATTATAACCACTATTCCTCATATACCCAGTCCATATCATAGGTCGAACATTATATTCCTAAAACACATTACATAATGCAATATTTTCCATTGCTCAATCACATAAACAAAATAGAGAATATCATGCACAACAAAATATAGTGTATTGTTTTCCCTCACCTAAAAAGCTTGTGAAATGTAGGTGATGAATCCTCACGCATTCCAATTTGAAATCAGTCAATAGGACATCCGGGAAGTGCTGCACATTTATTTAAAGGTTCCAAGTACCATTAACATATGAATTATTGAGTCCCTCTAATAGTTCACATTAAATAAATGTGAGGTATGTTGATGTCTCAACCATGGCCTACTGTTATCTTAAGGTCCAAAAAGATGAGTGAAGGTTGAATCCATCATTTATATGGCCGAACATTACCTAATCCAGCTTAGTGCTAATAAACAACGGAAATCTTGTCTAAGCAATAAGTAATGTTCTTTAAAGTAAAAAATATTAAACAACCTGACTTAATGAAGTAATAGTGATTGTAAAATAGTGACATGAACTGAATGAGGCTATAAGTTCTTTGTAAGAACAAGTATCCAAGTTAAAAAAAATAATCATACCTTATAAAATAGAATAATAATATTAATACTGATAATGATTTAAAAAAATAATAATAATACTCTTCCACTTCATGGTTCACATTCTTTTCTCGAAACTAGTTTGATTAGAAATATGAAAGTTGTTTAGTAACATTGATAACAAAAGATTCAAAATCATATATCAACGAATTCAGATTTTAAATAATAGTGACAAGATGTTACAAATATTGAAAATAGGAAGAAATATGTAAAACTGAATAAAAATTAGGTGAAAATATTTATACAATCTCAATAAATCAAATATATAGGTTGAAAGCCTAATTGAATGAACGAAATAAACATTACAATAATGTTATAGGATGAGTGATAAAATTTTAAAATTAAAGTAATTGAAATCAATTGCTTGAGGAAGACTGCTTCATGAAAATAATAAATCATTGCAAGGTAGGTATTAAACTCTTACAATTTGGGTCATTTTAAATTGGTAAAACAAAACAAAACTAAATAACATAGATAGTTTTAAATAGTTAAATAAGTATTAGACAGATTTTCAAATTATTATAAAAAGTATAAGGAATGGGAGAAAATTCGGGACATGGTTTAGTTATAAGTGATACAAGGATTGAAAGTTCTCATCGTGTTAGGGACTTCCACCATCCAATCTATCTAGAAATCCATGAAAGGGGCTGTTAGGTTCATGGGTGAATCACACTAGTCATTCTCTGCCGAATCATTCTCTCCCATTGCAGAAATATGGGACATAAAAATTGTCTTTCTTGAAGAGGGTATTAATTGGCCAGGAAATCTCATAAGGTCAACAAAAATAATATCAGCTCTATGACCCAAAGAATAGAGTTCATCCGGAGAAAGAATATTATCAAAGAGATCTTTAAGTTTATTTTCTGGAATGACAGAGTAGAAACCATTAGGAATAACCCCAGAAAATGACCCAGTGGCCACAGAATTTGTGATGCCGCTTGAGGTGAGAATTCCTCAAGTTGTGGGACCGAGTGCTTTATATTCAAATCATCTTCCTGAGAAACAATAGAAACATATTGCAATTTCTCCATAAAGCCAGAAGGCCACCAACTAGCATTTTAAGATCTAGAAGCCTATGGAAATCATACCCACAACATATATAATAAAAAGGGTCAAGAGAAGGACTTACCGTAGATAGATGTATGGTGATAGATAGCACAACAGAGATCGAGCAGTCCTTGCTGGAGGGAGAGGAACAAGAACTCGAAAGGAGCAGGTGGATCGGTTGCAGTAAGAGGTGCTTGGAGATCAAACTAAGGAGAAGGGTTTGGCTGCCATCACGTCGAGTTATATACAAATCAGGTCGGCTGGGTTGTTTCGAGAAAGGTTCAGATTTGAAGAGTTAAACACGACAGGTATTTAGATATTTATTTCCATTTTGAAGAAGGAAAGAAGGGGAGGAGATCGAATTTGGGGAAGACTTTCCTCTAGGTTAGCTGCCGTTTTTGGAAGGGTAAAGGGAAGGAAGAATCGTATGGCATTGTAAAGAGAGGGGATCGGTGCTGATATTTTTGTAAAACTAGGACTTTAAAGAAAGAAAGGGGTGTGGGTTTACCAAGGGGCCTACACAGGGTTGAGTTGTTTCTATATTAACACCATATATAAATATACCCCCACTAAATACATTTTAAATAGGAAAGGATTTTTATTAATCTCACTACCTTGGAATAATATATTAAACTTTTATTCTTACATTTTAATTATCCTTCTAAATACAAAAAATTTACTTGTAAATTTTCATTGAATTTTATTTTCAGTACACCAATACTTTAGGAAGGAAAATGTGCGATCGGGGGTCCACTTAAAATCATTAAATTTTACATTTTGTGTGTGTTTATTTATTCATTTATTTTTATTTTAAACAATTTGAAGTAAAAGAAAATGACACAAAATTTCATACAAACACAATCGAGAGGCCCATTTGCTATTTTAGTTTTACCCGATTTGATTGACCTGTTATTCCGGGTCGGGTCATTACAATAATAAACAAAAATATAAATTCAGAAAACCATGCATAAGTACTCAAGTGTCAAAATCATTTATAAATGCATAAAGCAGGACAAAATGCATCAATAATCATAAAATACATCAATTTGAGTTACGACCAAGACCCATTCTACTTGGATGTTCTTTAAAGGTCTTCACATGTAATCCCTTTGTCAATGGATTTGCTATCATAAGCTGAGTGCTTATGTGCTCAATTGACACTGTCTGTTTCTGAACTTCTTCTTTTGCGACAAAGTATTTTAACTCTATGTGTTTCGATTTATTAGAATACTTGTCGTTCTTTGAGAAAAAACTGTTGCGATATTATCACAATGAATTCTCAGCGGTTTGGCAATATTGTCAACAATTCCAAGTTCTGAGATAAAGTTCCGCAACTACATCCCCTGAATAGTGGCCTCATAGCATGCCACAAATTCTGCTTCCATGGTAGACATTGCAGTGATAACCTGTTTGGTGCTTTTCCAAGATATTGCTCTATTAGCTATAAGGAACAAATAGCCATATGTTGACTTCCTGCTGTTAACACATCCACCAAAGTCTTAATCCGAGTAGCCAATCATCTCAAGATTCTCAGATCTTATATGTGAGCATGAAGTCTTTGGTACCATTTAAGTACCTCATAACTTTCTTTGCATCTTTCCAGTAGTCCATCCCTCGATTACTTTGATATCTCCCCAACATACTGATTGCGAAGCTAATGTCTAGTTTGGTGCAAGTCTGTGCATACATCAGACTACCCACTGCAGAAGCATAAGGCATTTCTTTTATTTATTTTTTTCTATTTCGTTCTGCGGATATTGCATTAGACTGAACTTATCCCCTTTCTATATAGGGGCATCTCGAGAGGAACAGTTTTGCATTCCAAATCTCTCCAAAACTCTTTCTATATAGGCTTTTTGAGACAGTCCCAAAATCTCACGTGTTTTGTCACTGAACATTTCTATTCCAATTACGTTGGCTGCATCTCCCATATCTTTCATTTTAAAATGAGTGGAGAGAAATTTCTTGGTTTCAAACACCATACCAAGATTGTTGGTAGCAAGGAAAATATCATCAACGTATAATATCAGAAATATATATTTGCTCCCACTGACCTTCAGATGTATACACCTATCAAAGGTGTTTTCCTTAAATCCAAAGGAGATAATGGTATCATTGAACTTAAGGTACCATTGAAGGGAGACTTGCTTAAGACTATAGGTTGATTTCTTAATCTTGCATGCCATATGTTCCTTACCCTCTATTGAGAAACCCTTAGGTTGATTAATATAAACATTCTCATCTAGAATACCATTTAAAAATGCAGTTTTGACATCCATCTAGTGCAAATCTAAATCATAGTAAGCCACCAAATCCATGATAATTCTTAAAGAGTCCTCCTTCTTAGATACATGAGAGAATGTCTCTTTATAATCTATGCCATCTCTCAGAGTGAACCACTTGGCCACAAGTCTGGTTTTATACCGTTCGATATTTCCCTTTGAATTACGTTTAGTTTTAAAGACCCATTTACAACCAACTTTCTTGCATCCATTGGGCAATTCTACTAAATCCCAGACTTCATTCTAACTCATGGATTTTAACTCATCTTTCATGACATCTAACCACTTATTAGAATTTTCACATCCTATGACTTCTTCATATGTGACAGGATCTTTAATAGTCCTTATATCATAATCCGATTCTTATATGTAAACTAAATAATCATTTGAAATTGCAGACCTTCTTTCTCTTTGATACCTTCTTAAAGCAATCTCTTGCGGTTGTTCTACAATCGATTCATTAATGGTGACGTCAACATTTTGAAGTCATTGATCATTCAAGTGTTGTCCAGTTTCATTAGGTTGTTCAATACTATCAGGAACAACAACATTGTCCGAAGTTAAGGGCATAGAGACTTGCACCCTCACTTCCTATATAATTACACTTCTTATCACATTACTCCCACTAATATCACTATTTTTAATAAATCTTACATTACTGGTCTCTACAATTCTCATACTATGGTTTGGACAACAGAATCTATACCCTGTGGACTTCTCAGGGTAACCTATAAAATAACCACTGATTGTCCTCTCATCAAGTTTCATTTCATGTGGATTATAAATTTTAGCTTACGCAGGACAACTCCACACATGCAGGTGTCTCAGATTGAGTTTCCTTCTTGTCCACAGTTCATAAGGAGTCTTAGGAACTGACTTAATAGGAACCCGGTTAACTATGTACGCTGCGGTTCTTAAGGCATACATCCGCAATATGATAGGTACAGTACTATTGCATAACATGCTCCTAACGATATCTATGAGTGTACGATTGCGCCTTTCAGCAGCACCATTCTGCTCAGGCGTACCTGGCATCGTGTATTGTGCCACTATGCCACGACTTTCTAGTAATCTAGCAAATAGTCCCGGGTGTTGACCCGTCTCATCATACATACTGTAATATTCACCACTTCTATCAGATCTAATGACATTCACCTTCCTATGTAACTATATCTCTACGGAATTAATCGCTTGAGACTTTTCTTACAATAGATTTATATATAACCATAACGCGAGTAGTCATTTATAAAAGTGATAAAATAGGTTTTTCCACCAAAAGATGGAAAATCAAATGAACCACATATATCAGTTGAATTAGTTCAAGTAAACCTTTACTTCTTGTGGCTCCTTTCTTGGTGTGTTTAGTTTGCTGACCCTTAATGCATTTTATAGACACACCTAAGTCAGTAAAGTTGAGACTCGGGAGAATCCCTTCCTTTACCAACCTCTCTATTCTTTCACGGGAAATGTGTCTCAATCTTTTGTGCCGCAGAATTGAGGAATTCTCATTCATTAACCCACGTTTAATTCCAATGTTATGATGCAGAGTTAGGAAAAAAATTAGCAAAATCATCATCAAGTCTCAAACGATAAAGGTCATCAACAAGATATTCAGAACCAATAAAAGAAGTAGATTTGAATAAACTGAAAGCATTATGTCCAAGTTTGCAATAATAACTATCAATGTCTAACTTAAAAACATAAATAAGGTTTCTAGTAACTGAAGGAACAAATAAACAACTCAACAAATCTAAATGACAACTGGTATCTAGAAAGAGACGATAGGTACCAATGGCTTGAACAAGTACTTTTTGCCGGTTGCCTAAATAAAGGGAGACTTTAGTTGGATCAGTGCTCCGGATTGTAAGGTATCCCTACATCATATTAGAAATATGAGTTGTTGCCCCAGAATCAAGCAACCAACTGTTAAAGAAATTTCAGTTAAATTAAATTCGAAACATACAGAAATACAATGTATACCTTTTTTTTCGAACCAGACCTTTCTCTTATGACAGTCTTTCTGAAAGTGCCCTTACTTCTTACAGAAGTGATACCTCACACTGCCAGCCTTCCCCTTATCACTAGCTTGGGAACTTGAACCTGCCTCATAAGGTTTCGATTTGGCTGTCTTGAACTTTTTGGGCTTGAATCCCTTCCTCTTCACAGGTTCTTGGCTCGTATAACGAATCGTGTGGTGACTCATCTGCTTAAGTCTGGTCTCTTTTTAAATCACATGTTGGTCAGTTCACTAACTTGTCATTTATCTTTCATGGTGTTATAATTGATTTGAAATGGCCCGTACTACTGAGGTAATGAGTTCAAAATGAACTGGACTAGAAAAGTGTCATCCACAGTCATCATTATGTTTTTAAGTTGAGTAGTGATATTGGTCATCTTAGTCATATGATCATACATGCCACGACTTCCATCGAACTTCATGATGGTGAGTCTGGCCATAAGTGTCCCAGCAAGAGACTTGTCAGTAGATTTGAACTTATTTTCTATGCTCTTAAGGAATTCCTTTGCATTCTCAGAAGCGGGTAGGGAAGATCTAATGTTGCTGGTCATTGACATGCGCATGAACTTAACCTTTTAGTTTGTTGGATCTAACCCACGTTTCATGGTTTGACTTCTCTACTGGAGTACTTTCATTAGTGATGGTAGACATTCTTCTGTCAATGCCTTATCAAGATTGACTACACCTAAGTGATACTCAACTTGTTCTTTCCAGTCAGATAAGTTTAGCCCATTAAGCATGGGAACTGAAGAGGGTCGCGCATGCAATGTGATAGATAATGAAGCTGCAAAATATACATACTTTCATGATCATTGCATAATGCTATGAATCTAAAATATAATATGAAACGCATAAACAAGATATTTGACTTTAGTGAACAGTGTTTTCGGATCTACCTTTGGATAATTGTATGACACACCATTTAGACGTTGCGGTGATTCCCAGTCACCGATAGGACTAACCGACTAAGTACAAGTGAGTAAATACCATAGTCACCTTTGGGTATCCATACTAATACCAACCACAAGTACCCGTCAATTATCCCATCCCAATCCGTTAACCACTAGGAACGGTGCACCTTTGGGCCAACCTAATATCTTTGTGAGTTAGGGATTGCAATTTGCAAAATCCATTATTATTTAACACTTGGGAAAGGTATTAAATCATGATTATATGACTTGATGTTCAACACATTCTGGTCAGGGCACTTTGGTGACTAACAAACCGTATCAAAATTTGAATTCAGGTCAAAATAATGGCTTTACTCTATAATTGAATCAAACATGATTCCCATCCAGTTCATAAAATCTTTAAAATGAAATTTATTGTCTTGTGTCTGTTCAACCGTTACCTATTGTCGGTTCGACCGATAGAGCACAGTGATTGGAACGGTTCTCATTTATGTGTAGGATCGACCGACAACTTACAATAAATTTGATGTGCTCTCGGATATTTGTTGGTTCGACTTGCTTAGAATACCGGTCTGACCGACAGTACCTAGATTGAAAATCCGGTGAACTTTTTTATGTGTCTGAGTGGTGTTGGTTTGACTAACCGTGATAGTCGGTCCGACCGACAGAGTCCAAATCTCAGATTCGAAAATATTTTCTTTATTAAAAAATTATTTTTATTAAAATATTTTCTTCATCATATGGTCTTAATGAAAACATTAAGTGATTCAGAAAAAACCATACGCTCTCGATACCAATTGTTAGCATAACTCTTAATTGGATTGAAACTTGGGTATGAAGAAATTAAATAAACTTTTTGATTTCTAATCTTAATTCCCAATATATATAAATTGAAATATCAATCCATGAAACTTTAAATCACCAGGATCTTGAATCAAATAATGTTTCAATAATTAATCTAACATTCATTATGTGGAAAACATTATTAATAAAAATTAAAAGCGTACTTGAATCCATCATATCTGAATCGTACGATCGATCAATTCACGTACACTGTCTCTTTCTTGTTCTTGCAAAACTTCGAGTGCACTAGAGTTTCTTTGGCTTTCCCACTTAATTCCTCTCCTTTGGCCATATGATGATGGTGAAATAAGAGAAAGGATCGAACATGGCAGTCTCTAGGGTTGTGTTTCCTTTAATATCCCACTTTCCATCAAAGTAGGAAAACAAACCCTACAAGGTCTCCCTAAAGCATGTAGTGTATTGGAACGTGGGTCCCACTTGAATTCAATCTCGTGTATGAATTAAACGTGTAGGTTACAAAGTCGGTTTACATCAAATAGTCTAAAAATATTGGCCGATGGGTGAAAAAAATTTCAATAGGCTCTAGAAGCAAACTACAGGTCAATATTGAGATTAGCTTGAACTTTAGTTTTATCAGTTGAGATAGTGATTTTAATCATATTTTAGGTGCAACTAATATAGTACTAATATCCAATATATCAGGGGAGTCTGATGCGATAGGTATCGGTTCATATATCAGCCATGATATCGCCAATGTGAATAAATATCGATAGTTTTTTTTCTAAAAAAAATATCAATGTAGGTCTTTCCAAAAAAAAAAGAGAAGAGAAAATGACCACGATATTTTTGCCCATGCAATATATCATCATATATCGGGTTTTCTACAACCTAAAACATATTCAATGAAATAAATATCGGTTGAAATTTTTCATGTATAACACAAGCTTACATCCATTAAATTCATATTATTGCATTGTTTAGTTATTTATCACTGAAAATATTAGTATCATATTGGAATTTTAGGCTGATAATCAAGTTTCCAAAATTTTATCAAGTAAAATCTATTTTTCTAGGCATATACCAAAAGAAACCAAAATCTATTAGAAATAGCTGCATTATTGGCGAATATTGATCTTAACTAGGGCTGTCTGCAGTAGTGCAGTGGCTACTAATGTATTGTTATAATACAGATGGTGCAACTCGGTACGGCCGGGTCCGTTTTTGGTCAATCTGAACTCGGTTTAAATTATAATTAAAGGACTTGAGCTTAGGTTAACTCAAATTTGTCCTGAATTGTATTTGTATAAATTGAGCCTTTATTCAAGATGAAATGTACCTGCGGACTTATCTTAGTTCAATTTTTTTCGAGTTTAAAATAGAATTTTTTTATATTATTTTATTAAATATAAATTATATATTACATAATTTTTTTTATTTATCCAAAATATTGCTTGAGGAGGGTTAGATTTCATATATTATTGCTCAAATTTGAAATTTTGGGAGAAATTTGACTTGTCATGTGCTAGGGCCAACATGGCCCAAATACTAATTTAAGCCTCACACTTTAGGCATAAAAATGAGCCCAATCTAAGCCCAAGTCAATCTGAACCTGGATTTTATTAGATTTTTACATGCAGACAGGGGTTAGACCCAGGGGTTTAAAAAACGTTATCGGATGATATATCGGCCGATATGATATATCGACCGATATATCGTTGTCAGCTGATATTTTTCTTTCTCCTCTTTTTAAAAAAAAAGCAGTCAATATCGGCTGATGTTTTGATATTGGTCGATATGATACGGCCAATATATTGGCAATATTGTGAATATCGGCCAAACCGATATGATATCGGCCGATATTCGGCTCTCTAAAACCATTTCATATCGGCCGATATGATATGTATCAGCCGATATTTGTACCCCTGGTTAGACCTAACCCAAATTGCACCTCTAATATGATGAAAATAGAGTAGGTTTATGTGTAAAAAGAGTACACAGATTGTGTCAAGTGAAATGAAATGTTAAATTTTTTTCAGCCATTTAAACAAATTATAAAAATCAGCTGCAGATATGAAACACTTCATTCAGTAATTATTTATTTTATGATGTTTCTAGGTAGAATTAGACTAGCGAGATTTTACTTACACTAATAGGACATGTCATTAAATAGATTATAGGTCTCACAAATTTAAGTTCATTTGATAGGTGATTATATAGTTATAAAGTATATAAATCTTCAATATCAATTGGTGATTCAACAGGAAAAAAATATTAGTTGATATATCTTGCTTTTTAGTATGGCAATATGTATCATTGCGGTCGTTCTTGAATTGACTGCTATGGCTGATAAATCTGCTGCAACGTATCGCCCTGTGGTGGTTGACACTCCCTTCATATCTTCATATCGGCCATTTTGAAAAAAAAAAATCTTTTGTAACGCTCATGGGTTACACCTTGAAAAACCTAAGCCTCTTTCTGCCACACACAACCCTTTCTCTGCCACACACAAGTGCCTCTCTCTCCTTCCTAATCCCTTTCTACCTTCTCGTTCCTTCAACAACTACCCACCTCCATTTCCAAGCATTTCAACATTATGGCCAATTTTTCAAATCTTTCAATGTTAAAAGTTGATTTGGACATTCAATCTTTATTTTGGTAAAGCTTCTGTGAGGATATCTATTAAAAAAAACTTCATTTCTTAAGGTATTAACGATTAAACACCTAATTTTTCTTTTGCATTTGTGATCTGTGAAATTTTTAGGTATTTTGATGATTTCAGTCTCATAAGATCGTATGCATTTTTTTCAATTTTATCCAATTTTTTATCTAAGGTAAATGAAAATTTAACCTGTGTGGGTTGGTTTGACGGTCAAAAACCCACATGAGGTCTTGATTCATAAAAGGGTCACTTCCCATATTGTTACCTGGTGTATATGAATAGGGAGGTTTGTACAGGCCCCAAAGATTAATCAGATGCTCTAAGAGATATGGTGATATAGACATCGGACTCGATGAACCCAATATGGGCCCAATAGATTATGGTCTGGCCCAACTTGACCAGGCCGACGAATTAGCTCTCCAATTTCATCGTCGTACGGACGGAGGGAAGTGAGGCCTGCATACTCCACCCAAACCCAATAGACCCGGCTTCAAAATCCACGTCATCACCATCTGGTCCTCATCTTTGATTTCAAAATAAATAAATGAAAGAAAATAAGAATAAATTAACAAGTATCGTTTTTTTTTTTTTTAGCGGTAACAAGTGTAAATATATTAAGAGACAGAAGATAAAAATTAACAAGTATCATTGATGCGGAGACATGTTTAATCAAGCCGATCCTAGTTTCAAATGGCATGAAAATCAACAGAAAAATCAGCCAGGGCGTGTGCTCACCTGGTATGAATTGATTTTAATTAGATTATTTGGAATTGTTTTTGCAATTTTTGAATTTGATTTCAGTTAGTGCATTTTCTAATATTTTAATTAAAATTGGATTCCACAATGCAAGATAAATCTTAAGAAGGTTCTCCGAGTTAGACTGTAGTTAACTCTGAGAGCAGTTCTTTGAGTTCAGACCGTACTTGATCCAGAGAACATTGAGTTTCTTCACAGAAATCCATGATTCAGCGTAAAATCCCAGATCTAAATCTCATATACCGCTTGGCCTGCATCACCTGGACAAGGGGTACAGAATCGGCCGATACGAAACGCATCGGCTAATATATATATCGGTTTTAATGACTATGTTATATCGGCCGATACGTATTGTATCGGCCATACAAACTACTTATCGGCCGATATATATTGGTCTGATATCGGCCGATAAGTATAATATTGGTCTTTTTAAAAAAAAAAAATTCATAACCGTGGTGGGCCCAGGTCGAATCTCGGCCGATATCGGACCAATATCGGCCCAGATATCTGCTAATATTTACGTTTTCAATTTTTTTTTTTTTTTGAAAAAACACTTTCCTTTTGGGTTTTTATTTATTTTTTAATTCAGAAAAAATAAAATAATAAAAAATACCGATATTTACAAGAAAAAGAAAGAGGAGAGAAAATTATCGGCCAAGCCGAATTTTCGACCCCTCACCTGGACACCTTCGTCTTCAAAAAAGAAAGAAAGGCCAATGAAAGCTTAGAGATTTTTTACAAGAAACATTGTTATGGTTTAATCATTCATTTTTTAAATGTAATGGAAGTGTGGTTTTGTTAGTTACATATTTTTAAAAAAAATTGGGCGATTTTCCACCCATTTTTGGAATTTGAGGATTTTTTTTGGAAAATAGAAATTTATGTAATGGAGTTGGATTTGGGTTTTACGTGTTTGGAGATTACAAGAGATTAATGCAAGCTTTAAATGTTAAATCTCATGGATTTTTTAAAAAATTAATTAATTTCATATGCTTTTTTTCTCTAAGGTAAATGAAAATTTGAGAATTTTTTGAAATTATTTTTATGGTTTAATCATTCATTTGGAAATGTAATGGAGGTGTAATTTTGTGAATTACATACTTTGAAATGTTTTTGGGTCATTTTCCACAAATTTAATGAAACTTGGAGATATTTTTAAGTGAAGGTTGTTGTTGGATTTGGATTTTATGCGTTTGGATATAATTGATAGAAATTAGGAAACATTAATATATACTTTAAATGTTTGATCTCTTGCATTTATTAATGTTTTTAATTTAATTTGAATTTTTTCCAATGGTAAATGAAAAATTGGATATTTTTTACAAGAAATTATTGTTATGGTTTAATCATTCATTTGAAAATGTAACAGAGGTATAATTTTGTAAGTTACATATTTTGAAATATGTTTGTAGTTTTGCACCAATTTCATGGAAATTGGTAACTTTTTGGAAAATTGAAATTCTTAGAGGATTGGGTTGGATTTGAGTTTTATGTCATCATCATCATCAACTGTAATTTTTCATATATTTATAGTGGGTTTTATGTATTCATTTTTTTAATTAACCCTATTATAAATCATGCTACCGCTCACTCCAGAATCTAACATACCTTCCCACTTTCTCTCTCTCTGTCCTCAGGCAGCAAGTGCCAACATTAGCACCCACTTGTGATTCCTTCTCCTCTTTCTACTGGTTTAATGTGGTGCTCTCTCATGCTCTTAATCCAAGCAAAGGTTACGTTTTTAATAAGTTGTGAATTAACATTTTTACTATTTCCTTTTGAATTTACGTGCAGAAAATTGTGGGATACCTAGTGTAAAACTCCTAAGAGTGAGCCTACTATCCCTAGAGTATACCAAGGTTAAGTCATAGGGGCTCGAATCCACAATCTTCTGCTTCCTGAGGTGGAAGACAACTAATTGAGTTACACCCACGTGGGTGATATTTTTACTATTAAGAGTAAGTAGATATTAAATTATGATTTATTAATAATGATTTAACACTTAATTAAATATCAATTATTGCCATATTTGATAGATGAATAAACGATATTTCATGTATGAATGATATAAAATAATTAATTTGCTATGTTCATTAAATAAATATTTATTAATTTGGGTTTATCAATAAACAATATTTGAACTTGAGATGACATCAACTTGATAATTGATGGGTTTTTATTTTTATATCAACATAAATTTTTTATCCTTATTTGCATTAGAAAAATTATAAAGAAATTTTTCGATTCTTCCTATTTAGAGAGGTTGTTATTTGAATATTGCGTGGGTCATATTTTCTAATAAAATATGTAGAGAATAATACAAATTTGACTTCCAACGGATCTTATGATTTCAGACTTTGAAATTTTGATTGTTAAAAAATTATTAAGTTTTTCATAATCCATCTCAAAAGACTATGATGATCGAACTGAAGAGTTTCACTTAGATTACATCATTCATGAATTCCTCTTTCAATCCCACGCAACTATGTGGGACACATCTCATGATAAGTATAGAATCTTATCATTTAAAGTGGCTACCAAATCTCCCTAAAACTGCTCTTTGCATTAATTTAATCAACCTTTTGCATTAAAAATTTTGGTTTAATCAATTAAAATCCTTAAAATTTACTCTTGGGCTCTTGGCCTCCCAGATATATAAATCCTAGATTCACCCCTGGTAGAAGAGGCTAATGTCGATTTCTGGGAGCCACTGACAGCACTGTTGCTACTCCAAATCAAAATGGACCTCAAAACAGAGAACCTTCTTTCGTCAATGGTAAAGAAGGTAATAAGAAGAATTTTTCTTTTAATATAACTTTCTATTGATGACAGTAAATCTCCTCAACAGAAACACACTTTATGTCTGCATTACTTACAGTAACCATCATTCTGCTTGTATATTTACATAAAGTTTGGCTTCATTTCATTACAGGTTTTTCTTTTCTTTGCCACCAACTTCTCTATTCAATGTTCTCAATTACAATAGACTGAATACTAATAGTTCATTAGAAGAAGAAGAAGCCTAGTAAATCTCTCTAAATAAAGGCCTTGTGATAGATGTTATATGTGATGGATGAGTTATCATTAAATTCAGTCCCTGCGACAAAGGAGGCCGGAATTTGGTTTGAACATGGAAAAAGGATTTTGATTTGGAGGATACATGACTTTGCAGTTTGGGCAAGAAGGGGATGACTTGCACATCATCACCAACATGTGGCACCTCACGCACACCGCTGCAACCATCTCCTGGTGGTCCATTTCGAATGAAACCGACGACAGTGAACGCGGTAGACCCCAGCTTGAACCGTCGTTTTTCGATCGGCAAAAATCATTTGAATTGAGCCCTAGTTTATCAAGATGATTTTTCTTCTGATCCTTCTCTTCATGGGCTTGGAAGGACTCGCAAGGGAGATTGAGTTCAAGGTCCAAGCTCATCATAGGTGCATTTTTGGGCTCGGGCCTCTGCCTCGGATCTCTATAAGTGATCTCATGGGTCCTGGTGTTGTAGAAGTGTATTTGACCCGACTGCGTAGAAAAGCAGCAGCAGTTACAAGAGAAACTATAATAAATTAGGTGTAGTCAACACTTTATTTTACATCAGATAAAAGGAAAACCACTGAAATATCTCGAAGATGGTTTTAAACTTTTAATGTTCATGTAATCTAAGCGATATAGACATCTACCATTTGTCTAAGAAATTAAACGTAATTTTCTTCTACTTTATCCAAGTGTACCCAATACTATCTCCCTTTTGATACTAATGGACTAGAAAGGAACAAGTAGAAATGATCATCTAGAGGAGATTACTATGCTTGCACTTATCAATCTCTTGATGAATATTAAAATTTAAAAACATGGGAATTTTAAAATAATTTGTTCAGATGCAAACTTGATGGTACAACCTTCTTCAAATCTAAATCCTATATATGGTAAACTCCAAGAGGTTGGTTTGAGAGCCATAGCGCTCGCTTTATAAAGTGAGGTCTTAGGTTTGATTCACACTCAATCTCAAAGAAGGGTCATTCTCCGTAAACTTATTCAGTACGTGCAGATTGAGAGATTTTCATATGTCCAGAAGGACTAATCAGGTGAGACGCCTAGACACCTTCCGTTATAAAAAAATCCTATATATGGTAATTTTTGGAAATAAATGAAAAATAATGAGCAGATAATAGAAGGGTAGAATCATTTTTTAGATATATACCTGAAGATCAAGGCAACGTTGCCACTCCATGGGCAGAGGTGTTTCGAGATGAAGGTCGATATCCAAGTTGGGTTCAACAGCTTCTGCTACAGAATTCTTTTCTCCTGTCAAAAAATCTTCTTCTCCATGCCACTTCCTCTTCTTTGAGGAATCCTCTGTGACCGAGAATGTCTTCATCTCCTTGAGAGAGAGGGAATTTTGAATGGAGATCATGTGGTTGAATCAATTGAAGGTCTCTCTCTCTCTATCTCTCTCTGTGTGTGTGCAGCTGATCAATCAAATGGTGAAAATAGCTGATTTTATAGACTGAAACACCAAGCCAGAATCGGATCCTCAGAACTGCAAGTGAGAATCTAATGAAGCAACTTTATAAAGGCATTAAGAGGCCCACGTCTCCATGACCTAACCATTCGAATCGGCTCGGCTTGTTAGCTGCTCCATTTAATTGCTTGTGTTAGTGCATCTTACTTCCTACCTTCCTAGTATCTTTAATGTACCACATCTAAATGGGTATTCTTCCTTTTTACATCTATTGAAATTGTTATTTTCATCTTAACACAAGAGAAAAAGATAATAATTATTTAACTTTCAGAAATGATCCCGGGGGATTGCTTTATTGTTTGTGTTTTGCATCTCTGATAAATGGTTTTGGCGTAAGAGGTTGTTTGTATATTTTCACAAAGAAAAATAATGATATATTGAAAATTTTATGTTAAAAAATCATGATATAATAATATTCTTGAAATATAACTCACTTTCAAAAGCTAGTCTTGAAATAAGGGTGTCTCAAGTGTTATATAGAGTCATTTTGATTTCACAAATTAGCCGGTGTGAGACTTTTTGTCACTTCACAGTCATCCTCACGTGCAGTGGTGCCTTGACATGATGATAATATTTTTTAGGTAGAACTCACTTTCAAAAGCTAGTCATTGAGAGAAATATATCTCAAGTGTTATATAAAGTCATTGGTTTCACAAATTAACTAATGTGAATTTTTTTGTCACTTCACATTCTATTCATATAAATTAACAAGTGTGATGAAATGGATTTTTTGAAGTTCTTACTAAATAGTTGAATTATACTTTTCAACAAGATCATATGTAAGAATTTAATCTCTTAGTTGTCCCTAAGCTTTTTCTTTATCTCCACCTGGCCTGTGTCGTGGACTCGTGGTTTTTCATTCGTTCTTTTATTTTTTATTTTTTCCCCGTACAATGGGTCTCCTCAGGCTTGGCCCTGCCTATAGGCGAAATAGGCGGCTCCCTAGGGCCCCCAAATAGGCAGGGCCTCGAGTCCATAAAACTCCTCTTAAGCCCGTATTTCAAAAAGGCCCAAATCCAGTTTGCTTCCGCACGCCGCACGCTGCACGCACACTCGGCACCCCTCAATGCGGAATGCGGAACTCGTTTTGAGTCTGTGTTTCAAAAGTGCTATGCGCATGCCTCCCGCCTCTGATGTAACACTCCAAAATTTTAATCTAGAAAATCAATATAATTTCCCTTAATGATGAGGAATGAATAGGCTGATACTATGTATTAGGTCAAATGAGGAAATAAATAATTAAGTAAGAATATGAGATTAGAGGGATGATGGGGTCATTAAGCGAGATTTAAGAAAGATTAAATTAAGAGATGATTTAGTTAAAATAATTTTGAAAGTAGAGTAGAATATAATTAATTGATAGAAATTTTGGTGATTAGTTAATTAAGAGGGATTAAGGGTGATTTAATTAAGTTACTAATTTAATTTAATAATACTCAATGGAATTAATTTTAATTAATGAAAACTAATTAATGAGGTGGCGAATATGCCACATCAGCGATGACGTGGCATGCCACATGGCAAGATAAGGATGAAAGCAACATCACCACTCCACCTTTAGCTTGGACCAATAAGTGTTATCCACCTCACCACTCCACCTTTAATTTGGACCAATAGGTGCTCTCCACCTCACCATCTTTAGCTTTTGCTTTTTGATTAAAAAGTAAAATGAGGATAAGGTAAAGGAAAAAGCAAAAAGGAGAGGAAGAAAATCTAGGGCTCTATCTCTACATCTTTTTCTCCATTTTCTTCTTCTATCCTCCTCCTCCATCTTCTTCCTCTCTAAAAATCTGAAGCAAGAAACAGAGAGAGAGCTGAAAATTTCTCTTTCTCTTCCTCTCTTTGGTGTAAATCTCTCTTGAAAGCTTGGAGCTGGAAAAAAAAGAAGGAAGGAAGGACTTCAAGACTTGATTAGAGCTTGAATAAGAAGGTTCTCTAACTCTCTTGATTATTTTATTTAGATGTTAAAATGTTTCTTCATCTAAGTTCTTACATCAAATAAACTATGGAGAGAATCTAAGAAATGGAGTGTAATGTAGAGATAATGGAAAGTAGTAGGTATTTTCATAAAATAGACTTACATGAGAAGTTTTACTTAAATTCTTGATATTTAGATATTTTCTTTAACGTATTTTTATAACTCCATCAGAATATTTGAATGTCTTTATTTATTGATTTTTGTAAGAAAAAAAATTTAATAAAATGATATCTTATGATGAACTTTGGAAAGAAATGATTCATTGTAAAACTGTTTCTACAAATCAGTCCAAGAAATGGACCTTTAAACATCTCAAAATGATTTTCTGTGAATTTGTAACTATTTTTCAAATCTTCTACTATGAAAGAGGTTTTCAAAAAGTATTTATTTGCAATTTTCGGACATCGGGAGGTACCCGTAATAATTTTGTAAAAACTGGATAGGTCTAACATAGAAAACTATTTTTACATATCAAGTCCCGAAAATGGACCTATAACCATTTCAAAACGATTTTCTGGATTTTTTTTTAATATTTTCGTGTATTCTACTATCAAAGATCTTTCCAAAAAGTATTTACTCCAGTTATTCCGATACTGAAAAGAACCCGAAATGATTTTTACAAAAACAGTACACAGTTTGTATTTCAAAACTAGAAAGGGTAGTTTTGGGCATCTTCACTAGATCTGAAATTTTATTTTCTAATAATGAGTCTTTTGTTCCTAAATTCTGATTCTCTAAAGAATATATCAGTGACTTTAAATAATTTGGAGTGTTATGAATTGTGTTTAAATGGAGTATTATGGGTAAAATGACTATTTTATCCTTGGTTATGACAAAAACACACATGTTGAGTTATTTAAACTCTAGTGACTTTCATCAATTGACCCTTAAAGTTTAATTAAGACTTCCACAAATTTAATTAGAGGGGTTTTATACTATATTGACGTGAGAATTATATGTTGACACATGTGAACGAAAAAAGAGGCAAGAGTAACTCCGAGATTGCCCAATCTACTTCGTGAATCGTTTATCCTCACTGATCACCTTAGACCAGGTAGGTTTTCCTACTTCATTGAAATGCAATTGGGTGTGGGACTTATTATTTTATTAAGAAATGATGAATTGATTTTCAATTGAAAATTATGTATTTTGGTTTAAAAATTATGGCATTCTGAGAATCAAAAGGTGTGATTATAAAAGTATTGCTTTGACTGATGTAGTATCATATAAAAATGAGAAGTTGTGATATTTTGAATATTATGTATAAAGTCTCTATATGGGTATGATGAATAAAGTTGATGTGTTTAGAATGTATAAGGTACTTAAGATAAAAAGAGTACTTGTAAGATCAAAAGAATAAGTTGATAATACATAGCATGAATCATGGACATCAAATGCATTCATATTCCTCATACATGAAGCATTGGATGAGAAAGGCATGACATGAGAATAAATGAAACTTAGGATCCAGTTATAATTATGGGGTCGAGTGGACGAACGAAAGTGCCGAATGTCCGGACGGACTTTGGGGTCGTATTATGATTTGACGAATTAAAGTGCTGAATTGACCAGGACAGACTTTGATGTCGTACACACGCGTGATAGATTGAAAGGAATGATGTTACACCGGTGGAACCGATGGTGTTGTAATAATGTGCATTAAGACTCCTCGAGAAAAATGTTAAATGTGAAATGATGTATACGGGATATGAAATGCCCCGTTGTTTCAAATGAGATATTGAGGTACCTTGCATGGGGCATGATAAGCCCATGGCATGATATGTTACATATTAATAACCATTCATATGAACTAAATATGGTATTGGAGTAATGAAAAGAGTATGGCTTTGTGAAAGGTTTCAAGAATGAATTTATGATAAGACATTTTCATAATAAAACAATTAAGGCTTTGCCTTGAGTTTTCTATCTTGATTTAGAAATACATCTTGAGAGGTGTATTATGATACATGGTTGACATATAGTTTTTTGAAAGGATAAGTGAATATGATTTCCTTATAAGTATTGTTTTGACTATACCTTTGAGAATGAAAGTACGAGATGAATTAGGTATGAGTACCTTATAAAGAAGTATGTACATATGTTTTCAATTATGATATCTCTAAAATAAGTCAAATCTGAGATTTGTAATATAAGTAAATAGTTTGAGAAGAGTAATAAGTATATCTTGAATAAGATTGTTTATGAATAGGTATGGATTTATGACCTAAGTATGGTTTCGTATAATATGAAGTACGATATGATCGAGATTTGATAAAAGTACAAGTATTTGTAGTATCTAGATATGACACGCCGTACGCATACTATGTGATCGGAATTCCTACTGGGCAAGTTGACTAAGCCCATAAATTTTCCCCACCAATTTTGTATGCAGATTTTGGAAGACGGAAATGATATCGGACCAAACGATGACCTGAGCATAGATGAGATGGAGATTAGAGAACAAAGTCTTATGGACTTGGAATTATTTTAATGTTATGAGAAATATGAAATCAATGTACTTTTTGTGTAAGAATGTAATCTTTTTGGGGAATGTATATTTATGATTTGGATTCATGTATTTAAGTTTATTTATATTTGACTCGATGTATTCTCATTTTGAGAATTCCTTATTTTACTATGAGACGTGATTGTCTATTCATGAATGCTATAAATGTTTAAAATTCCTCAGGATTAACAGGGTGTGTGCAAATGTTAACATGCATACCCTAGTTGGGCCAGTCAAACGCGGGTCTTCGGACTCAGACTTGGCTCGCGTCGTGACGCTCACCTCCCTCTCCACTAAAATATTCTTAATATATTACTCTGACGATGGAGGTTAGAGGGAGGGGCGTTACATCTGAAACCGTGTGCCTATCGAAATGAAACTCTTAATTTACCGTTGCCTCTTTTCTCATTATTATCTCTCTCTCTTTCTCACCACTCTCTCTCTCTCTCTCTCTCTCTCTCTGAATCGCTCTTTCTCTACTGTCTCTCTCACTGACTCGCTCACTCACTGGCACAGGTGCACAACTCTCGCTCTCCTCTGTTGATATCTGTGAGCCCATTCCTCTCCCAGCTCCCTCATTCTCGCGCGCCCCTTTATTTGAGACAGAATCCCTTTGTTCCAGTAACTGAGCTTGCTCACTGCGGTATTTTCGTAAATAAGGCCAACCGGCTAGGCCTGTTCGGCTGTTCAAGGACCACGATTGGCCACAGTCATTAGCCAAGTCAAGAAGCTTGAGGTTTCTGTTTTGGTGTTGGGCCAGAAGAACTGAAGAAGCCATCTCCAGTAAATTGGTAATCCTCTCTCTCTCAAAGTGGAATTTCATCTTTAGTTTTTGTTTTACTTCTAAGATCAGTTTTGATCCCTCTGTGGATGAGTAAACTTTTATTTTCACACAGATCTTGGTGCTTGCCAGCCTTGCCTTAAAAAGAATAATACTTTAAGGTACCTTTTGATTGGTAGAAGTTTTTCAGAATGCCCTCTTTCCCTCCTTTCTTAGAACAGTTCTCTTATCACTTTTCTCCTGTGGAAAATTTCTACCAATAAAAAGATTATCTTTTTTCATTTCCCACCAATTTTTTTCCCCAAACCATACGCCATTGAAATGTCTCTAGCTTGTTAGAAAGGGGTTTTAGAGGATTCTCTTGAACTGGATTAGTAGGGTTGAGTGGGGCTGGAAAGAAAATGTACAAAGATTCTTCCATTTTTAAAGGTCTAATAATAAAAATAATTGATGTTTACAAGACATAGCGAGAAATCAGACTTTTAGATTTGTTGGAAATCTGCTAGAAAATGGTATTTAAATGATTGTGATAGATCTACATACACGTTCTTGATCATTGTCAGCTACAAAGCAGAGAACTCTGAAAAAAAGAAATCAACAAGTATCAATCTCACTTCTTTCAAGAGCTATTTGTTTTTTGCTCAATTGAATAATTATGGGTTTATGTTGTATAACACATATTCCTAAACATAGCAGAGATCTATTTCCATTTTACAAATGAATATTTCCAATATCACTGTTAAAATGCTAAAGTATTGCTACAGATGTTACTAGAATGCTCATTATCTGATAAACCAGGATTCTAGATTTGTAGGTTAACAATTATATATGAGAGTGTTGCATGTTATTTGTGAATTTATTCTTGGACTATTAAACCAGGATTTTCACAACTATCAAGTGAACAAGACACTTAGTCGTTGCATAAATCATTATGAATTTTATGTAATTTTTTGGGGCTTTCCTTAACCACAACCAAGATCTCTCCCGTCAAAATAAAAATCGGTGAAATTGATTATTTTTTTTTTTATGTTGATATTTTACATTGAAATTGATATAGTGACTGTGATTAATCTTGTGTGGGCGTGGCAACGGGCGTATGAACATTTCCAACTGGTTCTGGTTTATTTACAAATCAAATAAGTTTTATTGTTCTTTAATTCTGATTATTTAGCTGTTAATTTTTTATTGGTTATTATAATCATTATGTCTACTAGAAAATATCTTTCTGGACATGAAAAAGAAAAAGACAAAAACAAGTTCAAGAATTCATTTAATCTCAAACAGGATCTCTTAATAAATATTTTAGTAAAAGTAAACAAACAGAAAGTTCAATTGAAGATTTGGTTAATGACGAACATAATGATAATGAAGAAATTATGAATGAACATAATGATATTAACCTGGTAAATGAAGAAAATATGGACGAGAGTGGTAATGAAAATAAGAATGAGAATGAAGAAAATGAAAATTTTAGTGAAAATGTTCCTTTAAACATTTATTATCCTGGTAATTGGAAAAATATTGACCAAAATTTGAGAAACATATTGGTAAAAAGAGGTCCCATAAGAGATAATGATATTAACTTTCATAAAGATTCAAACAATAGACATTTTTCTATCACACAATACATTCGATATTTATCAAATGGAGAAAAACAAGATAGAATGTAGCTAGTTTACTCAATTACTTTGGATAAAATATTTTGTTTTTGCTGTAAGTTGGTTAGGCAAGATGGAATCAAAACTCAATTGGCAAATAAAGGAATTAGCGACTGGAAAAATCTTAGTACCCGACTTAAGAGACATGAAACTAGTAATGACCATATTGCTAACATGAGAAGATGGATGGAATTGAAAATAAGATTACAAAAAAAATGAAACAATTCATAAAATTAGGCAAGAACAAATTAATAAAGATAGGGAACATTGGAGACAAGTACTATTAAGAATAATTGGTGTTGTGAAAGCTCTTGCTAAAAACGATTTGGCATTTCGTAGAGACAATGAAAAGATTTATGAAGAAAGTAATGAAATTTTTTAACTTTTATTGAAATGATCATTGAATTTGACCATATAATGAAAGAACACATTCGACGTATTCAAAACAAAGAAATTCAGTACCACTATCTTAGTCATAAAATTTAAAATGAATTAATACTTTTGTTAGCGGGTGAGATAAAGAATGCAATAATTAAAATGATCAAAAAATCAAAATACTTTTCGATTATACTTGATTGTACTCTAGATATAAGTCATGAATAACAAATGTCTATCATGGTACGTTGTTTAGATATTTCAAAAAGTCAAATAAAAGGAGAAGAGTTTTTCTTAGGATTTTTAAAGGTAGACGATACATCGGGACAATGACTTTTTAATGAACATATAGATGTTCTAAAAACTCTTAAACTTAATATTGATGATATGAGGGGATAAGGATATGATAATGGTTCTAATATGAAAGGGAAAAATAAAGAAGTACAAATTAGGGTAATACAAATAAATCCTAAAGCATTCTATACGCCTTTTAGTTGTCATAGTCTTAACTTGGCACTTTGTGATATGGTAAATTCTTATTCTCAAGTTAAAACATTTTTTTGGAATTATACAACATAAATATAATGTATTTTCATCTTCTACAAAGAGGTGGGCAGTTTTTAAATATTATGTTAAAGGTATCACACTTAAGCCATTATCACAAACACGTTGGGAAAGTCACATTGAAAGTTTAAAAGCAATTAGATTCCAAACTCCACAAATTAAAGATGCTTTAATTGACTTAGCGAACACTTGTGAAGATCCTAAGATAAAAAGTGATGCTGAAGACTTAGCAACATTAAAAATTGAAAGTTTTGAATTCTTATTTGGCATATTTATTTGGTATAATATATTGTTACAATTAATAACAGTAGCAAAATTTTATAAGCAAAAGACATGGATATTAAAGTTGCTTTAAATTCTTTAAAATGACTCATTTCTTTTTTTGAAACTCAAACAGAAAGTGGATTTGAATCTAGCATGATTGATGCTAAAAGGATTGCTAGAGAAATGGAAATTGAACCTATATTTCATGAAAAACGTATTATTCGTAGAAAAAAATATTTTGATGAGAATGCTAGTGACAAGATAACACAATCACCTGAAAAATCTTTTAGAGTAATTACTTCTTACATATAATTGATTAAGCTTTTATGCCACTTAACACGAGATTTGAACAATTTCAAATATATGAAGATACTTTTGGATTTTTGTTTGATTTGGAAAAGTTAAATTCTTTAAATAATGATAGTTTGAAGAGTTCTTCTAATAAACTTGAAGATTTTCTAAGACATGACATGATTTCTGATCTTGATGGAAGCGAATTATTTTCAGAGTTAAAAATTTTGATTGATGGAATACCAAAAGATGTATAAAAAAATAATTGAAGTACTAAATTATATAAAAACAATGAATTGTTGTTATCCAAATGCATGGATTGCTTATAGAATATTGTTGACTATACCAGTTTAGTTGCCTCTGCAGAAAGAACTTTTTCAAAGTTAAAACTGATAAAATCTTATCTTCGGTCTACAATATCAGAAGAAAGATTGAATGGATTAACTATCTTATCTATTGGAAAAAATATGTTAAAACTGCTTGAATATAATAATTTATTAGTAATTTTGCATCTCAAAATCCGAGAAGAATAAATTTTACATAATACTGCGTTATAAATTTGATTATGATATTTTATTTTGTATGATTTTATTTTTTGTGAGTATAAAAGGCCCCGTCTTAAGAGTTCGCCTAGGGCCCCTGAAATCTCAGGGCCGGCTCTGGGTCTCCTTAGCTTGTATGCTTGTTATTTGGCTTTTGCCTTCTTGGTTCAATCTTTATCTTAAAAGAAATTCGGATTGTGAAGGCATGACGTTTTATTTGTTTGCATTAAAGAATTTAATGTATTAAAAATGAACGAAGCATTTGTTGTGAGGGCCAACCCCACATTGGGCCTAGATAGTCTTTGGGCTCAGGCCCAGTCATGTAACTTAGGCCCTAATTACTTTTATCTCTCTCTGTTTATTATTGCAAGTTTGTGTAATTAGGTGAGGTTGACAGTGAGAGAAGTAGAGAGGGAAATCAGAGAGAAAGAGAGGAGAGACAGAGCCTTGTATTACCCTTCTTCTTCTTCCTAGTGAATTGAATATCTCAATCCGTGGACGTAGGCAATCTTGCCGAACCACGTAAATCCTGTATCTCTTGCATGTGTGTGATTGATTGTTTTGTGATTTGAATTTCTAATTTTCCCAACAAGTGGTATCAAAGCGAAGTTTGTTGAATCCGGGCGAAAAAGATAATCATAGATCAAAGATCGGCTGGGTTTTCACTGGTTTCCTATTCACAAAAATAGTTGCGTTCGCAAAGGGATTTCCTGTCGGCGCAAAGCACGTAGAGACGGCAGTGAAACAAAAAGTGGGCTTAGAGTAGACAACTGCACAACAGTAGCTTTCGCATGATAGGGGTAGACACGTCTCCACCTGGAAGATTGTTGGTTTTGGACATACCTTTGTCCTCCGTTCGCAGATCTGGTTTAGATCTGTTCCTCACTGAAAACAGGGGCATCACTGAGAGAAACGGATTGTCTCAAGTTGGGCCCAAGTGGAGTTGTGCAGAAATCAAAGATCTCTCTCATCACAAGAAGCCCAGATCCGTGTGTGCACGGGGACTTTCTTGAGAGAAGATCGGCCTAAGGAAGAAAGGGATTTCTAGAGATTCAAGAGAACGAACTCCCAGAGACAAATCATGAATAGTGATTAGGGCAGCAACTGAGAGTGAAAGGGGTATTGCAGATCGAGCACAACTGGTTAGGGCTCCCTTCAATCCACGATCTGAAGAAGACGAATGAGAGAAGATACAACACGAAGGGATTTTTTCATCTTCAGCACAGAGATCAGAATTGGTAGATCAGTGGCCAGCAGCACAACTTCTAGCAACGGGAAATGAATCCCATCGCAGAGAACAGAACACAAAAGGGCAGGGCACAGTTCACCAGCGCCAGATCTAGATCTCGGTATCAAGGGTTTCATAGAAATCCCAGGCGTGTGCAAGTCTTCTTCCTCATTGCTAGACAGCAGCCATATCTATACAGCTCAGTTTTTTTTTTTTTTTGTGGAATCGTAGGAAGCGTCGCAGAGCAGAGAGAGGTGTTGTGCAAATTTTAAATTTATAACTCGCAAGCACACGAATCAAATTGAAGTATAGAGTTATGCAAGTGCGAGGTCGAACCCATAGGGACTTGATTTATGAATGAATGAGAAAACAAATTAAAAAGCCTAACAATTTAATCTTAACCTAGTTAACACTTTTTTTTATGGCAGATGGTTGAATTAAACATGCAAAATTTAATTAAAATAACTAAAATAGATATTGAATCAAATGAGAGAAATTACTAAGGCATCGGATTCCACCACCATTAAATCCATAATCTTCTAATTATTTATTTATTAATTCCCAAGTTTTAAAGATTTAAACATTTGAGCACATTAATATGGTGTTCAAAAATTGATTTTCCTTTGCTTAAATGTATAAATTCTAAGAATTCAATGTATCTTATCTTAATTCAAAAGACAATGGATCAAAGTATTAGTCTAAGCATCAAATGTATTTAAATTAAAATAAAAGAAAACAATGAATCAAAGGGTTTACTTTTATTCAATTAAAAACCAAGCATTAATTAGTTAGATATTAATATTAATAACCAAAAATGCATTACATTGATGGTAAAAATAATTAACATCTATTAATTTGATAAAACCAAAATCATATATAATCAAACACATATAATTTGGAATTAAATAAATAAATAAAAGAAAACTATTTTATTAATGGGACTTCCTCTTCAACCTCAATACAAGAAATTAGCCGGACATTATGAAATTAAAATAAAAGAGAGAGAAAAATAAAACCCGAGCCATCGTCGGAGATCCCGAGCTTCTTGCCGCAACCCCTCTGTCAGGCAAGCCTTTCAATGTTCTGTCCAATTTTCTTCTTTTGTGTAGAGAAGCTTTAATTTATAGAGGAGTTTGAGAAGGAAAATTAGCAAACACTGTGGATCCCACTTCAAATTCAGCCGATTCCTTGCTGGCCGATTTTCAATCTCCACGGCAGTTTCTTTTTTTCTTTTTTACTATCTCAGTTCATTCGGCAAGACCTCTTTCTATTCCTTTATTTTCTATTTTTATACTCTTTCTATTCTTTCTCCATCTTATTTCTATTTTCTATCTTTCCATCGAAAGTAGCAGATCTCTTCTTCTTCTCTCAGCGTCTACCTTCTTCTATTTTCTATTTGAACCCAACCCTTCTTTAGTAGTCACCGTCCCTGGATCAGTCGGCCAGTTATTATCTTCTTCTTTTTATTTCTCATTTTTCTTCCTCATCATGCACATCACTACCTCTGTTCTTTTTTTTTTTTCATGATTGGGATAGTGGAGTGTAGGTTAGTTGGGATTGAGATTCTTCCCAACAGGTCTGCAATGCAAGTTGTTTGTTCTCAGTTTGATTTGTTTCTCATCTCTGCTACACACGATACCTCTCTGTTCTTCAAGAATGTAGCTGATTTTCTTGATTCTGTTTCTATTCTTTTATTCTACTTGGGACAATACATGTGAATTGGCAGCAGATCTTTTGATTGTAAAGCTGCTGAAAAATGTTGTTGCTTGTTCCATTAAAACACTGCTATTGCTGTATGGTACAATTGTTTGTTGTCCTATGCTTCATGGGTTATTAAATTAAACATGATCCTGCCCCATTGTTTACTTCCCTGTCAATGGTTTTGCTGCTGCCCTCTTTCTTACTATTGTTCTTCTTATTCTTTCATTCATACACCTGCTTTAGAAAAGGCTACCAACATAAATCTTTCCCATCTAGTTTGGTCTAACCTTCACTTCCCGAGCTAGAATCAGATCCAAAGTTCGAATCTTTAATGCACCAATCTACATACACACAAAAATATACTAATTAAACCAAATTAAGTAAAATTGTGATACTAACATTAATAATTCTAAATATAAAATATATTACAATAATAATATAAAATAACCAAATTTCAAAAGCTAACTAATCCAATATTTAGAAGTAAAATTGTTGTTTTCCAGTGTTCATCAAGAGGAGAAAGAAAAAAAGAAAAATTGGAGAGCAGCAGGGTAACCGGCGATTACAAGTGTGCAAACAGAGGAGACGGCATAACGGATTGCAAATCTGAAACCCAGAATCACTTACAAAGGCAGGGTTTTTTAGCCCAAAACTAGTTGAGAGGAAACCCAGCTGAAGAAACCAACACTTCAGCTGATCGCAAGACTCTCTTTGTCCAACGCTGCCACCTCTCATAGCAGCCAGCAGGCGCTGCTTAGCTGCCACAGGCAGTCAACACTAACGCAAACCATTGCTTTTTAGGTCGATATCAACCCATCACAACACAGAACGGCAGGAGAAGCAAGCACCTGCAGCATAGTACCGTCGAGATCAGCTATTTTCATTTTGAGAACAGAGAGTTTGCATAACAAACCTCGTGCAATGACGTCGGACAACACCGTCCTAGGTTTATTCAACAAATTTTGGTGTTGTGGATGATTTGAGTTTTTTTTTTCCTGATTGTCATTATTCTACACATTATGCCTCTCTATGTGTTTGATTGATTGAACCACCCAAGTGGTAAGAAGGTCAAGGGTGTTTGGTTGGAAGCCAGGAGTATGTCCCTAGACTTTGTGCAGGGCTACAAGTTAATTTGCTTTGTTTAATTGCTTCCGTGTTTACGCACCAATAAGAGAAAGAATGCCATCCAGTTCAAGCAATGCTACAGTCATGAAATTGGTACCAGGCAATTACCTTCTGTGGAAGACCCGGATGCAAGACCTCCTGATTGAGAATGACCTATATTATCCAATCTTGGGAGATAAATCTAAGCCTGATGACGTGAAAGATAAGTCCAAGGAATGGGAATACAAGCACTTGAAAGTTGAGCTTGATTAGAAAGTATGTTGATGAACCCATACTTCACCATGCCACAAGAAAAGAAAGCATATGTACTATGGACGAAGTTATCTACCATGTATGAGAGCGAGACACGAGTAAATAAGGCTTCTGTCATTAAGAGATTGATGAGATTGATATACAATGACAACCAGTCAATGTCAGAACACCTTAGCAACTTTCAGGATATGGTGAATCAACTGGCTAGTACGAAGATCACATTTGACGATGAGATATTGGCCCTTCTTCTTATGGGGATACTACCGGATTCATTTGAAACTCTAGTGATTACCTTGAGTAACTCTACACCCGGTGGCAAGACTTCTTTAGAATCAGCCAAGGATGCATTGATGAATGAAGAGGTAAGACAAAAAGAAAAAGGCATTATATGTTCTTCTTCAGGAGCATATGTGTCACAAAACAAGGGCAGAAGAAAAAACCATGGTCGCCATGACCATAGAAGTAAGAGCTGAACATGTAAAGTTAACATTTCTCAGAGCAGAGGTAGAGATACCAGAAAATGATTTCATTGTAGCAGAGTAGGGCATCTTAAGAATCAGTGCAGGGTGTGGAAGAAAGAAAATAAACAGACTGGGCAATATTAGAAACGAAAGCAGAATCTTTAGACACCGCAGCTGCAAAGCAACGAACTCTTGTCATTGTGACCACTAGTGAGGGGGAGAGTCATTCCATTGCCCCTTTTTCATCTGAGTGGATCATTGATACAGGGGCCACTTATCATTTTACGCTACACAGGAGCTTCTTCTCCACATATACATCCGGAGAATTTGGAACAGTACAGATGGGCAACTCTATTTGTTCCCTATCATTGGAGTTGAGAACATTGTTATGAAGAGTAGCAATGGCTGTGTGATTCTTTTGAGGATGTAAGACATATGCCTGGCATCAGATTGATGCTCATTTCTACGAGAGTACTTGGCACAGAGGGATACATCAGTACATTTGGTGGGGACCGATGTAAGATCAGTAAGGGGTCGCTTACCATGGCACACAGGGTGATCAGATATTAGTTGTATGCTGTGATCGGCACGATTTGCACCGGCCAGATCTACGTAGTGCAGAGAGAGACTGTTTTCTCTCTATGTCACCGTAGAATCGTACATCTTAGTGAGAGAGGGTTGTAGATTCTACAGATGAAAGCCCTTATTCTACGAACTGATTGCACACGGTTAGACAGTTGCGAGTACTGCATCATGGGCAAGCAGATAAGAGCTTCATTCAATCTAAAAGCCCAGATAAAGGTCAAGAAGTTGGACCTAGTATATTCTGATATTTGTGGGCCGATAGAGGTGGAGTCATTGGGTAAGAACAAGTACTTCGTAACCTTCGTTGATAATTCTACGAGAAAGTGCTGGATTTACTTCATGAAATCCATATATCAGACTTTATCATTCTTTTGTTTGTTTGTTGCCTTTGTCGAGAGAGAGACGGGTAGAAAATTGAAATGTCTGAGGACCGACAATGGAGGAGAGTATACATCGGGAGAATTTAAAAAATTCTGTAAGAAAAATGGCATTTGACATGAGTTGACAGTGCTAGGGACTCCCCAGAGTAATAGCGTAGCTGATCGCTACAACCGCACCATTGTTGAGCGGATACGTTGCATGGTTCACATCGTAAATCTACCCAAGAGATTCTGGAGCGAGGCAGCGAGGACAACTATATATTTTAAAAATCGCTCACTATCAGCTCCTCTAAATGGTGAAGTGGTTGAGTGCTTGTGGACAAGCAGAAAAGTCTCATACAAGCATCTCAGAGTTTTTGGTTGTGTTTACTATGCATACATCCTTGACATATCGAGGAAGAAATTGGATGTAAAGTCAGTAGTGTGTGTTTTTCTTGGTTATGGTGATCCAGAGTTCGGATACAAATTGTGGGACCCAGCCCTGCAGAAAGTGTTTAGGAGTCGAGACGTGGTATTCCATGAAGACAAGTTCATCAATGAGAACAATAAACCCACATACTCCAGTGAATCAGATCAAGGTCTTATCTCCACTCCGGACATATCCCCGTCAACAACTACTCATTTTCATTCACTTGCACCACTAGTCATTCAGTTAGACGACAGTGGGTCAGATGTTCCATCTAGTAGTCACAGTGATAGTGTCAGTAGGCCAACAGATATGTTTAGAGAAGAGACAGTTGATGAGCCTATACATGATTCAGTTGAGGACATAGTGGAGGATGATCAGGACGGAGATAAACATTCAAGTGAGGGGGAGCAGTCCCCTAGTTCTTCTACATCTGAGGATGTTGTACCTCCGAGGAGGTCTGTTAGAGAGCATATCTCATCCAGTAGATACCTAAGTTTAGATTATATGTTGATGACCAGTGATGGGGAGCCTAAGAGTTACTTAGAGGCTATAAGTAATACGGACAGAATCCACTGGGGAAAAGGTATGGTAGAAGAGATGATGTCTCTAAAGAAGAACGATACATATGAGCTGCTTGACCTACTAGTTGGCAGGAAGGCCCTACAGAATAAATGGGTCTTTCAGGTGAAAAAGGATGGAGACAAAATTCTGAAGTATAAAGCCTGCTTAGTGGTGAAGGGCTTTGGACAGAAGAAGGGAGTGGATTTCGATCCGATATTCTCACCCGTGATGAAGATGAGCTCCATACGGGTGATGTTGAGTTTGGCCGCGAGTTTAGATCTTGAAATTGAACAGATGGACGTGAAGACGGCATTTCTTCACTGTAACTTAGACGAGGAGATATACATGAAACAACCCGAGGAGTTTGAGTTGAAGGGCAATGAGAATCTTGTTTGCCGACTCTAGAATAGATTGTATGGATTGAAATAGGCACCCGGTAATGGTACAAGAAATTCCACTCATTCATGATAGAAAAAAGCTGCAGACACACTTCAGGTGATCCATGTGTTTACTATCAGGGGTTTAAGGGTGATCAGTTCATCATTCTGTTGTTATATGTGGATGACATGCTTATATTTGAAAAGAGTTTCGAATTGATCAAGTTGTTGAAGGCAGACCTGTCAAAAGCATTTGACATGAAAGATATTGGCCCTGCAAGATAGATTTTGAGTATGGAGATCGACCGAGATAGAAAGAAAAGAAGATTATCTCGTCTCAAGAACAACACATTGAGAAGATTTTGGAGATATTTAGCATGAGGTAGCACTCCACTTGCCGCTCACTTCAAGTTCAGTAAGGAATGTTGTTGTAACGCCCTGACCGGGAGGTGGGCATGGGACGCTTCTAATTTTTTTTTTATATAATCCTTAATAACTCCTAACTAGGCTGGATCAATAGTTATGCCCAAAAGTAAATGTCACACATGCTCTTTACATGTGGACTAAAAAATGTACAATATGTCTACCCATTTACAAGTACATATCATACAACAAATATTTCCATCACAAAAAGATAATATCATCCATATCAAATCAAAGTTGCTAACAGAAACATAGCGGTTTAGTACATATTTAGACTAAGTACCATATGCGATACTTAATACAAAATGTGGTTAAACAACCCATATAACGAAATAGAATGTATTTTTCATCCGTGGGAGACACAATAAACAACATCTTTAACATCCTAAGCTTGAAATGGAGGTTCCTCCTCATCAGGTATATCTCTTGAAATGTGAGTGGTTGAGTTAACCAGCCCAGTGAAGAGAATATAACAATACAGTGTAATAAATATCAAGTTAGACAAATCAACATCATCATCATAATTGGTTTATCATGCCAATATATCAAGCTATCCACCGTAACATCTAGGCACCATACTGACTAAAAAGCATTAAGTCTTGACACGGTCAAAATAAAGAATCTTGCAAGAACATCTCCGACACACTTGGGGCAGTACTGACACACCAGGGCCAGTAGATGAAAACCGACACACCTGGGCCAGTAATCGACACACATGGGCCGCTAATAGTTCAGCAGTTGAGGGTATGTGGAGGCATTATCAATATCATCATAGCTCATAAGTATTTCATCATCAATAATCACAACATATGATAAACATCATTAGAAGCAATAAGCACATTTCATAATAGTGCATTGATGAGTGCAAAATTATTACATATTTTACTCCTAAATTTATATTTGTTAGTATCTCATTTTATTTTATTTTATCTAATTAGTGTGTTTTAGGTTGGAATATCGTTTAAACCCGAGACAAGCCTAATTAGGCTAAATTGAAGTGTTTTCTCAGCTTGTATTGATTGCTCAAAATAATAAAGAAAGTAGAGAAAGTCAAGAGGAGTTGCCACCTTGTTCACATGCAACACCATCCTAGCCTAGCTGTATGAAAGATGAGAGCTGTAAGCACAACAAAATTGATTGCTTAAAGAAAGAGGAAATAAGAAGAGAGGAATTTCATACAGCAAAAGGATACAAATCTTGAGGCATGGCGAGGGCTATGTTCGCACAATGGGAAGCAGCAGCAAAGGATCTTTAAGTAGCATCACAATTGGATTATGATGAGGAGATCAAATTGGCATTAAAAAAGGTTGAACCCAATGCTAACAAAATTGAAAAGTAGCCACTGAAAATCAAAGGCCAGCCGAATACACAAGATACAGAGAAGATTAGAAGAAACCTTACAACCCAGCAATACAGAGAAACCTACATACGAAAGGGGTGAAAAATAGAAGTGAATGGTCGGCTGGTTAATAAAAAAATATACAACAGAAATCAATGTTGCAGCCAGTATTTTAAGAAGACAAAATCAAGAAAATTTAGACGGCAAAGAGATAAAGGTAACAACGTTTTCTTAGAACAGAGAAACATGGGACTGGTTTTGCTACATCAAGCACTGGCAACCAACAAAATGAGAAACAGGACAACAACCAGTATTCGATTGGAAACCATTAAATAGTTGTATGAAATTGTTCTGTTTCAAAAAAAAAAAAATATATATATATATATAGCTGAAGCAGAGAAGAAGTAGGAAATTGCAAGCAGTCAATTGTGAAGGAGAGGGGTTGTGTTTTTCTTTACCATGTGTAACTGAAAGAGAAGAAGAAGAGCAGGGATTCCTGATGGGCCTGTCAAAAGAGGCAACCCACGTGTAAGAACAACCCCATTGTGTGAAAAAAGAGAAAAAAAAAAAAAAGGAAAGTCAGGACCGTGTGTTACAGAGAAGGAAGGAAAGAAAAATAGAAATCTACCATGCACATGGCCTTTCCTTGATTTTACCATTCGATCCTGGCCTTCCATTCCCACTTTCTTTTCATGCAATTTTCGATCATGACCCTTGATTCCTACCCCTTTCTTTTATAAATACCAGCCATTCCTCAAAGAAAAAAATCGAACTTGCCTGCGATTTTTGGAGAGCAAAAGGTGAAGGAAAAGAAGAGAAGGCGGAAGAATAAGAGGCTTAGGAAAATTCGATTCTACATGGGTTTTTAGGTTAGTATTTTTTTTTTCCAACCTATTCTTGTATTTCTTTTTCTTTAAAATTCTATTGATTTGTAATTCTAAATACATGTTTCATAAACAAAATTAAGGTGTGATGAAATATTTAGTCTATGGTTTTCCAATTATTCAATTTATGTATGGTGATTATTTAATTTTATTTTTATTCTTTAATTAAGTTTATGTGTGTCTTTATTTTAATTATTTCAATTTAAATGTGATGAAAATTTAGATTGAATATACTTCATTCTTCGATCTAAGGCTCTTATTTTAAGAGTGCGATGAAATATTTTTAGATTTTAAGAAAAAGTTTAAATTCTATTCTTTCTAAGGTTTAATTTGAGATTTTTAATTTAATGAAATCCATAGATTTAATTCTTAGAATAATTATGAATGAAAAATTTGAGTGCAAGATTGGTGATTTAAGTGAGTTCCATATTCTAGCCTTTTTTTTATTTTAAAAATATACAAAATAATGCCTCCTTGATTCTTTGAGCCATTACCACTATAAATATGTACATACGTTATTTTCAATTTTTATTTTATCTTCTTTTGTTTAAAAATTCAAAAACTCTTGTAAATTATGGAACTAGGTTGGTAATTAAGTAATTGCATTTTAATTTTGTTTTCTAAGTTAGATTAAGATTATTTATATTTTTAAATTAAATCCACTATCTTAATTAAAATTAGTTAAATTGTTAGATTCTATGTTTAAGTTCAAAATGTTTCTAAATTAAATCTAAAATTCATAGATTAGATAGATAATTCCATATTCATGATTTATCTCCATGTTTTCTAAATTTCTTAAAATAAATAATTCAATGGTGTATTTTCACGGATATATTTTCCTAAGTTCTGATGGTTTCGACCTCGCACGCAATCGCTATACTATTTAATAGTTCGTGCGCTTGCAAGTTATAAATTTAAACACTGTCCAAAACTTAGGACACACTGCCCAAAACTGTCCTTCCTATAGGATCGAATGCTGAGTGCTCAACCGAGCAGGCCAACGCACTCAATAATTTTGGAAGACAGCAGGGAACCCCTTTTTCTGCCGCATACAATCTTTATTGGCGGAATCATCCAATTTTTTTCCATGTTTTCCGTTAAACTTCATAATCGATTTTGATACTCAAATCTAAACCAATTTCACTTTTACTTAATCCTAGGCAAGTTAGAATTTGAAAATAAACACAATGGTTACCTTCGTTTATGTTCCTGGGTTGAAATTTAGCAATTGGAAAAAATTTCCATTTCAAACTAACGGTGAGAAACAATAGAAAAGAAAATAGAACAACAGAGGAACAGCAGTGTGAGAATGGGGTGGAAGTTAGTAAAATTTCTAACACTTGCTGAGTTTAAATAGATGTTTGATAGAGGGGTATATGTCCCCATGAAAGGCCATGGAAAACCCACGTCGTTCTGCAAGCTACGATCGTAGATTGCATGATTCGATGCCCATGCAGTTGCTTGTCACCTGCTACGGTGGTGGTTTGAGATTTTGGGTTATTTGCATTTTAGTCCTCAAAACTTATTTGCATTTAAGTTCAATTTTAATATTTAACTGTTAAATGATTTATTTCATTTAATCCATTTGACCGCTCAAAAAAATTAATTTAATCCATTTTAGCCAAAATGTTGGGTTTTAAAAACTCTAAATACCATAAAATTTTGGAGATCTATATTTCATTAAAATTACTTGATTTAAACAAAAATCACATTTTATCACTATTCCTTTAATTTAATTTGTATTTATTTAAAGGGTTTAAAACTTTTATTTTCAAAATCTGAAAATATAAAACAATGAATTAAAACATAATTTAATATAACACATATTTTCTTAGAATTTTCTCACTTCAAAAATTGCTTAAAGTAGTTATTTCCTAACTTTCGGGATCTTTTCGGGTAGTTTTTAATAACATTTTCTAAAATTAAAAATATAATAAAACTACTTATAAATTTCAGAATTTAAATCCTTAATAAGGAAATCAATATCACTCAATCAATAATCAATTATTTAATAATAAAAGAACACACTCTATGATAAATTACCATTTTGCCCTTCCAACTTCAATGGGTTGGAACAACGAGCTATCGAGCTTTGATTGGGTCAATCCTGGACTTTTCACGAAGCCCAAACTGTAATCTTCATGATTAATAGGTCAAAACATGATTTATTAAAATAAACCATATTAATTTGGCTAAATTCGGGTAAGGGTATTACATCCTACCCTCCTTAAAGAAATTTCGTCCCGAAATTTAAAATAAATCTCATACATTTTTACTCCGTGAATAAACTAGGGTATAACATCTGCATTGTTGACTCTTGTTCCCACGTCACATATTGTCCGTCATGATGTTGCCATAGCACTTGCACCAGTGGTATAACTTTCTTCTGATTACTTGAGTTCGAGATCCTTTTATCTCTACTGGTAGTTCTTCAAAGGTCAGGTCTTCCGAGACTTTAATGTCCTCGTAACTCAACACATGGGATGGATCAGGCTCGTACTTTTTCAACATAGATACATGGAATGTACTATGTACTCTCGCCATATTCTAAGGGAAATCTAGTTGGTAGGCTACTTATCTTATTCTCCTCAGAATTTCAAAGGGTCTAACATATCAAGGTGATAGTTTCTCCTTACAACCAAACCGTTGTACTCCATGACGTGGTGCTACACGTAAGAATACTCGGTCACCGACTGCAAACTCCAAAGGTCTCCGCCTTTTGTCAACATAACTCTTCTGTCTGCTTTGGGCTGTCTTAAGACGTTCTCTTATCATTTCAATTTGTTCAGACGTCTCGCGTATCAAGTCTGGACTCAACTGTGCCTTGTCTCTTACTTCTGTCCAACTTCCCTACATATCCATGACAGATGCCCTTAGTATATACTCCAAAGTTTGGATGGTTCTCTTTGATTAACCATCAGTCTGATGGTGAAAAGTAGTGGTAAAACATAACTTAGTCCCCATTTCTCCCCCAGTCCTTGCCAAAATCTTGACACAAATCTAGGGTCTCTACGAGATACAGTAGACACGGGTACCCATGTAATCTAATTATATCATTTAGATACATTCTACTAAGGGTAGTCAAAGAATCATTCTTGTTAATAGGCAGGAAATGGGCTGATTTTGTTAGTCTATCAACTATTACCCAAATAGCATCATTCTTCTTGGAAGACTTTGGGAAACCTGTCACAAAGTCCATAGTAATGTGCTCCCATTTCCATTTAGCCACCTGAAGAGGTTACGTTTTTCCGCCTGGTCATTGATGTTCAGCTTTAACCTGTTGACATGTTAGACATTTGGATACAGAATCTGCCACTTTCCGGTTCATACATTTCCACAAGAATGGTCGTCGCAGATCGTGATACATCTTTATACCACTAGGGTGTACTGCAAATCGAGAACGATGAAAGTGATCAAGTACTTTTTCTCTGCATTCGTCCGATTTTGGCAAAAATAGTCTGTCCTTGAAAGTCAGATCTCCATCAGTCCTGATTTTCCATTCTTTCAAAATATCTCCTCCTAAAAGTTGAGTCACCAATTCCTTTGGTTTTGAATCCTTATGTTGTTCTTCCATCACAAATCCGACTATTTTGGGCTACATAACCAAATTCTAAATTCTTGCTAGCCCGTTTCCTTCGATCAACTCCAGATCATAGTCAAATAAGATTTCCAACATCTTCCATTGCAAGGATGCCGTACATGCTATGCTGCCATGTGACTTCCTGCTTAAGGCATCCGCCACTATATTAGCCTTTTCTGGATGGTAGGAGAGACTGAAATCATAGTCTCCTAGATATTTCATCCATTCCGCTGTCTCATATTTAGATCCTTCTGAGTAAACAAATATTTGATACTATGGTGATCAGAAAACACATTAAATTTCTTACCATACAAGTAATGCTTCTAGAGTTTCAATGAGAAGACAACTGCTGCCAGTTCCAAATCATGAATTGGATAATTTTGCTCGCCCCTTTAGTTGTTTGGAACCGCAAGCCACCACCTTCCCTTCCTGCATTAAGATACATCCCAATCTAAACTTAGAAATATCACAATATACGTTATAACCTCGTCCTTGTTTAGGTACTATCAGTACCGGAGAAGTAGTCAAATTCTCTTTTAAATCCTAAAATGCATTCTCACAAGCACCACTCCATTTGAACTTGACATCTTTCTCGTCAATCGAGTCATTGGCATAGCATCTAGGGAAAATGTGGGATAAATTTCCTATAGTATTTGGCTAATCCCAAAACGCTTCGGATTTCAAATACATTCTTGGGTCTTTCCTAATTCTTCACTATTTCTACCTTTATTGGATCTATTGAGATTGCCTCTGTAGACACTACGTGTCTAAGAAATTGTACCTGAGCTAACGAAACTCACACTTACTCAGTTTAGCATACAACTAGTGATCTCTAAGGGTCTGAAGAACAATGCGTCGATGACGGTCATGTTCTTCCTCAGATGAAGAATATATCAAAATATCATCTATGAAGACTATCACGAATTCCCTCAGGTATGGTCGGAAGACACGATTCATCAAATCCATGAACATGGATGGTACATTGGTTAACCCAAACGGCATCACAAAAAACTCATACAGACCATACTGAGTTGTGAAAGCAGTCTTAGGAATGTCTTCTTCCCGAATCCGCAACTGATGATATCCCGACGTCAAATCAATCTTAGATAAACATTTTGATCCTCTCAATAAATCAAAGAGATCATCTATCCTAGGCAATGGATACTTGTTCTTTATAGTTACCTTATTGAATCGTCGGTAATCTATACACATTCTCATTGATCCATCTTTTTTTTTTTTTCATAAAGAGAGTAGGTGTGCCCCAAGGAGAATTACTTTATCGAATAAAACCAAGTTTGAGAAGCTCATCTACTTATATAGTTAGCTCTCTATTAAGCTGGCGCTATCCGGTAAGGTGCCAAGGAAATAGGAGATGTTCCTAGCTGTAAATCAATAACAAATTCTGTCTCTCGGTGTGGAGGTAGTCCAACTAACTAGTCAGAAAACACATCCATAAACTCATACACCACCCGAAATACATCAGATTCTACGTCACCTACATCTTCCCACCCCATACTAGCCACCACACTACTAGTATACTCCCTAAGGCCAGAAAATTTACTTATTCATAAGGTATTAATTTATCTATGAACCATTCATTGGTCGAAGAGACCCCAAAATTTTTCCTTTGAGAACAATCAATAAAAATTTGATAAACTGACAACCAATTCATGCCTAAGATGATGTCAAAGTCCATCATTTCTAAGATTAGAAAGTCATAGGACAAATCTATACTGCAAATTCTTAAAATTCATGACTTGCATTTTTGGATTACTAACGTCTTTTTACCCAAAGGTGACACTACCATCAAAGGGTTATTTACTTCTACCGGTTGCAAATCCAATTTATCACAACAAGATTTAGAAATAAAGGAATGCGAAGCACCGGTATCAAAAAGTACTAGTGTCAAAAAACTGAAAAGGGTTAGTGTACCTTCCATCATTGTATTCTCCATCGGTTCTTCCACCTAAGTCCCAATTGTGTATACTCTCCCCTGAGTGGTCTTAGGACGTCCTTGTCCCCTTCCCTATCCATTCCGTCGAGGTCCATTCCTAGGTGCCACCGAGCCTTTAGAAGTTTAATGAGAATCTCTGCCATAAGATGATTGTGCAATAGATTGAGCTAGCCCCGAATTTTGTGAGGGTACAACTGTGCCAAGATAGGGGCAACTCCTAAGTACATGTCTTGTCTGCTTGCAGTGATAACACGTCATTTCCCTTCGTGTTGGGCAAGTCCTGGTTGTATGCCCTGGCTGGTTACAAAAATAATACACCAGTTGTCGTGTGTTTCTTGGCTCGTCTGTCCTGCTGCAGGTTGGATCTTCTTAAAGAATGGTCTCTTTTGGGTAAACTTGGCATTCTTATTGGAGGAGTGTTTCTGAAAACTTTCAATGCTCTTATTGGTGGAGTCTATGATTTCCACCTTGGAAGCCCACTCGATGATCTCCTCCAAGGTGTTGAAAGTCAGCCCAGCCACTTGTTGTTGCAAGAATGGTTGGAGTCCAGTTTCAAAGTGCTGGATCTTCTCCGCTTCATTTGTAGTTATCCAAGGCACATACTGCATTAGTTTAATGAATCTTATGGCGTATTACGCCACAGTATCGGATCCTTGTTGGATGTTGAGAAATTGCATCTTCTTTCCTTCCTGTGCTGTTTTAGGGTAGTAACGGGCAGGGAAAGTAGTTGAAAATTCTTCCCAGGTCATTGGCTTGTGATTACGAACTAGACTCTTTGCTTCCCACCATTCGTAGGCATTTCCCTCCAGCTGATAGGCTGCCAATGTTACTCGTAGATCATCTGCAATGGCCAGAGTATTGAGGATCCAGTCAAACTAGGTGATCCAGTTCTTTGCAGCGCTTGGAGCTTCTATTCCTGAAAGCTCGTTGGGTTCAATCTTTTGAATTCCTTCAGAACCGTAATGGCTTTCTCTTCTGGGGTCCTAACGGGAGGATGTCGTATATCCTCAGCAATCCTCTAGAATGCCTCCATTGCTATGCGCTCAGCCTCATAGGGTACATCTTGATTGGCGTGGGGTTGAGGACCTATCCTCCTTCCTCGGGCTCTGGTATTTTCGAATGGTCCTGACATTTTCCTGTCATATCATAAATAATTTGAAAATTTTATTGAGATATACTATATGAGTTGTGTAAAAATATAAACATGCGTCCAATATACAATTAAACATAACTCAGGTTTTATTCATATACATGAGTTGGTAAGGTTTGTAAACCCTTTAGTACAACACACATATATACATATTCATATTTTTATAATAGTTTTTCCTATCCCTTCCCCTATATTCCACTGTCTAGTATCTGTAGAGGACTCCACATCAGCATCATGAAGAAGATGTTGTCAGGACATGCTGCTGACGTATGTTCCAACACTCCACATGTTAGGCATCGTACTATCTCTCGTCCTCCAATGTAAGGACAGTTGGTCCTGTCCTTTCCATGTCCACTAAATCCACATATTGGGCATATATGTTGATGAGGTAAAGACAGTATGTGTCATTATGCCCTTTCTGATTGCATAGCCCGCAAATGTATGCTACCATGTCGTCAGCATTGGGGGTGGATCGTGTATATTCGAGCAAAGGTTATTGCCCTACTGATGATGACATTTCTAAAACTGACATTGCTTTTGAATTCCCATATTGAAAGCTGGAGTTGTCGGTTGTGGTATCCACTTCTATTGGGCAACTAGGTTCCCTTGTCCCTAATTTCAGTATATTCGTCGTTACTTAACATATCAGTATAATATAACTTATCAAAATTGTTAGATAATGTCAATAACATATACAGTTCTAATCCAAAAATAGATTCTAATCATGCATTATCCATTACAGTCCTAGAGTTTGAGCCAACGCTCTGATACCAAGCTTTAACGCCCCGACCCAGAGGTGGGCCCGGAATGCTACTAATAATTTTTTTTTTTAATTCTTAATAACTACTAACTAGTCTGGATCAATAGTTAGGCCCAAAAGTAAATGTCACACATGTTCTTTACATGTGGACTAAAACATGTACCATATGTCTACCCGTTTACAAGTACATATCATACAACAAATATTTTCATCACAAAAAGATAATATCATTCATATTAAATCAGAGTTGCTAACAGAAACATAGCAGTTTAGTACATATTTAGACTAAGTACCACAAGCGGTACTTAATACAAAATGTGGTTAAACAACCCATATAACAAAATAGAATGTATTTCCCGTCCATGGGAGATACAACCAACAACATCTTTAACAGCCTAAGCTTGAAATAGAGGTTCCTCCTCTTCAGATACATCTCCTGAAATGTGAGTGGTATGAGATAACCAGCCCAGTGAAGAGAACATAACAATATAGTGTAATAAATGTCAGGTTAGATAAATCAATATCATCATACAGTCAAAATGCAGAATCTTTCAAGAACATCTCCGACACACTTGCGCTGGTACTGACACACCTGAACCACCAACTGACACACCTAGGCCAGTAGATGCAAATAGACACACCTGGGCCACTAATAGTTCAGCAGTTGAGGGTACGTGGAGGCAATATCAATATTATCATAGCTCATAAGCATTTCATCGTTAGAAGCAATAAGCACATTTAATAATAGTGCATCATGTCTTGGCATATAAGTGAGTTCATTAAGTCTGATCTTTGGAACCACTCATTGCACTAGATCCACTTAACCTGATTTACTCCTACTGCAATATTAAGTCTCCTCACCGAAAATGTAGGATTTCGTGGTATCTGTTTAAACACACAAACAAAAATACAATGAATCATACAATCATTAATCAAACATGATACACAGATAAAATAACACACATTCACAATATTTCAAATCCTTCTGTCTTATTTTTCAAAAAAAATCCAATGGAAATAGATATTAGTCTCCTAAATGAGTTATTATCCATGTTAAATTACAATAATCCATATAAATAGGTGCTCAGGCCACTACACATATTGTCTTCTGGAAATGATAATGGAGACATATTATGCTCAGGCCAGTATACATATATTGAGTTAGGCCTAGAGATATAGGATGCTCAGGCCACTACTCGTATAGCGAGTTAGGTCTAGAGATCACTTAGTGCCCGAACCCTTTTTTTTACCTAGCAGAAAAATTAATCACTCAGCTACTGAAGCTATCGAGCTGCGTTTCCACTACACCACAGATATAGAGTATCGGCCTGGAACTGAATACATAATATAGGTTTACATAATAATACAAATGAATGTGTTAGTATCATTTTTAATTAACAAACTGGTATAAACATCACATCAAAGCTTAGGGTCTATACTTAACATGAATCACTAACTTAGGCTAAATTTCAAAACCAGTTCTGGTTCCTGGGAACCAGGTACTGTGGCTTCGGAGCTTCTGAGTCACTGCCTAAACTCTGGGTCTTTTCAGAACCTTAGGAACTTGGGTTCAGTCCCTCAGAACCTGGGGTTCAGTCCTTCAGAACTTCCGAAGTTCAGGTCTCGGAACGTCGGAGCCTGCTTCCGAACAGAAAACAAAAAATCAGAAATCATGAGTCTCGGTCCTCTTCGGAACCTACCGAGGTCTACTCAAAAATTTCGAGCGGTTCGGAACGTCCGAGAGGGTCTCGGAACGTCATGTCTATCCCGTTGAGGCAGAGAATACAACAGTTGGCTTCTGCTCATTCGGAACCCTGAACTGAAGTTATGAACTTCCGAAGTGTTACCTTCGGAACTTTTGAAGGCCGATTTTTGGAACTTCTGAGAGTCGTCTTCTTCCTCTATAACTTGCAATAGTGTAGTGATGGGAGGGACATAGTGAAATAAGAATCCAGAAATAGTGGGCCTTCAATGAATAATCATAAATTTCGAAATCAATTGGAGAAATAACACTGATTAAAAACATCAGACTCAAAGAGAAAAATCAGCAGAACACATGAAAATCCATGTTTTCCATTAAACTTCAAAATCGATTTTGACACTGAAATCTAAACCAATTTCACTTCTGCTTGATCCTAGACAGGTTAGAATTTGAAAATAAACACAATGGTTACCTTCGCTTCTGTTCCTGAGTTGAAATTCAGCAACTGTAAAATTTTCCACTTCAAACTAACTGTGAGAAACAATGGAAAAGAAATAAGAAGAACATATGAACATCAGTGTGAGAATAGGATGGGAGTTTGTAAACTTTCCAGCACTTGCTGAGTATAAATAGAGGTTTCATAGAGGGGTATAGGTCCCCATGAAAGGCCATGGAAAACCCATGTCGATCTGCAAGCTATAATCGTAGCTTGCATGATTCGACGCCCATGCAGTTGCTCATCACCTGTTACGCAGGTGGTTTGAGTTTTTGGGTTATTTGCATTTCAACTCTCAAAACTTATTTGCATTTAAGTCCAATTTTAATATTTAACTATTAAATAATTTAATTAATTTAATCCATTTTACCCAAAATGTTGGGTTTTAAAAACTCTAAATACCATAAAATTTTGGAGATCTATATTTCATTAAAATTACTTGATTTAAACAAAAATTACATTTTATCACTATTCCCTTAATTTAATTTGTATTTATTTAAAGGGTTTAAAACTTTTATTTTCAAAATCTGAAAATATAAAATAATGAATTAAAATATAATTTAATAACACATATTTTCTTAGAATTTTATCACTTTTAAAATTGCTTAAAATAATTATTTCCTAACTTTCAAGATCTTTCCGGGTAGTTTTCAATAACATTTTCTGAAATTAAAAATATTTATAAATTTCAGAATTTAAATCCTTAATAAGGAAATCAATATCACTCAATCAATAATCAAATAATTATTTAATAATAAAATCACACTCTTTATGGTAAATTACCATTTTGCTCTTCCAACTTCAATGGGTTGGACCAACGAGCTATCGAGCTCAATCTTGGACTTTTCACAAAATCCTTATTGTATCTTCATGATTAATAGGTCAAAAACATGATTTATTAAAAAAAACCATATTAATTTACCTAAATTCGGGTCAAGGTATTACTGTTGTCCTTCATCAGAGACAGAGAGAGAAAATATAAGTCAAATTCCATATCAATCTACAATTGGGAGTCTTATGTACGTGATGTTTGCACGAGACCTGATATTACACATGCAGTTGGATTGGTGAACATATTTATGTCAGACCCAAGACATGATCATTGAGAGGCAGTGAAATGGATCTTCCGATACCTGCAAGGTACATCGAGTATGGGCATCATGTTTGGTGTAGACCCGTTGATTACCAGCTACACAGATACAAGTATGACAGGTGACCTTGATGGTCGCAAGTCTACTTCTAGATATGTTTTTACATTTGCTGGAGGAGCCGTCAGTTGGCAATCCAAGTTACAGAAGTGTGTAGCACTTTCCACAGCAAAGGCGGAGTACGTAGCCACTACGGAAACCGGGAAAGAGATGGCTTGGCAAAAGAGATTCCTACGGGAACTATGCATCAAACAGGAAGATTACACAGTGTATTGTGACAGTCAAAGCGCTATTGACTTGACTAAGAAAGCCATGTATCACTCAAGAACCAAACACATTGATTTGAGGTATCACTGGTTGAGGGCAGCTATTGATGAGAAACAAATCAGTGTGAAGAAGATTTATACAGACCACAATCCAGGGGACATGTTTATCAAAGTTCTTCCAAATAACAAGTTCAAGTTCTGCGTAGAGACATCTGGCCTATAGAAGATGATATCTATGTCAGAGTGTTCTCCTCCTCATGGGGCTTGAGGGAGAGATTGTTGTAAGGGCCAGCCCCACATTGGGCCTAGATAGTCTTTGGGTTCAAGCACAGTCATGTAACTTAGGTCCTAATTGCTTTTATCTCTTTCTCTGTTTATTATTGTAACTGTGTGTAATTAGGTGAGGCTGAGAGTGAGAGAAGTAGAGAGGAAAATCATAGAGAAAAGAGAGGAGAGACAGAGCCTTGTATCACCCTTATTCTTCTTTTTAGTGAATTGAACATCCCACTTTATGGACGTAGGCAATCTTGCCGAACCACATAAATCCTGTGTCTCTTGCATGTGTGTGATTGATTGTTTTGTGATTTGAGTTTCTAATTTTCTTAACAACATTATCTTAATGAGTAAGTAAAATTTCCTTTTTTTTTTCCTCAATAAATTTTCCTATATCTACATGGAAAATAGATTCTTTAGGAGAGGAAAGTATCATATTTCTAGTGGTTTTGACAAAAAAAACCCTCATTATAGAAAGGAGACTCATTTTCTAAACGTTTCATTTTTCATAGATAGAAAATGACAAACAAGAAACTGGAGATTTTTAGGATTTTCCTTCATCTAAAACATCTTAAACTGTAAATGCAATCAACAAATTTGAACATACTTATATTGGTAATGTCTTACAACAATATCTTTGATTGGATTAATTTAGATTACGATAACTCAGGGGTGAAACTCGGGTTGGGTTTTGACCCGACTTGAGAAATCATGTTGGTCGGATCAGTGGCTCAAGTTGGTTTGAGAAGGCAAAAACCCACATGGAATTCGGAGTTGTGTCGGGTTGAAGAATTTTCAAGTTAAGTCGACTCGACCCAACCCGGCTAAAATTAGGCTAAAATGGATTTAGAATGTGGGTCGGGTCAGAATTCGGGTCGGGTCGAGTTGAGAATTTCAAATCAATAGCTTGGGTTGGGTTAGGTCGAGTTCCATAAATATTTAAAACCCAACTCGACTTGATTTCAGCCCTACGAGAGCTCAATGCTATATCCCCATTCCCCCTCATTAAAATGAAGGAAAAAAGAAAAAGCCCAACAAAGAAATTTCCTGATGAGGGACAACAAAGAAACGGAGATACATGTCCATATCCCAACTTTCATTCCTTGAGAGTGGTGGCAATATGCTATGTGTACTTTATATCACACTGAAAAAATATTTCGTCCACCCATTACGAACCACTGAACATTTGAAACTTTGTGTCAATTGTTTCTATCAAGTTGTAGAAACGAGTGGAGATATTTTGTTGGTGAGTGGTAGAGACAGACTTGTGAGTAGGGGGACAAAAGGATATGGCTAAAGAGAGTTCCCCTTCCCCATTCTAAAAGAGATTTAGAATAAAAAAGAAAGAAAGGTTGGAGCCTTTATGGCCATTGATGGGAATGGAGAAGACTCGGAGAGTTGGAGGAAATTGGGATAACCTCTATTTATTGGCCAATTGTATAGCACCGAAGAGGTCCAATAATGTAGAGAAAGATGGAAGATCTTCCATCTAAACTTGGGTTGAGGTTCTACGTGAGGATGATATCTAGGTATGATTTCTGCCATGGTTACTGTAGGCCATCTAGACAACAGTGATTATCAAAATAAATTATTGGATTTTGTTGAAAAAAATATAAATTTTATAATAAAATAAGTTCACAAACAACTTCTGCAACCAATTGATTGCATTTGTAATTTTAATTTCTTCATTTTCCTTTGTTTTCTCTTTCCATTAGAATTTTGGTGGAGCTTATTATTATAATAGTGATCCATTTACAATAAGAAGTGTGAAAGAAACCATATTAATATTGTTAAGTTAGAACTCACTCTAAAAAGTTAAAGTTAACTATTAATAGGAGGGTGCTTCAAGTGTTATAGACTTTTGTCTACTTCACACCCTCCCTTACATAATCATGTGCAGCTATTCACTCTCTCTTACATGAAACTTGTTCTGATACCATGAAGAGAAGTATGTTAACATTTTTGAGATATAACTTACTATCAAAAGCAAGATATTGAGAGGAAGGTGCGTCAAGTGTTATATACAATCATTGGTTTTTTCAGTCCAGACAATGTGAGACTTTTGTCAACTTTTCAAGAGCATCTAACCATCCACTATAACATCTCTATTTCAATGGTTAAGTCTAATTTATGTAATTTGGCTACGCTATTAAACGAAAGAGAGATTCACATTACCAAGAACTCGATTTACTTTGATATGCCAATTCACTAAAATGATCAATAATTGTAGAAATTGAGCAAAATGACTTGATTGTCTTTCTATATAGAATTTACAAACCTCTTAAAGAGGAAATAATCATTCATCAATCAAATACAATTATGTAATCAAACAAATACAGAAAATACACAAATATGAAAAGTCCACACTAAGACGAATTTCCGTTAATAAAAATCAACTATATTTTCATACAAGTTGTTCCTGATTCATAACCCTAGATGAATTGATAAACCGATTCATTGCAGTAATGAAAACCAACGGGCTAAGAAACATCATTCTTGCCTTACAATCATTTTTATAAGATTAGGCTTGATTTATTTAATGAGTACTGAGTACTTGCAGAATGAAATGGATATGCTTTCCTAATTCTATTCCAATTTTTCAAAATACCATTATACTAGTCGATGAGAAAATTTCTCCTAACATAATTAGGTCAATATCTATTAGGAGAAAACACTTTTCAAAAGACTTTTCCTACCACACAGAAAATCACAATATTGAAAAAAAAAAATTAGAAAAAAGGAAATCAAACCACAACACAGAGATTTACGTGGTTCCTTTTCGGTACGTCTATGGATTCAACAATGATCTACTATGATCAGAGACAAGAAATCGAAGGAGCTATGGTTATTACCCTCGTTACAATTTTTCGCTGTACTCTCTCTCATGAAAAGGAAATATTATATACTGCCCTTATTAGGGTTTATAAACGGTGAAATTAAAAAATTACAAAATTGCTTTCCAATAATACTAATAAGCAGATCGACAGTACATATCTGATAATCAGATTCCACCTAAGATAGAAACATATTCTTGTATTTAAAAAAGGCCTAATTTCTCTTCCGACAGAAATCTCCTTGTTTTCTTCATCAATTTTCCTTTTTGTTTGATCGAATCCCTGTCACATTGATGTTGAGACCTTTTCATCTTGCTGGGTCATTATTGATGATGGCCTAAGTCGTCCCACGAAGCCATCAAAACCGTACTGTATTGGTGGGCAAACATTATATCATTCATTAGAGTGAACAGCTAAGATATTTTCGTATCATAATTTTATAAAATAATGCTTCATAGCAACCATCTTCCAACATTATTTGGCCCCATTTTTACTTAAATGCAACAAGTGAACACAATCTATGTCAACCTAAGAGCTGAAGGAGCCAAGTGAAAGAAAGCCAAGCCATATGAGTGAAGAAGGATCAAGAACATCAATGGGAAGAAGTGTGCTATTAAATAGAGAGGCTGTAAACAGTTGAAGAAAGTTTGAATGCTTAGCTCTTCCATTAACTCCAACTTCCTCATATGGGTCACCCAAAGAACTAAACATTAAAGCTCCCAACACCATTAAATTCACAATTAAAACAAGCTCTCCCAGGTGGGGGTGTTTAATTACTCAACCTTTTAAAATTCCCTTTAATAAAAGCTGTCTCAGTAATAACCAGTGGCCTCAACAAAATTACAGAAACTGCAATTGTTTTGCCTTGGGCTGTTTTGCTTCTCTCTCCATCATTCCATATTCAAAGACAATGTTTCAGAGCATCCATAATTCCATATTCATTGTGTTGAATCATCAACAACTGGTAATAAATCTACTGGTGGTAGTGCCTTTTATGGGCTTTAATCAGGCCTCATTCCACCTTAACAAACAGGCTTGAAATGAACTATGATCAACAGTTCAGGTATGTGCTCTAGTTTTCAACCCATTTAATCAATTGGAGACTTCGGCTTCGGGGCAAAAGCCTGCCACGCCTGTCGAGCTTTTGAGTGTATTGTATTATGTAAGGCTGCAACTTGGGCAGGTTGGGCTGGGTTTTGGGTCAACCGAAGCCCAGGCCCGAAATGCAGTTTAAGGACCTGAACCCGAACTCAGGCCTGCGCTAAACCAAACCAGTCAAACCTGAGCCCGACTCGATTACGTGTTTGTAGGGTCTGAGTCCAATTTCAAACCCAAAATGTATATGTGGGTTTGTCTGGGCTCGTATTTCTTTAAGTCGAAAAGGACAATTTTTGTTGTATTTTATAAAATGAAAAACATATTATACAAATATGGCTCAAATTGGTGGTTTTGGGCCACACTCGAGCTTTTATTCAGTAGACCAGGCCCGTGTCTAAAAAGAATTCTAATTCGGGTAACGATATTTTGGCCTAAAAATGAGCCCAAATGGAGCCTGGGTCAACCAGAACCCAATTTTGTTTGGGCTTTTTCATCCGGGCTTGGGTTAGGCCCAGTCCAAGTTGCACCCCTTATATTATATGTGAAATTTTGATGGTCATAGTGATAAATATATAATAACATATGATATATTGATGGCTCTATTAATTTTCCAATTATTCATTTAAATTGTCTATTGTTTTGTGTTTTGTTAATAAGAATGGTGGTTAGGGTGCTTTTGTTAATTTAAAACAAAAAGACAAAACTTGAAGATAAATTTATCATTTTCCTATAACAAATTAGCATTCATTATTGTCTAATATTCATTTGTATGCCAATCTGCAGTGGTGGTTAGACATTTTAGGGTCTGAAATTCCTGTGTTAATTGAAGTACTTTGTGTGTAGTTCACGTCTTAGGGTTTGCATGCCACAATTTTTGTCAATAAAGGACGTTAGATGCAGTTTTTGATGCAATTTTCAGTGAAAATAGTTGTCTTGTCTTATTTGTTTGAAGCAATTTTCATAGATGGAACGTTGCTAAGTTAAAAAGGCAGCTTTAAGGAGATTGGGTTTTTTTTTTTCCAATGAAATAAAGTACATGTATTATAGGATGGATTCCACTTGATTAGGTAAAAATGAATAGAGCACTTCACAAATACAAATTAAGAAAAATCTTAATCTAATTATCATAACTTTGTGAGATTGAATTATGAAAAATCAATGAATTTATAACAATTAAATTCTCAAAGTTTGAAATTATATGACTAATACAATTAAATAAGGCTAAAATTTTACACATCCAATATCCTTGTCAGTTTTCAACTTCGATATTTAAAATTGTAACTATAGCTAATATCCTTATCTGAGTTTTCGATACATTAATGAAAAAAAAATAGAAAAATCTAAAAAATCTTTATAAAGTTTGAGTGAAAAAGAGGCCCAATGTGTTGCTTCCTCTCTTTTATTTAATCCATAAGGTCCCTTTGATGTCGGTCAAGTGGGCAAGGATTCGAAGGCCCACTGAGAAGATTCAAAATGTAACCATAATTATCGTGATCATTATTGCTTCAAACCTATAAAATCAGATCTAGTTCAAAATTGGCCAGGCTTAATGGACTTGCATTGTTCAACTTCATAATTATCATTATTTAGGTCATTTATCTCATCAATTTGTGGTTGACTTTCATATTTAGACTGATCTGACAAATTATTTTCATTACCAACTTCTCTATCTAACAGTGTCTGAACCCACAACTTTTAAGTTGTAATACTGACCTTTAATCAGTTGTGATGTATATTTCTTGTCTTGTATTGCTCGACTTATTTAAGACTAATTTAATCTTTTTTTTTTAACTACATCATATAGAAGTAAATGACTACAACAATGATGATGATAATAATCTAATCACAGCAGCAGCAGGTGTAGATGAAGGCCAACATTTTTATAGAGAAATAAGAGAATACCATAGAAGTGTTTTAATAAATAATGGTTGAAACCTAATTACGAGTGAGATTTGAATTTTTGTTAGTAAAACTGCAGAAGGGGTGAAGTAGAAGTGAGAGAAAGAAGGGAAGAAGGGGGCAGATCCATTTAAAGCCAGAAGAAGCAGGTAAAGGACTTAGTGTTGAAGGCCACCTGCCTCCATTAACTCTTCTTGAATTCCCTTAAATGCAGAATTGAAGGTGATTCAGAGGCCTCTCTTTCTATAATCCCATGACTTTCTCCATCACTTCTACCACACCGATTACTGTTAAATGCCAAACCTACCTTCCTCTCCTCCTACCAATTTATGCTTTTCTTTCCCATTTCAAGCTATCTCATTCATAACCCTCTCTTCCCAAGAATAAATGTTACACACCCATTCCAAGTTTCCAACCCTAAAATACACTTATCAGAATTGCTTCTGAAAGAGACAAGATAGTTGCATGTACCCTTTGCCATGAATACATGCACTCCCACTTTTCCTATTAGAACTCACTTGATTTGGTGTTAACTTTTTCTTTTCTTTTTTCTTATAATAATAATACTTTTTTTTTTAATACAAAGGCCTTTTCCTAAGTGTTCTTTTCATGCTCCTTTCATGCTTTGGCACATGTAATGTTTGAAATTTTATAGAATACATTATTATTTTTATTTTTTGGAACATGGATATCCCCACTTTACATTAGAGATGAGACTAATTTTACGATCATGTGTAAACCTTTCAATTCAGATACACTGATTAAGTTAATGAGGACTCCATAGAGAATAGGTCCAAAGGACTTTGAGCATGATTCGAACTCAAGACCTTCTTAATAAAAAGAGTTTTTTCACTGTCAGGCCAACCACCATTCATTATTTTTCTAGTAGAATGTATGTCTTCTACTTGTAGAATCATTAAAATTTTGTTTCAATGATAAACACACTACTGATGATTAATTATTATTATAATTAGAACACAAAATTCCTCAAATAAATACAATATGATAGCGAAGCTAAACCATAATTGCCATGAATGACTTTCTTCAATTGAAATTTACCTTAATATCTATACACTCTAGAGGAGAGGGAACAAAAGTTCAACGTTGACTGGTGTGTTTTATTATTTCTTTTTTTTCTAGTTTTTTTTTTATCAATTTTAAAAACCTACGTTAGAAAGTCATGTTAGATTAGATGATTCAAAATATTGAGCTCTTGGTGGTTCTTATAAAATTTAAGGCCCATTTAATCACCCAACTCATTATCTTGAGGCCACTTGATTACAAGGGCGTATGAAAAATCTTTTAAATTCTATGAATAAGGTTATTCTAATGGGTCTCAAACTTTATGTACACTTAGATGTTATAGTTAAGTATTATATAAAGGACTACGTGAATTGGTAGATGTTGGGAAACTATCTCACCCAATCTTCTTATCTTTCTTTTTATGAGCTATGAAAAATAAATGGCTTGTAAAATTCAAACTTTTAAGATCTAAAATCACCAAAGTTAGGATGATCGATGGGAAAACTCTCTTTTCATATCATATTTCTAAACATAGATATGTGGCTTAATTGAAAATTATTTAATGGATAACATCCTTGGAATTATTTTCTCAAATTAACAATGAAAACTTATGTGAATATACTAAGTAATGACATATTACTTCCCTAAGTCATACTTTGAATTTGAGATACACGAACAACAACGATCCTCTAAGGTGCCTTATTTTAGGTACCTTAATGTGGGCTGCACATAAGCCCTTATGAATTGGGTAGTTGGATAGGACTTAGTATGCATAAGGTGCATATAAAAAGTCAATTTGATTAAATAATTGTTTTTTAAACTTTAAAAACTTAATTTTTTCTGAGTGCCTAAATCTTATGGGATTTGATTAACCGTCCATATAATTTTGGACGAAGCCAAATTAGAGAAAGATCAAATTCATAGAGGGTAGATGAGTGTACAACTTCATGAGATGACCACCTTAAAAAAAATTGTTCATCACATATCATTGGAAAAGAGGATGAAAAACAACTGTTCTTCCTTTTGTACTAGTAGAGATAAGTTAAATTATCTTCTTTACTTTTTGCATGTCGCAACTTATTAGCGTTGACCTTCCTATTTAGCATCCTTAATTGAGGAATTTACTGTGATTTGTTTGGTATTTATATTTTACCCTTTTATTTTATTGATTCTTTTTTTATGTATACATTTTTTTTCTATTGATACAATGATTTTGCAGCATTCTCAATTCAGATGAGAGAAGGCAAATCATATCTCAATATCAATCAATTTTGACATGGTAAAGAGCCATACTACGATCTGACTTCGTAGAATTTTTTTTTTTTTTTTTTCGGTGGGTTGGTAACGCTTACCTTCCTAATTAGCAGCCCTAATTGAGGGATTTTATTGTGATTTGTTCTGTATTTATATTTTACCCTTTTATTTAATTGATTCTTTTTTGTATATATACAATTTTCTCTATCAATAGAATTGATTTTTCAGCTCTCTCAATTCAGATGAAAGAAGGCAAATCATATCTCAATATCAATTTTGACGCAACTCAATTAATATACTTGAGATCCACATCATTCATTTGGCAGTGGCAAGCGTAAATGATTAGTTGAAAAGTGCACATCAAATTAATTGTAGAAATTATGAGTTTGAGTTTAGTGAACATCAGATAAACATAGGCTTAGATAAAAAAAAAAAAATTTCAATTCTTATTAAGAGTATCTACTATGGATAAAAGGAATATATGAAATTGGTGACAATAAAAATTCGTTTTCTTTTATTTTGATTTACCTGTGAAAAACCGGGGATACCAACCGTAAAACTCCCACGGGTGAGCTCACTACCCCTAAGAAATACCAAGGTTAGACCATGGTGGTTCGAACTCGCAACCTCTCACTTCTTCAGGCGGGAGGCAACCAATTGAACTACACCCATGTGGATTTGATTCCCAATCCAACCTGATCCGAGATATACAAATATATAACCCAAATCCATTGATTTCTCGACTCAAATCATACAGGTCGAGTTAAAGCTGGACCCTAAGTTTCACATCTACTAAAAAGGGAAACAAGTAGCCGATCAACCAGTAATAGATGATTATGAGATCTACCCTTAGTATTGTTCATTTACTACGACAATACAGATCCAATCATAAACTTTGATCACATTCACATAAGAAAGGACTGATTTCATTTACTAACCAAAAGTACACATATTTATAATGGATCAGCTAAATTCTACTTCTCACTATGAACAAATAAAATTCAGGCAAAAAACTCACGATAATTGACACTATGCAATCACAAACTATAAATTTAAAATCTAATAAAATCTAGAAAATTTAATTTGCATATATAATTAATTGGAAAATTAATAAACTAGAAGTTAAAAGACTAAAAGATAAAACTCACCTCATCTCGAGAGAATAATAAAGAAAACTCAAAATGGGGATGTCTATGACTGTCCCATACCCCTCTATTTTTAGAGAAATCATTGAAAAGATACACAAAATTTCCATCTCTAGATGGTTGCAATGTCGCACTTAAATGAATCCTAGCCTTTGATTACATCAACTTAAAAGTAAAAAATACAAAATAAAGTGAGGTTGGCTAAGTAATTGGCGCCACCTCCTTTTCATCTTTTGAAGATTCCTTCCTTTTATCAAGAAATACTCCACCTCCTTTAACCCTTTAACTACCTACTTAAAGCAACTCCATAGAATTTTCGCCATTCCAACTATTTTCTTGGAGGTGGGCATTAAGAAAAGGTATTTGGAGGTCTAAACACTAAAAAATAAAGCCTTAGGTCCATATACTATGGATTGGACTTTCATTTAGACATTTTGGAGGCCCAATTAGCCCCAGCTTTCACCTATCAAATTGTAATATAAATTTCCAAAGCCAATGAAACTATTCCATATTGAATTTCAATTTTTGAGAACCCTCGTCATCTCCCTTAATTGAGAAGAACTTGTCCTCGAATTGAGATAAACTTCCTCTGAAAGAGAAACTATCTGCATGCAAATACCTTCTTCATTGCCCTTTTTTTATGCCTCTTCTTTGTCACATTGATGATCATAGAAGAAAGCTTTGTTGCGTTGATGACAAATCTGTTGGGCAGCCAAATGAGTTTCGCATTGGTTGTGAAAAGGGGATTTAGAGACTTATATTGGACTTTCGTCACTCTACCTACTAGGCTAGTATTTTGGGCTAGATATTCAGTTTTAACAAGTGGTATCAGGGCCACGTCCAAGGCTACTGCATGTGGACTTAGGGAATCCCCTAGTCGGATTGAATGACCAGCGACATTCTATCTGTCAAAGAGCCTTGTCCAAAGGTGGGGGGGATTGTTGGACAGCTGGACAAGTCCCACATTGGTTAGTGAAGAGAAGGATCTAGGATATACATTGAACTTGGATCACTCCACCTAATGAGGTTAGTCTTTTAGACTGGATACTTAGTCCTAACAAAAATAGCGAGTGAATATCAGTCGATAAAAGTGTTTATTTTGTACTCGAGAACACCTCTCCCTCATGTTCCAAAAAGCTCAATCGATAGCTAACAAAGGTATGGGAACATTCTACAGCAAACTCAAGGATGAAATTTTTCCTAACCGAGGAGAATAGTGCACACCATACATAGAACAATTGATTGGTTGGGAGTCCAAAGTTATGGATCTATGGACCTTGTGGGAGTTAATCAAAGAGCTAAACTTCAACCTAAGGCGTGTGAAGTGTTATAACCAACATATGAGGAGCTATCATTAACTAGAGCTATTCATGTTTTCATCCATGAAGACTTCCCATGTGAAATGGTAAAGTTTTTTCCCGAACCTTATTCAGATCCTATTGGAAGCATTTATACAAAGATTTTCTATTGGACAAGATTTATCATTATTTTATGACTGGTTTTTAGGAAAATTGAAGATTTTCTCTCTTCAGGTGGCTACAATTCCAGCTCACAGATGAGTTTTCTTAAGTGGGGGAATGATGGAGTCACAACTAAACAACTTGATGATGGAAATGAAGAACTGACTTTCAAATTGATAGGTCAAAGAAAGGCCTTTGAAAGAAGATTCTGGGCCAAATAATAGACAATAAGAAGCCCTTGGGCTAGGTATATGGAGTAGGCTTCACTTTTACATGTTTGGGCTTGCAAAAGTCCATCGAAGAGGCCCATGTCCTACAACATAGGCTGAGCTGTGGGATTGAGTGGAGTGCAGGGGTATAAATCTCGTCTGATACTGTGCGTATTGGCCGAGATATCTTGGGTTTTCGAGGACCAAGATATCTCGGCCGATACGCATAGTATCGGCCAGAGAAAGAAGATATCAGCCGATATGGCCGAGATCTCGGTCGAAATATCGGTCGATTTCTTCTTTTTAAAAAAAAAAAAAATGAATATCGGTTGTGGGTCCGGTTAATATCTCGGCAGATATTTGCCCATATTGGAAGAATATCAGCTTAAATATCGGCCGATATTTATATTTAAAAAAAAACCTTTTTTAATTTTTAAATGAATTTTTTCAAAAAAAAAAAGCCACTGAGATTTTCAAAAAAATAAAATAAAAGAGAGAGAAAAAAACTTGGCCGAACCAAGATCTCGAATGATATGAAAAATAAGCTGAAATCTCGACAAGGCAGATTTTTTGACCCCTGGTGGAGTGTTACTGCCACAAACTTGTGTAGCAACCACCCAAGGATAGACATCCACATAGGCACCTGCTTAGACCTTTTTTTCGTTATTCATCTTTCAATAAAAGTGTGTGAAAATCCTATTGGATGGGATGAGGTTAGATGATGTCATTGGGACACACAACATTAGGATAATGGTTTCAAAGGTAGGTTCTAATTTGGAGATTAGCAAGCCATTGGCATACAACACTCAGGATTTTTTCCTTTTCTATTCTTGTATTGTAATTCTCCACTATAAATACATGCTTGAAATTGCAATTTGAGCTCCATTGTGATTGAATGTAAGATATTTTCTTCTATATTTTATTGTTAGTTTAAATTTGCAATTTCATTTTCAAGAATTGCTAAGCTTACATAGGGTGTGTATCTTTCTATAGTGAAATTGCATATCTAGGTGAATTTTGGGCCTTTGTTAATTTCCTATGAAAGTGAATTTAACATATGAATGACTATAAAAAGTTGGATTTCCATTCTTGAGCTGATATCTTAGGGATTTGGGTGGATTTCTTTATTTGATGAACTCAATTTGAATTCCGTCTAATTTAATAAGAGCCTATTCGAATTTCCTTTGCTCAAGTTTTTACAAACTTTAATAAAAAACCCTAAATTGTGGTTTAGGTTATATCTTCAAACCTTAGGCTACATGAGTTACAAAGATTGTCAAGTTAATTGGATTGCCAAACCCATTTCAAGTTGGCATCTCTCGCATTGACTTTGCAACCATAGATTTGCATTATATTTTAATAATGACTAATGTAGTAAATAAACCTTATGTTGATCCAATTGAGGAGATTTTTTTTTTAAGGTCTTTACATTTACATGAGTTGCAGTGACTTCTCAATATAATTGTTGATTCATCTGAATCAAGTGATAAAAGTATGTTTTAATACATTAATAAGTGTGGTAAATTATTAGGGCTTACTTCCCCATGTTGATGGGCAAATTTTACATTTATAATCTCATAAGCACGCGAATTATTTAATAGTATAGCAATATGAGTGTGATGAGCACAGGAAAATTACTATTTTACTCTTTTATTTGGACTAGTTAGCTATTCTTTTGTATGTTTTAGGATATGTTTAATAGGATTTTGGAAGTTTTGAAGGATTTAGAGGGAAATATAAGATATGAGAGTTCAAATGGTGAATTTTGTAATTTTTGAGCATAAGTTGATTTTTTGAAAAGTTGGAATTTTTAATAATTATTTTACCTCAATTTTAGGGGTTTTATTGTAAACTAATTAATCCAAATCCATTTATGAGAATTTGGATTAATTTAGACATTTTTAAAATTGATTGTAAGTGATAAAATTATTTATTAGATTTTCCATATTTTGAAAAGCCCAATTATTAAGCCCATTAAGAAAATCCATTAAGAAAAGCCACATGTGTGAAATCTATTATCATCATCTCAAAATACATATGAGGAAATTCGAAATTCATAAGTCAATATAAGAGGATTTTCGAATTATGCAAGTGGATTAAGGAAAAAGAAACAAAATAAGAATGGGAGAAAAAAAAGGAAGGTTTGACACATCTTCAATATTTTGGCCATAAAGTTCTACTCCGATATCCAATTGTTTTGATTCTTTTTGGGTTGGAAAGAAGATTTCAAGGGCTACAACTTTGTAGTTTTGTGATACATATGGAAAAAAAAAAAGAGGATTTTACACCCACTTTTCTTGTACGAATTTTATTATTCTTTCCACCTCCTTGCATCCTTTAAGCCATTCAATATTTAGTACAAACCATATCAGCCCTCCAAGTGTCCATTGCTTTAGTTAAATCTTTGAATCCAAGTCATTTACTTCACCTCTTTTCATCTATAAATACTATTCCTCTCCCATTGAGAAAATTGAATTTGACTGAAGAAATTGAAGGGTTGTGCATAGGAGAGGAGGGAAAGAAGAGAAGAAGAGACATTTTGGCAATTTTGATTTCCATAAGGGTTTGAGGTTGGTGGTTTTTAATTTTCAATTGTATTCTTGAATTCTCTTAATTCCAAAATCCTTTATTTTGTAATTATAATTTCATATTTTAATAATAAGAGAAAATTGTGATGAAATATTTAGTATATGGTTTTCCAATTATTCAATTGATGTATGGTGATTATTTGATTTTATTTTTATTCTTTAATTAAGTCCATGTGTGGATTTATTTTAAGTGTTTCAAGTTAAATGTGATAAAAATTTAGATTGAATAAATTTTCTTCTTCGATCTAAGGCTCTTATTTTAAGAGTGCGATGAGATATTTTAGATTTGGAGAAAAAGTTTAAATTCTATTCATTTTAAGGTTTAATTTGAGATTTTTAATTTAATAAAATCCATAGATTTAATTCTTAGAATAATCATTGATGAAAATTTTGAATGCATGATTAGTAATTTATGTGAACTCCGTATTCTAGGCCTTTGTTTTATTTTGAAAATATAGAAAATAATGCCTCCTTGATTTGCTTGAACAAGTTCCATTGTAAATATATACATAGATAATTTTAGGTGTTATTTTTATTTTTGTTTTAAAATTCAAAATTCTTAAAAATTGTGGAACTAGGTTGGTTAATTAATTAATTGCATCTTAGTTATGTGTTCTAAGTTAAGTTAAGATTATTTATAATTTTTAGATCAAATCCACCATCTTATTTATAATTAGATGTCTTTAATTGTTAAATTCTATTTTTAGATGTAGTTTCCAATTTTAGACCATGTGTTCTATTTTTAGAATGTTTCTAAATTAAAATTAAATTTCTTAAATTAGATAATTAATTCCATATTTAAGATTTATTTCCATGTTTTATAAATTTCTTAAATTACATAATTCAATAGTGTATTTTCACAGATATATTTTTCTAAGTCCGACTGGTTCGACCACGCACTCAATCTCTATACTATCTAATCGTTCGTGCGCTTGTGAGTTATAAATTTAAACTTTGCATAACAAAGTGTGAGGTTGAACCCAAAGGAAATCCACAAAATATATGTTTAAAATTAAATCGGTACCTATAAAAGATGTAATCTTAAGAAATATAATATATGGAATTACAATTTTAATTTAGAAAATGAAAGTAACACATTCATTATCTAACTTATGAATTTAACAAGTCGATAATCAAATCCATCTTCTTTTTGTTAAAATGGTGAAACAAGAATATGCAGTCTCATCTTAATTTAAATTCACATATTTTAAGATTAAACTATCATATCTCCAACCTTAGTTATTTGAATCTTGAGCGAGAGTTTTTTGATATAAATAATTAAAGAATAAAATACATGAGCATACAAGACTTGAAATAAAAACATAAAAATATATTGAGCATTAAAAATACAACAAACAAACAAAGGAACTAACATAATAAAAGACTGGAAATAAAATTGCAAGTAAAGCAAATGACAGAATTTAAAGGATAGTTGTGGAATAGACAGTTCATCGCCCGAAATGTGTAGACAAATATAAAACATAGATCTGAAATTCGCGTAAAGATCTTAAATCAAATTCATACTCACTAATATAGACAAGATTCACAACTTTTGTAATACCCTGACCCGAATTAAGCGTAATTAGTTTAATAAATCCTTCTTAGACCTGTTAATCTCGAAGATTACGGTTAGGGCTGTGAAAGCCTAGGTGTGGCCCAATCTGACTTCGAAAACTCAGTGATCCAGCTTGTCCAGCTGGAAAGGGCAAAATGGTAATTTACCACTTATTGTTATTATTTTCATTATGTGATTATTATTGGATGATATTATTTTCCTTAATCAAGAATTCCTATTTCTGATTTCAGAATTATTTTATTTTCAAAAAAATGATATTTAAAACTACTCATCAAGACCCCGAAAAGGAGAAATAAATATTTTTAAATGGTTTTGGAAATGAATTTTTTTTTGAAACAAGCATATTATATTAGACCATTTTAGTACGGTCTAGTTTATTCTTTTAAACCTTAAAAAAGAGGATTTTAAATCATTTAATTTAACACAAGTTAAATTAAGTAAATATGTTAAATTATGATTTTCATTTAAATCTATAGTTTTTGTTGAATTTTAAATCTCCAAATTTTTATGGTGATTAGAGTTTTTAAAACCCAACTTATCTGTCAAGTTGGACTAAAATTGTTAAGCCTTTTAAACCATGTTTTAAGTTAAAAACCGATTTTTTATAAAAAATGGACCTTTGTGCAAAAACTGAAAATGGCAGGGACTTATTTGCAACCAATAGTAAATTTCTACCGATTACCGTTGAGACGTTGGCCAGCCGCTGCATGTAGCGACGGTTGGCCATCACCGATTGCTCAAAATTTCTATAAAATGCCTCTCCATCAGCTGGTTTCCTCCCTCAAGAAATTTTCATCTCAAACTCTCAGCTCTAAAAACCAGCCAATCCCTCTCCCTCTCTGTCTGATTTTTCCAAAAATTTCTTGACCGTAAGCCTAGAGGAAGTTTTTTCAAAAGCTTGGATTTTCAACCCAAGAACTGAAGTAAAGGTAACCATTGTGTTCCTCTTTAAATTTCAGTCGGTTTAGAATAAAAAAAAGATTAAATTTGGCTAAGTTTTGAGTGAGTAAAATAGATTTGAAGTTTAAGAAAAAACTTGAAAATTTTGGATCAGCTTGGTTCTGGTGTTAAAATTCGATGGTTTAATCACTGTTAAAGTATTAAACTACTCCCTAAGGAAAGAGGACTCACTAAGGAGTCCATCTGACCGGTTTGATGTGAAAACCGAATCTAGAAAACCAACTGTTTCTAGATTCGTATTTCATAGTGTGTTGCCTGTTACTGTCTACTGTTGTAGACAGAGGAGGAAGATGACTCTCGGACAGTCCAAGTGTTATACTTCGGACGATCCGAGGGTAACCCCCTTCGGACGTTCCAAGCTTCAGCTCGAAGTTCCGAAGTGGCCAGAGGCTAACTGTTCTCCCACATCTGCTCCAGAAGTTCCAAGCCTGTTCAGACGGACCGAACCCTCTCGGACGATCCAAACTTCCCTCGGCATGATCTGAGACACACCGAGACCCATCGAAGTCTGTTTTCTGTTTTTCGGTTCAGAAGGACCTTCGAACGATCCGAGACCTGACCTTTAGACCATCCGAAGACAGACCCAAGTTCCGAAGTCTGTGGACTAGTTTTAGACCGTGGTTCGGATGATCCGAAGCCACAATACCTGGTTCCGAGGCATGTTCCGAGGAACCCAGTTTTTGAGTGAAAAATCTTGATTGATGATGCATGTTTAGATCCTAAGTTTTAAATGTGATGTTTGTACCCATTTGATAATTTAAAATTTGTATTAACCCTTCTTCTCTTATTACTATAGTGTATTACTATTGTATTTACTTCCAAGCCGACTATAGTTGTCGGGCACTGAGTGACTTCACTTCCAGGCTGACGATATATCTGTCGGGCACTGAGTGACCTTGAGACCTTACTCAACATGTCAATCTGGTCCTATTAAGAAAACAATACGACAAATGACCTGAGTATCTAGCCCTAACTCAATACGTCAATCTGCTCATGCCTAGGAGACAATATAAGATTTGGTCTGAGCACCTTATTATTATATATTGTGGATTATTGTAACTTAAAATGGTTAGAAATCAAGTAAGAGACTCAGTTCCATTTACCTTGGAGATTTTTGGGAAAACAATATGGCTTTGAAATACTACTTATATGTATTTATTTGAATGCTGTGCATGTTGACCTATTATTGATTATACACTTGTTTGCATGTTGAACAGAGACCGCGATATCACACAATTTCGGTGAGGGGACTTCACTTTACAGTAGGTCTAATAAGGTTTAATGAGATGAATCTTGAGCAATGAGTAGTTTCAAGTTTGATAAACCCACCCATTTGCCCGGACATGATGCACTGTTGTAAGAAGTGCTTGTGATAGTTGTAAATGTTTATGATATTGATCATATGAGATATCTAATACTGCTTCCACGTGCCCTTGACTATTACACTAATATCGGCCATATGTGAGAGATGGTTTACGTCTACTGGACCAGGGGTCTCGACAGTTGCTGACTTGAGGAGTGTTAGTATCGGCCATGTGAGGGCCGAGGATGTAATTGTAAGGATGTATTTTGACTATGTTGGGACTTAATACAATGGTCTCAGTGTAGTATGTAGGTGTTACGATGGATGATAGAAGTAATGGATTGATGTTGAGATTATTTTGACAAACATGAGATATCATATTGCAAATGTTGATTATTTAACTAACCTGATGTTTTCATTAGACTGTATTGTTATATTTCTTTCACTGGGTTATTTAGCTCACACCACTCACATTTCAGGAGATTTGCCCGAGGAGGAGAACCCTCCGTATGAAGCTTAGGATGGATAAGTTGCTGCGTTGCCTTGGGATTCCCACTGAGGGGAATTCCCCTATCTTTGCAATCTGGTTCCTTGAACCATTTGTTTTTTTAAAGTACTGTTTGTGGTACTTAGTTTGTATCTATGTCATGTATTGAACTACCATGTGTTCCGTAACTATTCTACTTGTGTTGTAATAATAATTCGTTGATGGAATTATGTCTCTTTTGGGTAGACTTATGGTATGTGTTTGACTCCACATGATGAGATCATGTGTGACCTTTGGCCGTAACCGTTGATCCGGCCCAGTTAGAATTCTTGAGTTTAGTTTCAAAAAAAAATAAAAATATCAGTGACGTTATGGGCTCACTTTTCGGGTTGGGGCGTGACAACTTTTAATTTAATTAATTAAACCTTAGTAATCAAGATTCAACGCTTATAGTTAAGATCCTAGCTATTGCATTTGCCCATGTTTAATTAATGAAAACAAAAGTTACAAACTTGAAATTAAAAGTAAAATAATCACAAAAGAATTGTAGAATTTGGATGTTTCAGTATTCTAATTAGATGTTTTGTATTTATTTCATGGAAGAATTCAGTACAGACACTTATAAATTAATTACAAGAAAGACAAAATAAAGATAAAAATCTATTACTCTCACTTGTAAATTCGAATGGTGCTCCTGTGGTCTTGTTTTTTCTCCCCAACCTTGGTCCTCTTAAGCTCCAAGTAAATTCCAATTCTATGGTGTGCCTCAGTGTCCTATTTATAAGCTCAGGGTTGGAATGGACAGTTGTGATTAAATATGGGTTAAGTTGTGAATTGATGGCTTGGATTGGATCTCATTTAGAAGTGGATGCAGGAGATTTTAAGTTGAGAAGACTAGGGTTACAGGACATACAAGAATTTTGAGGTGTCTTAGTAGCTAAGCAGTGAATGAGAGAAGATAGGAATTTGGAGAAAAAATTGAGATTTAGAGCAAATCCTATTTTTCTGCACATGTATTATCTTGCAGCCTCATTTTGACTAAGTAAACATTTGAATTATGGAATTTTGTAAACTAAAAAGTTGTACCCCTTGAAGTCTTCTTTTCAAAGCGATAAGAATGAACGTAATTGGATATAGGAATGGAAAGTTATGGTCAAAATATCAAAGCTGTGTTAAAATTTATCTTCCAAATCCCATTTTTTTCTCTATTTCTTCCTCCACAAGGTTTCACACGAAATTGACAAGTTTACTCTTTGCCATTGGCGAATTTGGATTGCTTGGAGGAAAGGTGATGACGTGTAGGTGATGTGGCATGAAACTAGATGGAATTTTAAGTCAAGTGCATGGAGAGATTTTAGTTGCTTGGGTTCCAAGTTGTTCTATATCTAGGGTTTTTATGAATGAATGTCTATGATTGAATATGACCTAGATCTAATGGTTCTAAGAATAGTTGATTAAAATAGATTATATAAATGGTAGGTTTTCTAATGGAGGGTTGAGATTCAAAGGTTGATCAAGATGGATGATAAAATGCATGGCCTAAATCTAAGATGATGAATGTATGCAATGGATATGTAAGGTGGCTCTAGGCTCTCTCCTAAGTTTATGAATGAAATGGATGGTTGTGATGAAATGTCCTAAGATCTAATGTATTAACTAATGGATGAATGATCTAATTGGATGGATTAGGTGATGCATGGATGGTCATTATCCAAACGTTAATTAGATGATAGATAGGTTGGTGATGTAGGCTAGGAAGGATTAAGAATACCCAACCTCAAATTATAGTGGAAGCTTGAATAATATCTTAAATAACCCGATCGCAAAATAAATTAAGATCCCACACGATTTAGCACTAACCGTTGTGCTAATAAAATATAGGAATCGATCAACTCCACCCAACCCTTGACTCGGTGGGATTTTCCTTCAAGCCTTGCTTGATGCAATCTCATACTTGAGAATAAATAAAATTCAAATCTATTCCTTTCAATGTGTCTGAAGTGTGATTTAAATCAGCCTCTCTCTTCCCTGACCTTGTCAGGATTTGCCTAGCAACCTGCTGCCCTTACTGCAACTTGGGTTTACAAAATCCTGCAACTTTTTTCAGTATTGTATCTACAAAACAAAAACAAAATCATTGTTTTGCTAATAAGAAAATAGGAATTTTTTGATCAATCTCTTTCACTTGTTGGTTTACAATCTTCTTATATAGAAAAAATCTAAAAACCTATCTATGGGAGCCAACCCTCTCCACTTCTAATATCAGTAATACACGACTTTAGAAATAAAGATAAAAATGACTAACTTCCTAATCTAAAAATATATAGTTTCCAATAACTAAAATAACAAGATAATTAATCCTAAATAAAATAAACCTTAATTACTAAAGCGAGCATCACCCAACGTGTTGCATACTAATCCTTGTCACCCAATCCCAATATATCTGGGATTCTCAAATCTACAAGCGTTGGGTCTTCATCTTTATCTTGGGCCCATTTGATTGCAATTGGACTTGTTGTGTTGGGCCAGGATCGAAAATAAAATTTTCATCTGTCGACTTGAAACCTGAATTTGCCAATTTGCTAATGAGTTCGCCTGGATCAAAATTAAAATTTTGATCATGTCCGTAGATGCCTACATCATATTCCCTCTCTCGGAGAAAACTCGTCCTCAAGTTTAGGAGGTTCACAACTGAAGGGTGAGGTCTTCTCATAGACTGTCTCTTGTGGCTCCACAAAATTACATCGTGCAGTGTAACGAATCGCTGTGGAGTTGGTGCATCATGAGATGTCGCTGTGGCACCTACCAAAAGTGACTGAACAGTAGGTGCGGAGAACTGTCTCATATAACCTTCCCAAATAGGGTCAACATATGGCCGAATGGTGTGGTTTACGTCCACAAAATGACGGTCATCTATCCCCAGTGTTCGAACCTGTATGGACCAATCTTTGTCGCCTCTGTAAGTAGCATCTTCTAGTTGCTAAATACTAGATTGTGGCTCAAGATGGTGTGTCTCAAGTTCTTGCTTCAACATGGAACTTGCCTCAAACTGTCAGATACATACCTCTGTTGCACCTGTATCTACCGTACCTTCATGAACTGCTAACACTGGTGGGATACTGGGTGTAGTCAACTGGTTCATGTGTTCGTCCCACATTAGATCGAGATAAGATCTTTGCTCGCCCAATATTCTCGTGGAATGAGCATCACAAAACACAAACTCATTGATGACCTCGGCCTCTGTGCTATTGTGGTATATGTCGTCCACTCGGGGTTCACCAATATGAATTGGATGTTCCTGCACTGTCTCCAAGATTTACACACTTATGGAGTCTGTCTCCACGACATCGACCTCTTCCTCACTGGAGGAATCTAAGTCAACTGTTTTAACTTGTGTTGACGTGTTTTCTTCATCGACAAAACGGACAGTTCGTTGCCTCCTCTTAGGCTTTCTAACTGTATGTCTTGCCCAATGTCTGTGGTGGTAGAAGTTTTCATCTGAACTTTCATCCGAACTTTCATGTGAACTTTGATCTGAATTTTCATTTGAACTTTCTTTAAAAGATGAGTATCTTGAGCACCTTCATCTCACTGATAGAGAACTAGAAGGACGTTGGCTTGCTTGATTCTTTAGAGCCGTAAGCTCTCTCCGTAGATGAGCACATGACTCAAATAATCGATCAAACTGCTTGTCACGGTCGCTAGAAAATTCGGCTCTATCATCTGATGGGGCGTGTCTCACATGACGACTATGACTGGAGGGAAACAAATAATCATTCCCGACTTGTCGGTTACGAAGGCAATCATGCCTTGCCATAATTAACCCCTAATCAAAGTATGAGTCTCAAATGACTCCAACGCTCTGATACCATTCTGATGTAGGTTAGGTAGGATTAAGAATACCCAACCTCGAATTATAGTGGAAGCTTGAATAATATCTTAAATAACTCGATTGCAAAATAAATTAAGATCCCACGCGATTTAACACTAACCGTTGTGCTGATAAAATAGAGGAATCAATCAACTCCACCCAACCCTTGACTCGGTGGGATTTTCTTTCAAGCCTTGCTTGATGCAATCTCAAACTTGAGAATAAATAAAATTAAAATCTACTCCTTTCAATGTGCCTGAAGTGTGATTTAGATCAGCCTCTCTCGTCCCTGACCTTGTCAGGATTTGCCTAGCAACCTGCTGGCCTTGCTGCAACTTGGGTTTACAAAATCTTGCAACAGTATTGTTATCTCCAAAACAAAAACAAAATCATTTGTTTTGCTAATAAGAAAATAGGAATTTCTTTTATCAATCTCTTTCACTCGTTGGTTTACAATCTTCTTATATAGAAAAAAAATCTAAAAACCTATCTATGGGAGCCGACCCTCTCCACTTCTAATACCAGTAATACACGACTTTAGAAATAACGATAAAAAGGACTAACTTCTTAATCTAAAAATATATAGTTTCTAACAGGGGTCAAAATATCGACCGATACTGTGCGTGTCGGCCGATATAATTTGGATTTTCAACCACCGAATTATATCGGCCGATAGGTATAGTATCGACCGGACAAAAAAAATTTCAGCCGATATGACCGAATTTTTGACGGAATTATCGGTCATGATATCGGCCGAATTTTAAAAATTCGGTTTTTTTTTTTTTTAAAAAAGAATTTTTTTATAAAAAATATCGGCCAAGATGACCGATGTATCGGTCAAAATCTCGGCCGAATCTGGGTGGAATTTGGTCCGAATCTGCCTTTTTTTTCCCAAAAAAACAGTAAAACTCGGGCCTGGGCCCAACTCAAGTCCGGGGATATTTTGCCGATATATCGGACGATATCTCATGTCCGATATATCGGGTGAGATCTCGGACGAGATCTCACATGTCAACCAATTTCTCCCAGTCAAATCTCTGTGTACAGCGGACTGCAGGATTCGGCTGGTCCGGCATGCTTGAATATTTTATTATTATTTTTAAATCTGAAAAATCGACCCGGTCCAATTTTTTTCTATAAATACCATTCACCTACACCTCAAATTTCACTCCTTATTTTCAAGGAAAAAACTAGATTTTACTATTTCTCTTCAAAAAAAAATTTCACTCTTCGTTACTTGATTTAACTAAGTTCTAGACGACCCGGATTTGGTTGAAACTGAACGATCCAGACCGTTCAAAGTTTTCTTCATTTATAGATCTACTGATCTTGCAAGTTATGTAATTTATTTCGATTTATCTGTATTTTATTTTAATTTTTTTAGCCAAAAATAACATAAAAGTGTTATAAAAAGTTCAAAAATGCTTGAAGTTAAATAAGATATGTAGTAAATAAAACCTTTATAAAGGTATTATAATTTTTTTCCATCTGAATGTATCTGTAGTTACTTTTTGTGTACTTTGTTAGTTACTATTTTTTTCATTTATTTATTCCTTTTTGTTAACTATTTCAACATAAAAGAGTATAAATGAAAAAAAAAGTTAGAAAATGATAATACCTATAAAATAATAGATGAACATTTTTCATTTGCTCTTAGTTACTGTTACTAACATGTCAAAATTTACAGCAACATTTTTTACTTTCACTTACTCTTTATTTTAATTATTTCATCATTAACTATGGATTATGACATATAAATGGTAGTAAACTGGTAAAACCTATAAAATAATACATGAAATTTTTTTATTTGCTGTTATTTACTGTATACTAACTTCTTTTACAGGGATGTAATTTTTTCCTTTTATTTTCTTTCTTTTTGTAATTATTTCAATATTATTTATGGAATATGACATATAAATGTTAGAAAATGGTAAAACCTATAAAATAATACATGAATTTTTTTTATTTTCTGTTATTTACTGTATACTAACTTCTTTTACAGGGATGTAATTTTTTCCTTTTATTTTCTTTCTTTTTGTAATTATTTCAATATTATTTATGGACTATGACATATAAATGTTAGAAAATGGTAAAACCTATAAAATAATACATGAAATTTTTGTATTTGCTGTTATTTAATGTATACTAACATATTTTACAGGGATACAATTTTTTCCTTTTATTTTCTTTCTTTTTGTAATTATTTCATTTTCATTTAGTTAATTTTTAAAAACTTTTCAGTTAATGATTTAAATAGAATTTATTATAATTAAAAATGTATGACATTTGTGTGGTTATCAGTTCAAGTAATTAGGACCCCATTAGTTTCATTTTCTAATATTTTTCTACATTATTATGTAATTTTCAATCATTTTATTATTTATTTATTTTTATTTCAATAATTTCATAACTTAAAATAACACTCATTGACTAAGAAAATAAATTATGAAATTACTTCTACAAATTTTCCTCATTTATATCATTTTCCTTGTAATTTTCACCATTTTATTACTAATTATATAATTTCCCACTATCGTAACTTCAAAAATATATTAGAAGATGTAAATGTCCGATATTTTATGAAAAAATTACATATTCAATAAGCCTATAATTATCTGCATTTACTGTAATTTTTTTAGAATTTTTTTTTTAAAAAAAAGGGGCAGGAGAGAGAAAAAGTTCGGCCGAGATATCGGCCCGTCCGATTTTTCTACCCCCGGTTTCTAATAACTAAAATAACAAGATAATTAATCCTAAATAAAATAAACCCTAATTACTAAAGCTAGCATCAACCAACGTGTTGCATACTAATACTTGTCACCCAATCCCAATATATCTGGGATTCTCAAATCTACAAACGTTGGGTCTTCATCTTTATCTTGGGCCCATTTGATTGCAATTGGGCCTGCTATGTTGGGTCCTGGATAGAAAATAAAATTTCCATCTATCTACTCGAAACCTGAATTTGCCAATATGCTAATGAGTCCGTATGGATCAAAATTTTGATCATGTCCATAGATGCCTACATCAGTTGGATGGCCTATAACTAATGTTATTGCATGTATGGGTTGGATGTGATAGGTGGATCTAAGGTTTTCCTAATTTTGATGCATGAGATGAATGGTTTGGATTAAGGGATGAAGATGAGTGGTTAAGATTGCATTGGAGAGGAGATTGGATGGTGTGGATTGACAAGGAAATGGACAAGTCTTGGGCGTGTGACTGGGTTATGGACTTGGGTTTTGGACCTATAAATGAATTAATGAGCACATGGGCCTTCATTAGATCTTCGACTTGGGCTTGAGGACTTTGGGCCTTTGTTGGACTTTGGAGAGCATATTAGACTGGCCTATCTGTGATTTGCACATGGACTGCATGTGGCTTGGCAATTGATAGCCTGTGGAGCTTAGCTTGCCTCAATTGAAGTGGATCTCTAACCCATTTGATCTTGATTTTCAGCCTTTGCTTCTTGAATTACAGGTTTTCTCTCTCCGAAATTAAATAATTAACTTCACCACTTTAAAATCTAAAATATTGATTTAATCTAGACTCTAATAAATGGATCCAAATTAATCAAGTACATTTAAAACTTTTTATAGACATAATTTTTAACATATTCACTAATAAAGATACTTTTAAAGTAGGTAAAACATTGGACCCAACAACATTTCACGTATCAATAGAATAAAATGCTCAAAATATTTTTTTTGTGAAAATTTATCTACCAAAGAGGAGTAGTGATGAGAGGGAATAAAGATTAGTTCTAAAAATAATATACAACACCATCTTTCTTAGTTGTCAGAGAGTGACCCAACCGTGTTTGGCTCATGGTTTCTTTGTGCTAAAGTTCGCTCGATTGAAGGCAAGATTTTAAAGAGAGGGTTGTATCGGCCGAGTTCTATTTTAAATTCGGCCAAAATAATAAAATTTGATCAAATCATAATAGTGTTAGTAAGTCCCACATCGCTAGTAAACTTTTGGATTATAGGATTTATAAGCGTATTGGTTCTCTCTCCTTAATAGTTGGTTTTTAAGGATGAGTTTTACTCATGTATTTTAACATGGTATTAAAACGGGGTACCACAACGATGGATCGGGTTCGTATCTCCAGCTCAACATAGAGGGGGAGAGCCGAGTGTCTCCTAGCCAGGTGTTGAGGGAGAGTGTTAGCAAATCTCTCCAGTGGGCCTTTGGGTTATAGGTTTTTTTTTTCAACTATATGAGTTATATGATTTATAAACACGTGAGTTCCCTTTCCTTAATAGTCGATTTTTTTAAAATGAGTTATACTCATATATTTTAAGAAATAGGATTCAATCGAGTTATAATATGACTCAATCAACTCTGGACCAGATCCAAATTAACTTGCCAAGTTGGTTCAAGCTCAGCTGATTGAAGCCCTTGTTTCAATTACAATTCACTGAAAGTCATGAGACTGAAGGGTGTGGTTCAAATATTGGCGCATCCTTGATGTTGAACGTGACATGGACTGATTGGCATAAACCATTGAATTCTTTACCAATGAAAAATTGAAAAATGAAAACAATGATTGAATAGTTTAGTTAGTCTGAGCGTTTAGAATTAGACTAAAAGTCTTAAGTTCGACTCCTCTTGAATTTATCTAATATACGAGTGGTTTCATTTATCTGTAGGATCAGTCTCACCTCCAATATAAATTGAAAATATCCAATTAGAAAAATAAAAAAAGCAAAAAAGAAACAATGCCTTTCCTCGCTGATTCAACTTCTAAAACAGGGTATTAGAGAGAAACAGTAGTACATAGATTAAAAGGGACTATGACAGTAACAATACTAATAATCGATCTATGAAGCCATTTCTGTCGGTTTTTTATCAAGAACAAACCGACGCCAGTACCAGTGTCGCTCCCATACGACGTGCATTGAGTCGAGAGGCACCCCCTTTGTTTCAGGGAGGAAGAAGGCAACGAAAGCTGTCATTAGAGTAATCCATCCTGCATAGAACAGAAAGGTTCCATACTTGAAGTGGCACAACATGGTCAAGAATGTCTGTGCCAGGACGAAGGTGACGGCAAAGTTGACGGCAACGGATATACTCTGCCCGGCCGCTCGGATTTCCATCGGAAATATCTCGCTCGGGATTAACCAGCTAAGCGGGCCCCATGACCACCCGAATCCGGCCGCATAGAGGCACATCAGCACCAGTACAGCCTCTGAGTAACCCTTGGACAAGAGTTCATTACCATTGCGCCCAACCTTCACTCCTAGGATGCAAGCTACAGCCAACTTCATCGAGATTGTAACGATAAGTGACTAAATATACAAAATAATGGATGGAGTTCTAAGCATCGAAACTTTTAAGAAAGATGGTAAGAAATCTGAATATGTCCTAAGCTTTCTTTTAAAAATAAATTTAATTTTCTTTCAAATTTTCAATAACAGCAAAATAAAGGTCATACAATGGATTTCCTTTTTTTTTAAAAGGTTATTACATTAGATGAAAATGACGCACTAGAAGTACAAATACAACAAAAAAGACAAAATAGCAGTACAATCTGCCAACAACCTGGATGCATCTGTGACAAACCCATCAGAAGGGAAAAGTACGAAGGAAAAGCCTAGGCTAAATAAGCAAATTCTTTCTAAACACACAAAATGTCATTCGTAGAGATATTCCTAAATTTCTTGAGAAAAGAAGCTCAAGATAAACACGGTCAAAAGATGAAATTGATTTTTTTTCTTGTATGTTTATGTTTGAAATATTTACAAATTTAGAAAACAAAAGAATATGAGATTATGCTCTAATTAGGTGTGACTACTGAGTACTGACTAGTATTATACGTTGGAAGTTTGTAAGACGCACCTGACAGATGATCATCTGGGCCCCACCCTGCATGAAAAGAACTTTCCGACCATAGCGATCCACAACAAAAGTAGACACCAGGATCGAGCCCAAGTTGACCAAGCCCAGTATAACAGCAGCCATCAGGGCCGCATTGCTCCCAAAGCCCACATGTCCCAAAAAGGACCGGTGCATAGAATGCGATTACGTTGATGCCCGTCATCTGCTGAAACAAAGGGATCAAAATCGACATCACCAGATGCTGGCCGATAGCGTCTCCGAACGATGTTCTTGAACGGCTCGTCTTTCACCGATTTTGACAACTCATCAAGTTTGCTGAGTTCAGCCAACTCGGGTTCTATGTCTATGTTGGGCCCACGGACTCGGCGAAGAGAGAGCCGGGCCTGGTCTATCTTTCCCCGCTGAATGAGGCTGCTGGGTGTGTCGGATATGAGAAGTGTACCAGCGGTCATGACGGCAGCAGGCACGGCGGCAAGGCCCAGTGAGAGGCGCCAGCCCCAGCCATTGATCCGAGCTGTCCCGTAGTTGATGAGATTGGCCGCGACAACACCGATTCCGATCATAAACTGGAAGCCTGTGTTGAAGGCTCCCCTCCATCTTGAGGGGGCCATCTCTGAGAGGTAAAGAGGAGTGGCCTGCATTGTGCCATAAGTGTTAAAGGGGCCACTGCAAATAGATACATTTACAAGCATCCAAATTCTACTTAATGGGCACATGGAGCTCATTCTACCTACAATAAATGAGAGAGTAGAAAAACTAGTTTATAATACAAACATCGAAATTTAACCCATTTTAACATGTGCAACCATTGATGGAAAAATTATTTTGTCAATTAGATATGTGGCATGTTGGCAAGTCCAGTAATTTATTTTTTTTAATTTATCGATAATTAAATATGCATTGAAGACAATAAAGATAGCCTGAAAATTTAATAATTGAACCCATCTATGAGACTCCTATATAAATAGCCAATGAACATATTTTCATTGTGTTAAGTAGGACACTGAGTAAAGAGAACCCATCTCAATTTGAGTTTAAAACTCAATTTCTAACCACTTAATCTTAATGGTCAAAATCCTCACACTTTTTCTAAAATCACCAAGACAATGATGCATAGATACTTTAATTACTAAAATCAAAGGCTAGAAATTGAGTTATAAACTCAAATTTGATCCACTTGTAGTACATTATATATACTTTCAATCTGAATTATTGGATTTTTATTAGTTTCAAACAAGCATGGTCACGCTTGATGTTTTTCCAAATACTTGGGCTTGGGCTTTAACCTCCAAAGCCCTATGGGCTTGGGGGCTCAAGCTCCCTTAGATTATAGCCTGACCCAAAACCGGCCCGTCAACACCCGCACTTTTATACCATTTCTATCTTTCTATTTTCTTCCATACATCCTTATACTTCTTCATTTTTCTTCTCTTCTTTTTGATAATCATCTTAAATATTTTTAAAGTTTAGGGGAAAAGATCAAAATTAGGTTAGTGATAGAACTCTAATTTAATATTTCAGATCCACAAGATTTTTACAACTTACAATTTTTGCAGGAAAAATAAAATCCATTATGTTGGTTTTCATTTTTATTTAGATAATAAGAAATTACAAAGGGTTTGTATTTTGAAACAAACGAATGTTAACGAGAGATTTCGCAAAATGACAATATAAAACTCAGATAAAGACTTTGTAAAATGGCAATGAAGAACTCAAATAATAACTCTGTATGGGTAACAAGTAAGAATAAATTCTCATAAAACTTTTATGCAAAACTTTGATTCGTTAAGTCTCCACAGTAAACTTAATGGATGCTTGCACGAGGTACTCACACTTTTCTATCGGATAGTGCAGCAATATAAACATGCTCAACCAAATCAATTGAATGTTAAATGAGCCATAAGTGAAGTCGTAGTAAACATTCACTACACGACCCATGGCCCTGAAAACGAGAACTAAGGGTTCAGGTACAACAAAGCCAAATATTGTATTGTTCTATTACTTAAAGAAAACTGAGGTTTCAGGTACTGAGCCTGGCCTGGCCCAGCCTAAATCCTAGTTCACGGTTAATATTTTAGGCTCGAAAATGAGCCTAACATGAGCCCAGGTCAACGCGAAGCCTAATAATTGAAGGCCTCTGTTTTGGGCATGGACCGAAATGATTTTGTTTAGTGGGTGATCCTGACCATTTGATCTGTGACCATCAACAAAACTTCAAAATGAGAACCGCTTGGTATTCACAATTGAACTGCCTAGGGTCAGTAATAAGGATCACCCAAACTTCAAAGAGTACTGCTTATATTATCACAAACCTGATTTGCGAAACCAACACCAAGTCCAAGCAAAATGCGGCCCAAGATGAGCATAACCACATTGACCGCTGCTCCATTGATCACGGAACCACATAGGAAGGTGACACCACCTATCAACATTGTCGCCTGCCGGCCCAAAGCCTTCGTCACGCGAGTGGCCATGAGAGATGCAACCAAGCCAGCAATGTATAGAGATGAAGTGAATGCAGTGAGGACTTCACTGTCATAGATACAGTACTCATCTTGTTTAGAATCCATCATCTTCCTGAAAACTGATGGGAAGAACTTGGAAAGGAACGATTGCATAGTAGTCACTCCTCCTGAAATAATAGGATTGCAGCACAACAATCAATTACAATGTAATCAGCACAGACCAATCGGAGATGTCAACAGTCGGGACACAGGTCGGATAACGGGTACATTCTCGTTTCGAAAAAGCCCAAATCTACTTACTAATAAGCAGTCACTTTGAAGTAAGTTTTGTCATTGGATTTGAATTTATAAATCCAAAGAGGGGATGCTTCAGGTTATGGATGTTGGGATTGAGCTTCCCGTTTAAGACTAGTCTGATAGGTGCAATAACCCAGTCTCAACTGTGGTATCAAAGCTAGGTCTTTAAGCCACAACATATATGTTTAGGGATCCTCTAGCCGAACGGGATGGTTGACGACGTTTTATTTGCCGGAGATCCTCGTTTGAGGGGGAGATTATTAGGTGCGAACTAGAGTTCCACATCGATTATTAGGTGCGAACTTATATGAGATTGAGTCACTTTACCTATCAGACTAGTATTTTGAGCTGAAATCCAGTCCCAACAATGGATTGTAAAAATTACTATTTCATTATTTCGAGAATGCTGGACCAGAATTTCCAGGCCCAGGTTTCTTTTATAAGGTACCATTTCAATCCAAAAGTTGAATGATAATTTAGAAATTCGAAGTATGAGATACTAAGCAAATTCTCAAGTCTCAATTTGTTTATGGATCCTGCGACTGCGACTGGGAACAATTCATAAAATAGTGAATATGGTCGGCAATTTGGAACAAACGGTAATATCTAGTCATTTCATTTTGTTTTTGTTTTTTTTTTTTTTTTTTTTAAAAAAAAGAAAGGATCAAATGACAAGAACATTATAGCCTATGGGTGTCAATGGGTACAATTGGTTTTGGTTTAGGTAAGGTTGCCTTTAGGAACTAACATTTTTTCTCATCCCACTCCTTCCGTGTGTGTATATATATATATATATATATATAGAAAATAGAAAAATGACAAAGAAAATGAAAAGAAAAAAACTTCAATAGAAAGAAAAGGCTTTGGTTTTATGATGCCGCATTGGTTGATATTACCATCAATCCAATCATGAAAAATGTCTTTATTTCGTATAATATGGGTTCAAATTCAATCCATTTCCAGTTTCATTTTAAATCACATTTACTTATTTTCTCATATGAAAAAAACAACAAGATGATAATCACAGCCTAAATCCCATCTATCTAGGTTTGATTTTACTATTTTACTTATTTATTTGAGCCTATCATAAATCATTAAGTTAGTCACCTCACTAGTTTGAAATATTTTTTTTTTCATCTCCTCCATATATGTTTTCAATAGGTTACTCTGCCCCTCCTCGTATTTGCAACTTGTATGCTTTATACTCTTAGTACTGAAGTTGACTTTAGTTTTCTAATAACTTGTCCAAACTACTTGCAAATAGGGTCTCTCTCAATTTCTTATCTATCCGAGCTATTTTTAGATTTTTCCTAATAAGCATCTCTAACTATATCCCTTAGAATTAATCCACTTATCCAATTTGGCACATGAATCTCTATCATCTTAACTTTGTCTATATGTTTTTTCTTCGTTACCCAACAGTTCCTGCTTGATATAGCAACAAGCCAACATAAGAATGTTCCAAACCTTCCAGAGGTTATCGAGGATCAACTGCCACAACCCTTTTGAACCACGAGTTAATTAAGTGTTTCCAAAGTTTAAACTTTGAAAAGGTTTTAAAGATAACTGAATCCCGTCAGGTCAAAATTGAATCGAGTTGAATCTCTTGGAAGGTTGGGGGTTTTGAAACACTATCCACAGGTCAAGTTCAGTGCCTTTTAGGTTTGTGTTGGGTCCAAATAGAATTGGCAACTACTGAAGTTGGAGTAGATTTGAGTCTTATTTGGTTCATATCTTATTTGGTTCCAGATCTATTTCAAGTCTTCTTAAATGGGTTATGTCAGTCTAGGTCAGTTTCAGTTTGGATAGGATCAAATTTGATTTAGGTTTGCCCACTTACCTGATTAAGGAGATTTTTCCAGTATGATACATAGGAAAACTATCCCTTAAATGTGTATATTCGATACTCTAGCTCAAGAACTAGAGATCTCATGTTAAAGTACTATAGTAACCGAATGCACGTGGCTTATAGAGACTACTTGCATCTAGAGTTTTACACTCTTATACTCATAGAGAAGTGGAGTCTTGGATTCTTCTCATTTATTTTTACATTCAAATCGAGTCTACCAATAGATAAATGGATCCAGGTTACGTCACTCAAGATAATCGAGTCAGATCAGATTTTGTCAAGTCTAATTCCAGATAAGATTGAAATTAGTTACCATTGACAAGTAAATTAAAATTTAGAGTAGATCATGATTCACATTAACTAATTTCAATTCCTTTTATAGATATTAGGTGAGAAAAGAAATATATGTGAAGACAAAAAAAAAACTTCGCGGTAAATTTTGTAGAGGTTATCTGGAGTTACTCTTGACTAGGAGTTACCTTAGGTAGGTCCAGCCTAACCATAAGGCAAGTTAAGCCGGCGACTTAGGCCTTGTTTAAAAAAGGGCCCAGTAATTGTTTCAAGTTGGGGATGGGTTTTACTGTTTCAGTTTTGGACATCACCATTTTGAACCCAGATTTATTTGTGGGATAAATTTGAAAGACCATTCTCTAATTTAATTAAATTGGAGATTTTATATTGTTATTTCAGCCCTTTGAAACAACATGGTTTTCCCCCATTCCCACCTAATCTAATCCAACATCAACCATTAGCCATTCTGCTAATTGGTTTCACGTTGGGAATGGGTTTCAGTTTTGGGCTTCACCATTTTGAGCCCAGATTTATTTGTGGGATTAATTTGAAAGACCCTTCTCTAATTTAATTAAATTGGAGATTTTAGATTGTTATTTCAGCTCCTTGAAACAACATCAGTTCTTTCCTCTTTCCCACCTAATCTGATCCAACATCACGCCAACCATTACTTGTGTTAGCTGAACTTAGGGTGCAGATTTTTTAATTCCTTTATTTTTTTATTACTTTATTTATTCTTTTAATTCCTTTGTCTTTTGATTACTTTTTTAATTCAGTTATTTATTCTTTTATTTAGTGAATGGTGATTGATACTAGATTGATAATGATGTAATGGAAATATTGAAACAATAGAGTTTTGATTATGGGCTTGAAATAGTATTGAAATGGTGAAAATATTTAGATATGCTAAAATTGCTAAAATAATAGTTAAAAATATTATTTGAAATGTTCTACACGCAATACCATCAAAGGGATGAAAAAATTGAAGAAAAATGACTGTAAATTATCATTCTCTTCAAGGAGAATGAGAATATAAATAGTCTCCCATCTAAACTCAATAACAAAATATAAATGAAAAATTGTTTTTAATTTGGACTTAACTGGATATTTGAACCAGAGATCTATAAGAATTTTAAATAAATTCTTATTATTATATATAATTAAATATTACTTATAATAATACGTTACCAAGAAGATATCGTTTAGATTATTTTTCCTTTAGACTTCAATTTCTGTCTAGCCATCCCTGACCTCAAGTAATATGAAAACTTCTTGTAAAGAAAGGTTATCAAGAGTGAGAAATTTTACTTTTATGACTTAATTATCAAACAAAACAAGGATATAATCCCGCACTACCTTTGCATCTCCCTCATCCAAACGCTTATGTCATTACAGATACTAGCCACGTAAGCAACCCGATCCATATGCATAAACCCGAGTAGAGACGAGACGCACCTACTTCGAACCAGCCGGGACCCACAAATTCGGGTCAGGTCCGCATAAGAATTGACTTAAACCTACCACAAGACCCTACCCTCTAACAATCCAACACGTTCAACTTTAAAGCTAAGCATTATTTTGTCTTAATTAATTTTTCTTTCGTATTATAAAATTTATAATCTCATCCGTCTCTTGTAAACAGTCAACGATCTGACCGGTCAAACAACTTGAGGACAAATAAAACAATAAAAAGGGGAAAACAAAAATAATAGCCACGTTTGACAGCAATGACACCTGATGCAAACTCTAGATTTTTATTAAATACTGTTGTTAATAATGTGATGGAATTATTTTATATGACAACATGGTGTGCGTGAAATGGCGTGTGAATGACAACTCAAGTCTAAACTCACATGGTGGAAAGATGGACTGCACATGCACCACATTTAAAAATTATCTAATTCACATTTCAATGATTATTTTTTAAGTCTTAATTTAAGTAATTATGATAATTCAGTTTAGAGAAAGAGTAATTTAGGTTCTCAATAAATATATATATATTATCAGTTGATTATTTTTTAAATTTACATATGGAAAATCGTGGGATATCTAATGTAAAAATTTCACGGGATGAACTCACTATCCTTATGGTACACCAAAATTAGGTCAGAGAGATTCGAACCCATAACCTCCTATTTCTTGAGACAAGAGATAACCAGTTGAGCTACGCATATATAGAACTATTTTCTTCACAAAATTTACAATTTTTGCATGTATCATAATTTTGATCTCGAAGTCTAAATTATAATTATCTGATAATGAATGTATTAAATCAATTGAAAGAGTAGGTAGATGTACGTACAAAGATTTTTGTTTAAAGTTAGGTATGTTAGAATTGAATGAAAGAAGTAACACTTACCCTCTCAATAGTCTCATATACAGAAATTCTTATATTACTGAAAATACATATTAGAAATTTTCTTATTAATATTAAAGCATTATGGGTCATTTATTTAATAATTAATAATGGAAGATATTAAACCTTTTTTGAAACTATATCATTTTATCTTTTTTTTTTTACTTATGTAGTTAACCTTACAAGAGTTAAAAGAGACGCAAATTAAATGAGTTACCCTATCAAAATCTAAACTTCTAAAGGTGATTCTCCTTTGCTCTAAAAATAGAATAGAGGTGATTCTCCTTAGCTAACCAAATGCACAAAGCTTACATGTGATTTTTTTTTTTATAAATGCAAATAGTGACACCTCCAATGTAAAACAGAGACACACTTGTTATAAGAAAAAAAAAAAAATTTGCACGTCAGCATTGGGATATAAAAGATATAATTTAGAGTTACTTTGGAAATTTCCATTAATCAGCAGTTGGTATAAAAATGATTTGAGTCAAAGTTATATAGTTTTTGTTCATAAATTAAATAGCATGTAGCATTTAATTAGATCTATTGACTCTTACCACACAGGAAATTAGATGTGCCAAAATCATGTTTTAATCAGTTAATTTAAACAATTTCAACAGTAGTTAATAAGACACTTAATTAACTTTGAGGGATTAGTTTGATGATCAATTCTTTTTATCATTTGTGGAAGGTCTTGGGATCAAGTTTCCCCCAATAGAAAAAAGGCCACTCTCCTTAATTTATTACCCGACCTGTGTAGATTGAGAGGTTTACATATATCTCTAAATATTAGTCAAGTGGGACATTTACATATCTTAATTTTCAAATAAAAAAGTAAAAAAATAATAAAATAAAGACTCTTAATTCAATCAACGTCATTTAAGTTAGACAGTATTATCATGTATATATTAAATTGGATTTGATCCTTTCCTCTTTACTTGTTAACCATCATTATTTTTTTTAATTTTGTAGATAAGTAGGCCCCACATCATTGCCACAAATTCTGTACTAAACGACCAATATCAAAATGAATCTGCTGCAACAAAATTAGAAATTGTTTATGGGCCATTGATATTGATGAAAAAGCTGACTGCATATATAATTCAACTACGAAAACCAACCAATTCATGTCTAGCTATGACCCATCAAAACCAGCAAATAGCTTCATTTCTTCTTGTTGTCTAGGACTACTGTATTATGATATTTATTTAAAAAAAAGTCCAGACTGTTTATAAAAATATAGATTATTTATATTACATATTTTTAAATTTTACACTTTGTAATATAATAAAACAAATTCACTACGGGTTTTTCCAAATTCTAAAATATACAATGAAAATATAATAAAAAATGATTGGATTTCTATTGCATATTTTATTCACTGCTATATCAAAAGATGAACCCCCTTTGAAATTCAAAATTTCAACTATTAGGTAGAATTCACATTTATAATCTTTTAAAAATTAGGTAGATAACTCATCTAAATTGAGCTCAAGGTGTTTAAAATAATTAATCAAATTTCATTATCTATATATTTCATAAAAGTATAAATCATTTGTAGCAATTGGTATGTCAACAAAAGTAAATAGCACATACAATGTAGCTCAACTAATTGGTTCGAGCCCCATGACTTAATTTTAGTGTGTCTTAGGAACAATGGACTCATGCTGTGAAATTTTACTCGTGGTATTTCATGATTTTCCACACGTAAATCTCAATTTTCGAAAGAGGACTTCTCTAGGACTACATTTTTTTTCTCAACTTTACTTAATAAGTTAATATAACAAAAGAAGAGAAAGAAGGAGAAAAAAAAAATGTAGCATAGTCCTAGGGAGCACGCACGGGTTGGACCTGAAGTCATCAGCAAAAGGGTAAGAAAGAAGAAAAGGAATCCACCACCACCAACTCGAGTCAAAGGTCACTATAATAGAAATTGAACGCAGAGGAAGAAGAAGATCAAAACCCACTGACCTGAAATTCCAATATCATAGCCGAAGATCAACCCTCCAGATGCTGCCACGATGCAGGTGATGATCACTGACGCCGTCATCTTCCCGCTAAATTCCTTGACGTCGCCGTTAACGGCGAACGCTCCTCCTGCCATCTTCTTCTTCTCTGTAGAGTCTAGAGGCGAGACCGACGAGCAAGAAATAAAGCAATGAAAATGGTCAAGCTTCTATCAGATTTAAATGGGACTCGTCAGATTCATTGATGGGAAGTGATAAAAGAGAAAGGAAATTAAGAATGGTAAAAAACCCAAAAGAAAGACCGAATGGGTCTCTGGGTTGGATCTCTTATTAATTTATGTCAAAATGCGACAAATTGTAGAATAAAAAACTATTTCAAAATCAAAAGACCAAATGCTTGAAAGAGACGACAATTATTGAATGGTAGGTGGGTCACGTTCTTTCTCTCTGCCTTTCATTCTTCCTTTTTAGGCTCCATGTCTTCATACGCTTCAAGTCTTCACTTTATGGTAGCAGAGTCGTCACTGTAATTTAGATTCTCTCGTTCGTTACTAAGGTTGGTTGGTTACTGTACTCTGGCTTAAAAGTACATGCGTTTTTATAGTGAAATTCGTTCAAAAAAATAATTGAATTATTTTTTAGTTGACTTTATTTTTTATCAATAATGATAAATAATCATCACTTATATTGGTTTGACAATTATCAAGCGAGTATCTTAAGGTCGATTCACTGCTCAATCTCTTCAGATCACTTTTCATGGGATTACTCTCTATTGACTAAATCACTCTCTGTAGATTGGGAAGTTTACATTTGTTCATAGGATTAGTCTTACCTCCAATGTGGGGTGGAGATATTCATGTTAAAAAAAAAAAAAAAGTTCAAGAGATAGTAGCCATACTCGTGACCAACTTAGATTTTATAAGAGGTCATTTTTTTTTTTTAATTCTCACCAAAAGGGTTGTAAATTATGAAATTTTAATTTGATACTTTCTAATAGGCGGAGAAAAAAATGTATATTGAAAATTTACTCTAAAACTTTGTTCAAAATATTATAAATGTATACTGAAAATTTACTCTAAAACTTTGTTCAAAATATTTTACCAAGGAAAAGTGATAAGAATATTGGTGTTTTTCACAATGAGTGACAATATACTTGTCCTTTTAGTTATTAAGGAGTAATAGAAATAATTTTTCTTTTGATAATAAGAGAAATTTGTGTACTTTCTCACCACTCCAATGATAACAAGTAAACAAAAGAATAAATTTGTCCTTTGTTATTAAAAAACCAATATTCCTATCAATTCCTTTCTACCAATAGGACGTGCTATTTATCCTAATCGGGGTAACTCAATTGGTAAAAACACTGACTTAGGAATCAGAGGTCCCAAGTTCGAGTTCCGTAATAACTTGATGCACACAGCTTACGGAAGTCTGTGTGCATATGGGGTTTTATCCAATGCCATTGTCACGCTCTGCCCTGCAAGCATGTGGCTGAGGAGATTTTATTTTTTGAACTCTGAAGCACACACAACTCTGAGTCCATACACGTGGCACACACACGTGTATGGGGATTCCTATGAATCCTAAGACTTATTGTACCCTCAGTATGATCGAACTGAATAATCAGTTGTATACATACTCCTTAGAGATCAGATCACGTGTAGTTCTACTTTCATTCTAGTTTTACTCAATGGGTTAATCCACAATGCATATATAGAATATCCACACGCTATACAACACATCATGCCACTACCCAACCATAGATCCAATACCAGACTGTGGATCCAATACCCAACCATTGATCCAGCACGTCAACCTTGGGTTCAATACATCTCCCATGGGACCAACACATCTACTATGGGCTCAATACGTCTACCATGCGTTCAATACTCCAAAGTGTAACACCTTTATCCAGCTGAGAGCTGGGTGTGTGGGAAGAGTCCCACATTGCCCAACTAGCTGGGAATAGAGGGGGTTATAAGAGAGGGGGCCAACCCTCCCCATTGTGAGGCCTTTTGGGCCTGGCCATGTGGGCCAGGGCCCAAAGGAAAATCATGAGGGTCAGGTAGGGCCCAAAGCGAACAATCTCACGATAGGGTCGGGTTGGGTCATCACAACTGGCATCAGAGCATGGTTCAACACTCAGACTGTAGGGGCTCTCCACTTGTGTGACTTATCTGCTTGTGTGTGTGGACCCTCTGTCAGTGTGACATGACAGAGCAGGGGACAACTTTGGTCTTAAGGGGGTGGATTGTAACACCTCTACCTAGCTGAGAGCTGGGCGTGTGGGAAGAGTCTCACATCGCCCAGCTAGTTGGGGATAGAGGGGGTTATAAGAGAGGGGGAAACCCTTCCTATTGTGAGGCCTTTTGGGTCTGACCATGTGGGCCAGGGCCTAAAGTAAAACAGTGATGGTTAGATAGGGCCCAAAGCGGACACTATCATGATGGGGTCGAGTTGGGTCGTCACACAAACCATGGGCACAATCCATCCATGGGCACAACCCTCCATGTGCATAACCCTCCATGGCCACAACCCTCCATGGGCACAACCATCGATGAGTACAACCCTCCATGTGCACAACCAACCATGGGTATAACCCTCTATGGGAAACCTCTACTAGAGACCTTCACGTGGTTGTAGCAATATAATCATCTCATTAGCACGAAGGCATCTTCCTCCTTGAGTGCTATCACATCCCATGCTTATACACACGTGAGTGACTTACTCATCCCACGACATGCACATGTGAGGGACTTACTCATCCACAATGCCTATATAAATCGAACAACAATCACAGGTCATGCTCGTACACACATGAGAGACTTACCCATCTCATGACATACACACGTGAGGGATTTACTCATCAATGGTGCCTATATAAATTGAGCAACAATCATAGTCCATGCTCATACACACGTGAGAGACTTACCTATTCCACGACATACACACGTGAGGGACTTACTCATCTACAATGTCTATATAATCGAGCAACAATCACAGGCAATGCTCATATACACGTGAGAGACTTACCCATCCCACGACATACACACGTGAGGGACTTACTCATCCATGGTGTCTATAAAATCGAGCAACAATCATAGGCCATGCTCATACACACGTGAGAGACTTACCCATCCTACGACATACACACGTGAGGGACTTATCCATGGTGTCTATAAAATCAAGCAACAATCACATCAGTACTAGAACCCCAATAAGGTCATCTCAAGGGTCCCACATCACCTAGCCACTCTGGGATCTACATATGGAGTCCACATCCTACCACTAATGGGTCTACGTCGGGGAACTCACGCACTCGCTAGACTCCTCTGCCCGTATGCTTATAACCAATGCACTAGTGCACCTTACCATGCTTCTGCTCATGAATGCAAGCCCACTAGTTTCCATGTTGACATGTCATAAGTCTAACATGCATTAGCCATTTCATTATAATGAGTAACATGATGAGTGCAACATAAATACATATTTTGCTCCTAAATTTATAATTGTTAGTATCTCATTTGATTTAATTTTATCTAATTAATGAAATTTTGTGTTTTGCAGGTTTAAAAGTGAAAGTGAAATAAAATGTGTTTAAATGAAAAGTTTATACCCATTTTTAAATCATGTGGATTTTTTAAGCCTGCAACTCATGCCCGAACCCACTTCATGTTACTAAAGAGACATCCACAAAGCCTCTCATCATCTACTTGTGCCAGAAATCTCATTTAAGAATTTGTTGGGCAACCATTAAAGAGACATTGACAGAATCTACAAAAATATTTGAGGCTGAAATGGTACAATGGCACTGTTATATGTCATTACAGAGTGCATCAGAATTAAAGCAGAAAGCATTACAAAGAAAGAACAAGTAGGTGGTCAGCCGTATGGGGGCCACCCATTCACCATCGCACACTCCACCTTCATCGTTGATGCAAAGTGAGAGAAGGGTGGTTGCAAGATTGAAAACTACAGCAACGTGCAAGGGCAATGGTTTTGCAAGCAACTAAAGAAATAGAAAACACAGAGGAATGAATGAATGGTTCTCCATTGTCTTAACCTTGGAGACCTTTGATATATTTATATTATTTCATCCGAAAATACAGGTATGAATCAAGATAATATTCTTTACATACAAGGTTACAATCAAATCATCATAGAGGGAAATTAGGGATTTGTCTGCTGGGAATCCCTAATTTTGCTCAGTCAATTTCTCTGTTGGAGATCCCTGATATCTCGGCTTCTGAGTGTCAATATTCCCTCGCAAACTGAGCCGTAGAGGAGGCCAAAGGCCCAATTTGGTGGATAACACGTGATGGAGCTTGCGGGAAGAGCTTTGGTAAAGATGTCAGCAACTTGCGAAAAACACGGAACAAACTTGGTGACAATAGTGCCAAGAGCCACATTTTCCCAAACAAGATGGTAATCAATTTCAATATGCTTTGTGCGTGCATGAAAAACAGGATTGATGGTGAGATGCAAGGCTGACATGTTATCAGAATAAAGAATTGGAGGGGATGAGAGATGAAGACCAAGATCACGAATAAGATAAATAAGCCATGTGAGTTTAGCGGCAGCAGAGGCGAGGGCCCGATACTCAGCTTCAGTACTAGATCTGGCGACAGTAGGCTGTTTCTTAGCAGTCCAAGAGATACAATTACCGCCGACATAGGTGCAAAACCCGGTGGTAGAGCGACAAGTTGTAGGACATCCTGCCCAATCAGCATCTGAGAAGGCATAGAGTTGCAAGGGCAGTGAGCCAGAAGACGAAACCCATAAGTGATAGTCCCATGAATATAACGGAGAATACGCTTCACCATCTGAAAATGAAGAAGAGTTGGATTGTGCAAGTATTGACATACATAGTTGACGCTGTAGGAGATATCAGGACGAGTAATAGTGAGGTATTGTAAAGAATATTATCATGTATGTAAAAATATTATCTTGATTCATACATGTATTTTCAGATGAAATAATATAAATATATCAAAGGTCTCCAAGGTTAAGACAGTGGGGAACCATTCATTCATTCCTCTGTGTTTTCTATTTCTTTATGGCATCAAGAGCTTGGTTGATCTTATTCTGAAAGATCTGAAAGAATCTTGGACCCGACGAATCTATAGTGATTCGCATTTTTGCTTTCGCTGCCCCGCTTTTAGGGTTGTTTGATTTCGGCTGCTGTCTCTACAAGTCCTCACCATCACGATCTGAGATTCAGATCTGAGGTTCTAAACTCGATAGGAGAGGAGAAGAAGAAGCATCCGGAAAAGAAAAAAAAAATCAACTGAAAAGAAGAGAAAATCAGTCCTACTGAAATCACGTAGAAAACCAGTCTCGACCGACAGCCGTTTTCTCTGGATCTGAGATTCAGATCTGAGAGAAAGAAGAGGCAGAACGGCAGGAATTCATTTGGGTTTCATCAAACTCCCAAGCGTGTGCAATCCTTCACCACACCGCCAGACCGCAGCAGATCTGAATCTCTTCTATTTCCACGCAGGGATCCACTGCCGAGATCTGAATCAGATATGAAATCTCTACCTTTTAAAATGCTCCGATCTTGGATGAGATCCAGATCTGCTTGAACTGCTGCACTGTTGAGCACTGAAAATTACCATTTTACTCTTTAATTTTAGATTAGTTACCCTTTGATTTGTGAATATTAGATGCGTTTAATGGAGTTTTCAAGTGTTGCAGTGTATTTGTGAGAATACAAGAAAAAGGAATTAAAATGGAGAAAAGTGGGCCATAGTCCTATTTTTTGAAAGTTTATAAGTTTTACCACCTAATTTGATTGGAATTATTGTAAATTATTATAATTTAAATCCGGATATGAGAGTTTGAATTATAATAATATTTTTTAGACTGTGTTATATTGTAAAGGTGGTAGAAATTTATAAACATACAAATAGACCCACTGTTCGAATTTGAAGCCTGAAGACAAAGTCTGCAATTGGAAGCCAATGAGCCAAAGTCCACCAGTATTCCGGGCCAGATAAAAGTCCAAGTATGGGATCCAAGTCCAAAAGACCAAGTGGGACCAGTGAATTTCTTTTGAAGGATGGTGCCTTATCTGCAAAATTCAGCCATGGCTTGAAAAAGACAGTGGATTTAGATAAAAGACTGTGGATTTGAATAAAAGACAGGGATAAGGATAAAAGAGTTTGAACCGAAGGAGAGATAAGAAAGAAAGATAAGAAAGAGAGGAATAAGGAGGAACAAAGATAAGGAGATGAAGGAGTCAGCCGATCTCAACAGAGAGAAATTTTGAATTTGAATGGGTCCCTTATCTTAACTGAATTTGAAGGGTCCCTTATCTCATCTCTTCTCAGTAGGATTTTTAAATTTTTAGTTCGTAGTTTCTTTTTGTTTTGCTCGAGGACTAGCAAAATCTAAGTTTGGGGGTGCATGATGAACACCGTAAAACTACCTTTTTACCCTTTAATATTAGATTAATTAGTCATTAATTTGTAAATATTAGATATGTTTAATATGTTTTTGAATTTTGCAGAATATTTTGGAAAATACAAGAAATGTGAATAAAAATCGGAGAAAAAGGGCCACAATGTCAAATTTGTAAAGTTACCACATAATTTTGGAATTCATTATAATTTATTTTGATTCAAATCCATTATGAGAATTTGAATTAAAATAATACCTTTTCTATTTTTTTACAAAAGTGGTTAATTTTTACAAACACTTGGGGATTAATAAAACAAAGCGTTTGAGGCCCAAGAGGATGACGTTTCAGTTAGTACAAGAAGGTAAATGGTAAAAGCAGGAGGCATATGTTTACAACATGAGAAATAAGCTCCATGACAAGTATCAAGAATTTGTTACTAAAGAGATGAATTCTCTACAAAGTTTCAGGAAGTCTAATGAAGACCTTGGGTGGTGAAGGATCGATATGAAGAAAAGATGCTAGAGTTTTGAAACCAGTGTGATTTTCAAAACAAATAGAATACTGCTGGCTTTAGCTATAGTGTTAACGGTGGAGTAAAGAGGCTGGCCGGAGGTCACAAAGGAGGCTCCTGCAACTTTCAGGCTCTTCTTTAATGACTGTTTTGCCCGGGGATGTGATGCATCGGTGTTGCTCGCACTGCCCAATGGCAAAGTTGAGAAGGACAACCCTTTCCTTTCAAACTGAGGAAACAGCAATGGTCAAACAACAGGAAGGAGAGGAGAGACAGAGAGCAGCGGGGCAGCCAACGTCCAACGATGGAATCCATGAGCAGCCAGCTGAAGAGATTGCAGAGAAAGAGATTGAAAGCAGCAGCGAGCAGAGCTGAGAAGAGATGATGGTGGAACAGCTAAAGCCAGTTGAGAAGGGCAGCCATGCACAGCAGAAGTCCGAGCAGATTCGGGTTGGAATCCATGAACGACAGCCCGATAGATCCAGAGCTTGAAACTCAACATACTGCAAAGATAAGAAAGAAAAGATAAGGAGTAAACCGATGCAGAGAAGATTGAAACTGAGAAAGATAAGGAAAGAATTATCTGCTGATAGGATGAGGATAAGATTGATTTCAGATAGAGCTGGGAAGGAAGATAAGAAAAAGGTGGGTTGCCGAGAAGATAGAGATAAGAAAGAAGAGAGAAACGGCTATGAGATGAAGATAAGGAAGTTGTTTTGAAAAAACTGCCGTGTAGATAGAAAAGACAGCAGGGAAAAGAAAATGGATAGTTATCTGCCGATGAAGGGAAAAGAAAAGCTAAGGAGAGATAAGAAGAAGAAATGATAAGACTTTTGAGTTATCTGCCGATGCACAGGGTTAGCCGAAAGCAAAGATAAGGGGAAGAGATAGTTTCAACCGATCCAGATAGAGATGAGGACAAGAAGCAGCTGCAGCAGAGAAAGAAAAAATAGATAAGATGTGTTAGCCGATGGAGATTTTGAAATGGGTCTTATCCCGACTGAATTTAAAAGGGTCTCTTATCCCGATCGAATTTGAAGGGTCTCTTATCTTATCCCTTCTTTTCTATAAATTCAAGTGTTTAAGACCATTGAAGGTTGAACCGGGCAAGTCGTTCAAACTCTTTTATCCTTATCCCTGTCTTTTATTCAAATCCACAGTCTTTTATCTAAATCCACTGTCTTTTTCAAACCATGGCTGAATTTTGCAGATAAGGCACCATCCTTCAAACGAAATTCACTGGTCTCACTTGGTCTTTTAGACTTGGATCCCATACTTGGACTTTTATCTGGCCTGGAATACCTGTGGACTTTGGCTCATTGGCTTCCAATTGCAGACTTTGTCTTCAGGTTTCAGATTCGAACAGTGGGTCCATTTGTGTGTTTATAAATTTCTACCACCTTTACAATGTAACAAGTCTAAAAAATATTATTATAATTCAAACTCTCATATCCAGATTTGAATTATAATAATTTACAATAATTCCAATCAAATTAGGTGGTAAAAATTATAAACTTTCAAAAAATAGGACTATGGCCCACTTTTCTCCATTTTAATTCCTTGTTCTTGTATTCTCACAAATACACTGCAAAATTTGAAAACTCCATTAAACGCATCTAATATTCACAAATCAAAGGCTAATTAATCCAAAATTAAAGGGTAAAATGGTAATTTTTAGTGCTCAACAAATACCCCCAAACTTAGATTTTGCTAGTCCTCGAGCAAAATAAAAACTAAAAACTAGACATTCAAATCCTAATCTACACCACTTTTGCTGGCACTCTCGATTGCATTTAGCGTATGCAATAAGCCTTTAAACCCCTAGGTTACCCCTAGTGGACGAGTTAGTCTCGTGAGGGTTTTCAGTGATGATACCCACAAACATCAAATTTTTTTTTTAACAAAAACATATAGTAAAAAATCTAAATATCATCCAACTCTAAAATTTATTTTACAAGACTTATACATGGAGTGTTGTGTGTGATAGCCAATATTAAGACAGTCTTCTTTTTCCAAATTAACACAAGCTTGATAATCACAATTGGAAATTACGCTTTGACTTCAAAACCTCACCAGTCATATCTCTCAGAAAGACTAACGTTCAAAGATGAGTTTATTTTCTCTCAAGGTATATGTGAGCGGAGTTTACGTTTTCAAATCAAAGTTCTCACATATGTTTTAAACAAAGACGGCATAGATGAAGGAAATAATTGATCTCATGATTAGATGCCATTTTCTTAAGAACGTTGAGTCAAACACCATTATTTTTCCTCTTCTATTCTCTACATGAAATACCTTATTTAGACTTAGGATCAATAGGATTTTCTAATAGGACGAAATGAGTCTTAGGACCGGATCATATCAAAGAAGGGATAAAAGACTCTAAAAATTTACATTTTCATAAGAAAATGTTAGAGGTCTTCATAATATGAGTGAGATATTTTTCCTTTAATATTTTTCACAATTTTTTTTTAACATCCCATTTTGACGTATGGATGTTTTTTTTTTCAGCAATTTTTTTTTTTTTAAAGAAACCTCTTTTCTTTTCTTTTTCAACATCCCTCTTTGATGTATGGATGTTCCCATGTTTATTTTCTCTTTTACTTTCATTTTTCAGTGAATCCTATCCCAAAGTCTTCCCTAACCTTTTCTCATATGATGATAGGTAATGGATATAAAATTTTGGCTTGAACTCCAACGACTCGATGCGCTTATCAAAGAAATAAGAATTTACTTATAACCCTCAGAAGGACAGAATGACTCTAAAACTTACTGGGTTTAAAACTCCACTAGTATTCCTCTGGTGATCACTTGACTCATGGAAATTTTTCTTTTTCAGACTAACATTAATATGACTCTGTGTGTGTGCGTGTGCGTGTGCGTGTGCGTGTGTGTGTGTGTGTGTGTGTGTGTGTGTGTGTGTGTGTGTGTGTGTGTCTTTTTTATGTTAGATTGTCAAGATGCATGATTTTCTTAGACCTAAATTGACATTCTTGTTAAGTACCAAGGTGTCTCAGCTTTTGCTACTCTACCCTTAAAAGTTTGTCTCTCTCTGCCTGAGAAAACTATGACTCGTTTAACGTCAGATCGTCAAGACGTTTATAGTCCTCTAAACGAAAATCAACAGTTCTTTGAACACCAAAGAGTCTCAGTCTTTCCAGACTTACTTTACCTTTGACTAAGTCCAAATAAATCCGTCTATTTTCACTAATAGGTCTATGTTTTGCTGCTGTCACACAACAAACTCCTTGCTCAGATATTATTCCATTACAATTTCTACGTCTACATTTGTGACAGATTCCTAACCTCTTAGCTTTCTTCTTTGCAGCCAGAGTGCTTCGATCACAAAGAAGTCTGGGTTGCTCCTCTTGGATTTCTAGCTTCCTCACCCTCATAGCTAAGGAAACGATTTTCCTAGACAAGTTTGGGGGAACTTGTGTTCTAGACAGACACAAAGCGAAGACAAAAACTTGACCGTCTACGTGCATGATTCCTATCCAGTTCTTTAACGTCTGCTAGTCACAAAGACAAAACAAATGATGATTTTTTGTTGTTTTTAAGAATATGACCTCAATACCCCCAAACTTAAATTGAACATTGTCCTCAATGTTCCCTAATTGACATTGGCCAGGTGTAAAAGAATAAATATTCTAGAAAACGAACAATCGGGGTTCGGACATACCTAGGAATTCATGAGGTGCAAAATTGACCAAATAATGAAATCCTAAATTGACTCCATGAAAACTTAAACTAGACACTGAAGATTCAGACAGACTCAGACATAGACAGATGGATATGTGGGTTTGGGTAATGGAAATGATGAAGATGGTGGTAGTGATGGAGTTGGACTGTCTATGACTGAGTTAGACTGAGCTCTGGACACAATGATCGGTAAATCGACAGAAGACTTGACTTGAACTAAACGGTTGTGTGAATCACGACACCAATATTTCATACACAAATAAGATCATTCATGTTCACCCAAAAAGAATGCCTAAATCTAAATTTGAATTGCAATAATGCAATCAAATTTTTTTTATTGGGACCCTAAGGATTATTTCTAGACTTGCTCCTACTTTTCTCTCCAAATAATCCAAGTCTTCGATGAGAGTTTAAGCACAATTATGGCCAGGTAAGTTCCCAGGTAAGTGGAGGAGCACACGGCATCTTCTTAAGTTTTCACTTATCCTTAGGCTCTTTACACCTTGGTGACAGAACTAATCCTTAGACACCATGATTGAAGAAAAAATATTCATCGGCTACAAAAATTAATTCAGATTGAAAAGGTTTCTATTGAGCATGAAACCCTAAAATCTAACCTACTGGTTCCTTAATTGATTTTATTAGGGAAATGCATGAACCAATTTTACTAATCTTATTTTTCTAAGTGTTGTGAAAATGCATTCCTAAATTACCATATAACATTCAAACAAATATACAAACATTAATAAAACAATCTGATCTAATGCATAAATACTAACAACCTAATGAATGGAAGGATTAAATGCAAGCAATAATAAAGAACACCCTAAATAAATCTATATGAATGCATGAGATATATAAAAGAAAAAGAAAAAAATTAGGCACTCACCTTAGCCTTTTATGCGTATTTTTAGCATTTTTTTTTATTTTAAGCTCCTTAGCGTGTTGTGCATATCTCCAGTGATTTTTAAGCGCGGCATAATTAAAATTCCTGCAAAACAAACAATAAAAGCTTTGGTGAAGATTCTAATTCAAATAAATAAAAAAATAACAATAAAATAAAATGCATGATACTAATCTAAGTGTATTTGTCCTAAAGTTAAAACTAATGGAAGAAATATAATATTTGTAATTTAAAAAAAAATTAAATCAAGTCAAGGTTATGAAAATTGGACTCCAGCCCATTAAATCAAAACTTTGTTTCAATTTTTTTTTATTTTTTTTATTTTAATTTTTAAAAAAATCCTAAGTTAAATGAAATTCTAAATTAAGACATATCTCCAGTATTAGATTATTTTCAAAAATCACATAATCTAATGGCACACAATTTTATTTCGAGATTTCCCCGACAACGGCGCCAAAAACTTGATGTGATTTTAATTTAACTCGCAAGCGTACGAACCAGTTATACTATAATATATGAGTGCGAGGTCGTGCCCAAAGGAAAGCCACAAAATATATGTACGAAATAAAAATTGGCATTATTAAAATAATATGATTTAATAAAATAAATTCTCTAAAACATAAAGTTATAATCATAATTTAGCACACTAATTAATCAATTAGTAGTTTACAATAAATTTTGATTAGAAGAATGGGGTAAATTTAGATGACCTAAATTTAATTTAAAATATAAATTTAAGAGACAAATAAAATGTTTCTAACGTAGTTAAATTATTTTGATGATTTTTAAGAAAGAATAAAATAAATTAATAATAAATAAATTGTTTACATATTTACAATGGAATTAGGTCAAATATCGAAGCGGCATGTTATCCTATTTAAAAGAAAAAACATGGCCTAGACTATGAAATATTCTGGAATTATTAAATATAATTCAAGTTTCTTATTTAATAAAATTCTAATTAGAATAATTATGTCTTCCATTAAATCGGAATTTTTCAAATCAAGCCTTAGGCTTGAGCGAGATTTAAAATTGCATTTTCCAGATCTAAAACAAAACATTCTTGAAAAGAACCTTAGACTAGAAAATTGGTCAAGTCCCCCTGATCTTAAAAGGGGTTCACTTTTCCTTGAAAAATTCTAAAATTAATTTGTTTCATAAAGTTCATAAAAAGAATTAAATAAAAATTAAAAACCATCATTATCAAATATACACTAAACCTCCTATCTACTATCTTAGTTGGACTTCATTGGAGCATCTACATCATGCCGAGAGGAGGAGGATATTCAAGAACAAGCCAAAGTTACTTCAAGCAACAAAAGGTTGTATTGGTATTTTTCAAAGCACAACTTCTTTCTACTTTTTGTGATAAATTTGTAAAGGGTTGGTGTAACCCTACTGACTTCTAAGAGGTGTTCTCTTGGTGCTTAGGTCGATCTACACCCGTGAAGTAGATCACAGATTATAAAGGTTAGATCTCTAGCCGTGAAAGAGACCAAGGATTGCATCTTGTTTCGGACTTAGTGGAATCCTCAAGTGGTGTACTTGAGGCGTGGATGTAGGCAGTTGACGAACCACGTAAAATTTCTCGTGTCATCATTTTCTATCTCTTCTCTCTTCCTTCACCCTACTTTGTGCATTTACGTTTATCTCTCTCATTTTATGCACACTTGATTTGGTGAGATTATTCTTGGTGAGATTTGTCCTGGGCACACATTTATCATCATTGTGATTTGAAAATCTCATAGCCAGGCATTAAACATTGGTTAATCACATCAAGACTAACATTAATTGACCCCCTCTCAGACTATTCTAGCCATTAGGATGTAACACCTCAGATTTTTAGACTATTATTTTATATGACAATTATTCTTTTAAATGGTGGATTTTAGAATTGGACCCTATTTGGATCAAGAATTGGGCCATGACCCAATTAGGACCCAACCAATGTTGGAATTAGTTTTATTAAATACAAATGGGTTGAATTAATTTAGTGACGAATTATATCTAATTTTAAACAAAAGCTTTTTATGGCCGAGTTTTGAATGTGAAATCTATAGATTTTGCGCATGAGAGATATGTGGGATTTTAAATCCACAATGATATGCTAGATATTTAAAAGGGGATGAAATATCTATAAAATAAATAAAAGATTAAGCATGGCCGAAATTTGGATAATAATATCCATATTATGCGCATAGGATATTCTAAAAGGGAAGGTAGATTATCTTAAATTAAATTAAAAGATTATTTGGATTATGATTAAGGTTATGCGCATAGTACTTACTAATTAAAGTTAAAGGGAAGGTTTTAAATTAAGAAGGAGAGGTCGGCCATGGCTAAATAAGACAAGGGAAAGTCGGCCATGGCTAATTAAAGAGGGAAAGTCGCCCTGGTTAAATAAGGAAGGTTTGATATATGTCCAGTGTTTTGGTTATAACTTTTCACTCTTATATCCGATTACTTTGATTCTTTTTGCGTTGGAAATAAGACTTCAAAGGTTACAACTTTTTAGTATACCACTTTTTCTGATTCGAAAGTTAACAAGGTCAAAATTGAGCTAAAATATAGCATACGTGTAAACAAAAATGGGAAACACAAAGGGCGTACGGCTAAGGGTTGCTTATCTTAAGAACATTCTAATATTGGACTAAGAAAGGCTATAAAAGGAGAGATCAAGAGGGATACACGGTTTTGGACATCTTTTATTGTTTAGTTTATTCATCTTTCTCCCTCTCTCAATTCATCATTCTCTTCCACGGCAAGAGCAAGAGAAGAAAGGGCAATAACAAGAAGGAGTTCTTGTTTGGAGAAAAGCAAAGGGAAATGAAAGAAAATTGGAAGAACAAGAAACCAAAGGGGAAATGGTTAGTATCTTGCTTAATAATTTTATGTTTTGAAACAAAAAGATCCATAGGGTTCGGCCATAGTGCATGGCCAAACCCCATGGAGAAAGATTGGTGATGAGTATTAATGGATTAAATGGAGAAAAAGAACCATAGGGTTCAGCCTTATGACATAGCCGAACCCCATGGAAAGATATGATTAGTTATTGGGTTTTAAAGATTCAAAACCATGAAGAGTGTTGATTTATTAATTGGGTTTATGTTCCTAGATCTTAAATCATAGAAACCTTTGGTGATTGTATGGTTTAGATTCAAGAAAATCAATGAAAGAATATGGATTATGGGTCGGCCTTGGCATGGCCGAACCATGGCTGTTTTATGGCTAATTGAGTGGATCTAAAATAATAAAAAGGAGGGGTGAGGTTCGGCCATAGTGCATGGCCGAACCCCACCAGACATTTTATGGATAATAATCGATTAATGTTATGAGTAAAGGTTTTACTGAATCTAAGCTAATGACTAAGATCACGAACCCCATGGGTTAAATTTGGAAAGTAGATGCAAAAGATGGACTTAGATCTACAAGGGTGAGGTTCGGCCATAGTGCATGGCCGAACCCCACTAGAATTATTTTTGGAAACCTTATTATTTATGGAAGGTATTTGCTAAATTTGGAAAGCAATCTAAATATGGAAGGAAGGTTGTTATTTTGGAAACCTTCTATTCATGGAAGGTGTTTCCAAATTATGGAAAGGGTTGGTTAATTAAGGAAACAATCTATTTATGGAAGGAGGTTGTTAAATTAGTAAGTTTAATTATGGAATATGATATCTAAGTATGGAACTTATATTTGGAAAGCATATAATTATGGAAATGTGGAGTTAATTTGGAAACTATACATCATAGGGTTCGGCCAAGATGTATGGCTGAACCCCATGGTCCAAATTAAGGGATTAATGGCATCTTTAATTCATGGTTTAAGGGCTGATTTATGAATCAGATTATGAACCTATGTCATGAGTTAGGTTATGTGTAGTTTTAAAATAAAATAAAGGATACAATGTATGTTAAGAATTGATGGAGAAAGGAATGGCAAAAATGTAATTAAACATCAAAGTGGAGAACCATGGGTTCGGCCATGATGTATGGCCGATCCCCATGAGTTGTGTTTGATGGACTTATTTGGTTATGGAAATTTATAAGGTCTAATTATGGAAGATTTAAAGGAAAGAGGAAACCAATGGTATTTTTGTAAATATGAGAGAATATTGGACATTGGGTTCGGCCATGGTGTATGGCCGAACCCCATGAATTATTTTACGGGATTATGTGCTTTGGAAGCATGAATGGATGACTTGGAACCTAAGCAAAGAAAAGGGGTTAGGGTTATCAACAATGGCATTTTTGTAAATATGTATGCAAAAATGGTAAGCCATGGGTTCGGCCATGGTGTATGGCCGAACCCCATGGGGTTTTGTCTATAGACTTAGAACCTTTTAATTAGGTGAGACTTGGTTTTGATTGATCATTATATTATAAGGTAACGGGATCTCGCAAGCGGTGCGCGATCGGTGATCGAATTTTGGAAGGAAACGCAAGGACTTGTGAACGGTCTTAGGTAGGATTCCACCTCTTTGATACCATGGCTTATGTACTTTGTTTTTATATTATGTTTGATGAAAATATGTTTCCAAGGATATGTTTTATTACATTGAAATTCATATGCTATATTTAAGTGTTTAAAATAGCATGGGCCAATTATGCTTCAAAGGATGATTTTACATGCTAAGTTTATTTATTTAATGAGCATGTGTTATATGTGGTTTCAAATGATGATTTTCAATGCTATGTTTATATTATAAAATAACATGTGTTTCATTAGTATCTCATGCATGGCATGGGGTGGAGGATTTATAACCGGAGGGGTCACACTCCCTCGGGGCGTCCGAAAAACCTATGTGCAACACCTTGATGTGATTTCCATCACGAAAATTTCCGGAGGGTCCACACTCCGCCGGGGCGTCCGGAAGACCTATGTGGTGGGTACTTTATGTACATGTGATGGGTGGGACTCATTACATATCTGTCATCATTGCATGGCATGGATTTTACCTGGTTTTATATATTATGTTATAATATATGTTTTGTACTAACCATGTGTTAGCCGTAACTGGAATACCTACTGGGCGCGTTGTTCTAACGCCCTACTTCTACCCTAGTTGATGATATAGGTAATCAGGGGAATGATGAGCTTAAGACGGACCAGGCATAGGAGCTTGGAAGATCTAGTTTATACGTTTTGAATAAATTACTCATGAACTTGTATTTGAGTATTCGGATTTTGAAATGTAATAACTTAGATGGTTGAATGATTTGGTTTGATGATTATGACGTACTTTGATATCTGAGTGGATTAGAACTTGTTTTAATATGATTCTGCATTTTGATGATTATGATTCCGCAGTTGTATGATTTTATTCCGCAAGTCGGTGTTGCTATGTGTGAACCATTTTATTGGACTGAGTCCATACACACATAGGGTTGGCCAGTTAAGGGTCGGACTTTGGAAGTTCGGATTTAACTCGCGTCATGACGTCCCGCGCTCTATCACTCTACTCTGTTATTAAAAAAAAAATATATACACTAAATTTACTGGAAAAAGCTAGTGAAAAAGAGCGGGGCGTTACAAGGCTAGCTTGACTAACAAGTGGTATCAGAGCAAAAGCTCTTGTATTGGACTTAACCATCTAAGAGTTGATCCTCAACCTAGAACAATATCTAAGGGTGATTGCATGGTTGTGATGTGTCATCCATTTCTTGATGGCAAAAATGAAAATTTACTTAATGACAATGGGTAAAGCTCAATGGGAAATAACTTTATGTGGTTGGACTAAACCATCCAAGAACCTTTGGTGCAATGTAGAAAGGAGCATAGACTTGCCAAATGCAAATGCTCTATATGCCTTACTTTGTGGTGTTTCACCAAACCTTCTAGAAAATATCATATCCTCTGAAACCACAAAGGAGGCATGGGCAGGGCCATCATCGACACAAGTTGAGGCCTAAGGCAAAAATTCTAAATCGGGGCCTTCTTGGTATTTAACATATTATAATAAATAGTATTTAATTAAAATTTTAATTATATATAATAAAAAGAATTTATCTAAAATGTATTTTTTTTTTTTTTGGTTTTAGAGATGCTAAATTACTAATTAAATTTTTGTACTCAAGTTTAGCTAAAATATCATTTTCAATTGATAATATGGCTAATTCACATAATCTTTCTTTTGACATTGTTGATCGTAGGTAAGATTTTATCAATTTTAGTTTTGGAAAACTTCTTTCTGCCAAAGCAATTGTTACAGGTATTGTCAATAATATTAGGTATACAATATAAGCATTTGGAAAATAATCTAGTCTTTTAATATAATTCAGAATTTCAATTGGAGTTATTATTTTATTTGTAAAATTTCTCTTAAGACTTTAAACTTTAAAAACAAATCTAAACCATCTATATTAGAAAAGTTCGTATGTTTCAAAAGGCATTTAAGATTAAAACAACATTTTTTAAAACTATCATCATTTAATGATTTTAATTTTTTAAATAAAATAAAAAACCAAACATATTTTCATATTTTTTAAATTGTTCAAACCTACTTAATCATAGAACCCCTTTTTCTTTTTTCAATATTACTTTACTTGTATTTTCTCTATTTTTAGATGGACCATATCCTTCTAGATCACAAAATCCAATTCAAGGATCCTTTTTTATATTCTTAGTATTTTTGGATGAATTTACCCGTATTTCATATGAGTAGGGTCTAGAACTGAGAGATAATTGACACACATCGTATTCCTCATATCAGTAATTTTTTTCCAACAAAACACGAAAAATAAATATATTGGCCAATTCAACCTTAGCAGTCGATGCCGATAAGTAGGGCTTTCGACGCCTCAAGACCTATTAGCTATTTTCTAAATCTCAGCCGCAGACCCATTTGATGACTGTAACCATTAGTTATCATGGTCCCTTGTGGATGATCAAGAGAATTTCTAAAACTAGAATGTTCATGTCCCGCATTGATTAAGCAAGTTGGACTGCTTGATGCCAATTCTTACATGGATGGTGATGGCCCATTAGATGATCAATTTCCATCACGAAATCTAAGGTCGATGATCCAGAAACTACCATTCCATGTAATTTAACTTGGGAATCTTGATGAGGTGTTTATCTCTGCATTGGGTCTCTATCTTTTAAGACCTACTCATCAACCTTTACTAAATGCAGGCTCGGCCCTGGCCTTAGGTGAATTAGGCCGCCGCATAGGGCCTTCAAGTCGGGTTCAATTTTTAAGTTCTTGCATCTTCTTTTATGTTATAAATTTATTTTAATGTTTCTTTTACTAGCAAATGGATTTGTGGCGCCATGGTAGCGTGTCTGACTCCAAATCCAAAGGTTGTGTGTTTGATTCACGAAGTAAAATAACTTGGGAAATATTTAAAGTCAACTCGAAAAGGCTTAATAAGACTCGTGAACTCACTTGATTCGAATTCCTATCGAGTTTAGTCAACTCAGATTGATTTGGCCAATTTTTTTTTTTTTTCAAATTTTTAATCTATAGTTCTAATAAAATAAATTAAACATCATGATAAAAAGCATTTATCCTCTAGTTTTATTTTTCTTTTAAAAATTAAGAATTGAGATGATTAATTGACTCTATTACAAGATTAAAATGATTATATAAAGGTCAGATTTTAACTAATCATTATTCTTATTATTTTTTCAGAATTTTTAATAAAAGTGTGGCCTAAAGAAGTCCCTAAATGAGGAAACTTAGTGTTCAATATAATATAGATGGTTGAATGGAAAGAAAATGTGTTTAAATTTGAATGTCTTTTTAATGAGTTATAGTTTATAATTGAGTGATAATCTTTTAATATAATTTTACTTTATAAGTTGTTTTAAATGCATTATATACTTTAGCATATCAACCACTCCTTTTAAATACAATAATATAGTACTAAAAAATAAAAAACCAACATGCATGACACAAGTGGAAATTAAATGTCATAAAAAAGATTGAATGGATTAACTATCTTATCTATTGAAAAAGATATGTTAAAAAAACTTCAATATAGTAATTTAATTAGTAATTTTGTATCTCAAAGTCTAAGAAGAATAAATTTTAAATAATACTTTGTTATAAATTTGATTTATGATATTTTATATGGATGTTTTACACTTTGTAAAAAAAAATGTATGATTTTATTTTTTGTGAGTGTATAAATGGCCCATCATAAGAGTTCTCCTAGAGCTCATGAAATCTCAGGGCCGGCACTTAACTAAATAATAGGAAGTTGTAAGTTTGTCTGCCGTGAATGAGGCAACCCAAAGAAAACAAAGACTATTATGACAAAGCTCTCACAAGAAAAGCTAGGAATTGAACAACAAATGGCTAAGATAGGAAAACAAGCAAAGAAGAGAACATGTAAACCATAGACTAGTGCACTCCAACCTGTAAGTACTAGCACAGTTCCACCTCTAGCTAGTACATAAATGGGACCTTTCTAAATGGGGGCCTAAAGTAACCGTTTTAGTTGCCTCCCCCTAGAGCTGACCCTGGACATGGGACATTTTAGAGGAAATTCATAAAAAGCGTAAGGAAGATGTTATAGAAGAACTCTATTACTTAGGACCAATTCAAACATTTGAACCTCAATATGAACAAAATAGTGACTCCAAAATTCAGGAAATGAAAGATGAAGATCCTACTGAAAAAGATTTAGAAGAAGACATTTATGAAGTCTTAGAAAAAATGTATAAGAAGCTTAAGTAAGTGAGTAAATAAAATTTAAAATTAACAAATGAACTAAACTATGAAAAGTTAACATGTGAAAACAATTTAAAAGAACTTGAATTAGCTAAAGCAGAAGTATCGAAGCTTAAGGTAGCTAAAAGTCACTAATGAATAATGCTTAAAACTTGAAGAGTGTTTAAAAATGGAAATAAATGAAAGAGTAAATCTTGATAATGAAGTGAGAAAACTAAAGCATGAACTTAAGTCATTAAAAGAAAATAATCAAGATTTGAAAATGTATTAGCCCTTGAAAGATGTGAAAATGAGAAGAACAGTAAGGAAATTAATGAATTGAAAGCCATCTCTCCTAAAACACTGCCAAATTTAAAAACTGAAAATCAAAAGCTAATGCATGAAGTCAATAAGTTAGAAAGGTATAAAGAATTTTTTTGAAATGAAGTTCATAAAAAGAGAAGAGAAGCTTGAAAGACTTCTAAAATTGAGTAAGCCATTTGCAGATAAGACGGGTCTTAGCTATGATATGAAGAACGTTAATGTACTTGTCAAACGAACCATTTTCGTCAAAAGTAAGTCTTCTTCATCTTCTATAATTTATATAATAAAATGTCGTTATGGACAATCTGAGCATCTCATGTTTGAATGCAAATTTAGAAGAGAAAATCAACACCTAAATGTAAATCAAACAAAAATGAGAAACCAAGAACAAAAGACCCACAAAGAGGAATTGGAACGAGTAAGCCCAAACATAAAAAGAAAAAAGTATTTTGAAAATAAAAATCAAAGGAATTCTCCACCAATACCTTAAAATCAAGTCAAAGGTATATCAACCTAAATAGAAATCTAAATTATACCTTAACTAAGAAACTAATTCAAGCATTAAATGAATTTACCAATTTCTGTCAAACAAACAAGAACTCCAAAAAGAGAAAATCAAATGTTCATTTGTTTGATACTAGTGGACCCCATAGACCTTCCTCTACGACCCAATGGATACCCCAAGTTAGGGGAGTGGGCTAGATTTTGATATTTTCATTGATATGAACTTCGGTCAGATTTTATGTTTCTAACTTGTGCATATGTATTATAATCTGTCATGATTGGAATACGTCTTGTTTATATCTTGTTGGTGATTTGTATGCTTGCTATGACTTAATACATCAAACTCTAAAAGGAAACGATAATATTCTTCCTAGCCATAATATGTATCATGTAAAAAATTAAAGGACTTGTAGACTTTCAAGTATCCTAAAGAATTGTTCGAGAAAGGATTGCTTCAATCAAGCTACACAGTAGTGATATGGACTTAAACGGTTGCATCTTCACTCACTATCTCCTTCTCCATCCCTTAAATTAAAACATCATATTGGGAAGGATGTCATGGTAGTCATTGATTGAATGTTTGCAATTTGCATGATTGGATTGAAAATTGCGTATATTTATCTTGCAATGGTGTATGTATCAATCTTGCCAGAATTGAGCTCCCATAGCTCAACACTCCATTGCATGATTCCTTGGACCTCTAGGACCTCAAAGTAAAAACTATAGATAGGTCCCTATGAAAAATTGGCCAAGACCCCATGAACTTAACTGAAAAGGGCCCAAGTAAAAAATCTGAGAAATAGAGGATATCAGTTCGCCAATTCCTCTGATCGATTTGCCGCTCTGTTGTTACTCTAAAACATGAATTGCCTAAGTTATGATCGGGTCACCGATAGTGGCTAGACTAGCTCGCCGCTCTGTAAATCTCTGCTCCTAGTCACGAGCAGTCAACCTTGGCCTGATAAGAGGTAGATTGGTTCAAGTACAAATTCCATATCTTCTAGGGGCATCCAAGATTCAAAAACTGAAAATTATTAAGTGCTTCTCTAGAAGGTTCGGAAATTCCGAGCAAATGATCTCGGAACATCAGTTGTTCCAAACTTGTTAAAATAGAAAAGAGAGGATGAGTAGGACTCTGAGATCTAACTCCATTAGGTCTCAGAGTCCTAACTCAATTGGGTCTCTAAGTCCTAAATAGAACTCATACTTGTATTTTATCTTATAAATATATCTCCGATGTATATAGAAAAATACAGTGAAATAATATACTCTTTTTCTCTCATGGTTTTTTCCCTTATGGGTTTTCCACGTAAATCTTGTGTTATGATAATTTGTGGTGTATGATTTGTATTTCTACATGATATCAGTCAGAATTTGATCCAAATCCACAATCGTTTTTTTTTTCTCATGAGAGAACACTCTTCAATCCCACGGTGAGAAGGCTCATCTGCTCAGTTTTTTGCCATCACTGTTGGTCAGCCGTGTTTTGTCACCTCCACTGGTTGCTGCTTCTGAGATCTGGTTGCCGACGCCTGTTACTGCGTGGGTACACCATAACAGAATGGTGTGTCAGAACGGAAAAACCGTCACATCTTAGAAACTGCACGAGCTCTTATGTTTCAAATGAATATTCCTAAGAAGTATTGGTCTCATGGTGTTCTGACCGCCATCTATTTGGTTAATCGACTTCCTAGTCGGGTTAACAATTTCAAATCGCCATTGGAAATGCGGAAGAATCGAAAGCTTGTTTTGTCACACCTGCGTGTGTTTGGGTGTGTATGTTATGTACACCGCCAACCTCTTCATCAAGACAAGTTAGATGCCAGATCTGTCAGATGTGTTTTTTTCGGCTCTTCTTCCTCACAGAAAGGGTACATTTGTTATGACCCAGCATCTCACAAGCTCATTGTCTCCCGTGATGTGCGCTTCGCTGAAACTGAAGTGTATTTCCCAGTTCATTGTGATTCTGGGAATCAGTCCCAGGGGGAGAACTTATCTGATTTGGTACCTCTTCCTATTGTAACTGATGATGTCTCTTTTAGCAGAAATACAGTGATTATATCTCCAGATAACCAACCAATGTCTGCATAAATTGAAATACCGACAGCTTCTACTGAGACTATATCTGCAGAAATTCAGTCGATTTCTCCAACAACTGACATACCGGCTCCTCCCCTTCCATTACGGAGATCAAATAGAGAGACTCGCCCTCCAAAAGGAATGAAAGATTTCTTCACTTACCATGTTGTATCATACCCAATGGAGGCTTCTCTGACATATGATAATGTCACTCAGTCGCATTTGGCCTTCTTGAGTGCAATATCCAGTGAACAAGAACCAAAGACATTTCGTGAAGCTAATTCCACATTTGTTTGGCGACAGGCAATGAAAGAAAAATTGCAAGCACTTGATGATAATAAAACTTGGAATATAGTCAAATTGCCTCTCGGAAAGAAGACAGTTGGTTGTCGTTGGATATACAAAATCAAATATAAAAGTGATGGAACTGTGGAGCGACACAAGGTAAGACTGGTTGCCAGAGGTTTTACACAAACATATGGAGAAGATTACACAGAGACTTTTGCACCTGTTGCAAAGATGAACACTTTTCCAGTGCTTCTCTCATTAGCAGCAAATCAGGGTTGGAAATTATCTCAGATGGATGTAAAAAATGCTTTCTTGCATGGTGACCTAGAAGAGGAGGTGCATATGAGTGTTCCACCAGGACATTCACAAGAATCCAAAGTTGGATTTGTGTGCAAGCTAAAAAAGGCCATATATGGACTTAAGCAATCTCCCCGTGCGTGGTATGCTAAGCTCAGTTCTATTCTCATGACTAATGGACTTAAAAGGAGTCCGGCTGATTCTTCATTGTTTGTAAAAAAAGGTATGTGTGGTACAACTGTTGTTTTAGTGTATGTTGATGATATAGTGATCACAGGTGATGACAAAAATGAAATTACAAGACTTAAGACTCTACTGCAAAAGAGATTTGCCATCAAAGATCTGGGAGTGTTAAAGTATTTTCTTGGATTAAAAGTTGCCTACTCAAAGAAGGGCATATTTCTCAATCAAAGAAAATATGTGCTGGACCTGTTGCAGGATATTGGAAAGATGGGAGTTAAACCATCAGATACTCCAATTGACAGTGGAGACAAGCTTGATAATGATGGAGAATTGTTATCTGATATTGGTCAGTTTCAAAGGTTGGTTGGTCGATTGATTTATCTAACGATCACTAGGCCAGATATTTCCTATGCAGTCAGTCTAGTCAGCAGATTTATGCATGCACATACAGTTACTCACATGAATGCTGTCAATCGAATGTTACAATATTTGAAGGGTTCTTCAGGAAGGGGAATATGGATGCGAAAAAATGGAAATAGTTCCATTACTGCTTACACTGATGCTGATTGGGCAGATTGTCCAGTTGATCGACGATCTACAACAGGATATTGTACATTTGTGGGAGGAAATCTGGTAACTTGGAAAAGTAAAAAGTAAAGTGTTGTTGCAAGATCAAGTGCAGAAGCAGAATATCGTGCAATGGCCTTAACCACCAGTGAAGTTGTTTGGCTTCGGTCCTTATTGCAAGATATGGGTTTTGGTTCTAATCAGCCAACGCAAATGTTTTGTGATAATCAAGCTGGCATTCACATTGCTTCAAATCCGGTATTTCATGAGAGAACCAAACACATTGAGGTGGACTGTCATTTTGTTCAAAAAAATTTGCAAGCTAATGTTATTTCTACTCCATTTGTTCGCAGTGATCAACAATTAGCAGATATCTTCATAAAAAGTCTCTCCGCTGTTAAATTCCAAGATATTTTGTCCAAGTTGGGCTCAATCGACATTTTCTCACCTACTTGAGGGGGAGTGTTGAAATAGAAAAGAGAGGATGAGTAGGACTCTGAGATCTAACTCCATTAGGTCTCAGAGTCCTAACTCAATTGGGTCTCAGAGTACTAAATAGAACTCATACTTGTATTTTATCTTATAAATATATCTCTGATGTATATAGAAAAATACAGTGAAATAATATACTCTTTTTCTCTCGTGGTTTTTTCCCTTATAGGTTTTCCACGTAAATCCTGTGTTATGATAATTTGTGGTGTATGATTTGTATTTCTACAAAACTACCCTAGTTTTGGAATTTCGAAAGGACTGAAATCACCATCCGAACAAATGAGACTTCAGATGTTCTTCAAAGGTCTCAGACTCTGATTTTCGTTTGCATTAAAATGTCTTTTTTGAACAATAAACTTCGGACTTTCCGAAGTAAGATGGAACTTACTCCGGAAGTTCTAAACAAACAGAAACAACACATTTTCGAAGGCTGTTAAAACAGTTCGCTGGCCCTTTCTCTCATTCCTCTGTTGTTTCCGTTCTCTCTTCCCTCTGCTCCAAGCTCCTCTTCGAGACTGTCCCTGTTGCAGCTCCAAAATCTCTCTCTCTTTCGTCTCCAACACAGCATCCCTACCTCCTCTCCTTAAATCATCTTCGGGTAAGTCTGCTCATTCCTCCCTCTCTCCATTTTTCTCCTCACTTCTTAGAAATATCTGTCTTAGGGTCCCATTCATTGTCAATATCTCCTAAAATCCAACCCTAGTGTGCACTCTCTTGCATACTGGTGCAAGATAATGGCATTCTAAGTGCCCTGATGTCACTCTTCACCTGATATTTTATCTAAGATTAGGGATCTTAGCAAAATACCACCTTAGCCTTCAACTTCCTCCATTTTCCAAGGGCCAAACAACCCAAAAACTGTCCCTATAAGTAATCATCTTGCTTCGAGTGTTACTTATAATAGCACATTGTCTGCTTAAGGTCCCTATCCATCTGTCCTTCATCTGAAAATCAATATCCTTGGTTTAGGACGTCATCCTTTGTGCCTTTGCTCATCCTTCTTAAATCTTTAACAATATGGAGGAAGCCTCTTCTAGCACACAAGTACTCAGAACTTATGCTAGGCTCCAACCTATCATTCTACATCCTTCTGATCCTGCTATTCGATATCTTGAAAATGTGGATCCTGAATAGACTAATTACATCACAAAGAAAAATATCATTGTAGAGTGTAGCAGTGACACCGAATATTTGCTTCCATTCCGAGTCCCACAAATCCTAAGTAAAATCAATTGGACAAATATTTTGGCTGGGGGAGGTCATGCATACCCTTTTCTGGCAAAGGGCATGTATGGAGCTATTTGTGGTGTCTCGCACGCTAACTGCACGTTCACCATCAAATTCACGGATCTTGTGACATCGCATCACATCTCAGTACTCATCAATTTTCCACTCTCTCCTAGAGGCCCTAAATTATTGAGGAACTCAATTCCCATAGAACAAATAAATTCAGTTTCAATTGTCATTTGTAGGAGATATTTTCGATGGATTGATGAAAATGCCCTTCGTGCTTCTCTCCTTCTTCCTCATTTCAAACTTATGCATCAAGTCTTCTTCTTCAATGTATACCCTCGAAAATGAAACCGAGGAGACTTGACCCAACATGATAAACACATTGATGGATGTGTACTTTGAAAGGAAGATCTGTCTACCAATTGTGATTTGTCGGACCACTATCAATCATTGGTCTAAACTTGGCTACTCCACTCCTTTTGGCTACCTTATGTCGAAGTTAGCAAAGAAGCTTGAGGTTCCTGTTGATCCTAATGAGAAAACCGTATTTCATACCCCTCTCAACAAGTCAACTCTGAAGAAAATAAGGCTCATCTTTGATTCAGGAGAACCTCTAACTGGTCTTCTTCCTCCTCCACAAGCACCTTCAGTTGTAGAAGAACTCGTGCCAAATGAAGATCAAGCAGAGGGTGATCAAGCACAACAAGAAGGCGTACATGTTGAACAAATTTATGAAGAGCAAGTACCTCAACCTATACTTCAACAATACTTAGCTGTCTTAGAAATAAATATTGCAGAGTTGCATGAATCACATGATAAAAACATTGTTGAGGTTCACGGAACTCAAGATAGGCACAGCTTATGGTTACGATATATTCTGGCTATGTTAAGTTGGCGACGTTCTGATGCCAATGCTCCTTCCCTTCTGATGCCGATGCTCCTTCCCCCTCTCATCGAGCCAGGTCATCATAGACCACTAGGAATTAGAATCATTCTGGACGCCATGTATTTGTTTTTGGGATGGTTGAACTTTTTATGGTCAAATGCAATGTTATTAAATCCGACCCGACAGGCGGTTGAACCGGCAGGTCAACCATGTCAGTCAACTTAAAGGGTCGGGTGGGTTTAAAATCCGTCTGAGTTTAAAACCCGTAAAAACCCGCTTCAACCCGTGGTTCGACCCGGATTTTAATATTAACCTGTGACTCGACCCGTGAAGAATACCCGTATTTAAAATTTTTTAAAAAAAAAAAAAACTCATGAGAAGTATGGAAAGGATGGATGTGACTTGACTTTGATGGGAGTCAAATCCCAAAGAAGGGCAACAAGGCTCCTTTGGCAACAAGGCTCCTTTGGCTTCCCTTCAAACTTCAAACTCAAAATTTCAAATTTAATTTTGCTAATCTATCATATATTTTTGTAGTTATGCATGACTTACAAAATGGAACTAATTCACAATTTTGTATTTATTTCAAATTTATTGTTGCTAATCTATCATAAATTTTTGTTAGTTTACTCAGTTTTAAATATTATTTTTTGGATATAACTAATATTGAGTTCTTAATGTGATTTGGATATTAATTAACAACGAATTGTTGGATGATATTTTGTTGAAATGATATAGAACATGAATTTTGGATTATTAAAGTATTTACAATTGTGTTTGTGAGAGTAAGTATTTATTTTTATGAAATATAATCTTAGTTAATAATTTAATATTATTTATAATATTATATTAATTGCACGAGTTTGACCGAGTTTGACTATGATTCAACCCGGTTGAACCTTATTTAACCAACCCTTTCTACAAGACGGGTCGCTCCACGGGTCGGGTTTTAAAACATTGGTCAAATGTTAGGAATGTACTCGAACTAGCATGTAATATTTTGCACATATAATTATGTTCAAACTCTGGAGCATTATAGTTATTTATGTTAAAAGTTGAATATTTGCTATACCATTCATGTGATGAAATGTCTTTTATGATGATTGATGGAAGTGTGGTATTTGCAATGTTATCAGAACTAAATCGTGTATCGAACCGTCTAAATAGAAGGTTGAGTTAAATAAGGCCAACCGGGTTCAACCGTAGTCAAACTCGGTCAAACCTGTGCAATAAATATAAATATTATAAATAATATTAAATTACTAAATAACATTTATTTCATGAGTTGAAATAAAATTTTAAATAAAAAATTATCTTTTAATATGAATAAAAAAAACACCTTAATCAAATCAAACACGCCATTGATTAAAATTTTAATCTCTTTAAATAATTTGTCTCTAAATTTTTGTGGCATCAAAATTCTATGAAATTTATAAAATTAATTTAACTAAAAATATTAATACTTAATTTTTGGACCAACTCAAAACTCTATATTTATAAATTAATTAATTTTTTGTCACTTTAAATTATTTATAAACTCCATACTTATATAGCTACATAGCATTTTCAAATTACATGAAATTTATAAAATTAATTTAACTAAGAATATTTATACTTAATTTTTGGACCAACTCAAAACTCTATATTTATAAAGTAGTTAATTTTTTTGTCACTTTAAATTATTTATAAACTCCATACTTATATAGCTACATATCATTGTACTAATTTTTTTCTTTTAAAACTAGCTATAAAAGTTTTCTTAAATTATGTTTTTTTTAATTGTGGTGAACCGCGGTTCGAGGTTCATGGTTTCCTTAACAAAACCATGTTGAACCGCAGTTCAACACAATTTTTGGCGGTTTCGCACTTAAAGGGTTTTCTCACCAAACCGGGCCGGGAAGAGGCCGGTCGAGGTCGAACCAGCGACCCGGCCTAGTTTTAATAACATTGGGTATTTGAAATCAAATAGGCTAGGTGGCCCTCATGAGTACTTATGCTTTTGTATCCTCACTCAATTCAATGTATTTATGGAGAATGGTATGTTGCGCATCTACTTTTATGATGGCATGGATGATACATAAATATTTGTTTGCTTGTGTTTGCTTTCACGAATGGTGGTTGTTTCATGAATGCAAATGTAGTGTTGTCCAAATGTGCTACATAGTACTATCATTTTTTTTGGCAATATGTGTTTATGTTTCATATGGTATCAGTAGTGATAGGCCTAAATAGTCAAATCAAAATTCTTCATGATATCATGTGAAATTGACTTAAATCTTGCGAGTGCCTCTCTCTTTCTACTATTCCCATGCTTACTGCCATATCATATACCAGTTGATACTCTTGCACCTGTTATACTTTATTGCAAGTTGTATCAATTGAGATTTGTGGAATATTGCATTGCTTTTGCATCACTCATTACACTTTCTCTTATATAGTTATATCTATTTAAACGTATGTTGGGATGCTATGTCATGCACACCTAAACCTCTGTCACCCTCCAATATTAAGTGGGAGAAAATATGAAGGTTTAAATGACAGGGTTTACACTAATCAAGGGGAGGTATACTCCATGAATTGTGCTTCATATGTTCCCCTCGTCAATTTATGACAAAAAGGGAAAGAAATATTTGGAGAGATATAAGCAAAGGGGAATAACAAATGAAATATCAGTATCAAAGACAGGGGGACCAAATTCGTAAAATTGAATATTTACTTCTTATTGCCACTAACCACTGGAGGATCACTTTCCACCAGAAAATGCAGTTCATGTTGTGCTTACAAGAAAATCACATATATACTCTAAGGGGAGCCGCCATGAGCCTTCAAACCCTCAGAACCTAATGCAGTCTTGTCCATGTATATTGAGATTATTGTAACATTGTACTCTAATACATGGCATGTACATAGATTTCTCAAATTTTGTATTTTGTATTTTATATTTGGGTCTGTACAGGGTACTCTCTAGGTTCTATCATGAAATTGACAAAGGGAGAGATTGTTGGCCTAAAAATTAAATCTGTCTCCCCTGAGTGAGATTGAGTTGTCAATTTTGTGAATGTATCTAAATGAGTCCTAATTTGTCAAATTCTTTGATTGAGTCGTGACCCTGTCCTTTTGTCCAAGACCTCACATCTGGAAGACCATCAAATTCAAATCAAGCCTCAAGCTTCAAAAGCAACAAAGATTGGAAGGCAGAGCACTAAATCGAAAGATCTTCATAAAAGACAACCAACACAGGTATATGGACCATAGGAATGACCTAGAAGCCTTAGAATCCATATGGTTAAAATTGGAATAATACGAACTTGGTTTTTGAGTTCATACATATGTGTTCCTGCAATCCAAAAATGTTCTTATAGTTATACCTCATCGATTGAAAATGAACACTTAAAAGAGCTCTCTACCATGTCTATATTTTCACAAAATCTCAAGTTTCCAACACTTAATGAAAAATGGAATTTCTAGGCGCCTCAGAAGTTCTGAGCTCATGTCTTAGAACGTCTGAGAATATTCCTCTTTGGATGTTCCGAGGACATGAATCTTGGGTAGGCTATCCTCATTTCCTTCATTCTGAACCCTTGCTTCCCAAGATTCCTCGAACGTTCTGAGGATCACTGTTCAGACTTTCCGAAGACTGTCGCCCACAGTAAATATAGTCGTTGTAAGGTCAAACTAGCCGTTGTGAGATGACCGTTACGAATTCGACCGTTGCAACCTCGGAAGTTCCAAGACCCATCCTCGGAAGGTCCGAAGATGGATCCGTTGGGACTTTTCTTACCTATAAATACAAGACATTTTAGAGAGGGTAAAAATTGATTACTTGAGCCAAATTTTTCCATACACTCTCCTAAGCTTCCCAACAACCTTCAACGATTACAAACTTTAATACTTAAACCCTCTAAGCTTTTAATCTTAATCTCAAACACATCCAAATCTCTCATAGGCATATCTTGAGCATCTTATGCTCTAAATTGAATGTGTTAAGTAGAGATAAGCTTCTAGAGTCATAATCCTTAATAGGAAAACCATTACCTACACTAGATGTCTTGTCTACTATCTTGGTTGGACTTCATTGGAGCATCTACATCAAGCCAAGAGGAGAAGGATATTCAAGACAAGCCAAAACTACTTCAAGCAACATAAGGCTATATTGGTACTTTTCAAAGCACTTCTTTCTATTCTTTGTGATAAATTTGTGAAGGATTGGTGTAACCTTAGTGACTTCTAAGAGGTGTTCCCTTGGTGCTTAGGTCGATCTACACGGAAGTAGATCATAAGTTATAAAGGTTAGATCTCTACCCGTGAATGAGATCAATGGTTGTATATGTTTTTGGACTTAGTGGAATCTTTAAGTGGTGTACTTAAGGCGTGGATGTAGGTGGTTGCCGAACCACGTAAAAATTCTCGTCATCATTTTCCATCTCCTCTCTCCTCCATCATCCTACTTTGTGCATATGCATTTATCTCTCTCATTTTTTGCACACTTGATTTGGTGAGATTATTCTTGTTGAGATTTGCCTTGGGCACACATTTATCATCATTGTGATTTGAAAATCTCATAACCAGACATCAATCATTGGTTAATTATATGAAGACTAACATTAATTGACCAATATTTTAAAGAATTTTAAAATTCCAGTATAGTCCTATTCACCCCCATCTAGAACTATTCTAGACAGTAGGCTAGCTTGACTAACATGAGCTTTTATTGTTACTAGTAACAAAATAGAACTTGAATTTTTTATAATGATTTGATATTAAATAATCACCCCTATAACTAGCTTATTTATTAATAACCTCATGTAATGACTTGACCCTTGATCACGCGAATCGAGGAGTTTCTAGACTTCGACTCTCCGATTAAGAGTTAATCATTGAGTAGATCTCTTTGTGGACTTTTCAACGAATCCAAGTTTGACTTTAGCCGAGCTCAGTTGCTCGAATTGTGGACTTTTGAAGTTAAAGTACTATGTGGCCGCATGATCCAATGGTTGATGTCGAACGATCCGCTCATATCGGAAGATCCGATGGTCGATATCGAAAGATAGGATATAATTTTACAATTATTTATTTCTGGAAAAAAAAATGAAAAATGACCATATTTATTTTCAATAAAATGACGAATTTGAGTAGTTAGGTTTATAAACTTGCAGATACTCTGAAACACCCCGTCCCGCTACGGGCGTGTTATCTCCGAAATATTACAAACATCACAAAAAAATGGATATCGGTATATATATATATATATATGCGCCTGTAAACGGACCTAGGTCCAGCCCGACCCGCCCAATAATATAAATGGACAGTCCGTGGCCCGGCCCGATAAAAGAAGGTCCGAGTATTTTGTGATCTGGCCCGGCTTGATAGAAATTTGAACCGTTTGCGGCCCGATAAGGGCCCATTTGTGTGTTTTCAACCCAATATGCTACCAGGCCAGAAATTATTATTTTTAATCTTAATATTTATCAAATTGAGCCCAATAAATTAGATATTTTATTCTAATCTAAATCAGAATTTGAAGATTTGTAATTAAGACTTGATTTAATACTTCTATTATGTTGAGAAATTTAATTAAATTTTTAAAAAATTAAAATAACTCTTCAATTGCTCAACTTGAATTTTTGTTGAGTCAAATTACTCTAACTAAAACAGTTAAGTTTTTCAAGTTTTTAAACAAAATGTTGGATGAAAGGCACATCAAATATCTCTCTAAAATAGTTTTAAACAAAAAAAAGATATATTTAAAATTTTCAATTGATAATTTTATTTTTTTTGAAAAATTTTCAATGAAGACTTTGAGTATTCAAATTCGAAAAAGAAATTTTTAGTTCACATCCTTTCCTTCGAATGAGGTCTGGATTGCTTTTAAATTGATCTTAAACTTCCATGAGACAGACATACATGATAATAATAATGTTACAATCCACTGAAATTAAACTCAAATAAAATGATTTCTGAATTGGAGCTCTCCTTCTGTATCCTCTCTTTCATATCAATAGCTTTCTTGAAATCCTTTGCCGAAATTACAAGACTCAAACATCTCACTCCCTCCACCATAAACCAAATTTATCCTCCTCTTAACCTACAATTCACATACAAAACAACCGACAAATAAACCCACATGAATTTTCAGACTACTTCATTTAATACACAACCTCTCCTTAATAAATAAGTGAATTCATTAAATTCCCATAAAAAGAAACACATTCACAGCCCATACATCATAAGAAAACAAAACTCTTTAATTGACTACCAAAATATGAAACAAGAATCAATGGGCTAAGAACAGCATTCTTATGGATCAAACACACCTTACTGCAAAGTAGTGTGTGCCTTTTAAGATTTGAATATTACTTTAGGCTGTTAATTAGGCTAACTTTAAAAAAATCTTCTGTATTATGGCTCAATACTCAATCAGATTTGAATGTAAATAATTGGCTCTCTGATGTGCTTGTCCAATAATTTCTTTGATGCGTTTGGCTTATCTCACCAATTGCCATAATGTCCATGCCTCACTTGGAGAGGTTAGTCATAGTGGCATGCATCTACTTTTCAGCATTGATACTAATAATTCAGAGTGAATATTTTGGGTTAGAGACAATCGGGTCACTTAGGGAACTCATGCAACATGCCTTGGGCAATCACACATTCTCATAGAACAAGAGCTCGGTATTCTTCCTCTTGCAGAAGAAGGGAAAAATATAGAAAAATACATAGGCATATGTACATGAGCACTCATGTAGAATCTAGGACTTTAAAATGATTTAACTATTTGGTCCCTCTTGAAAACCCATTTAAGAGAATAATTTCTAAAAAAAACACCCTTTTTAATAAAACAACTATCAAAGTTCTCCATCAAAGTTCTCTCTCTAGTACGTGCTTTGCTTTTGGATTAAGTTCACCAATGAACTTCAAAGATGTCAGCCATACCAGAGGCTCTGCAAATGATAAACAAATTCCTGCACTGAGTTCACTATCTGAAATATGGCCTAACAGCATTGCTATGAGGATTGGTTGCACAAAGATTGAGTCTTTCTACTTTGTTTTATCAAAAAACTAACAAATGAATACTGGGTGTGTATGAAATGTACGAGGGAAAGCATCAAAATTCAAATAATAAATCTAAAAGCATCAAAATCCCATCATCACATTGCTCCATTTCAAAAATAGCGAATCAAAACATCCAAAAAAAACACAACAAAAAAAAACGACCAACCTCTGAATGGTTCTAATAATACAAACCTCTGAATTTTCAATGAATATATGAGTGACGACTCCATATTCTCATGAATATCAGGAGATTACTACTACTAGTACTACAAAGTAGCTTGATAAGAAAAACCAGAAACAGGAAAGAAAAAAAAAAAGATTCAAGGAAAAATCATCACCATCGACGAAGGAGACTGGAGACAGAGAAAAGAAATGGCAGATCTGGAGCACCACCCACTAGTTCCCAAAGAAACAGCTCTTCAAGCCCTCAACACCATTATCCAACTCCATTTTGAGAAGACCCTTGAGAAGAAGAGAGCCGTCGACCTCCAAAAGAAGGAGCTTTGGAAGTTTTTCGAAATCTTCTTCCTCTTCCTAGCCATTGTTTTTGCAGCTCTGATGATGTCTCCAAGGCTCCATTGCCGGCATTGCTGGGTCCCAATAGGGCTTCTGACTCTGTGTCACCTCATTTTCTATGTATCTGTGGCTCAGACCTTGAGATGCATCAATTGATTCAAGTACCAGAGGAGGTGCCTCAAGCTTACGCTTGGATTGGCGACTCAGAAGCTGAAGCAAATTAAGATGAGGAGTGATGTGGGAGGGGAAGATGAGGATTTTGAGATTCTCAAAATCAGTTAGATGTCTCTGTTTTAAAATTTTCTAAAATGTTCATGCAATCTACAGAGATAGAAAATTTAGTAGCTAAATTGTTGACAAAGCAATACACAAGGCAAAAACTAGATATGATTACGAAATTTTCACTAATTCACGACAGAAAAGTAGATCTAAAATCGATAGACACACCCAATTTTTTTCCTTTCTTCTATAAAGAAAATGAAAAACCATACCTCCCAATTATCTTTCTGATTCTTTTTTTTTTTTTTTGTTGCAAACTTCAAATAATAGTCTCACTAAAATATTCCTAATCCAAAGATCTTCATCATTAGATATGGCTTTCACATTCTAGACTTTATCTGTTCACACCCAGAATGGTTTAAAAAAAGGGGTGAAGGAAAAAACAAAAAAAAAGGGGAAAAAAATTGTTGGCATCCCCATGAGAGAGAACCACCTAAAATTAAAGCTCCATCAAAGGTAAGACCGTCAGACCTCTTCTACTCAACCAAAAATAATAATAAATAAAAAAAAAAATCTAATACGCCCAGCAAAGTAACAAGCCTCGCTATATTGCTCCAAATTATTCATCTACATTGTGATACCTTGCCCAACCGATGTGGGGAGTCCCACATCGGTTAAGAAGGAAGAGAAAGGGGTGTGTATAAGAGGCCACCCCACCATAAAACAGTGTGACGTGTTTTGGGCCTGGCCATGTGGGCCCGGGCCCAAGAGGAAAAACAGTGCCGGCTCGCTTATGTGCGAGGCCCAAAGCGGACAATTTCACACTGAGTTAGACCCTAAGTTTTGTGGTAGGGTCGGGTCATTACAAATGGTATCAGAGCCTCAGTTCTACACTCGGACTGTGTGGGCCTTCCTCCTTCCTTGGTGTTGTGGAAATGGGTCGGGTCGAGCCGAGGGCGACTCGAGGCCTTAGGGGGGGTGATTGTGATACCTTGCCCAACCGATGTAAGGAGTGCCACATCGGTTAAGAAGGAAGAGAAAGGGATGTGTATAAGAGGTCAGCTCACCTAAAAACAGTGTGACGCGTTTTGGCCTGTGCGCAAGAGAAAAAACCGTGCAGGCTCGCTTGTGTGCGAGGCCTAAAGCGGACAATTTCACATTGAGTTAGACCCTAAGCTTTGTGGTAGGGTCGGGTCGTTACATATATACCTACCCAAACATGTATTCTCTTAGAACAATGATGAGCAGAGCTAGAGAGAAACCCAGAGAGCAAGAGCCAGAGAGAGATCCAGAGCGTGCGAGGGATTTCAAGAGAGAAGCAAACGTGAAAGGGAGTTCGAGAGAGATCGACGAGAGAAGGGAAGAGATGAAGAGACCCGAGGCAAGAGAGGGAAGAGATGGAGAGCGAATGGGAGTGGGAGAGAACGAAGAGATGAAAGGCGGAAAAGAATGCGGAACGAGAGTTAGGGTTTCAATTCTCCGTAACTCCTCTTTTAATTTTTTGGCGGACTATCAGACGGGCATTCCGACCATCTGCGGCCTGCCCAAAATTATCGGACTCTTAACAGACCATCCGTGAATAATAAACGTACTCCAGGATCCGGCCCGTTTTGTTAGTAATAAGGCCGAGGCGGATCCGGATCCATTTACAGCTCTAATATATATATAATCTTGAGAAATGGGGTAACTACCTCCCGCTCGACAACTACAAGTCCATAATACGAGGAAACATCACAAGCAACATAAACTGTTCAAATATGGTTATTGTTGGTCAAGCTAGATTGTCCTAGAGGGGGGGGGGGGGTGAATAGGACAATTGCAGAATTTTAAATTTCTTTCGAACTTTGGTCAATTAAAATTAGATCTTTACTAATTAATGAAATTGATTTTCCAAGATATTGAGATTTACAATAAATAATGAATGCGAAGTTAAATCTCAACAAACACAATTTCACCAAATAAGTGTGCTAGATATATAAGAAATAAACACAAATGCACAAAGTAAGGTGATGAGGTGAGAAAAGATGGAAAATCTTAACACGAAGATTTTTACGTGGTTCGACAACTTTGCCTACATCCACGCCTCAAGTACACCACTTGAGGATTCCACTAACTTTCTCCTTCACGGGTGGAGAACAAACCTATTACAACCCTTGATCTCCTTTACGGGTGGAGATTGAACCTTTACAACACTTGATCTTTTCGCTGGTGAATATTTGACCGATGACACACAAGAGAATACCTCTCTTGAGATTTCACAAGGGTTAAACCAACCCTTTACAACTTTCTTAATAAATAATGGAAAGAATAGTTTTTGAGAAATACCAAGAACACTAACCTCGAGTTGCTTGAAGTAACTTCGGCGTGCTCTTGAATGTCCTTCTCCTTGCTATGCTCCTTGGTGATGAGTAGATGCTCCATTGAATATCAAACCAAAGATTAGGAGAAGAGGCTTAGGGAAGATAAATGGTTTTCCTATGAGAATAATCTATCCCTAAAGGTTCTCTCAAATACACACTCAAGAATGAGCCTAAGATGCTCAAGATTTGCCTATGAGAGCTTTGAGTATGTGAGATATTGAGTTCAAGAGCTTTGGTAGTCTAACTATAGAGTTTTAGTGCTCTTGAAATGATTGAGAGTCTTGGAGAATGTTAGAGAGGGTTTTGCTCATCAAGAAGCAACCTTTGGAATGCCCTAAGGTTATACATTTAAAAAGCCCTTTTGAAGATATGGCCGTTGGAAGTCGAAATCACAAGAATAGAGCCGTTAAAAACTTCCTGTTACGATTTCAGTCGACTGAAATGCCCAGAAATGACTGTTGAAACATCTAGGCATAATTCAGCAGACTGAAATAAAGATTCAGTAGACTGAAACATAGATTCAGCCTACTGAAACTCGACAGTTTTGTATACTTCCACTAAAATGACCATAACTTGGGTTCCCGAACTCGGTTTTGGGAGTTCTTGGGCTTGTTGGAAAGCTCACTGAGAGATATATCTAATCACAAAGGTCGAATTTGAGGTCCATTTGATACCACAAATAATCTCTCAAAGTGAGGGTATATGACAAAACTGTTTTGATCTGGTTTACACCCTTTCATTGAAATGCTCATAAATTGAGCTATACATTTCCAAATTTGGGTCACTCCAAGTCCAGGAATATATATTGATAAATGCAAGTGAACGCTAAAAAATGTGATAAGTCCCCTCACTTGCGTGCATTTTTTAAATCCAAGAGATGAAAACAAGTCGAAGGATTGAAGGAAGTGACACACGAGCAATTGGGCCTGAGAAGCTGGGGCGGGTCTATAAAAACTGGGATGATCCCATAAATCTGGCCGGAAAAGAACTAGAAACGATCCAAGGACGATCCAAAAGGGGCTAGAAGTGCTCAAGAAGTGATCCCAAAACATGCTAGAAACAACCCAAAACTAGGCCTAAAACGGGCCTGGTCCGAGCCTGAAAGTGGACTGGGCTGCTGGACTGCGCTGTCGGGCTGGGCCTTGATCTACTGGGCTCAAGTGAACTGGGCTTGGAATTGCTGGGCCTAAACAACGAGTTGGTACTACACAAATTGTGCTTGAGTCGGAGCTGGATTGGGCTTGGAAACTTGAGCCAAAACTGCTGGAGTAGGCCTGACCTGATGGGATTGAAGCCAGTTGGGCCTGAAACATCACGAGTTGGGTCGGATCTACTGATGGTAGATCCAAACTGCTAAAGGAGCTGAGATTGGGCCTGGGTTGCAGACCAGGCTTTGGGTCGGCCTGCAACAGGGCCAAACGAAAAGGGGTCGAATCTAAGAGATTTGGCTCGGCTCAAGTCAAATGGGTGCGGCAGCTGCAACGGACAAATCTAGGTCGGGAGTCTCTGAAAGAAAGGGGGAGGAAGGAATGAAGAAGGAAACCGAGGGTGAGTGGCGGCTGTACAAAGAGGGGAAGGAGGTGGCGGCGGAGGCAAGAGAGATGGAGAGAAATGAGGTAAGAGGAGAGGAAGATGAGAGGATGGGGGCTAGGTTTTGAAAGAGAAGGAAGAGATATTATATAGGTGGGAAATTAGGGTTTAAGATTATGGCTTGGGTTAGGGTTCACCAAAGTATTTCTTTATTTTTTATAAAAAATCAAAGCCTAAGAACTCCAGGTTTATTTTATTTTATTTTATAAGGACTATATATATATTTTTTATCTATTTATTAGTATTAATGTTTATTTTATTTTATTTTTGAGAAAAATCTCGAAAGGTGTGTAAACAAAGTTTTTAAAAAAATTTGACATGGAGATTTCAAAATAAAAATCTAAAACCCGTTAAATAGTCACACGTTGAAAATCGAGAGAAAACCATGTGATTTTCAAATATATTGCATGACAAAAGTATAATAATTTGAAATTACTAAAATGCTATTTGAGCTCCCAAGCTCGAAATCAAGCAAACTCTGGCCCACCATGGAGCCCACACTCTCTCCACTGCCACGAAAACACCTAATCCTGACATGGAGATCCGAAAGTCTCCCCAGAAATCCCGATAGATCGGGTCGAGTCGTTACAACACTACCGCCGTTTAAGGAATATCCGTCCTCGAATTTCAAACTGAACTCATACCTCTAGACTCAAACAAGGCTGAGAACTGCTTTCACATTCTTGCGTCATTCTCTTAAGGTGAAGTCCCTTTGCCTCTGTACAGACAAACCACTAAAATCAAGTAAATAGCCTTGCCACGAAGCCTCTGATCTATCGAATCCTCAATTTGTATTAGCGCCTCCTCATACGGTCAGCAAAACTCTTCTGCTTGCTCTGGGCTGTCAACAACCATTGTCTGATCAATCTCACTTGCTCAAAAGTATCCTTGACCATGCCTAGTCCTGACATCACTGTATCATTGGTCTCGTCTTAACACACGGGCGACCTACACTGATCTGACATACCAGGCCCCGTACAGGACCATCTAGATACTAGTCTGGTAGCTGGTTTTGTAAACGAACTCAAGCAAGTCTAGGTGACTCTCTGAATCGCTGCCATAATCCAAAACACAAGCTCAATGCATATCCTCTAGGATATGAATGGTCCACTCCGACTGACCATTTGTATGTAGGTGAGAAGCTATACTGAAACACAATTGTGTGCCAAACTCTTTCTGCAAGCTCTGTCAAACCCGAGAAACAAATTTTGAGACTTGGTCTGAAACAATTAACATAGGCACACCATACAATTTGACAACCTCCTTCAAATACAACTTGCTCAAAGTATCTAGAGAACCCGTCATCTTCATACCAATAAAATGGGTCCACATAGTCAACTGATCCACTGTGACCCACACTGTATCATTCCTTTAAGGAGACTTCGGCAGACCAGTCATGAATTCCATAGTAATGTGATCTCACTCCCTCTCAAGGATCGAAAGAGACTACAATCCATCAGCGGGTCTCAAATGCTCTACCTTGACCCGCCAATAAGTCAAACTACATGTCACAACTCATCCACTGACCTCTTTATGCATCTCTACCAAAATTGTTGATGCAAATCGTGATACATCTTCATATGTCCAGGATGCAAAGAAATTCTGGAGTGATAGAATTGTCGTAATACCTCCTCGCCGCAGTGCCCTTACATGGGTACATACATCTACCTTGAAAGATCAAGTCAGTATCTCGTTTCACAACCTGTCCAAAGGGTCCACTGTCACTGGCCACAGAATCTCTTAGTGCGATGCACCTCTCATCTGACTGTTGAGCTCAAAACTCTATCATGAACCTCTAGCTGAACAACCATGTTGCAAGGTCTGAATGCTTTATATCCTCCTATCAGACTCGATAAGGCTGTCCTCAGTTCTGCGACTGAAGACTTTTGCAACTACGTCTGCCTTACCTGGGTGGTAAAACAACATGAAGTCGTAGTCACCAAGGTACTCTATCCACCGTCTCTGCCTCATATCTAGTTCATTCTGTGTGAATTGATACTTTAGGCTATGAAGATCTAAGAAAACCTCGAACCTTTCACCAAATAAGTAGTGTCTCTAGACCTGAAGTGCAAATTTTACATCCGCTAACCCCAAGTCATGGGTATGATAATTTTCGTTCATGGGACTTATGTTGTATTGAACCACAAGCTACCATCTTTTTTTTTTTTAACATCAATATACAACCTAAACCATCACTGGAAGCATCACAGTAGAGCGCATAGCCACGGCCCCTCTCTGGCACTACCAATACCAGAGCGGAAGTCAAACTCTCATTCAGCCTCTAGAAGGTTGTCTCACATGCTTCGTCCCAAACAAAAGGCACATTCTCACATTCCAACCTCGTCATGGGCATGGCAATCTTGGAGAAACCTTCGATGAACCACCGATAATAATCTTGCAAGATACAACCACTGCGGATCTCGGTCATATTCCGCAGTCAGTTCCCATCTCATAACGGTCTCAACCTTGGCTGGATCTAAGACCACATATTCAGCTGACACCTCGTGCCCCAGAAACTGAACCTCTAGCAACTAAAACTCACACTAGTTGTACTTCACATAAGGCTGATGATCCCCCAAGACTTGAGGTCCAGTTCTCAAATGTTGCTCATGCACCTCTTCTGATGCTGACTATATCAAGATGCCAACGATGAACACCACTATAATCCGGTTCAGGTACGGCCTGAATGTCCTGTTCGTTAGGGCAATGAGTGTCGCCGGGGCATTAGTCATCCCAAATGGCATCACCACAAAACCAAATAGTCCAAAACGAGTACAGAGTGCGGTCTTCTCAATGTCACACTCCCGCACCCTCACCTGATGGTAACCCGAACAAAGGTCTATCTTGGAGAAGCACTTAGATCCTTTCAACTGGTCAAACAGATCGTCAATCCTTGATAATGGTTACTTGTTCTTCACTGTAACTCTGTTCAACTGCCAATAGTCAATGCACAGTCTCATGGAGCCATCTTTCTTCTTAGCAAACAACGCCAGTGCACCCCAAGATGAAGTACTAAGACGAATGAAGCCAAGGGTTTCTAACTCCCTAAGTTGTTTCTCCAACTCCAAAGTCTCTGCCGGTAATCAAAGTACAAACTTAGATTCTCATCCCTTTTCTTGGTCAACAAAGTCGATGTGTTCCAAGGAGAGCGCTGGGTCAATTGTAACCAAAAGACTCTAATTCCCTGAGCTGACTCTCCAACTCCAACATCTCTGCTGGCGTCACCTTGAATAAGTAATCCAGACAAGCGCTGCACTGGGAGCAGATCCACAACAAACCCTATCTCCCGACGTGGTGGTAATCCAAGGATCTTCTCCGAAAGAAGCTCCAGGAGTTCTCAGGACCACTGCCGTACATATCAATATCCACTAGCCCCAAACTCTCCTCCAACTCAAGGTAGCCACCAAACTGTACAAATCCTCCACGTAAGGGACCATAAATTGTAAACCACTTGACGAATGCACCTCAACGAGGAACTGACTCGTCACCCGCCTACGATAATAGTGCAAGGTAGCCTGATGGGAGGACAACTAATCCATCCCCAAGATGAAGACAAACTCTGGCATATCCAAAACTCGTAAATCAACCTCCAACTCTAAACCCCAAAGGTCAAAATACACGACCCACAGATCTAGGTCCACCACCAGTAAAACTCAAGGCAAAGAAAAAAAAGTGAGACACAGTAGAATCAGACACTACACAGGTCAAGGACCAAGAAGCAACCATGTGCCCTGCTCAAAGCACCGAGTTCCCAACTGACTCATACATCGAAATTGGACCATACGCCTGTCCCCACCTGAGTCTCAACAGTCAACTCTATCAATTCAACATATAAAAGCTCTTAACAAAGTCACAACCACCTCGTCCCGCGGGAATCCTAGAGTCAGACATACGACCACTGGCTCAGCTTACATGAACTCCCTGCAGTTCTAATCCCAACATGGGCCTAACTAACAACTCAAACACACCAAGCCCATCAACCTCTTACGGAATTCCATCGACAATATATAGAGTAAGCCGGCCTGGACTGTAATGACCCAACCCAACAACAGGGCTTAGGGCTTGACTCAGTATGATATTGTCCGCTTTGGGCCTCGCACACAGCTCAAACCCGCACGGTTTTGCATTTGAGCCCGGGCCACGTGGCCCGGCCCAAAAGGCCTCACACATGGTCAAAGGGGGCTACACCACTTATATCCCCATCTTTTTTCTTCTCCCAAACCGATGTGGGGACACTTTCCCACATTGGTTTGGGGAGAGGTGGTATCACAATCACCCTCCCTAAAGCTTCGAGCCGTCCCTGGCTCGACTTGGTCCAGCTCAACAACTGCAAGGAAGGAGGAAAGCCCACACAGTCCGAGTGTTGAAATCGGCTCTGATACCATATTTGTAACGACCCGACCTGACAACAGGGCTTAGGGCTTGACTCAGTGTGATATTGTCCGCTTTGGGCCTCTCACACAGTTCAAACCCGCACAGTTTTGCATTTGGGTCCGGGGCCACGTGGCCCGGCCCAAAAGGCCTCACACATGGTCAAAGGGGGCTACACCACTTATATCCCCCATCTTTTTTCTTCTCCCAAACCGATGTGGGACACTTTCCCACATTGGTTTGGGGAGAGGTGGGTATCACACGGACTCACCCGGTAGACGCCCATAGATTTCCAATTAATCTATTTCCACACTATATAGCCACAAGCGAGGCTCACATAGGGTGGCTTTGTACTCTAAACACGAGCCTCCTACGAACCCAAGAATAGACCCACAATCTCTCTGCCAATGCCTAGACAACCTCAAGGGCTCCCGCCCGTTTGGCAGCAAGAAGATAGCAACAACAACACTCAAACAAGCGATCGACCTTACACCGACTAACAGGCGAATCAAATGGCTGTCAACCTTAAACCGAGCAAGAATCCAGCACTAGATACGATTCAAGCAAACTCACTGAAAGATTGCACACTAAGCATACCACACGAACTTAGGGTGCTTATGCACTACCTTGAACCTGGTTCAATCTACCCTATCACACAGGGAATGAACCCAATCTCTAGTTATCATCACATCCACCTCTGTCCCATGCACAGTCCGAGAGTTGAACCGTGCTTTGATACCAGCTGAAACACCCCATCCCTCTACGGGAGCGTTATCTCCAAAATATCACAAATATCACAAAAAGACGGATATTGGGTAACTACCTCGCGCTCGACAACTACAAGTCCATAATACTAGGAAGCATGACAAGCAACCATAAACTATTCAAATATAGTTATACAGTCACCCGGACAAACAACATACGAATAAAATTCATACAAAGTATCTCAACTAAGAATAAACACGATTAACAAATATCTACTGCTATTGGTACTGCTCCTCTCCAAGCGCATGTTCAAGGGGCTCACCTAGTCTCTCAGTGTTCGGGGTATCTGAAATGTAAGGGTGAGCTAACCAGCCCAGTGAAGAGATAATGCATATCACATGTCATCAACATATATATTATGCACATGAATGCAAGACCATCATGATAACAAAGGTTCTCATGCACATGCAAAATCCAACAACATCACCAACTAAATATCCACTGACCAAATCCAGACATCATCTCGATAGCCCAAACCGGGTCCTCTAGCAAACTCTGGTTCTCCCTACTAGTGCCATCGGGAGACTACTCAATATCACCAGTCCAATGAAGAGATAATGCATGTTACCTGTCAGCAATATATGTATCATATGCATGAATGTAAGAATATCAAAATAGAATGAATGTCTCTCTATATGAGTACCCTACTACTACTAACCAATGGTCCCACTGACCAACCCGAGACACCACCTCCATAACTTACAATGGTCCTCCAACAACTCCATTCTTCTTACCAATACAACCGGGAGACCATATAATACACAACCGCCTCAACCACCGAAATGCAACGGGGAAACCCGCATCCCCTATGGGGGTCTCAACCGCCGGAGCATATGGGGGAAGCTAATCTCAAGGGCAAGCACCTCAACCACAGGAACGCAATGGGGAAACCCGCATCTCCTATGGGGGTCTCGACCGCCGGAGCGTAACGGGGAAGTCCTCCCAACAACTAAATCATCATCTCATCATAAACATACACATATAAACAATTTCTCAACCTCAACACCCAATGGTACACTGTCCGTTGCGGTTTATCTCCCCTACATGCACATAATGTTAAGATCAGGTATAACAGTATAAACATGTTTTATCCTCACAACAATCAAATCATTTCATCATCATGAAGGTATACACATAAACAAATCCTCTCATGCATGAACATGGTATCATAATCATGTATGACAACACAAACACGATCTGACATAATATTAATATCAACAACATATCCCATCATGCGGTCAACAGCACATGACAATGCTTAAACACATGCATCTATATCCAACTTGATTTCACTCACATTTATTGCGTAGACACGCAATGTATAATCAACACAATCCATGCATCATATATAATGTTCACTTGTTCGATTAAAATTTTTCGTAATTGTATGTAATTGACAGGAGTGTACCAAACAGATCTCTTGCCACATGATCCTTTTCAACATTTTACCCTTATCGAGGGGCTTAAAATAATAAAAGGATCTCATTCGGGTCACTCCAAGTCCAGGAATGAGTATTGATAGATGCAAATGAATGCTAAAAATGTGATAAGTCCCCTCACCTGCTTACATTTTTGAAATCCAAGTAATGAAAACAAGTCAATGGATTGAAGGAAGTGACACACGAGCAATCGGGCCTGAGAAGCTGGGGCGGGTCTACAAAAATTGGGACAATCCCATAAATTTGGCCTGGAAAAGAGCTTGAAACGATCCAAGGACGATCCAAAAGGGGCTAGAAGTGCTCCAGAAGTGATTCCAAAACTAGGCCTGAAATGGGCCCAAAACGGGCATGGTCCGGGCCTAAAATTCGGTCAGGCCTCTCGATTGGGCTATCGGGCTGGACCTTGATCTGCTGGGCTAAAGTGAACTGAGCTTGGAATTGCTGGGCCTAAAGGATGAGATGGGCCTAGTACAAATTGGGCTTGGGTCAGAGCTGGATTGGGCTTGGAAACCTGGGCCAAAACTGCTGGACTAGGCCTTATCTGATGGGATTGAAGCCAACTGGGCCCAACTGGGCCTAGAACATCACGAGTTGGGTCGGATCTATGAGGGCGAATCCCAACTGCTGAAGGAGCTGAGATTGGGCCTAGGTTGCAGACCAGGCTTTGGGCCGGCCTGCAACAGGCCAAACGAAAAGGGGTGGGATCTAAGGGATCTGACTCGGCTCAAGTCAAATGGGTACGGCGGCTGGAAGGGACAAATTTGGGTCGGGAGTTTCTGAAAGAAAGGGGGAGGAATGAAGGAAGGAGGAAACCGAGGGTGAATGGCGGTTGTACAAAGAGGGGAAGGAGGTGGCGGCGGAGGCAATAGAGATGGAGAGCAATGAGGTAAGAGGAGTGGAAGAAGAACCGAGAGAGAGAGAGAGAGAGAGAGAGAGAGAGAGAGAGAGAGAGAGAGAGAGGAGAGGGGCGGTGGCTAGGGTTAGGGTTTGGTGGCGGTGGCTTGAGAGAAAGATAGGGAAGGGTGGGTTAGGGTTAGGGAGGTGGGAAAGAGAGGAGGAAGATGAGAGGATGGGGGCTAGGTTTTGAAAGAGAAGGAAGAGACATTATATAGGTGGGAAATTAGGGTTTAAGGTTATGGCTTGGGTTAGGTTCACCAAAGTATTTCTTTTTTTTTTTTCAAATAAAAAATAAAGCCTAAGAACTCTTGGTTTATTTTATTTTATAAGACTATGTATTTTTTTATTTATCTATTTATTAGTAGTAATGTTTATTTTATTTTATTTTATTTTTGAGAAAAATCATGAAAGGTGTGAAAACAAAATTTTCAAAAAAATTGACATGGAGATTTCACAACAAAAATCTAAAATCTGTTAAAAAGTCAGACATTGAAAATCAAGGAGAAAACCATGTGATTTTCAAATACTTTGCATGACAAAAATATTATATTTGAAATCACTAAAATGCATTTGAGCTCCCAAGCTCTAAATTAGGCAAACTCAGGCCCACCATGGAGCCCACACTCTCTCCACTGCCACCAAAAACCTAATTTGACATGGAGATTCGAAAATCTCCCCAGAAATCCCGACAGATCGGGTCAGGTAGTTACATACTCATTTCCCCAATTAACTGAATGTAGGAAATTTTGGAACCCGCTTAAAGTTGCCTCTGTGATGCAACCCCCCCTGTCGGAGCTGGATTGGGCTTGGAAACCTGGGCCAAAACTGCTAGACTAGGCCTGATCTGATGGGCTTGAAGCCAACTGGGCCTGGAACATCACGAGTTGGGTCGGATCTACGAAGGCAGATCCAAACTGCTGAAGGAGCTGAGATTGGGCCTGCGTTGTAGACCAGGCTTTGGGCCGGCCTGCAACAGGGCCAAACGAAGAGGGGTCGGATCTAAGGGATCTAGCTCGGCTCGAGTCAAATGGGTGCGGCGGCTGCAAGGGACAAATCTGGGTCGGGAGTCTCTAAAAGAAAGGGAGAGGATGGAATGGAGGAGGAAACCGATGGTGAGTGGCGGCTGTACAAAGAGGGCAAGGAGGTGGTGACGGAGGCAAGAGAGATGGAGAGAAATGAGGTAAGAGGAGAGGAAGAAGAACAGAGAGAAAGAGAAAGTAGAGGGGTGGCGACTAGAGTTAGGGTTTGGTGGCAGTGGCGGCGGCGGCTTGAGAGAAAGATAGGGAAGGGAGGGTTTAGGGTTAGGGAGGTGGGAAAGAGATGAGGAAGATGAGAGGATGGGAGCTAGGTTTTGAAAGAGAAGGAAGAGGTATTACATAGGTGGGAAATTAGGATTTAAGGTTATCACTTGGGTTAGGGTTCACCAAAGTATTTTTTTTTTTTTTATATAAAAAATCGAAGCCTAAGAATTCTTGGTTTATTTTATTTTATTTTATAAGACTATATATTTTTTTATTTATCTATTTATTATTAGTAATGTTTATTTTATTTTATTTTTGAGAAAAATATCGAAAGGTGTGAAAACAAAGTTTTAAAAAAATTGACATGGAGATTTTAAAACAAAAATCTAAAATCTGCTAAAAGGTCGGACGTCGAAAATCGGGAGAAAACCATGTGATTTTCAAATATTTTGCATGGCAAAAATATTATAATTTGAAATTACTAAAATGTCTTTGAGCTCCCGAGCTCGAAATCAGGCAAACTCGGGCCCACTATAGAGCCCACACTCTCTCCACTTCCACCAAAACACCTAATCCGACATGGAGATCTGAAAATCTCCCCAAAAATCCCTACAAATCAGGTCTGGCCCCCTTCTCCCCCGCGCCCCCCCCACCTGAGAGGGCTGATATGTGCCTACGGCAATGACAGGTAGAGGACAAGGTCCAATACCGTCTGGCAAGGGGAAGTGATTGTGGTATACTTGAGGGAGCACTGTTCCTATCTAACATAAGGTCTTTTGGGCCCAAGGGTGATGCTTGTGCAAAGCTGTGAAGGTTTTCAAATTCAAAGCGGACAATATTGTGCTAGTGGAACAAGTTTAAAATCATATTTTAAGTGACACTTTGCAAAGTTCCTTATTTTAATTATCTTCAGATTTCCTATTTCAATAAAATTTATTTTTGAGAACTATTTGCAAATTATAGAAACTATCCGAACTTTCAAAACGACCATAGAATTTCTCAAAGTCGGACTTTCAACATCGTGTTCCGTTTTCAATTAAGACCCTAAAACCCATTTACCCAATTAGATTTTAAAAGATCGAAATTGATTTTAATGGAGTGACTTTGATGTCTGTTCTCAACCAAAAGTTCCCTGTAGCTTATTTTCGATATTTTGAACCTCTATGTAAGGTCAGATTTTTGTAGAGAGCCCCTCCGAATCCTATTTCCAAGGTATACCTAGTAAACCCCGAAACTTATCACGATGAACCCGAATTTCATTTCCTGCAGAAAGGAAGAAGGAAGCCTCGTGGCTTTCCCTCCTTCCTTCTATAAGCCAACTAACCTTCCCAGCCTTTGCCATTGGAAGGCAAAGACCTTCCCTGTGGAGTTTCTCCTATTTAAAGAGGGACCTTTCTTCCTCACACTGTCCTTCTCTCTCTCTTCTTCTCTCCTCCTTCACTCTCAACGGCTAACAGCAGCAGCCCTCTCTGTGACTGCAAGACTCGGACCCAAACTTTAGACTTTAGAGAACGGTACTCTCTTCCCCTCTTTTATTTTAAAATAACTAAAACTAAGGATTTTAACTAACGGGTCTGAATTTGAATCGGAATTATAGACTGTAAAACTATTTTACAGAAACTGAGCTTTTTACTATTTTATTTGGGTAGACTAAATCAGATTTAAGTATTTATTCTTCCAATAAATTCTAACACGATTTTAGAATGCTATCAAGATTAGTTTCACCATACCAAAATCATGAATATGAAATTGAAGTTTACAGGAGTTGTTTAATTTTTTTTTTCTCTAAATCTTCATTTGAGTTGCATTTCTTTTATTCAATGATTAAAAAAAAAATCATGAAAGTAGATGCAAAAACTTATTTCAAAAAAATAAGTTTTCCGCAGGTTTTTCACACGTAAATTCAAAATAAATATTTATTTCATAATGAATTGGGATAATCTTCTCCTCGATTTCTTTCGTTGCCATAATCTTTTTCAGCAATAGGGTTGCATAAAAGAGAGAGAAAGAGATAGCATCAACATTAGTTTTATTAGTTTTTATTTATATCATAATTAACCATTAATTTTTATATTTTGAATTTCAAATTTATGCATTTCTTACAGTTATTACTAAAACTAAATTATTACTTAGAATTGATAAAATAAATATTTGATTTATAGTTATTTAAAATTTCTATTTATATTCATACTTTCTATACTATACCATTTTATTTTTTTGTTAATTACAAAATTAATTTTATTACTTTTCTATTCCAATTTTCAACTATTTTTCGTTTCTAATACAAAAACTACCAAAGCCCTTTTTTGACAAATAACATCATGAACTCTAGATATAAAATTCTGCATTTCAAATTTCTTATTTCTATTTTTTACTTTTTTCTTTTAGATTTTTTATTTTGCTCTCATGTTATTCCTTTACCAATAGTTGTGTTCTTTCTTTTACCTTCTATCATTTGCAACAACTTTTCATATTCTATTATTCTTTTATTTTACTTTTCTCTTGTGTTGATATATGAACTTTGAATGTTAGTGGGAAACATGGGACCTCAAAATAGAAAGGTGAGACAACCAAATGAAACATCTTAAAGCTCATTTGATTGCTGTTGGAAATCATATGTGGAGCTTATTTATAATAAATTCTCATACATCTATCATTCTATTTATTATCTTCTCCTCTAATTTTAAGTCAATTCAAATTATCATAATTTTTTACTTGAAATTTAATAAAACGAAAATTTTCACTATCATATAGTTTCATCACCACAACCACAAGTCACAATCACAATAAATGAATGCATGGGGTAAAAAATATTTTCAATACATTTGCATATCGGTCGTAATGTTATGGGAAAGTCTCAGCCAAACAAATGGGTGTTTTTTCCCTGTCTTTCTCTCTCCTTATAATTTTCTTTTAAGAATCTCTTTTATATTTTCTTGACAATATATCTATCACTCTTACCTTTTAATGTACTCTCATTTTTTTCAGATTAAGGGTGTTTTTAATTCTCACTCTTATTCTATTTATACATATTTTAAGTTTTTAATTTTCACAAGATTGCTGATTTTCTCAGATTTTGCTCTCATTCTAGCTACATATTTCTTAAAGTTTCTTACTCCTTTTTCTCATATTGCTAATTTTCTGAGGTTTCTAACACTCTATCATGATGCATTTCCATTTTTTTCTCAAAGTCATTTCCAATTTCAGTATTTCTTAGCAGGGGTAGAAAAATCAGCCGGGATCTAGATCCCGGCCGATTTTTCATATCGGCCGAATTTTTTCTCTCTCAGATAATTATGGGCTTATTGAATGTGTAATTTTTTCATAAAATATCGGACATTTACATCTTCTAATATATTTTTGAAGTTATGATAACGGGAAATTATATAATTAGTAATAAAATTGTGAAAATTACAAGGAAAAGGATATAAATGAGGAAAATTTGTAGAAATAATTTCATAATTTATTTTCTTAGTCAATGAGTGTTATTTTAAGTTAGGGTATCTATACGGTGTGCTGAAAACATAGTATTTTACAAATAAGGGTATCCCTAGGGTGTGCCGAAAATACATTTAGAAAAGTCAAAAGACCTTAAAGTCTTAAAGTATTTTTATCAGGTTATCGTAATTAGTCCGGATATTCAATTTGAGAAATTTTGAAAATACACAATGCTTAAAAAATAACTTTAAAATTTTAAAGGAGGTTTTATTATTTAATACACTATGCACATTATTTTTTAAGCATCGTGTGTTTTCAAAATTTCTCAAATTGAATATCCGGACTAATTATGATAACCTGATAAATATACTTTAAGACTTTAAGGTCTTTTGACACTCCTAAATGTGTTTTCGGCACACCCTAGGGATACCCTTATTTGTAAAATACTGTGTTTTAAATATTTAGGAGTGTCAAAAGACCTTTAAGTGTTAAATATTTTTATCAGGTTATCGTAATTAGTCCGGATATTCAATTTGAGAAATTTTGGAAATACACAGTGCTTAAAAAATAACTTTAAAGTTTTAAAGGAGATTTTATTATTTAATACACTATGCGTGTATTTTCAAAATTTCTCAAATTGAATATCCAGACTGATTACGATAATCTGATAAATATACTTTAAACTTTAAGGTCTTTTGACAATCCTAAATGTGTTTTAGGAACACCCTAGGGATACCCTTATTTGTAAAATACTGTGTTTTAAATATTTAGGAGTATCAAAAGATCTTTAAGTCTTAAAGTATTTTTATCAGGTTATCGTAATTAGTTTGGATATTCAATTTGAGAAATTTTAGAAATACACAGTACTTAAAAAATATCTTTTAAAATTTTAAAGGAGAATATTATCATGTACACAATTTGAAAAATAACTTTATAAAATATTAGAGTACAAGTGAGTTCTCACGAGAGTTGGGTTTTCACTTAAAAACCCTAATGCCCTTCTTCTCTTTCACTCTCTCTATTAAACTCTAGCAGCAGCCGCCACTTTCTATATTTTTCCCACTGTATTTTTCCCATCAACGAAGAAGGGAAAGAAGAGAAAAGAAGCTGTGAAAGGTGTGCGATTTTTTTTCTTCAATCTTTTCTCCATATTTTCTTTTTTCTCTTTCCATTCTTGTCCACTATTTCAAAAAAAAAAAGGGGCTTTTTAAAAAAAAAAAACTGAATTTTAAAATTCGGCCGATATCATGGCCGATAATTCGGTCAAAAATTCGGTCATATCGGCTGAATTTTTTTTTGTACGGCCGATACTATACGTATCGGCCAATATTTTGACCCCTGTTTCTTAGTATTGTCTCACTTTTATTTTCAAATGTATTTGCTTATAATCTATAGTTAATTAATTTGTTATAACTAATCTCAAACTTTGAACTAATTCATTTGAATAATTTACAAATTGATATGTCAAATAGTTCAAGATTGATTTATGGTAATTCACGAATAGAGTAATCTAGTTCGATACTTCTACTTTTGTTTGTAAGAAAATATTTGATAATTTTTGTACTATATTAAAATTCTCTTTTGAGAGAATGTGTTTTATCTTATTTTTAAAAGTTTAATACTTTAAGTTTTGTAAGTAATAAGTAATTTTCATTATGACTTTAGTAGTATATATGTTTTAAAAATGTTATTTAAGATGTGATATATAATAGTTGTGAGCATACCAATAATTCTATTAATAAACTCGTAGCGGTTCGACCTTTAAATTACTTGACTATTGATTAATGGACTTAGTTTGCATGTGTGAGAGGTGTTTGAAGGGCCCTAATGGGTCCCACCTATTAAACATGTGTCCCAAAGTCCAACACTTAAGATGGCCAGGAGGAGAAATGTAGAAATGAAAGAAATAAGAAACTTTGTGTGTCTGTAGGTGTGATCGACATTGGGCATCAGTGCGACAGACAGAGAGCAGAAAGAAGTGAGCAACATCTGGGGCTCTGTCGTTGCGACCCACATGTTCTATCGGTGCGACCAACATATTCTGTTGGTGCGACTGAAAGGGCGCAATGAAGAGTGGATTCTGCGCACTGTCGGTGCAACCGACGCTCGACTTCACCTTGGATATTTAGGCCCCATTTGTTGCTAAATTTCATTCGGCTCCCCTCTTCTCACCCCCATCTCTGGGAGAACTCCTTCCCAGCCAAAATTTGACCTCATCCCCTCTCCAAGTCCTCAAATTGCTCCGTGCATGTGTGTGGGATGGTTCAAGCATCTCTCCAAACTCTCCAAGAAGGTATGAAATGCTACTCCTCCACTTCCTTTCTTCCTCCAGTTGTGTTTAGCTTAAGGGTAAGTTAGAATGGAGGTTGGAAAACAACAATAAGCATGGAGTAGTAGAGGAAAATCTGGAGAATGATTGGGATTCATGGCTTAGGGCTTACATGTGAAGGATTTGAGCTTCATTTGGGCTTAGGGCCCTAATAGGGAGATGGAAATTGGGAAAAATCATGGAGTGACAAAATTGGGGTTGAATGAGCCTCACATTTGGGGATTTTTGTTTGGGTTGGACTTGTATGGCCCCAATTTAGGGTTGGATCATGGGTAAAAATTGGGGGTTTTTACTAATTGAGTTACAAATGGCCTAATCAAGGAGTTTTGTGTGATTAATACCTATTTTCCTCCGATTCCGGACTCGGTCAACCCGTGGATCACCAGGAGCTATCTAGAACAAAGTGTAACCCATTGGAGGGAATGCTATACACTTGGAGTGTTGGAATACATGCTATTAGTTGGGAATCTCCATGCTCACATTGTGTTTGATGATATGACTAAATGAATGTTGTTTTGTGCTTATTTAAATGCATAGTTGTGTAAGGCGATGAATGACCTACCTATGCTTGTATGATGACAATGTGAATGTATTGTATAAAATACATGTTTATGAGTTTCTCAAGTTCCTTATCTTTAGGTGTTTGCCATACTTGAGAATTCCTATGATTGTGATGTGTTTGAAGAATGGTAGAATGTATGAAGAATCAAACTTATCTAAGACATGGTAATTTGGGGCTTTGAGGAATTCCCATACTTTTGTGCTCCTATGCGTAATGTATGTATTAAATGAATTCTCATGGTTTGGAGTGAAACTTGACGAAGGGTTGGATGTAATGAAATGGGAGAAGTGGGGATCAATATCATATGATCCAAGGGGTCAACTAGTGCCACATTGGGGATGGGCTTGGATGATCGAGATTGCAAGGAATGCATTGGAAATGCCAAGACAAGCCTTGTTTAAATTTTCACAAGGCAGGAGTAGGACCACTCCCTGGTGTGAACCCGAATTTGAAAAATACATGAACTAAGACTAATCTGATCCACTATGTGGTATAGGCAGATGAGAGCATTGTGCTCCATTCCGATCAAGTTAAGTATATTCTAACGTTGTCTAGAGAAATAAAATGTGGCAGGTCATGCATTGAGTGGTGAGTACATGGAGTAGAGAATTTTCTAGCTTTAACGCCATATCCCACTACGGGCACGTTAAAACTGATACAAACTCCCAAAACCGGTCTAATACTATTTCGGGTATTTTTTTTAAAACGGGAGATACCACTCCCGCAACCTACAGTTGGACCAATAACCAATAGTACCAATAAAGCTTTAGCCATAATTAAAACAATAATATTTGTTGAGCACTGAAAATTACCATTTTACACTTTAATTTTGGATTAGTTAGCCTTTGATTTGTGAATATTAGATGTGTTTAATGTAGTTTTCAAGTTTTGTAGTGTATTTGTGAGAATACAAAAAAAAAAAAAAATGAATTAAAATGGAGAAAAGTGGGCCATAGTCCTATTTTTGGAAAGTTTATAAATTTTACCACCTAATTTGATTTGGAATTATTGTAAATTATTATAATTCAGATCTGGATATGAGAGTTTGAATTATAATAATATTTTTTAGATTGTGTTAAATTGTAAAGGTGGTAGAAATTTATAAACACACAAATAGACCCACTATTCGAGTCTGAAGCCTATATGCCAAAGTTCACTAGTATTCCGAGCCAGATAAAAGTCAAGTATGGGATCCAAGTCCAAAAAACTAAGTGGGATCAGTGAATTTCATTTGAAGGAGAGATAAGGAAGAAAATGAGAAAAGAGAGGGATAATGATAAAAGAGTTTGAATTGAAGGAGAGATAAGAAAGAAAGATAAGAATGAGAGATAAGGAAGGAAATGAGAAAAAAAAAGGGATAAAAGAGAAGGCTTACACAACACTCATCGGCTGAATTTGAATTTGAATTTGAATGGCAAAAACTCCAATAACCCAATGCCTAGTATATATATAAAACACGGTGGTAAATCCTAGAAAATCTCTCCCTATTGCCGAGTATATCTAGAGAGATTTTCTCCATGTGTATTCCCATTACACAATCACGTTGGATTCTTCTTTCCTTTTAAGAATCCTATTCCCACTTATCAGATTCCTGATATCATGCAATCCTGTTTACATGCTTGTTGCCTTCTACAAGAACTCAGTTTCCTTATTTTGCTAAGATAGAAAAACGTGGAATTAGAGCCACCGCTCAACAGTCAAGTCATTGTGGATCTTATCATTCTTCAATTTTGGTCATATTACTAAGAAAGCCATCAAATTTAAGTTAGTACACTTGAAATTTTTCGGAATTTATTTAAAACAAGGAAATTACTTTATTAAACTTAGGATATGATTTAGGCCATTTTTGGATCGTTTGAGTCTTTATGCCTACCTACCTTTGGTCAAAATTTATCTTGATAGTTCCCAGTTGAGCCTTTAAATTAGCTTGTTTTCTTGATCAGCCATGTTGACCAAACCCAACTCCGATTTTGGAGTCTGAGCCACATTAAAAATATTTCTTGACCTATTCATAGAAAAGGTTAGAGATGACAAGTATTGGGATGGTACTAAAAAACAAGGGTACAAGAAATCAAAAGAAGAAAATAACAGAAAAAGAAAAGGAACATCCTGACATCAAAAGAAAGACATGGAAAGAAAAAAAAGATGAATATTTTGAAAAGTGCTGAAAAGAAAAAAATAGAGAAAGAAATATTCCGTCATATATCTTAAAGACCTCTAACCTTTTGATAAAAATATTTATTCTTAAAGTCTTATTATCTTTCTTTGATTTGACCCAATCCCAAGGCATGTTTCGTCCTATTAAAAGTCTTATTGATATTGAGTTGAAATATGTTGTTTCATATGGAGAATAAAGGAAGAAAAATGATAATGTATAACTCAACGTTCTCAGGAAAGTGGCGTCCATTCATGAGATCCAACAATTATTTTCTTTGTCATGTACCATTTTTCTAATACATATGTGAGAAATTTTGAATTTGAATACACAAACTCCGTTCACATATACCTTTGAGAGAAAATAACCCAACCTCTGAGCGTTATTCTTTCTGAAAGATATCTAGTGAGGTTTAAAGTCAAAGCACATCTTCCGATGTTGGGTACGAAACTTGTGTCTATTTGGAAAAGGAAACTAATTTTAATATTGGCTAAGCACATACTACACTCCGAATATAAGTCTTATAAAATAAACTTTGGAATCGTATGAGGTCTAGATCTTTATGAACTTGTTTTTGTCGAATCGAAAACTAAAACTAGAAAAAATTGATGTTTGTGGGTATCATCACTGAAAGCCCTCACGAGACTATAACTCGTCCACTAGGAGTAACCAAGGGGTTTAAAGGCTTATTACATACACTAAATGCAATTGAGAGTGCCAACGAAAGTGGTGTAAATTAGGATTTGAATGTCTAATTTTTAGTTCTTGTTTTGCTCGAGGACTAGCAAAATCTAAGTTTGGGGGAGCACTGAAAATTATCATTTTACCCTTTAATTTTGGATTAGTTAGCTTTTGATTTGTGAATATTAGATACGTTTAATGGAGTTTTCAAGTTTTGTACTGTATTTGTGACAATACAAGAAAAAGGAATTAAAATGCGGAAAAGTGAGCCATAGTCATATTTTTGGAAAGTTTATAATTTTTACCACATAATTTGATTTGGTATTATTGTAAATTATTATAATTCAGATCCGGATATAAGAGTTTGAATTATAATAATATTTTTTAGATTATGTTAAATTGTAAAGGTTGTAGAAATTTATAAACACACAAATGGACCCACTGTTCGAGTCTAAAGCCTATATGCCAAAGTCCACTAGTATTTTGGGCCAGATAAAAGTCCAAGTATGGGATCCAAGTCCAAAAGACCAAGTGAGAGCAGTGAATTTCGTTTGAATAAGAGATAAAGAAGAAAATGAGAAAAGAGAGGGATAATGATAAAAAGTTTGAATTGAAGGAAAGATAAGAATGAGAGATAAGGAAGGAAATGAGAAAAAAAAAAGGGATAAAAGAGAAGGCTTATACGGCACTTATTGGCTGAATTTGAATTTGAATAGGTCTCTTATCTCATCTCTTCTCACTTCTATAGATTGATGGTTTTTGGTCCATTAAAGGTTGAACCGGGCAAGGCATTGAAGGAGCTGAAGTTGGATGGTTAAGGAAAGAGAAAAATATATAATTTCTTTTAAGTTATTTTATTCTATTTTTATATAATGAGTTCCAAAGGATTGTATTTCATTATATTCCAATTTTTAAATAAAATTCATGGCAGTTTCTTTAGATTATGGTGTTCCCAATTATTAAATATTTTATAGTGATGGCTGTTAATTTTATTTTAATTCTTTTTATGAACGTTATGAAACAAATTATTTTTAGAATTTTTCAAGGAAAAGTATAACTTCTTTTAAGATCGATGGGACTTGAACATTTTTCCAGTCTAAGTTTTTTTTTAGGAACAGTTAATTTTAGATTTGGGAAATGTAAGTTTAAATCCCGCTCAAGCCTAAAGCTTGAATTGAAAAATTTTGATTTAATGGACGACGTAATTATTCTAATTACAATTTTAATAAATGATGAACTTGAATTATAGTTTATAATTCTACAATATTCATGGTCTAGGCCATGATTTTATTTTTAAATGGGATAATATGCCGCCTTCGATACTTATTTTGATTCCATTGTAAACTATGTAAATAATTTATTATTATTTATTTATTTTATTTATTCATAAACAAATCCTTGAAATGATTTAACTAGGTTAGAAATATTTTATTTGTTTCTTAAATTTGCATTTTAAATTAGATTGAGATCATTAAATTCACTCCAACATTTTAATCAAAATTTAAAAATAAATGATAAAAGTAAATCTTATATTTTGTTAACTACCAAAATTAGATAATTAATTAAATATTGGTTATCTAAATCTATAATTTTACTAAATTAAGATTATAACTCTATGTTTTAGAAAATTATCATCTTAGATCACATTATTTTAATGGTATCATTTTTTATTTCATACATGTATTTTGTTGATTTCCCTTGGGTACGACCTCGCACTCATTCACTACACTGTAATTGGTTCATACGCTTGCAAGTGAAATTAAAATCACATACATATTATCTCATTATTATATTCATCCAACTCATGCATGAATACATATCTCAAATACATGAACATACTCTCAACTAAAAAAATGGAACTATGACAGAAAATAAAGCGGTAGCTCCACGCACAGTGCCCGATTGAGGGGCCCGTCGATCCCTTCTCTAAATAGTACTTGAAAGGCAAAGGGGGTGAGCTACACATGCCCAGTGAGGGTAACATATGCGTCATACATCATCAAGCATACACTGCATATAATCATATGTACACATCAATGACTAGGATGTCTACATGCATGGCCATGCAAACGTGTGACTTCCCCTAGCACATAGCCCCACATCTACCGGACCTCCAGCGCATCCTCTAACTAATCCAATGCAACTCTAAAGAAACTCCTTGATGTGCCCATCCACTACGGTCCACCCATCCACTGGTACACAGACCGATCCCCAACAAGATCAGGGTCCCTAGCCCTCGACCAGTCCTATGACTCTCCCCCAGTACAATCCACACACATACCACAACCAACTCATGAGTCAAGCTCACTAGAGTCCCAAACAAACTATCACGGGAGTAACCACCGCACAAGTCCTCAACGGGCTGCCAATCAAACCCATCTGCGATCTCCTCAACCAAGTACCAGACTCTCATACCTATAGCCTTAGACCCCCTATGTTGGTCTCAACACAACTGGCACATCCACCCCGCATAGAATTCCACAGGCCTTCTACCGAGTGAGCCGATCGAACTCAGTTGTTAGGCTCCCAAAAACACCCAGTGAGTCAACTGATGAATGCAAAATAAATACATATTTTACTCCTAAATTTATCATTGTTAGTACCTCATTTTATTTAATTTTATCTAATTTGTATAATTTTGTGTTTTGCAGGTTTAAAAGTGAGGATGACAGAAAAAATGCTTAAATATAAAGCCTGGGCCCATTATGAGTTATTTTGGACCTCAAGTCCAATTATTAAACCCATTAAGAAAAGCCCATGAAGAAATCCACATGTGTGAATAATATTTTCATTATCTCAAGAAGAAATTCGAAATTTAGAAGTCAATATAAGAGGATTTTCGAATTTGGCAAGTGGATTAAGGAAAGAGAGAAAATAAGAAAGGAAGAAAAATAAGGAAGGTTTGATATATGTTCGGTATTTTAGTCATAACTTTCCACTCCAATGTCCGATTGCTTTGATTCTTTTTGTGTTGGAAAGAAGACTTCAAGAGCTACAACTTTGTAGTTTACGACTTTTCCTGATTCGGAAGTTAAAAGGGTTAAAACTGAGCTGCAAAATGGTGCATATGTAAAAAAACGGGATTTTTCACCCACTTTCCTTATACAAATTTAGCTCCTTCCCTCTTTTAAGTCATTCCATATTTAGCACAAATCAAATCCGCCCTCCATGTTTCCCTTGCTTTATTTAAATCTTTGAATCCAATCCATTCATTCCACCTCCTTTCATCTATAAATACTAGCCCTCTCCCATTGAGAAAACTGAACTTGGGCATTGAAGAAAATGAGAGGAGAGGAAGAAGAGAAGGAGAAAGACTGTGGGATTTTCAATCCACATTGGGTTCTAAGGTTGGTGGATTTTGATTTTCATTGTATTTCTTTTTCTTTAAAATTTCATTGATATGTAAGTCTAAATTCATGTTTCATAAATAAAATTGAGGTGTGATGAAATATTTAGTCTATGGTTTTCCAATTATTCAATTTATGTATGATGATTATTTGATTTTATTTTTATTCTTTAATTAAGTTTATGTGTGGATTTATTTTAATTATTTCAGATTAAATGTGATGAAAATTTAGATTGAATAGACTTCCTTCTTCGATCTAAGGCTCTTATTTTAAGAGTGCGATGAAATATTTTAGATTTGGAGATGAAGTTTAAATTTTATTCATTCTAAGGTTTAATTTGAGATTTTTAATTTAATGAAATCCATGGATTTAATTCTTAGAATATTTATCGATGAAAAATTTGAATGCATGATTGGTGATTTACGTGAGCTCCGTATTCTAGGCCTTTGTTTTATTTTTAAAACATGAAAAATAATGCCTCCTTGATTCTTTGAGCCAGTTCCACTGTAAATATGTACAGATGTAATTTAGGTGCCTTTAATTTTATTTTTGATTATAAATCCAAAAACTCTTGAAATTGATAAAATAGGTTGGAAATAATTTAATTACATCTTAATTTTGTATTTTAAATTAGATTAAGATTGTTTATATTTTTATATTAATGCCACCATCTTAATTAAAATTAGTTAAATTATTAGATTATATGTTTAAATCTAGAATGTTTCTAAATTAAGATTAAGACTCATAGATTAGATAAATAACTCCATCTTTATGACTTTTCTCCATATTTCTCAAAGTTCTTAAAATATGTAATTCGATGGTGTATTTTCATGGATATATTTTCCTAAGTTCCGATGGGTTCGACCTCGCACTTAATCGCTATACTATCTAAATGGTTCGTGCGCTTGCGAGTTATAAATTTAAAATTTGCACATGTAATACCTTGACCTGAAATAGGCTTAAATAATATGATTCAACCTGTTAATCACATAAATTATAGTGAGGGATTTGTGAAAAATCCAATTTCGGCCCAATCAGAGCTTGATAGCTCATTGATCCAACCCTTTTAAATTAGAGGGGCAAAATGGTAATTGACCATTAACAACATAATTATTATTTGAATAATTGTTTATTAATTATTATTTGAGTGATATTAATTTCTTTATTAAGAATATAGATTCTAAAATTTATAAGTATCTTTATTTCATTAAACTGTTATTGAAAATTATCCGAAAAAGGTCCTGAAAACTAGAAAATGATTATTTTAAATAATTCTAGAAGTTAAATAATTCAAAAAAAACAAAAAAAACCTAATGTTTAATTTATGTTTAAATCTATCATTTTATTTTTTTTAGATCTAAAAATGAAGGTTTTAAACCCTTTAAATAAATACAACTTAGTTTAAGATAATAGTGTTAAAAAGTGATTTTTATTTAAATCAGTTAAGTTTAATGGGTTATAACTTTCCAAAATTATATGGTATTTAAACATTTTAAAAACTCAATATTTTGGATCAGATAGATCAAATTGAATAAATCTTTTTTTTAGTTAAATATTAATGAGAAAATGAAATAAGATTATAACTCTAATAAAATAATATTATGAATAGTAAAATCTACGTAGCTACAGTCACATGATAAATCTTGCATGTTGTAACCGACTAAAGTTAAAAAAAAATATATTAAAATAAGTTATCTTTTCTTTCAACCACATGTAAGTGAATCATCAACCTGTGAAGGATGATTCATACAACCTATGAAATGATTCATGCAGCCTATGAGTACTAGACTAGCCAATGTAGAGGATTCTTATCCACTGCATGGCTTTGAAAATCTCCTATAAATAGCACCTAAGGTAGTAGCCCACAGCCCATTGCAAAGAACCGATCCTGCATTGATTTCTTCTTCTTTCTTTTCTTAGCTTCACCTCCTTAGTGCTTATTTTCTCTACAACAAGTCTTTGAAAAGTCAAAGTTCTGCCAAAGTTTTTAAGTAAAGGTATACTATCCTTTTATGTGTTTTCTAGCCTTACAATTAATTAGAATCTATATAGAGTATTTTTAACGAATAAAATAAAATGTTATTTTAATTATTTTGAAATTATTTGTTTTAAACTTAAAATAAGCTTTCTTATTGAATTAATTGTGAATTATTATTATGAATTGATTCACACACACACACACACACACACACACACATTGACAAATTCTAATATTTAATAATCTAGATACTTAAATTACTTTTAGACCACCACCACACACACACACACACACACACACACACATTGACAAATTCTAATATTTAATAATCTAGTTACTTAAATTACTTTTAGACCACTTAAATTAATGTTTCTTATATGTGTATTTTTTTTAAAATTTGTTGAGACTTGTATTTTGATTTTGTTAATGATCATCTAGAGACCCTTATTCTTAATTAAAAGTGATAATAACCTTTGTTTGTCCTATTATAGTATATTTAATATATATGTATTCACTTCTAGGCCGATACTCTCTATCTGTGGCTGACTCAGCCCGATAACTATCGCTAGTTGAGCGATTAATTTTGACGCTTGGTAGAAAAGAAGGGATCGGGCATTAAGTGTACTTCTAGGCCTAACTCACTATATGAGTAGTGACCTGAGTACCCTATATTTGTATTTCTAGGCCTAAGTTGCTATACAAGTAGTGGTCTGAGTATCCTATATTTGTATATTTAGGCCTAACTCGCTATACGAGTAGTAGCCTGAGCATTCTATTATATTGTTGATTATTATTATAATCTAAAATGAATAGTAACCCATTTTAGGAGACTCATATCCATTACCCTTGAATTTTTTCGAAAAATAGATAAAAGAATTTGCAACACTATGATTATGTGTATTATGTTGATTGATAATTGTATAATTCGTTGTATTCTTGTTTTCATGTTTTGACAGATATCTCTATACTCCACACATACGGTGAGGAGACTTAACATTGCAGTAGGAGTATATCAGGTTAAGAGGATCTAGTATAATGAGTAGTTTCAAAAATGAACCCACTTATATGCATAGACATGATGCACTATTGTGAAAAATGCTTATTGATGTTAATGATGTTTATCATATATTGTGATTATGATGATGAAATGCTTATGAGATATGATGATATTAATACTGCTTCCACATACCCTTAACTATTGAACTATTATCAGGCCCAGGTGTGTCGATTACCAGCCCAGGTGTGTCGATTTGTGTCTACTAGCCCAGGTGTGTCAGTACCGGCCCAAGTGTGTCAGAGATGTACTTGAAAGATTCTGCTTTTTGACCGTGCCAAGACTTAATGCTTATAGTCAGTTTAGTGTCTAGGTGTTGCGTTGGATATCAGCAGTAATATGAGAATGATTGTTATTTTGGCATGACAAACATATTATGATGAAAAGTTGATTTTGGCTAATTTGATAATTATTACACTGCATTGTTATGTTCTTTTCATTGGGGTGGTTAGCTTACATCACTCATATTTCAGGAAATGTACCCGAGGAGGAGGAACCTCCATTTCAAACTTAAGGATAGATAAGCTGTTGCAGTTTCTTGGAGTCCCATGGATGAGATTTTCATTTATTTTGTCTGTTGGTTCTTGGAACCATGTTTTGTAGAGTACCTCTTGTGGTACCTGTTTTTTGTAATCATGTATGAACCACTATGTTACTGCTAGTAACTCTGTTATAAATGAGATTACCTTTTTTATGATGGAAATATTTATTTGTATGATGCATGTTTGAAAAATGGTAGACATATGGTATATGTTTGAGTCCACATGTAAAGAGTATGTGTGACATTTAAAAAAAAAAAATAGTAGCGTTCTTGGCCCACCTCCGGGTCGAGGCGTTACACAACACTCACATCAAAGGTCTCAACCATGAATGCTAAAGTTATAACCACGGGTAACCACACTACCACACCCCTTAGCCAAAATGTGGGCGAACATACATTCTACCCACTTGGCTCTCAGGGCAACCCAGTACGTACTCGATGTACTCTACGACCACTCTACTTCTAGGGCCATCTCCACAGAAATTCACACAAACCACAGACCAGTACCATGAGTCGTGAATCATAACTTGACCATTAGGCCTATACAGTCGGGAATTGTTCTCCACCACACCATTTGTCGATCGATGTGTGGGCAAATACACCCTCAACCCACTAGGTTATCCGGGGATCATAAACCATACCAGCGAGAGTTGTTCTCCATTGCACCATCCCTCAACTGATGTGTGGGCGAATACACCCTTAACCCACTCAGCTATCCGAGGATCATAAACCATATCAGTGGGAGCTGCCCTCCACTGTACCATCCCTCAACCGTTGTGTGGGCGAATACACATTCAAGCCACTCGGCTATTCGGGGATCTTAAACCATATGGACGGGAGCTGTCCTCCACTGGACTATCCCTCGACCGATGTGTGGGCGAATACACCCTTAACCCACTCTGCTATCTGGAGATCATAAACCACCGTCCCACCCTCTGGTCTTCACGCGGGCAAACCACTTAACCCCTTAGGCCCTAGTGACGCCTCATCCACCATGCACTCTAGTACCGTGTCTGTGATGACCTCTAAGTCGGCCTTGGGCAAGCAAACATTCAACCCAAGAGCTTCTCGGAGGTTTCCATTACCACCTCACAACATTTGCCTCTTGGGACTCCCAGGCACCTCACCCTCCAAACTGGACCACGCCCCTCTCATAGACGTGTCAGAAGATAACAATGACGGACCTCACAGTCAAACCCACACGAGGGAGTACATCTACCCACCACAAAAATAAGTACAAAAACCACACCAGGGTAGACTCAACACGGCCACGATACTGCCAAAGACCCACATGCCCAAGAGAAATACTCGCTAGGTACTCACACACCTACAGACCCACCAACAAGTAGTCCATCGCTCAACCGCATCCACTGCGGGGTTGCGCATGACTTCCCAACCCTAACTACCCGACAAGTTAGGGGGAGTCTCTAAATCCTTATTTAGCCTAGTACCTATGCCCCCACCGACGTTCTATATACACTAGCTACATGCATGCACAGTTATCTCTACGCATGTTATCAACACAGCATGTCTCATGATAACTAAGTATACTCTACAGTCTATCGCATGTTATCAATCAAACAGGTGACATGTTATTATCTAAAACATATCATTGTCGCCACCAGTTACATGTATAGATAATACTACACAATCCATCCATGTAATATGACATTTTCAAACCCAGCACATTATATAACCATTAGCAACCCAAATAGGTTATTACATAATCAAATACACATGTTATCACACAACGCACATCATCATGTTACTCAACCAACATGTTATCAATATATTAACCAACATCCCATCATGTTATTCAATCAACATGTCATCTCAATCACTTCGACACGAGTACGCCCAAATGGGTCCCTTGCCACATCAATCGTCATAATGGTTTCCCTTGTCGAGTGGTTTAAATCACATAACCCCATTCCTCGTACTCTGTGTCCATATAGTTATAGGATAATATATGTTTTTCATGTTTGCTAAAACAAGTGTGATGGGTCCCTTCACATGTGTGAGATTCAAAATCCAAAGTGAGAAAACAAGATGCATGATTGAAGGAATCGAATGCACTGGCTCGAGATTCGAGAAGCTGGAACGGGTCTGCAAAATGGGTCGGGTTGAAAATGGGCCTGCAAAAGGGCTCAGAACGAGCTGGAATCGGAACAAAAGTGATCCAGGAGAAACCCCGATACAGACCAGAAACGAGCTCGATACGGGGCCAACCTGGGCCGAGATGGGCCTGGGAAACGGGTCGGGCCACAAATCAGACCAAGCCTGTGCTGAAGCGAGCTGGGCCTAAAGGAACAGGCTTGAGCTGGATTGGAACTGGGGAATGTTGGGAATTGGACTTGACTTGAACATGGAACTAGTTGGGCTTGGGCTCAACTAAAGTGGGCTCTAGATTGGGTTGGACCTGAACTGAGTTGGGTTGGAAAACTAGGCCGAAATTGCTAGACTAGGCTTGAAAGTGTTGGGCTTGAAGTGAGATGGGCCCAAAAGGGCCTAGAGGGGAACTGGGCTGGATTTACAGAAGTGGGACCTCGCATGCTGAACTGGGTTCGATTTGGGTCAGGGAATGAGCCGAACAAGGTTGGGCTTGCCAAGACTGGACCGAGAAGGTGAACTGGGCCCTCGAGGCTGGGTTCAACTCGAACTGGGCTTCGGCCGAATTGGGCCCGGTCTGCTAGACCTGAGAAGGAGCAAAGGGTTTGGGGATTAGGATTTTTTTTTTTTTTACGGGAGAGAGAGAGAGGAAGACAAAGAGAGAAGATCAAGGGTGATGGCAGCGGCGGCGGTGGGGTTTAAGGTTTGGACCGAGAGGCGGAGAGAAGAGAGAAAGAAAGAAAGAGATAGAGGAATCAATGAGGAAGCTCAGGTACCTGGGAAACAAGGTGAAGAAAGAGCAACAGATGCGGCCGACAGACTGCTCAAAGGAGGAAGGAGAGGTTGGAGAGCGAGAGAGAAGGAGGAGCAGCGAGGGAGAGGGAGAGAAATGAGCGGTGGCACTGTAGCTAATCATTACAGTGATGCGGAAGAGGGATTTAAGGGTTGGGAGGTCTAGGGTTTTGGAATTTTTTGGGTCTTTTCTTTCTTTTTTTTTTTAACTTTAAAATATGAAAAAACAGTCTCAAAATTGACTCGGATATCAAACGTCAGAGGACAAAATGTGTGATTTTAAATCTTTCTATATGACAAAATATGCAATAAATTCAGAAACTACCAAAATGCCCTTCTAAACTCCCAATTCGAAATCAAGTAAATCGGGACCCACACTCTCCCCCCCTGCAACTGAGACCCTAAAAATCCTGAAAAATCAAGTCGGATCGTTACACTAGTGATGCATGAAATTTCTGTGATATGTGATAACCTATGTTTAGGTGAGAATGTTTTTCATGCTTGTCCACATGAGAGTGTGGTGAGAGATGACCGAGTGTGTGTTGGGAGCCACAAGTAGCAGCGCTACGATTCCTAAGCATGCTACGAGTGGAGGAACATCGATACTTGTTATGATATGAGGTAACGACATAGCACTCGAGTGGGCGTGTAGACCACAGTGTGAGAAAAATGGAAGAGTAGAGATGGGATAGAGTTGATAGGTGATAGTGATGAGCACAGGAAAATGACTATTTTACCCTTATATTTGGACTAGTTAGCCTTTGTTTTGTGTGTTCTAGAATATGTTTAATGGAATTTTGGAAGTTTTGCAGAATTTACAGGGAAATACAAGATATGAGAATTCAAATGGTGAATTTTGTAATTTATGGGCATAAGTTGGTATTTTTGGAAAGTTAGAATTTTTAATAATTATTTTACCACAATTTTAGGGTTTTATTTGTAAACTAATTAATTCAAATCCATTCATGAGAGTTTGGGTTAATTTAGTCATTTTTAGAATTGAGTTTAAGTGGTAAAATTATTTATTGGATTTTTCATACTTTGAAAAGCTCAATTATTAAGCCCATGAAGAAATCCACATGTGTGAAATCTATTTTCATCATCTCAGGATACATTTGAGGAAACTTCGAAATTTACAAGTTATTATCAGAGGATTTTCGAATTTGGCAAGTGGATTAAGGAAAAAGAAACAAAATAAGAAGTGGAGAAAAAGAAGGAAGGTTTGATACAGATTCAGTATTTTGGCCATACAATTTCACTCCAATCTCCAATTTTTTTTTTTTTTTTTTTTAAAAGAAGACTTCAAGGGCTATAATTTTGTAGTTTATGACTTTTCGTGATTCGGACGTTAACGAGATCAAAACTGAGCTGAAAGGTGGTACATGTGTAAAAAATAGAATTTTGCACCCATTTTCTTTGCACGAATTTTACTATTTTTTCCACCTCCTTTTCTCCTTTAAACCATTCCAAGTTTAGCACAACCCATATCAGCCCTCCTAGTGTCCCTTGCTTTATTTAAATATTTAAATCCAAGCGATTCATTCCACCTCCTTTCATCTATAAATACTCCATCTTCCTATTGAGAAAATTGAACTTGGCCAGAGAATTGAAAGCCTGTGCTTTGGAGAAGGATTGAAGAGGAACCGAAGAAGAAGACTTTGAGATTTTAGATTTTCATATTGGGATTTTCAGGTTGGTGAAGTTTAATTAATTTCATTGTTATCTTTTATTTTCTCTCTTTCAAATTCCACGATTTGTATTTCAATTTCCTGTTTTAATAATAAATTAAAGGTGTGCTGAAATATTAGTCTATAGTTTTCCAATTATTCAATTATTGTGTGATGAAAGTTTGATTTTATTTTTATTCTTTTAAAAAGATTATGTGTTGATTTAATTTAAAGTGTTTCAAATTAAATGCACTGAAATATTTAGATTAAATAGATTTATTTCTTGGATCTAAAGCTCTTTTTAAGAGTGCACTGAAATATTCAAGTCTAGAGAAAAAGTTTAAACTCTGTTTAGTCTAAGGTTTAATTTGGAATTCTTGAATTAATGAAGTTCATGGATCTTATTTTTAGAATAATTATGGATAAAAAAATTGAATGCATGATTGATAATTTACGTGAGCTCTGTAGTCTAGGCCTTTATTTTATTTTCAAAATATGAAAATTAATGTCCTCCTTGATTCTTTGAACCAGTTCCACCGTAAATATGTACAGAGGTAGCTTAGGTATTTTAAATTTTATTTTTATTTCTAAAATTCAAAAACTCTTGAAAAATTGGAGAACTAGGTTGGTAATTATGTAATTACATCTTAATTTTGTTTTCTAAGTTAGATTAAGATTGTTTATATTTTTAGATTAAATCTACCAATCTTAATTTGATTCAGATAAAAATTGAGTTTCCATTTTATTTTCTATCTTTAGAAGGTTTCTAAATTAAAATTAAATTTCCTAGATTAGATAAATAATTTCATATTTATGATTTATCTTCATGTTTTCTAAATTACGTAATTTAGTGGTGTATTTCTCACGAACATATTTTCCTAAGTTCCGATGGGTTCGACCTCGCACTCAACAGCTATACTATAAATGGTTCGTTTTCTTACGAGTTATAAATTTAAAATTTATACAACAGATAGAAAGGATCACCCGTCTAGTAGAGTGAAGTATGAGTAGAGGAGGAATGGCTAAGAGACTATCCTTCTATCTTAAGTTGTATTTAGAGACGCGTGTGCATAACATGTGGTTGGTTTCATGCATGGATGGTATGAATACTAGGATTAAGACTAGATCTCTTTAGGGTGATTGAAAAGACGGGAGAAATAATGTAAGGAGAACTGATGAGCAGAGAAATATGACAATTTTATACTTGATAATTGGATTAGTTGGCTCTTGGATTTTATTTATTTTGTAATATTCTGGTAATATATTTTATATCTAAAATTATTAATGTTAGTATCTCATATTATTTAAATTTATGTAAGTAGTGTGGTTTTTGTGTGTGTTTCTTTGTGATGTATTGTTATACATTGATGAGTTGAAGATAAATGATATTGTGCTGAGCAACAAAATTCTTGATGGCTAACGTCAACATCTTAATACTTCAGCAAATGGGGTCAGGCAATTGGTTTATGAGAGCAGAGGTGTTTCAAGAGGATGACAGAGCAAATACTTGCAAAGCAGAGCAGCAGTTTGATGTGGGATCCTGAGTTGCAAATTCTCCAAACAGTAGTAAACAAGAACCGAAAGATGAAGGAGTGTGTTTTCCTTTAAAGTTACAGCAAAAGAGAAAGAAATTGAAAAGAAGAACAAAGCAGTAGTTTGGATTAAAACCAGCCAAATAGTAGTTTCCACATAAAACAGCAACCAACCCTTATCTCTTGTTTGAATCCAGTCAGAGGGCAGCCAGCAGAGTGTGCAGCAGAACAAAGAAATAATAGAAAAGAAGGTTTGATTGTACACAGTCGAAATTGAAAGAGGAAGAGGCAGCCAGTTAATACAGAGACGATTAGGGACGGGTAGCTGCTAATATAGAGAAGCTAAAGAAATCAGCCAGAGAACAGCGCTGCAACAAAGCTTTACAAACAGCGGCAAGAAAGAAAGGTGTTTGACCGAAAATCAATGAAGAGAATAGAAGGATAAGGAGAAGCTTAGAAAAAAAAGGCTGCAGCAACGTGTATCCATGGAGGTGCTAGCCGATTCAGCTAGTAAAGAAAGAGAAGCAATGAAAAAAATAAAAAGAAAGAATCTGCTCTGATTGAAACAGTGAGAGATAAAATAAGAGAAAAAAAATATAAGTGTGTTTTTTATGTGTACTGACGTTGAGGATGAAATTTCAATCTTCTTTTATTCATTTATTTAATTTCAAATTATGTGTGTTTGATTATTTATGATTTTGGCTTCATCAAATTAATAGATGTTAATTATTTTTACCATCAATGCCATGTATTTTTTGTTATTAATATTTATATCTAATTAATTTAATGCTTGCTTTTTAATTGAATAAAAGTGAACCCTTTGATTCATTGTTTTCTTTTTTCTAATTTAAATAAATTGGATGCTTAGATTAATACTTTGATCCATTGTCTTTTGAATTAAGATAGGATATATTGAATTCTTAGAATTTACACTTTTAAGCGAAGGAAAATCAATTTTTAAAAACCATATTAATGTACTTAAATGTTTAAATCTTTAAAACTTGGGAATTAATAAATAAATAATTAGAAGATTATAGATTTAATGGTGATGGAGTCCGATACCTTAGTAATTTCTCTCACTTGATAAAATCTCCATTTTCTTAGTTGTTTTAATTTTGTATGTTTAATTCAACCATCCTCCATAAAAAAAGGTTTTAACTAGGTTAAGGTTAAATTGTTAGGCTTTTTAATTTGTTTTCCCGTTCATTCTAAAATCAAGTTCCTGTGGGTTCGACTTCGCACTTGCATATCTCTATACTCCAATTTGATTCGTATATTTGTGAGTTATAAATTTAAAATTTACATGACAAGAACTATACGTGATCTGTTCTCGAAAGAATACGTAGGTAGCTGAAGAATCAGTTTGATCACACTGAACGTCCAATAGATTCTATGGTGCATGAGAATCCTTTTTATACATCTTGGGACTAAGAGATGCATGTTTTAGAGTTAAAAAACAAAATCCCTTAGTCACATGGACAAAATTAATTGAATTATACACAATAAATGAAACTATATTTGATTGAAAAATTCATGTATTTAAGCAAGCACACTCGAACTACAAATTCGATGAAGTGAGAAATGAACATACTCTAACAAATTAGTAAATTATAATAGATATTTGATTACGAACTACCAACTCAAACACGAATGAGTTGAATGGTAAAACAGATAACTATGCCACAAACCTTAACTCAAAAAAGTAATACTAAAATTCGTTCCTTTATTTCTAATTCCACTGAATAGCTTTTTCAATATGTCATTTTCTTTAGTAAATGGATACTAAAAAAACCCAAAACTAAAAGATTTGAATCCAAAATAAATGGATTTGGGTGCAACTTTTATATTTAACATTTTGGATCTAATTCCAAATCTAACATCCATTAGTTTAAAATTATAGACTTTGATATAACCATATCTGAGTTCAACGACCTGCTAGCCAAAATGATAAATTATATAAATAATATGTCTATTGTTAATAGATATTTAATATGCTGAGTTAAAGAAGAACCCCTAATATTTGCACTCAACTTACATAGCTACAAACTTTGGAATTAGAATAGAGTATTATAAATGAATCCTAGTTGGAATGATAGGCTTTCACTATCTATTTTGGCATTTTCTCTTGCACTATCTCACTCATAAGGTATTTGAGTAGGTTTTTTTTGAATTTTTTCTTCTAATTTTCACTAGTTACATGTTTTATGGATTTGTTTCATTTCGATATTGAAGCGTCACAATTTGGTTAACTTGATTTTCCCTTTTTTGAGAAAATGTAAAAAAAAAAAAAATTGTGAAAATATTTAATTTGGAATTCAAATATGAAAATATTAAGTGAATGTCGATATGTATATGTGCCTTTGGACTCATAATAAAAAAATTCCGTGCAAATAATTTCCTTGGGAGAGAATTAAAAAAAAAAAAGCAAAAAAATAAATGTATGTGTGAATCTTTCAAGTGTCTATACTATTTTTGGAGACAATTTATCTGAATCTATAATAGGCCCATGATCTAGTGCCAATAAATAGGAGAAAATATAGCAAATCTTAGGTGATAAAAATAAAAAAATGAAACCAATAATTTTTTTTTAAAAAAAATTAAGAGATCAACTAGGACATCTAGGGGTGAAATTTGAGTTGAGTTTTAACTTGACCCGCATGACCCAATCTGAATTGACTCGACTTAACCCACTCAAAAAATTTAATATAGCATACGTGTTGAGTCTGGCGAACACTCATATTGAATCGGGTTAGCAATTTGGGTTGGGTTGGGTTGGATTGAACAATTCGGATTGGACTCAATAAATTTTTATAGATGAGATGAGATACCTTCAATATCTTCTATATTTTAAATGACAAAGGGATTTTTGTATACTAAATTCCCATCAATGTAGATACGAGAAATGAATTAGGAAGAGGAGGATACTTGCTTAGCAGGAAATTAAAATTAAAGGGAAGCAATACACAGGTGTTAAATTTGTTCACTACAACAGGGGGAAAATATTAAAATTATTGTTTGATTGAAAAAATAAAACCGAAAAGGTCGTTCATGGTGCAGCAACTACAAGAATGAAAGGATGTTCACTTACTATCTACTTCTTTAGTTGTCTTCTTCTCATAATACCTACTCCAGAACCAATGGTTCTCCCACAATGAATTCATTGATTCAAGAGGAACTCCTCTTGTTTCAGGCAGAAACAAGATAATGAAAACAGTCATTATCACTATCCACCCTCCATAGAAAATGAAAGTCAAATACTTGAAGCGGCAGAGCATGGCTAAGAAAAACTGCGCGAGGATGAAGGTGATGAGGAAGTTGACGCCGATGGCTATACTCTGGCCGGCTGCTCGGATTTCGATCGGAAATATCTCGCTCGGAACAAGCCAGGTAAGAGGACCCCAAGACCACCCAAAACCGGCGGAGTAGATGCACATTATCACCAGTATAACCAGAGAGTAAATCTTTATCACTTCTGGACTACTGTGGCCCTCAGCCTTAATTCTTAGGATGATGCCCGTTGCAATCTTCATTCAGACAATACAGAGTAAACGATGACTTCTTTAGTAAATGATTTCAACCAGAGGAAAGTTTGGTAAGAGTTTCAAACATATTTGTTTGGTAACTACAAATGAAAATATTAGAGGAGAACAGAATTTTTGAGAGAAAGAAAAATTATTTAATAAATATGAATAAGAATATTTTAATTTGTTGTCAATTTCATAACAGTTAGTCTTGATGAGTCTATATAATAATAATAATCAAATTTGACTACACATACATAGTTATTAACTAACATCCATCAATTAAAAAATAGTTATCCATTTTGTGAAATAAAATTTATATTAATCTCTAAATAGTTTCATTTAGTCATTGTTCTCAATAATTATTCAAAATAATTAATAGATAAATATAATATTTGTTAGACTCATTTCTCATGTTAAATAAAACAATGCAACCTTTGATTGGTTTAATTCGTCCACCCAGCTGAGGGACTCAACAACAGGAGGCTACAATCCTAGAGAGTTCTTTAGGGTTTGCCCCCACCCTCCCTTCCCCACACTTGCCGGTGCCCGGTTTCGAACTAAACTCACATTGATGTATTGCTTCGTCGAAATTGAAATTACGATATACTTTTCTTGTTCCCAAATGAGACTTTGAATCCATTAATAAAAAGAAAACTCACATCTTTATCAAAGTTCAAGTTTTTTATATGAATTAGAGAAATACATAATTTACATGAAAATCACAAAATTTCTAATTTTAAAGAAGAATTTTAAATTGATAATTTATTTTATAATATTTATATTTACTTTTATACAAGAAGATTAAAAATTTTAAATGTATTTATTTTTTAAATACATATTTTCTATCATTAGTTTAGTATTTAAAACTCAAAACTAGGATCCAACTTGAAATACTAAGTTGATAAAAGAAGTGAAAACTGAGGGAAATATGAATTTTGTAACACCCCACCCTGATTTTCCTGAGGGTGATATTGTCCTAATTTGGGCTCACTTCTACATGCACGATTTTATTTCTAGACCTGGCCCACCAAGCCAGGCCCAAAATGCCTCACACAAAGGAAAGGGTTACCCCCTCTTTTAATTCCAGCATTACCCAAGTCCACAACTGATGTGGGACTTTGGGTAGGTGGGTATTACAATCCCCACTCCCCTTAAGACCAGAGCCTCTCTGTCTCTGTCACGTCACTGATAGGGGGTCTACACAGGCAACACATCACACAAGTAGAGGGCCCACACAGTCCAAGTGTGAACCATGCTCTCTTACCACTTGTAACACTCTGCCCCGATTTTCCAAGTGTGATATTGTCCGTTTTGGGCCCACTCTACTTGCAAGATTTTGTTTTTGGCCTTGGCCCACCAAGCCAGGCCTAAAAAGCCTCACACAAGGGAAATGGTTGCCCCCTCCTTTAAATTCCATATCACCCAAGTCCACAAACGATGTGAGACTTTGGGTGGGTGGGTATTACAAATTCCTCTTCTAATACCGGGGAAACCAAAATGGAGTCGAAATTGGCAGGTCAATTATGCTTTTTTTATAGCAAGAGATATCAGACTCATATCTTCTATGTTTAATAAATGTAAAATATCTATTATTAAATAAAAAGCATTAGAAAATATGCATACATTGCATTTTATAGGTCATGCATGGTATAAGCACAAGCCTTTTCATTTACTATATAAAATAACCAAAGACACGTGTGTTGGAGAATAGCACGTTTTTTTATTTTTGTATTTTCTATTAATTTTTCATAAATCCATTTTGATTCATATGCACTGTAGATATACACCTTTTATGCATTGTTAAACTGTTAATGATTTGTTATCACCATGTTTTAAGTGTATAATCAAATATAAAAAAGCTAAAATCTTTAAAGATAAAAGGCTTCTCACTATCATTTACAATTATTTTTATAATCAATCTTTAATTTCTAATTTTATAAAAATCTGAAAATTTGAAAATATCTTGATACTATCAATCGCCATTAATATCTGGAGAAGAAGATTTTTGGCACGAGAAGCTTACCTCACAAATAAACATCTGAGTCCCACCGAGGATGAAGAGAAACCTCCTTCCATACTTATCCACAAAGATGCTGGAGAAGATGATGGAAATCAAGTTGACGGCACCAAGTAGCACAGTGGCTACAAGGGCTGGGCTACTCCCAAACCCAACAGTTTGAAAGAGGACAGGTGCATAGAAGGCAATAACATTGATCCCAGTCATCTGTTGAAAGAATGGAATGGCGATCGACATCACCAGATGAGGACGATACCGGCTCTGCACAATAGTTTTGAATGGCTCGTGTTTGACAGAGTTGGCTATCTCATCGAGTCGAATCAGTTCGCTCATCTCCGGTTCGATGTCCGTGTTGGTGCCACGGAGTCGACGCAGTGCAAGGCGAGCTTCCTTCTGGTGACCGCGCTGGACGAGGCTTCTTGGGGTGTCAGGTATGAGGAGAGTGCCGACGATCATGATGACGGCCGGTATGGCTGCAAGGCCTAAGGAGAGTCGCCAACCCCAGTGGGGAATCTGAGCTGTGGCGTAGTTGATGAGGTTGGAAGCAACCACGCCGAGTCCAAGGAAGAATTGGAACATAATGTTCAAGGCTCCTCGCATTCGAGTTGGGGCCATCTCCGAGATGTAGATTGGAGTTGCCTGCAAATTCAGCTCTAAGTTTCAGATATGCAAATTAAGCTGCAACTTTCAGACCACCCTTCTATCTCTGCTCCACATTTTTACAGTAATTTGTACATGGGCCAATTGTTAAAGTGTATATGTATGAGTTTAAAAAATATTGATGATTAATAAATTAATTTTATGAACATGGTTTTTTTATTAATAATTTTGTATATATTCATAATTTTTATCAAAATCCAACATTGTCAGATATTTCAATTTCGGTTTGGAAGGCCCAAGAGCCTAAACTTCAACTCGGGCCAACATTTTCATTTTTGGGCCTCTAATTTAGAACCATGTCTTGAATCAACATATGTTAACGATCAGAAATTCAGATTTATCCAAATGGGGCATGTTCCCTAAAATGGGCCTGTAATTTGCAAGAAACTATGTTAAAGCTCATGGGCTTGCATTCTGGAGCAGTCACTATGTGAAGTCTAGGGTTACAAATTTCGGCCGTAAAAAATCTGAGATATCTCGACTGATACACACAGTATCGATCGTACTAGCCGAGATCTCGTCCGATATTGGGATGCACATTTAACAACCGATATTTTTATAAAAAAAAAATTAGGAGAAAGAGATATCGGCCGAGACGCCGATATCTCGGTATCAACTATTTTTGAACCCTTGGTGAAGTCATAATCACATACCTGATTCGTGAATCCAATGGCCATGCCGAGAAAAAGGCGGCCCAAGATCAGCATCGCGATGTTGACGGAGACCGCATTGACCACAGCCCCAAATAGAAAGGTCAATGCACCGAACAGCATGGTCTTCTGCCGGCCCATAGAATTGGTAACTTTCGCCGCAGCGAGAGACGCAATCAGTCCAGCAACATAAAGAGAGGAAGTGAATGAAGTGAGAATCTGACTGTCAAAGACACAGTACTCATCATGTTGGGAATCTGCCATCCTCTTGAGTATTGAAGGGAAGAAAGTTGAAAGGAATGATTCCATGGTTGTCACTCCTCCTGAAATCAGAGAAATTTACAGCACCAATCAATACCAGAACTTCTATAGCCCAGTTCATGGGGTATGAAAGTAGGCCTAAACAAAAGAGCAGTGACGTTCCGTTGTAGATATAGTATGAATATTATCGTCATTGTCAAAGTCATTTATCTCATCTTTCTATGCCTAACCATTGTAAATAGATTCAACAAATTATTCTATAGGCTGATTTCCGGTACGAATGAACATGCGATTTTTAAAACTGGTAGCTTTTCTATTGATCATGATGCAGGGCTTTTCTAAAGAATTTTAACCTAAATCTCTTACAAAATTATTAAGTTTGATAGTGTCAAATAATTTGATTTGCATCATTAGAACATAAATTTGGCACTTTAGAAGAACATAGTGTTGGCCCACTAAATCAGGTCAAAATTATGATGAATGGATGAAATCCTTTTTTTTCACCATCCTATTCTTTGTATGCTTTTCTTATATGTTATGAGACATAGCTTGTATTATATACATGAACAACTAGTGCCAAAAAAAGTTGCACTTATAGAGCCTCTCTATAATTAATCAAATGAGTATGGTTGTGAAAGGAAAATGTAAAATATAAAAGGAAAAATGATTATAGAAAATTTATATTATTGCAACTCATTATTCATTTTATTATCAAGGTGTCTAGGTTTTTAGAGCACCTTAGACTAATATTTGGAACATGTGTAAACCTGCATATCCACACACACTAAATAATATTATGGGGAGTGACATTTTCTATGTTGAGAGTGATTTAAACCTAAGACCTCCTACCTCTAAAACGAGTTCTTGACTACAAATCAATCCTCACGAATTAAACTATTTTATAACTTATAAACACATCATATTCTCCAAACTAATGATTTAATCATTGATAATCACCCGCCTGAAATTCCAACGTCGAAGCCGAAGATCAACCCTCCAAAGGCAGCCACGACGCAGACGATGAAAAGCGAGGCCGTCAACTCCCCGCCAAATTCAGTGCCCCATCGCCGCCATCACTAATCTGCCCGCCGGCCATTCTTTCCGAATTTCGAATGTAAGAATGATTTCTATATCACCCAAATTCTCCAATCTCACTAACAAAAATCAATAATATATATGATTAAAGGAGAAAGAAAAGGAAAAGGAAAAAGTCAAGTGTCCCCTCTGCAAAAACAATTAAAACAGTAAATGGAGTTGTCGGTCTAGATAAAAAGAAAAGGACAGATAGAAAGAGAGCAAAAGAACTTAGAAAAAGAAGAATAAGAGGCAGAAGTTGGACATTTTCTTCTTGCAGTTTGTTGGATTTCAAGGGTCAAAATCCAACCAAAGGCCACTCATCTTTACATCTCCATTTCTTCCGGCCAATATTCCGTTCATAGTCCACTTGTACAGGCTGTGGCTCTCTTAGAATAGGATATTTCCTGCACTAGACAAGTGTAAACTTCAAATTTTAAGGGTCTGATCAAGAAAGATTCAACTTGGGAATTGGAATGGGGTGGCACCCTTCATGGGATCTTGCGACTCGGCTTCATGGTTATACCTGTCGACTCAGTCAATATGATAGGCTGACTCAGCCAAATACAATTTAGTGTATTGGAGTTGATACAGTCTTAATCACCTACAATAAATAAATATATATATATATATATATATCATCATGTCACTGATATCTAATGATGTCACTCAAATCTAATGGTCATTAGATACCAGTGACGTGTTATTCATGCGTACATTATGAAAAATTTCAAAATAACATAATTAAATTGTCTTTAAAACTTTATGAAAATTTTGATAATAGCAATAAGAGCTCATTTAGGACATTTTTAGATCAAACTATTGGCAATTGAAGTCTAATTTCCTGCGCCAGAGGAGGGTGCTTGCGTGAAAGCTCGGCCATGAAAGATGTGCGCCATAGAGAGTGTGCACAAAGTATCACATTGTGCCATAGAGAGTCTACAATGCGTTTTGGGCTAAAGTGTGACACTTAGGCCCAATGCAAAGCGGTGACGATGTATGGACCACGAAACAGACAATATTATGCTAGAGAGACGAGTCCTTACACGAAGGTCCAAGTCTAAGCGTTGTTTTTTATATTTGGGCTTCTAAATGCCTATTTATAAGACCCATATCCTGATAAGAATCTCCATTTGTGAATATCTTTAGTTTCTTTTCTCCGTAACAGAGTTAAATGAAGTGGAAAGCTTTCAAAACAATAATTATAGAATAAAAGTCATATTTTATGTATCTAATGATATTTGATTTACATGAACTCAAATTAATTAGGAAGCTCATTCAATAATCGTTCTAATGAGTTTAAGTTTGTACAATTTTGAGATTTATAAAAGAAGCTATCACCCATTTAATGATAGAGCATTATAATGTGACAATTGAGCATTATAATGTGACAATTTTTTTTATGGGTGCATAAGGGTGTATAATGTGATACATGACATGATGTAAGACAACCTTAGAAGGAGGTGATTTTTGTTTACTTGTTTTGCAATGTGTAAAACTATAAAAAAGGAATTTTTGACACCCAATGGTATCCTAGTTTATCCCAAGTTTAAGTATTGCAACTTTGTGTTCTCTCTATTGAGTGATCTATTTTTCTTATAATTTCATATTTTATTTTATTTTGGCTCGGCATTTAGACACCGCGAAAATCTGTTACCAGATACCAAATTTCAGATTTTTAGTAGAAATTACGATTCTGTCCTTCCGCGTGGAATCGATCGATTGAACAGACAGTTCATTTTTACTTCGATCGATCGATCCCTTCCGTGTAGAATCGTGCGATTGATTCCATGTGATCGTGCGATTGATTCCATGTGATCATGTGATTGATCCCTCGAACACGAACGAAAGATGGCAGTTGAAGAAATCGATCAATTGAAACATGTATCGTGCGATTGATTCTGTTTATTTACGCGAACACAAGCAGCTGAAGAAATCTATCGATTGAAATATGTATCGTACGATTGATTCTGCTACAGTAACTACATTATTTAAATAGTAAAATTTTCTTTAAATTTTAAACTTATTTTTTAAGCACTGTGTATTTTCAAAATTACTCAAATTAAATATCCGGACTAATTACGATAACCTGATAAAAATACTTTAAGATTTCAAGGTCTTTTGACACTTCCAAATGTTTAAAACAGAGTATTTTACAAATAAGGTATCATCGGCTGTGCCGAAAACACATTTGGGAGTGTCAAAAGACTTGAAGTCTTAAAGTATTTTTATCAGGTTATCATAATTAGTCCTGGATATTCAATTTGAGAAATTTTGAAAATACACAGTATTAAAAAATAACGTTAAATTTTTATCTTTCCTCTAAAACTTTAATGTTATTTTTTAAGCACTGTGTATTTTTTAAATTTCTCAAATTGAATATCTGGACTAATTACGATAATCTGATAAAAATATTTTAGACTTTGAGGTCTTTTGACACTCCCAAATGCTTAAAACAGAGTGTTTTACAAATAAGGGTATCCTCGGCTGTGCCGAAAATACATTTGGTGAGTATCAAAAGACTTTGAAGTCTTAAAGTATTTTTATCAGATTATCGTAATTAGTCTGGATATTCAATTTGAGAAATTTTGAAAATACACAGTGCTTAAAAAATAACGTTAAAGTTTTATCTTTCCTTTAAGACTTTAACGTTATTTTTTAAGCACTGTGTATTTTTAAAATTTCTCAAATTGAATATCCGGACTAATTACGATAACCTGAATAAAAATACTTTAAGACTTCAAGGTCTTTTAACACCCCCAAATGTGTTTTCGGCATAGCCGAGGATACCCTTATTTGTAAAACACTCTGTTTTAAGCATTTGAGAGTGACAAAAGACCTTAAAGTCTTAAAGTATTTTTATCAGGTTATCGTAATTAGTCCGGATATTCAATTTGAGAAATTTTGAAAATACACGGTACTTAAAAAATAACTTTAAAGTTTTAAAGAAAATTTTATTATTTAAATAATGTAATTACTGTAGCATAAACTAACAGAATCAATCGCACGATACATATTTCAATCAATCGATTTCTTCAGTTGCTCGTGTTCTCGTAAATAAATAGAATCAATCGCACGATACATGTTTCAATCGATCGATTTCTTCAGCTGCCATCTTCCGTTCATGTTCGAGGGATCAATCCCACGATCCCATGGAATCAATTGCACGATTCTACGGGAAAGGGATAGATCGATCGAAGTGAAAATGAACTGTCTGTTCAATCGATCGATTCTACGTGGAAGGGCAGAATCGTAATTTCCACTCAAAATCTGAAATTCAGTGTCTGGTAATAGATTTCCGCGGTAGAAGGGCAGAATCGTAATTTCCACTCAAAATCTGAAATTCAGTGTCTGGTAATAGATTTCCGCGGTGTCTAAATGCCTAGCCTTTTATTTTACTTTACTTTGAAATTTGTACAATATTACTTTGCCTAGATTTCATAATTCATTTATCAAGGTGCAAAGTTTCACACTCAAAGTGTTATTGGTCACTTGTTAGAATTTAATTGTGGGAATTTGACCTAAGAATTCATTGTATCAAGTTGGCCTTTCTCAATTCAAATTGACAGATTACACCATTTTTTACATTGTAATTGAGTTACGATAAAGCTTTTCTTAAGTTTAACTTATCAGAAGTGAATTTCAATTTAGTCTATTCCCAAAAAATCCTTAGAGTCAATTTAAAACTTTTTTGGCATGTCAAAAATATCTCAAATGCTCATTGTGGGTTAAGATTCTTGAGACCCTAGACTCCATCAGTCATACGGGCCATTTTTTAATATAGCCTTCATGCCATTTTAGAGGACTTTATATGGCATGGAATGTGGTAAACCTACTTCATGTGCCTATTTATTGTTAAGATATCTTAAGACTATGATTTAGATTAGATCATGATTAATTGTAGTTAGGTTGTGATAGATATTTATATTATGATTGATTGTGAGAGATTGTATATATTTCTCAAATAAGAAATTAGGATTTTGAGTAGTCTTCTATATATTTGTCTCCCATTCAGTAAAATAATAAGAAATATTATAGTGAATTTTATTATTTCTCCTATTTTTTAATATGTTAACATGTCTTAAGATGTGATTTAGATTGTGATTGATTATGAGAGACTGTACATATCTCTCAAATATGAAATAAGGATTCTATGTTATTTTCTATATCTTTGTCATCCAAATAATACAGAGAAATATTAGAGTGAGTTTTATTGTCTCTTTCATTGTCTAACATGATATCAGCCAAGTTTCATCAAAGGTCAAGAACCCACTCCTCTCGAACGGATATTTCAAAGATTTTTTTAAGCAGCTATTTTCGTTGTACCTCTTTGTTTCTTCTCTCTCCATCTCTACTATGATGAACTGACCCTGAGATCACTGCAAATCGAGGATATTTGAGACTCATAATCTGGGATAAAGAGTTAATCCATTGCGTAGATACATTTTTAAACTTTTCAACTAGTCCAAATTTGACCTAATCCGAGGTTAAAAGCTCGAGTTATGGGCTTTTGAAATTGAAAACATTGTTCGATAGGATGATCCAATGGTTACCATCGGGTGATACGAAGAAAATCATGATTTTTTAACTAACTTAAAAATGAATGAACAGTGTTCAATTGTTTTGGAGGTTCATTTTAATCATTATTTTGAATCCTAAGAATTCTAAAATTTGCACACACTTTTTCTCCAAATTAACTAAACATCGAGGATTTTAAAACTCGCTTAAAATCATCCCAATTTTCTCTAAAAATCGAGTTAATTATGACATTTGAAAAGGGAGCTATTTTAACATAGTAAAATTCACCGGAACTTTTTAATCACTAAAACGATTTGCCTGATTACGACTTTTGAACAAAGTGTTTTGAAAACTTTTTAAACCCTAAAACCTGTTTGACCTGGTACTATTCACTTAGTTTTGAAGTGATCAAAATCTCTTAAATCAAGTGGCTTTTTATTTCGGATTTCAACCAAAATGACCTCATAGCCTATCTGAGGTGTTCTGAACATTTTTCACAAGGTCAGATTTCAAAGAAGACCCCTCCAAATGCCATTTTTCAGGGTACGCACACTGAACCAGAACGAAAGCAATCGGACGAACCTTATCTTCCTCTCATTTCCCTCCCGCTTGTAGCGAATGTCTTCCCTCCACCTGCCAACGGCGACTTGGGTCATTGCCATAAGCCATCATGGCCAACCTTTGGCCAAGTTTTCCCTTCCTCGCTGGCTTCCCCTCCTTCTAGCCTCTGGCAGTAGAGCCAGATGGTTTCTCCCTCTTCAAATCTCTTCTCCTCTCCTCTGCAAACAATTCTCCATCTTCCTCCATGGCTAAACACCATGGAATCTATAAACGGGGCCTCATTTCTCCTGTTACTCGAACACCATCACACTCTTAATCTCTCTCTTTCAAGAAGATCTAGTGGACCCCTGGTGCAGCAAAACTCTCTATCTCCTCCTACTGCAATTGTTTTCAGGCTGGTCCTCTTTCCATTTCGACTTGGAAACTTAAAATAATAACTTGTAATTAACCAAAAATCAACTTTGATTAATCAATTTTATCTTATTTTTTATTTAAAAACCATCAAAATGGAATCAAAAGTCAACACAATTCTCACCTTCGTCCTCAAAATTTTCGTCGCTCTGCAACTCTATATGCATAACGACGATCTGTCGTATTATCAGTCTCCCAGACTCGGATGATCCGATGGGTCAGAAGATCTGACTCATACTGTCAGATGAACCTTCTGACCTATGGACCAACTATGCTCTCGAAAGATCCGAGCCCAACCTCTCGGAAGATCTAAGCCCAACCCTCGAATGATCCGAGAACCGACTCGGACGATCCGAGTGTTGCTGATAAAGAGTCCAAACCCTTCTGCTGGACGATGCAAGCATTGCTCTCAGAAGATCCGACCCTTCTATTAGACGATCCGATGACCCATAGAACGATCTGAACCGAGAGCACATGAGGTCCTAATTTTCTAATTTAAAAATTTTCTTCAGAGAAATTTGTTTATTTCTTTACTATTTTTTTTAGTTATTTAAGTTGGGATTTTCTCCCTTTCTTACTTTTAGGATTTTAAGCACTATTTGTTTTCAAAATCGATTTAGGTGAGGAAATTTAACCACACCTTGTATTTAATTAACTTAAACACTATTTGTTTTATTTATGCATATTATCATTGCATTTAACTAATGCTATGGTAGACTTTTAACAATAATGAAAAAGACGTGAATGAGACCAAATGCGATACCACGTGTCACTTACGTATAAGAGAATATTTAATAATCAATTCTAGACACCGAATATAAATGGGAATAGTATCCAATAGTTGAGGCTTAGCCGTCTAACCGTATGTAGGACCCACTCATGTGCATGGTATGATTAATAAGCTTGAAATGTATACATGTTGTATTGGACATAGTTAGAGTTAAATATATCTCTCTAGTATGATGCTGATGTATTAATGGGTAATGAATATGTTAATAGAATGTGTATGTGACACGTGTTGAACTAAAGTGCTAGGTTGTATGCATGTTTGATATGCGTTAGGTTTGATATATATATTTCAACTGCTAATGCATGATGTGATGATCTATTTATCTGTTGGATTGATATGCTTGTATAGTTGTATGTTCCAACATGATGTATGTGATTTAAAGCTTTAAAGCTTTGTGCATGATATTATGAATTATCTCTGTTGTATGCGATGGTTGGTCCGCTATAAAATCACCGATTTATTAACCGCAAGGTTGTCCTACGGAAGAACCACTAGGTATAACACGCGATGTGGTACCATGTAAGTGTGTTATTGTACCGTATTAATCCATGAAATGTTGAATCGTGAACGGGCCTATGGGGAGAGGTTGTATCGTTGTTGCCAGGTTGTACTGCGTATATGCACACAATTGTGAGGCAGTTCTGCTTAACCACGAAGTGTTGACCTGTGAAGACGTGTGGTGGTGATCCACGTAAACATGAGATGAAGGGAGTTGTTCCATAGTGATCCACCCTACGATTCCATGAGTTGTATGTGTGTTAAGTTGCAACTTGTATTATATGTTGTGTGATAACCATATGATGCGTGAGTTATATAATTAACTAATAGGGTTATTAGCGTACAATGTATTATGTTATTTCTCTTCACTGGACTAGTTAAACTCAGTCGCTTACGATTTCAAGAACTCTATCTAAAGAAGGCTTTAGACGAATCTCCGTTGTTGGTTTAGGGATATGGGTGTCCCGGTGTTTCCCATTGGACAGTAATTATTACTTTTTATTAGAGAAACTTTAAGAATGGTTGTTATAATTCTACAATTACTTGAATCCCTATTTGACTTTGATATGTAATAAATACACCACATATATTTCAGCATTTATTGTTGATCTCTGGTGATGTTTATGGTGTGAAATTTTTGGATGAGATGGGATTAGAGTTTGATATTATTACGCTAGCGATCAAATGTAGAAAATCGATATTCCATTCTCTCTCTGAAACAGAACTCTACCGAAACATATGGTATGACTTCCAATTGTGATAATCCTTAGGAACATGCTAGGATTCCATAGTAAGTATGTGGCACCCCTCTTATGGAGAAATTGCATGTATGACTAAGACTCATAATAAAAAATCACGTCTTTGTGGGCCCACGGGGCAGGATACAACATCTACACACTATTGTTTTGTCTCTCCATACAACATCTACACACTATTGTTTTGTCTCTCTATGATCTTAGTGTTTCTGTCATTGCATCATCGCCCTTGTAGTTCTCGATCTTTGTCAACCACCTTTTCAAATATCATCTTCTCAATAATAATTTTGCATCCGAGAATTCCAAATTCGCTTTCTACCATCCTGAATTCACTTACCAATCTTATGAGGGCATCAGACCCAATGATTCGCAATCAATGGATTCTTTTGTGGACCTTGTTCATGTGGAGGAAATTGAATTAGCTTTTATAGATCATTTTGACCGAGGTAACCACCATTGGACTTTCTCTAATAAGCCAGCCCATTTTTTTAGGCAGATCCCAGTGACCCAACACAGCCTTTTAAGCCCAAGTCCAATCCTAAATAGGCCAAACCCAATCAAGCTCACTCCACCAAGTCCAAAATCGCCCAAAACACTAAATTTTCTCTCCTAGTGCCACATGGACGATCCACAAGCAATAAACCCAATATAGCGTGGCGTGTGAGAGGATAGAGAGGGAGGAGGTGGCACAGATCCCTAGGTGGAAGTTGCAAGTGGCGCATATTGCAGGGCTTCTTTCCACATGGGTGCATGCCAGAGAAAGGAGAGGATCTATTAGAATTATTTCCGGACTTAGTTTTAATGAGATTTCACCCTTGGGCTTGGTTTTTGTTCAAAATTTGAAAAAAATGTCAAACACCCATTTTGTACCCAAAAGCCAGGATTCGAGCCCAACCCGCTTTCAAACCCAAGACCCAATTGATATTAAAAGAAAGAACCCTAGGAGATTGCCATATTCTCTCTCGCACTTTCCATTTCCAGTAAGAGAGAAGGATAGAGTCGATGCCCATCCCTTCTATAATGGCCCTCCCTTTTTCATTTGCTTTCCGAAAATCAGAATCTATTTTTTTTTTAATAAAAATAGAAGAGTGATAGAAGGCAGAACGTCACGACGCGAGTTAAGTCCGAGCTTCTAAAACCCGACCCTTAACTGGCCAACCATATGTGTACATGGACTAAGTTCATGGATACGGTTCACACGTAATAAGTTAACTTGTGGAATAAAAAATAACTGCGGAATTATAATAGAACTAATTCTATTCCATTTTTAGATAACAAAGTAGTCAAAGTCTTAACCATAATTATCTTAACTTGAATATCCAAAGTAAACCATTCAAACCATAGCAAAATATCTAAGTTATTACATGCCCGAATTCTAGCTACTCAAATTACCTAGTCCATGAGTAACTTAAATAAAATATAATTAAAGACATCCAAGCTCCTATGCTTGGCTCCGATCACGCTCATCATTCCCTTCATTTCCTGTGTCATCCACTAGGGTAGAAGTAGGACGTTAGATAACGCGCCCAGTAGGTATTCCAGGTAGGGTTAATACATGGTTAGTACATAAATCATATAGATAACATAATACAAAATCCATGTAAAACAATGCCATGCCATGGTGTCAAATGCAATGAGTCCCACCCATCACAAATACATATATCCTCTTGATGGAATTCTCCTCATCAAGGTATCCCCACAGTTGCCTTACGGATTCCCCGACGGAGTGTGTTCTCCGGTTACTTCTTGATGGATAATGCACATCAAGGTCTTCCCACGAATGCCTTACGGACGCCCCGACGGAGCGTGACCTCCGATTACATATCATCCCTCCCATGCCATGCATGAGATGTAAATGAACACATGCTATGTAATTATACAATCATAGCCTTAAACCTCATATTTGAAAACATATCATTTATACAACATAAAACATCAAAATATGAATTGGAAATCATCATACATAACCCATGGTTTCAAAGAAGTAGAATCCTACCAATGACCACTAAGGTGACCTTGAATTTTAATCCGGCAACCGCTCACATCGTGCACCCCTTGTGAGGTCCTGTTACCTTGTAACATATCAATCAATCAATCCCATATCCTTATTTGATTTACAATTAAGTCTAAATCCCTAACACAACTTTGTGGGGTTCGGCCATACACTATGGCCGAACCTCACTTATTTGGTTTTAGTCCCTCTTTTGATTTGTTAATCAAACACCACTACGGTAATTGTTTAAACCCTAAATCCACAAAATCATTCCTCATGGGGTTCGGCCATACACCATGGCCGAACCCATGATCTTTCATTTTTACCCATATTTACATTCTTTGTCATTGTTTCCATCACCTTATGTTTAGGTCCACAACATAGGTCCATGACTAACATTTCATGCACAAAACCTTCTTCATGGGGTTCGGCCATACACCTTGGCCGAACCCATAGTCTTTTATTTCCATGATTCAATCATGTATTTTGGTTCATCCTTTTGGATCATCATTTATCATACTTAAAATCAATTACAATTACCATCATTCCCCCATTACTTACATGATCTAAATACATGTTCATACTCCAACAATTCTTCATGGGGTTCGGCCATACACCATGGCTGAACCCAAGGTCCATGGTTCTCCATCCTTTACATCATTTTGACCCATTTAAAATCCTTAATTCCTTTTCATGGGGTTCGGCCATACACCATGGCCGAACCCTATAGTTCCTTATTTTCCTTAAAAATATATCAAACATATATGGTTTGATCCTTTGATGGTTCTCATGCATACATCCATTTAAACCCTTTTAAAACCTTTTAAATCATACACCTACATCTATGATTTTCATCCTTCCAAATCCATTAAAAATAACCAATGTCCTTCCATGGGGTTCGGCCATACAACGTGGCCGAACTCTATGGTTCATCATCTTCTCTTAAAAATCACTTAAACCCATATAAATTCCTTAATACCTTTCCATGGGGTTCGGCCATACAACATGGTCGAACCCTATGGTTCATTATTTCCCTTCATAAAATCATACATTTAAGATTGATCTTTTGATGGGGTTCGACCATACATCATGGCCGAACCTCATCCATCCCTTCCTCTTGAAAATCATGTAACCATGTTCATATTCCTTGATGGTTCTTATATATACAATTTAGGGTTTGACCATGCAAGGGCCAAACCATGATCCTTGACCATCCACCTATTTCATACATGGTTCATGCTTAGCATCTTAGCCATAATAAAAATTAGGGTTTGGCCATTGCATGTCCCTGACCGCTTTTTTCTTATTTATGAAACCTTATCGAGCACTTACCGATTCCGCGACTCCTCCGATTTGTTTCACTCCTTCTTGCTCCTTTCCTTCTTTAGCCTCTTCTTCCTTCCTTCTTGATCTTTAGCCGAAGTTGATCTTGATGAAGTCCCTTAGAGTGGTTCGGCCAAGGGGTATAGATTTGAGAGAGGGAGAAAGAGAGAGATTCACAATAGCAACTCCAAGTGTTCTCCCTTCATCTTGGGAGGAATCGGCCTTGTGAGAGAGGGGGAGAGTGAGTGAACTATACTAGGTGTTCTAGTCTTGAAGAGTGATTCGGCCAAGAGAGGGAGGGGGCGAGAGTGACTTGAAACAAAACCCTTTCCTTGGTTAATGAGGGTCGGCCAAAGGTGGTGTCCTTTGGTGGCACCCCTTTGTAACTCCCATGCCCATTTACCTCCCTCCTTTATGTTTCATTTGAGGGTTTCATCCATGAGATGAAACACCCTTGTCTCCAATGGTGTAAACCTTTGTTTGAATTGTGTAACAACACAAAACCGTCCACATCCCATTGATGTTCCATTTTGGAGTTTCATCCCATGAGATGAAACTCCCATTCCAACGTGTATGCCTTTGTGTGACCTTGTGTAACCTCCACAAAACCGCCACCTCCCCATTAATGATGCATTTGGAGGTTTCATCCATAAGATGAAACTCCGATGTCCAACGTGTGGCCTTGTATAGGCTTTGACTTGGTTTTTGAAATGCATCTTTCCATCTACTCCACTCACTTAAATTCAAAGTCCCATTAACTTCCCATCCAACTCACCATAACTCAATTATTTTTCATTCTTTTAAACTCAACTTACTTAACTCACTTAAAATCAACTTAATTACATAATTCCATTTCCAACTTAATTCAGCTCCAATTAAGTAAGCTTGAATTCACTTGGGGGTCAACCAAGTCAACCACGACCCATTGGATCCTAATTGGACATTTTGACCCAATTAACAATTTTGACTCAAATAAATACATCTCACCCATTTAATTCAATTGAAACATAACCACCATCCGTTGTGTCTTAATTGGGCAATTGACCCAACAACTTACCCATCTAAGTTCACAAATTAAATGGCCAAATTTCATATATATTGATAACTTGAAAATCCGGGGTGTTACACATTCATGTGCCATCTTTCCACCGTTTGACGCTCTAGGGACCTAATTTCCGACATTTTCTCGCTGCCTTTTCGAGGATTTCGAGTCTGGGATCTCTTCTCTGCCAAATTTTTCAAAATTCTAAGTCAAGTGCATCTTTCTTAAGTATTTTCCCTTATTCTTCTTCTTGCTTCCTTTTCCCAAATTTGGTAATTAGATTTGAGATTTCTTGCATAATCGGTGTTTTCGTGTGCTTTAGATTTGTTTCCTCACCCAAAATCACCTTAGAACTAGATTATGGAGGCCTGATTCCAAGAAAACAATGTTCTCCAAAATTTTCCCAGATGTTCCAATTTTACCGTCGTTCTCTGCAATGCTCGAAGGATCTGGAAATTCTTCGAATAGTCCGAAGACATGGGACGCCTTGTCCCTAGGACCATCACAGTTCGGATGGCCTGACCCTGACTTGGGATCATCCGAGTCTTCGGACGATTCAACCAAACCTAGTGATCGTCCGACGGTTCGAATGATCTGATTTGACCTTGGGACCATTCAAGAGTTTGAATGGTCGGACTCAGCCTTCGGACCTTCCAGAAGTAGATCTACTTCAATTCCACCAGACCTCATCATCTGATCACCATATTGAATAAGTTCAAACTCAAATGGGACCCACTTGTGTTTGAGGGAGGTGTCAGGACATAGTAAGATGTGATTTGGATTCTAATGAGATTTAGATAGATTATGATTGAATGCGATTAAGATTATTTAGATTATGATTGATTATGAGAGATTGTGTATATCTCTCAAATAAGAAATTAGGATTTTGAGTTATCTTCTATATATATTTTAACTTACGTGTGGGAAACCGCCGGATACCCAGCATAAAACCCCCACGGATGATCCCACTACCCCTAGGGCAGACCAAAGTTAGGCCATGGGGGCTCAAACCCTCCATCATATAATTATAATAATATAAAAAACTGTTTAGAGTAGACATTTTTGTCTCTCCATTCTTGTGCCATGTGATCAGGCATAGATCGAAGGCCATTAAATTAAGGAATATTATGAAAATAATTCTCAGTATATAATACTCCCTCTGGCCCAAATTAGTTGTCCTATATGGATTTTGGAATTGCCCCAAAATAGTTGTCTCATTTGTATTTGAGTAGTATAAAATGTGTTGAAAATTGATGAGATTACATGAGTGCTAACCTTATATAGAGAGTTCCTTAAAAAATACAATATTTCAAATGAGACAACTAAAATGGGACGAAGGGAGTATATAATATGAAAAAAATCCTATTTCTTTTCTACATTTAAAAAAACCTCTAAAAATTCTTCATATTTTAACCTAAAATACTCTACGTGAGTTAGCATTTTCAAGAATGAAAATATAAAAAACAAAAGAGGTCCTCAAAATTAGTTACTATATAAAATATATCTGCATATGAAATTTTTATATTTCGACAAATGTGGTAATCTCCTCTTTTTCTAAAGTTGCAATTAGTAACAACTTTGTTTTTGCCACAATAATATTATGATAATAACACGATAATAATATGATATATCATTCATGGTTTCTCTCGTACCTAAATAAACTTATAAATCCTTTCTCATAACTCAAATCAGTAGTTCTTCCTACTTGTAAATAATTACTTTAATTTTAAGTGTCATTTACATTCATTTACAATTACTAATTATCATTTTTAATTATTTTAAATATTATACTTTTCATAAGTATTTTTCAATATAACAGTATAAAATTGTAAAATTAGATATTCAAGTATTATCGGTAGACAATAATATTTTGAACATGATATTTATAACATATTTTGATCCACCTTATTACCAATGTTACTTTTGCACGGAAAGATTAGCATATTAGGTAGTATTTAAAATATAGATCAATAGAAAATAATAAAAATAATTGATTATTAGTATTAATAATTTTAAAATTTGTTACTAAAATTTATTAGTTTATATTTCATATTATTGCAAATTATAAATAATATTAAATAAAAAAATTATCTTAAGCGAAACTTTAAGGCTGTGTTTGGATGGGGGGTTACCTCCCATTACCTTTGTTTGATAGTGGAGGGGTAAGAGTAAAAATTCAAATTCTTACCCCTCGATCATCATTTTTTAAAACTCTTTGAACAATGGGGGTTTTTACAAAACCCTTACCCCTCCATCATCATTTTTGAAAACCATTTGAAGAATGAGGGTTTTCAGGAAACTCTTCAGCAAAAATATTTTAAAATATAATTTTAATATCTAATGACCTAAAATATATATAATTTAAAAGAAATTGCATTGTCTATGTTAATTGAATTGATAAAGTCATATTTTTAAGTTCTTTACAAATTAATAACTTTAAATAATTTTTTATCTCAAAAAATTTCATTTTATATTTTATAACATAATTAAATTGAGAAATATATTTTGAAAAGTAATTATAAAGAAATAAAATTTTAGCACATAGTGACAATAATGATTAGAGTCTATAGCGAATTGAAGTTGAGTTATTTACATATCACAATAATTGAATGATAAAATCTTTCTTGAAATTTTCCATCCAAATTATCCATTTAACTAAAGTTTTGATGATGATGATGACGGCGACAACAAAGAGAGCGATGATAATAAATTGACATGTAAAATCTTATAATGAAGGTTGTCCAATCAACATGGTTCAACACACCTTTTTTTTTTTAATGATCTTAGTCTCTTAGAGAACCTGATTATTATGTTATATAGTTCATGTCAGACAAATTATGAATTTTTATGAAAAGATGTATTAACATTTTTTACTTATTTAATATGATTTAAAAAAATAATATCTAAACTTTTTTTTCTTTTATCTCACTTCTTAGTTTTAGAATGCAAGTGTTTATTTAAAATTATAATTATGAAAAAAAATCTATAAAAATTATATAATATTATTATAAGATATATTGTTATTTTTTAATTGATGAATATTATTTAATAATTATATTTCATAAAATTTTATTTTTATCTTTTATATTATATGGATTTAGTAAAAATGATTAAATCTTATAAAATTATTAATATATTAGGTTACCAAAGGTAACACCAACGTAAGGGTAACCCTTGTTCAAAGATAACCTCTGCAAAACTCATCCTTCATTGCGTTGTGTTTGAATGGGGGATAACAGAAGGTAATGGGAGGTAACCCCTTATTTTTTACTCCTCCCCTTCAACTTTTGAAACCCTTTTTAAATAAGAAATTTTGATATTACCCCTCCATAACTCCTCCAAAATTTACCCACCATCCAAATGCAAGGCTGCTTTTGGATAGGGTGGGGGGGGGGGGGTAAGAGGGGGTAACCCCCTGTTACCCCTCATTACCCTTGTTTGGTAAAAGAGGGTAAGGGTAAAAAATCTAAAATTTACCGCTCTGATCTCATTTCTGAATACCCTGATGGAGCTTGGGGTATTCACGAAACTCTACCCCTCTTTACCCCCGCGCATTCCTCTATTTTTCCAACGAAACCCCAATTTCCTCGCTCGAATGACATTCTCACCGAACCCTCCTTCTCCTCTTCGATAAACCTCCATTCTCCCTCATTTTTTCTTCCACTCTAGATGCTCCCTCCCTCACTCTCGTTATCAGTCTCTCCCTCCCTCTCCCGTTCTTTCTTTCTCTCCATCTCCACCTTCATTTCACCGCCATTGTAGTTGTTTCGTCACAACCGCCGGCGTCGTTGCAGCTGTTTGGCCACAACAGCCATCGCTGCTCGTCCTTTAGCCGAGTCTGCAGCCGACCCTTGTTCGATTTTCTACAAAAGACGGTACGCCTCACTTCAACTTCTATCCGATTTCGATTTATTTGATTATTTTAGAGAATAACCCAGCCCATGGTCTCTTTATCGTTCTCAATTTCACCCAGTTCTATCCTGGCTGCCCTGACCATCGTCAACTTTAACTCCGTTCTCCACACTTCCCAGATCTACTCCACCTCTATCCCAACACCTTTCTGAAGCCTACACCAAGCCAACAACCTTGCCATATGCAAACAACCACCATCTACCCAACACACCATCGCCTAACCCAAACTGTCACCCCTCTGTTTCCAGGAATGTCTCCACTACCCAACTTTCCCCTTTGATCCTTTTAATTAAAACCCATACCACCTTAGACCAACCTTTGACCATGCACCCCTTTGTTTTATTAATCTGATTCTAGGCAAACTGTATATCATCTTTTGGAATGGACAGTTGGTAAAGAGTCAACAACGCCAATGGGAGAGTTTTAGAGTTGTGTTTATTATTTAAATCAAAGCTAAATTTAGACCTTATGTCTTAAACACTTCATTTTCTTTGAAGACATAGAGAACCATATACTTTATTTTTTATTTGTTTTTCCCTAATTCATATGTAGTAGGTATGGTTAGTTCTAAGTTTGAAAAACATACTTCTTGTTTGAGTTACAGGCATACATGAAGATGCATTAACGAGGAGTCGTCCCCTTTTTGTCCTTGATAGTAACACATGATACCCTATTACTTTAATATATGAAAATACATACAAATTTTATTTATTGCTTTTTTTGGATATGTATAGGTAAATACTATCTTTGTGATGCTGGATATGGTAACTATCTTGGTTTCTTGGTTCCATATCGTGAAGGGCGTCATCATCTTAGACAATTTACAGATAATGAACAACTCTGAAGAATAAAGAAGAGCTCTTTAATTTGAGTTGTACATGGAATTCACATAATGTATACTTTTTGTATATGTTTTTATATTTTTTTTATTCATCATTTTTGTTGTATTTACTAGAGATGGAAAGATAAGGTGGAAAAGGAGTTGCATCAAATACATCAAAGCATGTTTATTGGACAATGGACATGGATGATTGTCTATGCAACCTCCTAACTGATCAAATACATCAAGGAAGTCGAGTTGATGGAAAATTTATTACAAATGTATGGAACCAGGTGAGGGATAATTTTAATACATCACAAAATACTAATATGAATCGAGAAAATTTCAAAAGTTGAATGAGAACATGGCGAAAAACATATAGTGCATTGTCTCAAATATCGAATAAGTCTGGCTTCGGATGGAATCCAATAGCGCAATGTTTTACAGGAGAGACTGATGCTATGGATGCATTCTATGAGATACGATTTATTTCACAATTTTTTTATGCATGTTAAATAAATTTATGTAATTGAACATTGAATACATTTATTGTGTTATATGATATAACTTCCCTTTTTTTGTAGAACATCATCACTTAGCACCATATAAAAATAAGAAATTCCCACTTTATGAAAAATTTCTCATCATATTTGGGAAAGACGTAGCCACCGGAAGTGGTGCTATAACCGGTGATGATATATGCGATATTACCATGGATGTTTTTGTTGCACTCACTCCTGGCTCAACTAGCCGTCGAACACCTAGTGACAGGAAAGATTTGTTGGATACTCATCCCATCGATCTCAATGAGGACGAGGGGTTGGAGAACACTGAGAGTGCAACATTTGTGGATGAACAAAGATCAACATCATACAGACCGTCTAGAGTTCGACCATCTTCAGATGAGTTTGGCCAGAGAAGTAAGGTGAGGAAACATGGGACCGGAGATCGTTTGGCAATTTCTTTGGAAAAAATGACCAATGTTGCGGAGAAAATGGGATCTCATGTTGAGGTAATGGCTTCTAAATATAAAACTAAAGTAGAGCAGATGAGGAAATAACGAATAGAATTTGTAAAAATGTATCTGATATCCCAGATATTCTTCCTGATTTGATCTACCATACTATTGATTTCAAAATAGCTGATGATATGAGGACATATGTGTTTTCGGGACTGGAACCTCACATATGACAAAGCTGGTTGAAACATCATCTGTCCAAAATCATTGCAAATATAGGATCTACTACCTCATCTGATTTTCAACCATCTACCTCTGCTCCAACTGTTGCTCCATTGACTGCAACCGCTCTATCGACTACTACATTTGGAATGAATCTCGAGTTCAACTAATTGTAGCCATGTAAGTTTTTTTTTTTGTTATGGATGTTTTCTTATTATGGACTTTCTTGGATATGTTTTACTCCACAAGTATGAGATTATGTTTTGTTAAACATAAAGTTGAACATGATTGAGTAGGAGAAGAAAATATTGCAATGAGTGATAGAATGTGTAATATGCTAGTTGGGTGAGATTATTTCTTTTCTGTGTGTAAAGTAGTTAACACTAAATGCCAGAACATGAAGTTTATGGAGCTTGTCATACCCATGTTGAAAAGCTAAGTTTGATGAATAGAAATTGCAAATATGGGGTATTTACATTTATGAAATTTTAGTGGAGTAAACTGGATCTAGCTTTATGTAAAGAAGGTGAAGCATGCAACTTATGAGACAGAGAACTGATGTCTCATATTCTAACTTAGCAAAGGAAAATGGTTGGTAATGAAAAATGTACCAAAATTTCATTGGCCATCGACTTTCTTCTCCTTAGAAGTTAAAATGAAATTTTAGGCTAAAAGTTTGAGTATGAAAGGTTGAATATCAAACGAGTGAATCACATCCACATGTGTGTCAATAGTCAATGATAACTTAGAAAAAATAATAATCAAAACCATAGTTTTTTTTACAAGAATAAGGTTGAATCCAACAACTAGAATCATGTTGGACTAGTGGATTGCTCAGAATGATAAACATCTTAGTAACAGAGGACAAAGAGTAAACAATATGTATCATAGAATCATGTTGTTTTGCTTGTCAGTCCCCTCTTATTCTTTTGCTTCTCCAGATACTGCTGATGCAATTTCTTCTTAATCAAAATTGTTTCCATTGGGGTTCCCCCTGTCTTTTCTTGTTGGTGTTGCTTCTTGGCTAAGGGCCGGTTTGCATTTCAGGGAGCTTTGGTTGCTAGGTTTTATGTTATGATTGTGGTTTGTGTTTTCTTTTTGGATGTTCGTTTTTCATTATATTGAAAAGGCTCTACTATTCAAAAAAACCGATTGCATAGAGATTTATTGTAAATATTTTCATGTGACATTCTCATTTAATAATTGTAAATGATATAGAATAGGTAAATGGATACTGGCTTGTGAAGATGAAGACGAAGATGATGATGCTAGCATAGTTAAAGGGCATCAAATAGGGAGTCGGTCCATGTACATAATTTGCCAAATCCAAATTAAAGACCAACCTATATTAATGGGATAAATTGCTTAGGTAATGATAGTTTAGCTAAAAAACGAAGATGTTTTATGTAAAAAACATAATACTAGCATAGAATATTTTATCTGTGCCTTTAACTTTAGAAAATGAGGCAATGTAGCACTAATTCCTAAATTTGTATATTCTTTTATGTAATATCCATGCACCATGGCTAAGTAGTCATTGTCTTAAAAAATTAAGCATGCTATTTAAAGCTTACTAGGTTTTATGACTAACTACCTTTGCTGATATTTGTACTTGCAAGGAAATAATTTGATCTAATCAGTAATCTAAGTTCGGTTTATATGATTGAACCATTATAATACGTGTTATTTTCTTAGGATATGATTTTAAATTTTATGTTCTTCTTGCATCAATACCATTCTCTAGAACCATTATAATGGGTGTTCTTTTCTTCCATGTGCCAATTTGTTAATCCTAACATGCGTCTAGCTTGTGTATTGCAACCAGGGAGAAGATATTGAAAGCCTTTTGGAGTATCACGGATTCACAGGTTTGTGATAAAGCAATTTGAAGATGCCTATATGGTGAAAGTGTCTCAGTTTCTTAACAAAAACATGGATTTCCAGACAAAGTGCTCAAAGCTTGTACATTTGAAGAAGTCAAAAACGATTTTATTGAAGATGTTTGTTTAGGTTAGGAATTATCCTTGCCTCATGAAGTAAAAAGGGTTGTGTCTGAGGAAGTGGATAACTCTGATAAAAAATCAGTGCCCTTAGGAACTGAAGCTCAGTCAGATGTGAACGATGAAGATATCTAGATTAGGAAGATTATTGTGTCTCTAGAGATCACCACCAAGTCCATCTACAAGTGTTATCTTCAAGAGGATGATGAAAAATCAGTGTTGTTCAGAATTGAAGTTCAGCCTGATGTGGATGATGGGTATATTCTAGATTATGAATATTGTGTTTCTAGATATCACCATCAAGTCCATCTGCAAGTGTCATCTTTAGGTGGTCAAAAGGATGCAAGTGACACTTTTACTTCATGAATTGTGTACTCAAATTGATCAAATGCATCTCTCACCGCCAACAGTTGATTCATTCGGTGATGATATGTTTTCTTCCGAGGTTGATGAATCTTCAAGAGAAAAGTTCTCACAAATTAAGTCACGCGAAGGACTGCATTGTCCCTAGATGATAAAATACTTGGTGCCCCAACAAGTTGTGGTTAGGCAGCTGGAGAATGAAACATCGGTAAATTCTCAAATGATGAAGTTGCTGCTGCAAAACTGAGATTGATCACAAGGTTTGTTAGTTTTATTTATTGTGATTAAATTGTAAATTGTGTTTTATTTGTTTTGATTTGATTAAATTGTAACCATGTATATTTTTGTTACCTTCATTGATTGTTCAACCTTTAAAATTTATGTCAGGATATGGTAAACTATGATCATCAAAAAGGAGAGAACTACGAGAACGATGTCAAATGGCCATGAATGCTGAATCGATTTCCTAGTCATCGAGATTGCCTATTTTGCCAAAAAAAAAGGTAAGTGTTATTTTCGATCTATTGTCTTTATTGCCTTTTGTTTTTCTCCTCTTTGAATGTACTGGAATGCTGCTTTTAGTTAATAGGTTGTGGGGTGAACAAAGGGGGTATTGAGTTGTCATTTTGTGGGTTTCTCCAAAAACATTAAAGAAGTTAGCTTTCTACCAGGAGAACATGTAAATGACCACCTAAAATCTGGTTTGGACATGTTTGGCTACTTTTTTTTTGACTCTTCGTTTTTTCTTTTTAAAAAAGTCAATGTTAAAATAATACTGAATCTGAGTGGAGCGCATAAGTTTGAATAATTTTCATATATTATTCTCTTTTCATTTATCTCATCCTTTTTCTTTTTATTTGAAGCTGTGTAATCATAAAGATGACCTTGACATTGATGAATTATTGAAGAGAAGAACAGACTCTTAGTGGGACAGAGGACTGAAAAGACCAAAAGAGTCTGAGGAGTTGTAGTCCGAAGAGGTTGAAGAGTTTGCTGGAAAATGTACAATGATGCAAGACGGGATAGGTGAACGGTTGCTTATCTTTGGATTTTGGACGACATGTGAGAGACTGGTTAGCTTTTCGAGTATGAAATACTATGAAACTTGTTTTTGATGTATAAAATGCTATGTATCATTTTTTACAGTGTCGTGAAAATTTAGTGGTCATATTTTTCTCAACTCTTTATTATTGTTCATCCATTCATGTCTGCAAATATAGTCCTCGATTTGTGGTTGACAACTTACTGTTGAATTGATGGAAGTTCAAAAATGGTAAAACTATAAAAATGACAAAAAGAAAAAGTTTCTACATGTTTGGCTCTATCTTTTCAGCTATCTATATCTATTTCCATGAGGATGCCTAAATAGATATTTATCTTTTAGGATATGTTTGTGTGCAATACGTTTCATAGAAAAGTTGTGAAAATGGAAAATGATTTCTACATTGTTAATTCTTTTTTATTTTTTCTTGCTTCAACTGTATATGCTCATGATGAAGTTAAGAGCAATGAATGGAAAAACCCATTTAGCAAGGAAGAGACTTGCACTGTCATGACCTTGTCTTACCATTGTTAACCATACCAGTGCAATGGAGGCAAGTGCCATGCCCTGCAATATATAGAACTAGAGAAATTCATGATGTTTATGTTAGAATGAGAATAGGAAAAAGAAAGAAAGTAATGGAAGAAAAGGGAGAGAATTCTCTTGAGTTGTATTGCTTATCTTTATAACAACGGAGAATGCATGTATATAAAGAGTACATGAGCCAATCAAAGTGAGGAAAAAAGGAAAGAAAAATAAGTTACAATCATTTACAATGATGACATCTAACAATATCTAAAAGTCAACGACATGTAAAATGTGATACACCATATCCTACAATACTCCCCCTCAAGTTGTGGCGTAAAGTTATCAATCAAGCCCGGCTTGTTAAAAACACCATCAAGTTGAGAGCAAGAGATGAGTTTATCGTCATCATGAATGTTAATTGATCTTTGGACTTCAAATATGAAGTGACAATATTCCCTGAGTATATATGATGTCGAAGAAAATAACAATCAATTTATATATGCTTTGGACACTCATGGAAAACTGGATTGGAAGCAATATAAATTGCAGCTTGGTTGTCACAGAACACGATAAGTATTTCTGAGGAAGCAAAGCCCAATACATTAAAAACCTATTTGAACCATAATAATTCACATATTGTGTTGGCCATAGTTTTGTATTCTGCCTCTACACTGAAATGAGTAACAATTTATTTCTTGCTTCGTCAAGAAACGAATGCGATCCTAAATTAATACAATAACCCGAGGTAGATCGTCGATCATCAAGAGAACCAACCCAATCAACGTTAGAGTACTTGCAAATATTAAATATAGACTGGATCCTATAAGAAAGTCTACAACCAGGGTGAGCCTTAAGATAACATAAATGCGAAAGACTACATGAAGGTGCATCTGTAGGAGCATGAATAAATTGATTGACCACATTGATAGCATAAACCAAGTTAGCCTGGTGATGGTAATATAAATGACTTTGCCTACCAACTGTTGTTAAAAGTGAGGATCAAGAAGATGAGTCCCATTAGATACATAGATTTTTGAATTAACATCAAGCGGTGTCTTTGTAGGCTTATATTCATAATATCCAACATCATGAAGAAGATCTAAACCATATTTCCGTTCGGAAATAACAAGTCCTTTAGATGATTGAGCAACATCAATTCCCGAGAAATAACAAAGTAAGTCAAGATCTTTAATATCAAAAGATTGTTATGGATAGACTTTCAGAGCACTGATAGAGGACTTATAATTCCCTGTTAAGACTATATCATCCACATTAACTACAAGAATTATAACAACATCGTTAGCACAATCCACAAAAAAAATGGATTGATTTGATTGACATCATCCAAAATCATAATTTAACAAGGATGTGCTAAATTTACCAAACCACGTCCGAGAAGGCTATTTGAGACTATATATTCTTTCTTAATGTAGCATACCTTTCTTTGCTCTCCCCCTGTCTAATAAAGCCCAGAGGTGGCAACATGTATATTTCTTCAAGTTACTGATGAAGAGTGCACTGTTGTATATTAGCAATAGAGATAATAACCTGTACAGAGGTGATATTTGCAAAAAGGAGAGAAAGTATTTTGATAATCAATTCCATAGGTTTGAGTGAATCCTTTAGCCACTAGACGAGCTTTATATAGCGCATGGATCTGTTTGGGTTGTGTTTGAGAGCAAAGGCCCACTTACACCTTACATGTGTCTTACGTGCGACAGGATACCATCTCCCAAGTTTGATGCTTTTCAAGTGTAGCCAATTGTTCTTCCATAGCATCCTTCTAAGAAGGGTCTCGAAAAGCACTATGAATCCTCTTAGGAATTGAATTGGTATCTGTTTTGGAGAGGAAGCTGTGATATAATGGAGAAATAGTGTTATAGGAAATAAAGTGTTTTATACGATGTTCAGTACACGTTTACCTTTCCTTAAAGCAATGGGGAGATCAAAATTCTCAAGTGAGGGATTTGGACAGTCCAGGATGATTGAGTGGTAGTGGGTGATGGATGGGGCTGTCTTTTTTTTTTTTCTGTGATGAACAATGAGAGGCTTAGAGGTAGATAGATCAACAATGTCAACAATATTTGTAAGAGTAGGAAGAACAAGAGGACAAGAAAATGATTTATGACTCGATGGTTGAAAATATGGAGTATTTAAAAAAAAAATCCATAGAAATAATTCTTTTACTAGATATCGGATCGAAACATTTATATTATGATACCCACCCCAACCTGATGTGGGAAAAGTGAAAAATCCCACATCGGTTGGGAAGATTGAGAGATGAGGGGTTATAAGTGGCTACCCCATGTTGATTCAAGTGTGAGGCCTTCCAGCCCAGTAGGGTAGTGGAAACAAAACCTTGAGGGAGTGGACCCCAAAGAAGACAATATCATGCCGTGTTATGAGTTACGTACTCTGATACCAGGTGAGGCCTTTTGGGCCTTGGCCATGTGGGCCAGGGCCCAGGAACAAAACCGTGCGGGTTCGAGCTTGTGTGCGAGGCCCAAAGCGGACAATATCATACTGAGTCAAGCCCTAAGCCCTGTATTCGGGTCAGGGTCGTTACATATATCCTTTTTGAGTGGAAGAGTAGCTCAAGAACACACATTTCATTGAATATTTTTTTGAAAGTTTGTCAGCAGAAATATCATGAACAAAATAGGTATATCTAAAAACACACGAACATAAGATAGGTAGATATAACATCAATAGGTGCCTTGTTATTAGGACTCTTGTGGGCATGCAATTTATTAAATAACAAGTAGTAAGAATAGAATCATGCCAATATGACTTAGGACATTCATTGCAAATAACAAAGATTGAGCTACCTCAAAAAGATGGCGTTCTTCCTTTCAACAACCCCATTCTGCTGACGTGTATTACAGGCATAAAGTTGAGATTCAATCCCATGTTCTCGAAGATAATGTAAAAAAGAGCGAGACATATATTCTCCCCCATTATCACTTCGCAAGATTTTAAGACAACAATCAAACTAAGTAATAATCTATATCTCAGGAACCAGACTTGCTTTGGTCTATTCTTGTGGCCGCCCCATACCGATGACCCAATCAAAAACTTCCTAATCGCCACTCAATCCTATTTACAAATCTTAAGATCTTTGGGAATATCTGTTGGCCTTCTACAGATTGGGTACCCTAACTCCTTTTGCATCCTCTCTCAATGTCCACAAGACTCACAACTTGGCAGTTAAGCCGTTACTCGCGACTCTTGACTGTACAAATCTTTATCCCGCCGAGCCTGAGCTTTCTAATTTTCTCCAAGAATGGGCCCAAAATAAGCCTCTCAACCGCAATGATGCTGGTATCTTTGTCGATTGGGTGCCCCCCCTCAAGATTTGACCTCCTCTCCATTTGGTCCTCACTCTATCTTATGCAAGCTTCTAGTCTTCCTGCATGGTCTGCTCTGTTGAGGCCTACTCTCTGGTTAACCCTAAATGCCTAATGTGATTCCCTAAGAATTAAAAGGGGATGAAAATAATGAATCCTAAATCTAAAGTGGATTGAAATTAAACAACCAATTAATATTTGCAATTAATTAATATAAATCTATCACACATACTCATGCAAATACTAACAATCTAATGTGTTAAATGAATTAAATGGGGATCAATGGTTCAAATAAAAGAGTGAAAAACAATATGGAGTAAAGCATGGGGTTTAAGAATACAAATAAAATAAAGCCTTAATGGGTAAACTAGTGGTTCATGGGTTCGGTTAATGATGATTGAATGAAAGGAGTCAATGGTGGTCAACAAGAAGTGAAGGACTTAAAAGGCTGATTTAAAAAAACTAAAGGAATAAAGAGGGGTCACGGAAATAAGAAATGAAAAAGGGAAAAGAAGAAGAAGGCTTGCGGCAATGGGAAAATGGATCGCATGGTTATGAAAGGTACATAGGACGGAAATACATGTCATGACAAAGGGGAAAGAGATTCCAGAGAGAGGCGACAAGGTTATTGAGGTCTGAAGGGGGTGGCGATGGCTTAGGATCAGAGAAAGGGGTAGATCTGGGACTTGCGATTTATAAGGTAACAACAATGGAGATTTCGGCTACTAAACCCTAATCTGAGGCCTCAATGAGGCTTACAAAGCTTATATAGAGTTCCCCTTTCTTAAAATAAAAATAGAAACAATAACAATGACTAAGCTACCCTTCATAAAAAAGAAAATACTAAAAATAAACTACATAATAAAAAAAAAAAAAAAACATGGAAAGCACGGGAGCATCATGGCGCAATTACAGAAATAGCAAGGAGGGTGTATGCTCCACATCAAACTCCCCATCTGAAAAAGAACTTGACCTCGAGTTCAAGCAAATGAAAAGACAAAATCTACCTACGCAAGCGTCTTTCCAGTGTGGGGTCTTCAAAGTACAAACACGCGCATGTGAGGTCTTCAAATGTCAACCAGGCACAGCATCATCGGGTCACAATAAGAACGCTAGATCAACTCTCCTCCTTCACCATCGATGGTACACTCGGAAACCTGTACTGAGGTCACGAACAACTCTAGGGGTGGCGGCAACAACAGGATCTGACCAGAATGCACTTCTGATGATACAAGACGGATGTCAGAAACAACTTCAGGTGACTGTAGCAACAAGATATGAGTATAAGGCATCACCGATGAGACAAGTCGTGATAGTTCGTTCTTAGTCAACTCAGACACCAAAGTGGCATATGTCATAGGCATGGATGTCCACTTCAGAAAAGATGTCTGATATGTCTGATATTTGTCTGTGAAAACAACTTCTTCGACCAAGATAAATTCTATCTTTTCTCTCTCGGGTGGCAAATAAGGTAAGGGAAGTAAGATCGGTGAAAACTGAATAGGTGCAGGCCATGTGTTATTAAGTGTGTTCGGAAAGTCAATAGGAAGGTCAAGGTGATGATCAGGATTGAAGGCAACTCTAAATTATGAGAGTGGGCTAGATGGTGCAATTGTTGGGCTTTGAACAGGTGAGGGAGGTACATGTTGAATGGACTGGACATGTGCATAGCATGGGTCATGGAATAGAGAAGGCAAGCCAAGAGGTACAAAAGGTAGAGGCTGAGTTGGTGGCACAAGTAAAGGCTGAGGGGACTATACTGATGCTTGCCATAGGTCATGGAGCGGGTCATGTTGTGGATCAGGCTGTAGGTCAAGAAAGCAGTAGGATCAAGGTGAGGTTGTGGATTAGGAAAGCCAGCTAGATGTTCAAGATCGTGCTGACATGTCTCAGGGTGAATCTGAAGTGGATCAGGGTTCGGAAGTGAAGGTGTTGGAATTGGACATGGTGTGAGGTCCTCCACAAGATCATCCACTTCAAATTCATTGGACTTGCAATGAGTATCTGTAGCAAACTTATATTTTTCATCTCTTATATTAATTTGACTTTTAATTTCAGGGTGAGAATCTTGAATGTGTTGTGTAGATGCATGTACATACTCAAACGGACTAGGTGATACTGACACTGGGATGGGATCTATGGACTGGGATGGAGTGAAAGCACACACCTAACTAAAGCAAGAGGAGTTTTTCTGGTCTTCTCAGGTTTTTCATCCCTAGGAGATCCTCCTATCAAAAGAGGTATCTCCTGATTTCTGGTCTTCAATCTCTGCCTGTATTTAAGAGGGACATATTTCTTCATTAACAACTCTTTCATTTCGTCCCAAGTCAAATTGAGGGGGTCTTTTCTTAACCTCCTACTTTTTTGTTCCACTGTCATCTAGAAAGTCCGGGTTTGCTCCACCAATTTGAATTTTGCGTAACCGACTCATCGACTTTCTGACATGTCATGCCACTCAAAGTAGCGTTCCATGTCTGATAGCTAATCGAGAAAAACTTTTGGATCTAGATGTCCATCAAAATCCCGGGGCAAGATAAGAACATTCTTCAAGGCACATTTGTCATTTTTAGTAAATTCCCGAGGCTTACGAGGCTGACAGTACCCACCACAATCAGCTCCTCAAAATTCAGTCAACTGGTTGCTCTTGGGTTGTCTAGGAATGAATCTGGGATTCAGTGAACTAAGCATCTATCCGAGCAGCCAATTGGGTCACAAATTGATCATCCCAAGCTGGGGGCTGTTCTCCTGACATTTCTCGAGATGGTCTGGCTCACCATTGCAAAAAAGTTTTATTCAGATGTTGTGTCCTAATACTATATGCAATGAATGACATTGACAGAAAAATTAACTCTTTTCTTTTAAATAAAATAAAAAATGCATTTTTAAAAATAAAAATAAAAATAAAACTAAAATGCAACCTAAGACCGTGGGTGTTTAAGGAAACAACCCAACCTTTCTACTGATACCAATTTTACGCAGGACAAGGGATAGGGTAACCCTAAATGCCTAATGTGATTTCCTAAGAATTAAAAGGGGATGAAAATAATGAATCCTAAATCTAAAAGGGGATGAAAATAATGAATCCTAAATCTAAAATGGGCTGAAATTAAACAACCAATTAATATTTGCAATTAATTAGTTTAAATCTATCACACATACTCATGCGAATACTAAGAATCTAATGTGTTAAATGAATTAAATGGGGATAAGTGGTTCAAATAAAAGAGTGGAAAACAATATGGAGTAAAGCATGGGGTTTAAGAATAAATGAAATAAAGCCTTAATGGGTTAACTGGTGGTTCATGGGTTCGGTTAATGATGATTGAATGAAGGGCTCAATGGTGGTCAACAAGAAGTGAAGGACTTAAAAGGCTGATTTAAAAGAACTAAAGGAATAAAGAGGGGTCACAGAAGTAAGAAACAAAAAAGGGAAAATAAGAAGGGCTTGTGGCAATGGGAAAATAGATCGCATGGTTACTGGAAGGTATAGAGGAAAATGACGGAGTGCGCCACGACGCGAGTCAAGTATTAGTCCAAAAACTCGATCCTTGACTGGCCCAACCTAGCACATGCGGGGTACAAGCCAACGATTACATTTTGCACGTGCTAGAACAACCTGTGGAATATTTAAACATTTACATTGCATGACTAGCAAACCATAATTCAAGCAAAGACAAGATAATTCCCAACAATTATATGAGTCAAATACAATACAAGAATATTAACTATCCAAGGTCACCATATTACATTCCCCAAAAACAATACATTCTTACAAATCACATTGTTCTCAAAATCTCAAAAGATAATAATTTAACTAAGCTATTCAAGCTTCTTTTCGCATCCATCCCACTCCTATTCGACTACCGCTTTGTCCGGGCTCGTCTATATTCTTTGAATCTGCATTTACATCTAGAGGGGAACTTATGGGCTTAGTCAACGCGGCCAGTAGGAATCCCAATCAAGAAAGGTGCACCGACGGTGTATTATATCAAAATCATATATATATATATATATATATATATATATATATATATTTATTTATTTATTTTCAAATCTCATTTATAACAAGTATTAAATCACATACTTGAAAACATACTCTTTTTTTGATAAAATCCTCAAAATTCAAAACCATTCCTCATGTTTGACATGATGTGATGTGCCATGGGTGCCATGAAGTATGAATGCCCTTTCATGCCCCACCCATCAACCATAATATTCATTTCATTTCACTGGTTCTCATTATTGGCCACTTATGTCCAACAACATTTGAGGCGGTGACCACCAGGGTGTTGTTACCCATCCACAAATTAACTAAGACTATTAGTGGAGTGTGGACTCCTCCCTCTGTGAGGGGTTTCGAGACCTTCTCAGGAGCTCTTTGGCCCAATTAATGCCATAACAATCATACACAAGGACAAGGCCAAAGTATAATACTTGTGCTATATCATTGTACAAGAGACCAAGCGAGACCAAGTGATGTCCGAACATTTCATTCTTGGTTCGGTAATGCAAATCCCTCCCATGCATCCATGCATGAGGTGCAACATGATGACAAAATCCATGCATCATGCAATTTCAATCATTTCACATAGTTTATAAATCTCAAATCTTTTCAAAATAAAGACAAGGTATCATGAGCTCAAAATGTCTCAAAACTCATATAGTGCTATCATCATTTTCATAATTGAAATCTCATGATTTTTTTTATAAGAAATCAAATCATATTAAAATCAAGATATTTAATTCACAACTATAGTGCTTCAACAATATAGGAAAACCTACCTGATCTAAGATGATCAGCGAAAGGGGTTACTCTCAAAGTCGCTCGAATGGTGTCGGGACTACCCTCGTTTCCTTTATCCATGTACATATTTCAAATCATAACTCCGTGTCATTAAAATATACAATCCTTCTAATTAAAATTTTGTAGGTCAAACCAAGATCTAACGGTAATCTGTATGATCTTCAGAGTCTAAGTGACTCCATGTAAATCTGATTTAGCATCAAGTACATTACCTTATTAAATTGTCCATGTCTCAGGCCAACATATTGACACTGTCGATACATTGTCCCTGGTCACAACCGACACATCAATCATCTTTGACATGTTGACTGGCTTTGTTTGTTCCAGTTCACGTTTTCCAATTGTTCTCTGATCATATGTATCGACTGGCGTTTTCCAATTGTTCTCTGATCATATGTATCGACTGGCGTTTTCCAATTGTTCTCTGATCATATGTATCGACCCAGTCGATACATCTAGGGGTACATTGGTTCGAGGTGCTGAGCATGTCGACATATCCTCTTGAGTTTGATCTATCAATATTCGTGTTTGTTCTCTATTCTCAAACCATATTTACCGATCAAGACGATACATATACAAGTGCATATACCCGAGGTGTCGACTTCATCGACATGTCCTCCGGGGTTTGGTCTATTAACATTCATCCTTCATTCCCAGGCCGATATGTTGGCTTGGTCGATATATCTATCAGAGATCCGTGGGCATATCGACGCAGTCGATATGTTCATAGATTCATTCTTCCTTCATCATCTTTACATTCATTTTTGGTAATTTTCAGGCGGATACATCAACCTGGTCAATACATCGTACTGGGACCAGTTCATCACATTTTTTATTTCATTTTCAATTCTGTCATACCCAGACCGACACATCGACGTTGTCGATAGGTCGTTCTGGGATCAGTTCATCCTCCTTTTGTTCCATTTTCATTTCTGTCGTACCCAGGCTGACACATCGACGTTGTCAATAGGTTGTTCTGGGTTGGGTTCTTTTAGTTCAATACTCGAGATTCCTGGTTCATTAGAGTTATGTTTCAGAAGACACATCGATAGAATCGATATGTCGACTGGGCTGAGTCCTAAAGCCATAGATTCGTCTTCCATTCTTTCCCTCTACTTGCATGTCCATTATTCTTGGTCCTTTATCCCTTAAATCCGTTCATACATGTTCTATAAACATCCTAGTGTGATTATTTTACTTGAAATCACAATAAAATCTACCTACCTCAAGGGATTTGTAGGTGTATTCGAGTGGATGAAGGATGAGCTCCTCGCTTCCTTTGCTCCTTGTTAGCTCGATTTCCCCTTCGTCTTTGCTTGGTTCCTCCTTCTTCTTCTACGAGTTGGGGTTGAGGGGTGAGTGAATGGGACGTTGCTCTCTCTTTCTTTCTTCTTCTCTCTTTCTTTGTTTTTCTCTCTTTCGTTTTCTCTTCCTTTTTATCTTCTTCCTTCGGTTGCCATAGACTCTTAAATGGGTGATTGGAAAGTGGGAACGACGTGGGAGGATAACCATGCATGGAAAGTAGTGTGTGTGGATGGCAGTAGACAGAAAGGCGTGCCTGACTTGAGACGCATGGACTACCTTGACACATCGACCTCGTCAATGTGTCCAACAGTTTGATTCCACGATATATCGAGATGGTCGATATGTCCATCTGGGTGTTCTATACTTGGCTTATTCTGATTTTGGCCTTTCGCCGATACATCGACCTTGCCAATTCATCCTTATGGCAATTTAAGTTTCGAGTTCAGATTTTAGCTTTCACCGACACATTAATCTAGTCAATGCATCACCTGGGGAAGTTCAGTTTGCAAACACATCGACCCAATCGATGTATCGATCTGGGAAAGTTAATTCCCCCTTATTTGTTTTTCATATTTCTTTCAATACCCATACAAACTTCCTACATTCATGTTTATTTAAGCCACATATTCACTTTCATCAAGGTAAAATGGCGACGATTAATCGGGTCTAAAATTCTAGGGTGTTACAAGATCGATTCACAATATGCTTCGAGTTTGAAAACATTGATTCTGACATGTTTTCTGCAGAAAAATTAGCTTGTGTATTATAGTTACTTGTTTTCTAGATCAATCTAGGCACTTCATCATTATCATTGTAAAGCCTTTTGTACCGTAGGCCAACGGCCCATTTGACTCGTATATGACTCGAAGCCACCACTGTTCTCAACAATGAGCACTTACTGTGTTGTAGACTTTAGACATTTTTTGGGTGAAAAGTAAGGTGATACCTGATCCACTAATGATACAGCGTTCTAATTTTTCACTCGATTGTAATATTAATAATATCCTCCTCCAATTTCAAAGCCGGGAGGGGCTGTTGTTGGGTGGGTTTGTTTTGGTTGAAAGAATGAAACACATTGTTTAGTATGCAATCAACCTTGTGCTGAATGTCACTAAATCAGTCTCATATTATTGGAGTCTGTTCCTTTACATAGTATATTTTTCATTCAATGCCAAAGGCGAGAGTGTCTAATGCAGTGTGCTGATTTTGGTCTTTTTATTGGTTCTGCTTTCATGGAGTATTTGGAAAGTACGGAATGGTACAAACTTTTGTAACAAAATCTGCCTCAGATTAGGTCTCTTTTTGGGTGGCTATGAACTCCTTTTCTCTTCATTGAAAGTGATTTCTCGAGTGATCACTTTTGCAGGACTCTAAATTGCTGGAATTCTTACTTGAGTAGCTCAACAAAAAGAGCAGGTATGTTTAGCTGTTGGAATCCACCCTTGTGTAAGTCTTATTTGCATTGTGGAAGTTATTCTAATGCAGTAGTATCTGGTGTTATAGTCCTCTTTACTGAATGTTACCTCTTAAATGCATATCAATGTAAACTAATTCTAAACTAAAATGTGAAAGAATATTAACACTTAAAAGCTGATTTACATGTTATTCATGCTTTCTTGAAGACAAGATATGCCTAGTCCTTATTTTAAAATAGCAAATATTATAGAAAAACTTAGATTAATTCAAATTAGAAAGGGTAATGTTCGGATGATGACTCCAACTCTCTCTTGGTTGGCAGTTGAATTTGCGAATCTCTCTTCTTAATTAAATTTCTCATTATCACTGATTTTTTTTAAAGGGCCCTGCTGTCACTGGTTTGTTGAGTCACTCTTGGATCTCTCCCTCTCTCTCTCTCTCTCTCTCTCTTTTTACATGATGACTAGAATGTATTATCAAGAAAAGAGAAGTACCAAGAAAAAGAAGAGTGCTGACATGTAGCCTACAACCAAACAAAGCTGCAAACACTAGAAAAAATGTAATGAACAAAAAGTGAGAAGCTTCATCAGGTCAAAAAAAAAAAATCGATAAACAATGCATCTCTTCACTCACATTCTTTGCTAAAAAACCTGCAACTCTGTTTGCTGTCCTCTTAACATGCACAAAATACATCTTGATGACCCTTTATAACTCCCCAAGTTCCATGGCGGCTTCCTCCTACCAGCCCACTGAGTCATTTTATATGATAACATTGCCATGAAAGTGACTTCTGGAAATCTTCAAAGTTGCCATCATTGCCTAGAATTCCATCTCATTAGACTGCTTTCTTTTGACCATATTAGAGAAAAAAGCAAGAACTCACCCTCAAAATCATGAAGAACGCCTCTGAAGGCCCAGTTTTCCCTTTGTCACACCATCTATATTAAATTTCTACACATTTTTAGAGGGCTTCTTCCATCCTTGAACAATCCTCTGTTTATCTAGACAATCCTCAAGCACTAAAATCAAAACCAATTATTGTTGTTCGATGTGTTAATAAACTCTTTTCTATTTTTTACCTAGTTAACGAGTCTTGCCTTGGCAATTTCAAAAGTGTCTAAAGCCAATTTATCTATGCCTTTCAAGAATTTAATGTTGTATTCCTTCCAAATCACCCAAATGAACACCATTCTGATGGCCTTCCAAAGATTCTCACTTTACCTTGAAAGGACTCCACTCCAACTAAGATCATGGTCTCACAACTTCAAATGAAGCATCTAGGACATGCCACATAAAGTTAGGGATGAGAGCCAAATAAATGTATACAAGCTTGCCTCTTGAGCTAGGAATTTTAGCCGAAAAGGTTTATCTTAGGTAGAACTTTGCAAGAGATGGCAGCCCAGCAAAAGTCTTCGGTCCTAGGAGGGGCCAAGCTTGCCACATGAATCTCATGGAGGCCTCCTTGAGGGAGAAAGGGAAAGACTCGCAACAATAGATTTGACTTTCAACTCCCCAGACAGATCACCAATCCACACCCTCAAATCTTACTCACCTCTACAAATGTAGTACTTGTTTGAGGGCTAAAAAAGATATACATATTAATACGACTCTTTCTTTGGAAGAGGACATTAAATTCTAGACTTTAAACTACTCTCCCACCTATGACTTGATAGCAATCACACGCTTTAGCATCTTTATTCAGACACAACCTAAAACTTGGATTTGGTCCATGCGACACTCAATTGATTTTCTACCGCTCTATTTAGTGAAGTGGCTGCTCCTTGGACTAAAATATTCACAACTCAAAATTGGCACTCTCCATATAAACTTGTGAGAGAAGTATAGAACACACAAGTTACCGTATGAAGACTTCACTACTCACTATTTGCGGGGCCAACGTATATTGGGTTTATATACATTCGCTTCTTCACTCATGTAGGAAAATAAAAAGTGCAGAGATTGTACGTTGCCTTCCCCACTCATGTAGGAAAATATTCCAACCTAACTATGTGGGTCATACATGCCATTATATATATATATACATCATGAGATTGGTGAATTTATTAGGCACTCATGACATACGCACGTGTCATGGGTCTGAAATACCACTCATGGGTCATGGACCAGTTTGGAGCCCAAGAACAGAGATCTTTACCAAATTCATAGAGAGCCGTAGGGGCAGTAGTCATAAAACTGACTTGAGATAGATTTGTGGATTTGATGATTATGATGACAATGAGGGGCAGTAATGAGGTACCTTGTGCCTAGAACTATCATGGGATTGGATTTTCCATAATGACCCTAAACACCGTTTATTGGTACACTTCAGGACTTTTTGGATTCAACAGTAGCAGGAGTAAAATTGAATAGAAGGGATGAATCACAGCTTGGGCCAGACCCAGACCCGTTATCAACTCTATTCTATTCTCAGCATGCCTTTAGTGATGGACTGATGGTTCTGAATTCTAGGTCATCCATTCAGTGGGTCACTAACCTCTTGGTCCATCACAGCCTAAAATTAGCTATAACTGGATGACCATGGTAGCCCTGAAAAGTGATGTGCATGGATGAAATGATGAATGATTAGAACTGCAGGATTGCTGCAAGTTTTGGGAACTCGCCTCTCTCTCTTCCTCTTTTCATTGGCTCACTCTAACTTTTCTGAATTCAATAAGTTCTTTAAATTTTGAGTAAACACTTTCTGTTTGTGAGGGGGTAACTACAAAATGCTTGGGTGTTTTAGGTGGACAGACATGATGGTGAGAGAGGTTGGAATTTTAGAGGTTTTCCTCTTGGCTGTATCAATAGCCTTTTGTGACATGGTTCCAAACATCTATAATCATGTGATAATTTCATTTGAGTTGGTAGGAACAATTCATTTCTAATGTTGCAATATCAAGATTCCAATTAGATGAAATTGCTCGTGTTACTGCAGATTGATGAATGGTTCTGATTGCTTTCATAAAAGTCATGCTATTAACCCATGTCACAACACATTGAACCCGATCCGAATTAAAAACTCGATTTAGTCAAGCCAACCCGATCCAAGTTTGTAATATCCTCAATGGGTTTTGGTAGGCGGTGGGAATTTAATGAATGGGTATTCAATGGATATGGGAAGTGGGTATCATTAAAAGTAGTTCATGGCTAATGGGTGTTTGAATTAATAAAGGAAAGGAAGGGCACATGGATGAAAACGGTGTTGAAGGGTAGAAGAATGGAAGGGCTGATGAGAATGGCTGGGACAGTGGAGTGAAGGGTCTGGTTTTTAGAGAGAGAGAGAAGGGGGTTTCCAAAAGTTCCAAACAAGAAACGAGAGAGATGTGTATTCTACCTGATGTTGCTGTCGCTGATGATGGGCATGGTGGTCGTGACACTGTGCTATTTCACGGGGCTTGATGTGCCTCGATACGTACTCTTCACTGTCGGGTATACCTGGTTCTGCTCCCTCTCGATAGAGGGTCTTTGGTTAGGGTTTCCAGGTTCTGAGGCTTTATAGTGGGGCTGCAACTCAAAATCCGACACGCATGACCCGATCTGAGAAATTATCTGGGTCGGGTAGAGAATTTCGGGTCAGCGGATCGGGTCGAATTGAGAAGATAAAAATCCACATGAAATTCTGGTCGGGTCGGGTTGAGAATTTTACTAGTTAAGCCAATCCGACGCGACTAAAATTAGGCTAAAATGGTTTCAAAATATGAGTCGGGTCAAAATTCGGGTTGATTCAAGTTAGAATTCGGGTCGGTTCGGGACGGGTTATGAAGTTCGGGTTTATAATTCGGGTCGGGTTCTATATATATCAACTTGGGTTGGGTTGGGTTTTAAGAAGTCCGACCCAAGTTGCAGCTCTACTTTATAGGCACCTATTAGAGTTTGAGGGTGGAGAGCTTTATATTAACTTAAGAAATCCAGGTCGGATCGGGTCAGTTTGAGATTAAAAGACCTCAACCCGACTCGACCCGAATTTCGTGTGTATTTTTTTCTTCTCAACTCGACTCGACCCTATGGCCCAACCCTTGTAACCTGACCCCGCATAATTTCTCGGGTCGGGCCAAAACCTGACCCGAGTTGCAACCCTACTATTAGCTATTTTGTAGGGCTGAAATCCGGTCGGGTCGGATTTCTTAAAACCCAACTCGACCCGAGTTATTGATCCAAAATTCTTGATCCGACCCAACCTGAATTCTAACCCGACTCAACTCAAATTTTGTCCTGACCTGCATTCTGAATCCATTTTAGCCTATTTTTAGTCGGGTCGAGCCGGGTTTGGTTGGGTTGAGTTAACTTGTAAATTCCTCAACCCGACCTGACTTGAATTTCATGTGGGATTTTGTCTGCTCAACACGACCTGACCCTTTGACCTGACTTGCATGACCCAACTAGCATGATTTCTCGGTTCGGGTCATATGGGTCGGGTCAAAATCCGACCCGAGTTTTACCCCTACTATTTTGATTGTTATTTCATCATTAATAACTGGGCTTGTAGACTGCACAAGAGAAGGTACATCTCTTTGTGCAGGATTACTCCACAAAGGTATCCTTTTGTTAGTGTTTGTGCTTTGTGCTATGATTGATTCCCAGTTGAACACACATGACTTTTGCTAGAGCTTTCCTCTGAAGAGGAAACAATTTTTATTTTTGGCAGAAAGAAAATTGCTCAATTATTCATCACATGAATTGATTAAATTAGACAAAAGTGGGTCTACACACTTATTATATTCAGTTAGATTTGTTATTTGGATCTAATTACATCATCCATCCGTTGGTTGGACACGATGAAGGGATTCAACATATGTATTATGCACTAACTGAAGAGGGTCTAGTTGGTGCGGATATAGATTCAGAAAGGTTGTATCCATGACCCTACATCTGGGGAGTGAATCATAAGAATGGCTAATACTTAATACACCAGTATATGATCATTTTCCTTTAAATTGTCATGTGTTATAATGGTTATGCCATTTCTTTGTTACAAATATGTTTACACCATCGCCTTCAATCTCTATATTGATTTTTTGTGTAAATGGCACTTTGACTCCATACAAGACTGAATTGTATCACCTATGAGTTGCTTAAAGTGATTGGATAGCCAAGATTTTATCATGAATTTTTTCGTTCCATTTCTTTCCTTTCACACACTATTTATTCCAATAATGTTGATATATCTATTGCTATTGTTTTTCGTTTGTATGAATGACTTCTAGTTCCATCCGTAAGGTGGAACTATTTTTCTACCTGGGTTGAAACACTAAATCTAGAAACTGGTAAATCCTCTTAATCCTTAGTAACAAGGATTTTCATTATCCGGTGTTTTATGCATCTACGCTGTGATTTCAGTTACAGGCATGGTAGGTAATCAGAGAGAATTATTGAAGGTGACAAATATATATATAGTTTACTATTTAATTAAAATAAATAAAACTGACAAACCTTGTGATCAATCTCAATTTTGCAGCAGCAACTTCATCATTTTGAGAATCACCGATGTTTTATTCTTCAGTTGCCAAACCACAACTTCTTGAGGCACTAAGTTTTTTATCATCCGGGGAGAATGCAATCCTTCGTGTGCTTCAATTTGTGACAACCTTTCTTTTGAAGATTCATCAACCTCAGAAGAAAACATATCATCACCAAATGAATCAACTGCTGGCTGTGAGAGATGCATTTTATCAATCTGAGTACACAACTCATGAAGTAGAAGTATCACTTTCATCCTTCTGACCACCTGAAGACGACACGTGCAGATGGATTTGATGGTGATCTCTAGAAGCACAGTATTCATAATATATAATGTCTTCATCATCCACATCAGACTGGGCTCCAATTTTGAAGACATGATTTTTCATCTTTCTTACCACTTGAAGATAACAATTATATATGAAATTGGTGGTGATTTCTAGAGGCACAAATTCTTCATAATTCAGAATATCTTCATCGTCCACATCTGACTGAGCTTCAGTTCTTAAGGGCACTGATTTTTTATCAGAGTTATCTACTTCATCTCACACAATCTTTTCTACTTCACATGGCAAGGATAGTTCCTGACCTAAACAAACATCTTCAGGAAAATCCTTTTTGACTTCTTCAAATGTATAAAGCTTTGAGCACACTGTCTTGTAATCCATGTTTTTGTTAAGAAATGAGACATTTCACTGTATAGGCATCTTCAAATTGCTTTTATGGTGAACATGTGATATTCCACAAGGATTGCAATACAGAAGTTAGACACATGTTGGGACAAAAAATTATTTAAGATGTCTTCATTATAAAAGGTGTTAATGAGAGAGTTAGAAGTTCACTTCTAGATAATCGAACTCGATGTAACTGAGGTTGCTGAAAATCTCATTTTTGGTAGCATTTGATTAAAAATGAATCTAATTAAATTATCCAACTTCTACATTAAATAAAAGTAAATCTCTAAAGTGTAATCAGATTAAGGCTAAGATGACTAACACAAAAGATGGTGACATTACAAAATGGGCATTTTACATTTATATCTTAACCAATTTTTCTGATATAATTTTAGATATGCGATCCTCATACCCTATAAAACCTATCAAGTGGAGTGATGATAAGTGTATAAGAAGGCTGTTTTTGAATATATAGTCCATAAAAATTACAGTGATTAAATTAATCAAATAGTAATTTTTAAACTATTTGAAATTAGGATCAGTTGAAATTATTTTTAATAAATGAACTTTATAACTTTTAAAACTAAAACTTAAATGATTTAGTCATTGTGAATTTTAATAAACCACATATTCAAAGAATAATAGTTCCAATCTACACATCATCATACTAAATAGTGTTGGTATCCATTCTTTATCTAGTTCGGCATTCGTTAATGCATCTGTTATTAAAGTGACTTAGTAAATTTAAAAACCATCCAATACACAAATGATATGATTATAAATGCATCAGTGACCTCAAACTATTTATAAATACATTATGGGCCTTAAATATTTGCTTCGGCATGAAATATGTTAAAAAATATAATTACGAGCATTAGTCACTGAGGTTTGCATTTTTTTTTTTTTTTTTTTGAGGTTCGGAGGTGTCCAAGCATCGCACTCTACTAGTCTTCTAGGGTGTGTGAAAACCTCCCTATCTGCACACACCGAATAAGTCGATGGGACCTCACTCTATACATATTCCCATGACTCCCATGGTTTGAACCCAAGACATCTCTCATAAAAATGTTTTATATTTAAGTTTAAATGATCTCTATCTTCTTTTCATTCTCTAAATGAATATTAGAATTATTTTCTTTTATCAATTTTTCTTTTTAAAAGATTTTGGTCCTTAGATTGAAGACTATCTTTAAACAATTAGGATAAATAACTATGTTAAAATGGATATCATGTAATTTGAGAGAAACTACAAAATACAAAGGTGTGGGATTATCGTTAGTTTGTTAAAATCATTTATTTCTTTTTAAAACTTAAATTCAATGTTTTATAATTTTCATTTTATATATTTTCACCATTAGATTAATTCATAATAGATCAAAATATTTATTTAATATGTTGTTTTTAATGTTAATAAAATCAAGTTTTTATGTAATTCAATGGATCTCATTTTTCATGCTATGAGTATTTTAATAATAATCTTTTTATCTAAATAATTTTTATTATATAGTGAAATTCATCCTCCTATTTTGAAATCTACGTGAGACTTACGTAACTCATAAACTCGTCTAATCCAAAAACGTTGAAATGATTGTCAGGAATTTACTTTAGAAAGCGGGAGTCTTAAGTTTAAATTTCATTTTATTCTAAAGAGCCACTCTCCGTAGAATTATCAGGTGTGTGGATAGAGAGCTTGCACATGTCCTGATATTAGTCGGGTAATCTAAAAAGCCTTAACACTTTGATCATAAAAAATCATGCACTCGTCTAAAAAATTTAAGATGCAAAATAGTTATAATTATGAAAAACAAATAACCTTGAAAGTAGTGGAAAAATGTAAAAAATTATTTTAATCTCATTCTTTGTGGATGTGGCGAGGGGAACACCCTGGATCCTCAAAATAAAACGGGTTGCGGGTTGCAGATTGTATGGTCTGATCCAACCCAAACAGCTAATCCGTTTAGAGACGGTGCACGCTGGTATAAATAGCCGAGTGCAGAGCAGAGCGGCTGCTGTTCTTTACGTGACAGTTTTCTCGGGATTCAAGTGCCACGAGTCATGTACTGGTAGGTTCCCGTGATAGCCCTGGCTACATTGGCAGTGCACATTAGATCTTCGTAGGAGTCCTGGTGCTAAGATACGCATGTGTGTATCCCAGCTGTCTCGTTCTAAAGTGGATGTTCTTTCGTATTATCAGGTCCTCCTTTATAGAAAACATACTGGTTCATCGAAGTGGGACCCACCACAGAATCCTGAAAACATCTTTGTCTTGTGTGTTATGCAGTTTACTGGTCATGCAAGTTAGGCACTGACACACTCTACTTACTTTCTTTTCACACATAAAACACAAATTTTTTTTTAAAAAATATTGAAAATAGGATATTAAAAAATATATTTACTAGACATTTTATAACTTTCCATGAAAAGAGTTGCATCCGCGTACAGGATAAGAATAATTTTTTTAAATATTTAAAAACCAGTATTGCAATTTGCAAATAAGAGCATTTAATAAGGGTAATGATTTTTGTACCCCTATTTACTCTTTAAAATAAATTTTAAAATTTGCTCATACTTCTCTCTTCCCTTCCCTTTTTCTTTTTCTCAAAAGCAAGAACAAATTTAGAAATTTCTTTTAAAAAAGTGCACTATCATTAAAAAAAAAAAAATATGGGTGCAAAAATCACTACCCTTTTAAAACTCTGTCATAATGCTATGTTAAAAGAAGATTTATGTCTCAAGTTGATAAAAAATTAAATCGATATACAACTATGTAAATAAATTCTATATTTTTCAGCCGAGTCATATAAACATCCGGGTTTCCTTTATCTACACACCCATTTTCAAAAATTTAGGTAAAATTACCTTTTTGCCTTCCACTTAATACTGCTGCATACACTGAACGAACCAAACGAAAAATTCGTTCGGATGTGGGATCGAGCGAATGCTTGCAGAAGAGAGGCGGAAAAAATTGGTCAAAGGGCCCCACCGTTGACCGAAACCCAAGGTCTTCCTTAGGCGTAGATAGGTGGGTCAGGGGCGACCATGGTGGTGTTGATCCTAGGGGCAAAAATGTAGGATCCACTTGGATCTAAGAAACAAACCCACAAAACTAGGTTTCGGTTGCCCCAAGCAGCAGCGGAAGAAACTGGCCAAATGAGGGTCCCACGCGAGTCAGATCAGAGTTCTGATAGTACAGATGGATAGATCATCAAAAAACAGAAGGAGTATGGTGGGTCCCGCCTGTAGAAACTTTCCCAATCAACTGATCTAAGGCCGAGAAGAAGATCTGGCAGCAGAAAAAAAAATACAGATTGCTGCCGCCAAATCTTCTTCTCGGCGTTAGATCAGTTGATCGAGAAAGTTTATGCTGGCGGGACCCACCATACCCCTTTCGTTTCTTGATAGTCTATCCATCTGTTCCATTAGATCTCTGATTTGACTCGTGTGGGACCATCTTCTGGCCAGTTTCTTTCATTGCTACTTGGGGCGACTGAAACCCAATTTTGTGGGTTTTTTTCTTAGATCCAAGTGGATTATACATTTTTGTCCCTACGATCGACACCACCATGGTCCCCCCTGGCCCACCTATCTACGCCTAAGGAAGACCTTGAGTTTCGGTCAACAGTGGAGCCCTTTGACTGATGACCGATTTTTTGGCCCTCTCTTCTACAAGCATTCGGTTGATCCCACATCTGAACGAATTTTCATTCGGTTCGTTCCGTGGATGCGGCAGTATTAAGTGGAAGGGCAAAAGGGTAATTGCACCCAATTTTTTAAAACAGGTGTGTAGAGAAAGAAAATCCAGATCCCTATATGGTTGGCCTATTTTTCTCTTAAGTTTCTCTATGTCAGTTGTTAAGGGAATCTAAATATTTTAATGGGTACAAGTCAGATTTTGGGAATTATTAAATATCTTTTCACTTATTTTCCAATATAGAGATGAAAACATTAAAAAAAAAAAAAAACTGAGTTAGGACGTAAAAGGAAAGTTGTACAACGCCATGAATATGTTATGTTACCCACATGAGTATAGCTCAACTGGTTACCTCCCGCCTCAGGAAGCAGGAGGTTGCGGGTTTGAGCCCTTATGGCCTAACCTTGGTGTGCCCTAAGGGTAGTTGGCTCATCCATGGGGGTTTTATGATAGGTATCCCGTGGTTTCCCACACGTAAATTCAAAAAAAAAAAATTATGTTTTTCATTCTCGTTGTAGATTTACTTAATCATGTCTAATTATTTTACCATTGATTATCTAAGTTTGCCAATTGTTATATATGTATTTATGAGTTATTCTTATATGCTTTGGGATTTAATAATAATTCTATCATGACAATGTCATTTCACAGAAAAGGAAATAAAAACAGACGGTTTCAAGATTATTATCGATAAGAGAGTAAATCTTTTTTTTTTTTTTTTGAATTATGTGGGTCTTATGTTTGATTTATTACATTTGAAGTATATAAGAATTTTATTATATTTTTCACGATAATGTTACTTTTTTTAAAAGAAGTTGTAAAAAAAAATCTAACTTTTTCTCTCGCACCAACCAACTATTTGTAGATGAGCGATCTTATGTTATCTTTTTAGTATTAATGATGATCTCGAGGGGTATCATACGAGAAATATATAGTCTATCTTTTAAAATTTTATATAGTTCATTAATTTTTAAATGCAATATATTCTTTTTATATTTTACTGAATTATTAGACCACAACTGGATGTCTCAATTGACACTTCAGTAGATCTTCTAATTAAGTAGTAATAAGTTGTTCTATTCAATCATGGGTTCAATAATTTCACAAAATTTAAGATGTACATATATATGTATTCTTTCATTTAAAAATTTAAAAAATTTTAAATTTTAAAAAAGTGAGCCCTACATTTTTTTGTTGATGACTAAGGTGTCCAGACATCTCACTCGACTAATCCTTAAGGCATATGTAAACCTTCCAATCCACACACTGCGTAAACCTCCCAATCCACTTCAACCCCTTCTTCGCCCCACACATTTAATAACTCATTCAATGTCATCCTTACCATTAGGATGATAGATTAATAAACTCTATCTTCTTATTAAATACCATCTAATTAACTTAAATCATGAAAAGTTGATACATCTATATAGTATGTGTCATCTTTCACTACACAAATGTAACTAAAAAGTTATTAGCTCAGTGCATAAAATCACATGGAGCGGATGGTCTTCTCAATCTGTTAATGAATTTGAGAAACAAATGTTTATGATTGGCTGTTCTCTAGTTACATTGACGTCTTATTCCATTTGAGGAATATTCTCTAAAACAATCATTTGTTTCGATATGCAAAGATGACTGGTGCAAGCTACATTAACAAGTCCAAGATGAGACACTATGTGCACTGCTGGTTGAGAGGAAATGTCTTTTTTTATCAGTATAAAAACAACAATATTAAAAAGGAAAACAAAAAGAAGAAAATCAAAATAAAAAATCAAACCACAATAAAGATATTTATGTTATTTATTTTCATTACATCCATAAGTTCAATATTGATCGTTTATGCTCAAATGTAAAAAATCGAAGGAGAGACGACTCTCACTCAAATTACAGTTTCGTTGCTCTCTCTTTCATAGAAAAATAAATTATATATTGTCTTGATTAGGGTCTACAAAAGTGAAAGTGAAAATTATAAAATTACCTTCCAATAAAAAAATTTGATATCCACGTAGAGCTCAACCCATGATAGTGTAAATTGGATCGACAGTACATCTCTGATGATTAGACTTCACAGAACCTAACAATGTACTGCACTGCCTAGATGAGAGAGCATTTATAGACCTGTTATGTCATTGGCCATCATTGATTCCCTATGGAAGAAAGGAATGAAAGGGTTTCATTCTATGCCATGTTCGTGTCCGGCTGATCAGATTGTTCATGTTTCTTCCCAGCCATGGTCAGATCTGATCAATTGTCCTGATCTTCGATGTTCGCATGCCCGACTACCTTCCCCTTTCCCGAAGCTTCAGCTGTCCAACTCCTAGTCCTTCCTCAGAAAGTCCTCTGCCTCTTGACTTTGCAAGCATCCTTGAAGCCGCTGGTCTCCATCGCTACACGACAAGGCCGGGACATTGATGTCATCTTCAAGGCCCACCCTCGTCTTGTCATTTGGTATGTCCCCACCAAGCTCCACCAGCTATGCCATGCTGAGCGCAGCGATTCAGCGAGCTCAGCAGTCGACATTGCCATGTGCCCTTCCTTCTAGACACAGCTTCTCTGCAATGACCATTGAGAGCTATCATTGTATCAACTTTTGATTAGTTGTGGTGGTGTTGGGAATTTCAATCCATTTAAGCAACATAAGGGGCATGCTAATACAGATTAGGTTTCTATTAAGTATGCCTTGTTGGGTCTCTATTTATCAGTGGTAATGCATTACCTAGAGCTCCCCATTAGTTTAGCCGTTCTGATAAGCAGAGTATGTTACAAAAGGATTGCCTCAATGGTGACCACATAGCAAGGTTAGCGAGAATGAAACAAATTGATAAGGAATCATGTGATGGATCACCCAACTGAAAGTGACAGCAAATTGTCTCTTTTTTTAAGATCAAGTTCAGGCAGCTCACTTGACTAATTTTTAGGACATGTTTAAACCTTTCAATCAGCACAGTTGGATACAGAATAATGTAGAGTGACTTTTTTGTATTGAGGGAGACTTGATTCTAAAATTTTCTACAAATATGGGCAGATTTTGACCATCAAACCAATCCTTCAAGATTAAGTGACAACAAATACTTAAGATGTTATGAATACTTTCAAGCGACGATTTACATTCAATAGCTCGTATTTCTTTCACAAGCTCACTTCAAATGGTGAAGGGATGAAGCTCTAATGAACCCATGGCACCTATGAGCCATCTGTTTTGCTCCTGTCTTCGATGAACGCCTTATTTTAGATTTTTTTATTCTCTAACCCCCTGAATGGAGATCAAGAAACCATATCTTTGTAAACCTTTGATTGATAGATCACATTACTTGAATTCCCTTTGACAGGTATGCTTTTTTCCCAATCCTTTTCTTTTTTAGCAGACTTGTATTGAAATGTAAAGGGTAGGGTATAAGAAATTTCTCTTTCCACTGATAAAAATTTATAGACTGATCAAGATACATAGAAAATAAAAATCCCATCAAATTGGCTAAAAGCAAAGAATTTAAACATCAATGTCAAATAACATTTCCTCAAAAGCTTGGTTCTTCTTAATCAAGCTCCCAAAAGGGCAACCCAGAATAGCAAAAAATGGATACATGAGTGCAATGTAAATTTTTTTCGTCATTTCTTTTTCAGGTTTTGAATTGACCTTTTCATCCTTCGCCTTTCATTTTTCATTTTATCATTCTCATTGATGGTGTTAGAGTCACTATTCAACCTATGTTCTCCATTGTCAATTTCGATTTCCAAAAGTCTATGATGAGTGTTTTGTGTGCTTCTGGAATATATCATCTGCAACAAGGACATGCAATTGAAGATGAGGTGTTGGCTGAACACTGATACCGGCTGAGACTGGCGCACCTGCATTGACAAAGTCTGTGAGTACTTTGTGGTGAGTTGTGGTCAGACTCAGGTGAGTCTTGTGGTGACTCGAGCAGAGTCAAGTTGTGGAGACTCGGATAGTGTCTATATTGTGGTGAGACTTGGGTAGAATCTATATTGTGGTGACTCAGGTGAGTTAAAGTGAGATAGCAACTTAGATAAGTTGTTTGGGCATTCTGAGCGTTTCGTGAGGATTTGAAGTTAGTCAAGTTTGTAGACCCAACTGGGTCAATTTTGATTATTAGTGGAGTTAGTCAGATATCCCAAGGTTGGGAGAGTCTACAAGTGAATGTAGGTCATGGAGACCAAAACATTATAAATCTTGTGTTATGGTGATCTTGCTTGTGGTTTGTTTGTTTATTTACTTTACGCTGGATCATCATCATCATCGTTGCATGCTTGTTGTATAATTTGTGAATATATTGGACATGCATAGTTGATCATCTGACAAATGTCAGATTGAACATTCACTTCGGTTCGAACTTCCAAACAAGATTGTTCAGACTTCCAAACAAAAGATTTTTTAACTGAGAATATTCATTAAGTTGGATATTCATTTCGATATCCGGAAACATACGCAAAGAGTTAAATCATAAATCTTCTGGATTTGTCAAGTGCTCAACATCTAGTCAATATCATTGAATATAAACATTGATACCTTGATTGCAATATTGTGGGACAATTTATTGGATATCATTATTTGTGCAATTAGATCATTATAGTGTGATGTTGATTATTGTTGTGTTTTACTCTGATAACTTGTTAGGTTCCGAATATTATCAACCTGATTATTAAAGATAAAATTGGTTGTGTGTTTTTCTATTGGATAAGTTGGTTAAGATTTTAATCGTTTAATTTAGTTGAACCAACTTACATAGAAAATAACCAATTAGTTTAGTGCTTCCACAATTAGAGGTTGATACTCCTAGTCACCCTCGCTCTAGGACATACTAGGGATATGTATCACTCTGTCATTGGCCTTTAAGGTCACTTTCAGTTGGTAACAGAGCTTGAAAACTAGGAATAAGATCTAACGGTCTTGACTTTTCGATCTCCGACAAAGTATGAAAATGTTCAAGGGTGAAAGTTTGACAGTATCCCGACCTCCGTATTTTGATGGTCCCAACTATGAATATTGGAAAGCCAAAATGAAAACATTTTTTATATCATTAGATGGCACCGCCTGAAAAATTACCCAAAAAGTATGGACTCATCCTACTGAAGAAGTGGTGGATAGAACATCAAAAGTAACTAAGCCAAACGAGTTCGCAAAATGGATGGAGAGTGAAAAAGGTTCTTATTCTGCAAATGGCAAAGCTCTCAGTGACATAAACTGTGTAGTCTCTCCGAATGAATTCAAAAGACTTCTTACTTGCAAAACTGCCAAAGATGCATGGGATATCCTAGAAAGGACCAATGAGAGAACAAATATGGTGAAAAGGTCAAAACTTAAAATCCTTGACTCAAGATTTGAAGCCATTAGAATGGAACATAGTGAGACTTTTCTAGATTTCTACTCAAAGTTAAGTGACATAGTAAATTTCATATGGGCGTTAGGAGAGAAAATACCAGAGCCCACTGTGTGCACTAAAATCCTTAGGTCACTACTAGATAGATTTACATCTAAGGTCATCTCTATTGAGGAGCATATAGATGTAGCTACCATGGATTTAGAAGAACTAGTTTGCTCACTACAGACCTTTGAGCTGCATTTCAAAGTGCAGCCAAAAAGAAAAGCAACACCACAGCTTTGAAGGCCACTAGTAAAATTGAGAATGAATCTAGTGAATAAGATGATGAAGTAGAAAAAGACTTTGCATTGATTATAAAGAAATTCTTCAAAACCTTCGACCAAAGAAGATTTAGAAATTTGATGCAAGATGAATCTAAGGCTAATGATAAGGACAACAAAAAAATGTCCAAAAATAGAAAAGGGGTTACTTCTTTTAACTGTGGAAAACTTGGGCATATTATGGCTACGCTTCTTTCAAAGGACAAGAAGAAGAAGAAAGCCATGGCAGCCAAATGGGAAGAAGCACCCGAATCGGAAATAGATTCCGTGAAGTCTAAAGAAGAAAAAGATGAAAATGTAAGACTTCTTAGGGCTAAAACTCCAATTGAGCAAGATGATGAAGCAAATGTGAGTGAAATTGAGCCCGGCGATCTTCAAGAGGCCTATGACGATCTATCTATTGAATGGAAGAAAATGGTGAAAAGGTATAAAGATCTAAAGAAGGAGAATGCTCGATTAGAAAAGACCTTAAAAATGACATTGACGAAAAAGTCAATCAAGTCAATGGCTTGAGAAATTCTAAAGTCAGAATGAACTCACTAGAGGATGAAATGGAGACTATTAAGAGTGAGTTAATTAAAGAAAGAGAAGAGAGTGAAGAAGTGAGAAATGAACTACTAAAGAAAGAAGTAGATCGCCTCAATCTGAAAATGAGCTAAGATTGGAAAATCAAAGATTAAAGTAAGAAGGGAACCAACTTGAACGGTATAAGAAAAGGTTCGAAGAGAAGTTCACAAATGGTGAAGAGAGATTGGAGAAATTGTTAAAAATTGGGAAGAGAACAGGCAATAAAATTGGTTTACGATATAATTCTACTTATGCAAAACAAAACCTAGCTCCTATCGTCTTTGTAAACAGAAAAGCGGAAGGGGTAAATAATGTCAAATGGTTTTACTGTAGTAAAAGGGACATTACAAGAATGAATACAAATTGCATAAGGAGCACAGACAAAAAGCTCAACCTAAACAATAAACAAAGGGTGTTCAAAGAAAGTGACAAAGGTACACTCACATGGACCAAAGATATGGGAATCATAAAAGAGTGAGTGCTTTTGGAAATAATCGAACACAACCATTATCAACACGCTAAATTTTATCCCTCAAATGGTATTAGACATGGATCAGGACCTTACAATGGATATTATCAGAAGGCCAGATATTGGAATGCTAGGAACTCACCAGATCAAAATTTGAGATGGGTACCTAAAACTTTTAAGTGATCTGGGATCCTATCACAATTTGTGCCATTAAAGATATTTGATATTGATCTAGTTGCACAAATTGGGTAAGGATTGATGGGTTGGTGTGTGTGATAAGTAGTGTGAAATTGATTGTGTTTGTGCTTTCTGTTCGGACCTTCGAATGTGTTCGTTCAGACCTCCAAACTGATGTTCACAACAGAAAGAGTATTTAGTTTCTTTCCTGCGCGGATCCCCAATTCTTTGGAGCTCTGAACAGTGGCAACACTCTGTTATTCCCTTGGATTTCCTTACAAGAATAGAAGATGATTCAGAAATCGAATCTAGTAAGATTGATTCTCTTGCTTTCGTTTCTCTTATGATATTATTTTTGCTCAAGAAGGGAAGTATCTTCATCCTATTCTGGGGAAATCGATTGAAAATTGGGGTTTTTCGATACTCTTCCTCCCAAATTAAAAAATCTTCTGACTTTACGGTTGGTTCTTACTCATATCATGGTGAAGTTCAAGTCTATGGCAAAAAAGCCATCTAGAGAAAGGATCATGTGTCATCTTTTAGGGCATGCACTTGCTTTCCTCTTCGTGGAAAGAATACAATAGAGAGATTTTTTTTTTTTCAATAGCTTCTGAAAAGGCTCTTAATTGTTCAAATAAGAGGTTTAGGGTAGAACATAGCTGCAACCTTTCAGAAAATCTAGAGTACAAAAATGCAGTTGAAATTCTGCGCAAACTTTTCATCTTCGTTTCTATTTACGCAAATTCAAGAACAAGAAGGAAAAATGATAATAAATAAATTCAAATAAGTAAAGGAAATAGATGAGAAGAGATGGAGAAGTGAACCCACGACTCACCTTTTGGGACACGTGACTAAGTTTTTTTTTTGCATTAACTTTCAACCACCTATGATCTTCTCTAACTGCATTTATTTCACATATAATCCAAACATAACAACATGATAATCTTAAGAGTCCCATAAATGCATGATTCACCTAAATTTTAATTCTATAATACATCGCTTTGCTAAAGAAGGATTCAATATACATGGAATTTACACATACATTCCTAAGATACAAAATCTAAACTCAAGTCTTTGATACGTACTCCACCATGCTCTTGGGGTCCCATGTACCCCGTCTCTAGAGTAGTTCCTGAAACTATGAGGGGTTAGTATTCAAGCAAGCATAATAATATATAATGCACATATATGCATTATGATTACACAATTCTAATGCCAAAAACTCCGGATTATACATCCTATCATGCTTTCAAACATTTTACAATCATAAGAATTCTCAATCATTTGCATGGAATTAAACGTTTTCAGACAGTTACAAGCATAAACACGTCATTCAAGTTATTTCTAAGATTAATTTTATAATTAGGTGGAATTCTCCAATTTTCACCATGTCCCTAAATTTTGTCCAAGGTTGGGCCATTTTTTAGGGAATTCCAACTCAATTCGTTTTAAAATCCCAAATTGAAAATGCACAATTCTAATTTTAGACCTTCTCCCATTTCCCCCAAATTTCCGTTCTCCACCTATTGTTCCAAACCCAAATTCGAGCCCATTCTACCCCATGCCAAGCTCCTTTCACAATTTCTTTCACCTTAGCATTTTCCATTTTATGTTTAATGTTCTACATAAGCCTCATTTCCTCTCTCTTCCCAAGTTAATTTGTCATTTCTAGAAAGTTTGAAGTGGAAAAGGTGAGAAACTTACTTCAAAGGGAAAGGACTTTTAAAGAGGGGAGGTATGGAGGCAAGCCAAATCCAACTCCAATGCATGGAAGGTGAGGAGAGCGGAGAGGAAACTCTCTCTCCAGTTGGGGAAAGGCCTTTTTGGGCCTCAGCAACTGAGAAGGGAGAAGGGAACGAAGTTAACTAGAAAAGATGGGTATCAAATCGTGAATAAGCCTTTAAATTTAAGTCGGTTGCCATGGCCTCGAGCCTTCAAAGCTCCTCCCGAGCCCTCAGATCTGAGAGCCGATTTTCCAACTTTCATAGTTTGTAAATTATCCGGCTATCAGACCCGAGCCCTCGAGCCTGGCTCGAGTACTCGAGAATGTCAACAAAATTCTTCAAATTTTCTACAGATTTCCTCAGAGATCTCACAGGGAGGTTTCCAATACACTCACATGCGAATTTTATTCTCATGTGTCCAATTATCCATTTTCTATTATTGATTTATGTTAGCTTAAGGGATTTTACCAAAGGGTATAAGAGTAATTTTGATGATAACAAAGTATTGAGGTATGATATTAATGCTTTATTGATGTAAAATTATAAGACAGATTTTAAAATACTCTTAAGCCCAAAGTCAAAGTTTACAGAGCATACTCACAATGAAGCAACTAGAATTTCTCAAAAAAGGCAAGAGGCAAGGAAGAGTTGGTCATGTCGATTCCTACATCGTATACCTCTTGTATGTAATTAAACTATATTTTAATTTCTTTGAGATATAATGTATTTGAGTCTACTAGTCTATGTCCTAACCTTGTCTCTGGAAGACCGACAAAGTCAAATTAAGCTTGAAGCTCCAGAAGCAATGTTAATTGAAAGGTCGAGCACCAAAATAAGTGAACTCCATATATGCCAACCAATTCAAATAATCTGGACCTAATAAGACTTAGAAGACCTAAACCTACCATTGAGATAAACCTTAGAATCCATGACTTAGAATTTGGTAGAACTTAATTGGGTTTCTAAGTTAATTGGAATTTGCCATGTTTTACAGAAGCTCTTGCATCTATCAAATGTGTTAAAGTATTAGTAAAATATTTATAATTTGATAGATCACTCAATGAGCTTTCCAAAAAGTCCAAGAACACCCAATTTCGAAATGTATAGCTCAAATTATAAACATTTTATTAAAAGGGTGCGAAATAGGGAGATGCCCGATTATGATGAAATTTGCCCTCACTTGGAGAGATTATTTGAGGTATCAAATGAACTTGAAATTGGATCATATATGAGTAGATAGATCTCTCAATAAGTTTCCAATGAGCCCAAGAACTCCCAAAATCGAGTTCGGGAGCATAAGTTATGGCCTGTTTTAGTGAACAGGTCCAAAACTGAAAGTTCAGACGATATACCAGTCGACTGGTACATCAATTGGTGACTGTGCAAAACTTGAAATGTGCCTTTGAAATATCGAGATGATCTATTAGTCGACTATCACATCGACTAACACTCAGATGACATATCTGTCGATATACCAGTCGACTGCTTGAGTGAAAACAGTCATATTAACGGCTAGTTTCTTGTGTTATTTGATCTCCAACGGTCATATTTTTTAGAGGGCTTTAAATACAAAATTAAGGGACATTCTAGGATGACATGACCAAGGCACAAGAAAAGATTAGATAAAGTGAAATTAAAGAAACTCCCTTTCTCCTCAAGTTGGAGAGTCTCCTTATTACTCTTTTGGGTTTGATTTAAATTTGTGTTTATTTGAATTAATTTAAGTGTTGAATTTTATTTGCATGGTCAACTTTAGTTTCACTTCTTTATTGCATTTTCAATTACTGAATTAAATTTTAATTCCACATCCAAATTGGATTTACTAAAAAGTTCTTCAAATTTTTGTATCTGAACTCAAGCTAGATTAGAATTCACACGTGTTCAATTTCTTAATTGCATTTAATTTTTCGCTTCCGAATTTCCAATTTCTCATTCGAATTTAAACTCATCGATCTACTAATTTCTTCGGTAAGAATCCTCCTGCCAAAATGAGAATCGTAGTTTTTTCTTTTCTGAGTGAAATTGAGAGAGGAGACCCTGGATTTCATAATTTTGGAATCCATGACTCGAATTTGAGAATTTTGGATCAAATTTAATTATCTTCATTTTGCCGACTTCTATTATTTTATTGTGGACTAATGATGGGTACCCTACCCCTACCCTAGTCTTCATAGAGCTTATGAGATAGACTAGAATATTTTGAGTGTACTCTTTTTTGGGTGTATAGGGTTATAAGGTTCTATTTTGCTTGTACTATATTGTGTGAATTTGTTTCATTTTTTTAAAGTTAACTTCGTTAAAAAGAAAGAGATAATATATATGAAATAACAAAAAGAAAACAAGATTAAGCCTATGAAAACAATAATAAAATCCCCCCAAATTACAATAAATTATTTACAACTTCCAATTCTAGAGACGCCCCATGACAACCATTTCATCAGTAGCCGAATTAGCCGATTGAGGAACCTACGCAACCTTAAACTGAAAGAAAACAATAATATGTCTAATTCTTTCAATTTTATCCAAGCAAATCCACGGACATTGTGAATCCAATGGCCACCTGACCACTACCTGAGAGTCACCCTCTACAATACTTCCATAAACTCCTGCCTCCTCCAATTTTAAAATACCACGCCATTAAGGCAAACAATTCTCCATCTATTACTGACCCATTAGGTTGTGGTACTGCGAATGAAAGCAGAGTAGACTCAGAATCGTTGCAGGTCATCCCACCATATCCTGCCAAACCATTTCTAGCAAATAACTTCTATCAAAATTAAGTTTAAGAAAACCACTAGCAGGAGGAGTCTAAGAAACTTGTGTCCGAGTCTCTAAAGTATGTATACCCAAATCAACAGAAGCTCAATCTCTACATACATCTAAAATAGAGACACCTCGAATTTTGGACGCTCCGACCAACCACCAAGCTACTCGTATATTAATAATATCCATAAAAGACATACAGAACTCTCCTTATCATGGAAAACGCTTCTATTTCGTTCAAGCCAAATTGATACACAATGCTTAATGTTATCACCTGCCAAAGGCTCCGTCGAAAAAAAAGTACTTGACACCACCACTTCTTCATTAAATAAGTCACCCCACGGACAAGGCATACAAAGTTTAACACCCAGCAATTGAAAGAAGTGCATCCAAATCTGATAAGAGAATTGACAATGAAACAACAAATGATTGACATACTCTGCATTCGATAAATATAAAGGACATGCATTCACAATAATTATCTTCCTGCGAACGCAGATTATCAATAGTTAATATTTTCTACAAGTCAAGTGGACAGACCCCCACCTAGATTCTTGGATGGATATACGGAACATCACCAACCAACAACAATTTCTTATAGAAAGACTGCACAAAGAAATAACCATGAGGATCAATCTCCCAAATCCTATCATAAAGACAGTCTCCAAAAATGACATTAAGGATAACCATCTATCCACCATCCTATCCTCCAACTGTCTATGAAATTGAGGACCCAAGAGTACCTTATTATGAATTAACTCATAACAGTCCCTGACCGTAGCCTTTTTATTTGTTGCAAGAGCAAATAACGTTGGAAACAGATGAACCAAAGGAGCATTACCCACCCATTTATCTAACCAAAAGACCAAAGACTGTAGCCACAGAACAAACTCCCTTCCAAAAACCAGAAACTCTCCCATTAGCATTAGCATCCCTCCGACCATTCCCCGACAGCCTATATTTTTTTCTGATGATATTTTTCCAAAGCCCTGCAAAAGAGTCACTCAACTGCCGCAACCACTTTCCAAGCAAAGCTTCATTAAATTGACGAAGAGGCCGAATCCTGACCTTCCTCCTTTGGCTTGCAAACCTCGGACCAATTAACCAAATAAAATTTTCCCTTATCAATATTATCATTCTCCAAATCTTTCTGTCACGCCCGGACCCAGTTGTGGGCCCAGAACGCGACTAATTGTTTTTTAGAACAACAAGTCTTAAATCTCAACTATCCATGGTCCATAGCCACTAACTGGGTTCAACTAGAGATTGTGGGCTTCCTAACAAGCCAACTAAGGTCTACAGAAAATGTCGGACATGCTCGCTGGATAGGGACTTAAACATATACTATAAATTCCTGAACTCAACAAAATATATAATACATTAAATCACATAGTACACTATTATATAATATATTACATCAGAGTAGCAATCAGAACCATAGTGGTTTATACATGCATAGGTTTATTATACCACAGGAGGCATGTTTATTCTAATTATATAAGATCAATATAATATTTAGATTTTCCCTTCCACGGGAAAGCATATGATAATATCCAACTTCCCATCTCCTAACGTGGCACTAGGGGTTCCCATGTTCCCTCCTCAGGTTCGAACCTTTCATTGTAAGGGACGTGAACGAACAGCCTAGTGGAGAGAGCTTAATATATATCAATTTTCCATATTATGTAGTATAACAGAAATAAAATACTTGATTTACCAAAGTATGGTCCACCTTACCACTGAACCATTTTTCTATAGAGAACATTGTCTGTCATTCACGTGTTTTCATACGGGGATTTATCACTAAGTCATATCCCAAAATTGAGGGGGATTTATTACTAATTCATATCCCATACATCGAGGGTCCTTATTAAGCCTCAGAAGCATTAAATCCCAACCCAGAAGTAATGCAATAACTTGCAAGTGCTTAACAATCCTTATGATCAACTACGACCCTATGGCATATATGACCTATCGGTCTAATATGGCAGTACGACCTATGACTTACGTAAAGGCAGTTCTCATTCACCAAGCATTACCAAATTCCCATTACCAGGATAGCTCACACTGGAGCCAGTTCTTATAGTATTTCCAATGCCCTTTTTTATATAGAGTCTTACCCTGGGGAATATCAAAGGTGATCTAATGTCATGCCCCGACCCAATTGTGGGCCCGAAATGCAACTAATTTTTTTTAAATCACAATTAGTCCTTAATTAGGGCTGGGGTATTTCATCGAACTTCACAGTTCCGGTCTCAAGACCCCAGAACATTTCCATTTCATAATCCCTACACCAATAATTAGCACAACATACCATATGCACATAATGACAATCTAAATTGACTACTGACGTCATGAGCCTTCATCCAATTCATTAAACTTAGTAACCTCTAAACGTTTCCATGAGCCCCATACTGCATTATAGAGTATTATCGGCTCCATAATACAATTTTGTGCTTATGTTCTAATAGTTAAAACACTATTACATCCCTTACATGCAAGAGATGTCAGGTCTCTGTTTCTGGTTCCACTTAGTATTTTCCATCCCTTTATGTCCACGGGTCACATTTCGTCATAGAGTTGGTCGTTTTCAACATTAAACATGAAATAAACATCCAGTTGAGTCTCCTCACCTTGGTCCGTTTAGTTTTTGCGGGAAGTCTGTAAAAATGGAAAGACGTACAAATTTTTTGTTTTATAATATAATACCCACGAGATACCCAATTCCCAGTGTTTATTTTCCTCAGGAAAACAAGGTAATGACTGTGAGTCTGCTAAGCTCTTTCTACTCAATTTGAATTATGTCAGAGCGGTTATCCATCCAAAACACACAATAAAAGGAAAATAAAAGTACTCAGTGCCTGGTCTTGTATTTCTCCGTCGCTAGGAGAGTATTGAGAGTCCAACCCAGATGGTACAATACACGTAAGTAAATGAAAGTACTCACTGCCCAATTCACATACAATCGGACAACTAAAAATCACCACAGATAGCACCACCAAGTAACCAAGAATCGTACAGATGGAGAATCTACTTCAGAGAGTATAGAGGCAGTAAAGTAAATGAAATTACTCAGTGCCCAACTCAATTACCATCGGGCGACCAATAATCTTCATAGATGGCACCACCGAGCGACCAAGAATCGCTCTAGATGGGGAGTTTAGCCCAGAGGGTACAAACGGAGTAAAGTATACAGACGCAGTAAAGTAAACACTCAATTGCAAAAAATAAACACACATAAAGTCAGATGGAGTTAGTATCATTCCGCTTTTTAATCTTAGAAAGAAGAAATCAAAATTCCTTTATTTTGGCAACAAATTTTAAAATGACATTTATGTCCTTCCAAACTTCCTAAGGTCTCGAAATTTCTGAGGATTCAACCTCGGAACATCCCAGTCCATGTTCGGAACTTCGAGACTTCAAATCTTGGAAGGTTCAGATCCTCATTCGAAACGTCTAAGGATCCAGTCTCGGAACGTCCAAGCTCTGCCTCAGAACGTCCGAGAGTTTAAGCTTGAAACAACCAAGTTCTGCTTCGAAACTTGGCTTCAGGACGTGATTTAGTGACTTCGGACTATTTCGAAACCTGCTCGGAACTTCCGAGACAAGTTTCGAGGCCTGTCTTCTTCATGTGGATAGAAACTACAGCAAAACGGCCTGACGCTTCCAATTTTGAATCTTCAAGAAGGGTGTTTCAACTGGGTTGCTAAGTTTATTTGGTTAGATGTATACTATATTTTTGAAAAGAGTAACCACACTACGACTATGAAATAAAGTTGATTTTAAGCGGTAACTACAAAGTGGACAAAAGCCATTTTTCCCTTAGAGTTCCAAAATTCCATTTTTACACCACCTAAACTTCCCATTTCACTTTAATTCTTCCTAAAGCTTATAAAATAAATAAACGGAAATTTTCTATACCTTTCGGCATCACTCCCATTAAGTTTTGGCTTTCATTGGAAAAACCCACAAGTTTCAAAAACGAAGGAAGAAAAAGATGGACAGCAGAAGAATGAAGAAATGAAAAGAAAAAGAAAGAAGAGAGATGACTTTCTCATTCATCTCTGCTTTTTTTAAAACAGCCGCCCGTAGGCTTGCTACAGTTTCAAATCCTTCCACGTTACATACGGCTAGTTTCATAGGTTCGTCCTTATCAGTTTAAAATTTATTTAATTAAACCTTATGATCTATATAGTTTTAGATAATAATTTGGCCCCTTAGAAAATTTAGTATCTTTGGAGAAATTGGTCTCCGCAGATATATTGAGTAAATTTATCTCATGAAAACATTCTAAAGCTCAAAGAAGTTTTTAAGTCGAAAATCACTCAATCCGCTTGAAAACATGTCTTGAAGTGTGCACACTAAATATCGGTCCATCTTCATCAGTGTTAGTTGGAGGTCTTACACCTCTCTTTACAACTCCCAAAAACATGGAATGGTCCATTTAAACACTAACTGAACACGGAATATTTTTCTGTAAAGTTTTTACTTTCCTAGCTACTTTAAAATTAGCTACAGTTCCAGAAATCACAAGAACGAACAGAAAAATCTGTTGGACTCAAAATTTAAAACTTAGTAAATGTGTGCAATTTGAGAGTTCAATTACCTAAAATGAAAGGCTTTCCAAATAAAAATACCTTCAAGGTCACAAATAGCTAGAGTTCACATATTTACAATTTTGCCATTCCAACTTTAACAAGTTGGATCAATGAACTACCTAGTTCAGATTGGGCTAAACTTGGACTTTTCAGAAAGCACAATCCATAATCTTCATGATTAACGGTTCACAAACCACATTTAACGGCTCTTCATTACATAATTAATCACAATTAATCCCTAATTAGGGCCGGAATATTACACTTTCTCTGTATCCTTTCCAGTTTTTCCACCACCGCCACTAGACATTTGAAAACACTTAGACAATAAACTTGAAGACTGGATAAAATCTCATTTTATCAAGATTACCCTACCTCCAAGAGACAAATACTTCTCCTTCCAGGAAGATAACTTTTCTCTTTGTTTTATCAATAATCATATCATAACACACCTTACGAGGTTTTCCTTTGCATAAAGGAATCCCTAAATACTTGGAGGGAAATGAAACAACTTTACAACTCAACATCGATGCCAGTTCCACACACTGTTGATGCTCAATATTCACCCCCATTAGAATGCTTTTATCAAAATTTATTTGTAGTCTTGAACAAACCTGGAACCACTGAAAAACTGCCCTGACCACTTTAAAAACCTCTGCAGTGCTTTAAGGACAAGGACAGTGTCATCGACATATTGAAAATATAAATCTCAATATCAAAATTCTCGATATGGAAACCCTGATAAATGCCAAAATTTGCATTATATCTCAATATTTATTAGGCAATATCACATTGTTTTTATATTTTTTAAATACATACATGCAAAATTATGAATTTATTTAAAATAATTTATTGCGTGTAATTTGTATTTCAGGAATTTAAATCCAACCAATTTTATAATTTTAAGTCAAAGCCTTGAGTCAATTCAACCCCAGCGCTAAGTCGAAGTCTAAGTTAAACTACAAAATCTCAAAGTAGTCGTTGGGTGTAATGACGGTATCAAGATAATATTCGGCTGAATGGGCTAAGGATTGGACACGGAAGGAAAGAGAATGAGAAAAATTAGGAAACACAGGAAAGGAAAGGAAAGGAGCGTAGGCAATTAAGATGCAGTGTCGTTCGTTGAGACCATCTTCCTTTGCTTTCTTTTCCTCTTTGAATCTTTTCTCTCCCTTAATCAATGTGGAGAGGAAATCAAGCAGATGCTGGACCGGGAGGCAACACAGGTAGCTTCTACCCTCATCTCTTCTTTTCTCTCTTCTTATTATTCCTTTCTTTTTTTTCTCTTTGGGGTGCTCTCTTTTCTCTTGCAGATTTTGGAGAGGACATCGAACAACAGATCGGGATTTAAGGAATTACGAGCAAATGACATGCTGCAAAGACAAGGGGCGAGCAAGCGGCAGCAGTGGAGAGACAGACAGAGCTTTGAGCAGAGGCGGGTGACAGCGACAAAAGCCAAACCAGTTCTAAGGTTCGGCCTTGTTTAGAAACAAACAGCCAGCAACCAGCCAGGAGCCACTCGTCCCTTTTTCTCTGTTTTTTGGTTTCCAAGGAGTTTTATTTGTTTTTACTTTTTCATATGTTCTGGTTATTTTTTGAGACTCAATTCTATTTTCATAAAACTGTTTTATTTTCCCAAAGTAACTTGTTAGTATTTCATGTTTTATTTTAACTTGAATGGCATTTAGTATTATCATGTTAAACTAAGTTTCCAACTAAGGCTAGGGGTGATGTTTAATCATTTATGGGATTATTTTAAAATCAACATCTGAATTATTAATGCATGCTTTATTTAATTGAATTGTTTAATTTAATTTTGATATCTATTAAAAATTTATGTGCATTCCTTGATTCATTGTAGTTTTCGAACACATTGAATGCTTGGAGAACCCACTTAATATTTGTGATAAATTCTCAAGAACATGTCTATATCTATATATTTTTCTTGATTTGCTGTGATTTCCGAATACAATAGATGTTTGAGGAATCTCTCATGTGATATGTAATTAATTATTTCTTAACCATCAATTATTTAAACAAATTAATTGAAAATTATTATTGAGTTAAGTGTCCCATCTTTCGATGAGATAGAATCATCATTCGAATCTCACTGAGATAAGTTGATAAAAATTATTAAATGGATCCTCGAACCTTAGTGCATTTTTGTTATTGTTCTAAATTCATTTTAGCTCCATATTTTTGTGTGGAAAATAAGATTTAATTACTCATTTTAAATTAGTGTTCTTAATTCCTTCAGTCCATGTAGATTCGACCTCGGACTCACTGAGTAAATTTTACTACTTCGTTACTTGCGCTTGGGTTTTACACTTCTAAAGTGGTAGTAAGTTTTTGGCGTCGTTGCCGAGGATTGTAACAGTTTTACGAACAAAAAAATAATCAAACATTTAAAAAAAAAGGGTTAGTTCTTTAAATTATTTTTCTTTATTTGCTACTGACTTTTCCTTGTCTTCTTCTTTAAGTGATTTTACTTTTCATTCTTGTGCATTTGGTAAATTCGTTCCTTATCTCTTTTCTTCTTTTTGTTATTTTAATTAGATTTTTTTCCTTTGTTAGATGTCCTCGTGGTGGCGTGATGAAACAAATCGCCTTAAGAAAATTCATTTTGTTGCTGGAGACTTCTTTGAGAACTTGTTTGAAGAATCTAAATACTCATCTTCGTCATTCACAATGTCTGACATGGGAGTGATCATGGGGAAAACGATGGTATCCCACAAATGAAAACATTACGTGATTATTTGCAACCAACCAGATCAAGTTCTCCGTCTTGTAATATTTTTCCTACTGATCAGGGTGCTTTTGATTTAAAACCAGGGGTGATTCAATTACTTCCTAAGTATCATGGTTTGGATTCAGAGAGTCCTTACATACATCTAAAAGAATTTGAAGAGGTTTATGCTAATTTACATAACCAAAATGTTAATAGTGATGTAGTAAGGTTGAAATTGTTCCCTTTCTCTTTAAAAGAGAAAGCAAAAAGTTGGCTAAATTCTCTAAGAGCGAGATTCATATGCGCTTGGCAAGAAATGCAACGAGAATTCTTGAAAAAATTCTTCCCTACCCACAAGACTAATACACTTAAAAGAAAAATCATGAATTTCAAATGAAAAAAAGGTGAAACGTTCTTCCAATGTTGGGAGTGTTACAAAGAATTATTGCAATCTTGCCCACATCATGGGCTATGAAATTTGGCGCACTATCAAATTTTTTTATGATAGTCTAAATTCTAATATGCGTCAATACGTAGAAATGATGTGTAATGGTGAATTTGTAGGTAAATAGTCTGAGGAGGCTTGGGATTATTTTGACCATCTATCTGAAACTGCCCAATCTTGGGATGATGCTGATGGATCTGATAAGGCGAAAAAGACCAAACCCAGCACCTGACAAAGGAGGGTATGTACCTCCTTAAAGAAGAAGATGACGTTAATGTCAAATTAGCCAATTTGACTAGAAAGGTAGAGGCTATCAAACTTGGGAAAGTACACTCAATTAAGGCCATTGAAAAAATAGATGATGTTTGTGGGATATATGAGACTATTGGACACCAACCTCAGGATTATCCGACAATCCCAGCTTTTAAAAAGGTGTTATACAGTCAAACAAATGCCATGAATACCTATAAAGCGCCATTTTTCTTCACCCTACTCCGAAACATATAACCCTGGTTGGAGGAATTATCCCGACTTTAGTTGGAGAAATGAGCCCAATACAAACAACCCTGCGCCTCAAGGGCCTTGGGCCAGCCCTAAGATCCCCTAAAATTTCAAGGCCCTAGGCAAAGTGAGATTTTAGGGGCCTTTGTGACTGGTATATTAAGGAGTTTAAGTGTGTGGGGGCTCTTTCTGTCTGTGGGCCCTAGGCGACAGCCTACGCCGCCTATGCCCAGGACCGGCCCTGGCCTTCTACTTCTATTCCATATGTGACTCCACATAAGAAGACCCTTAAGGAAACTTTAAATACATTCATGCAAAGTCAATCAATCTTTAATAATCAGATAATGCAAGACATGAGTGAATTGAAGAATATATGAAAAAGTCAACCTCTATGTCGAACAATCAAGAAATGGGCAGGTTCCCTGTTCAACCTCAACCAAATCCTAGAGGTCAATTTAAGGGAAATAATTTAAATTCTTCTAATTCACACCAAAGAACATGCTAAGTCCATTACCACTCTATGAAATGGAAAAGTAATTGATAAGAGTATTCTGACAAAGGTTAGCAAACCTGAGGAACTTTTAAACTCAAAGAATGCTATGGCTTGATGTGTCTGAGCCTAATGTGGTTTTGTAACATCCAATTATGCCCCTTTTCCCCAAAGGTTACAGCCTCCCAAAAAAAAAAAAAAACTGTGAAAATGCCGACATTTTTGAAAATTTTAAACAGGTCAAAATCAACATTCCTTTGTTGGATGCCATTAAACAAATACCGTCATATGCTAAATTTTTAAAAGAGTTATGTACAGTAAAACGTAATATAAATGTACAAAAGAAAGTATTCTTGACGGAACAAGTGAGTGCTATCATCCAACAGAATACCCCACCAAAATACAAAGATCCGGGGTGTCCAACCATATCCTATATTATTGGGGGAGTTCCAAATCGAGCAAGAGTTGCTTGACCTAGTAACGAGTGTTAACCTCCTACCCTATTCGGTATATGAGCAGCTGGGACTTGGTGAGCTTAAACAGACCACTGTAAAGCTCCAACTTGCCGACCGCTCAGTTAAGATACCGAGAGTAGTAGTCGAAGACGTGTTAGTCCAAGTAGAAAAATTCTACTTCCTTGTCGATTTCATAGTCTTGGATACACAACCACCTGTGTTAAATGCGAGCGCCCAAATTCTGGTCATTCTAGGCTGCCCATTCCTTGCAACCTCCAAGCCAATCAAGGACACATTCCCTGATGAGCAACTCTTTAGTGTCTCCTGATAAGCACAAAAAAATGACTATTTTACCCTTATATTTGGACTAGTTAGGCTCTTGTTTTGTGTGTTTTAGAATATATTTAATGAGATTTTGGACGTTTCGCACGATTTATAGGGAAATGCAAGATATGATAATTAAAAAGGGAAATTTTGCAATTTATGGGCATAAGTTGATATTTTGGAAAGTTAGAATTTTTAATAATTATTTTACCACAATTTTAGGGGTTTTATTTGTAAAATAATTAATTGAAATCCATTTATGAGAGCTTCAATTAATTTAGTACATTTTTAGAATTGATTGTAAGTGGTAAAATTAATTTTTAGATTTTCCATACTTTGAAAAACCCAATTATTAAGCCCATTAAGAAAAACCCATGAAGAAATCCACATGTGTTAAGACTATTTTCATTATCTCAAGAGGTAATTCGAAATTTACAAGCTAATATAATAGGATTTTCAAATTTGGCAAGTGAATTAAGGAAAAAGAAAGAAAATAAGAAAGGGAGAAACATAAGGAAGGTTTGACATATGTTCAGTATTTTGGTCATAAAGTTCAACTCCGATGTCCAATTGCTTTAATTCTTTTTGATTTAGAAAGATGCCTTAAAGGGCTATAACTTTGTAGTTTACAACTTTTCCTGATTCGGAAGTTAACAAGGTTAAAACTGAGCTGCAAGATGATATATATGTAAAAAATGGAATTTTACACCCACTTTCCTTATACGAATTTTATCTCCTTGCTTCCTTTAAGTCATTCCATATTTAGCACAAATCATATCAACCCTCCATGTGTCCCTTGCTTTATTTAAATCTTTAAATCCAATCCATTCATTTCACCTCCTTTCATCTATAAATACTAGCCCTCTCCTATTGAGAAAACTGAACTTGGACATTGAAGAAAAGGTTGTGCAAAGGAGAGGAGAGGAAGAAGAAAATGAGAAAGATGTGGGATTCTTGATCCACATTGGGTTATAAGGTTGGTGGATTTTGATTTCGATTGTATTTTTCTTATTCTTTAATTCCAAAATTCCATTATGTTGTATTTTTAATTTCATATTTTATAAATAAATGAAAGGTGGATTTATTTAGAATTATGGTCGTCCAATTATTTAATTTATATGTGATGAGAATTTGATTTTATTTTGATTCTTTTTATGATGTTATGATTGAAGTTATTCTACGATATTCGAGGAGAGTGGATGAAATATTTAGGATAGGTCGAACTTGATTTTTCTTATCCAAGGCTCTTTTTAAGAGTGGATGAAATATTTGGATTTAGAATTACATTTAGAAATTTTATCTAAACTAAGTCTTGAATTGAATTTTCTTAGTATAATGAATTTCGTAATTATTATAATGAGAATTTTAATAAATGAAAAGTTGGAATGCATAATTGATAATTTAAGTGAGCTCCATATTCTAGGCCTTGATTTTATTTTTAAGATATGTATAATAATGCCTTCTTAATTCTTTGATCCAGTTCCATTGTAAATATTTACATAGGTAATTTTAGTTGTTTTTATTTTTGTTTTGTTTATAAATTCAAAATTTTGAAAATCGTGGAACTAGGTTGGTAAATGAATTAATTGCATCGTAATTTTTTGTTCTAAATTGGGTTAAGATTATTTATATTTTTAGATTAAATACACCATCTTAATTCAAATTAGTTAAATTGTTAGATTTTATATTTAAATCCATAATGTTTCTAAATTAAAACTAAAGTTCATAGATTAGATAAATAACTTCATATTTATGATTTTTCTCCATATTTTCTAAATTTCTTAAATTATATAATTCAATGGTATAATTTACACGGATATATCTTCCTAAGTTCCGATGGGTTCGACCTCGCACTTAATCGCTATACTATCTAAATGGTTCGTACGCTTGCGAGTTATAAATTTAAAATTTGCATAACAAGTTTTTGGTGCCGTTACCGGGAAACTTAGAAAATTGCCATTGAATCATTTATTTTTGGAAATAATGTTATTTTTAGAAAATTTCTATTTTTGGCAATTCTTTAAAATTAAAAGTTTTTATTTTAAAAACTCTAATTTTAGAAGGTTGCCTAAATAAGTAGTTTCTTAAAATAACAAAAATCTGGAGATGATATAACTTTGGAAGCATTGCTAAATTTAGAAACTTTTTTTATTTTTGGAAACTTCTATTTTTAGAAATTACCAAAATTAACTAGTTTCTCTTTTTAGAATTTTTTAATCTTTGAATTTTAATTTAATTTAGTCAAATTTTATATTTATAACATGGATCTAAATTTAGTTTTAATTTTGGAACTTCTATCTATTGAAAGTTTCAAAATTGTCTAATTTTAGAAATTGCTACGTTTAGAAGGTGTCTAAGTTTGGACAGTTTCTGAACTTAGAAATTTTCTAATTTAAGACCCTCATCTAAATTCGGAAGGTTTTCAATTTCAGTGTCTAAATGAAAAAAAATAATTATGGACCAACTTTGGACTTTAATGGAATATTTTTAAACTAAAATTCTAATTCTAATTAATTTGGTGGATGTCAATCTAGAGATTTTTATGGTGTTAATTTAGTTTAGAGTTCATAATTAGGTTCCAATCATTTAATTTCCTCCACTAGTTATAACATTAGGAAATTGCATTTAGATTAGGTTTCATGCATTTTTTATGAGATTCAGAATCTTCACCAAAGTTTGTGGGGTTTTATTTTGCAGGGATTTTAATCGTACGCTTTAAAATTTTCGGATATAAGAGCTACATGCCAAGGTGACTGCCTAAATCTCTGTTCTTTAAATTTTCAATTTTTCATGCATTCATATAGATTTTCTTAGGTTGTCTTGCATTTATTTGCATATAAAAAATTAAAAAAAAATGCATATTTAATTTACTCATGCATATTAAGGTATTAGTTTCATGCATTAGCTTAGTTATTTGATTATTGTTTGCATATTTGCTTTGAGTATTGCATTGTTAAATTAAGTTGCATTAAAAAAAAACCTTGTGTGAATATTTGATAACTAGATTAGGATTTAATTGTTCGGGTTTGTAAGGTTATTTGTCAGTCTGTCTAGGTGAGGTTTTTGAATTTTGTCTGAATCTCTATATATATTTCGATATTTGACTAATTTAGGTTTTCAGTTTTGTTGAGTCAGTTTTTGTGTTTTGAGTCTGTCTAGTGTCTTTGTCTTTGTTGTGTGTTTTTGTGTTTGTTTATTTTTTCAGATTTTGAATAAAGAGAGCCATCTTAGGTATTTTTTTTGAACTGAAGTTGTTCTATTCTGATATTTTCTTCTAATTTGCAACTGATCACTGTAGATTAGGGAACATTGAGGAAAATGTTCAATTTAAGTTTGGGGTATTAGGGAGTTATACTGTGTCTGTTTTCAGTCTTGTGTCCGTTTTAGAATCAATTTGAAAAAAAAAAAAAAGAAATCAGTCTTATGTTTTGTTTTTGAAAAAAAAAAAAATTAAAATCTTTGATTTTTAGCATTAATATGTGGATTAAAATTTTTATATCAAGTTTTTCCATTTGAATTTTGTGAAATTTATGCTTGGAAAATCTTTACACTAGCCATATTAATGTTAGCTGAAACCAATTGCCTTGGTATGCTGACATTGTTAATTTTTTTGTTACAGGTGAACTTCCAACCTAGTGGACCCAACAAGATAAAAAGAAATTTTTGGTCAAAGTGAGAAAGTTCTTTTGAGAAGATTCATACCTTTTTAAATATTGTGAAGACCAAATAATCAGGAGATGCGTTCCTAATAGTGAATTTCAAAGTGTCATCTCCTTTTGTCACTCAGATACATGCGGTGGTCGTTTTTCTTCCAAGAAAACCACTGTAAAAATCTTGCAGTGTGGTTTTTATTAGCCCACTATTTTCAACGACGCCCATGAATTTTGTTAAGCATGTGACCGTTGTCAAAAGTTGGGAGGGATCACCCATCAAAATATGATGCCATTGAACCCAATCTTAATTATTGAAGTGTTTGACTGTTGGGGCATTGATTTCATGGGACATTTTCCCCTTCTTTTGGATATCTTTATATCATATTAGCTGTCGATTATGTGTCCAAATGGATCGAGGCAGATCCATGCAGAAATAATGATTATAAGACCGTTTTGAAATTTTTAAAATAAAATGTCTTATCTAGATATGGAACACATTATGCCATTATTAGTTATGGGAGTACACATTTTTGTAACAAACCTTTTAAGGCCTTGATGCGTAAATATGTAATCACTCATAAAGTCAGTACCCCTTATCATCCACAAACAAGTAGACAAGTTGAGGTAGCAAATCTGGAAATTAAAAATATTTTGGAAAAGACAGTTAATCCGGATCTCAAAGATTGGTCTTTACGACTAACTGATGCACTTTGGGCTTACCGCACTACTTTTAAAACCCTGATTGGTATGTCACTTTATAGAAACACATTGTGCCATTATTAGTGATGGGGGTACACATTTTTGTAACAAACCTTTTAAGACCTTGATGCGCAAATATGTAATTACTTATAAAAGTCAGTACCCCTTATCACCCACAAACAAGTGGATAAGTTGAGGTATCAAATCTGGAAATTAAAAATATTTTGGAAAAGACAGTTAATCTGGATCGCAAAGATTGGTCTTTACGACTAACTGATGCACTTTAGGCTTACCGCATTACTTTTAAAACCCCGATTGGTATATCACTTTATAGAATTGTCTTTGGAAATGCTTGTCACTTGCCTGTGGAATTGGAACATAAAGCATATTGGGCGATAAAGAAATTTAATTTTAACTTTGATGACTCTAGCTCTCACTGCAAGCTTCAACTTAACGAATTGGAGGAAATCTGAAATGAAGCTTACTAGAATACTCGAATCTATAAAGAGAAAATGAAAATATTTTATGACAAAAATATCATTCGAAAATCATTTAAGCCTTCACAGAAAGTTCTTTTGTATAATTCAAGGCTACACTTGTTTCCTAGTAAGCTTCGATCTCGATGTTCTGGTCCGTCTATTGTAAAGATTGTTTATCCTTACAGGGCCGTCGAGATAGAAAATCCAAATAATGATAATATTTTTAAGGTAAATTGTCACGCCCCGACCCGAAAGGTGGGTCCGGAACGCGACTGATTTTTTTTTTTTTTTTTGAAATTAAACTAACTCAAGCATTCTAACTGGGCCGGATCAATGGTTGGGCCCAAAGGTCACACATGATCTCAACATGTGGACACAAACATAAACTATAAGTCTATTCAACAAAAACACACACATAAATACACATAATTCCAAACATCGAATTATCATTGAGACATCATTAGAGTAACTACGGATAAATGGTAGTTTAATACATCACATTAATGCAAACTAAGTACCACACGCAGTACTTTACAAAAACAAATGATTCCAAGAACCAAAAATCAAAGATAAGGGAATTCCCCTCAGTGGGAATCCCAAATCAACGTCGCAGCTTATCCACCCTAAGCTTCAAACAGAGGGTTCTCCTCCTCGGGTTAATCTCCTGAAAGGTGAGTAGGGTGAGTTAACTAGCCCAGTAAAGGAAATATAATAGTGCAGTTTAAGTAAATATCAGGTTATAAATAATCAACAATTGCAATATAATATCTCATGCTTGATAATAAATTCTCAATATCAAGTACAATCTCATCATCATCTCCACAATCTTTCCATAACTGCTATTATCCAACGTAACTCCTACATACTAAGCTGAGAAGTCCCGACACGGTCAAAATACATCCTTGCAAGTACATCTCCGGCCCTCACATGGCCTATATTGACACTCCTCAAGTCAGCAACTGTCGACACCCATGGTCCAGTAGACGTAAACCATCTCACACACATGGTCGATATTTGTTCAATAGTCAAGGGCACGTGGAAGTAGTAATTACATATCTCATATGATCAACATCATAAACAATTCACAATTAACATAAGCACTTCTTACAACAGTGCACCATGTCTAGGCACATGGGTGGGTTCATCAAATCTGAAACCACTCATTACTTAAAACTCATTTCATAAGAATCTGATTACACGTACTGCAAAGTTAAGTTCCCTCATCGAAAATGTGTGGTATCGCGGTCTCTGTATAACAAACAAACAAGTGCCCAATCAATCATAAGTCAACATACATAGCATTCACATGTATATAAACAAGTAGTATTTCAAAACCATACTTATTTTCCCAAAAATTTCCAAGGTAAATGAAATTGAGTCTCCTACTTGGTTTCTAACCATTTTAAGTTACAATAATCGATAATAGAGAAATAATAAGGTGCTCAGTCCAAAACTCATATTGTCTTCTAGGCATGACCAGATTGACTTATTGAGTTAGGTCTAGATACTCAGGTCACTTCTCGGTTGTCTTCTAGATAAGACCAGATTTGACATGTTGAGTAAGGCCTCGAGGTCACTCAGTGCTCGATAAATATAGCGTCGGCCTGGAAGTGAAGTCACTCAGTGCCCGACAAATAGAGTCGGCTTGGAAGTGAATACAATAGTATATACACTATAGTAATAAGAGAAGAGGGTTAGTACACAATTTTATTTGTTAAGGCCATAAACATCACATGCATCACCAAACAATCAAGAGTTTACATTAAAAACTGGCTCCCTAGGAATATGCCTCGGAACCAGGTACTGTGGATTCGGATCATCCGAACCACTGCCTAAACTAGTCACTTACTTCGGACCTTGGGTCTCGCTTCGGATTGTCTGAAGATCGGGTCTCGGATCATCCGAAGGTCCTTCCTAACCGAAAAATCCGAAAAACTGGTCTCGGTGGGTCTGTGTGTCTCGGATCATGCCGAGTGAAGCTCGGATCATCCGAGTGGGGTTCGGCCCTTCCGAACTCAGTTCGGAACATCCGGGCTAGTAAGCTTGCCTCGGACGCTTCGGGGCTTCGGGTGAAGCTCTGAACGTCCGAAGGGTTCCTCTTGGACCGTCCGAAGGGTGTGACCCTCTACCGTCCGAAGCTCGACTCTCGGACCGTCCGAGAGTCGTCTTCCTCCACTGTCTGCAACAGTAGACAGTGACGGGCAGACACTACATGAAATACAAATCCAGAAACAATGGGTTTCCTAGATTTGATTTTCACATCCAACCGGTTAGATGGACTCCTTAGTGAGTTCACTTTTCACAGGGAGTTGTTTGGAGCTTTAAAGCTCAGTAGACCATCCGATTTTAAAACGAAAAGCACACTGATACTAAGAAAACTAAGTTTTTCCTTAGACTTTAAAATGGTTTTACACACTCAAAACTTAGCCAAAATCAGTTTTTCTTGATTCTAAACCGAATGAAATTCAAAGAGGAACACAGTGGTTACCTTCACTTGAGTTCCTGGGCTGAAAATCCGACTTTTGAAAAGTCTTCCTTTAAAGCTTACGGTTGAAAAAAACTGGGAAAACAGAGAGGGATCGGTTGGTAACTCATAGCAGCTGAGACTGAGAGGGAGAGGGAAAAGAGATGAAATTATCTGGGAGGAAAAATCAGCTGGAGGATAGGGTAGTTTTATAGAACCCAATGATCAATGGGTGATGGCCAGCTGGCAATTGCATGCCTCGGTTGGTCGACGTACCCAACAATAACAGCAGGTTTTCACTGTTGGTTGCAAATAAGTCCTCCAGAATTTCCAGTTTTGCAAATAAGCCCTAATTTTTTATAAAATCTGATTTTTAATTTAAAACATGATTTTGAAGGCTCAAAAATTTTAATCCAACCTGATAGATAAGTTGGGTTTTAAAAACTCTAATCACCATAAAAATTTGGAGATTTAAAGCTCACCAAAAATCATAAATTTTATTAAAAATCATAATTTAACACTATTTACGTGATTTGTGTTAAATAAAACAATTTAAAGTCCTCATTTTTAGGGTTTGAAAGAATAAACTAGACTATACAAATATGGTCTAACACGCTATACTAGTTTCAAAATTTATCTCATTTCAAAAGCTATTTAAAAATATTTATTTCTCCATTTCGGTGTTTTGACGGGAGGTTTTAAATACTATTTTCTAAAAATAAAATTATTTTAAAATCAGAAATAGAAATCCTTGACGAAGGAGAATAATATCATCCAATAATAACGACATAATAACACAATTAATAAAACAATAACAATAAGCACTAAATTACCATTTTGCCCCTCCAGCTGGACGAGCTGGATCACTGAGCTTTCGAGCTTGGATTGGGCCACACCTGGACTTTTCTCAAAGCTATAACCGTAATATTCGAGATTAACCGGTCTAAGCAAGATTTACTATGTTAAATTCGCCTAATTTAGGTTAGGGTATTACATAAATGGTTAACTATTAAAACCATTTTTAGAAAATTTTGTACCTGAGGTTGAGTCCACCGCACTGGAAGACCTTGTTTATCATAATTAGCACTATTATGTGATTGTATTAGACTTTTTTTTTTCTTTTACCTTCATATTGAGTTTTGTTAGCGGGATCTTCACAAATGTGCACTCATAAATTTCAGGTGCCTTCTGACCTTTCATATTATCTTTTATTGATTATTGTGTCCTTTCATGTTGATATCATTATACACTCTTCGCAATCATGTAATTTCGACATTGAGGACAATGTCACATTTAGGTTGAGGGGTAGGAGCGTAGTTAAGAAAAAAGTCAACAGTTTTCTAAATTTTTGCTTTTGGGTTAAGTAATAATTCTCCTCTACAATGATGAATTCTATTTTTCATATTTTTATTCTGAGAAAAATGAGGAGATTATTGTTTAATCAAATTTTAGAAGAAAAAGAAGAACAAGAAGAGGGATTCATTTTTAAATAATGGAAAAATTTTATTTTTGGTTGCTTGAGGGCTAGCAACATGCAGGTTGGGGATTCGGCTTTTATTTTAAATTAGTGTTCTTAATTCCTTCAATCACTGTGGATTCGACCTCGAACTCACTAAGTAAATTTTACTACTTCACTACCTGCGCTTGGGTTTTTACTTCTAAATTGGTAGCAAAACCCAAATCCAACCTTGGGAAAACATCACCTGAAACATGAGATGAAGAGCCTTTATCACAATGACATGAAGATATGGGGAGAGGGAATCCCCCTATCTAATTCCTTTCTCCATCCTAAAAAACCATTTAGGACTCCAATTTACTAATATAGATAAATGATCCGAATACAAGAATGATCCAATCCAATTCCGTCAACGGTCACCGAAGCCCATACACAACGTATGCCAAGAAGGACCAATCAATATTGTCATATGCTTTCTGAAAGTCTAATTTGCACACCGCCCTGCTTCCTCTGATAAGAATTTAGAATCCAAAATCCATGAGCAACAACTGAAGAAAATTCATAGAGCCGCCTGCAATAGCTGATTATTTCCTGACAGATATTTGATCTTGCATCTATTCTATCCCCCTCAACGACCAAGGAATGTGAATTTGTTTCATTTTGGACGCTAATATACTTGATTTTATCTTTATTTTGTACTATTCTTCTCTTATCTAATATAAGTAATTCTTATTTCTGCTAAAAAAAAAGATAGTGAGGTTGCATCAAATAGACATCTAACGAAATTGAATCTGAATTAAAAAAAAAAAAATAACATTTTGAGTGATTTTGATTGCCATCGAATGGAATCTACATAGGACACGTACACTTTAGCAAATTGTATACTTTAGTTTATAATAGTTTTACCATTTAAAAATAAGTCAATAATTTAATTTTAAGCAAATTTTAAAAAGTGTCATTGATCTTATAAAATAATTTTATAATAATTTATTCAAATAGACACTATTCCTATAGATTATTAAGTTATCCCGAACAATGAACTGTTTCAGTAATTGTTGATAATAATACCTTACATATAAGTTTTCTTTACATTAATATGGAGAGTAATGTACAAGATAATTGAAATATATCATGTTATCATTTGTATTTTATCATTACACCTATATTTTTATTTTTATTTACGTATTAATTTTATATTCCCTTCATTCCAAAATACTTGTTTCATTTCAAAAAAAATTATTTCTTAAAGATCATTTTATAAAATATTATTTTTCAGATGATAATATTTTATTATTTGGACAAATCATATCTTATAATAAAAGGTCGTCTCCCCAACACGTTAAAATGTAATTTAGAGCTAAAAATAAACGAATTGGATAAATAATTTGTAAAAATAAACGAATTGGATAAATAATTTGAATCAATTCCAAAATACATATAGAACAAATATTTCGAGACAATGAGAGTATTTTATATTTTTATATACATTTTATATTGATGTTTTACCATTCATATTATCAAAATAATACGTAGACTAAAATATAAATAATGACCTATAATATTTGTCCATTCCACTGCACCTTAAAGCACGCCTCAGGTGTGACTTAGTATGCCATGTTCACACTTGCCACGGTCGTCGTTCTTCTGCAAATGGAAGGGTATATGGCAAGGAAAAGAGCAGAAGACCAATGATAAGCAAAGGACGAGAAGAAATAGAGAAATATATGGGCAGGGTTAGAATTGGAAATTGGTGGAAGTCCGGAAACGAGACGGTTGTTCTTATCTGGTTTACCTCTGCTCTTCTCTTCTTCCTCCTTTTTCGAATGGCACTTCACAACACCACCTCTACCTCTCCAGGTACTCTTTTTTATCCTATGTTTGGATCGTGGAAAGTACTTTTTGAGAAAATATTCTTTATCTTTTGAAAACAAAACAGAAATGGGTTTAATCATCTTCAGTTGATACGTACTTTACTTTTCCTTTTATGCATCCCAATGGATCCTTTCCTTTTCCCTGGAAATTACTGGAATTTTACGCTGTATTGAAAATTTCAGCTATTCTAGCATTTCCTTTGTTAAAAAAAAAAAAATTAACGTACGCAGCAATGTAATTGGAGCTGTACCTGTCTCTTGTGCCACGTTTCCACTCCGGGTACAGTGCAGTTACCTGCGCTTGGGTCTGATTCTCATCATGGGGTGGGGTGTCCTTTGAACAGTAGCAAATTTGTGTGGAACTTGAATTTAATGGGCGATAGCATGCAATGGGCAGGAATAGGAGCTTCAAATTCTGATCAAAGGTCGAGTTTGTACGATAAAATGGCTCGGGATTTGGACGAAAAGGGGCCGGTTTTCCTTCAGGGGGGTGAGACATCTCAGTCCCTATCCCTTTCTGATATGTTCACTTTGAAGGATGGTGTGGTAACTCCTGTTCTTAAGGTAAGGTTGCACTATCTCTTTTCGAATTTGAATTCTTCCTTTATTTGAAGTGATGGCCAAATTATAATAGGATCATACTTGTGTAGGCTGCGCATCCTCCGGTTCGTGCTAATGTCTTGTATCTTGCTCCAGAATTCACAAAACCTATATCGTGAGTGTTTTTATTCCTTTTCTGATTGTCTTCATGAAATATCTGATAGGAATTTGTTGATAAAGAAGTTAGTATGGATTTCACTCAACCTATGTCATGAGCGTTTAGTTTCTCTGTCTATTCATGAAGTATTTTATAGATCTTTTATTAATATGAAATTGATTAGGTGGCTGTGCTCTATGTATCAGGTCATATCTGATATGATCTGATATGTGATTATGGAGATGATGATGCCCGTGATAAATGAAGTAAATGACCTACGGAATTTAGGTCTTAATCTCAAAATGACAGGGCAAATTGATTTAATCTTAAAAAAAAATTGAGCACTACTTATGATTTCCAGGACTGAGAAGCCAAAATGGCCCAGAACTTCTACTTTTACATATCCTTGCCAGATAATATGTTAGTATTATAGCATGTTACTGATTGATGCAGATTATGAGTTGCATGTTTCTTCCATTGTAGTGAAGATTCAGGCTGAGCTACTCTATCAACTCTCAGTGATTATCTATTGGTAACTTTGTCTATTGTTCAGTGCTCTATCATCGTTTACCTCTCTACGTATATAAAAACGATACTCCGGCCCATGTTTTCCAGTTTTACATTTCTCCCACGAATGGAACTCATCCCTAGTTCATGTTTTCACCAATTTCTTCAGCTGGATCTTTGAGGGAAGCACCTCATTCGTTCCTCTTTCTCTTCCCTTTCTCATTCATTCCTCCCTCTTTTGAAACCCTAGTCCCTCATCTCTTCTGTCCTCTGCTGCCTGTTGTTGCTGATGTCATGGTTTTCTCATCAGTGGAATTCTTCTCTTGTATCTTCTAGCCAGTAGCTTTGTCTCCCATCATCGATCTCATCAGATGCGCTCATTGATATTTTTGGCTAGAGAAAAGCTCCATTTGTTCTCAACTGCTTGCTGCCATTAATTCCACAGCCACCTCTCTCACTTGCCTCTTTGCTCACTGGCTCCAAATTTGCTTAGTTTCCCCAACTGTTATCCCTTTTTTCTGTTTAATCTCTTCTTTGAGAAATCTTTTTTTTTTTCCTTCTCTAAAAATTCGGTGCCATTTCCATCCTCTAGCACAAAAGCATACGTAACTCACAACTTCAATTTACAGTTATAGATATAACAAGATGCTCCGAAGAAGGAAATAGGGCATAAGGTTGGTATTGAGCATAGTTTGATGATTGAAACTGTTCATATTTTTATTAGTTCATTCTCTGAAGTTGAGATAACAACAGCACCACCCAAAAGTGATACCAAGGTTGTTATTTGCAATTCTACAAGCAACAATTAATGTTACATTGGTTTGGCTGCTGTCTTAGTTAGCAAGCAATCATCCACCACAAATTTTAATCAGTAGAGACTATTTTGCGATATTGGTGCATGTTGTTCACTGACAGTTTGATTGATCTAGAATGTACTCATCAATACTTATCGTATTATGCACCCTTGATAAGGATATTTAAAGTTAGGAATACATGTTATGTTCATGCATTCCTATGACGTAATGCTGAAAAATGTAACAGGTAAATTGTTGGTTTCCTATCATTGTTGTTTTGATAGTCCCTTCCATAATTATCAGTGTAAATCAGTTTTGAATCTCAAACTCTAATATGATCTCTTCTTTCAAAATGAATCTTCATTCTTATTAACATAACTAAATCTCAGACTTCATTTTTTTTAGAGTCTAGACCTTGATGTCAAATATGGATCTAAATTTTGTCTTAGATTTGGGAATAAGTATGGTCTTACCATCAAAATTGGAACTTAGCGACACAACATAGAGCAAAGGCAAACTTAAAACTATATAACAATTTGTGTCCTTCCCTGTCATGGACAAGAACTAAGCAACTTTTTTTCTTTCAAAAAAAAAAAACCTATATAAGGTCCGACTTAGAGAGGAGCCACTTGCATTGGACTACTTGGAAGAAAATGTCAATAATGAGATTGGTCAAGTTATTCTCACTTTGCATTCCTTAGCACTTCAAATCAATTCTTTTCTTGTTTCTAGTAAACAAGATTTTTGAGAAGCTCTTTTTTATTACATTTTTCTAATTGCAGTGAACCCTTGATGGAAATTGTTCAGTGTCATCTGCAATTATTATGGAAAATTAAATTCTCTCCTTAGTTTTTTTTTATTTTTTTGAAAGATAATTTTCTCCCCAGTTCTTAACAGACCTAATGTTGAACTAAACATGGAACTATGAATCAATTAAGCCGGATCTAAATATAATAGAGTTATGCTGTTAAGAATGGGTAGAACATGTGATGGCAACCAAGTGGATGTAAGTTGAACTTGGTGTACCATAAGATAAATTGGTAGATTCTGAGTTACATGGTATGTCCATTGCCTTTTAGGTAACACTTCTCTCTACATTTTTCTATCAGTGAAAAAGGTGTGCTTTTCTACTTTTCTCATAGGAATTTTGCCATGCACTTCAACATTTGATAACGTTTTCACTCTTTATCTTTGATACTTCACCACATGGGTTGTAAGAATCTATGTTTCTCTTCAATAGAAATGCCAACTCTTATCAAACATGCTCTAAATGATAGTCAAATTTACAACCATTTTCCACACAATCTTTTATAAGAATCCTATCCCATATGAATAATGTAAAGGCCATGATAGATGAAAGCATATCAAGGTTTTTTTCTTCTCCTTTCAATTTTGGTCTTTTTTTTTTTTACAAAGAACACCCCCCCTCCTTGAGTACGAGGGCGTTAGATAAAACAATTTTTGATTGTTCCAAATGACTGAATGAGGTTATGCTTCTCTGAATCTATCATGACCATTAGAGCTCCATAGCAATTGCTCATTTGAAGTGAATACCATATTCATGTTCACTTTGATGAAAGTGTAACATTCACATGTCTCTCAATGTACATTGTATAATATGATAGTAGTTTTTTACTTTTTATTTATTTGTTGTAAATCCCTTAATTATGGCTCAATTTAGGGATTCTAGTTTGCTGTAATTATGCTCTTTGTATTGTTATATTTCTGCTGTCACAAAGGACAGAAATACAGAAATACAGAAATACAATACATTATGCACAAATATAATCTTTCTTTCTCCTCCATGTGTGTCCTTTTCTATCCTCCTCTGCATTCATCTTCTTCATTCATTTCTGCAAATTTGTAGAAATTTCTCTATCCACATATTAAGGAAAATCAAGATTGAAGTTCATTGATATTCTCTTGATATTTTATTTAGAAAATTATTTTGAGATTTTATAGGGTTAAAGGTTAGCAAGTCATTGAGACCTGATTTGATTTCTTATTCCACAAGACACCAACAAAGAACAAATGTAAATAACTAATGGTTTAAGTCCAAACAATTCAAAATTGTATATGATCATCAGGAACTTATTAAAGCTGACAAAAGAAGCAGAATCAAGGGGAGAGTTTTTTTATTTGCTTCCAAATTCCCTGGCTTACCTTGTCCAGCATAATCAAAGAATTGTGAACTGATGAAGGTTACTTCTGATTTTAAGTTGTAAGTATATTAATATTGTTTGAACAGAATAATTCAGGATAACCAAATTTCAGATTTGGTTCTGGACTAAAGTGATATTCAGCAGTTCTGAAGATTCAATTGAAAAAAAAATATTTGTAAGCATGTGTATAATGGATGAAATTGTCAAATGTGAGAAGTAAACTCCTCTTTTTGACATGTTTTAATTAATGCATTTCTTTAAATTTCTGTGCTCAAGCTCATTGCCACAATCTATTGTTTAGAATCACCAGTGTGTAGCTTGAACATCTACAATGTCATCAGAACAAAAAAGACAAGAGTCATCCCTGCCATTGTGAGAAATCATTCCAATGATTTAAATATCATGATAGTTGGAAGTAATCAGTATTAGAGTCGCACTTTCTTTTGTGGATTAATATTTCCAGAAGCCCCATTGCACTCCTCCTTTGTGTTGGTTCAGACCTAAGAACCCCCTTTTGGCAATGTGATAGGAGTTAGCATTTGGTGTTTGGATGACCAATGAAGTGGTTTCCTATCTTTTGTTATATTGATTTGTACTTGGTATCTCGCTTGGTAGAATATGTATATTTGATATTCGGTTTTCTGAATTTTTTTGAGCATTAACAGAACAAAATTTTATTAATAAGAGGAGAAAGCTGCAAAGCACATGGTATTAGAGACTTATATGAGAAAACAATAAGAGCCAACAATATAGAGACATAATCACATCCCTTGAAAACCAAAAGGTTAGTAAACAAAAAGTACATCATGGGGTTTAGCCCTTGCTACTCCATTGACATTGAATTTAAAGACACTTGGAGGAGAGGGTGACCAACCTACCGATCTACCCGCGATCTTAGTTCTCCTTCCTAAGCAACTTTACCATGATCTGTAAAAATCAATCATAGAAAAACCTTTGAACTCCTCATTAACTAATAACCACGCAAATAGCCTCCACCAAGCATTTTAAAAAATCTCCTAAATCTCACTTGATTTGTTCTAAAAGATCCTAAGGTTTCTCTCTTTCCAAGTCGACCAAAGAATTCCAGTGGGACCCCCTGTGTGTGTGTTGGGGAGGAGGGGGGGGGGGGGGGGAAGAGATTTCCCATCTTGAGATCTAAGTTGATACCTGATGTGACAGTGTCCATATACACTTATCCTTTGACCCCAAGGCCAACAATTCTTCAAAACTACTTTGCTCCGACACCCTAAGGTTTCTTTTAAACCTTATAATTCACCCGACAATCCCATTTTCTACCCAATAACAGTCTTGAACTCTTGCTTTCCTGTCACCAGCAAATCTAATAAGTTTAGGATAAACCTCTTTCAAGGGTCTATCCCCAAACCATAAATCCTTCCAAAAGAGAGTTGATAGATCACCCATCCCCACAAGTAGTCTCGACCTTTCCCTAAACAAACTACCCATCAAATGCTGGCCATTACCAATCTTCCACCACTCTTTAACCATTGTCGACCCTTCCTTGTCAACCTTGTTCCCTAACCTCCAGTCCCCTCCATCTTGTAGCCCATGCCTTGCTACCAATACCTTCCTCCAAAGAGCTTCCCTTTCTCTACCAAATCTCCAACAACATTTGCACAACAAGGCTTGCATCTAAAGGCACTATTCCTTCTGATGAAGAGCACCACACGAGTTTCCATATTTAGCAAGAATCTATATTTAGATTTAGGACTTCCAGTTTTTCATAATTGTATTTTTTCTCTCATTTATTTGTTTAGTCCAATAGTTGGTTTTGTTTGGAGAAATTTAGTGATTTTACATGTAATTAGGGCTTTCTAATCATTGAGGATAGCTTGATATTTGTTTATTTGAGGGTATTTTGGTATTTTTAATGTTTTTAAGTCATTATATATATGATGTAACCCCTCTATACTGGATGAACACTTAATCAATGAAAAGAACAACTTTTGCTTTGTGCAAACTTGCCTCCATCGCAGGAAGCATGGTGAGAAGCCAAGGAACCCTCGTGAGAAACTAGGGAAGGCGAGAAGCCACGGGAAAAGGTGAGAATCATCTTCCAAGATCCAGGTTTTTATCTATCTTTCTTCTCTCTCTCTTTTTCCCTTTCTTCTCTCTTTCCTGCCCTCTCAAACCCAGCCGAACTACTGTCCCGGAATCATCCTATTGCTGTCCCAGATCTGTCCCAGAACCATCCTATTGATGTCCTAGATCTGTCCCAAAATCACCCTATTGCTGTCACAGATCTATCCCAGAAAAATCTCTATTTACCGTCCCGACCTGTCCTAGATCCCATCCGGACTCGTCCCGATCTGTCCCAGATCCCATCTAGACTCGTCCCGATCTGTCCCAGATCCCATCTAGACTCTTCCCAAGCCATTCCTAAGTCCCTTACAACCCTCCCCTACCCCAAACAGTCCCATAAACTGCTGTCCCAACCCATAGCAATCCCATATATGACTTTTGACTGTTGTCCTATTCATTGAGATCCCCTATTTTGCTGTCCCATATCGTTAAGATCTCATATTACTGCTTTCCTACGATTTCTCCTTGCCAAACAGCCAATTTAATTCCTATTTCAGATGATAGATCTATATATTTATGGAATTTGACAAACTCCTTTGTTTTGAAGGACCTTTACTGCTGATGTGACTTGGTTTGGATCGTCTTATAATCACTTATATTAGATTCCAAGAATTTGCATGATTCTTTGTGGTAAATTTCTATATTAATTAATTGCATATATTAATTGGTATTTAATTTCAGCCCATTTTAGATTTAAGGTGCATTACTTTCATCTCTTTAATCCACATTTAGGCATATAGGGTTACCCTATCCCCTATCCTGCGTCAAATTTGGTATCAGTAACAAGTTTGGATTGTTTCCTCAAGCATCCACGGTCCTAGATTTGCATTTAGTGTAAAAAAAATTAATTAATTAATTTAAAAAAAATATAAAAAAAAATAAATCATCATGGCATATAGAGTTTAGGACACATCATTTAGAATCATCTAGACATGTCAGGAGAACAATCCCCCAGCTTGGTTCAATAAGTTTCTCACCCAGTTGACTACCCAGACGACTGAATTTCAAAGGAGACAGGAAGTTATAAATGCTAAATTCATTCCTTTACAACCCAAGGGCACCCAGTTGACTTCCAAGTTGACTGAACTTCGAGGAGTTGATCGTGGTGAGTACCATCAGCCTCATAAGCCTCAAGAATTTACCAAAAATGAAGAACATGTCTTGAAGACTGTTTCTGTCGTGCCTCGAAATTTTGATAGACGTTTAGATCCCAAAGTTTTTCTCGATTGGCTGTCGGACATGGAACACTACTTTAAGTGGCATGACATGTCAGAAAGTCGACTAGTCTGTTACGCCAAATTAAAATTGGTGGAGCAAGCCAAGACTTTCTGGATAGCGGTGGAACAGAAAAGTAGGAGGTTAAGAGAAGACCCCTTAGATTTGACATGGGACGAAATGAAGAAACAATTAATTGAGAAATATGCCCCTCCCTTCTACCGTCGCAGGCTCATTAATCACCCAATTCTTCGGGAACTTGACACATATGGTGAAAGTAATGATGAATCAAAGGTGATACAATCTCATAGGTTATCCAAAACCATCGAGTAAAAAAGAAAACCTCTAGATCCCATCCCAGTGCCAGTGTCACCTAGTCCATCTGAGTCTGTACATGCCTCTGCACTGCACATTCATGATTTGCACTCTAAGTTAACGATCAAATTAATATAAGCGATGAAAAATATAAGTTTGTTGCAGATACTCATTGCAAATCCAATGAATTTGATGTGGATGATCATGTGGAGGACCTTGTACCGTGTCCAGGTCCAATACCTTCACCTCCAAACCCCACCTCACATTAGCATGACCTTGTCCCACATATTGGCCTTCTTGACCCACAGCCTCACCCTGATCCTATTGGCTTTCTTGATCCACAACCTGACCCTCAGCCTTTACCTGTGCCACTCAGCATCTACCTTTTGTACCTCTGGGCGTTCCTGATCCATTCCATGGCCCATGCTATGTACCTATCTAGCCCATTCAACTTGTACCTCCTCACCTTTTCACAGCCCAATAGTTGCACCATCTAGCTCACCTTCACAGTTTAGTGCTGCCTTCAATCCTGATCATCACCTTGACCCTCCTACTGCCTTTCCAGACCCACTTCATAACACATGGCCTACACCTATACAACCTTTACCGATCCTACCTCCCTTACCTTCCTTGCCACCCGAGAGAGGAAAGATAAAATTTATCCTGGTCGAGGAAGTTGTTTCCACAGATGCAAGAGGATATCAGCAATATCTTGTGAAGAAGAAAAAACCCATGACAGATACCACTTGGTTGCCTGAGTTTGAGCTCAATCAATTTGCTCCTGATTTAATGGAGATATTTAAGAGTCTTGTCACATCGGAGGCGCACTATATTCATATCTTGCTGCTATCGCCATCTAGAGTTGTTCGTGATGTCAGTTTCGGATTTAGAGTATACCATCATTGGCGCGAGTTTCCATATTTAGCAAGTTTTTATATTTAGATTTAGGACTTCCAGTTTTTCATAATTGTATTTTTTTTCTCATTTATTTGTTTAGTCCAATAGTTGGTTTTGTTTGGAGAAATTTAGTGATTTTACATGTAATTAGGGCTTTTTAATCATTGGGGATAGTTTGGTATTTGTTTATTTGAGGGTATTTTGGTATTTTTTATGTTTTTAAGTTATTTTATATATGATGTAACCCCTCCATACTGGATGGACACTTAATCAATGAAAATAACAACTTTTGTTTTGTGCAAACTTGCCTCCATCGCAGGAAGCATGGTGAGAAGCCAAGGAACCCTCGTGAGAAACTATGAAAGGCGAGAAGCCACGGGAAAATGTGAGAATCCTCTTCCAAGATCCAGGTTTTTATCTATTTTTCTTCTCTCTCTCTTTTTCCCTTTCTTCTCTCTTTGTTGCCCTCTCAAACCCAGCCGAACTACTGTCCTAGAATCATCCTATTGCTGTCCCAGAGCCGTTCTATTGCTAACCTAGATCTGTCCCAGAACTGTCATATTGCTGTCCCAGATCTGTCCTAGAAAAATCTCTGTTTACCATTCCGACTTGTCCCAGATCCCATCCAGACTCGTCCCAATCTGTCTCAGATCCCATCTAGACTCGTCCCGATCTGTCCCAGATCCCATCTAAACTAGTCCCAAGCCCTTCCTAAGTCCCTTACAGCGCTCCCCTACCCCAAACAACCCCATAAACTGCTGTTCCAACCCATAACAATTCCATATATGATTATTTACTGCTGTCCTATCCATTGAGATCGCCTATTTTGCTGGCCCATATCGTTAAGATCTCATATTACTGCTGTCCTACAATTTCTCCTTGCCAAACAACCAATTTAATTCCTATTTCTAATGATAGATCTACATATTTATGGGATTTGACAAACCCCTTTGTTTTGAGGGACCTTCACTTCAGATGTGACTTGGTTTGGATTGTCTTAATCCCTTATATTACATTCCAAGAATTTGCATGATTATTTGTGGTAAATTTTTATATTAATTAATTGCATATATTAATTGGTATTAATTTTAGCCCATTTTAGATTTAGGGTGTATTATTTTCATCCCTTTAATCTACATTTAGGTATTTAGGGTTACCCGATCTCCTGTCCTACGTCACCTTCTTCCTTAGGTTTTGTAACCTCAAACCATTTAACTAAGTGAGCCCTTTGTTTTTCTTTACCATTCAAAAAAAGAAGTGAACCTTTTTCTTATCCTACTTGCTTCCCCAAAAACTCTCTTTGAAGCTTCTCTAACCTTTCCTCTACCCTTTTTGGCATCTCTAAAAGAGATGTAGTAAAAGGGGAGGTTAGCAAGCATAGGTTTTAGTAGATTAAGATGACAGAGAGAAAAGTTATTCCTTTCCCATCTTGCCAATCTCCTCTCTACTTTCTCTATCACAGGGTTCCACAATCTTTTCGACCTTAGGTTCTCTCCTATTGGTAACCTCAGACACTTAAAGAGGCAACTTTCCAGTCCCACAACCCACCTCCATTGCTACATTCTTCAGCATCTCCTCTTCAACCTCCACCCTAATCAAAGTACTTTTCCCTGAATTAATCCTCAATCCAGAAACTAACTCAAAACAACTAAGAATGGCTTTAAACCCCTTCAACTCCTCCTTGAAGATTTGCAAAAAAACAAGATGTTGTCCGCAAATTGCAAATGATTAATTGTTGGCCCTTTATTCGACACTGAGAAACCTTTAATTATACTGCAAATTCTTAGCTTTCTCAACTAATTTGTTTAGACCTTAGTGTAAAATAAAAGGAGATAATGGGCCCCCTTCCCTTAGACCCCTAGTAGCTTCAGTTGGTTCAAAGGCAGAACCATTGGCAAGAATGCAATACGAGGACCCCTCCACACATGCCTTACATCCATTTTCCCCATTTAACCCAAAACCCATCCTTTCAGGTGGGTATCCAACAAAATCGCAATCGACAGAGTTGTAAGCTTTCTCCATATCAATTTTTGAATAAAACTCCTGGTTTCTTATTCTTCTTCTTCCTAATATGATCAAAGCCCCATAAAAAAATTGTCTGTCCTCCACAAAAGCCCCTTAGGTTTCACTTACAATATCTTTTAGCACCTCCTTTAGTCTACCTACTAGAACCTTAGCCAAAAGCTTGTAAACAATACCTATCAAGCTAATGGGTCTAAAATGAGAAAGTTCAGATGGACCTTCTTTTTTAGGCACCGACATAATGAAAGAGTTTTTCAACCCTTTGTTAATCACTCCCATTTATGGAATTCAGCAAAGACTTTCAAAATCTCTTTTCTACTTTTTTTCCTTGTAAAGTTGCAATCTTTATTGTTCTAACTTTCTAATATCTTTTTTTTTTCCCTTGTTTTTCTTCTTCTTTTTTCTATTAGCAATTGCCTTGGATGTACGATCATAAACCAGTTAATCTCTGCTTTGCTTTTAACAAATTTGATAATCTCCCTTTTAAATTTTCATGCCTGTTCTATTCTAATTCTAAAATCCCATTACTTCTCTCTCATGTACAAGTGAGTAGGAGATCTGCTCTATATATCACGATCCATATGATTTTTATTTTTATTTAATTTTTATCTTCATGGCTTCATCTAATCACATTCTTGATTATCAACATTCATTAAGGTATTTATAGATGAGATGAGATAAAAACAATCAAACCAGCATCAAACTTAAGGTGCAACTTTTCACCCAATCCAGCATCCCAACCTGAAACCAACCCTAAGTGAATCATGAGCCATTGCTTGTGCACGTTCAGGCACTAGTATGAATAAAATGTCCAGTCTCAAAACTCATTTTGGTAGTTACCTTTTCTTTTCTATCATGTGGACTGAAGTGGATGCATTGATTGCGCATGCATGCTTTACTATGGCTTGCTGCAGGGAGGCTGTACGGGCTGTCTTTCTTCCCTACTTTGAGAAAGGTACAGATTTGATCCCATTCATTTAGTTATTCATTTCTGTATTTGAGTTTGATACTCAGTTCCTGAAGTTCATTTTTTTCAGCGTATCTTTTCTATATTTTTGAAAGTGTTAAAGGTTGCCTTCTATTAACCAACACTACTTGTACAACTCATTTGATGTGTCTCCTTATGTTGCCAGCAATTTGGTTTCAGAATACAAGTTTATACCACTTTAGCATGTTTCATGCATCTCATCATCTTGAACCTGTTCCTGCAACTGAAAATGAGGTATTTGGGAATGCTTTATGTTGTCATATTCTTTTTAGTTATCAGAAATTTGGTTGCTATTGTACTGAAACATCTGTCCTGTATTGTGAGATTGCGGCTGAGGCAACTGCAATTAAAGCCGTTGCAGATTCTCTTTGTCCACTGAAGATTGTCTTGGACAGAGTGGTGTTGACTTCAACTGGCGTGCTTCTAGGGTGCTGGCAGGTTCTTCTCTAATGGCATACTTATGTTTCCCTCTTCTGTTGTTTCCTTCCATGTATATCGGATCAATTTACTTCCATGTGTTACCATGGTAAACTAGTGATTGTATATATTTAAGAACTAGGATGTGTTCATCTTTTGAGGGTTTTTCTTTTTCTAGAGACAGTTTTTGAGTTTTATTCTTATACTAGTCTTACACCATTACCTCATTTATATGCTATACGACTGCTACTGATTTTGGACTTCTGTTGGTTGTTTTTTGTCATGAACTTAAATATGGATATGACATTTTTGTGAACTGGATTATTTCTTGCTTTGTCATAGAGTTCCATTCATTGTCAATGATGTTTTAGTATCAAGTATCAACTTCTATCTGGACCTTTCAAGGTTTTTCACTGAAACCAAAGTTAGATACCCTGAGTCTTTTTGGAACAACAATCTGATGACTTTAGAAGATTGGCAATAGAGAACAAAGATAAATTAACCATTTGTTTGACTTTGACATGTGTTTCCTTTATGAGCATGACTCATCTACTTAATGTATTGCATCTTTCAGTTGTGTGGTTTCAGATGATGATGAGTTTTGCTGAGAATTTGGTGTAAAATGGTTTTCGGATGCTAATTTTTGCAAAAGCCTCCTCAACAATGATGCAATTTTTTCTTTTTAATTTCTGAGTGCAGGTAACCTCTGGCTCAGATCCAGTAACCATTCGTGCAAAGTTGAGAGCAGCTCTTCCTCATGCGCCTAAAAAGCAACTTGTAAGAAATAACTATTGTGCTTTTGTGTAATCCATTTCTGTGAACCTAAGAAATGGTGGTCGAACTACTTCAGTATACATGACATCTATTGAAGGAGCTCCTGTGGTTATTGTCTTATTATACTTCCATTCAAATAGTTGGTCTAGAGATAACTAAAATCTGTGAATGGCTGTGCTCTTATGAACAGTAAAGATAAAGTCGTTCTGATTTTGTTTCTCTATTATGCAGTATGATCCTGTTTTGCTCCACACTTCCTTTGCAAGACTTCTTGGACAACCCAAACTTTCTTCCAAGGTAGTAATGATAATATATCTGCCATATTATATCAGAAATTTAGTTTAATCCAGATCCCCTAAAAACATTGTGAACTTATGTGGCATATGTTCCATTAAATTGCATACCCCATGATTAATGCGGTGATTCACTTGTAGAATCCATGTAAAACATGCCCAATGCTTGGGTACCATTGTATCCCTTTTAATATATCCCAAGATCTTTCCTGACTAAATCTTTGTCACCAGCTCAAGTGAAGCAAGTGTTATTGTCCTGTTGGAAAATAAATGGATAAGACAACTTATTACCCTACGGATAGTAAATGTACATATTCGTGCTTGATGCTCTGATATTTGCATTTGTAGTTTCATGGGTAGTGTAGAAAGAAAGAGAAGTATATTTGAGGTAATGATCATATTAGGTGTCATTAGCCAGTGGAGATGCTAATGGAACTGAGACTTTTGGGTCTGGTTGTCAGGTCTTTCATTCATGGAATGAGAATGGTTTCCATTGTTGTGCTTCAGAATGAAAACAATACCTGTTTTCAACAAAACTAGAAAATGCATCGAAAACAGGAATAAAAGTCATTCTTGAATAGACAAAGTAGTCTGTTCTGTCTACCAAACACATCAACTTCTTGAAAACTATTCCAGTTCAGAACAATTCCAAACGTGTTGGTTATTGAGGGTTGAAAATTATTGAAGTCGTTGAATGCTAGATTGAAGTGGGAACTAATGAAATCGGGATCCTAAAAATATCTATTGGTCCAAAACAGTTTATCCAAAAATAAATTTTGAAATATTCTAAACTTAAATTCTCAAAATGAGATCCGCTAGCATCCATCACCAAACATGAATCATATTTAATTTAATTCACCGAGCCAAACAATTCAAATTCAATGGTTATTGATTACCTCTAATTGAGTTATTGCATATCTAAATCAATTATTAAATTGATGGATCCGAATATTTGAGCAATAATTCTTCAGCAATCATCAAACTAAATTGATCTAATTCACAGTTTGATGATGTAGATCTAAATCTTCAAACCAATGATAGATTGCAATCAAACTTGGAAAATAATCTCAACTATCCAATAAAAATGAAAAAAAATTGGATGTGGATCTTAGATGTATCCCTCAATAATACTTCCATGTCCATGAATTTAACAAATCAATAACATGCAACTCCTTTCTTTACCACTAGTATCTTTCGAATTTGGGAATTTTGAGGCATCTATTTTTTTTCTAATCAAGGGCTGCTTAAATTAGTCTTTGAACTTCATTTTCCTAGGCCTTTTCTCTACCAGCTTGTGCTTGATCCAATGGGCTTGAGCATTCTCTGAGCTTGTTTCTTATGATTTTTATCACGGATCCACTTAGCTTAATTTTTCTTTGATTTTGAATGGAATGTTCTTGCATCATAATGTAATTCAAGCATGTTTAGTATATTGGTTTAGTGGAAAATAATTATTTCATCATAAAGCATAGAATTCAAAGGCTTGCTTGCGCCTATGCCTGCACCTGGGCTCTAGACTCATTTGGCACTCATCTAGCTCAAAGGCAGGTTCACTGTAATTAATCTTAGTTTTTTAGAGACCTTTTTCTATAATAAACTATTTTTTACTTTTTTTTTTTGGAAATACCTAGTAGATATTATTATAAATAATCACTTGTAATACTTAATATTTTAAATGAGTCTGACTTTATTGATATATGAAAAAAAAATACAACCACAAAATCAGGCAGCTATAGAGGAAAGAAGCAAACTACAAAGATAAAACATCCCAAAGGAGTAGCGAAAAAACTAAACCAAGGCTTTTATAGTTCTCGTCTCATGAAGAGAAGACCCCTCCTTAGCCAGCTGGTTAGCTCTCTGATTTGCTTCTCTAGGAGTTTGAGTAACTTGAAATTTGCATCCAATGATATCTTTGATTTCTTCAATTTTATCAAGGTATATCAATAGACATATATTGCCTTTCATCCATTGAAACATGGACTTAGAATCCTCCTCTATCATGTCCTCAAAAGAGCCTATCTTACCAAGCTCCTTAACTCCAAAGTCCAATCACACTGCATACTGTTCTTCTGAAATTGCATTAGCTTCTAGCAAGGGACCAGTGTAGGAAAAAAAAATTCTGGCCATCAATGTCACGAATTACATCCCCAAGATGAGCTATTCTCAGGGAAGGAGTACTGCTACCATCAAAATTTAATTTTAGTTTAGCATCATGGTGCAGGGGCAGTTCCTTGAAAAAAAAATTGAAGGTGGAAAAATGAACCCTTCTTTGAGGTTTTTGGGTTCAAGAATGCATAAATAAATGGTACATAAGGTACATATGTGGGACAGGGCCTATTCTTAGGTGTTTTGGGCTTGAAAAGATCCATTTATGAGGCCCATTTGCTAGGAGCAAGGGATTGTGATGGGGTTGCACTCCACATCCTTTTCAAAATTGGAGTGCAAAATTTTTGGATCTAGCAAGAGATCAAAAATAGAAGAATGGATCTACAAGCTTGGCTGCTGCTACCTTACTAGATATAGGTTTTTTTTTATATTTATTTAATGATGTCATGGGACACATGTCCGGTGGAGAACGATTTAGAATTTTTGGCAAATCCATTGGCTTTAGAAAGGCCTTGGACACCCAACCCTAATGGGAATTTTTTTTTTTATTGTAGTCAAAATATTATGAATAAAGGGCTTGGGACGCCCATAGAGAGAAATCCCAGTTCAATTGAAGTTTTATATTCTTCCTTTGATTGGTGAGCTCTTTTGATGTAGGACAGAAGTGAAGTATTCTCTAAAATGGGGTTTATGACATTCAAAATCCTAGATATAAGACTGTAAAGAAGGACTGAATAATAACTACTGCTATATGCAATGAAAACGTTATTTAAGAAGTTATTTTTTTTGTAATCAATAATTAAAATAAGATCTAAGCAAATAACATCACAAAATCTGTAACAACCCTGTCCCACTAGCACAATATTGTCTGCCTTGGGCTTACACACGGACCCGCACGGTTTTGCTTTGGCTAGCCAACCTACTGTTGCTCCCAAAGGCCTTGTGCCAAGGAGAGGGGAGCACCCTCTTATAACCCCATACCCCCTCCACCTCATGGGCGATGTGGGACTTTTTCCCACACCCCCATGTGGGTGGGGTGTTACAATCCACCCCCTTAAGACCATAGCCATCCCCGGCTCTGTCATGTCACACTGACAACGGGTCTACACAAGCAACACAACACAGAAGGGTAGAGGGTTCACACAGTCCAAGTGTTGAACTGTGCTCTGATACCAAATGTAACAACCCGTCCCTTCAGCACAATATTGTCCACATTGGGCTCACACAACACGTAAATTTGCTTGTGTTAGTTTGTGCTTATTTTCCCATTCGATTATTCTTGTTTCTGCTGTAAACCCTAACAAGTGGTATCAATAGCTAAGGTTCAGATCCGGGATTAAAGGGTGAACGGAGTATTACACCAAGGATTGCAGATCAGGGTTCTACAGATTCTGCCGGCACAGGTGGAGCGTCGGCGTGCAAGACAGCATACAGAGGAAGAGACGGTGAAATCTTCCTTTGTATATAGTGACTGTTTTGGCAGACAGGCTGTGGAGCCCACGACAGATGATCAGGCCCAACGTTGGTGAAGAACGGAAGATCCTTAGACAAAGGTTTACAGCCGTATATTGCAGAGAGGAGCAGTTGTTGCGAAGGAGGATCAGCCAAGAAGGTGGAGCAGTAGAGACTCCAACAGTGCAGTGCAGATCTAGAGGGGCTGGCTGGTCACGGGCGTGTATACAGCAGTGTTGCAGAGGCAACGAGCAGCAATATACATAGTAGACCAGCCAGATAACAGAACATTGTAACACCAGAACAGAGGGAGGTCTGACTGTTACACTGCAAACACAAGGGATCGGCCAAGCAGAGATGGGCGGTTGGAAGGAAGATCCAACCCAGATCTGGAAGTTCGATAACAGGTGCTGATCGAGAACAATGGTGGTTCTCTTCATCAGCAGAGATCTGTGTTGAGAAGAAGACACCGCGCAACATACAGTAGCGGGAACAGAGGGATTGTTAAGATCCGTGACAGCAGTGTAAGGGAAAAAAGGATTGCAAGTTCTGCAAGGCTTCAGAGGATTTCAGTCGTCAGAGAACTACACTACAGCAGGCTGGTTGTGTGAGTAGGACGTGTTGGTGGGCAACACAGGAATCAAAGGCAAGAGGTAAGTCAAGTCCAACGTTGATATGTAATGGAGTTGCAAGTAATGCTGGAACTCTCCAATGTGAGTTTTGCATGGATGTTAAGTTACATTAATTGGATGTATTAATGCAACCTATCAAGTTGCTTTAGGATGGACTCTCTAGGCATATATTTTCATATTTCTTTTTGGATTGTATCAAGGAGGTAACATTGATACACGACAACTCAGTCAAAGAGAGTGGCTGATTGCTCCCCATAAAAGGTGATACAGTGGTGGCGTAGGAGAGCAGTGTGCAGCGTCCAAAAGAGAAAACTGTACTGACTTCAAATCACAAAATTTAGCTCAATCAAGCGATGCTCGTGATGCTATAGCACAGATGGTTGTGTGTACAGTCACAAAAGGTACGGAAAATCTACATAATAATTGGATTTTAGATTCAGGGTGTACCTATCATATGTGTCCAATGAGGGAATGGTTTGATACATACAAACCATGCAATGAAGGAGTTGCCCAAATGGATAATGGGGCAACTAGCAAAATTATCGGGATCGGGGCTATGAAAATCAAAATGTTTTGATGGTATGGTAAAGACGCTTAAGAATGTGCGTCATGTCCCAGATTTAAAAATGAATTTAATTTCATTGAGTATTCTTGAACCGGAGGGATTCGCCTTCAAAACTAAGGATGGGGCTCTCAGAGTGGTAAAGGGAGCTATGATAGTGATGAAGGGAAAGAGACAAGGTGGTCTGTATATGCTGTTAGGGAACACAGTAATTGACAAACAACAAGGACCTCCTAATCGGGATGCGGGCAGAAGGAGAAGAACCTGCAATCCTCCAGTCAGGCAAGGCTCGAAAAGTAAGGTTACTTTTGCACTAGATAGTTGTGGTTTTTTGTCTGGTTTCAATGATGCAGGTAAAAACACGAGTGGGAAGGCGAAAGCGTCGACGTGCCACAGAGAAAAGTGCGACGGGCCCGACAAAGTGGTGGATAGCTGTCAAGTCCAAGCAAGGCTTGGGTTTGGCCAATTTTTCTAATTGAAGAAACAGGTGGAGCATCCCAGAGCGTGGGGATGCGCATCTCACACAGAGATGCAAAAGGATTGCAGTTGTAGGTGGAGCAAGGCCGGGAGTGGCTGGTGTGCACGGAGGTGCAGTAGAGGACGTTGTCACAGTTCATCTCAGGAGTATTGGTGAATTCTCACCAAGGTGGAGATTGTTGGGATTATGACTTAATTTACCAACATACGGTGGAGTCCAAATTAATGTTGATTTAATTTGGGCAATATACAACTTTGTATCTAGGAAATACTCTTGCTATAATGGGACACTAAATAAGGAATAAGCATCTAGAAAATCTCTCTAGATGCACTCGGCAATTTCTTAATGAAGGGTGCATTTTAGACAACTGCTAAGACTGCTCTAGGTTTGATTTAGATAGAAATCTCTATCTTATTCTAGCACTGGTTATACTTGGACATGTAGATGAGATGTACATGCGTCAGAAGGCTAAAAGCCAAGAGTGTATGCGGATGGTGGAGTCTGCATGTATGGCAAGTGTATCATGGGTGTGTGCTGGAAGTGTTAAAGCTCATACAGGTTTCCAAAATGGGTTTTCATTGGCAGCAAGGTACAACATCACATTGGTTGACGTGAATAGATGGTGCTGTCCTTATGTTGGCAGATTGCATGATGGGATTATTTCCATGTGGGACAAATCCTATATACATTATATATTGAGAGTGTATATGGGTATTACACACGGAAGAGAGAAGATAAACTCAGGTGGATTCAAGAGGTGAATATACACAGCCTTGGGTGGCTGGCAGGAAACACAAGAAGATACAGGCGTGTAGCAGGGAATACATGACTCAGTAGAGGAGGCTCTAATTGGATGCTTCGTTCAGTCAGAGGTGCAGTGTTTCAGTCGAGAGCAACTTCTACAGACAGAAGAAGTTACGTGTCGGGAATCGTCGGAGGCACCTAATCTGAGTTTGAGTTTATCTCTTGTGTAACTGTGTATTTTTCTCATTCTCTCTTAATAATATCATTCACGCTCCATGGACGTAGGGCAAAGGTGGGCCGAATCACGTTAAATCTTTGGTGTTCTTGTGCTTGTGATTTATTCCGATATTTTTGGTGTGTTTATTATTTCTGCTAATAAACGCTAACAGTATTAATGTCATTCACAATTAAAGGGACGGGTTGGTGATCTTCCTTCCAACCGTCCATCGCTGGTATCAGTAGCTGAGGTTCAAATCCGGGATTAAAGGGTGAATGGAATATAATACCAAGGATTGCAGATTGGGGTTCTATAGATTCTGCCGGCACAGGTGGAGTGTCGGCGTGCAAGATAGCATACAGAGGAAGCGATGGTGAAATCTTCCTTTGTATATAGTGACTGTTTTGGCAGACAGGCTGTGGAGCCCACGGCAGATGATCAGGCCCAATGTTGGTGAAGAACGGAAGATCCTTAGACAACGTCTTGTGCTGTGTGTTTATTTCCGTTCGATTTTTCTTGTTTCCGCGCGTAATGCTAACAAGTGGTTTCAGAGCTTTGGTTGGAGACCAGGGACTCGTAAGTAAACGGAATACGGCACATCCCGGTGGCAAAGTTCGAGGTGGAGCGAGCGCCGATTGCAGAGGCAGGCACTGCAAGCAAATCTGATCACAACATCGGAGGAGGGAGGTTGCTCAGATTTCTTGGTGAGGTGCGATCACAAAGAAAGGCAGGTCAGGCAGGCTGTGACATGTATGTGTGGCTCTCTGTTTTAAGAGAGAACATAGTGTTGCAGGTCAGGCAGGCTCGGCAAGGACTGTACAAAGCAAGTGATGCATCAGATCTGGATAAGTGAAGTTGGGATACATATACAATACATCTAGTTGGCAACAAGGTGGAATAGCACATATACAGGTGGCGTGTAGTGTGTGAGATAATCTTGGGTTTCAAGATTTCATGCAAGGTGACGTGTTTTGCAAGAGTTTTGTAAAACACTTTCCAACGGTGTGTACAGGTGTTGTGGCTGCCAGCAATGACTGACGCTGATCCATAAGAAGCATTGGAGAGGAAGGCGATTGCAGAATAGAACAGCATATATAGAGGCGCTGTCGGTGGAACAAGAGGGCAGCAGGAGACTGCTAGATCCCTTTCAGGCAGCAGAGCTTCAAACTGGATGGTTGGTGGTGCGGTAGAGACTCCAACAGTGCTGCTGTGTGAAGGAACTAGAGGGAAGAAACTGAAGACTGCCAACGTGGGACTGTCTCCAGGCTGCAAGAGACTGATAAATACAGCACTGAGATAAGGAGAACAGATTACAATGGAACAGTCTCATATACAGGTGTTGCCAACGCAAGGGTGTGTAGCTGGGTTTTTCAGGAGCAGATCTGATCTGCAGATCGGTGAAAAGCAGCAGCAAAGGATCACACACGATGGAGGCAAAAAAAAAAACAACAGGCAGCGTTAGCATGCACAGGAGGTGCATGTGAAGTCTCTAAACACAAATGTTTATATCAGAGGCTTCTCGAAGGATTGCTTGGGGACTGCAGTTCACCATGTACAAGGTTGCAGAGCACTATCTGCAAGAGGGTTCTTTTCTTCAGAGTCAGATCTGAAGACAGTAAGAAAGAAGCAAAGAGGTGGTCACGCTGTAAACAGCGTGACTGTCCTTCACACAAGGCAGAGTGAAGGAAGGGCCTTGCTTCCATTGGTGGAGGGGTGTTGAGGGACACTTAATACAGATCCAAGAAGAGGAAGGAGAGTGGACGTGTATCTGGCTTGCATCAGCCAGCAACACCCTGAGTTATCAACGTAGGAATCGGAGTTGCAGGTGCAACACAGGGACTCGGGCGGCAATGCTCGAGATGGAGCCCGGTTGGGCTATACAGTCCTTTTCAAGACTTGAGGATCATCCTAAGGTATAGGATGCACATCTCTCACAGAGATGCAGATGGATTGCAGCTGCAGGTGGAGTATGATCGGGAGCGGCTAGTGTGCACAGAGGTGCACAAGTGCTGTGGAGGATGGTTATCTCAGTTCGTATCTGAGAGTATTGGTGAATTCTCACCAAGGTGGACATAAGAATTTGGTGTTGTGCTATGTTTTATTTTCCCGTTCAATTTTCTTGTTTCTGCGCGTAACGCTAACAAGTGGTTTTAGTAGCTTTGGTTGGAGACCAGGGAATTGTGAGAGATCGGAATACAACACAATGGGCATGAGAGGAGTGTCGAGCACAAAGTTCGAGGTGGAGCCCTTCAACGGGAAAAACAACTTCAACCTTTGGCGGAGTTCAGTAAAGGATATTCTTGTACCACAACACAGAAGGGTAGAGGGCTCACACAGTCTGAGTGTTGAACCGTGTTCTGATACTATTTGTAACACCCCACCCACATTGGGGTGTGGGAAAAGGTCCCACATCGTCCATGAGGTGGAGTGGGTGTGGGGTTATAAGAGGGTGCTCCCCTCTCCTTAGCAAAAGGCCTTTTGGGAGCAACAGTGGGTTGGCTCGCCAAAGCAAAGCCGAGCGGGTCTGTGTGTACGCCCAAAGCGGACAATATTGTGCTAGCGGGATGGGTTGTTACAAATGGTATCAGAGCATGATTCAACTCTTTGCCTGAGGGTGTGGACTTGATTATTGTGTTTGCAGAGCAGGAGACGGCTCTGGCTTTAAGGGGGGTAGATTGTAATACCCCGCCCCCAAAAAGTCCCACATTGCTAGTTACATTGAAAAAGTCCCTGGTATATAAGTAGTAGCCTTCCTCCTTCTAGCACAAGGCCTTTTTGGCCTGGTCTTGTAGGTCAGGCCCAATGCAAAGCCGTGCGAGCAGCCCCACGTGGGGCTCAAAGCGGACAATATTATGCTGAAGGGACGGGTTGTTACAAAATCAAAGAACTAAAGAGATCCATAACATGTAAGTGTATTAACCCTAGAAGTAATCACAAGTCGAGATTAGAGCACCCAAATATCCCAAGATCAGATTCAAGACGTCTAAACTTACCCACACAAATGAAAAAGTATAGATTCCCAATGAAAAATCAAGTCCTACTTGAATCCAAACCCAAAACACTTAAAATAGGTATAAGAAAGGGGCTATTTGGGGGTTTTTTTGCACAAAATAGTTCACTGTAGGGTAAGGAACCATATCAAAAGGCAACAGAATCCAAAAAATGACAAAAATGACCCCGTTCGTAGGGTCGCATGACTCTGTATGACCTTGTGGGATCCGGGTCGTGGTGGCTTGCAAAGCCTAGATTTGGCCTTGGTTGGGTTTAGATTTGGGTTTTTTGGAATTTTTTAGGGCTTAAAAAATGCAGGAAAGTTGGAGAACAAAAAGAAAAGAGAAGAAGAATAAGAAGAAGAAGAAGAAGAAGACATTAGGAGGAGAAAGGATAGAAAAGACCTGATTTCCTTGAAGTCACATCCAAGGAGAGAGAAAGTAACACTACTAGTCTTCTCAAAAGCGTATGCAAAAAATTCTTCGCTTGTAGTCTATTGTGAAACAATGAGTGTTTACAATTATCCATAAGAAAAACCTAAGAAACTCTAGAGACGCACACATGTATGCCACATGTGTGAACAATACAAGCTATTCAAAGTAACTTATTACATACCATAAAGTTTGATACTCAAATTAAATAAAAGAAACAATAAAATAAACTTCCTAAGTCAACTACTATGACACCTCTGGATCCATTTAACGGTTAGGGTCAAGTCAACCACGATCTGACAGACAAAACAACTTCCAAAATCCGATTTGATGAAATGGGCAGTCTGATTAGGCCTTCCAAGCAATCAAATCATAGATCTGTGCACAGATATTAGATTTGTTGGTTATCTCTCAACCATATTATCCCAATAGTTGTGTTATGTAGCTTCAGAGATTTCTGATAGACTCGGTAGCCATTATGGATGTCCTGGTCATCTTATGTTTCTATTTTATGTTTCTAGCTATTTAATTTTTGCATTTCATTATTTTGTGAAAATTAAATTCTAGATTCATAAATTATTATCATTGTGTATTTGAATTTCTGTTTGAAATTAATACCTAGTGAAGTATTTTGGGCCTTTATCAATTCTTTACCGAGAGAATTACCTAGGTTTAGCCAATTGAGATTTTGTTTCTCCATAGCAAGATCCTGTTGCAATGAGTTGATTTGATTATTGCACTTTAGTTCCATGATTGGAATTTAAATTTAGATTTTCCTCAATTTTAGTCTTATCTTTAAATTTCTCCTTTGATCCAAATTATATAGATGGATTTAAAATTTCATCTTTTCGTTGTGGACTAAGAACTCAACATTCTTGAAGGTTACATCATGTCTGGAGAAAAAAGGGGAAGGGAGGGGGGTAGAAGGCTTAATCTTATTATTATTAGAGACGGGGGAGCATTGCCGTTAATACTTGATTAGAAACTTTTATTAGTATATAATATGTTTGTGCATGTATATAATACAAATATATATTGTTTGGAAGCTCAATTGCCATTATCTTTTAGTGCTTTGGATGAGTTGTATTGTATTCCAATAACAAGGATTCAATAGGGCCACAAATCAATTAATCTATACACATTCTAAACTATCTACATAAATGCACCTAACAAATTAGGTTCATGCCTAGATGTGCACCATGTGCCTTAGGCTTGAAGATCCTTTGATGCCTTGATTGCGCTTTCACTGAAACTGGGTTTCCTTCTTAATGTGTTATCTCCCAAGTGTTGTTCACTTCCTTTTCATTCCTTTTGGTAGTCCATTGCATTAATTGACATTAATTTCTGTTATTCATATTTTCTTGATAGAAAACACTGTTTGCCTTTTTTTCAATAGGAAAAAATGAAAAATAATTATATTAATATAAATAAAATTAGGATCACCTGCCCATGACTTTCACAGCACTTCCTTTTCATCCTTTTTGGTAGTCCATTGCATTAATTGACATTATTTTCTGTTATTCATATTTTCTTGATGGAAAACATTGTTTGTCTTTTCTTTCAATAGGAAAAAATGGAAAATAATATAATATATAAATAATATTAGGATCACCTGCACACCAGTGCACATGTGTCCAATTGTGCTCCTTTGTTAGGAGCCATCGAATCCTATCGATGGTCCAAAGTAGCTCAACAGTTTTTGTTCAATACTGCAGATCAGAAGTTTGAAGAAAACCACTGTTTTGGTTTGAACCTGTTCCCTTCCTCTCCTCTCTCACGATTTGGAGAATGAGATCTCGGCCTGTTACCTTGTCTCTCTCTCTCTCTCTCTCATGATTTAGAGCTTTTCAGGTTTTTTTCTCATATCCAAATCCTCTACATAAAACCCCCAATTTCAAAAAATTTGTTTTCAGGTTTTTCAGTATTAGAGTTCATGAATTTTAGTATGTAAGCAATTTTTATTCTTACAATGAATTTAGTCATAAATTCTTAAAAAAAATAGTGATCTGTTAAATGCCTGTTTGGTTTCATTTTGCAATTTTTAAGAAAATTAGGAATTTCTTTCTACTTCTAAGATCAGGCCTTGCTCCAAAGTGCACCTTGGTTGATTGGATAAGGGACTGACAAGGAAGGCTACCTAGTTTGCAGTCAGCATTGTACAACCATGACCCTGGCAATCTTGCTGGTTACCTCTATGTTATGGATCTGCCTCCCTTCCATGGTGTTTTATTTCTTGTTCTACAGATCAGCAACACTAGCTGTCGCAGCTATGTACCTGTCGAGCCATTCAAACTGTGGGACCCACACACACTATGGCTGGTTCATATGCCAAATGGCAGTCCTACCATCAAATGGGCCTTTTGTAGAGGTGAGATGCGATACGGGGTCTACAGAAAATCAGAGAGGTAGATGAAACCAATGAGAGAGAGAGGATGAGTACTTACACCAACATCGACGAGAGGAGGAGATAAAGAGAGATGCATGTCGTTTCTTGTGCAATGGAAGAGAAGAGTGAAGGAGATAGAGAAAGGAACAAAAGATGAAAGCTTTGTTTTACTCGAAACCATGGTTTTCTTTGAATTTCCCATCTGTGGTATTGAACAGTAACTGCTGAATTTCCCATCTGCAGTTTGAGCACAATTAGATGCCCTGGCACACAGTTGACTCACCAGGATTCACCAAGTTCTGGTCAGCTGCAAACCAGGATTCACCAATTTCTGGCCGCAAGCATGCATCCTAGACCTTAAGATTCAACTGATGGTTAGATTTTAAAAACCGGACAAATTTGGGTAGAAAGGTATTAATTGCTTTAACTTTCTGTTGCTTTGACTCACTTTCTTTTTCCAACTTCCTGCCCTTGCAAGAAAATACATTTTTTCTGTCAGTCTCTCTTCCTGGTGCTTTTTCTTTCTTTATCATGAAATGCATTTTTCTTGGGGGTTGAAAAATTGTAAAAGCACCAATTTGGCATCTAACTTGTTGGATACAATAAATTCTTAGTGATGGACCCAATTTTTAAGTGATCAAAATAGTTCATCTCATGCGGAGTTAGACTAGCTGAAGGATGACAGGAACATCTAGCCATTTTAACAAATCTAATGGTGGTTAGATTTTTATGTATAATTTTAAAATAATCAGTAATTGGACAGTTGAAGTTTCTTGATGATGCATTCTTTTCTCTATACATGCATCCATTGTTACCTCACTAATGTATACAACTTGGATTGGTGGATTTAAGACATTAGATAGGTGATTTAGATTAGTATTATTTGGTCACAGTTGCACTTAGAGTTGCATGTTCAACCTGATGCAAGAAGCTGCATGTGTACCCATTGATATGACATGTGCATGGATAAAAGCTGGATGTGTAACCACCAATTTGATGTGAAATGTGCAACAATGGTTATTAGATGGGCAACCTCATGCCTCATGCGAAGAGCAGACTGTTAAGCTTGTCCTTTCTAAGGTTTGCTTGCCTGTGCTTGTGGTATTAAAGTTTGCATGTTCCATATCCAGCAGTGTGAAAGGAAGTTGAAGTAAGTGTTATCTACCTGTTGGAAAAAGAACTCGTCGTGAGAATTGGTGCAGCCTGATTCTCGGCTGACCATCTCTCTCTCTCTCTCTCTCTCTCTCTCTATATATATATATATATATATATATATATGACATGAATATTCAAGAATCTTTCATTGTAAGAATCATTGTGTCTTGTATGAGAACTGTTGCATTGTATTTTAGACCCATCTGTGATGAATTCATGAGTCTGGATCCCATGTTCTGAGTGTCGAAGGAGGCATGGAAGTCTAGAAGTCTCTTTGTTTTACTCCTGGTGGCTTTTGTTCTCATCAAGTAAGCCTTGTCTTGCAGGAAATGAAACAGCCTTTTGATCAACTCGAACTTTTTCATGACCTAGTAGCTCAAATTAACAATCGTATCCATGGAGTCGAGGTATTTTTTTTTTTTTTTCACTTCATGGAGTCGTTAGTGGGCATGCATAACCCTTGAAGCATACTTTCATTTAAGAACGGTTTGCTAAGGCTTTCCTCATTGCAAAGCAAATGGTTTTTTGGATATCCCTTCATGGATGGCCCATTATCTATCATGGGAAATTCTTGAGACTCAATCCTGTCATGATAGGATATCGGAATCAACATAACCCACACAATGACATTCATCATTAAACCAAAATATGCTGTAGGGTGACAGGGCATGATTAATTCCATTGTTCCCCCATGGTGTATCTCAGTCCAATCATCGCAAGTCTTCACTACCTGCTGTGTTGGGACCACTATTCAAGTTTTTCTGAAATTGGAGCTGATATATATATTATCTCCAAAAATCAAGGTTGGCTGTATCAACTGACTCCCTTAATCCACAGTCCACTTCAACATACAATAGCAGCACTTACATGCATATCATGTGATACTGAAACTGCTATGAGAAATGGAATACGAGTGCTCCCAACAAGGGGAAAAAATAGAGAGAGAAAATGCTAATTCTTTTTGCTGTAAACCATGCAAACAATAAAACCTGTATTCATCATTTTGTGCAATCCAAATCCTGTAATGTAAACTTCCTGAAAAATGCTGCAAGTTAGAAAGCATGTGCTTCATTTGGAAACATTTGCTCCTTTTTCTCCCATATTTTCATCTGTATTTTGGTAGCATTTAGAACTGATCAATACCTAAATTCTTCAATTTGATTCAGGCTGTAGTATCAGAGCTCTGGTTTGTGGAGGAATTTGATGTTTTGGCACTCGCACTGAATGGGAGAATGAAAGTGCAGAAGTTCCGTCTTGGATGTTCAGGAAATTGATGTATTGAGGAGTGCAAGAATGGATTGGCGTCATCACATTTCCATGTTTTACCGAGTATACAGTGGTCCTTATCAGTAGTCACATCCTCTTCTAGTGTACACATGCCTATAACCTGACTACACTGCTACCACACAAGTTTCTGAAATCCCATGTAGTTGCAGAGTGCCTGTTAGGGGAAGTTTCTGATGCATCATGAAAGCTTGTGTTGGAAACCAGGCTTTTGCTCATAACCAGATTATTAGTGACTTCAATTGAATAGGTCGAGTTTGAAAGCTTATTTTTATAAGTTTTCAAAGCTTTGTGGGTGCAAAATTGAGTTTACTCTGTTCCAACTTAACTGAGCCTATATTAGGTCTTCTTCTAAGTGTCTCATGAATCCAAATCAAATCCACCAAAACCAAACAACTTAATACAACAGAAGATGTAATTGTCAATGTAAAATTTATAGAAAAAAATCCTTAGGATTGTTCCTATCACCAAGCTGTTTATGTTTTTGTAAAGATCAGAAACACAAACAAATTGAAATCTCGAGGAAATGGATGTGCAAGTGAGTTGCTCCACCTGCTAGATTGTCGTTGATTTTATTTGATGGATCATATTGAAAAAATTAGAAAAAGGAAAACAATAAATGGTGATTTGAAGGAGATTTGGCACCTAAGATGAGTTATTGACCTGGGGTAAATAACTATGGGGAGTGACCTAGAGGGGTGTTGAGCGTGAATTGAACTCAAGACCTCCCTTCATAGGGACAACTTCTTGACCATCAGGTCAACCCCCTTGAGTTTAGGCTTTTCTATTTTTAGAGGGGTTTGTTTTTAATGGAGAATGGAAACAAGAAAGAGGGAAAAGAGTTGCTAATTTTTCTCCTCCTTCCTCACTGTCCAAATCTCCACTCCATTCATGTTACGCCTTGACCCAATGGTGGACTTGGAACGCTATTAATTTTTTTTAACTCCAATCAACCGCAACCTAGCTGGGTTGGATCTTCAAATTTATCAAAAGCCCATTATAGAAAATGTCACACGTGCTCTTCTCACGTGAACTCAAATATGTATCATATGTTCTCATATACAAATACATATTTCACAAACAAATATCTCCATTCATTCAATCAGAGTTGCGAACGAAAACATAGTGATTTGCACAAGCTTAGATTTATAGTACCACAGACGGTACTAAAATCAACGAAGACATCATTTGCACGAAAATAAACATAATAAATGTATTTCTCATAATCGAAAAATACGATTGACTGCAAAGGCTCCCTCATCATAAGTCAGCGGTGGATGTTCTTCCTCCTCAGGTGCTAAACCTACAATGTAAGGGATGTGAGCTCTAAGCACAATGAAGAGATCTAAAAATAACACATTCATCGACATATATAGGTTAAACACTGCAGTCCAATAATAATAATAGTAATGGTTTATTCTTACCATTTATAATCAAAGTTATCTTATTCATGAATAGTCTATTTTACCATTCCTACCGCAAATGATCTTATGTACTATTTATCTTTACCTGAATTCATAATTAGTTTACTATGCTAATTTATCACTTCACCATCATTGTCATCTCACTGCCATACTACTGTTATACCACTGTCATACCGCTGTCATGCCACTGACATACCACTGCGCAATGGTTTCGCATAATATTTATCATACTTAAAATCATAATTGGTCTACTATACCAATATTTCACGTTATCTGTGATACTGCCATGCCATCGTAACACCAAAGTACTATACTGACTATAAATACATTAAGTCCCGACACGGTCAAAATGCAGCATCTTACAAGAGCATAAACGACACAACAGGGTTCAGCCAATGCCAAAGTATGATCTTTATGATCCGGCCTATTTGCAATATATGACCTATATGGTCCGTCTGTTGCATAATATATAACCTCCTCTGGTCTACCATAGCCTAATAACTAAGTGTACGTGGAGGCAATATCAACATCATAGATGTTCAAGTTCTCATATCGGAGCATTTCATTAACAGTATCAACTTCATACTTCAGTATCTTATCATAAAATGATGTTTTTTCTTACATCGGAGGATATCATCATTAATATCAACTTCATACTTCAATCTCTTATCATAACATGTTGCTCAAGTTCTCACATCCGAGAATATCATCATAATCACAATACCATGCATGATAAACACCATTAGTAACAATATGAATATATCTTATATATCAAGTCTAGACATGTTCATTATTCATTTATAAACTAGTAGACATCGATTCTCTGACACCGTGTTATGCTTCCGTTCTAATAGTTAGAACAAATCTTCATCCCTCACATGGAAGCAATGTCAAGTCTCGTATTCTGGCCTATTCGGTCTTTTCCATATCATGTAAAATCCATGAAATGACTCATTGCACTAGATCTAAGTTTACAAAATTGATTTACCATCTTGTATTATTAAGTCTCATCATCGTAAAACGTAAAGTATCGCGGGTATCTGTTTACACAAATAAAAATACAATGAATATACACTCATAATTAATCATAACGATAGTTCAACATACATTCATAGTATTTTAAATCTTTCTACTCATTTCTAGGAAAATGATTGTGAGTCCTTATAGTGGGTTACTACTGATTTTTAGTTAATATAATCAATCAAACAATAAAGTACTCAGTGCCCATTTTCATATTAAAACTTTGCCCAGATGGTACGAATGAAGGTGATCAGGCCATTACACATATTGTCTTCTAGAATTGATCATAGAGGCATATTGAGTTAGGCCTAGAGATATAAGATGTTTAGGCCACTAATCGTATATCTTTTGGATTGGACCACAGAGATATATTGAGTTAGGTCTGTCTAGAGATAAAATGAAAATCACTTCGTGCCCGATCCTTTCTTTTCTACTCAGCGGCGAAGTTAATCGTTCCGCTACTAATAGCTATCGGGCTGCGTTTGTGCTGCGTCATAAATAGAGGGTATTGACTTGGAAGTGAATTACATAAGGCAATAAGACATACAAGGGTTCGTATCACTTTTAACTTAGAACTTTAGCCATTTTCAAATTACCATAATATCCAACCCAAATCTAACTTAATCAATTTAAACAAAACTTTCAAAAACCAATTCTGGGTTCCTCGGAACCAAGTACTGTGGCTTCGAACTTCCGAGCCACTGCCTAAATTCTAAGTTTTATCAAACCCTTCGGATCATGGGTTCACCTTCAGAACTTTCAAGCCTGTTCTGAACAGAAAACAGGAAAAGATTGGTCTTGGTCTGCCTCGGAACTTGCTGAAGCCTACTCGGATCTTCCAAGAGGTTTGGATCATCCGAAGATGTCCTCAGAATGTCCGTGTCTTGTCCAGCAAAGGCAGAGAAAACGATTGTCATTTGCTTGCTTCGGAACCCCGAACAGGAGTTCGAAACTTCCGAAGGTGAGCTTTCAGAACTTCCGAGAGTTGTGTTCCTTCATCCAGTTAGTTGCAGACTGCTGTGACGGGACAACCCACTTAAAATATGAATTAAAAAACAGTAGGCTTCCTGAACTTGTTTTTCACAACTATCAGGTTAGATTTGTTTTACAATCAGTCTATTATAATTTTGAAATAAATTAGACAATCAACAGATAAGAAAAACCTATGATTTTAAGAATAAAACCAGTAAAACACATGAGAAATCAAAATTTTCACTAACTTTTAAAATTGATTTTGAAATACAAATCTAAACCAAATTTAGCTCTGTTTGATTCTAAATATGTTAAAAATTCAAAAGGAATTTAATGCATATATTCGCTTTGAGAATCGGGTTGAGTTTCAACTCTTGAAAATTTTACACTAAAAACCAGTCGCAAGAAGTTTTGAACCAAAAAAAGAAGAAAAAATTATTTTCATAAATGAAGGGCTTATCCTTTTCTATAAGGAAAAGAATGAAAAGATAAGCATTATCCAAAGTTTTGGATTCTAATGTTTTAAATGATGTTTATCCAAAATATTATCCTTGATATTTATCTAAAACATTATCCAAAACATTATCCTTAATATTTATCTAAAATATTATTTTTGATGTTTATCCAAAACATTATCTTTCATGTTTATCCAAAACTTTATCATTTTATTTTTCTAATTGAATAAATAAAGTTCAGGTATTTGCAATTTTGCCCTTCTAACTTCAACGAGTCGGATTAATGAGCTGTCGAGCTCATATTGGGCTAAATTTGGATTTTTTGCAAAGTCCACTCCATAATTTTCATGATTAACGAGTCAAAAACACAATTAATTAACACAAATCGTCCAATTATGCTTAATTTTGGGTCAGGGTATTACAATTCATGTTTTTATTTTGTACATATTTTATTAAATAAGTATTTTAATATTCATTATTAGTCCATGTTATATTTTATATGTTAATCAAATCAATTAAATAAATAAAATTTTAACTAGATTAGTTAAATTAAATTAAATAGTATACTTAATTAAACATTTACAGATACTTAATTATGCTATTTTACATGGTGATTAGTCTCATTTCACAATTCATAGTATCTGTGGAGATTAATTAAATAACTACATAATTTCTACTTATGTAATTATTTAATTAAATTTTTTCCATTTAGTTCAATTAAATTATTTTCTTTGATTTCATTAATTCAATGCACAATTAAACTGTGCTAATTATTTAATTTGTTATCTTCTATACCTTAGTTTGTCCAAACAACTAAACTTGTCTAATTAAATCAGTTCTAATGATGTAATTCATAGTTAAATATTTTTAATGCTCAATTATGATATTTCTATAAATAACTAGTTCTAATTATATATTTAATTTTTTATCATTGGATTTATGAAACCACCTCTACTTATATAATTACTTAATTAAACATTTATATTACTCAATTAAGCTATTGTTTATGATTACTTAATTCTAGTTACAAAATTAAAGTTTTACGTATATTAAATATATTTGTAAATGGATAAAGATCTTTTATGAGTATATAATTTATTTCCTATTAATAAGTGATTAGGTTTTGATGGATTAGATATATATGATGTCTCCGATCTCTTCTTTGACTTAAGTGATTAAATTCTCATTGATGTAAATTCATGGGTGTGCCAATGATTATCGGAGTAAATGTGTCTCACTACGTATTATAAGTGGTGAAATTTCCTTATTTAACAACCGAATAAAAATATATATTTCACTATCCTACACTTGTAACTAATGTGACAAATATTGTTCTCGGGATATTAACGGCAATTGATAATAACGGAATATTTTTAAATTTTCGGATTTTTATCAAAATTTAATGGGAAAATCTCACAGAAGATATAAATATATAAATAATAAAAATATAAATAAATAATTCTCATCCAATATTTCCTGAGAAAAAAATATATACAATTCTAGGTAAGTTCATTCTAAATACCTACTTCAAAATAACATTAAAAGACACAATCATCCATAAAAATTAACAAACCATCAAAATTAAATAGTATCATTAAGGTCAACAAGTATAAAAAATGACATCAAATGTTTTTATTAAATGAGGTAATATTAATAAGTCTTTCTTTATTTTACATATTCTTATATAAATTTTTGTTTTTAAATATTGACATAAAATAGGACCAAAAATTTCAAATCTATACAATCTAATTTTTAATTTTTAGTTATTCTTTAAATATGTACTTTTATATTTAAATCATAATTTATAAAGTCGCATCAAATCATGTCACTTATCAATAAAAATTTCAAATCTTTTTTCTATTTTTAGTTAATTTTCTATTTTTATTTCTTCAATATTAATAGGAACATAACATATTAAATATTTATCAAATAATTACTAATATAAAATTATATTAATTTTATAAATAAAAATAACATGAACTACAACAATGAGGAAAGTCAAGAAATCAAGAAGTCAATGTTGACGTAGGTATTTATGTAGGCATTTAAAAGTTGCAACTAATCCATTATTGTCAACTAATGTGAGAGGCGTATGGCGCATGTGCCTTTTGGAATTTCCAGTTTTCTTCTGTGAATACAATGCGTATGAGTGGCTTTTCGTTTTCAACTGTAAATGGATTTCCTGTAAAAACGTGTTTCTAATGCAAGAAAACCGTTTTCTCATGTTAAAAATGCATTATTAACAGTAATTTTATGATAAAAACGGCGTCAGCGATAAATAGGTGTTTTTATCGCGTAAACGATATTTTCTCAAAAAAATTGCGGTAAAATCCAATTTACCGCTGATAGTTGTTACTTGGCTTGTAATGTGCAAACAACATTCTAAATTTTTTTAAAGGAAAATCAAGTTCTCCACTCTAAATTCATCAAACATAGTGTCTTAAATTATAGCGAGAGTGGCAATAGGGGGTTCTCTACCTATATGGGAACCCATTAGTTTTCCAAGTTCCTTAGAGAATCTCCTATTATCCAAGTATAGACCGAGCAGGTCCGGTGTAACACTCCATCCCGCCACGGGCATGTTACCCCAGATACCGAACCACAAAGTAGTGAAACGAAAATACGGTACCTTTTTTTTTAAAAAAAAAAAAAACCATCACCAACTATAAGGGTTTAATAAAAGCACCACGGTATTCAACCTAACATAGTAGTGTAACAAGCAGTTATTACAGTTATCTATAACATTAAACAACATCTGGTGTAAACACACAGTGTTCTCTCCTAATAACCAAAAAGGGAAAGTAAACTAAGAAATCCACAATCGTCACCACTTAGGCCTGACCTTAGTTATCCATTGAGCCACCTGAAAGACAAGGGGTGAGTACTACATACCCAGTGAGAGAACACATGCATATAATCACAACATATAACATACACTGCATATCTACCATCATGAGGTATTAAGAAAGCCTACATGCATGGTTCCACATGACACACACACTGACCCACCGTGCGGACTATCCAACACGTACTCAACATAATCCACAACCACCCTACCTCAGAGGTCTAAACACACCCTACAGACTGGTGCCACGAGTCGTGAATAACCACGGGGGTTTTCCTCCACCACACAATCCCTCGACCAATGAATGGGCGAAACACCCTCAACCCACTCGGTCATCCGGGGACCATAAACCATATTAGCGGAAGTTTTCCTCAACAACACCATCCTTTGACCAATGAGTGGGTGAAACACCCTCAACCCACTCGGTCATCCGGGGATCATAAACCATATCAGCGAGAGCTGTCCTCAATCCGCACCATCTCTCGACCAATGAGTGGGAGAAACACCCTCAACCCACTCGGTCATCTGGGGATGCCTCATCCATCACATACTCAGGTACTATGACTGTAGGGGGTCTCTAAGTTGAGTGAACCAACATTCAACCCAATGACATTCCTGAGGCTACCAAGACTACCTCTCCCCCTACCGTTCTTGGGACACTCGGGCACCACCCCCACCCAACCGGACCACACCTCTTCCATAGGCATGTCTGAGGAACACTAAATAGGCCTAACTGTCTAATCCTCGTTAGGGAGCACACCTACCCATATCTAACCACCGGATAGTCCATGGTCCCACCACACCTCCACTACGTGACCCCACATAATGTCCCAGCTCCAGCTATCCAACAAGCTAGGGGGAGTCTCTAGGTCCTTGTCACACCCCGACTCGAAAAGTGGGCCCAGAACGTCACTGATTTTTTTTTTCTTTGAAACTAAACTCAAAATTCTAATTGGGTCGGATCAATGGTTGGGCCCAAAGGTCACACATGATCTCTACATATGGATTCAAACACATACCATAAGTCTACCCCAAAAGAAACACAAACACATAATTTCATCAACGAATTATTATTACAAAAAAATCAGAGTAACTACGGAATACATAGCAGTTTAATACATCAAGTCAATACAAACTAAGTACCACACATGGTACTTTAAATAAAAAAATGGTTCAAGGAACCAAAAGACAAAGATAGCGGAATTCCCCTCAGTTGGAATCCAAAGGCAACGCAGCAGCTTATCCATCCTAAGCTTCATACAGAGGGTTCTCCTCCTAGGGCACATCTCCTGAAATGTGAATGGTGTGAGCTAACTAGCCCAGTAAATGAAATATAACAACATAGTCTAATGAAACATCAGGTTAGTTAAATAATCAACATTTGCAATACAATATTTCATGCTTGACAATAAATTCTCAACATTATTCTATTATTACTGTCATCCAACGTAACACCTACATACTACGCTGAGACCATTATATTAAGTCCCGACACGGTCAAAATACATCCTTATAAGTACATCTCCGATGCTCACATGGCCGATACTGACACTCAAATCAGCAACTGTCGACACCCCTGTCTAGCAGACGTAAACCATCTCACACATATGGCCGATATTGATCAATAGTCAAGGGCATGTGTAAACAATATTACATATCTCATATGATCAACACCATAAACATTTACAATCATTATAAGCATTTCTTACAATAGTGCATCATGTCCGGGCATATGGGTGGATTCATCAAACTTGAAACCACTCATTACTCAAGATTCATCTCATTAAACTTAATTATACCTACTACAAAGTTAAGTTCCCTCACCGAAATTGTGTGGTATCGCGGTCTTTGTTCAACATACAAACAAGTGTACAATCAATGATAGGTCAACATACACAGCATTCAAATAAATACATACAAGTAGTGTTTCAAAGCTATACTGTTTTTCCAAAAATCTTCAAAGTAAATGAAACTGAGCCTCCGACTTGGTTTCTAACCATTTTAGTTAAAATAATCCACAATATATAATAATAAGGTGCTCAGACCAAATCTCATATTGTCTTCTGGGCATGACCAGATTGACGTATTGAGTTAGGTCTAGATACTCAGGTCACTTATCGTATTGTCTTCTGGATAAGACCAGATTGATATGTTGAGTAAGGCCTCGAAGTCACTCAGTGCCCGACAGATATAGCATCGGCCTGGAAGTGAAGTCACTCAGTGCCCAACAAATAGAGTCGGCCTGAAAGTGAATACAAATAGTATATACACTATAGTAATAAGAGAAGAAGGGTTAGCACACATTTTAAATTATCAAATGGGTATAAATATCACATTTAAAATACATGATCTAAACATGCATCATCAATCAATTAAGATTTTACACTAAAAAACTGGGTTCCTGGAACATGCCTCGGAACCAGGTACTGTGGTTTCAGGATCATCCGAACCACTGTCTAAACTAGTCCACAGACTTCGAAACTTGGGTCTGTCTTTGGACCGTCTGAAGGTCAAATCTCGGATCGTCCGAAGGTTCTTCCGAACCAAAAAACAGAAAACAAATCTCGATGGGTTCGGTGTGTCTCGGATCATGCCGAGGGAAGCTCTGATCGTCCGAGAGGGGTTCGGTCCTTCCGAACAGGCTTGGAACATCTTGGAGCAAAGGTGGGTAATGGTTAGCCTCTGGCCACTTCGGAACTTCAAGCCGAAGCTTGGAACGCCCGAAGGGTCATTTTTGGACCGTCCGAAGGGGGTCACCCTCGGATCGTCTGAAGCACAACTCTCGGATTGTTCGAGAGTCGTCTTCCTCTTCTGTCTGCAACAACAGACAATGACGCCGAACTAAGAGTGAAATACGAATCCAAAAATAGTGGGTTTTCTGGATTCGATTTTCACATCCAACCGGTCAAATGGACTCCTTAATGAGTCATCTTTCCATAGGGAGTACTTTAAAACTTTAACACTTACTAAGTCGTCAGATTTTAACACCAAAACTACACTGACACAAGAAAAATCATATTTTTCCTTAGACTTGAAATCCATTTTACTCACTCAAAGCTCAGTCAAATTTACTTCTACTTGATTCTAAACCAGTTAAAATTTGAAAAGAAACAAAATGGTTACCTTCACTTCAGTTCCTGGGTTGAAAATCCAAGCTTTTGAAAATTCTTCCTCTTTAAGCTATGGTCAAACAAAGTTTGAAAAACAGAGGCCGAGGGAGAGGGAGTTTGGTCTTGTTTTTCAGGCTACAGAGAGATGGAGACTGAGGGATGGAAAATATCTGGAAGTGAAACCAGCTGAGGAGGCTGAGATATAGAGGTGACCGATCAATCGGTGAAGGCCACCTGGGTACTGTATGCAGCGGTGTCGACATCCGGTACAGTGGTTTACTGTTCGGTTGTTTTGGTTGCAAATAAGTCCCTCTAACTTCTGGTTTTGCAAATAGGTCCCTTTTTTATAAAAAAAATTCAATTTTTAACTTAAAATATGGTTTAAAAGGCTTAAAAATTTTAATCCAACTTGACAGATAAGTTGGGTTTTAAAAACTCTAATCACTATAAAAATTTGGAGATTTAAAACTCACCAAAAACCATAGATTTAAAGAAAATTCATAATTTAACACTATTTACTTAATTTAACTTGTGTTAAATAAAATAATTAAAATCCTCATTCTTGGTGTTTGAAAGAATAAACTAGACCGTACTAAAATGGTCTAACATAAAATATTTGTCTAAAAAAAAATTTCATTTTTAAAATCATTTAAAAATATTTATTTCTCCCTTTCGGGGTTTTGACGGATGGTTTTAAATACTATTTTTTGAAAATAAAATAATTTTAAAATAATAAATAGAAATCCTTGATTAAGAAAAATAATATCATCCAATAATAATCACATAATGACATAAATAATAAATAATATCAATAAGTGGTAAATTACTATTTTGCCCTTTCTAGCTGGACGAACTGGATCACTGAACTTTTAAACTCAGATTGGGTCACACCTGGAATTTTCACAAAGCTCTAACCGAAATCTTCGACATTAACCGGACTGAGAAGGATTTATTAAAATAAATAAGCCTAATTTGGGTCAGGGTATTACATCCCACCATCCTTAAAGAAATTTCGTCTCGAAATTTAAAACAACCTTGTACCTTTTTGGCCAGTGAACAAGCCAGGGTATAGCTTCCGCATCAGTCGATTCAGGTTCTCACGTCTCGTGTTGGTCGTCGCGATGTTGCCACAACATTCGTACGAGAGGAATAGATTTCCTCCTGAGCTCTTGAGTCTGATGTCCTTGTATCTTTACTGGCACTTTTTCGAAAGTTAGGTACTCTAAGACTTCAATGTCTTTAAAACTTATCATATGCGACGGATCAGGCTCGTATTTCTTTAACATAGACACGTGAAAAGTATTGTGCACTCTTTCCATAGCTTAAGGAAGGTCCAACTGATAGGCCACTTCCCCTATCCTCTTCAAGATTTCAAAGGGTCCAACATATCGGGGTGATAGTTTTCACTTGCGTCAAAACCTTTACACTCCATGACGTGCTGCCACACGTAAGAAAACCCGGTCGCCAACTACAAACTCTAAAGGTCTTCGCCTTCTGTCAGCATAACTCTTTTGTCTGCTCTTAGCTATCTTAAGACGATGTCTTATCATTTCAACTTGTTCGGATGTCTCACGCATTAGATCCGGTTCCCAAAAGTGTTTTATCTCCTACCTCTGTCCAATAAAAGAGGTGACTTTCAAGGTCTAGCATACAAAGCCTCATAGGGTGCCATCTGTATACTGGAGTGATAGCTGTTGTTGTAGACAAACTCGATCAAAGCCAAGTGATCTTCCCAACTTCCCTGCATATCCATAACACAAGCTCTTAGCATATCCTTCGAGGTTTGAATGGTTCTCTTTGATTGACATCCGTCTGAGGGTGAAAAGCAGTACTGAAACATAGCTTAGTCTCCAACTCCTCTTGCAATCCCTGCCAAAACCTTGATACAAACCTAGGATCTCGATCAGATACAATAGATACAAGCACTCCATGCAATCTGACTACTTCCTTTAAATACAATCTACTTAGAGTAGTCAAAGAATCAGTCTTCTTGATCAGCAGAAAGTGGGCTACTTTCATCAATCGGTCGACTATTATCCAAATAGCGTCGTTCTTATTAGAAGACTTTGGTAATCCGGTTACAAAGTCCATCGTGATGTGCTCCCATTTCCATTTGGCCACTTCTAAAGGTTGCATCTTTCCACCAGGTCGTTGATATTTTGCTTTTACCTGTTGACAAGTCAGACACTTTGATACAAAGTCTGCTACCTCTCACTTCATACCTTTCCACCAGAACAGTCGCCGCAAGTCATGATATATCTTTGTACCACCAGGATGCACTGTAAAGCGAGAACGATGAAATTGATCAAGTACTTTTCTCCTGTACTCTTCCGACTTTGGTACAAAAAGTCCATCTTTGAACGTCAGACCTCCATCCGCCTTGATCTTCTACTCGTCCAGGGATGTTCCTCTTGAAAGTTGGGTCGCCAACTCCTTTGCTTCTGGATCGTTCTGTTGTCCTTCCATTATCAATCTAATTACCTCGGGTTGCAGAACCAAACTATAGATTCTTGCTGACCCGTTCCCTTTGATCAGTTCCAGATCATACTCTGACAGAACTTCCAACATCTTCCACTGCAAGGATGTCACCCTCGCTACGTTGCTATGCGATTTTCTGCTCAAGTCGTCTGCCACTACGTTGGCTTTTCATGGGTGATAGGAGAGATTGAAGTCTTAATCTCCCAAGTACTCCATCCACCTCCGCTGCCTCATATTCAGGTCTTTCTGAGTGAAGATATACTTGAGACTGTGGTGATCAGAAAACACATTGAATTTCTCACCATACAAGTAATGCCTCCACAACTTCAACGAGAAGACAACGGCTGCCAACTTTAAATCATGAGTCGGGTAGTTCTGCTCATATCCCTTCAATTGCCTGGAACCATAAGCTACCACTTTCCCTTCTTGCATCAGCACACACCCCAAACCAAACTTAGACGCATCGCAATACACATCATAACATCCTCCTTGTTCGGGTATTATTAAAACTAGAGACGTAGTCAACTTCTCCTTCAGCTCCTGGAATGCTTTTTCACAAGCCTTGCTCCACTCGAACTTAACGTTCTTCCTCGTCAGTCGAGTCATTGGCACTGCGATCTGGGAGAAGTGTGGGATAAACTTTCGGTAATATCCTGCTAATCCCAGAAAGCTTCTGATCTCGAAGACGTTCTTGGGACTTTCCCAAGTCTTCACTGTTTCCACCTTTACTGGATCTACCGAGATCCCTCCTGGAGACACCACATGTCCAAGAAACTGCACTTGAGTCAACCAAAACTCGCACTTGCTCAGCTTAGCATACATCTGATGATCTCAAAGAGTCTGAAGAACAATGCGTAGATGATGCTCGTGCTTCTCCTCGGACGACGAAAAGATTAAGATATCATCTATGAATACTATCACAAAATCTCTCAGGTACGGTCGGAAAACGCGATTCATCAAGTCCATAAACATGGCTGGCGCGTTGGTCAAACCGAAAGGCATCACCTACAAACTCGTACAAACCATACTGCGTCTAGAAAGCAATCGAAGGAATGTCTTCCCCTCGAATCCACAACTGATGGTAACCTGACCTTAGATCGATTTTTGAAAAACATCTCGATCCTTTCAAAAGATCAAAAAGGTCGTCTATTCTAGGCAAAGGATACTTATTCTTAATAGTTACATGGTTGAGTCGCCGGTAATCTATACACATTCTCATCGATCCATCCTTCTTTTTTACAAAGAGAGCAGGTGCGCTCCAAGGTGAATTGCTCTGAAGAATAAAAACAAGTCTAAAAAGCTCATCTACCTGCGTAGCTACCTCTCTCTGTTCAGCCAGCGCCATCCGATAAGGTGCCATGAAAATTGGAGATGTTCCTGGCTGTAGGTCTATAACAAACTCTATCTCTTAGCGTGGAGGCAGCCCAGCTAACTGGTCAGGAAACACACCACCCGAGGAGCAACAGACCCTACACCACCTACATCTTCCCAACCCATGCTCGCCACTAAACTACCGGGATACGCCCTAAGTCCAGAGAAAGTGACTCTCATCTTCTCATAGGGTACCAACTTCTCCGTAAACCTTTCATTGCTTGAGGAGACTCCAAAAATTCTCCTCAGAGAACAATCGATCAAAACTTCAAAAACTGACAACCAGTCCATGCCAAGGATGATGTCAAAGTCCGTCATTTTCAAAACCAGAAAATCATAGGACAACTCTACACCGCTAATTCTCAAAATGCATGATCTACACCTTTGGTTTACCAAAGCTCTCTTTCCCAATAGTAATACTACCATTAGCGGGTTAGCTACTTCTACTGGTTTCAAATCCAATCTATCACAACAAGCTCTAGAAATAAAGGAACGCGAAGCACCGGTATCAAAAAGCACTCGTGCCAAAAGACTAAAAAGAGTAAGGGTACCTTCCATCATCGTATTCTCCATCAACCCTTCCTTTTGAGTCCCAATCGTGTAGACTCTTCCCTGAGTGGTCGAGGACATCCATGTCTTCTCCCCTGACTGTTCCGAGGTGGTCCATTCATAGGTGTCCACCGAGCCTCTGGAGGTTTGCTGAAAACCTCTTCCAACAGATAGGGGCAATCCCTAAACAGGTGGCCGGTCTGCTTGCAATGGTAGTACGCCTTCTCTCCTCTTGTTGGGCAGAACTTATAAGTATGCCCAGGCTGGTTGCAAGTGTAGTACACGAATTATCGAGTGTCAGGCCGACTCTATTATCCCACACTAGGTTGGCTCTTTTTGCAGAATGGCCTCTTCTGGTTGAACTTGACCTTCTTGTTGGAGGAAGGTTTCTGGAAGTTATTGGTGCTCCTGTTGATGGAATCCACTGCTTCCACCTTCGAAGGCCGATCAATGATCTCCTCCAAGGTGTTGAAAGTTAAGCCGGCCACTTGCCGCTGCAAAAAAGGTCGAAGTCCATTCTCAAAGTGCTGGATCTTCTCCTCCTCGTTCGCAATCTAGGGCACAAACTGCATCAAATTGATGAATCTCATGGCATACTATGCCACTGAGTCGAAACGTTGCTGGATATTGAGGAATTCTCTCTTCCACGCTTCCTGGACAGTCTTCGGGAAGCAACGGGCCAGGAAGGCGGCCGAAAACTCTTCCCACGTCATTGGCTCGTGGTTGTGAACCAAATTCTTAGCTTCCCACCATTCGTAAGCATTTTCCTCCAACTGATACGTCGCCAAAGTTACCCTCAGGTCGTTGGCAATGGCTAAAGTATTCAGAATCCGACTAATTTGGGTTAGCCAGTTCTTTGCTGCACTAGGATCCTCGGTCCCCGAAAAGCTAGTTGGGTTCAGTCGCTTGAACTTTTTTAGAGCTGAGGTGGGTCTCTTTTCTTGCGTTTGGATGGGAGGGCGTCGCATGTTCTCAGTTATCTGCTGGAATGCTTCCATCACTGCGCAAATGGCTTCATTGGGTAAATCACGGAGTGGAAGACCTGTCCTCCTCCCGCGGCGGTTGTTTCCGTTTCCTTTAGGTCCTGACATCTGTTATTTACACTTGTAAATATCACTTAATTAATTAAGAAGCTTGTTAAGATAAATCGCAAAAGTTGCACAATTCATTAGAAAACATTCAAACTTTCATTATAATACAAGGGTTGGTAGGGTTAGAAAACCTTTCAAAACAACAAAACATGACTCACAACTCTTACAAAATCTTCCATTTCCCCGACACACTCTTAACATCTCTAGTCTAGTCTTCCGTAGAAGACCTTGCATCATCTCCAAAATAAAATAAGTTGTCAGGGCATGTCGCTGACATGTGCCCCAACACTCCACAAGTCAAACAGGGTATTATCCCTGGTCCCCCAACATAAGGACCATTGGTCCGTTCGTTCCCATGCCCGCGAAGTCCACAAACAGGGCAAATGACATCAATGAGGTAGGGGCAATAAGTCAGTTGTGTCTGTCCTGATTGCACAATTCGCACATATAATTCGTCAGCTCATCCGAGATTGGAGTAGTCAGAGTATACTCGGGCGAGCCTATCTTCCCTACGGATTCTTCTAAGTTTGGAACATCTCCCACATTTTCTTCAAGTACAAAGGCTGGAACCACTCCTACAACTTCGGGTGATTCTACTTCCATATCCTCACTGGGTACAACTCCATCAATGAAGTTCGGCACGTTAGAATCGTTTGAAGAAGAAACCAGATCTATAGGACAGGTAATGGTCCCTCTGTCCCACAACTCAGTATATTCTACATTGCTTGACATATCTGTATCACAAAAACAGAAGAATGTCAATGACAATTGCAGTTCTAATCCAAAAATAAGTCCAACTATGATGTAACCCATCACAGTCCTAGAGTTTGAGCCGAAGCTCTGATACCAACTAAGTCTACCCCAAAAGAAACACAAACACAAACACATGGTCTCTCCGACCTGAAACTTGGGCCCGGAACGTCACTGATTTTTTTTTCTTTGAAACTAAATTCAAGAATTCTAACTAGGCCGGATTAACTGGTTAGGCCCAAAGGTCACACATGATCTCTACATGTGGATTCAAACACATACCATAAGTCTACCCCAAAAGAAACACAAACACAAACACATAATTCCATCAACGAATTATTATTACAACAAAATCCGAGTAACTACAGAATATATAGCAGTTTAATACATCAAGTCAATACAAACTAAGTACCACACACAGTACTTTAGATAAACAAATGGTTCAAGGAACCAAAAGACAAAGATAGCGGAATTCCCCTCAGTTGGAATCCCAAGGCAACGCAGCAGCTTATCCATCCTAAGCTTCATACGGAGGGTTCTCCTCCTCGGGCATATCTCCTGAAATGTGAGTGATGTGAGCTAAGTAGCCCAGTAAATGAAATATAACAATACAGTCTAATGAAACAACATGTTAGTTAAATAATCAACATTTGCAATATAATATCTCATGCTTGACAATAAACTCTCAACATTATTCCATTATTATTGTCATCTAACGTAACACCTATATACTACGCTGAGACCATTGTATTAAGTCCCGACACAGTCAAAATGCATCCGTTCAAGTACATCTACGTCCCCCATATGCCCGATACTGACACTCCTCAAGTCAGCAACTGTCGACACCTTTCGTCCAGTAGACGTAAACCATCTCACACATATGGCCGATATTGATCAATAGTCAAGGGCATGTGTAAACAATATTACATATCTCATATGATCAACACCATAAACATTTACAATCATTATAAGCACTTCTTACAATAGTGCATCATGTTCGGGCATATGGGTGGATTCATCAAACTCGAAACCACTCATTACTCAAGATTCATCTCATTAAACTTAATTATACCTACTACAAAGTTAAGTTCCCTCACCGAAATTGTGTGGTATCGCGGTCTCTGTTCAACATACAAACAAGTGTACAATCAATAATAGGTCAACATACACAGCATTCAAATAAATACATACAAGTAGTATTTCAAAGCTATACTGTTTTCCCAAAAATCTCAAACGTAAATGAAACTGAGCCTTCGACTTGGTTTCTAACCATTTTAAGTTAAAATAATCCACAATATATAATAATAAGGTGCTCAGACCAAATCTCATATTGTCTTCTGGGCATGACCAGATTGACGTATTGAGTTAGGTCTAGATACTCAGATCATTTCTCGTATTGTCTTCTGGATAGAACCAGATTGACAGTGTTAAGTAAGGCGTCCAGGTCACTCAGTGTCCGACAGATATAGTGAAGTCACTTAGTGCCCGACAAATAGAGTCGGCCTGGAAGTGAATAGAAATAGTATATACACTATAGTAATAAGAGAAGAAGGGTTAGTACACATTTTAAATTATCAAATGGGTATAAACATCACATTTAAAACGTAGGATCTAAACATGCATAATCACTCAATCAAGATTTTACACTAAAAAACTGGGTTCCTCGGAACATGCCTCGGAACCAGGTATTGTGGCTTCGGATCATCCGAACCACTGTCTAAACCAGTCCACAGACTTCGGAACTTGGCTCTGTATTCGGACTGTCCGAAGGTTAGGTCTCGGATTGTCCGAAGGTCCTTCTGAATCGAAAAACAGAAAACAAATCTCGATGGGTCTTGGTGTGTCTCGGATCATACCAAGGGAAGCTCGGATAGTCTGAGAGGGGTTCGGTCCTTCCGAACCGGCTCGGAACATGTTGGAGGAAAGGCGGGCAATGGTTAGCCTCTGGGCACTCCGGAACTTCGAGCCGAAGCTCGGAACATCCAAAGGGGGTCACCCTCGGATCATCCAAAGCACAACTCATGGACCGTCTGAGAGTCGTCTTCCTCCTCTGTCTGCAATAGTAGACAGTGAACCGAACTGAGAGTGAAAAACGAATCCAGAAACAGTGGGTTTTCTAGATTCGATTTTCACATCCAGCCGGTCAGATGGACTCCTTAGTAAGTCGTCTTTCCATAGGGAGTAGTTTAAAACTTTAACACTTACTAAGCTATCGGATTTTAACACCAAAACCACACTGACACAAGAAAACTCATATTTTTCCTTAGACTTGAAATCAATTTTACTCACTCAAAACTCAGTCAAATTTACTTCTATTTGATTCTAAACCAGTTAAAATTTGAAAAGGAACACAGTGGTTACCTTCACTTCAATTTCTGGGTTGAAAATCCAAGCTTTTGAAAATTCCTCCTCTTTAAGCTACGGTCAAACAAAGTTTGAAAAACAGAGGCTGAGGGAGAGGGAATTTGGTCTGGTTTTTCAGGCTACAGAGAGATGGAGACTGAAGGATGAAAAATATCTGGGAGTGAAACCAGCTGAGGAGGCTGAGATATATAGAGGTGATTGATCAATCGGTGAAGGCCACCCAGGTGCTGCATGCAGCGGTGCCGACGTCTGGTACAATGGTTTACTGTTCGGTTGTTTTGTTTGCAAATAAGTCCCTGTAACTTCTGGTTTTGCAAATAGGTCCCTTTTTTATAAAAAAAAATTCAGTTTTTAAAAGGCTTAAAATTTTTAATCCAACTTGACAAATAAGTTGGGTTTTAAACACGCTAGTCACCATAAAAATTTGGAGATTTAAAACTCACCAAAAATCATAGATTTAAATAAAATTCATAATTTAGTATTATTTACTTAACTTAACTTAACTTGTGTTAAATAAAATAATTAAAGTCCTCATTCTTGGGGTTTGAAAGAATAAAATAGACTGTACTAAAATTGTCTAACACAAAGTACTTGTCTAAAAAAATTTCTCATTTCCAAAATCATTTAAAAATATTTATTTCTCCCTTTCAGGGTTTTGACGGGTGGTTTTAAATACTATTTTCTGAAAATAAAATAATTCTAAAATCAGAAATAGAAATTCTTGATTAAGGAAAATAATATGATCAAATAATAATCACATAATAACATAAATAATAAAATAATGTCAATAAGTGGTAAATTACCATTTTGCCCCTTCCAGCTGGACGAACTGGATCACTGAGCTTTCAAACTCAAATTGGGCCACACATGGGCTTTTCACAAAGCCCTAACGAAATCTTCGAGATTAACGGGTCTAAGAAGGATTTATTAAACTAAATACGCCTAATTTAGGTCAGGGTATTATAGTGATGGTGTAGCCTAATCTCTATGCTCCACCGACGTTCCACATACACCAGTTACATGCATGCACTATTAATCTTTGACATGTTATCGACACTATACAACAAATCATAGTCAGACATGTTGTAATAACCAGACCCTTAATTAGAAAAATGACAAATTTTTAGAACCATTAACTCGGCTTTGTGACCGGTTAATATGATAGAGTACAGAAAGAGCTTCCCGAAAAGGTATTATGTGACCCGATCAGAGCTCGTTTGCTTAGTGATCCAGTTCGACGAAGTTCGGAGGGCATTTTGGACATTACTTAATATCTTTTGTTTTATATATAAAAATCATGAATAGTGTCTTGTAAACTTCTTGAGTGTGAAAGACCACTCTTCTGATATATTCAGACCTTGAAATTCACACACATATTAAGCTTTTGAGTACTCTACTTAGTGGTATTTCCAGAATTTCATGAGTATTCTTCGAAACGTGTATTTTACATATGCTTTTATCTAAAAGCCCCGATTTTCAAGATACAATGTATTCCAAAAATTGACAAACTCAGATCACAGTCGATCTGCATTTTATCAAACTCTTTGACATTTTTAGAATGTCGAAATGAGTATTTTAAACACTTGTTTCGAAGTATCATAAACACGATGATTATAAGCCGTCTATTTTATTAAAACATTGACTTTGTGAAAAATACCACATTTTCGGTGTCAAAAGAAAAAGTGAACGTTCCACTGTAAGTAAACCCCGTGTTCTCAACACATCTGCGGTATCGATTTTCATGAGTTAGGGTCTAATATAGTCGAACAGAAAAATGTTAAGGTAACAGTGACTTTTACTGTTGGTGAAGGATAAGGTTTTTATCTGCCGACAGTAATCAGCAACTGAGATACTGCCGACAGATCCAAGGGATAGGGTTCATACAGCTAATCTCAAACAGTGATTTTTAAACCCTATAAATAGGTGCACTCAGTATACATTTAAAATTACAGATTCACATACTTTTTTATCAGATTTTCTCTTCTGCTAGTGTTTACTATTGCTCTATAACTGTAGTCTTAATTTTTCGAATGATTTCTATAACTATTTATTTTGAGTTAATATTTTTAGTTTGTAGACCTCATTAAGAGGAAGCTAGATATTCAATTTCATCAGAAAATGCTGAAATTCTGTTACTAGAGTAATGCACGACCTAGAGGGGGGTGAATAGGTCTGATCCGATTTTATTTTCTTTTTTAATAATTTAACAATATGTGCAACGGAATAAACGTGTGTGTAAGTGATAAACAAATAAATCAAACCATTAAAGCAAACCACACATGCACAATGATATAAGGTAGTTTGGTTCACCTGATCCTACATCCACTGTTGGACTCACCCTCTCTAGGGCTATCCCAAATCCACTATATATGGGAGTCACACCCAAACATTACAACCTAATTTTGAAAGGTTCGACCACTCTGGTCTAATCCTTGACACCTATTTTTTAAAGTGGTTCCATCACACTGATCTAATCCACCGGACAATGATGAAAATAAAGGAAAGGAGAAACACTTGCCTTGAGTCTTATCCAATATTCTTTAAGTGTTTTCTTCTTAACTCAATGTCTGTGTGCTTATTCCATCAGATTCGATCCATTAGAGTGATTATTGGCACAGCAATTTAGGACAGGTATATGACTGGTTTACTGGTCCTAAGATAACACCTTAAACTTCATCAAAACTGGGGTATTAATTACCCAAACATCTCTATAAGAAGATGATGAAGAAGGTGTAAGAGGAGGTGGGTAATCTCTCTGGTCACACTCTTATTTTTCCAAAAGGTTCTCTATGTAACTTATTTCATTTAGCTCTAAGATATAAATAAGACAGTGTTTGTTTTTGTGGCCAGTTACGTCCACGAGGCCTCGTGGCTGTATATGGTAAAACAGCACAAATTCTGTATAAATTATTCTATTTGTCAAACAGTTAATGACCAGCCAATTAGGATGCCACATGTGCATGATTGACCATCAATTTATTTTAGTCATCAATCAAGGATTTATATAGAGAGATAAAGCTTGATGATTATCAATCATACTCAAGACAGATTAAGGAGCTTTTCCATATTAATACAAGACAACTGCTAGGATCCTAACAACTTATTCAAACTGTGAGGTGGCAAATGGAGTTTTTCAAAAAGAGGATTTTTCTTATAAACATAATAAACTCCCAATTAAATATTACATATTTATTTATCTAAATCAGTAAGAGACTGGGTCAAAAGACATAAGGTCATGCTGAGTTACAGCTATCCCAAATACGACTCAGCAAAAGCCTGGCTACGAGGCCTCAAGGCTGAAAGTCAATTATATTCTAATTTTCCAGTTTATAAACAATTGACTTCTAAGGTATTTAACTTAGCCTAGGGTCTCCTAAGGTTTACTTATTTCTGTGCCAATAACATATTCGGTGTAGATTCTTTCATGCATAGTGTATCCTCACATTCTTCCAAGGCAATGTCCAACCGAGTCACGTAATTGACAATATGGGTGACTCGGACGAGCCGGGGCACTTACAATCTCCCCCTTTATCAATTTCGTGACAAAATCTAAGATCTACCCAGTACACCAATTTCCGAAAAATACATATACACACAACTCACTCCTTAACATATAAAATTACAAAGATATTTAACCCAAAACTACTCCCCCTTAACATGTGCCTGCAACACATTATTTCCTGCATACAAATAATTAAAAACTGGTGGGACTTGTATGCTGCCCCTCAACATTAGCACATTTATATTACTCCCCCTTTTTGTCATAAATTGACAAAGGGTACTACACATGAATATCATGGAGAAACATATTTAACAAAACATCAGTTTTAAATAAGCACTTATTCCAATATTTAAAATTAAGAAAGATCCACCACCAACCAATTTGTCAGATCCTCAAAAAAAAAATTCCTATAAGGCACAAGAAGGATCTGAAAACATCAAGGGGCCTAAACACACCCTCTCACCTTCTAAACCCATTTCACATTAAAGGAAGATGGCCAGAGGGATGAACTGAAATTCTTTGAGCCAGTTCTATATATGAGAAACTCTTTTAGCAAATTTGTTACTATTTGATTTAAAAGCTAATTTTGATCACTTCTTTGAAATTTTTTTCCTGACATTGTCCCTTCTATGATGTACCTTTGGTTGGACAGTGAACTTCTCTTTATGATGTTTCTTTCTTAGGGGACATTCAAACCTTATGTGACCCAACTTTTCACAATAGTAGCATGTCACACTAGAAGATATATAGAAGGAATGCTCACCTTTCACAAAAACAGTTTTGGAATTAGATTTCTTATCAAAACCTAGACCAATTTTATCATTCAAATTGTTTTCCAATATTTAAGAGTTTTTCAAGTTTTACTTCCCCTTGAGTAAATTTATCTTCAAATTTTATTTTATGACTCCTTAAGTGGTTTAAGTCAAATTCTAGTTTTTGCTTTTCACTTCTAATTTTGACTCATCTTTCTTTAGTTTTAAATTTTCATCTTGAACCAATTTGAATTTTTCTTTAATACTTAGATTTTCATCTTGAACAATTTTTAAGTCTTTCTCAAATGTTTCTTTTTCAGTTTTTAATTGATTTTTCAATTTTATATTTTCATTTTTAGATTTACCAAGTCTTTTAGCTAAATCTTTGCTTTTTAAGAACAAAGCATTATAAACTTCTTCTAAGTCATCATCTTCACTGTCTGATTCTTCACTATCACTTTCAACATTTGGAGCATTTTGAAGATCATAAGAGATGGAAGCAATGAAACCTTTCGTCTTGACAACATCTTCATGGGTTGGCACATCGGATTCACTTTTAAATTGTGATGCGTCTTCTTCCAACTGGCTCATTAACTTTATATTTTCAGATTTTCTTTTACTTAGTATTTTTGCCAGATTTTGACTTTCCAGAAAAAGAAAATCATAAGCCTCTTGAAGATCATCATCTTCATCATTGTCTGATTCACTTTCTGAATCATTTTCAAAAGTTACTATAGAAGCTATGAACCCTTTCAAATCTTTAGATTTATCTTGAGTGGATTCATCAGAATCACTTTCCGATTGAGATGTATTTTCATATGTTCCAGTCAAGGCTTTCTTATTTCTTTTTGAAGGGCATTCAACAGCAAAGTGTCATTGACCTCCACAATTATAGCATTTTTGTTCTTTGTCCTTGTATCTTCCTTTTTCTTTCAATGTACTAAATATGTTGGCATATTTCATTATACTAAATATGTTGGTCTTTTTATCCCTTGGCTCACTTCTTTTAAAATTCTTAAACTTATTTCTTTTATTGAAGTTTCTTAGGATTTTTTTAGCCAACAAGGCAACATCATCCTCACTTTCAGATTCAGATTTTTCTTTTTTAGGTTTATCAATGTTTGAGGATGCTTTAAAGTAATAAATTTCTTTTTAGGCATTTCATCTTCAAAATGAAGTTCATAAGTTTGAAGAGATCCTACTAAGTCATCAATTTTCATAAAAGAAACATCTCTATACTCTTCAACAGCAGCTACCTTAGGTTTAAATCTTTTGGGCAGATTTCTAAATACCTTGGTACATACTTTAGATTCAAGAATTATTTCTCCTAAGGCCCACATAGAATTTACTATATCACTTAGCTTTGAGTAGAACTCCATAAACATTTCACTTTCATCTATTCGTATGTTATCAAATTTAGATTGGAGAATTTGTAGTTTAGACCTTTTAATAACGGGAGTTCTCTCATGTGTTCTTTCTAAGATGTCCCTAAACATCTTTGGCTGTCAAACAAGTCATTATACGTTTGAATTCATCAAGCGAGACAACACAGTTAATGGCATTTAACGCCTTTCCATTTGCTATATATAACATTTTCTCCATGTCTGTCCAAATGAAGTAGTCATTAGGTTTGGTACCAATAACTTGTTGTACAGATTTTCCTGTTTCATCTCTACTAGACTTTTTAGTGATTTTCTCAATCGTTTGCTCCCAACCTCTTACTATTGATTCCCAAATAGCTCCATCAAGTGATATAAAAAACCTTTTCATTTTTGTTTTCCAAGAGGCATAGTTAGAGCCATCAAAATAGAGAGGTTTAGAAAAAAGGTGCCTATCACCTTTATGCATGATTCTAGTAAAAGATCAACTCGAACAATTAAGTCCAACTCAGAGTAACCGAGCTCTGATACCAATTGAAATTCCATTACTTGAGTAATGCACGACTTAGAGAGGGGGTGAATAGGTCTGATCCGATTTTATTTTTCCTTTTAATAATTTAACAATATATGCAATGGAATAAACGTGTGTGCAAGTGATAAACAAATGAATCAAACCATTAAAGCAAACCACATATGCACAACGATATATAGTGGTTCTGTTCACCTGAACCTACATCAGTTGTTGGACTCACCCTCTCTAGGGCTATCCCAAATCCACTATGTATGGGAGTCAAACCCAAACACTACAACCTAGTTTTGAAAGGTTCGACCGCCCTGGTCTAATCCTTGACACCTATTTTTTAAAGTGGTTCAATCACACTGATCTAATCTACCGTACAATGATAAAAATAAAGGAAAGGAGAAACACTTGCCTTGGGCCTTATCAAATCTTCTTTAATTGTTTTCTTCTTAACTCAATGTCTGTGTGCTTCTTCCATCAGAGTGATTATTGGCACAACAGTTTAGGATAGGTATATGACTGGTTTACTGGTCCTAAGATAACACGTTAAACTTCATCAGAACTAGGGTATTAATTACCCAAACATCTCTATAAGAAGATGATGATGAAGGTGTACGAGGAGGTGGGAAATCTCTCTGGTCACACTCTTATTTTTCTAAAAGGTTCTCTTGTAACTTATTTCATTCAGCTTTAAGATATAATAAGACAGTGTCTGTTTGTGTGACCAGTCACATCCACGAGGCTTCAAGGATTCCAATAAGGCCTCATGGCGATATATGGTAAGACAACACAGATTCTGTATAAATTATTCTGTTTGTCAAACAGTTAATGACCTGCCAATTAGGATGCCACCTGTGCATGATTGACCATCAATTTATTTCAGTCATCAATCAAGGATTTACATAGAGAGATAAAGCTTGATGATTATCAATCATACTTAAGACAGATTGAGGAGCCTTTCCATATTAGTACTGCTAGGCTCCTAACAGCTTATTCAAACTGTGAAGTGGCAAATGGAGTTTTTCAAAAAGAGGATTTTCCTTATTACCATAATAAACTCCCAATTAAAGATTACAGATTTATTTATCTAAATCAGTAAGAGACTGGGTCAAAAAACACAAGGTTATGCTGAGTTACTACTGTCCCAAATACGACTCAGCAAAAGACTGGCAGCGAGGCCTCGACAAATTGCATGAGGCCTCGAGGTTGAAAGTCAATTATATTATAATTTTTCAATTTATAAATAATTGATTTCTAAGGTATTTGACTTAGCCTAAGGTCTCCTAAGGTTTACTTACTTGTGTGCCAATAACATATTCGGTGTAGATTTTTCCGTGTATATTAGATCTTCACATTCTTCCAAGGAAATGTCCAACTGAGTCACGTAATTGACAATATGGGTGACTCGGAAGAGGCGGGGCACTTACAAATGCCTTACAGTTTGCTCTATAAAGATCGGAGAAGAAAATACAAAAAATTGGAAAATCTGCCAATGAACAGTAATGTTGCGGCGCACTGTTCAAGTGGAACTCTGTCAGAGTGGCATTTTCATAATTTTTATGAACAGTACCAGTGGCATTTTCGTAATTTTTATGAATAGTACTAGGGTGGCATTTTCGTAATTTTTGTGAATAGTGCTCAGGAGCATTTTGGTAATTCTAGATATATTTTTTGGGAAAAAAACGTAATTTTTTGGAAAGATTTCAAAAATGAATTTAAGTTGTTTAAGCTTAAAAATATTTATTTTAGACCACTTGTGGGTTTATTTTTAGTATGTATTAAGCTCAGGGGCAAAATCATAATTTTTACAAAATTACAAAAAAAACTGTATAAATGTATTGTCATGATATTTTAAACACTTAAGAATATATATTATGGCTATATAGTGTTATTATATGTTGTATTTACACTGTTTATGTTTTAAACAGATACTGAAAAACACTCGCCAATCGAAGGTGAGGAGATTCAACCACACTATGTATTTACTAAAATGCATCTCATTTTGCATTCAATACAATGTTTTTTTCACCATTAGCCCTATGGCAATAAGTGGATATCCGTGGTCATTTTTATTGACGGAAACGATGTGATGGGATTAGAATGCGACACCGACACTCTTCACACGCAAGGAGGTGATTATGAGTTTCTACATATGAAACGTGAACATGAGAGTGTTTCGGGATGTCGAGATCTAGCCATACTAAAACAGAGTACGAAACTCACTTATTCTTAGAGACTACTTGGTATTGTGATGTTGGTGATCTGATGATAGATCAGGTATTCAACTGTGATTCCGATAGTAATATGTATTTTGTGTATAACTGTGTGTATTGTAGGATAATTAATCTATGCGATAAATGATGAGTATAGGGTAGACGTACCCGATTGTAGAGAACGGTAACACTTATTTGTGTTATAATATAACCCGTTGGTGGGCTTTTAATCTGTGTTTAGTTTTTCCAGCAAAGTATAGTTAAATACTGATTGTTGATATAAGCATTATGATTCCATGAGGGAGGGCTTAGGAATCTATGCTAGCTGAGTAAGGTTATTATAATCATATGTGTGAGAAATATTATGTGGGTTGACAAATATGTTTAAATCCATGTGTTGATGTACATATTGATTGGTGTACTATGCATATCAAATTACCTCGCACCCAAGCCCAGCCCTGGCCTTAGGCGAATTCGGCCATCGCCTAGGGCCTCCAAATAGATAGGGCCCCAAATCGGGTTCAATTTTTAAGTTACCACATATTATAATAAGTTATAAAATTATTTTAATGTTTATTTTGTGAACAACTGGAATTGCGGCGCAATGGTAGTACCTTTGATTTTAAATTCAAAGGTTACGGGGTTCGAAACATGTGAGGTTCATTATTTCAAGTTTTTATATGGCTGTTAAGCCGATGTTAAATTTTTTGCAACAATTTCTTATATATTTAAACATAATTTTTCTTTAAATAAAATAACTTGGGGAGTATTTAAAATCAATTTCTTATAAGTTAGACATAATTTTTTTTAAGTAAAATAACTTGGGGAGTATTTAAAATCAACTTGACAAAACTCGTTAACTCGCTTGACTCGAATTCCTATCGATTTAGTCAACTCAGATTGATTTTGTCAAATTTTTTTCAAATTTTAAATCTATAATTATAATAAAATAAATTAAACATCATGATAAAAGTATTTATCCTATAGTTTTATTTTTCTTTTAAAAATTAAGAATTGGGATGATTAATTGACTCTATTAAAAGATTAAAATGATTATATAAAGGTTACCTTTTAACTAATCATTATTCTTATCATCTTTTCAGAAATTTTAATAAAAATGTGACCAAAAGAAGTCTTTAAATGAGGAAACTTAGTATTCATTGTAATATAAATAGTTGAATAGAAATAAAATAGGTTTAAATTTGAATGACTATTTTGTGCTTTATAGTTTATAACTGAGTGATAATTTTTTAATATAATTTTACTTTATAAGTTGTTTTAAATGCATTATATATTTTAGAATGTCAACTACTCTTTTTAAATACAATAAATAGTAATAAAAAATAAAAAATTCAACATACATGACACAAGTAAAAATTAAATTTGTCACAAGAAAGATTTAATAGATTAACTATTTTATCTATTGAAAAATATATGTTAAAAAAACTTGAATATAGTAATTTAATTAGTAATTTTGTATTTCAAAATCCAGGAAGAATAAATTTTAAATAATAATTTGTTATAAATTTGATTATGATATTTTATTTGGATGTTTCACACTTTGTAAAAAAATTATATAATTTTATTTTTTGTGAATGCATAAAAGGCCCATCTTAAGAGTTCGCCTAGGGCCCCTGAAATCTCAGGGTCGGCCATGCTCACACCAATGTATGAAGTAGCTAGCTCGTGGAGTGCATTGGTACGAGGTGTATTAAAATATGGGCTGTGTGAAGCACTGAATATGAATTTTCTGGCGGTGTAGGAAACGTATTACTCGCGGCTAAGGAAGAGTTATAGACATCGTTTGACGGGGGTATCTTTTTGAGAAAGGAAGGACATTTCATGGTAGATAACTGTGTTGACATTATTCTACATGATTTCTGAGTGTATAAACTATTATTTGATAACATGTTTATTATGTTGATAATATGCTTTATTATCTAGAACTTTCTGTTGTTTTCTCTTCACTGAGTTTGTAAAGCTCACACCCCTTACGAAACAGGAAATCCGAAGGACGAAGGACAGGAGGATATTCAGCTGTAGTGTAGGGTGGAAACTCTCTAACTATCTACCCAATGTTGGGATCTTATGTTTAGCTTAGTATACGTTGTACATTGAACATGCAATGTAATAAACCCTTTATGTTGTTTGTTTGAAACACTGTAGAATGTAATAAAGTTTACTTCGTTTCTAATGTGCAATTCTGATGATGGGATTGATTGATGATAAATGTTAAGTAGATCATGTGTGACATAATCTATTTAGACTTTCCTAAGTGGTCATGTTATAGATTACATGTTGGTTAGTAGTGTATCTACATACTATGCGTCGAAGTGGAATCTGTTGAGGTTTTGGGTCTTAAGCAGGCCCATGGTGGCCCCTCTATCTGCTTGAGATTTTTACCGATTAGGTATGGTTAGGTCCGAGGCTACCAAATGTCAGATCTGAACTTGGTCATATGAGATGTTAAGTCCATGTATTAAAATGATTTCTGCAAAGTCTCAGTATTGTGTTAGGAAAAAAAAAAAAACTCACGTTAGTGGGCCCGGAGGGTTGGGGCGTGACAGGTTGGTATCAGAGCCTTAGTTCAAAACTCGGACTGTATATGGAATTACATGTCTACAGTTAGATGAGACTGACTTAAGTATTAGCATGGTGAGATCTTAGTGAGTCGTTGGGATAACTTAGTAAGGTTTCTTAATAGCTGAATTTTGGTAAATTTCAGACTATAATATTGTCATTCTCTGCTTTGTGCTTGGAATTATCAGTTTTGTGCAATCTGCTATGTGTTTCTATGTGCAAATGATATCATTAGTTTATTTGTGGACTGATATCTGTTTTGTTGAAACAACAATGACTAATAAATCCAATGCCAAAAGAGTCAAGGAAAGGGATGATGGACGGTATATAGTGTTGGGTTTAGGATCTTTTTAGTTATCTTTGTTGTTGCTTTGTGTGTAAGAAGAAGTCATGTAATAAAGACTCTCCAACTATGTATAATACGATGTAAATTATACGGTTATGAAATAAAAATCTTAGTGTTGCAATAACTTGTGTTTCAATAAAAAACTTTGGTTATCTCATGTGAAATGCTTTGTGATGGAATTCTTTTGATACTTTGTGCATATAGGAGAAAATGTCACGGAACGAGATAACTCAATGAGGAGGATCGGCACCACCGCCACCTACTCCACGTACTCCGGAGCAGGAAGACATTTATGAAACAGTGCGAATTGCAATGTAAGTATTCAGGGATAGTTCTGGAAACGAACAACTACCTAGAACTAACGGAAGAAGAGCAAATGCTATTTTGAGGGTTTCAGACAACTGAATCCTTTATTTTTTTCGGGAGGAACAGACCCGACTATAGCAGAAAATTGGTTTACTCAAACAAGTCGTATGTTCAATACGTTAGAGGTAGACGATAACATATGTAGATTATCATCTATCACATATTAGCATGTTATCACTTCATTGTGTTGTCAATCAATCACAGCCAAATAGTTAAACATGCATGTACTAAACATTGTCACATCCAATCATCATGATTTTACCATCATCGGACACGAGTACGCGGAGTGGTCATCTTGCCACATAACCATCTTAATGGTTCCCTTGCTGAGTGGCTAAATAAGTATAGGGGGTCTCATTCCACGTACCCCATGTTATTCATATAGTTAAATATAGATATATGCAGAAATGCGTATGCTAAAAGTGTGATAGTTCCATCACTCATGTGCGTTTTGAAATCAATTGCAGGTAAATGGGTCCTTTGGGTTGAAGGGGCCTCGATCTGTTGAAACAGGAACACAAGGATCAACAAATAGATTAAAATGGGCCAAAACAAGTCCGGCCTGTAAACGGTCCAGAAAACGGGTCGGGTTTGAAAATTGGGCCCAAGTGGGCCGAAGACTAGACTGGGCTTGGTTAGATCTGGGCTGGTGAGCCAAACCCCAACTGGGTCAAGCCTAAGGTGGGCTGGACCGGAACTGGGCCTGAATGGCTGAGTTGGGCCTAGTTGCCAGACTTGGTAGAACCAGGCCTAGCCAACTGGGCCTGAGAAAATGAGCCCAAAGCGAACTAAGCTGGGCCTGGGTCCAAAGTAAAATCAGACCTAGCTGAGCCAACTCAGTTGCTCAACTGAGTTGACTCAGCAACTCGGCTGAGGAAAGGGAAATTCAAGGAAAAACGAAGAAAGGGGAAGAAAAGAGGAAAAATGAGGAAAAAGAAGGAAAATAGAGGAAAAGAAGAGAAAAGAGGGAAAAGAAGAGAAAATGAAAATGGGGAAGGAAGGGGAAAACCAAAAATAGAGAAATCACGAAAACTGAGGAAAATCAGAGAAAAAGGGGACAATAAAAAAATGAAGAAAGAAAACAGAGGAAAAAGGAAAGAAGAGAAAGGGAAGAAAAATAGAGAAAATCGGAGAAGGAAAGAAGGGAAGGGGGAAAGGTCGACGGAGAGAGAAAAGAATCAAAGAGGAGATGGGAGGGACGAGAGTACCTGAAAATCGGTTGAAGGAGAGAGGTCCAACTCAAGTGGGACCGGGAAGCTCGCTGATTTCTGGCGCGGCCAGCAGCTGGAGAAGGTGAGGGAAGGAGAAAAAGAAGATGGCGAGGCGAGGCAGAGAAAAGTTCAGGGACGAGCGAGGGAGAGAGAGTAGGGAGGACGAGGGCGCTGAGAGGTGAAAGGGATGAGGGAAGAGAAGTGAGGAAGAGAGGAATGAGGGATCCAAGAGAGGTAGCAGTAACAAATGCGGTGACACTATAGTTGTGTGCTAAAGTGTGGCGTAAAATGAGGGATTTAAAGGGGTGGGTTTAGGGTTTCTCTAGGGTTTAGGGTTCTTGACGGGTTTCTTTCAAAATTTCATTTTTTTTTTTAAAACACACAAAAATCAAAATCTTTCAAAAACAACATTTTAAAACCGGAAGAACGATCAGATATCAAACATTGGGTCAGAAAATGTGTGATTTTCAATTATTTTGGTATGACAAAGTATTAAATAATTAAAATTATTAAAACGCCCTTTGAGTCTCTGAACTCAGGATTAAGCGAAACAGATCCTACCACGGGACCATACTCTCCCCACTACTACTAAGACCCTAAAATTTTGAAAAACTGGGTCAGGTCGTTACATCTGGCTCGACCGCTTTAGGTCCCCGATTAAGGAGGCCCAAAATTTTGCAATTTTTTATAGTATCTCATTACCACCGCAAAACCCTGAGTCCCTTATACCACCGCAAAACCCTAACTCCCTAACTCTCTCTTTATTAAAATAAAAGGAAACGACAAACCCTCTATTCTTTTTCCTTTTGACACCCTCACTCTCTCATTTGTTCCCTTCTCTCGCTATCGCTCTCTCCGTCTTCTCTCTCTCTACACTCTTTCTCTCTCACTGCTCTCCCTCTCGTTCCCTTCTTCAATGCAAAGAAAAAAAAATCCCTTCAAGCCCTTCATCAGTTTCAACCTCCGCTAATTAAAAGCAAAAAACCCTTTCTTTCTTCTTATCCTCATTCGGCCCTTCTGAAGATTTTGATTCTTCTTTTTATCACGTTGTGTATTGAGTTCTAGCCACTTTTCTTTGGGCTGCCCCATTTCGAATCACCCTGAGAGGCGTCCGTATCTCAGCAAGTGTTGGGAACAGGCTGAAGCTCGTCGCTGCTGCAATCCAGCCTAGTTGTTGTTTTTTCTCTACCGTCCATAGGTGATTCTGTCAATAACTGAATTGCAGATCCATACCCTTTAATGCTACAAATGAGCAGCCATTTTGCTGATTTTTCAGACGCCAAATAAACTCAGTCAGACTAGTATTTTTCCTGGCTGCCAATCGCTAAGTCTTTCATCTTTTCCTCTCATCATTTTAGGTCACCTTCCGTAGTAAGATCAAGACCTTGCTCTTTCTTTCTTTCTCTTTCTTTGCCTAAAGTTGTACTTGTAGTTTATTATAGTTGTAAATAATAATAATAATAATAATAATAATAATAATAATAATAATAAAGTTTATCCCACCTCCACCCAGCCAGTGGCCATCGATTAACCTCTCTTTTGTGTCCTTTTAATTGAAATTTTCCTATAGGTGTGAATCCAATTAAAGAAATTTTGTTTACCTATCTGTTATTGTATTTATTTTAAGTGAATTAGTCATGTCATCAATTAAAAGTGATATTTTAATAAAACTTGAATATAAAAATTTAATTAGTAATTTTACAACTCAAAAAGCAAGAAAAATAGATTTTCGATAATTTTTTATTATATATAATTAAAATTTTAATTAATTATTAAATACCAAAAAAGCCCCATTTAGAATTTTTGCCTTAGGCCTCAACTTGTGTCGAGATGGCCCTGAGCCCGAGTGAACCTCTAAACGATCCATACTTAATGGTGGGAATTGGTTAGGTTTAAATTTAGGTCAAATTGATTATAGGTAATAATCAATTTTCTAATTGACTTAGCTTAATTCAAGTAAAAAAAATTAATTACCGAAGTTACTCAGCTTGGCCTCACTTGATCCAACTTTTATTTAGTCATCCTAAATCGACTTGGATTTTTATAAAAATTAGAAAAATTAGAAAAATGAGATAAATAATTATTTTTAATGGAACATGAAAGATAAGAGAGTTTTTTTTATGTGAGTCCATTAAACTATAGAAATTAGAAAATTGAGATAACAGATTAAGATTTTTAAATTTAGATAGAGTACATTGGCTAAAATTAATAAGTGAAAAATAAATAAATAAATTAAATATTACTTTTGTCACGACCCGCCCCAAATGTCCAATGTCAATCAAACCCTGCTGCCCATTCCACACGGTCCAAGAGTTAAACCACGCTCTGATACCAATTGTCACAACCCGCCCTGAGACGAGTGCATGATTTATTTAGTTTTTTTTTTTTAAACATTACAACCGATTATAATACAATACATGTACATGGCCTACTGGCTTCCAATATCAAATTCCAGGTTAAATGAATAAATCCATAATCAATTAATTACCACCCTGAATTTAAATACAGATAAAAAGTCATCTGTCAAATGGAAGCCATCATCGACTTAGCACCATGCCGCTAACTTCGAGAGTTAGCTCTGGTCACCCATCGGCAATTACCTAAAAAATTGTTAGGGAGTGAGCCTCACTTGCCCATGGATCATCAGCTCAGTAGGAGTACAATGGCCAAAGTAAAAATTGCAGGAATTAAACATATTCCATAATCTGCACAAATAGAACCCTAAATAGTACACACAAACCACCATGCAATAATACAATACATAGAGGTCCATCTACAACATATGGACACACACAACTTTCACAAAACATGTGACATGGGCATAACGGTCTTCCAGACAGTCAAACCTACCGTCTAAAAGTTAGCATGTCCAAACGTGTATATCCCAATCCAGATACTCTATCCATGACATACTTCTCTCGTATGTACTATTTTCATAACCCACATACTTATCTACCCATTAGTAGTAGATCAATGCTATGTTTCTGACTCATATGTCTCCGGTATGGAACCGTGATAACCTCACCCCCTCACCACAGCATGACAGTAAGGCAACCTTGCAGTGTAGTAGCATGACAACGTTCCTCGCCCGCCCAACTCACACCTGCTTACTCCTCACCTACTCAAAAGACTTTTGGGTCTTTTGGTCTCACGTAGATCTACCGTGAACATAGAGTCGTACAAACCCTAAATCATTTGTCATATGACGTATGCCAACGTCAGTATTCACAAATATTCACAATAAGTCAACGTGGCTTATATCCCACTGACCAAATTCAATAATACACACTTAGCTTGCACAAAACCTATCAACCATCATAAATATAATCCCTAACACGGATGAAATCATACCTGTATAAAGACAATCATCATACGATTTACCCATAAAGACCATATCTATTGGATCCTAATATATCACAGGACCCAATAATACATAGGATGAGCTACTTACTCTATTCTCAGCTAAATTAATAGAACTAATACCTAGATTTTCCACATGAACCTTATTATATCCTGGCATAGAGTAAATCCTGCTATGCTCTATAGAGCTCTACGAGGCTAATCATTTAAGTTGTGTAATCAAGCAACATGCATCATTCATAATCGGATACATAATCTATGCATCATTCACACAATCAATTATATAACATTTGTGAAGAGTATTTAATCAAGTTGACAGGTTCAGCCATACCCACGTTGTTCCACGTATACCCAAATCACATATAAACATATTAACACATTTCAGCCAGAGATTTAAATAAAATAATCATACATAGAGTATAATCTCAAACACATGCATAACAAACAATAAACATCGATAAAATCTCAATATATATATATATATATATATACACGATAAAACAACAAAATTGAATATCAATAATGTTCGTACTCCTTACTTCAAAGTTGATGAACTTGATACCTTCTGGGAGAGTTTTTGTAGGGTCTCGGCTTTCCCTCTAAAACCCTCCAAGAATGACACTTACAAAAAACACTGTTGCTCGAAGTAGGAAAGAAGTTTGCAAAAGAAGAAGAGCGAAAAATGATTACATGAAGAATGAGCCTATCCCTTTTTATAATGGAAAAAGTAAATGCAACAAGCGTTATCCATTCTTTTGGATAAGCATTATCTAAAGTTTTTGGATGATGTTTATCTAAAATATTATCCTTTCATTTTTCTAATTAAATAAATAAAATTCAGGTATTTATAATTTTAACTTTCCAACTTTAACGAGTTGGATCAATGAGTTGTCGAGCTCAGATTTGGCTAAACTTAGACTTTTTGCAAAGCACACTCCGTAATCTTTGTGATTAACGGATCACAAAACATACTTAACGTCACAAAATCACACAATTAATCATAATTTAAAGTCAGGGTATCACAACTTTAATTCAATTCGATTATAGAATCCCTCTCATTCAAATTTATTTTCAATTTAAATAAAAAAAATGCATAACCTAATTCTATTTTTGTCAAATTGAGCAACTTAGGTTGACGAAGCCCGTCAAAAATTGTGCCCATCGATACTTTCATCAGCTTCACGTGAAGCCCGTGAAGGACACGCATCTCTCTCACGTGGATGCCACAAGACGCCTCTTGCCACTGAGTGCAAAATTAGTGCGGCACATGCCTCACACATGTGTACCTGACATCCATGATAGTTATCGGTGTGGCTAGATGACGAAAGGGATGAGAAACATGAGGGTGATGCTAACACAGGAAGAAATGTCGTAACCTGAGTAATGAAGTAATGTAGACTCGGCAATTGATTGGGTCGGGTCTTCTCTTATTTGAGTTAAAGTCTTCATTTTTAACTCATTATTTATTTATTATATAAACTAGTTAATTTAAGTTTATTTTCCATTATTCTGAGTTGTATATTTTTAATTGTCCTGTTTATATTTATGTGAATATTGATAAGTTAGAACCTAAAGAAAGAATGTTAGAACCTAAAGAACAAAATGAATCTTTTTTAGTTGTGAGAAAGGTGTTAAAGACTATAGGTCATGGTATTTCAGTATTAGGAAAGAGACAATTGTTGTTAGCAAGGATGTTGTTAGGATCTAGACTTCTACTCCAAAAGACTAGTTTATTAGGTGAAGTGAACCAAAAATTTTATAAATTTCTAGATCTCTCTACACTTCTAATGTTTGACTCGTCTACAGCAACCTCAACCATCCCTCCCTTGAACGAGGCCCTCCAGCAGAGAGAGGACGCTGGTCATCCCATTCACCTGGGATCACCTGAGCCCACATGAGGTACGTGAGACCTGGATCTGATATCAATTGTTAGGACATATGCTTCCAGCTCAAAAAACTAGCCTGTTAAGTTGAGTGATCAATGTGATACCCCTCCCTCCCCTAGAGTCCCACATCAGTGGGAAACAAAAGGGAGGGTGGGTTTATATTAAGCCACCCATTGTAACTTAGTGTGAGGCCTTTTGAGCCAAGCCAGGTGGGCCTGGGCCCAAGAACAAAACCGTGCGGGTTCGAGCTTGTGTGCGAGGCCCAAAGCGGACAATATCACACTGAGTCAAGCCCTAAGCCCTGTGTGTTCGGGTCGGGTCGTTACAAATGGTATCAGAGCTGAGTTCAACACTCGGACTGTGTGGGCTTTCCTCCTTCCCCTATAGTTGCTGAGCTGAACCGGATTGAGCCGGGGACGGCTCGAGGCTAGGGGGGGGTGATTGTGATACCCCTCCCTCCCCTAGAGTCCTACATTGGTGGGAAACAAAAGGGAGGGTGGGTTTATATTAAGCCACCCATGTGTAACTTAGTGTGAGGCCTTTTGGGCTAGGCCAGGTGGGCCTGGGCCCAAGAACAAAATCGTGCGGGTTCGAGCTTGTATGCGAGGCCCAAAGCGGACAATATCACACTGAGTCAAGCCCTAAGCCCTGTGTGTTCGGGTCGGGTCGTTACAATCAAAGTCCTTTATAAACTCTAAATCTCTCTCTACACTTTCAATGTGGGATTTATTCACAGCAGCCCCAACAGTCCCCCCTTTAACGAGTATTAGTAAACTGAGGCTTGTTGTTAGCAAGGATGTTGGGTTTGATGAATATACAATGGTGAAGTCAAACAAATGAGAAAAGAGCATGATAACATTCATGTGAAGTTTGATGTTGATAATTAGTCAATTAATAATACTCTAAATACTAGTTTAGAAACTTCTACAGATGTATCTGAGGTCCAAGAACAAACACAAGAGGAACACCAATTGCAAACATACAAGAATCGAAGATCTAAATGGGTTCGTAACCCAAGGAGTTTTCAGATATGATTCCCTATGCGTTGTTGATAGAATATGAAGGCTATCGACAATTTGAGAAGCATTGGAAGATGATAATTCTAGTCCATGGGCAAGTTGCCATGGAGGATGAGATATGGTCACTTTATAAGAATCAAACATGGGATATAATCAAGGCTGACCTTGAGATCCCCTAAAATCTTAGGAGCCTTAAGTGGACTGAGATTTTAGGGGCCATTTGTGACTGGTATATTAAGAAGTTTAAGTGTATGGGGGCTCTCTTTGTTTGGGAGCCTTAGGCGATAGCCTACGCCGCCTATATCCAAGACCGGCCTTGGATATAATGAAATTGTTTAAAATGAAGAAAGTTATTGGTTGCAAATGGGTCTCTAGAAAGAAAGAAGTATCTTTTGGTTTTAGTGATGTGACATATACAACTACATTGATGGCAAAGGATTATACACAACAATAAGGTTTTGAGTTTAATGAAATCTTCTAACCCACTGTAAGGCACTCTTCTATTTAGTATTTTGTTGGCCATAGTTGTATTAAATGACCTTAAGTTGGAACAATTGACGTCAAGACAACATTTTTACGTGACAATTTAGAGGAATATATTATATAGATAAACTGGAATGTTTTAAAGTTAAAGGGAAAGGAAATCATATGTACAAGTTGAATAAGTCTCTTTATGAATTGAAACAGCATCCTAAGCAATAGTACAAACATTTTGACATGTTTATGAGAAAGCAAAGTTTCAATAGAAGTAAGTATGACTGATGTGTTTACTTTAAGAAGCGTTTGGGCAATTCTTTCATTTGATGATATGTTAATTGTTGCAAAGAACATGTTTAAAATCAATGTTAAAAACTCAACTTAGCAATGAGTTTAAGATGAAAGATTTAGATGCTGCAAGAAAATCCTAGGCATGAAGATTAAAATAGAGAAAAATGGGCAGGTTGTGTTTATCTCAGAGGTAGTATATTGAGAAAGTTTGGGCTTTTTTAGTATTGGTGAGAATTGTTAGCCAGTAAGTACTCCTTTAGCAGCCATTTCAAATTATCTAAGCACAATCACTTAGTCTAGATGATGACAGAGAGTACATGTCAAATGATCCGTATTCAAGTAGAGTTAGTAGTATTATGTATGCTATGGTGTGCACTAAGATATTTTACATGCAGTGAATATGATTAGCAAATATATAATGAATCTAGAAAAAAAAATCCTTTGACAAGCTAGTAAGTGTATTTTGCACTACTTTAAAGCTATACATGGTGTTGAGCTAATGTTTGATAGGAATAATATTTAGAAAGGCAACATTCTTAGTTATGCGGATCCCGATTATGCAAGTGATCTCAACAAAAGAAGATCAATAATAGGATATGTTTTCACACTTGCAAGTGGTCCATATGTCGGTAGTCATGTTACAGTCAATATTCACTTTGTCTACTATAGATGCAGAGTATATGATAGCCAGTGAAATGATTAAAGAAGCTATTTAGTTAAAAGGTTTGGATTAAAGAGCTTAGTTTGACACAAGACAAATCTTATGCATTCAATGATGGTAAAAATGCAATACACTTGGCAAAGAATCATGTTTATTATGTAAGGATCAAACATTTCGATGTTTTGTTTCACTACATACAAGACGTAATCTCAGATAATGTTATCTCTTTTAAGAAAATTTATACTAAAGATAATGTTGTGGACATGATGACGAAGCTTATTCTTGTTGGGAAGTTTAAGCATTGTTTGAACTTGATCAATGTTCAGTTTAAACATTAAGTATCCACTACTTGCATGGTGAAAGAAATGTTAGATGAAGCTTTTGCCAAGGTGGAGATCGTTACTAAGTGGCAATGCAAAACTGACAATTGGAATTGGGAACGTCGGCCACAACTATTGTGGCTCAAGATATCCTTCTGTCCTCCTTTCTAGACCCGGCTCTGGCTTTAGACAAATTAGACCGTCACCTAGGGCCCCCCAATGTGACTAATGGGTTGTTGGGCCCCCACTTGCACTACTCTCAGGGCCTAGGGTCCTCACCAATGCACTGCACTTGGGCCCCTTTCAGAGCCAATACTGCTCCTTTCCACTTTTGATTATTTTATTATTATTTTTAATTCTTAATTTTTGAGATCCAAAATCTATATAAGGAGGTTTAAATCTTCAGTTGTAACACACAAAAATTTGGGATTCCTTTTTTCAAGTCTCTTTTGAGAGAAATTTGTGAAAATTTCGTTTATAATTCCAAGGGTTCTTTATTTATGGCATTGAAAGAGTGAGCCTTTAGGTTTGTAGTGATCACATTGTAATTTTCTCATTATGTTTCTTTCTTTCAATTAGGGAAGCCATCATCTTTCTATTTTGTAGACATAGGCATCAAACCCCCAACTACGTTAAATTTGTCTTGCCTTGTACAGTACTTCCTCTATCTCAAAATACTTGTCGTATATGTATTTTGAAATTGTCCCAAATTATTTGTCCTATTTCTTTATTTTAACATTAAATCAAAGATTTAACATTTTCGATGAGTTCCATATGACCTTCTAACATGATAGAAAGATGACTTTTTTTTATAAGCTTTTACTTGCCCATACGTGGCATTTTGTAATTATTTTCACATCTGATTCTTATCGTCTAGAATTATGCATTGCTATATAATTAAGAAAAGCTCTTTGAGTACTGAATTAAGTTCATTGAGGATTATCCATAACCTTACTACCTCAAAATCAGTCCATTAGGTTTTTATTGACTCAGAAAATCTATTAATAGGCCTTTGACGCTCTGCACGAAAACGATCTTTAAGAAATAAGTTCAAAATAGGACAAGTATTTTTGGATGGAAAGAGTATATTTTATATGATTTAATTAATTTATTTATTATTGTAATATTTTAATTAGATTTTCTCCATGTTACAAAACATACGATGAGAGAGATATCAGTGAAGAGGTTTGAGAGGGTATGGATATTTCCAATTTTAGTTACAACTTAAGGAGAGATATGAGCTGAGAAAGTGCAGTTGAGAGTTGAGACTCGAGAAGTGAAGCGATGGATTGAAGAATTTAGATGTCTTTATGTTTTGAAGAAATTAGGGAATGCCAGATGTTCCCTAAAATCTTTTAATTCCTCTTACTATAATGTAAAAGATATTAGAATGACAAAATCCGTTAATAAAATAAATCCATCGGCAAGATAAGATAATAAGATATATACTAATTACACATCTAACCATTTCAAAAAGGGATTTATAATTGTTAATATCTAATTTTCTTCAATTATTTTGAAATACAATAACTGTCTATTCTTTTAGTAAAACTTTAAATAATGTGATTAGAATATGAAGTAGGAGGACCAAACCTCTCCAACACCCTTCATATATGATATTTTTATATGTCTATAAGTTGTACTCGACTCTTTTTCTGTTTTCTTTTTATTATTTTTGTTGATACATAGAAATCATTTGATTGAAAGTATAATTGATGGGGTTAGAAATAGACCAAATTTTAGTTTTAAAATTATTTTTTATCTACCTGATCTCAATGGCTAAAGTCATCCGACATCCATTTAAAAAAAATTAAGGACACCTAGTGATTTTGACTGTTAAAATCAAGTGGCTAAAGATTGATTATGCTGAAATTTGGTCTAATAACACATTATCAAGTTTAATTTAATCCATATGGTTGATTTTTATGGATTTAAAAAAAATTTAAAAATAAAATAAATCAAGTGCGAACTACGTGACAAGTCATATCTAATTTGGACACATAAAAAATACACCAAGCTCTTGCTATTTTAATGAATTTATTTATTTTTTATTATTTAATATTTTTAGATATTTTTTTCCTTTGAGAGAGTGAGAATTCTTAGCCATCATTCCAACTCCATTGAGTTAATATTTTTGACTTAGAATTTAAAGGTCTAAAAATATGACCTATATGTATCGCATCAACTTAAAAGTTGGCAATAGTATGTCGATATATAGCATATCAATTTCAAAAAGATATTATCGGTTAAACATCCACCCGTATCAGCCACTACTGCATGATATCAATCACTAGTTTTTTTTTTTTAAAAAAAATAGGTTACAATCAATCTTCGAGTTATTTTCACCATTTTTTTTAGTTTAAAATATTTAAAAGCAAGTTATTCAATTTTCAAGTTATTTTCGTCCATTTTAATATTTTAAATTATTTTCGTTATTTTTTTAGTTTCGGCTGTAAGGAACTATCCGTTAGATTGCTGAGGATGAGAAAAGTAGGAGCATCCACGTGTCATACTAGTTCCTTTCAACCAAAGGCGGCTGCTCTCCACACTCGCCTCGTGCAAAAGCACAACTCTCCACGATCTTTTTCCATCGTCCTCACGCCCATTACCCTTTTTGTATTTTCTTTTCTTCCCTCTTCTTCTTCTTCCGTTTTCTTTTTCATCCTATTCGTTTTCGATCTTTTCTCTCTCTTCATAGTCTGTAACGGCGTCCAAGGTATGCCCAGATATATTCTCCTAACCTAAATGCCGATAACCAACTAGACTCTCATTACTGTAGTTTCTTAGTTCATGTATTTTGTTTCTAGGAATCTTTCTTGAATTTTGGTATCTTTTTAGGCTATTATAGCTCTGAGTTTGATCTTTGGCTGTTGGTTTTTTTTTTCTTATTTTCTTTGTGATTTTTCTTTTTTCTGTTGGATTGAACTATATTGAGGTTCTCCAGAACCCAACTTGAATTTGATATGCATTTTGTCGTTTTTGGTTCCGCACTAGGGCTGTTCGTGGAATGGGTTTTTCTTTAATCGTGATTTGATTTTATTTTCCATTAATGAAACTTACCAGCGCAGATTTTTCACCAAACGCAATTCATTATGGATTGGGTTTTTGTCCCCATTTAACTAGAATAGGAACTTTCTCTACAGTGATATTGGACGAAATCCTCCTTGATGGGTATGCGGCACAAGGATTTTTTTTGGCTTAGAAGGTGAATTTGAAACGAAGTAGGAATTGAGCATGTGAGTTTTTTATCCTTTATGTATTTTTTTATAGAGATTTTATTGAATTCTTGGATAGATGATAACATGTTGGAAAGATTGGATTTTGGTAACTTATGCATTCGATCATCCATGCTAGCTTGTAATGAAATACCACTGCAACTGTAATCAGTGCCATTAAATTCTCTCTCCATTCTATGATTGTTGAGGTGACCATTTGGTTGTTCATCTCTGCTAGGAAACGGCCGCTAAAGATCCAAAGATGTAGGGAAAGAAAAACAATTTTTTTTTTTTGAAAATAACCATTTTAGCTAAAAATAGAAAAATGTTAACCTTTTTTGTTATTGTTGTTTTCTGAAAAAGCACTTTCTTTTCTATGCATCCAAATGGAGCCTAGCTTTCCACCTTGTCAGTGAATAGGAAAAATTTCACATCCATTTCCCTGTAGCCACTGTTATGGAACAAATCAAGGTCAAGGAACTTTTTTTGCTTTTGGGTCTTATCATATTGTGTATCTGTCACCATAAATATCAAGCTGACTATTTTATTCATTCTTGTTATTCCCTATTTCTTTTTGCAATTTAGTTCAATTTGATATGTTCTTTGATTTGGCAAACAAAACTTGATTTTCCCTTGATGAACTTTCTCAGGAATGTTTGTGTTTGTCATTCATTTTGACAGTGATTCACACAAATTACGCCAGTAAAGTGAGCAAGCATGCTTTCAGAGCTTTCTGTGCCAATGGCAGATGAGTTGAATGTGAATGCTGAAAATGTGGCTGGCAGGTCTGTTACTTGAGTTGTCTGTCTTTTGCATATTGCAAGTCATATTCAGTTATAGAAATTGTTTACATTGTCCCCTCTACAATTACTTATGCTCTTATTAGAGCTTATTTTAAAATTATAAAGTTCCAAACTTCTATTCATCATTTAATGACGTAATTGATGCTGTTCGTTCAGAGCTATTACCTGACCACCCTTACTCTTTGGAGTAATGGAGGTCTGCATCCCTCTCTCTGTGTTCTTCTTCTTCTTCTTCTTCTTCTTCTTCATTCTTTACCAATCTCATCATCACCACTCTCCTCTCTCTCTCTCTCTCTTTCTCTCTCTCTCTCTCTCTCTCTCTCTCTCTCTCTTCATTATTTACCAATCTCATCATCACCACTACCCTCTAATCCTCATCCCATCTGTCCTAGGTTGGCTTTGCATGTCCTACTTCTCCAATCATCTGGATTTAGGGTTAAGTTCTTTGTCACTGATTCACTCATGCTACTATTTAGCATGTTGTTTCTAACACATCTATGATTCTTAATGATTCTTTCTAACGAGAAGGCCCAAGACAATCATAATCTGGAAATCTTTTAGAAAATACTTTTTTCTGGTTATGTTTACTCAAATTAGTAGAAATAACTATATCTATATACATACGAGTTACACATATAAAACACACTAAATTGATAATTTTAGAGTGGAAGTACTTGAATAATAGACTTTTTTTAGGGATCTTGTACTGCTTAACAGTTTTGACATGAATTGGCATTGGAAAAATGTTTTCTCATTGCACCAGCAAGGGTGTAGCTAAGTTGGCTTGAGATTTTAGGAATAGATTAGAGGTCTCGAGTTCAACCCTCCCCGAAGTTACCTGACTCACGAGGCTTGTGGGTGATTCATGCATCTATGGGATTATCTCACCTCCAATGTGGAATGTGGATATCCATGATATTAAAAAAAGAGTTTGCTCATTGCTGGGATAAAGCTCAGTCGATATTAACTAATTGGCAAAACCAACCGCCCTAAATTTACAAAACAAAGGACCTATTGAACCTTGAGAAGCAGTGCTTAGTTTAATCAATGATCTAAAGAAATAAAAAAAAATCTTGCCAAGAACAAGACAAATTCTCTATGGGGAAAATAATGCCTTGTCATTATCAAGCATTCATTGTTGTTAAAATCTTATAATACATAGTACACATTAAAATTCATACAATATCATAAGAGGAGGGATTCATACCAGTTTAAAAATTGCATGATTCCCACTAATAATAGAATATTTGAGCTATTGAATCTTTTTGTTGTGATGGATTGTAGAATTATGTAATAAAAATAAGAAATACATAGAGAATGGATGGAGAAGAATTTCTTCTCTATTTTTGTATTTTATGCATCGTGTATAAAATGTAGCTTGTACATGTATAAATAATAACCAATTATGGTGACTTAAAAGAAAAGAAATAATCTACAGGATTATTACAAGCTGTTAAACAACTAATTTGAGTTGACTTGTCAATATTCATTGAACCTGGACAGTTCTGACCCGACCCACAACACTCCACCTCTAGCTGGTTCGAAGATGTCGAGTAGACTCAGCTTGCTAACAACCGAATCGAGCTGAAATCGGAGAACTGACTTCGTAAATATATCTATCAGCTGATCCTTAGACTTTAGATGAGGAGTAAAAAGTCGTCATTCTGAAATATGTCGACGAATGAAGTGGCAATCAACTTCAATGTGTTTAGTCCGCTCATGGAAGACTGGATTGGAGGCAATGTTGATAACCGCCTGATTTTCACAAAGCTTGACGAGGGGATCAGCAGGAGCAAAGCCCAATTCAGTAAGGAATTGACGAAACCACAGCATTTCAAAAGCAGTATTACCCATGGCACGATATTCATCTTAAGCACTGGAACGAGCAACAATAGATTGTTTCTTGCTTCTCCAGGCAACTAGATGGGAGCCCAAGAAAACACCAATAGCCGGAGGTAGAGCGGCGATCATTTGGAGAGCTAGCCCAATCAGCATCAGAATAATCGCGAATCGAGCAAGTAGGTTGGTGTGCATAGAACAAGCCGCGACCGGGATGAGCCTTAATATAGCGAAGGATTCGGAACACGATATGAAGGTGAGTGTCCCAGGGTTCATGCATGAACTGACTGACGACACCAACAACATAAGATAAGTTTGGTCTCGTGATGGTCAGATAGATGAGCTTACCGACAAGTTTCTGATGGTGTGTCAAGAAGAGTACTATCAAAGGCAGTTAACTTGGTGTTTACATTCAATGGAGTATCAGTGGGTTTGCAGCTAGAATAACCAGCTTCCTGGAGGAGATCCAAGGCATATTTTCACTGAGAGAGATAAAGGCCACAAGAGGACTGAGCAACTTCAATGCCAAGAAAATACCGGAGAGGCCCCAAATCCTTAATATCAAAAGTCCTTTGAAGATACTGTTTGAAGGACGATATGGTTTCGTCATTGTTACCGGTGAGTACAAAATCATCAACATAGACCACCAAAATCATCACAACCGAGTGGAGACGATAGATGAAGACTGGGTGATCCAACTGACAACGAGTAAATCCATAAGGTAGCAAGGCATTGTTAAACTTCTCAAACCAGGCATGGAGAGACTGCTTAAGACCATAGAGAGCCTTCTTGAGTTTGCAAACAGAATGAGGCTCCCCCTGCTTAACAAACTCCTAAGGAGGGAGCATATAGACTTCTTCTTGAAGATCACCATGTAGAAAAGCATTCTTCACATCTAATGCAGGGGCTAAGCATAAGTCGTTGCAAATGAGAGCAAAATGTGGACAGAATTAATCTTGGCGACGGGTGAAAAAGTTTCTTGCTAGTCAATTCCATAAGTCTATGTGAAGCCTTTGGCCACTAGTCGTGCCTTATAGCGGGCAATAGAGCCATTTGGATTATGCTTCAAGGCAAAGACCATTTGCACTCAACTGGAGTCTTGCCTGGAGGTAGAGAAACCATCTCCCATGTGTTGTTCTTCTCAAGGGCAGCTAACTCCTAATCCATGGCTGCTTTCCAGGAGAGATTTTTCAATGCCGTGTCAATTCTCTTTGGCATCTTGATGATGTCCAATGTTGTGAAAAAACCAATGTTGTCAAACTCGACTCGGATCGTGAATCGATCTAGGGGTGTAACTCGTTAATCGTAAATCGTAAATCGTAGAATCGTAAGAGTTCTAACATTTTTGACTTTTTTTGCTATAATTATTATTTATACTACAATTACATATAAAATGATATAGAATAAGAAGATAATTTGTTCAATTCTTCCTAATGTATAAGTAAATATGCAAAGATACGAGTATATGACAAAATGTACCAATGCAAACTTAAATCAAAATATATTAGAAGTTAAATTTTCACATTCTAAGATTCAAATCATCATAATTCATAAAATTATATTATCCAAAATTACAAAACATCTGAACTCTAAAGAATATCATTCTCATCAATGTCATCTAAAACATCTAAGTAAGATGAAGGTTCAGTGTCTCCTCCATCTGCTACATCCCCATCGCTAATTTCTTCAACGCTTTCTTCCTCTGCTTCAACACCTTCCTCTCCTTCAACGCTCTTTCGCTTTCTCGAATAAACCCCTGCTAATTACAAAATTCAAATATTTTATAAATTGTGCCTTCTAATTTTTAAATATAATATAATGATCTTCTAGATTTTAAAATGCTTACTCGTTCCTTTTCTAAGATTAGTCTCTTTCTCATTAAACATCTCGTCCGCATCCAACCAAGAATTGTCTTGTGGAAGAGCTGGATCTTCCTTTTCCGTGATCCATTCATCATCAGATTCCACATCCGATAAGCAAATAGGATCATAATCTTGCTTTGAACTCCTTAATGTCTGTCTCACTTGTAGCTGTAAATTGTATTTTACATATACAAGGGCATTCATCCTCTTTGCCTCTAGCCTATTTCTCCTCTTCGTATGAATCTATAAAAGAAAACATAAAACATTTATAACTTCACTTCTTATATGTTAAGAAATTGCATGAATCTATTTAAAGTTAAAAATAAAACATACTTGTTCAAATACACTCCAATTCCGCTCACACCCCGTTGCGCTGCAAGTTAAACTCAAAATCCTTATTGCAACACGTTGCAATTCTTTAGTATCCTCTCCATAATCTTCCCACCAAATGGCTATAAAACATGAGATAATATCATAATAAATTAAAAAAATTAAATTGAAAGTTTAGATACTAATTAAGTAAATATTAAATAATTAAATATTAAATACCTGGTTGTTTTCTTTTCCTTGTTAATTTGGCCATGTTATCTCCAAAGAATCCCCTTTCAGTTCTGAATGCAAGCAATTGCTCATCGATTTTAATCCTGTCATCTATGTCTATGGCCAACTTATCAAGACATGTGTACAACCCTCTTTTAATTTCAGCATCGGGACAAAATGATTCTTCGTAGTGGAAAGAAGGATTCAGATAATATGCAGCGGCATGCAATGGATGGTGGAGTTGATCATTCCAACGAGCATCTATCAACTTCCAATATGGCATGTATTTCTTTTCATCTTTGTTTAATCTTTTTGCAATTTTCTCCTTGGCTTGATCCATGCCCTCATATATGTATCCCATTGCCGGCTTGTCCTCTCCATCAACTAACCGAAGCAATTTTACAATTGGCATTCCAACCTTCGTACAAAATTGAACACGTTTCCAAAACTTAGTATAAAAAATTAGATCATTCACTTTTTTCCCCTCTTCAGTCTTGGACAGTGGCATTCTATCCCATTCGTCCGAACTAAACATTTTTCGTAGACCAACTCTGCATCTCAGTATGCTTTTCAATGTAAGGTAGCATGTTGCAAATCTCGTTATTGCCGGCCTAACTAACTCACGATTGTTCGTGAATTTTCTCATTAAGTTTAGCAAAACACCATGGTTGTAAATGAATTTGGCAATTGCTTTTGCATCAACAATAGTAGATGACTCCAATTTCCTTTTCCCTATATCTTCAAGCATGAGATCAAGGCAATGTGCTGCACATGGAGTCCAAAATAAATTTTTTCTTCTCTCCATCAAGATTTTTCCAGCCTTTACATATGGTGCTGCGTTATCAGTAACAATTTGCACCACATTCTCCACACCTACCTCTTCTACGACCGAATCTATAAGGTCGGCCAAGTTCTCTCCATTTTTGCAGATCGAAGATGTGTCAACACTTTTTAGAAACACACTCCCCATTGGACTATTTACAAGAAAATTAGTAATGGACCGATTCTTTCCATCAGTCCAACCATCTGTCATTATTGTGCACCCTTTTTTGGTCCATTCTTTCCTATGTTTTTCCAACATTTTCTCCACATCTTCAACTTCACTTTTGAGTAAAGTATTTCTCATCTCATGATATGATAGAGTTTTCAACCCAATTCCATATCTTGCAATTAATTCACACATGGGTTGGAAAAATGGACTCTTCACCAAATTGAAGGGGAGTGCATTTCCATAGAAAAAACGAGCAATACCTTTGCAAACTGTGAATCTGTCTTCTTTTTTCCAAACTCTGTTAAGAGTTGCTTGTTTCTTGCCATCATCCACATTAATAAATTTTTCCATAGGTCCCTTCCCTTTTGGGTCTTGATCATCAAAATAATAATCAGGTCTCCCAGCCTGCATTTGTGCATCTTTTTTTCTTTTTTTTGTGTCCAAATTGTTCTCCATCAATTCAAGGCATTTTTGAGTCACTGATTCGGGACATTTAGGACATGCCGCTACATCTTTTTTTGTTTTTCCTAGATGGTGTTTCATTCGATAAATACCACCACTCATTTTCTTTTTACAATAGTTGCATTGTACATGCACATGGTCGCCCGGTTCCAATCTAGTGCAAAACTGCCATGCTTCATCTTGTCCCTCATTTCCCTTGCCTCGAACCATTTTAACAATCTTTACAAATTAAAAAGAAACATCCATTTATCATCCACAGTAAATAATCATTCAAAAAAAAAAAAAAGACAACAAATGCAGATGGTTACTATTTCTCACTAGCGTTGGGTTTTTTATTCTAGAAGCCACGGGTTCATGCATTTTGAGAATTCAGTTTACATTAATAGTTCCTTGGGTTAGAATTGATGATCAAATTTGCCAAATTTGCATAAAATTGTAAATTAAGTTGCAAATGGTGGCTGCTACTGCTCATGATGATGTGAACTGAGCTGCAATGAATTGAAAATGGGTTTGCTTCATCTGTTTTGTATAACAAAATACCTATGGAAGATTCTGTGTCATTTGATTCTCATAGCATAACGTCACGTGGTTCCATTGTTATTCTTGGAGGTCTCTTTCTTTTACTGTTCTCCTTTTAAATTTTGATCTTGATATGTTCTTTTTGTTATTTCTTGATATAGTAAAAAAATAATATGAAATAATATGAGGTCTAAGTCTTAAAAATAATTCAATAGTTAGTTATTCATTTAATGATTTAAAATAACTAATTTAGTTTAATAAAATAATTCTTATAATACTTTAGTCACTAAAATATTTTTATAGTCAATATAATCAATTAATACTTAAGCACTATCAGTTCTATTTATTTAAAATTTAAAATAAAATATAAATATTTTTCAATTAAGACTTATTTTTATAGTCAATAAATATTGTAACAAAACTTAATATAGTAAAAAAATAATATGAAATAATATGAGGTCTAAGTCTTAAAAAAAATTTCAAATAGTTAGTTATTCATTTAATGATTTAAAATAACTAATTTAGTTTAATAAAATAATTCTTATAATACTTTATTCACTAAAATATTTTTACAGTCAATATAATCAATTAATACTTAAGCACTATCAGTTCTATTTATTTAAAATTTTAAAGAAAATATAAATATTTTGCAATTAAAACTTATTTTTATAGTCAATATAGTAAAAAACTAATATGAAATAATATGAGGTCTAACTGTCTAAGTCTTAAAAAAAAAATTCAAATAGTTAGTTATTCATTTAATGATTTAAAATAACTAATATAGTTTAATAAAATAATTCTTATAATACTTTATTCACTAAAATATTTATATTCAATATAATCAATTAATACTTAAGCACTATCAGTTCTATTTATTTAAAATTTTAAATAAAATATAAATATTTTTCAATTAAAACTTATTTTTATAGTCAATATAGTAAAAAAATAATATGAAATAATATGAGGTCTAACTGTCTAAGTCTTAAAAAATCAAACAGCTTGTTATTCATATAATCAATTAATAACTGATTTAGTTTAATAAAATATATTTTTATAATATAGTAAAAAATACTATATTCAATAAAAAAAATTTATAGTCAATATAATCAAACTATCGGTTCGATTTTAGTATTTTACCAGCCTACACGATTAAAAAAAAAAAAGCATAAGGACTTCATGAAATAATTCCGTATCCTCTTCCATGTCCTCGTACGAGGACATGGACACTTAACACAAGCTATCAAATAAATATCTTAAGTAAGGAAAAAAAACCAGTTCCATCTGCCGACACTGCCGAGAAGAAGAAAGGCGAAGAAAGACAGGAAAATGAGATGCGAAACCAGAGAGGAGAAATGGAGAGGAGGAAAAGACATACCTCAAACACGAGCTCTCGATTTGAAGGCTTCAACGACTTTCACAGACTGAAGGACTTCTGCCGGTCAAGGCTTGAAGGAGGATGAAGAAGGTTTTTCTTTGTTTGCTTGAAACTTGAAAGAAACACAACTAAGGGCCAGGTATTTATCAACCAAAAAGACTTTCGATCTTCCTATTTCGATTTCCCATGCACGTCTTTTCCTATTCTACTAATTTTCCCTCTTTTTTTTACCCTCTTTTTTTTTTCCCTCTTTTTTTTCCTTTTCTTATTTTTTGTTCAAAATCGCACGATGGTGCGATTGAAGAGTGTGGAATCGCACGATCTGCGATTTCCGAAAAACTCGGACGATTGTGGGCATTTTTCGAGTTGACTAGCGAGTTGACTCGGTTGACCATCCGAGTCGAGGCAACTCGGCCGATTTTAACAACACTGGAAAAAACTATGATAGGAGGGTGAAACAACATGATATGATACAAATTAATCAATGGGATGGCTAGTAGAGGAACGCTTACCTTTACGAAGCGCTATAGGAAGATCAGACGAGTCAGAGACTGGTGGATCTGAAGCACTAGCAGATGGATGGGTGGAGTCAACCGCAGGTGGCAGACGAGACTGTCGGTGTTGGTACACCAGAAGAGGCTTGGTTGGACTCGGAGAAGGAAGGTCTGTAGGAACAAGTGAAAGAACATGTGTGGGAGAGGAGGTAGAGGAAGCTGAAAAATAAGGGTCCCGCTAAAAAAATGTAACATCCATGGATATGTAGGTTTTCCCAGTGATAGGATCGAGGCATTTATAGCCTTTGTGAAATGGTGCAACCTAGAAATACACAGCGCACAGCCCAAGGAGAGAGTTTAATGGCCAGAGAAGTTGTGGACAAAACAAACACACCCAAAGACATGTAAGGGAATTTGAGGAACGGGTTTATGTAAGGAGAGATGAGCTATGGGAGACTGATTTTGTAAGACGCGAGAATGCATTCTGCTGATAAGATAACAAGCAGTTAACACCGCTTCGGGCCAATAGGACGATGGGACATGCATGGTGAAAAGAAGGGATCGAGCTACCTTAAGAAGATGACGGTTCTTTCGTTCAGCTACACCATTTTGTTGAGGTGTAGAGGGATAAGAGAACTGAGAATCAATACCATGGTGTTGCAAAAAAGAAAGAAAGGAGTGCGATAGATATTCTCTCCCCCCCTCCCCCCCCTCCACCCCATCCCCCCGCCCCATTATCACTTCGTAAAACCTGAATTTTACACCCAAATTGATTTTGAACCCACTGGTAAAAAAATTTAAAGTGATAAAAAACCTCAGATTTTTGTTTCATCAAATATGTCCAAGTCATCCGAGAGTAATCATCAATAAAAGTGACAAAATATTGAAAACCAGTGCGAGATATAGTGTGAATAAAATAAAATAGATAAACTTTTTTTGATAGATGGGAGAAAATGATTCCTAATATGCTTGCCTTATTGGCAGTGTTCACATTCAAAATGAGTAAATGATAAACTAAGGACAAGTTGTTTGAGAACAGAGTTAGTAGGATGTCCTAAACGACAATATCATAGCCATACATCAGAAGAAGAAGAGGTCGAATAGGCTTTGAAGCTGCTAGGATGAGAGTCGAGAAGGTAGAGACCACTTGCTTCATGACCACCACCCAACACTTGCTTCATGGTCAGATCCTGGAAAACAAAGTGAAAAGGAAAGAAAGTGACTGAGCAATTCAAAGTTTTAGTCAAGGCACTAACAAAGAGAAAATTACGAGATAAATAAGGAACATGTAGAATAGAGGGAAGGTTCAAATGAGGCTAAACAGTAACAGTTCCTTTCCCAACAATATCAGTGTATGAACCATTGGCTAATTTAACCTTACCACCAGAAATAGGAGAAAGGGAAGAGAAGATGGTAGACATACCAGCCATATGGTCAGTGGCACCCGAACCGACAATTCAGGAATGATGAGAAGCATGGTGTGCAGATGATTCAGTACCTGAAGTAGAAGACACAATATTGGACACCTTGGAGGATTGTAGGCGCTCAAGGCGTTGCAAGATTAAGTTAAGGTCCTGTCGAGTCACAGGAGCACTATCACTAACCACAGTAGAGGAAGGAGTAGTAGGAGGTGCAGCGGAGAGATTAGCTTGCTTAGGTTGCCCATGACTCTTGTAGCAGGAATCTATGTTGTGGTTAGTCATCTTGCTGTAGGTGCAGAACCGATTTCCATTCTTCCGGGGACCTCTGGTGTCCATTCGAGAATCAGACGGGGATCCTTGCCATGGGAAGCTGGGTGCCCATGAGCCAAAATAGAAGGAGTGGTAACCAGGGCAAAGCGTTCAATGGGCAGTGGATTCATAACAAGACGGCGTCGATCATCTCGAAGTAAGGCAGATTAAACCTCATCTAGAGAGGGAAGAGGTCGTTGCCCAAGAATTTGGCCCGGGTAGACTCAAATTCAGAGTTAAGCCCAGTTAAGAATGCAAATATCCGTTGTTGTTCAATATACTTGTGGAACTTCAGAGTATCCTCTGAATTCTTGAATGTAAGAGATTGAAGCTGATCAAGCTTCAACCAACAGGATTGCAGAGTCGAATAGTATTGGATGAGAGACGACTCCCCCTGTCAGAGAGTGGCAACAGTCTGAGATAATTCATACATACGAGCAAAGTTATCCCCATCAGAATATAAAGTCTTCACAGTGTCCCACACAGCTTTAGCAGTGGGAAAGGTGTAGACGAGACGCCGCACATGAGCTTCCATGGAGTGAAGAAGCCAAGCCTGGACCAGGGAGTTATTTGCAGTCCAGGAGAAGAATATTGAGTTAGTCTTAGCTGGTTGAGGAGTAGTACCATTAATATATGAATAGAGTTGCTTCGCAGTTAAAAACATTGTGGTAGAGTAGGACCACTCAAAGTAGTTTGTCTCATTGAGCAAAATTGTCGTGATCCGACCAATGTGCGGGGAACCAGAAGAGGTGACATCGGGAGTAAAAGGACCAGCGGCCATAATGCGAGGTAGACGAACCAATCAGGGAGTAGCAGAGCAACTACAAGCCAAATACACAGATCCAATGCCAAGGTCTGGGTCAAATTTGAAGAAAGAAGCCGAAATGGGTCCCACAAGGTACAAACCAGTCTGCGATCCTTACATAGAAGAGATAGTGAGAGAGGCGAATGGAAGGGGCCCAATATCAAGGCTTGATGTAGGAAATTTGTGCAAATTTAGAGAAGAAAGCCCAAAAAAGAACTGGGATACAGTCTTCCCGAATAGCAGTAGGAAAAGTAAGAGAAAATGGGGTCCGCCGGAGATGAGAGGTGAGACACCCAAGTCCGTTGTAAACTAGAGGCAGGGACAAAACTAATAGGTAGCAATAGATGGGGGATGAAGATCCCAGATAGCAGATCTGGGCAGAAGAAGCCCAGAGAGAAACAGTGCAAGCGGCACAGTAGCAATGAGCAAATGTGGAAAAGAGGGGCCCACCTTTGACCGAAAGTGGGGGTCCACCTTAGGCAAGATATAGTGGGCCAGGGGTGACAACAGTGAAAGTGGTTTGGTTGTAAACGAAGCTCAGCTCCAACAGATCGAAGCAAAAACCCTCAGATCTGGGTCTCTAGATCGGCAAACTCACTGGGAGAGAAATCTGATAGAAACCCCACGAAACCACTCTAAAACAGATATCCAACTGGATAGATGGAGAGCTCTGTCAAAAACGGCAGGGAAGGATGAGATCCTGCTGGCAAAACCTTCGCTGGGAGTAGTGATCTTCGTCAGAGAAGGGAAAGGTCGCAAAAAGGGGCTGAAAAACTGATGGAAATCACATTCGAAAATCTTCCTTGGCTGATACCATGTAGAATTATGTAATAAAAATAAGAAATACACAGAATGGATGGAGAAGAATTTCTTTTCTATTTTTGTATTATATTCATCGTGTATAAACTGTAGCTTGTACATGTATAAATAATACAGAGGAGAACCAATTATGGTGACTTAAAAGGAAAGAAATAATCTACATGATTATTACAAGCGGTTAGACAACTAATTTGAGTTGACTTGTTAATATTCATTGAACTTGGATAGTTCTGACCCGAAATGGGTCCCACAACATGGATTTGTTTGACTTGAGCTGTTGGAGACCTAGGATATAAATTTTTTTGGGGCTTTTTAGCTTTTTTTTTTTTATGACCTAGGTGTCCAGGGGTCTCATCAGTATTTGGATAGGGGACATTTTAACCTGACTTGTCTTTGGGGCATGTGCAAGCCTCTCAATTCTACACATACCGAGTAAGCAACTACGAGGAGTGGCCCAGAGGGCTGTTGAGCATGAATCGAACTGAAGACCTCCATTCATGAGGGGAGCTTCTTGACCGTTAGGCCAACCCCTCTTGGGTGGATTTTTAGCTTATTGTCTGCTTTTTGACCACATTGGTTAGAGTATATTGGTATAATAGCTTTAGACATTGGAAAATTGAAATGTGAATGCCAATGTAATAGTTATATGCACTTTACATGCATTTTTCTATTGGAAGGACATCAAATAAATTCTCATATTACAACTTTTTAGGTACGTTTTATGTTATTTCATATCTTTATATATTTTTGGGTAAAAACTATGAATCTAATGATTCTACTATTTGTGAATCACTGTTCATGATTCGAAATATATTACGATTTTGCATTACGATTTGATTTTTAGAACATTGCAAGCACATACATGGTCTGTCAAAATATTCCTGTACATGGGTGAATTACTAAGGCATTTTTGCAGCTGCCGAAGTCTGCTTCTTCTCAAATATGTACGAGGTATTTGGCAACATTTCAATTAGTTTTGAATGGAGTTGGCTAGTTCTGTTCGTCTTGGGCCATAGACTGAAGCTTAATCCTCAGTCATGTTCTTTTCTCTTTTTCTTTCTTTTTTTTTTTTTTGAATATTTATACTGCATATTTTGAGGGAACCTACGAATAAGAAATATTTTTGGACATGATGTACCTAATCATCAGAACTTGTGCTTCTATCATCACTGTATACAAGAATAATTGGTCTTGGAACAAATTGAATCATCTGCGGTACAAATATGGCAATCTCACCAACATAAAAGTCTTATTCTAACCCATGAGGGGTTGGCCTGACGGTCAAGAAGCTTTCCTCATGGAGGGAGGTCTTAAGTTCGATTCACGCTCAAACCTCTATGGGCCACTCCCTATGGGGTTACTCCTTATCGACTTACTCAATATGTGTGGATTGAGAGGTTTAGACATGCTTGTTGGATTAGTCTCATCTCCAATGTGGGGTGGGGATACCCATGTTACAAAAAAGAGTCTTATTTCTGCTATCGACTTTATGTTTCATCTTTCCAATTATCAGTGCAAGTTATTGATGTATCATTTGCTTTCATTGTAAACTTTAGTCCCACCCTGACTTCATTGTTCCTTTATCGATATATATGTGTGTGTGTGTTGATAATTTTCTATTTGAATATGATTATTATTTTTTTCTTTTTTTAGTCTTTATTCCTTTCCTAAAGGCTGTTTCTCCTGTCCCCCTCTGAAGCAGGTCTACTTCCAATAAAAAGAACCGGGGGAAAATTCCAAAGAAAATTCACAAGGCAGAAAGGGAGAAGCTGAAACGAGACAATCTAAACGAGCTGTTCCTAAACCTGGGCCATGCACTTGGTAAATATGTCTGCCTCCTTATATATTGACAATTGGAATTTTAATCTTGCTCAGAAACTTCTTTGGCCTTTAATTTTTTACATTGGCGAAATTTTACCATTTTTTGAGCTTAAAATTACCACCATTAGACGACCCGCTTACCTAATACACGAGGCTTGTGGGTGGTTTCGTGTATCCGTGGGATTAATCTCACCTCCAATGTGAGGTGGAGATACCCATGTTATCCAAAAAAAATACCGATTTAGACATGAATCTTCTTCTTTGGATGCATTTTGCAGAACCAGCTCACCAGAACAATGGCAAGGCCTCTATATTGGCTGATGCCACTCATTTACTTCGGGATCTAATTGCACAGGTTGAATGTCTCAAAAAGGAGAATGCAGCTCTGTTAACGGAATTCCACTACGTAATTATCTTTTAACCTTTGCTTGCTTTCTTTCCCTTATTTTCGCTTTGTGATGGATCTCTCTCAAATATATATATGAAGTGAAACTGTTGAACCTCCTAAAACATTTTTGTGAGTGAATGAAGTGTTTGGAACTGAGCACATTATCTGTGTTAACTATAGTGGTATTTTGCTTTTCTCCTTATCCATTATAGTATAAATATCTCCAACCAAAGAAAAAGAAATCATTTTATGATTCTCAAGAATTGTCATATACCGTATCCTCAGTCCTTCAAGATGTCAATGTGTTTCCATTATCTTGCTGATCTAGAGTGTTAATGGAACCCTCTATCATTAGATTATGCTTTCCCACCACAGAAAACAACCACCCTCTATCATTAGATTATGCTTTCCCCACCGCAGAAAACAACCACCGATGTATATATCATGTATGTACAGTATGTACGTATAGTAAAACTAACACCATTGCTTGAGTGTGGTGGAGGTAGGGCATTAAATGTCAGTTGTCCTAGAGTTTTCCATGGAATAATCCTTACCCTTCGGCTTGCAAATTATCATTATTATTATTTGAAGGTTGGGACTTAACAGTGGTTATGAAGAAATAAAGAACATATTCATTGTTGTGGAGGTTAGTTGAATGGCCAAGATCCTTCATCTTTAGGTCAATTCTTTGCCATGCTCTTTATACAAGGGGTTGTCTAGTGAGCATTTAGATTACCAAACACGCGTGTACTTAAGGCCTGTGGCTCTCTTAAAGCTGAACTTTTAAGATATGGGATGCAAGCATTACTCCTTTTGGATAAAATAAAAATTAATGATTTCTTCATTTAAGGCCTTTGTATTACCTGTGAAAATCTTGGAACTTGTTCAGGGAATTAAAGCAATCCCTATGGTTGTTGTTTATATTTCTTTATTTTTTGATTATTTATATGACTTGAACTTTTATCTTTTGTAAATTGTTGAAAAACAAAAAATAATCTGCAAGCTTTGTGGCTCCAACTATGGTTCAAAAACTCATTTAGTTGAGTGGAAAGAGATTGCACCAACGTGTGGCCCTTTTGGCCTTTGAACATGGTAAAAGAATACCATGAGAAACATCAAGAGGTACATAAGAAAAAACACGAATTCTTTCAGGCAATCATTTAATGAGCAAGAGCAGTAGGGAACTTGGACATGTTTGAAATGCATAAACTATCGACAAGAAAATAATATTTTAGATGGAAGCTACTTTTTTACCATTTTCTGGCACTATTAGATGACATCTCAAAGTCCTATCTGTTACTTGATCTAATCCTTCCTCCCAAGTCAGTGTTTCCTTCTGTCATTGTACTGATCCTTTTTGTCCGCTGTTCCTTAACTTCAATGGCAGTTAAAAGGGACTGTGATTTTTATCAAACTATTTTCCTAGCAATTGGCAGGTTCTGAATTTTTGGTTTTATCTGAAAAGTGGTGATCCCTATCTAGTGTGGCTATGCCAACCGCCAACCCACCCTTTGCCTTTGTTGATTTTATCTGCTTTGCTTTGAATGGTAAAAGTATGGGGGAATGGACATTGCTTGTTTGCTTGGGAAAGTTTGATCTAGAGTTGAGATTCTCGAGGTCCTCTCCTTCCATTTTTAGGGACTCTGTCAAATCAACAATTTCTTTACCTTCTCCTTCAGCTGTACTGGGTCGATTGGTTCTTCCTTCTGTGGTCACTGTTGCTCCCCCAAACTTTGTGGTTACTCCTCTTCTGAAGGAGAAAGAGAAGATGTTTTCTTCAGTTTTGGCCTCTTTCTAAGCCTTCTTTGGGAGCTAGTGCTAACTTAGGATTGCGTCTCTCCTTGGAGATTGTAGACTCATTGACTCCTTGGACTTCCTCGTACAATTGTGAAGGGTGGTTAACTAGGTGCTGCTGCTGCTCTTTTTATTTTTTCGGTTCTTCCTTCCTTGGAGGCTTTCATACTTGATTCTTGAAATTAAAGATATTCTGACTTCAAAGCAGTTATCATTGCGAAATTCATTGATCAGCAAGTGAGGCAGCAGATCTATTAGCATGTTTAAGGATATAGAACTCGATCACTCGTTCTACTCAAAATCTTATATATTTGTGTTGACTAGAAATCTGATTTATTCGAGTTGTCTATTTGAGTTGATTCTGCCATGGTTCCAACTCTTCCATGCTTTTCTAACCAATGGCTATCCTTAATCTTGGGGGGTATCTTGGATTTTCCACAACAACAATAACATTGATGTTGATGATGATGGTTGAATTGCAGTATTTTTTTATTCCATGGGTGAGCAATAAGCTATTCCTACTTTTTGTCCATGTGACTCTTTTAGGACAGGGAAGGGGTTTCTATGACTAGAGTTTTTTAGGCATCCAAATGAAATGTTTATTCATTTAAAATTAAAAAGAAAAAGCATGAATCCTAACTTGGTTAGGTTCTTCTTCCTTTTTTTCTTTTTCTTTTTGGTAATTTTAGTTTTTGGCATTTACTTGGTGGTTATTTAATTTTCTCATCAACAGAACTATAAGCATTGTATCACCTTTTGGATGTTTTGGATCAACAAACAGGTGACAGGAGAGAAGAATGAGCTAAAAGATGAGAATATTGTCTTAGGAGCTGAGATAACGAAGCTACAAAATGAGGTGCAGGAGAGGTCACGTTGTGGACCTGTGTGGAGCAATGCTGTGGGTTCTGTCCATTTGCAGCATGCCAACAGGGAATCATCTCCGCCAGAAGGCCAGTTCTCAATGCCTCTTGTGGAGCCCACATCCAAAGCCCCACCTGTGGTGGGTCCCGTTATCGTAATCCCTCTACAACCTGATATCCAACCCTATCAGAAACACAATGCTAGCGTAGAAGTGTCAATGAAGCCTCCTTCACAGGTGAGTAGACCGCATGCCCGGTACCCCACCTCTTCAGATTCATGGCCATCACAGATCCTCACACCTAGAGCAGCTGATGAAGCGACCCGACCTAGCAGTAGGAGCACAAGCAATAACAGCAATGACGAAGCAGGCTCTGGTGCCATGCAAGTGCCATCGCAATGTTGAAAATGGGAATTGGGAAATCAAAGTTGAAACTCAGTTGAGTATGTTTACACTGACTACGAAGTTGAGACCACTTGGGAACCGAAGTGTATATTAACAGTTGGGGCGAGGAGTTGTGGGGTGAGGATTCCATTTATATTTTGATGTTGATATTTGCTATGATGATGACGACAACGACGTGACGATGATGATATTAGTTAAAAGGGTTCTAACTGAAGTTTTGTTGGATTGGTACACATTGAAATGTGCCCAAAGCATGTAACAACTAGCTAGTGTGCCAGTCCTTTGATGAGCGACTGTAATAGTCTTGGAAGACGTAAAACTCCACCCACATCCCGCACGAGGGGCTAAAGCAATTAATTTGCTGTAGATTGAAATTCCTGTGCAAAATGTTTTTTTTTTTTTGTTGTTGTTATATTAGGTGTGCAATGCTAGGATGGTAAGGATAAAATTTTATCAAGTTTCATTCCAATGAGGTCTCTAGAATTTTGATTTCAAGATGTTAGTTGAATGTTGATGGTGGCACTTTTTTTTCAAAGTTGCTCAATACATAGGGTCTTTTCAGATGAGGGGAGATTAGGACAATGCAAAGGATTTTCTTTATTTATTTATTTGGCATTATTAAATAAGGGTTTTTTTTTCCTATTTGGTATTTAATAAACGTGAAAAAGTTGGGGTTTCTTTTTCTTCACTTTTTATTTTCTAAGACAAATCTTGTTTGTCTTGGGGCCTTGGGGCCTTGGGAAGCACTATGCTCTTCCTTTCCTGCTATTTTGCAATAGTTCATTTATCTTTTTCATTTTAAGCTTTTGTAAATAGATTGAAAATAGACTTGATGAGATATAAGTGAGCTACTTTTTAATTTTAAATTCAATTTGTTGGCCATTTGATTTTTATAGTTGAAATCACTATGGGTCTTTGTCTCAAGGCATATAATGATTTTAACCATTAAAATTAAGGAGCTAGAAATTAAGTTTATGCTGAAATTTGATCCACGTTATTTTTAATCTATATAGTTGGTTTTTCTATGCAATTAATGAAAAAATTGAAAAAAAAGGAAACATGGTTGGGCTTGACTTATGTGATTGGTCACACAAATTATTTCCTTTGAAATGTAATTTTTAATTAAAAAGATGGATTGAAATTTAGGTTAAGATGTATGAAAGATGTATGAAATTTCCTTTTGTGTTTTCTGTTTACTGATTCAGTTGGGGGATTGATCTTGGGCTTTTCTTGGCCCGTTGTGTGGGTGGCTCTGTTTTGGGTCCCTCTGTTTTCCTTTCTTTCTATAGGCTTGTATTTTTCTTTTGGATGCTATAAACTTACTCTCATTCAGTGATCCTCCCACGGGTGTTTAGTATAACCAGACACTAGATTTAGGGTATCGCCCATTTTACCCTTCTACTGTGGTAAATTGGCTCACTGGATCACTGACTCTTCCACTGTGGTATAAATCGGCTCAGCGGATCAATGATTGGCTATCTGACCGGATCACTGAAATCGAATCATTGAAATTTATGTAAGTGAGACTGTTTTTTTTATACAAAACAACAAATCGGCTCACTGACCGAATCAATGATTTTTTTTTAAATGTTTTCGTACGACAGTAAAAAGGTAAAATAGGTAAATACTCTAAAATCCGTGTCTCGCTATATAAAATGCCCGTGGAAGAATCGTTGGCCAAAAAAATGCCAAAATGAATGAGGTATTGGTTAATATTTGTCAACCCAAGCCAATATTTTGTACTTGAGAAGTGGCTCGATTTTTATTTTCTATTTGCTGAAAAAGCAGCAAAATGTGTGAAAATAATCAAATGTATGAAAATGATTTAAGAGATGCCAAATAAAAAGGAGGGAAGGGGGAAGATATCCTTCAGGAAGAAAGGGGGACAGGGGTTATACCAGAGTTATGGAACTCTTCTCTGAGTTCATCGATAGGAACAATCTTATAGAATATCCCCTTATTGGTGGTAGATACACATGGTCGAACTGTTAAATTAAATCTACTATGAGAAGGTTATATAGGTTCCTCTCCTCCCCAAATTGGGAAAATGGGAAGTCAAATCAAAATGTTCAGCTCTATCTCAGATCACTCACTGATTCTATACAAGGGTTTTTTCGTATAAGAAAAATCTGAGTGGACGTACGGCACACTTTGACCGAATTAAAATTTTATGGGTTGTTCGAACAGTTTTGTTTCGAAAAAGTTTAAATGTTTTGATGGGTGATATTAGATGGTGAGACCAATTTTGCGTTTGAAGAATTAGATGATTGGATAAATTATCATAGAGAGTTTAAAATTGTCAAATAAAATTCATTAAATCATCTAAATCCTTAATTTTTAAGATCACATAAATCATTAGATAAACATTTTTTTTCTTTGATATATAATGCATGGATATCATAAAAAAGAATTCGTCCTAAGTTAAGTTTTAACCTAATTGATGAATTGGTCCAAAAATCGGGTTATGGGAAACTAAATTTCTGAAGGCAATTGCAGTACGAGCACAAACGTTAATGTATCTTTGGGGCGCTTAATGTCATTTAACCATAATTATTTATATTACAAACTCTATTTTAATTATTGGTTGTTAAAGAAAAAGTTTACTAGAGAGTCTTTTTTATAAAAAAAAAAAAAAAAAGGTTTTTTTATATATATTAAGGCATACAACAATTTTTTTTCTTTAAAATAGGTCATTTATTTGTTTTCTAAACGAAATCAATTCTTTAAAAAAATTATGTTTAGGTTGAATGCATGGCATTTAATATGTGATATAAAATCTGACCTCATATCAATTCACAGAAAATTAATATTTTGTTGCTTTTGTTTAAATCTTTATTTTTATTAAAAATGAGCAAAATGTTATCATGATGTACTATGCAAATTTTATCTTTTTTATTAATTTTTCTTATTCCTTATAAAAGTAGATTGTTTGAAAGAAGAGAAAAACGTGGCATTTTTTTGTACTCTTGGCCTCATTTTTCTATTTTCTTCGTTTTCTATAAATGAAAAATAACAAACAACCACTAAGGCGTTTATTAAAGCAGAGAGCAATTTAAATGATTTTTTTTCTAAAAATTAAATCAACAAAAATACATATCAATATATCACTTTTGGATATACATAAAAAACAATTCTAATTAATAAGAGAATTATGACATTAATCCTAACACATTGTAGATTTGTCCTAACCATTTTCTTTAATGACAAAAGACACCAATTCTCTAGGCCCCATTTTCATTGATGATTTGAATGAGAAAGGATTCAGGCCCTACTCTTGCTGTATGCACATGTTTTCTTTTGTGTTTAAGTCATATTTTTTGCATCAAATTTATGATATCTATTTAAATATAAAATATATTTTTAAGAATAATTTATTTTTAGATATATAAAATACAAAAATGAATAGTTGAGTTTCAATATATATATTTTACTTACAAAGACCTTAAAATCCATGTCAATCATCTATTTTGACAGTTTTATATTAGAAAAATAAAGTATAAATTTAATAATAATTTTTATATTTGATCAAATACGATGAATATGCTTCTTAATTATAAGGTTTTTAAAACTCATTCAGAAGACAGTGTCAATAAATTGAAAAATTTGCCACCAACCCAGCACTGAAACCTTTTTCAGCTTGAATACAATGGCTGTGGTTGACCGGGTTTTTCTCTTCACAACGGATTCCTGCATCCACATTTAGCACAAGCAAATGAGTGTATGGCACAGCTCAAAGGAAGAAGCAACTTCATGGGCGGGTTGTAACATGGCTGGCCCATTGTCGAGATTAAGAAGATAGGAACCTTTTTATTACAATTATTATTATTTTGGATCGTTGCCTTGTATGTCACAGGCCCTCTTGCATGAATCCGACGAGAATTTGGGCGTCCAATCCCATCCGGTCGTCGTGGTGGTGAACAGAGGAGATGCAGGGAGCACCAGGAGCAACTTCGGCAACGGCACCGCCAAGGAAGGTGATGGTGGTGGCAGACCCAACTCGAGAATCGACAGGTGCTCTCCAATGGGCCTTGTCGCATGCCGTGCTTGGACAGGATGAGCTAATCCTTCTCCACGTCGAGCCCAACTCGAAGCGCCACTCCTTCTCCACCTTCCTTAGACGCCCTTCTCCAGTTCCGGCCCTAGGTGCTTCCTCGACAGACGGTGGACAAAACTATGAATTCCTTTATGAGATGAAGATGACATGTGCAACGTTGCAGCCCAAGTTGCATGTCCAGATAGAGAGGGTGGATATGGAAGGCAGGGATAAAGCTGCTGCCATTCTTCTACAGGCAAATATTTCCTCCGTCGACCTTCTTATCATAGGCCAGCGTCGAAGCTCTCAGACTTTCATAGGGTGAGAATACATACTACTATTTCAAATAATTTCCCATTTAGAATGCAAATCTAATGCAATCCATGTTTCATTGCAAACTTTTTCCCAATCGAACTTCATAGAAACCCTACGTGGGACAGCCAATTGAACGTGACGAATTATTTAAGATCGAAATTTAATACACCCAAAATCAAAAATTGAATTTCTATCCAAGGTAGTGTTGGATTTTTCTCAAAAGGTCCTTTTTGGGCCAGTGTGTGTCCATGTAAGGGCCATCAGGCCAGGTTGAGTTATTTGTAATGCCCAGTATATTAGGTCTATTTCTCTGTAGAGTTTACAGTTGGGGGATTTCTCGTGTGGGAGAGAGAGAAAAGAAAGGATAGAGGACATAGGTTAAAGTTTGGAAATCCTTGTAACAACTTGTCACGAATATCTCTTTAGTGCAACTGAGACGAAGAAAATCTCATATCTGCGTAAGAAAGAAGGGAGGGATTATTCGATACAAGAGTCCTGAAAGACTCGGAGCTGAAGATGTCGCCGAACATGAAAAAATCCTTCTATAGAGTTCAGAGAATCAACCTGGCTTTGATACGATGTAGAATTATAATAAAGAAATAAGAAAATAAAAAGAAGAAGAAGAAGAGAGAAAATGAACAAGAGTCCTTCTCTTAATTGTATATTATGTGGGGTATTTTCCTCTTAGAAGATACATGAATAAATAGAAAAATAGAGCCAATTAAGATGGCAAAAAAAGAAATACAAAAAAGAATAATTATCTACATTAAATAAAAAAAATCACACAGTTGACTTTCCAAAATAGGATTAATCGAGTCAATTATCCCATATTGGATCTCACAACATTATTCGCTCTATGAACGTAGTCTTCGGGTGAAACACATAAAAACTCTGTGTCTCTCGTGTGATTAGATATGTGGTTTCTAATTTATTTTCCTTACAGGTAGTTGGGAAAATTCCTACTCAACTGACGATCAAATCTTTTATTTTAATGTAAATTATTGTTTTGAGAGATCAAACCAACTCAACTCCATTTGTGTCTCTTATTTGTGACAAATTCTATTGTGTGTTGTTCGTATTTGATACAGACGTAAGCTAAGTGGAAGCCTATCAAACAAAGGGTTGGACACAGCTGAGTTCCTGATCGAGCATAGCAAGTGCCTGTGTGTAGGAGTTCAGAAAAAGGGACAAAATGCCGGCTATCTTCTCAACACCAAGACCCGTAGGAACTTTTGGCTTCTGGCCTAACTTTCTTTGTTTTTATCAATCAATTATTATCTTCTCCCCTCTCTAAGGATTGAATGATCCGTTGGTCTTTTCATAATGCATGTATTTTCATGGATGAAATGTACATATATCCATTTTGTTATTCTCTAAATTTTATGGCCTCTAAAATTATGACTCGATCAATCCGATCATAGTGATTTTTTGTGAACTCACATATTGAAGAAAAATCATTCAACGGGCTCATCATCACCACTCCATTGGTAGTTTCTACGCCTAGATGCACATAGAATAACGTGCAACCTAGTACGTGAGATTTATTTTTTCTATTTGTACTTTTCAAATATTATTAATTTCATTTTGAGTTATAACTCTAAGTCTATTTATAGGCCAAGTGAATAATGAAATGAGAGAGTTTTGCTAAAAACAACCTTCAGCTAGGAGGTCGGTTTCTCTACAATTGAAATCAAAGTAGGAGGTTGGTTTTATAGAAAAATAGAACACAGAAAGAATCGAAGGAATGTCTCTCCACTAAATTTTTCATGGAGACCTTGTATATTTATAATATCTTTTCAGAGAATACAGGTATGAATCATGCTTTACATACATTAAGACAATCAAATAAACATAGAAGGAAAGAGGGATTTCCTATGTCACACAGGTATGAATCATGCTTTACATACATTAAGACAATCAAATAAACATAGAAGGAAAGAGGGATTTCCTTTGTCACAATCTTCGCTGGCTATCAGTGATTTCTCTGCTGGAAATCAGAGATGATTTTCGCTGATTGCTTTGTTGAATATTAGCATCTCCACGGGGTGTATATTCCTCAGTAGATTTTCTTTGCTGGAAATCATCAATATCCCCCCTCAAACTGAGCCGTGGAGGACTCCAAATGCCCAGTTTGGTGCATAAGGTGTTATGAAGCTTGCGCGGAAGGGTTTTGGTAAAGATGTCAACAACTTGACGGGAAGACGAAACAAACTTGGTGATAAGAGAGCCAAGTGCCACTTTTTCCCGAACGAAATGATAATCAATTTCAATATGCTTTGTGCGTGCATGAAAGACAAGATTAATGGTGAGATGCAAGGTAGAAATATTATCAAAATGAAGAATTGGAGGGGATGAGAGATGGAGACCAAGATAACGAAGAAGATAAGTGAGCCATGTGAGTTTAGCGGCAGCAAAGGCGAGGGCCCAATATTTAGCTTCAGTAATAGATCTGGCCACAGTAGGTTGTTTCTTGGCAGTCCAAGAGATACAATTACCTCCTAGATAAGTACAAAACCCTATTGTAGAGCGTCGAGTGGTAGGGCATCATGCCCAATTAGCATCCGAAAAGGCATAGAGTTTCATAGGACAATGAGCCAGAAGACGAAACCCATGAGTGATAGTCCCATGAATATAGTGGAGAATACGTTTCACCATTTGAAAATGCAAGAGAGTAGGGTTGTGCACATATTGACAGACATAGTTGCTGCTATAGGAGATATCAGGACGGGTGATCGTAAGGTACTGTAAGCCTCCAACAATGCTACGATAAAAGGACGGATCCGGAGAAGGATCAGTATCAGTCTGGCTCGGGCGCAATTTGGTGGCCATATGTGTAGAGACTGGTTTGCAACCTTGCATGTTGGCACGTTCCAAGAGATCAAAAACATATTTCTTCTGAATGAAGAATAAACCACTAGAGAAGGTTATGACGGAGATGCCAAGAAAGTAGTGTAGAGGACCCAGATCTTTCATAGCAAATTCCCGACTCAACTGTCCAATAAAGTCATGAATTAAGGAAAGGTTAAATCATGTGACAATAATGTCATCAACATATAACAATAACAGTAAAGTACCATGTGGACCATGATAGACAAAAAGTGAGGAGTCAACTGTGCTGCAAAAGAAGTCCAGGCCCAAAACAAAGGTACTAAATCGGTCGAACTAGGCTCGAGGAGCCTGATGCAATCCATAGAGAGCACGCTTGAGTGAACAGACATGATGTGGTCGCGTAAGATCTTAAAAGCCTGGAGGTTACTCCATAAAAATAAGTTTAGTTAAACGACCATGAAAAAAAAAAACATTTTTAACATCTAATTGGCGAATCTCTCATCCATGAGCTAGAGCAATAGTGAGAATAAGCCGAATCGTAGCAGGATTGACAGTAGGAGAAAAGGTTTCAGAGAAATCAATCCCAAGAATCTGATTGAACCCTTCTGCAACGAGATGAGCTTTCAATCGGTCTAAAGAACCATCAGACTTGAGCTTTGTTTTGAAGACCTACTTACAACCAAGAACATTCATAGTAGACTGTCGTGGAACCAAATTCCAAGTGTCATTGAGAGATAGAACCGACAATTCCTCTGTCATAGCAGCAGTCCAACTAGGATGTTTGAGAGCGGAGATAATAGAACTTTGGTTTTGACTGTATTGAATGAGCCAACAAACAATAATCAGAACTAAAATACTTCGGATTAGGCTTGATAATGACATGACTGCAACGAGTGGCGATTGGAGAACATGAACTCGTTGGACTGGTAAGAAGAGGCTTAGATACTGCACTGGATGGAGAAAGATCATGGGCATCAGCATCAGGTTGCACAAGAGGGCTACTGGGTTGTAGAGGTAAATATTCACCTGCCTGAATGATTAGGCACACCATCAGGTACTTCAGTTGGTGACTCCAAGTCATCCAGATTAGAGCCAGCAATGTGAGTGCACAGATTTAAAGTGGAAGGAGTTCTTGTGTCATAAGAGGTGACGTTGGAGTCCATGGTTGTCGCTGGAGTATCTGTAAGCCAGTCAGAAAATTCGATTAATTCAGTAACAGTATGTGAGGAATTATATAGTGATCCTGGATTTTGAAATGGGAAGATTGTTTCATCAAAAACAACATGCCGTGAGAGATAAACTCAATTTGTAGGTGGATAGTAACAACGGTAGCCCTTGTAATGTTCACTGTAGCCGAGAAAGATACATGGAAGAGACCGTGATTCAAACTTCGTCTTATTGTAATCTCGAAAGCAAGGAAAGCATTTACTGTCAAATATTCTGAGCGCCATAGTCTGGATGTTTATGAAATAAAGTTGCATATGGACTTTTCCAACCCAAGACCTCAGAAGGTTGTCTGTTGATTAACCATACAGCTTGTACTAAAAGCCTCAATCCCAAAAACGTTGAGGTACATATGCGTGGAACATCATCGTAAGGCCCAATTCTATGACAGTACGATGTTTGCGTTCAACTAACCCATTTTTTTCAGGAGGTTTTGGGCAAGACATTTGATATTTAATGCCAAGATCCGATAGATAATTTTTGACTCTTGAATCTGTAAATTCTCCACCACCATCAGATTGGAATATTCGAATTTTCTTGTCAAACTGACTAGCAATGTGTTTTTGAAACATAACAAAGCATTGGAAGAAGTCTGACTTCATCCACAAATATCAAATAATAACGAAATCGTTGAAAAGATGTCACTGGTGATGGGCCCCATAAATCACTATGAATCATACCAAACGGTTCATTGCAATTATCATGAGATTGAATAAAAGGAAGGCGACATGCCTTAGCCATCTGACAGCTATTACATAGAAAGTCAACCTTATTTTTACTAGTGCTTATAATAAGCTTATTGCTTTTAAAAAAAAAAATCTACTACCCTTGATTGAGGGTGGTCGAGTCAATGGTGCCAAACATCATCTGTGGCGAAACGAAATCTGGTTGAGAACAAAGCTGCTTCTTCCTCGGGCTTAAGAGCATATAGTCCTCGAGTCCTACTTCCCGAAGCAATCACGGCTCTTGTTTTTTTGTCCTTAATCACAAATTCACGTGAATCAAATTCAACCATATAAGGATAATCGGAGGTAAGCTGACTGATAGATAACAAATTCTTTTTTATTTCAGGAACCACCAGAACATTATCTATATGTAGTTGTGTATGTCCCATATCAATATTGGTGTATCCAATATGAGAGATATCCAGTGAATTGTCATTACCAACAAAGACTCTATCAGTGCCATGATGCGAAGCAATGGATGTAAGCTTACTAGGATCAATTGTCATATGAGCGTTGCACCTGTGTCGGGAAACCAAGTTTTTTATGGGTTATCATTTAAGGAAGTTGCGGCGAGAGCCGGTGTCACATCATTTGGTTGATAGACTTGATTGAACCGATGCCAGCACTCGAGATCCGTGTTACATGGTTTGTCACAGATTTGGCATCGTACCTCTACGTTTTCTTTAGATGATTTGGTAGGAGGATGCTCTTGTGAGGTGCGATGAGAGCCACCGCTGTTGTGTGGAACTGATTGAGAGCCTCGTTGGTTGTCATGACTGGCTGGAGAAGATTGGAGTCTTCCTTGAGTAAAACCTCATCCTCTGGAATTAAAACCACCAACTCCTCAACCTCTCCTAGGATTCTCACGATTGTAGTTTGAACTACCAGAGTGCTCTCCAACAAATGTCATATTATGGTTAAGGGGAGAGGAGTTGCTTGTGTTATGAAGGTTCTTCACACGTTCATAACCTTTTAGGAGAGGAACAAGATCTCGATAAGAAGGAATGGGTGGTTTGAACATGACAGTAACAAAAGGCTCATATCCTTTGCCCAGTCCTCTGAGAAGACCAAAGACCTTGTTTCGATCGTCCACAAGTTTACCAATGGCAGCCAAATCATCACAATAATTTTTGAAAATTTGAATATACTTAGACATGGAGTAATTGTCTTTGGAGTGCAGTTGCAGGCTTTGAAGGAGATAAAATTCTCTTTCATGCGACTCTTGTACAAAAGAGTCTAGAAGAGCACGCCAAACATCGGTTGAGGTGTCAAGTCCGACAACCAGCCCAAGAACTTTTTTGGAAAGGGTACTAGTAATCCATCCACGGAGGAGCCTATCAGATCTTCTCCATGTAATATAATCGCGATTAGGCTTGGTAGTGTTCTCGCCACCACCTTCCTTTGAGGACACAATAATCAATGGATCGGTCATTTTAACATCTCCATCCAAAAAGTCAAGCATGTCTTGACTTTCTATAAGACCCATGATTTGGGTTTTCGAAAGAAGAAAGTTTTTTTGGGTAATCTTGAGTGAAACAAAATTGCCAACATTGAGAGATGATAGGTAAGGATAGATGTTTGCTGAAGAAGAGGCCATTAGGTGATGGAAATGGGCTGCTCTTTTTCTTTATGAAAGATCTACGAGAAACCAACGATAGTAGAGAAATAGGTAGTATGATGCAGCTGACGATGGAGCCCAAGGACAGATTGTCGTTATTTGACTCTAGAAACACAAATCTGGGTCTTTGCAGAAACGATATGCAACAGCAGAGGCGCAACAATAAGTGCTCTGCAAACAGGTAGGGGTAAGACGAAACAGGGGGCAGCAACTTGTAGATCCAAGAAGCAGATCGGTTGGATCTGAACAGTGAAACTCAGATCTAGTACGTTGTCGAGGAAAGGAGATTGAAGCAGCAATAGGATCTAAATCTCAGATTTTTTTTAAAAAAAAATGAAGTTGCGGCTATAGATCTGAAGAACCCTCTGTATCACAGAGCAAAACCAAGGGCAGCGGATGGAGCACGGAGGATCACCATTTTTGAAGTGATTGGTCCAAGATCTTTCAAACGAAACAATTCCTAGCTCTTGATGCCATATAGGAAAATAGAACACAGAAGGAATCGAAGGAATGGTTCTCAACTAAATCTTTCATGGAGACCTTGTATATTTATAATATCTTTTCAGAGAATACTGGTATGAATCATGTTTTAGATACATTAAGACAATCAAATAAACATAAAAGGAAATATGGATTTCCTTTGTCAAAATCTTTGTTGGTCGGTGATTTCTCTGCTGGAAATCAGGGATGGTTTTTGCTGATTGCTTTGCTGAATATTAGCACCTCCGCGGGGTACACATTCCAGATTTGTCGGCTGGAAATCAGCAGATTTGCTCTATTGGAAATCGTCAATAGATTTCCCCTCGAACTGAAATCCATATCCCCATTTTCATTCATTTATCTCATTTTCACCCATTATCATTTTTTTTTTTTTTTTTAAATTCTAATCCCTATCAGCTGTTTGCGTTGACTTCAACTCAGCTTGTTTTGAATAAGCTCAATATCAAGCTGAAGCTCGTAATGCTTAGTGTTTGTATATATATATATATATATACAATTATTCATGTATGCTTTTAGACATTGATGCATGCAAATGAATTTCTTTTGTAGTAGAATTTGTCAAAACATTACATATATTACCAATAACTTACTCAATTTAGCTCGCGTCAAACTATACGTAGTCTTAAGAGGTAAAAGATGAACTATGCTTAGAAAAGTTTTGCACACAACAATAGAAAATAATTTCAATATGGAAATCATTTTTATTTCCATAAAATATTACACACAAACATACCCAAAAAAGTTGACAAATCAAATTTAAACTGAGCTTAAACTCAAGTCTAGTTCAATGGTTCGCTCAATGTTACAAAGGCGTTTCCCGTCCCAAAATGGTTAACCACTATGGGTGGTGCCTACTCCACTTATAAGCCTAGGACCTTCCCAACACACATCCTATAGTGCCCCTGAGCTACCTTAAATACCAATTGTCACAGGTCAGTTTCACACTCAAAATGGCCAGTTGATTCTAAGGTTTTCGTGCCCCTGCTTATAAACCCAGAGTCATCCCCAGGTACTTCCAATGTGGGACTCTGCCCATGTTACAGGCTCCCTGATCCAATCCCTAGTGCCCTTGCCGAAGAAGATCCATACCTCTTTCTGTGTAGGGCCCACGCAGATACAATGTTCCTGGTATATTCTTGTTTTTGCTCTCTCAAAGGTCAGGCTTGTAAGACTAAACATGACCCATATAAAGATTTGGGGCCCCACATAAAGGAAGGTCTGTTTCTGGAAAGTTCTAAAGGGGTTAATTTCCTATTTTGATGAGAAGGAAGGAAAGTTCTACTTGCCTTTTGGGTCCTCCCTCTGCCTATAAAAGAGTCCCTCTCTATCCCAACCCATCATCTCAAAAGTACTAATCACGGAATTTGGATAGGGCATTAAGGAGGAAAGAGGTAGAAACCCGAGGCACGCATATTCTCTTCAGTTTTGATCTTCAAGAAGCCTCAAGACATCATAGGGAAGTTCTACACATCATTCTCTTCTCCAAATGGATCCGGGTATGTCTTGTTATTATGTTTATGATTTCCGCATTAAAGTTAATCCGTGTATCAAGCATTAATCAATCCAGATCCTGTGGTTATGTCATTCGGATTTGTCGAACATGAAGATTAATGATGAATGATTGTATGATTGATTTTCAATCAATGAACTCTGATATTATGTTGAAATATTATATGTGGCATCATGAGGCTAGTTCATAGGATCGATTACAGCTTAAAATAAGAAAGAATTAAAGAAAAGAAAATTTTCAAATCTAAGGAAGAAAACGACCTTGTTCCGTCACCGACCGATCGGCAGTGAACGATCTTCTGCAACCGATCAGTGTTACCAACCAATCAGCAGTGACCAATATTAAGCGACAAGTCGGGAATACCGATCGATCGGCCAGAGCTACAGCGGCCTAGATGACTTATGGACCTTATGATTTTATGGATTTTAAAATAAAAAAATTATGGACTTTAAGATTATGATTAATGGACTTTGAAATTCAAGATTTTATGGATTTTAAAATTATGATTTTCCTCTTATGTTTTTTGGCAAATCAATCTACACTAATGAGTAAAGTCATTATTCTTTGGCCTAATACCATATTATGATATGATTTGTTTAGTCACCGAAGTGGCCCAATCAGAATGTATTTAGACATCAGGTCATATAATTGTGTTCCAATACTCTTCCCAAGTGTTGGATAATGATAACTTTATGAATCTCAATCCCTAACCACATATATATTAGGTTGGCCCATATGTGCACCGTTCTGAGTGGTTAACGGATTGTGATAGGATGATTGGATGGTACCTATAGTTTGTATTTGCCCGAATACCCAAAGGTGATGGTAGTATTTGATCGTTTGTATTTTGTTGGTCAGTTCTATCGGTGACTGGGAATCACCATAATGAAATGGTATGCCATTAGATCACCCAAAGGTGGATCCCGGTAGTACTATTGTTAATGTTGATTGTTTGTGTGTTTCAATTAAAGTTTAACTCATAGCATTATATAAGTGAGCATGGAATTATGCAATTTTTGCAGCATCTCTCCCTATTAGACTGCACACGCAACCTTCATATGTGCCTATGTTGACTGGACTTGATTTCTCCGAATAAAAATAGCAAGTCGAGTTTCACCTCAGTGTACTCGATCTTAATAAATCATTAATTTTTGATAAGCCTACTATTACTGGCACAAGTACGACTTCTGAGAAAAAATCCTATAAAGCGTGGATCAGGCTCAAATAGACTCAGTTTTATGTTCATACGCACGGCAAGTGGCAAATAATATACAGATTTCACTACACAAAACTAACAGTGCTAAAAAATACCTCTAAAATGTTGAAAATAAATTCAAAACAGCAGACAAGTCCTTAGTAAGGACGCTTATGGCCAGGCTAACCACCATTAAGTTTGATGGAAGCCGTGGCATGTATGAACACGTAAGAAGATGACAACTATTGCTACTCAACTGAAGAATATAGGGATGAGTGTTGATGATACTTTTCTTGTCCAATTCATTCCGAATTCTCTGCCTCCTCAGTATGGGCAATTTTAGATAAATTACAATACTATGAAAGATAAATGGCAAGTAAATGAACTATCAAGCATGTTGATTCAAGAGGATAGAAGACTTAAGCAGATTGGACATCAGTTACTCCATTTAACAAATCAAGGACACAGTAAGAAAAGATGATGGAAACCCATGAAATTTAAGAAAGCCGGAAAGAAACCAAATGAGCCCAATACGTCTTCCAGGACTCAAAATCAGGGGATAGGTAGTGTGAGGTGCCACTTTTGCAAGAAACAATAGCACTTCCAGAAAGACTGCCGTAAAAGGAGAGCGTAGTTTGAAAAGAAAAGGTAACCATTCCATTTATGTGTGTTTCTAATCTAATCTCAATGAAGTTTCCTCTAATATTTGGTTGCTTGATTCTGGAGCGACAACTCACGTTTCTAATATGTTGCAGGGATATGTTACGACCCAAACCACCAACCCAACTAAAGCCTTTGTTTACTGTGAAACCAACAAAAGGTGTCAGTTGAAGCCATTGGGACTTACTGTTTTTCACTCGACACTCACTACCACTTAGATTTACTTGATTGTCTTTATGTTCATTCTGTTGCCAGAAACCTTATTTCAATTTTTAAACTTGATGTTAATAGTTATTGCTGTAAATTCGGAAATAATGTATTTAGTTTGTTTAAGAATTCTGTTTTTATTTGGTCTGGATTATTGATTGATAGCATTTACCGTTTAAAACTTGATAATTCATTTGCTAATTATGTCCTGATCCTACATCATAATGTTGATATTAAGCATGGGTTGATAAATGAAAATTCATCTATCTTTTGGTATAAACGTTTGGGACATATATCTCGCGAAAGAATTGAAAGATTGGTAAAAGATAGGATTCTCCCAAATCTTGATTTTACTAACTTAGGTGTGATACCCCTACAAATTTCACATCAACTAGATGGTGATGTGGTAGGGGGCTTATATGAGGGAAGCCCCACTCCCTTGTGTGAGGCCTGGCCATGTGGGCCAGGGCCCAGGAACAAATCCATGCGGGCTCGTGAGGCCCAAAGAGGACAATATCACACTCTGGAAGTCGGGGTCAGGGTTGTTACAAGTCGTGTCAGAGCACGGTTCAACACTCAATCTGTGTGGACCCTTTACCTCTGTGATGTAACAGAGCCGGAGACAGCTCAGGTCTTAAGGGAGGTGGATTGTGATACCCTTACAAGTCCCACATCAACCCGATGGTGATGTGGGAGGGGGCTTATATAAGGGAAGCCCCACTCCCTTGTATGAGACCTTTTTGGCCTGGTCATGTGGGCCAGGGCCCAGGAACAAATCTGTACGGACTCATGAGGCCCAAAGAGGACAATATCACACTTAAAAAGTCGGGATCAAGGTCATTACATTAGGTTTGTATGTGGAATGCATTAAGGGTAAACAGACCAAACACACCAAGAAAAGAGCCATAAGATCTAAAGAGCTACTTGAGTTGATCCATACTGATATTTGTGGCCCATTTGATGTTCAATCTTTTGGTGGAGAGACCTATTTTATCACCTTTATTGATGACTTTTCACTTTATAGTTATATTTATGTGTTGCATGAAAAATCTTAAGCAGTTAACACCGTAGAGATATTTATGACTAAAGTTGAAAGGCAACTAGATAAAAAGGTGAAAGTCATAAGGTCAAATAAAGGTAGCGAATATTATGGTAGGTGTGAAGAAATGGGTCAACACCCAAGGCCTTTTGCTAGACTACTAGAAAGTCACGATATAATTACACAATACACGATACCATGTACGTCTCAATAGAATGGTGTTGCTAAAAAGCGCAACAACACACTTATGCACATTGTTTCTAGTTTGAGACACATGCATGTATGGGGTTGTCCTAGAGAGGCAAGAATTTATAACCCAAATGAAAGAAAACTTGATGAACAGACAATCATTGGTTATTTCATATGTTACCCTCACAAGTCCAAAGGGTATAGTTCTATTGTCCAAACCATAGAATTATAATCATAGAGACAGGTAATGCAACATTACTGAGAATGGTGAGGTTAGTGGGAATGACATAATAAGAAAAGTTAATGCGCAAGAAGTGAGGGTATAAGTCCCTATATCCGTAACTTCAGAAGGTGTTATCTCTAATATCACTAAACAACCTGATGAACAACATCTGAATGATGAATCACTCCATGATGAAACCATCACCAATAATGAACAGTTTGTGGAACAACCGCAAGAAATAGTATTGAGAAGGTCCGAAAGACAAAGGAGACCTACTATTTCGGATGACTTGTGGTGTATCTACAAGAATTGGATTATAATTTAGAGCTATTAAGCATCCGGTCACTTATGAAGAAACCATAAAATATGATGATTCTACCAAGTGGTTAGATGACATGAAAGACGAACTAAAGTCCATGGCCCAGAATGAAGTCTGTAATCTAATCGAATTGCCTCATAGATAAAAGAAAGTTGGATGTAAGTGGGTCTTTAAGACCAAATGCGACTCAAAGGGAAATATCGAATAATATAAAGCCAGACTTGTGGCAAAGATGACATTGATTATAAAGAGACCAACTGTCGTGTATCCAGAAAAGACTCTTTTAGAATAATTATGACTTTGGTGACACATTATGATTTAAAGTTACACCAATGGATGTCAAAACCACATTTTTAATGGTAATTTAGATGAGGATGTGTATATAGAACAATCTAAAGGGCAAGGAACATATGGAATGCAAATTAAAGAAATCAATTTATGGCCTTAAGTAAGCATCCAGGCAATGGTACCTCAAACTCAATGATACCATTACCTCCTTCGATTTTAAGGAAAACATTGTTGATCGGTGTATATACTTGAAGGTCAGTGGGAGTAGGTTTATCCTCCTAATATGGGAAAAGCAGCCTACGTGATTGGAATAGAAATATTACGTGACAGAACACGTGATATGATGGGGATGTCTCAGAAAGGCTGCATAGAAAGAATCTTGGAGAGATTCAGTATGGAAATTATTCCTATCAAGATGTCCTTATTCAGAAGGGAGATAAATTTAGCTTAAAGCAATGTCCGCAGAATGAACTTGAAAAAAAAAAAAAAACAAATGGATGGAATCTCTTATGCCTGAGATGTAGGTAGCCTGATGTATGCTCAGACCTACACCAGACCCGACATTAGCTTTGATGTCAATATGTTGGGCAGATACCAAAGCAACCCTAGAATTGGTAACTGGAAAGTTGCAAAGAAAGTAATGAGGTATCTATAGGGTACTAAAGACTTTATGCTCACGTTTAAAAGTCCAATAATCTCGAGCTAATTGGCTACTCAGATTCGGATTTTGGTGGTTGCGTTGATAGCAGCAAATCAATGTTTGGTTATTTGTTCCTCATGGCTGGCAGAGCAATATCATGGAAAAGTGCCAAACAGTCTATTGCTACAATATCAACCATGAGAATTTGTGGTGTGCTATGAGGCCACTATTCAAGGAATGTGGCTGCGGAACTTTATCTCAGGACTTGAAATTGTCGACAGCATTGCCAAGCCGCTGAGAATTTACTGTGATAATTCTGCAGTAGTATTCTTCTCTAAGAACGACAAGTATTCCAATGGACCGAAACACATGGAATTGAAATACTTTGTTGTAAAAGAAGAAGTTTAGAAATAAAAGATGTCTATTGAGCACATAAGTACTTTACTTATGATAGCAGATCTATTGACCAATGGATTACCTATAAAGACCTTTAAGGAACATGCCAATAGAATGGGTCTTGAACGCAATATATTATGATGTAATTATGAATTTTGGACTGCATTATGAATAAATGTGCACTTTTTGACATTTGAGTACTCATGTATACGATTCTGATTTTGTTCCTGTTTATTATGGTTATGTATATATATTATGTATGTTTGTTTTATCATTAACAGAAATAGGCATTGTGTTATGACACTTATGTTGACTATTATGAGATTAATCTCTCACTTAAGGGCTATGCTAGGTAGGTCGCATGTGTTGTAATGATGGAAGGGACCATGTCGGGATAAGATGATGTGCAACAACCATTGCTCAAACTTGCGGTTTATTTACTAGTAGCATTATGATGATGACCACATTATATTGTTGAATACAGTTTATGTGTACACCTTATGATAAACCTGTTTTAAATCTCATGAAGTGTAAATGTGGGCCAAATGGAAAATTTAAGACTAAATATGACCCACATAAATATTCGGGGCCCCACATAGAGAATCTTAAATTAGGGAAACTGTGTTTGAATAAGGAAGGTTTATTTTAGGAGAGTTCTAAAGGGGTTAGTTTCTTATTTTGATAGGACGTAAGGAGGAAAGTTCTACTTACCTTTTGGGTCATCCCTCTGCCTATAAAAGAGTCCCTCTCTATCCCAAACCATCATCCCAAAAGTACTATTCACTAAATTTAGAGAGGGCATGAAGGAGGAAAGACGTAGAAACCCGAGACACGCGTATTCTCTTCAATGTTGATCTTCAGGAAGCCTCAAATTATGAAATGGAAATTCTACACATCATTATCTTCTCCAAATGGATCTAGGTATGTCTTATTATTGTGTTTATGAATTCCGCATTAAAGTTAATCTACGTATCAAGCATTGATCAATCCAGATCATGTAGTTATGTAGTTCGGGTTTGTCGAACATGAAGATTGATGATGAATGATTGTATGATTGATTCTCAATCAACAAAATCTGATATTATGATGAAGTATTATAAGGTACACATCTCCCTCAACCAGTACACATCATCATGCCCAAGGGGGAGTTTCGGTCCCATACAAAAGTGGCCCAGTTTGCTTTAATACCAAATTGTCATGAGTCAATTTCATACTCAAAATGACTAGCCAATTCTAAGATTTTCCGGGCCCCACTTATAAATCCAAAGTCATTTCTAGATACTTTCGATGTGGGACTCTCCTCACGTTATATCAAGCTCTGATTCAATCCTATCTGGCTATCCTTTATGCCTCTATTGAATGCAATTCTTCAAGGTTCCAGCTGCTATTCTTTTTTTTTTTCTCTTGTGTGAATCCACATCAAAGGCTTAAGTGTGTATGCCCAAAGAGGACAAAGAATGTGCAGCAAAGAGAATAGCATCAGTTTCTATCCTCTCAAATGTGTGAGGAAAAATAAAAATAAAAAGACATCAGTTTCCCTACTGAAATAAGCCTTTGGAATTCGCCAATGCCATGGAGGGAAGGAAGTCAACCATCAGATCATCCACTGGTTTTACCAAAGTGATGCATTGGTGCCTGCCCATGGGTGTAGTGCCTCCAGCCAATTCGAGCTCAGTTATAACTACATGCCACGCAATTCTCATATGTTTCTTGAATGAACCCATGATATAATTGTATTAAGATAAGACTAAGTATCACAATTAGTAAGATTTTTTTTACAATTTAGAGGTTTTAAGTTTAAATTCTATGGCTGTAAATTGACATTTGATCACATACCTTAAGGATTGTGAGGTGCTCTAAGAGGTCTGGATACCTTGGTCTTTAAAAAAATAGACATTTAATCTATAGAAATAATTTGTCAAATCTAAATATAAAGGTGGACTAGATAATGATAAGATTAGCCTATGATATAAATATGTAACTTACCAATAATAAAATATAAATTTAAAATATAACTGCTAATTTATTCAAATACCAAAATTTAGTAACAATCATAATTTTTAACTATTTGAGGCAAAGGTTAAGAAAGCGGTTCAAGTGACAATCATAATTTCTAAGTATTTGAGGCAGAGGTGAAGAAAGCGGTAAATCACTATGTACCACCAATATGTCCGTATTGGCAATATATACCATAGGGGAGCAATCCTCACACTGGTATTTTGTGTATACACACACGGATTTTAGCATATACCGAATTTGCCCTCCACCTGCCGTACAGGAAAGAAGAATACATGAACAGTGCAATTCTCCTTAAATCGGCTCTCCGAAATTGCAAGTCGACTAGTCGAAATTCATGAACAATACAATGTTCCTAAAATCGGCTCGCCGAAATTGCATGTCGGGCTCGCCCAAATTCATGAACGGTACAATGTTCCTGAAATCAGCTATCTGAAATTGCAAGTCGGCTCGCTGAAATTTATGAACGGTGCAATGTTTCCTGAAATCGGCTCTCCGAAATTGCAAGTCGGCTCGTGAAATTCATGAACAGGGCAATGTTTCCTGAAATTGGCTCTCCAAAATTTCAAGCCGGTTCGTCGAAATTCATGAACAGTGCAATATTTCTTGAAATTGGCTCTCTGAAATTGCAAGTCGCCTCGTGCCGAAAATCATGAACAGTGCAATGTTCCTGAAATTGGCTCTTGAATAGTGCAATTCGGCTCTCCGAAATTTCAAATCTGCTCGTCAATGAACAGTAAAAATCATCCCATTGAAATTTTGTTGTTCATGCGAAGGGTAAAATTGGGAATACTCTAAAACCCGTGTCGCTAAACACGAAATGCCCATGGGAGGATCGCTCTCCATATACCATATCGGCAATTTATCTCCAATACAATCCTCTGTCCTCCCGTTTTTTACTTTTTTTAAATTACATGAAATATGGAAAAATTAGAAAAAATGAAAAATATTGGGAGAAAATTTTTAAAAAGTAATAGTCGTTTTAATGAAGTATTAGACCTTTGAAAGTCAAAATTTCGATACAAATAAAATATATCTCAAGAATTTAAAAAAAAATCTTAAAAAGTTGAAAAATGTCTAAACATTTTATAAAGTAAGAAACCAACAAAGGAAACACCTAATAATAAGTTTATGTTCTCAACTATCCCCTACTGATATATATCTTGTATTACAATCCATAAATTTTTTATTGTAAAAATTTCTGAGTTTCATAAAAAAGGTTGGAATGTCAGAAAAAATCACTAACACCCTAAAAATTATATCATTTACTTTAAGAGCTCTTCATTTAATTCTAGAAATATTTGTATATCATTTTATTCATTTATTTCTACAAGAAACTTGAAAATTAGAAGTATAAAACCAGCTTTTATTAATTCTTCATAAAAATCTTGGAAAATCAAACACACTCTACAAATTGTGTGAATCACATTAACACACTCCATTGAATTCCATAAGTACTGAATTATATTTTATTAAATTATGTTTAGAAAAAAATCTAATTTTAAATAATCTTAGAGGCAAAATTCGGATTAATTGATGAAAATAACTCAAAATTGTCAAATTTCAAAGAAAAAAAGTTTGGAATTGACAAATATTATTAAAAATTTAATACCTTGCTTCTAAACCTTTCTAAATCACATCCAATGCAACATTTAACTCGAAAAATAATAAAAAATATTTTTTAATTAAAAACTAAGCATCAATCGAGACTATGCATTATGGGCCCGTATCGCCGATATAGGCCTTGTACATACGATACACTGTGTATTGGCTGATACATCAACCAAAAATCCGATACATCATGACAGATATACTTACACATCTACCAATATTTTTGTATCCTAGAAAATGGACAGTAATATCATTTGTTTTGATCCCCTTGCATTTACATAACCTTATAAAAAGTATATAAGCGAACCCCTTATTCTTTCATCAATCCTTCTTCTCTCTTTTCTTTCTCCTTCTCCCCCCCTTTCTACCTCTCCATGGTGGAATGGGGAAGTCGAAAAAATCCCCCAAACCCAAATCCAAACCCAAGCTTAAACCTTACCCCCCTGGGTTCTTCCCTGAACCTGAGTTCAATCCTGCTTCAGAGGCAACTTATTTAGAGAGATCTCTCCTCTCTGATTGGTCTGATGATGTCAAGGTCGCATCCTTGGTCTCAGCCCTGGAAAAAGGAATTGCCCTACCCCTTGCTGCTTTTGAAGATCTCATTATTAGGGCAAAAGCAAAGATAAAAACGCGCAAGCAGGAGGTCTTCAAGGAAAAATATATCAAGTGTTCGGATGACATCGACAGAATCGAGCTTGTGGCAAGCTATATTTGCAGTAAAAAGTCGGATTACATCTCTGAAAGCATTCCATCTGAAATCTTTTTTCAAGGACAAGAGCGCGAGGCACTCTACAAAAAATACAATCCCTCTAAAACCTTTCATGAGGCCTCTGGGGGCACTCCCTCAACAAACAAGTTTGTCTTCGATCTTCAGGCTTTCCATCTTGCCAACGATGAGGAGAAAATCAAGTCTTTCATGGCTGCTATCTTGACAAAAAATGGGAGTTGCATTCCTGTTGATGCCGATCCGAGCCTTATTGTTGAAGCTAGGAGGCTCATTGCCGATGATCTTGTCCTTGTTTCATCGTGCCATAGCTCCGATGAATCATCCGATGGAGTCGACGCAGTGCAGAAGGACACTAGTGACACCCAAGTCGTCACCTCTACCTACAAGTCACGAGAGCTGAGGCTGCCAAACCCCTCTGTTTCCACCAAAGGGATGCTCCCTGATGCTGAATTGGCTTTCAAGCCAACAAACATGCCCTCTTCTGGCTTGAGAGGACTGCATATTGCAGGTTCGACCACTCCCATTACCAGCGAAACTAATGTGGATGTTACAAAGTTTGCTATGCCCAATTCCCCCCCAGGCAAGCAACCCATGCTTAACTCTCTTAATAGGGGGTCAACCCAAACAGTAATGTTAGCTATCCTGTCGATGGGAAATTTGTGCATGTTAATGGAAGACAGTGGAAATCCCTCTTTACACCTAAGAAGCCGACCACTCTCTCACTCAAGTTCATTGAACCTAATGCTGAAAACCCTTGCACCATTCCTTTTTTCTGATGATGAGATTGAACAGGGGGATGCTGGATGGAAATCCACACTTGTGGGTTATCTTATTGGCAAGAAAGCCTGGATCGGACATGTTCACACTGGATTGGCAAAACAATGGAATCTTTTTTCTGGCTTGGAGATTTTCCAAATGCGTGATGGATTCTATTTGTTTAAATTTGCTTCGGAGGAGGACTGTAGAAGGGTGTTAGAAAAAGGCCCTTATTTCATTCAGGGAAAGTCTTTAATGCTCAAATAATGGGTTCTTGGATCCACTCTGGAGAAAGACGATGTTCAAGCCATTCCCATCTGGATCAAATTTCCAAATTTAACAGGATGCATGCGCAACTCTTACAATCTGAGCAAACTCGCTAGTGCTATTGAGGTTCCTATCTGTATGGACTCTGCTACAACCAACAATACACACCTTGCTCATGCCCGGGTCTGTGTTGAAGTTTCAACCAAATGCACCTTTCCTAAGGAGCTCAAAATTGTCACCTCTCGGGTCACTATAAATCAACCAGTTGAGTATGATTGGAAACCAAAGGTATGTGCTAAATGCAATACCTTTCTACACACTGCTGATAACTGCCCAAGGCAACCAAAAGTTAAACAGATTTGGGTTCCAAAATCTTCAAAATCTGCCAAAGGGAAGGAGCCTTCTACTGATTCAGGAAATGAGCATCCTAATGGTGATCGTGTGAACCAACAATTTGTGGAGGTTGTCCATAAGAAATCCAGGAGAGAATCAGGTGTTGGGCCTTCAAATGCCACCCAAGCAATCCGCACTTTACCTGATCCCAACAAAAAGATTCGTCTGCCGGTGATCTGCCCACTGTCCCTGCAATTCCTGCAAACCCAAACAGGTTTGAGATGCTGGAATCTCTGGAAGTCGAAGCCACTACCTTGGAGAATGCTCAAGCTGATCTAGCTGATGTTCCTCTCAATTCTGGTATAGTTAATGACAAAGCTCTTGATACTATTGACACAATTGTTGTTGCCTACAATTGGAGCAAGGATTGTGCTGCAAATGCTGAGGCCCCAAGTGGGGATCCACTTCCTTCCCAATGATTTTTGTCATTTGGAACGCTAGGGGGCTAAATCGGCCTCACATGAAGTTGGAGGTAAAGGACCACATCGCCTCCATGAAGATGGACATATTCTATGTTTTAGAAAGTCGTATTCGTGCTAGCAATACCTATGTTTCTGCTGCATCCTTCTTTCCTTCTCAATGGAACAACCACTCAAATGCAACTCACTGTTCTTATGATAGAATTTGGATAGGGTGGAGCCCTTCAATCAATCTAACTATCCTTCAAACCACTGACCAGCTCATCCTTACTCGTGTGCTCCACCTTTCTATTGTTACTCTGCTACATTTATGGTTCAAACAACCCTCAGGAGAGAATGCCCTTATGGAATGACATTGTCAGCATCTCCAATTCTCATCACCTGTCTTGCATGTTCACCGGGGACTTCAACTGCATTCGGTACGCTTTCGAGAAATGTGGTGGATCGGCCCCCATCCTTTATGCTCTGGCTGCCTTCAACAACTGTATTCACAGTGCCAACCTCATGGATCTACGCATTACTGGTGTTGATTTCTCTTGGTGGAATTCCTCTCATAGAGTGCGGAGAGTGGAAACCAAGATTGAGAGAGCTCTTGTCAACCAGCATTTCCTTTCTTCATTCACCTCTGCTTTCTCCTACTACTTTGGTCCTAGCCTTTTTGATCATCGGGGTATTCTCTTGAATCTAACTAGTTCTCACCCAAGCAGAAGGCCTCCTTTTAGATTCATCAATCATTGGTGCAAGGATCCAAATTTTATGGCTATTGTCTCCCCTGTTTGGTCCATGACACTACACGGTACTCCCATGTTTAGACTTGTCAGTAAATTGAAAGCTCTTAAGAGAGCCCTCATCAGTCTCCATCGCTCCAAGCCGCGGTTAAGCATCTAGCTGGACAATGCACGGATTGGGCTTGAAAAGTCTATGGCTATCTATGAGGAAAATAGCACTGCTGATAATTTCTCTAATCTTGTTAAGGCCAAGAGGAAGCTGGAGCTGGCATCCGACTGTGAGGTCAACCTCCTCCATCAAAAATCCAGGCTTCTTAACCTCAACCTTCGAGACATGAGAAACAGATTCTTCTACAACGCCATTAAAACCAGGGAGCACAATAACAAAATCTTGTCAACTACTTTGGACAATGGTTCCCTATGCGGTGACCCAATCACCATCTCCACTACCTTTGTTGACTATTTCACAAAGATCTTCAGGGGTGACACCTCCTTTCAGCCGAACTGCATTTTCAGCATCTGTTCCCCATTAAGCATTGATGAAGCCGACTCTATTTTTGCTCAAGTTAACAGGAAAGAGGTGGAGATGACCCTCTTTAGTGCCAACCCCAATAAGGCTCCGGGCCCGGATGGCTTCAACCTTCACTTCTTCCGCAACTGTTGGGAGATCACTGGCGAGGATACAGTGATTGCGGCGACTGATTTCTTTAACTCGGGCAAAATGTTAAAGCAAATCAAAGTTTGCTTCATCGCTTTGATTCCTAAATCTCCGGCTGCGGATCGTCCCAAAAATTTTAGACCAATCTCTTTGGCGAATGAGATTTACAAGTTGATATCCAGGATCGTTGTCAACAAAATGAAACCTTTCATGTCCAAGCTAGTTAGCCTCCATCAGAGTGCCTTCATTCTTGGAAGAGACATTTCCAACAACATCTTACTATGCCACGATCTTGTTAAAGGCATACATCTGGACAGAGGGCCGCCTCGTATGTGTCTTAAGATCGACCTTAGAAATGCTTTTGATAGTGTCAATTGGGACTGCATTAGCCACCTTTTGAGGGAAGCAAACTTCAATGAAACCTGGATTGGGTGGATCAAGAGCTGCCTTGACTCACCCAAATTCTTTGTCTTAATCAACGGTACTCCTCACGGGTTCTTCAACAGCACCAGGGGTTTACGGCAAGGGGATCCTATCTCCCTCTTCCTCTTTGCTATTGTTATGGAGAGCCTATCTTTTGCTATCAACATGGTTGTTGATACTAAGGAGGTCATCTGCCCTTTCTCTGTGGGTGGCATGTGTGTTTCTCATCTGCTTTTTGCTGACGACTTTATGATTTTCTATTCTGCGGACATTCATTTTGCCTACGCTCTCCAGACTCTTTTGAAAAGATTTCATGCCTTTTATGGTTTGCAAGTTAATGTCTCGAAGAGCAGTATTATCTTCTCTAAGTCTACCACTGCTGAGGATGAGATCATGTCCCTTCTTGGCATGCCTGAAGCCTCCCTTCCAATCAAATACCTTGGCCTACCCCTCTTCTCCAGTAGGCTTCTCCTTGCCGACTGCTCCCATCTTCTTGATGCTATCCGGGCTCACATCTTTGGATGGCAGTCCAAGAATCTGTCCTTTGCTGGGAGAATTGAGCTCCTCCGCTCCACCATACACCACTTCCATTTATACTGGAGCAGCTCCTTCCTTCTCCCCAAGTCCTGCTGCCTGGAGATTGAGAAATTGATGAGGGGTTTCCTTTGGAGCAACGGTTCAAAAAAAGGAATGCATACTGTCAACTGGCACACTGTCTGTCTCCCCAAAGCCAAAGGTGGCCTGGGCCTACAAAACATTTGTGACATCAACGCTGCGTGCCTCATGAAACAAGCTTGGAATATTATTCGGAATAAGGATAGTTTATGGATCAGATGGGCTGAAGCTAAGTATCTTCGGGGCAAATGCTTCTGGGGGGTTAAAATCTGCAGAAATGCTTCGTGGGGATGGAGATCCATTCTTAAGATCAGGGACCAAATGAAGCCTCTGATTTACAATGCCATTGGTGATGGGAGGAATACCTTCTTTTGGTTTGATCCTTGGATTCGCCCAGGCCTCATCTTGGCTGAACATTTTGGTGTTAATGCCATCCTTACTTTAGGTATGAGCAAGCTTATCAAAGTTGCAACCTTTATCAACAATGGATGTTGGTGTCTTCCCGATTCTTCCTCTCCCATTATTAACATAATCTAGCATCTTGTTCGGGGAACTGCTTTGTCTCGAGCTCTATCCACCGATCAGGTATGTTGGACTCTCAATCCTGATGGTCTGTTCTCTTTGGCTTCTTTCCTTCTTGCTCGGCCTGCCAATATTCCTTCTCCCAATTGGCTGCACCTTGTCTGGTTTTCTGGCTGCCTTAACAAGCACTCCTCCTTCGCTTTACTTCCATAAGGGTCTTAAAACCAAGTTTTTCTGGCCAGTCGGGGCATCCAATCAGATCTTCTTTGTCCCTTTGCTCCACTGCACCCGAGACAAGTAACCATCTCTTGATCTGCAACTTCACCTTTGAAGCCTGGTCTCTCTTTCTCCGGAAGTTCAGTCACCCTTTAACTGCCATTCTCTCTCTTGTTTCCTTACCCACTCTGGTGGTGTCCTCTAGCTGCTATCTTGAGAGGCTTGCTACTGCTCTCTCTGTTCCGGCGATGATTTGGCATTGCTGGATCGAGAGAAACAGCAGGGTCTTCACCCACCGCTCGCGTAGCCCAGAGCAAATTTGCTATTCTGTTGCATTGGATATTCGGTCCCGTATACTTTTCTTGCTTTCTAATCAGCATCTGAAACAGGTCTCTTCCTTCTTATCAGCTGCTTGGGACCTTCCTCCTTACCAGGAACCTCCACCTAAACCCCCTGATCAACCAATACTCCCACTTCACCCAAACCACTCTTCCAGTCTATTGATACACTCCTTCAGCTCATTTGGGAATTCCTGGGTTTGTGCTATCTTCTTTGGCTGTGAGAGTGAGATCCTTGGTACCATGGCTCAAAGAATTTGTAACTCTCAGTCGGGATACCTGCCTATCTTGTTGTTCACTGCAGATTGTCTTTCTGCTGTCACCAACTCAACCCTTCATCTGGACAAAATTTTCATTAATGATCACAAACTCACGGACATGCTGAGGAACCGAAAACCTGGGTGGCATTTGCTGATTCACAGTGTTTCTATCTGTTCTCCCCTCGGCATTTTACACCGCGACACTGACTCCATTCAGGAAACCCCCACGAGTTTACTTCACATTGCTGAGAACACTTGCTCTCAGATACTTAATCAGCCTCCTGACCATGCTTTGGCTACTGGACTTTTTGGTATTTAGCCTGAGGATCTATCAGGCCTTGTTTTGACATTTTGTAGGCCACTTTTGTGGGCCAGATTGTTTCTTTGGCTCTTTTGGGCCATTTTTTTGTTCTATATTTTTTCGCCTGACCCGGGTTGTGGGTTATACTACACATTTTGGGCTTTTCTCTCTTGAATGAAAATTACTAACCATCATTCAAAAAAAAAGAAAGTATATAAGCTCTGCCAGTGACTGAGTTTTGACACTTCAATAGATATGGCAGCTTTATATTAATTGTTGAAAGGAAAGACGATAGTCAAATGAGAACTTCAAATTATATAGAAAAGCCTTAGAGTTGAAAGAGTAATGGGTTGAGTTTTTAAGTTGAGTCTAATTCGAGTTCACGTTGTGAAACTTTAACTCATTACTTATTTCTTAATTAAATGAGTTAATTGATTTAGATGTATTTTGATTTTAGTTTGGATCGAGTCAAGTTTGGGTTACCTGATGAGGTCATCGAAGGCTCACTTGATCCATGTGAAGAAATTGAAGACAAATTGGATGAAATTGGGGAAATTACTCTTTAATTCTATGAAAAGGTTTTTTAAGGGTTTAATGGGCCTAGAAACAGCCCAAACTGAGCCCACGTGGTTCTACTATGGATTGGAGAATGTTTAAACATGTTTTGGGTCTCTAATGTTCACATTTGATGCCCCAGGGGTATAAATGTTGGCCGATATTATCTCAGTCGTACTACCGAGATATCGGCCAATATGGTTTAAATCTCGCCGATATCGGCCGATACACATTTATACCACCGATATTTGTCCAAAAAAATTTATGAGAGAGGCCGATATCTTGGCCGAGACACTGATATCTCGGTAAATCCAATTTTTGTATCTCTAGATGGTCCATACGTAACAAGCAAGTTGAAGTCGCTCGAATCCAATGTCATATACCTAGTCATATGCCATGTGTCACCTTATCTCCTATTTTTGTAAGGAATCTCACCAAAATTGCAAGTTGTGAGCGCATGAAGCTTGATCTTACCATTAGTGGACAAAATTGCATAAGTAGGAGAGGATTTAGCATCAAAACAAGCAATCAAAGCAAGTCAGATTCACCGTGTCTTTTTTTGTAATATGATTGTAATTTTTTTTTTCATTAGTGATGTAATAAAACCACATGGCTAATCCTTATTGATAGCTTGAAATTAGTAGATCCAAGGATTCTTTGTAATATGATGTAGTTTTTTTTTAATTATTTTTAAATTGAGACCGTAGTTGACCATTATTGTACACAAATTCGATTGAAGTTAACTGGAAACAAAGGTTGCTTTGGTCTCTCCATATCTTAGTGAGTCAAGTTATTTCTTGTGAATTTATGTTGAGTTGATTTAAAGTGATGTTTATGGTGTGCGGAATTGCATCTTGAAGCTTGATTTCAATCTATTGCATCCAACCATAGTATAATTTAAATTTGATTCCATAATTTAATTGAATTTTAAACTTGTATAATGTCAATTTTCCTAGTGAGATTTGTGCAATTTTTTTATTTTTTTAGTTAAATTGAGATTGATGATCCATCTAAACTTCAGAATTTATCCTAACCAGGGACATAGCAACGTTGGTGATTTAGGAGCTCTATGATTAAATTCCTTTTTTCAGTTTATAGAAACTGGCCTAAACTCTAATTTTGCTTTGTATTTGTGGAATAGTGCAAATTTTCATCCAATTTAAACCATCAGTCTTTATCATTACCCATTTATTGGATAGAAATATGTAGACTTTTAGCTCGTTTTAAAAATAAAAATCAATATTAAATAAAAAATGTCTATAAATTATAAAAAATTAAAACTATTCAATCACTAAACTCTCAAATTGAGATAGAGAATTCAGTTTTTTTTTTAAAAAAAAAAGAGGGAACATAAGATAAAAGAGAGTACTTAAAAGCAGATAGAATATCTTAGTTAAAGCAAAGATATTATAAAATATAAATTCAATTTTGTCCTTTCACTTTTTCTCCTAATTATCATATGGTTGAAAATTATAAAATAATTTGATATTTATTAAGTAAATATATCTGGAGATGTTCTTTCATATATTAAGGTTCATGAGTACTATAAGCATGCAAAATGGCCATTGTATAAATCCAAATTTTTTAATTTTACAATATGAATTGAATGGGAATCATATTTCTTAATAGAGACGGTGAGAAGAAAAACAAATAGTAAATGTTTTTGTCATTTACCTTAAAAAAAAAGTTGTTTTTGGTCTTGAGTCATTTCTTTTTTCTCCCTCAGCCAAGTAGAGAAATCAAGTGATTTCCTGCTACAGTAAAACCTCTATAATGTAATATGGCTGAGACTATGGCACATATATTAACATTAGAGAGGTTATTTAATTAGAGGGTCTAGCAAATTGATATTCAATATTCTTTTTTTAAAAAACTCCTTAAATTTTCACTTATCGTAAAAAGTCCTTTTGACTAAAATCGTTTTATCTTCCTTCTCTTTCTGCCCTATCGGCCATTGTTGTCTGAAAGTCAGACTATCGCCAATCACCGCCGTTGGACCCTCTCCTTATGCAACCTTCAAGACCAGCGAAAAACCCTACCACTTCGGCCAAATCTAGAAACAAATCATCCTAGGATCGTTTTTCAGAATATTTGTGAGGTCCTTAGTAATTTTTGCAGTAATTTTGTATTCTGGATGTATGGAATATTACTTTATAAATAGTTGGGATAATAAATTTTTTATTCTAAATGTATTGAATACTAACTTAAAGAGATTTATTACATTTTGTATGGGCCCGAAGTCGGGACCAGCTGCCGATATTATTTTAGACACTCATTTACATTTCTTTTTTCATTTACAGGAAATTTCAACACTCATTTCCTCGTATTTTCACACAGCCAAACAACCCCTTAGAACTCAAAGAAGTCTCTCAATTGCTAGCCGTTGAGGCGCTGGGCAGAATCACATGGAAGAGTGAGGGCACACAGTTGTACAACGAGGGAAAAGCAAAAGGTGGGGCTAAAACTCAGGTCGGGTTCCAATAAACCTAATACAATCTAAGTCAAAAATTATTGAACCTGATCCAACTTGAATTGCTGACCCGAGTTACTGAACCCGACTTAACTCGAGTATTGTTTTATAACTTGGTGCACTCGGGTCTGGTCGGGTCGGGTCTGCTTGTTTTTAAATTTCTCAACCCAACTCGACCCGAATTTCATGTGGATTTTTTTTTCCAACTCAACCCAACCCGAGATATACAAAAACAGAACCCAAACCCATTGATTTCTTGAGTTAAATCATGCAGGTCATGTTAAAACCCAACCCAAGTTTCACCCCTAGCAAAAGGGGAGGAAAATATTAAAAAGGAGTTCCCAGGGTACGTTTGAGCGTAATTAATTTTTACTGAAGTTGATTCTTGCATAATTTCAAGAGAGATTTAGATTATAATTTAATTATAATTAATTTTATATTATAATAGTGATGATAATATAATCATAATTATCATAATAATAAAATAATAACTACAATAACAATTATATTCATTATATAATTGATTCTAACCTATATTTTAATTCAAATAATAAAGAACACTGTTTAGTTAAGTTGGATCATCAAGTGGGTCATAAGTCATTGATTAGTTAATAAGTTTGATTAAATTGACAATGATACAAGAGTTCAATTCATTAGATCCTAGATTTGGTAATGGGTCGAGTCAATTGGATCATGTAATGAGTCATAGGTCAAAGATTGGGTTATGAATCGAATCACAAATCGTGTTTAGGTTGGATCTTGGGTCATAGATGGAGTTGGACCATAGTTTGTCCATGGGGCATACACTTTAAAATCTATAAGCCTTGGAAATTGAATTTTGGTTTCTCTCCCAAGGAATTCGTTTTCACACTTTTTGCAAAAAATGATCAAACAGAAGAAACCATTTTTCATGAAAAAGATTCACTCAAAACAATGAAAAACAATTCCAATGTAAAAATCATTTTCTATTTCTACAAAAAATGTTACGAGCAAACATGTCTTTAAGATTATTTGAACATGTGATGGTGCAGTCTGAGTCTGTACTGTATTGTTGGGAGGTTTCCTATTCTTTGAATGAATAAAATACTTATCATTCAAAAAAATATTAAATGGGTAATTGAATTAACCCAATTTCCCAGCTGGGTAGACCTGACCAAACCTGATTATAATGTTGGGGTATACCCAATCAGATTATTGAATGGGTCATGAAATTTAAACCCAAAATTATTTAAAATACTCAGGTTCAATTTAGATAATCGAGTTCAGTCAACTTTTTAACAGGTCTACTTTCAATGTATGGAAATATAAATTATTAAAATTTTCTAATGAATTAAAATCATGTTGTGATCAAGTTAAATACTCAAGTACAATAGAAAAAAGACCATTACGGCGATGATATCTGTTTTTTATTTGAAGACCAAAGTATCCAAACGTCCCACCTGAGTTTTTCAAGTGTCTCCTTGACTAATCTTTGGAGCATGTGTAAACTTCTCAATCCATACACGCCGGGTACAAAACTAAGGGGAGTGACCCTTTTTGTATTGAGGGAATCTTAATCCTAAGACCTCCCACAAACAAGAATGGAAATTGACCATCAAACTATTCCCTCAATATTAGGATAGATTATATTTTATGGCACTTTATGTTAAATAAATAGAAAGATACCAGACAAGTGGATGAGTCGATGGCAACAAAAGTGCATATTCCGAGATAAATGAGAAAATTGACATTCGAAGAAGTTAGGAACGAAAACATTAAATCAATCTTTAGAACAACTACAGTAGATAAAGAAAATAAGAGAAATTAATTTTTAATGATTGTCATACAAAACAAAATACTATAAACAAGCCTTGTGATAAATGTGAAAGTTTGCAAGTATTATTGAACAAAGAGAGACGATTGGAAATATAGATGTAAAGGACTATGATTTCATAATAAAAAGAACTCACTCAACTCTGAAAAAACAAAGTCTAAGTGGTTGAAATAGATTAGTGAGATTTTAGTAGAGAGACACTAATAGAAATACAATTAAATAAATTATGAGTCCCATAAATTTAGGTTCATTTGATCGGTGATTATATAGATATTAAGTATAAAAAAAAATTTCATTATTATATAATCTTAGCATTTAAATTTTAATGAGTACAAGTCATTGATTTTTAAAAGTTTAAAATCAAAGGACAAGATCAACAGGTGAAGGTGAAACTTCATACGAGTACTATTGGTGTGGTCTCTTTACATTTGACCCAACAATATCGACCATAAAAATCTATTTAGTAGCATGTTTCATTGGTGTGTCTCGCTAAAGAATTATTTTTGGAGGGTATCATATCATGGCTTTTGTAGAAGCACAGGCTAACAAGACACGTCGAAAACCGCTAGTGTTTTGTGTATAAAGTTTTACTTCTATATGATTTGGCTTATCAATTGATGGTAAAATTTTATATATTTCATATCCATGTAATCACCAATCAAATGAATCCAAATATATGAGACCCACAATCCATTTAATGATATACTCTCGGTAGAATGTCTCGGTAACCTAACTCTCTATAAAAATACTGGTATGCACTTCTAAAAAGGTCATTGGTTCAAATCGTTTTGACATTAGATAAGCGCAATTGGCCCATAAAAATCAATTTACCAAATCTAATTGAGTCTCTCTAAGTAGATGGAATAAATGAATAATAATGGAATATGACAAGCTTGGCTGTACCCTACCTTCTCCCACCTTTTTCTTCAATATGGTCAGAGAACCCAAATCCTCAACCATCATTGTTACAATAATAAGCATTTAGTAACAATGCCAAGTTCTCCTATCAGCTCTTGGTAATATAAAATTCTCTTACCGCCTAATTTAAGGTATTAAATAGAATTTGAGCCAAATTGGAAAATGAGAAGTAATTTTGAATGATAACAAAGAGGACAACCTTCAAGTTAGGTTTATTAATTTAAGATGATACCTAGATACATAATAAGATGGAATGGAAGATCCATTATAGATAGATAGTGTTCAAATATGTCACTATTGCAAGTAGATGGATGAAGAGGTCGTTTGTTACAGTTCAAACTTTTCATGCCTTTGCTTGGGCTAGGAACTTGATGATTTTGGATTAGAATCTGATGCCCATTCTTGCCTAATCTTGCCTAGTGAGACCCTGTCACATTATTTGAACACTCCCACCTCCACACCAATGATAGTCACCGATTTGCCCACGAGACAAGTACCAAACTGTCTTGCCCAAACTTGCCTAGTGAAACCTGTGACATTATTTGAACACTTAATCACTCTCCACCTCCACACCAGCGGTAGTCCCCGAGTTGCTCACGAGTTCTTGAGCTTCCTCAAGAGAAGATGTCTTTGCATCAACAGCATATAGAATCTTTCTGACTGCTTCTGCGATCTGAATGAGAATTTGAGTGGATATGAATAATCTCAATAACTTGTAACCGTGTATAATCAATGCATGATCTCAATAACTATGATGCAACAAAATCAGTATTGCTATCAATTCATGCAAGTTTTTCAGTTGTAGAGTACATGAAATTTTTTAATTTCTTCTTCTTCTCTCTCTCTCTCTCTCTCTCTCTCTCTCTCTCTCTCTAAACTGGGAAACAAAAAACATATTGTTTTCATCTTAGCCATACAGATTCTTTGATTTAAAGAATTTGTTTCTGGGATCCCACCAAACCATTCCTGTTTTGAAGCAAGAAAAATTTCCCACTGCATTCTATTCTAATCATCATTTACATCTCTATGGGGCCCACTTTTGGCTCAATCGAGATTGGCCCAGTCAAGTGCAGGACTGGTTGCCATCAAACAATTATTGTTTTGAAGAAAGAAATTCCCCACTGCATTCTATTCCATCATTGCCATCCAACCTGCTTTTCTTTCATTTTGCTTCTGTTGTTCGAAGTAGGTTTCTTCTATTGCGTATTCTTCTCATTGCACCGTTTGGAGTTCTATCTAAAGCTCTATTGTTGTTCTCTGTCCTTCTGTCATTGCTTTTCTTCTGTGCTGTCTTTTTCACTTTGGTACCTCTTGTCTATATTTATTTATTTTGCTGGTTAGCTTTCCTCGTTTATCTGCCACAAATTGTTGCTTTTAGTTCTAAATGGTTGATTCAAGTTCCTCAATCTTGTTGGATATAACAGTGGTCCCAATGGTCCACTATTTTCAAGTCACTAACTAATGGTCCACTGTTGTCCAAATATTTTTCACCGAGGGGGAAAGCAAAAAGTCGATTACATTGATGGAAGAATATCTTTAACCATCACTTCAAATTATAAAGAATAAAGGGCCAACTTGCAAATCCCGGTTACTCAATTCCATGGAATCTCATATAAGTCATGGTGTCTAGCTGATCCCCACAGCCAAAGAGGGGTGAAAAACAACCCAGAACATTTATTCTAAATAGGTTTTCTACTAGAATGTATCAACGATATCAAAATATTGCTTCTATTCATCAGGAAGAATGGACTATTATCCATTATTACACCAAACCCGTACTTTCTTATAGGCTTGACTTTGCTGAAACTATCCATTTTTCTGTTCATAAAAAGATTGTCAAGAAGAAAAGAGCTTTTGAACTCCTCACCAGTTTGAATACTGATTTTGACCTGATCTATGCCCAAATGTTTTTCCTTTCCTGGAAAAGTCTACTCTCTTGTCCAGCATACTTTTCGTTCATTTTGCCTCTGGGAACTAGGTTAGCTTCTATTGCTTGTTCTTATTACACTGTTTGATTTATATCTTAAAACTTCCGATTGCCTTTTTTGCTTCCTAAGATTGCTTGGTTTTCTTGTTTCATATATGTTCATTGGAGCTTCCTTTTACTTGTCTATTCTTTATAGTTTTGTTGTTTTCTTTCTTGTTGTAATTGCTTTTCTTATGTATCATCATTTTCAGGTTGCTTCCTTTTATTTTTTTCTTTTTAAGATAACTTCATTAATTTCGAAAAGAATTAAAGAAACAAAAAGGAAGGCCAAGAGAGGTGACTCGAAACAAAATTATAAGAAATGAAAAAAAACTTCAGAATCTAAAAATAACCTCTGACGAGTCAACTCATCGGCAGCCTGAATTAGCTGATGAACCCAAGCAATTTTGAAATAAAAAAGTCAAATGATATACCGAATCCTTTCAATTTTATCCAAAAACCTCCACGGGCAAATAGAGCCCAAAGCCCAACTAACTATAACTTGAGAATCACCTTCAACTAAACACCCATGGACCCCTTTCTCCTCCAACTCCAAAAGACCACGCCATAAAGCCACTGCCTCAATAACTAACCTATGAGGAATGGGCCCAGCATATGAAAACACAGAAGACCCAGAGTCGGTACGAATAATCCCTCCATAACCAGCCAGACCAAGATCAAGCATGCAACTATCATCAAAATTAAGTTTGAGAAACCCACTAGAAGGATTCCAACAAACTTGATGAGAAGTCACCAAATTATGAATGTAGGAATCGACAGAAGCCCAATATCTGCATATATTTGAAATAGAAACATCCTGAAGCTGAGTTAGCCTAACCAACTACCAAACTGTCCGAAACTTAATTAAATCCAGAAGAGAAATAGCCAAGCAAACCTTACCATAAAATACCATGTTGTTGCGAGCCAACCAAATAGACCACACGATGCTCAACATAATCACATTCCACAGTCTGCGACGAAAGGAGCTACCTGACACCAACACCTCTTCATTAAATAGATCGCCCCACGAAAGAGTAAGGCAATAGTTGATGCCTAACAAATGGAAGAAATGCATCCAAATCTAATTAGAAAACTGACAATGAAGCAGAAGATGATTAACCGACTCCGCATCCAATAAACACATTAAGGCAAGCATTCACAATAAGCATCTTATGCGTACGCAGAATGTCAATCGTCAAGATTTTCTTCAAACCAGTAAGTCATCTAAAAATCTTAACCTTAAAAGGAGAAGGCCCCTCCCAAATTTTTCGATGAACAGAAGAAACCTCATTAACCATCACCATGTTCTTACAAAAAAACTTAACCGAGAAAAAAACATGAGCATCGATCCCCCAAATCTGCATGTCCTTTCTAGATCCCTTCACGAAGACATTCCCTAAAAGAGACATTAGGGGCAACCAATCTTCAACCATCCAATCCTCTAACTCCCGCCGATACTGTGGACCCCAGACTACCTTGTTATGAATAACCTCATAGCACTCATTAACCAAAGCATCTCTATTTGAAGGGAGAAAGAGCAACACCGGGAATGACTAGGCCAAAGAAGCATCGCCTAACCATTTGTCCGACTAGAAGAGAATATTGTCACCTGTATAAACTCGATATCGGATGAAGTGATCAAAGGCCGAAGACACAGAGCAAACGCCTTTCCAGAAAACCAGAAACACCCCCGCTAATATTGGTGACCCTCCAACCAGAATCAAGCAATCTATATTTCCTTTGAATGAGAACCTTCCAAAGACCATCAGATGAATCGCCCAGACGCCAAAGCCATTTCCCTAACAAAGTTTCATTAAACTGACGAAGACGTCGAATCCCAAGACCTCCTTCTACCATAGGTTTGCAAACCGAAAACCAACTAACCAAATGAAATTTTTGCCTTTCCCTATCATCATTCCACAAAAACTGCCTCTGAATCCTTTATAGCTTATCAACCACTGCCATTGGGCATTTGAAGACACTCATACAATAGACAGGGAGACCAGATAAAATAGCCTTGATAAGAATGACCATACAACCAATAGACAAGTATTTCCCTTTCCAAGCCGCTAACGTCATTTCCATCTTATCTATGAGCACATCCCAACAAACCTTTCTAGGTTTTCCTTTGCAGAGAGGAACCCCCAGATACTTGGCCGTTAATGAAGCAACTTTACACCCCAAAACTGAAGCCAACTCCACACACTGCCTATGCTCAATATTCACACCCATAAGCTCACTCTTGTCGAAATTGATCTTCAACCCCGAACAAATCTGAAACCACTGAAGGACTGTGTAGGCCATTCTGAGAATGTCCACATCTGCTTTAAGGAAAAGAACAGTATCATCTGCATATTGTAAATGTGAAATCTCAATATCTGTATTCGTGATGCAAAAACCCTGAATCCAGCCCTGGGAAAAGACCTTCTGAAACATACGATGAAAAGCCTCTGCCACCATAACAAATAAATAAGGCCATAACGGATCTCCCTACTAGACTCCTTTCTCCATTTTGAAGAAACCTTTAGGACTGCAATTAATCAACACCGATAAACCGAAGACAGACAAGATCCAAGCGACCCAACGATCACCAAAACCCATACGATGCATAACATGAACCAAAAAAGACCAGTCAACATTGTCGTCAGCTTTTTGGAAATCTAACTTACACACCACCCCTGCTTCCTCAGACACTGATTTAGAATCCAAGCATTCATGAGCAACCACCACTGAAGCAACTATATGACGACCTTCCAGAAAAGCACTTTGCACTGGGGAAATAATAGAAGGCAAAACTTTCATCAAACGATTAGCAAGAATCTTGGCTAAAATTTTACAAGGACCACAAATCAAAGTTGTAAGTCGGAAATCATTCAAAGCAGAAGCACCAGACTTTTTGGGAATCAAAGTAATAAAATCAGCCCCCATATCCTTAGAGATAATTCCTCACTCAAAAAATTCAGACACAAAAGCCAAGATATCCTGCTTAACCAAGTCCCAAAAATACTTGAAGAACCTAATCGAAAAACCGTCAGGGCTGGGGCTTTATCGTCACCCAACTGTTAGACTGCATCTTTCGGCTCAGTCTCGTCGAAAGGACAATCCAGCATAGGATGTTGGTCGACTGAGATTTCTTTAAAAGAAATAGAAGTAGGAAGAGGAGAATTCCTTCGTGAAGATGCAAAGAGCCTCTTGTAATACTAAATATTCTCCTCACATATCTCGGATTGATCAATGATTCTTTCCCCATCCACCAACAAAGAGTGAATATAATTTTTCCTCTTTCTAACACTAGCCATTCGATGGAAGAATTCGTATTATTATCACCCTCTTTTAGCCACTTAATCCAAGAACGTTGCTTCCACTTAACCTCCTCCTGTAAAGCTTTCCTTTTGAGACTTACTTTGAGCTCATTTCTTCTATTAAGCTGATCAAACGAAAGCGAGTCCGTCTCTTCAATCTGATTAAGAAGTTGCAACTCCTCCAGCCACAATTGATCCTCGATTTTCTCTTCCTCACGCCTAGTCAAGGACCACAACCTCAATTTTCCTCTAAGAAATTTATCTTCTACATCAAACAAAACCCTTTCCAACCAAAAGGAGAAAACTCCCTCCACCTAGAAACCCTCCACCTGAAACCAGGATAATTCAAATCTAAATCGAGTTGGACCCCAAGAATCGAAAGAAGAATCCAAGATGATTGGAATATGATCAGAAACAGTATTGATGGCAGCACATTGAGAGGAAAGATGAAAACAATCCACCCGGCTAGAATCAATCAAGAATCTATCAAGCCGAGAAAGACTTGGATTACTCTACATATTCGACCAAGTGAAGGAAGCACCACCCAACGGTAAATCTAAAAGCTCCAAATCGTCAATCCACTGACTAAAGCGTTGCATTTGGGAAGAAATTCTATTGCACCCTTTCTTCTCGGACATACGACGCACCACATTGAAATCTCCTCCCACACACCAAGGAAAATTAACATTACCATTCCCTCTCCCCGACTCAATCTCCTCAAGAAACTGATCTCTCCACGCATCTTGATTCGGGTCGTACACATTAGTGAAAGGAAAGACTTCACAGAAGAAATCTCTTCCAAAACTGCAAAAATAGAGAACTCTTTAACCTCAGCTGCGACCAACTTCAACTTGGCAAAGTCCCAAATAGTCCAAAGACCACCAGAAGCCTCATCGGAGGCTTTAGCTAACCACCCCAAGCTTCCTAGGCCCCAAACAGTTCGAACGAACCTCTCCTCTATCTCAACACATTTTGTCTCCCCCAGGAATAAAACATCAGGTTTTTTAAGAAGGACCATTCGCTTCACCTGCACTCTCTTCTCCACCGCCCCCAACCCCCGAATATTCTAGGGCATTACCTTCATCAAGACACAACTCGATCACCCACTGAACCTGCCACTGCCAAAGTACGATCATAATCGATAGGATTGCAAATTTCTTAACTCTCTCTCTCTTTCGAGTTTGTTTCTATTGTTGTTCCGCATCCTTATCTCTGCGTTCTGCCTCCCAAAATTTAGTCAAGATTTGCTTCAAATGCAAAGTCCGAGTTGGTGAAGAAATCCCCAACAAAGCCCAAACTAATAGCAACCTCATCAAATGAATCTGTCCACATAGCCAAAGCAAGTTTGTCCTCCAAATCCACTTCTGCCCAATTTTGAGGTCCCGATGATCGTGCGAGAGACCCTTGAGACATGTCCTCGCCCTGAGAGGAGACACATTGATGGTAAAAAGCAAAAGTATCCTCAACGGCAGGCGGCCCTTGGTTTCGAAACCCACCCCTGTCGACGCTAAGACCATTATCCCTCAAAGCAGAGGTCTCGGGAACTTCTGTGGTTTCTGCATCAAAACGAAACTATGGTTGGGCCAAAGAAACAGACCCATCATCTACCCGACACTGAATGGGTGTGACAATAGCTGAGCTTAAGTTAAGTCTAGAATTTGAAGGCCAGCCCAAAGGAACCAGGGCCTGTTGTTGGGCCCAAGAATAACTAAGAAGCTTTGAGTCTGATAAAGCCTTTCCCCGGTCCAAGACTACCTCTTTAAAAGACTTAAGAGGTAACCCTCAATTTGCCCAGCTTTGAGAAACATCCCAAGGGAAGTGGAGGGAGTCCCCAAACGTTGCAAAACTTTCGGAGAAGCTTCCACCAAGGGCTGTGAAACGATTGGAGAGATAACCGACGAGATGAAAGGCAAAAGATTAGGAACAAAATTAATGGCAGAAACTTCGGGTTCCTTCACCGTATCCGACAGCAGCTCGAGACGCCGAGAAGTCTCCTCCGAGTGATTCAGAGACATTTGCCGAGAGTTTGGAACAAAAGCCGCCGCCAAAGAAGATGAAGGTGGATTTATGATGCAGGACAAGAGATAGGGTGACCCTAAATGCCTAAATTTAAATAAAAAGAATGTATCCTAAAATCTAATATAACTGAAATTAATTAATCAATTAATAATGGCAACAAGAAAAGGTGTAGAACAACAGTAAAAGGGTTAAGAGAGGGTTGTACAGGTCCAAGATACATATCTAAATGCATTAGCAGATCTGATAGGTCTAAGACAGATCTTGGAGAGAACTGGGACTGGTCTTGGGGCTGTTTTGGGACAGATCTGGGGCTGAACTAGGGACAAATCTGGGACAGGTTTTGGGGTTGTTTCTGGGACAGATAGAGGACAGGTTTTGGAACTATTTCTAGGATAGATTTGAGAAAGGTTTGGGAGTAATCTGGGACAGCAATTCAAGAAGAAACAAAAGGAAAATAAAGAGGAAGAGAGATAAAGATAGAAGAAGAACACCTGAAGATGAAAAGATGGTAGCCTCACGCCAAAGGAATCACTCCCAAATTATTTTTGTCGCACAAGCAGTGGAAGAAATGTTCAATCTCATTCATCATTAAGTGTCAATCCCGTATGAAGAGGTACATCACATATGTAATGACTTAAAAATATGAAAAAGACCAAAATACCATCAAATAAACAAATACCAAACTACGCCCAATGATTAGAAAGCCCTAACTACATATAAAATCACTAAATTTCCCCAAATAAAACCAACTATTGAACTAAACAAATAAATAAAGAAAAAATACAATCATGAAAAGCTGGAAATCCTAAATCTAAATATAGAAACTTGCAAAATATGGAAACTCGTGTGGTGCTCTGCATTAATCTCCCCATCTGAAAAAAAAACTCGACCTCAAGTTCAAACAGATGGAAAAAGAAAATCTTCCCACGCACGCGCCTTTCCAGTGTGGGGTCTTCAAAACTCAAACACGCGCATGTGAGGTCTTCAAATGTCAACCAGGCAGAACATCATCGGGCCATAATAAGAACGCTGGATCAACTCTCCTCCGCCATCGATGGTATACTCGGAAACAAAAGCGGATGTCATGAGCAACTTTGGATGTCGATAGCAGAAAAGTGTGAACAGTATACTCCTCCGATGAAACAAGACTCTGATATCTCTCCAGTAGATTCGAGCAAGTCGATGAGGCTCTCTCGCGGTCAACCAAGTGGCACCAGTCATGGACTTGGTATTCCGTGTCACAGGATATAGGTGGTGTCTTGCAGCAGTGATGGAAACAACTTCCTCGACCAGTACAAATTTTATCTTCTCTCTCTTGGATGGCAAGGAAGATAAAGAGGGAGGTATAAGCTGAGTGGGCTGGACTTGTGCATAGCATGAGTCAAGTAGTAGATCAGGTATACTAATAGAAGGCTCAAGGCGATGAAGTGAGGATGGGCCCAATGGTGGTGTATCTGGTGGTGGGTCCGGAAGGCCAATAGGGTGGTCAGGAAGGACAATATGTGGAACAGGGTCATGCTGATGTAGGTGGGGTCTAGAAGTGAAGTCCACATGATCATCCACATCAGATTCCTTGGATCCACAATCATTATCTACAGCAAACTCATATTCTTCATTGCTTATATTAATTTAACAGTTAATTTCAGTATGCAAATTGTGAGTGTACTGTGTAGATGAAGGTACTCCAAACTTTGTTTTCAAATCAGCCACATTAGTCTTTAAGTCAGTCACACCTTTACGGATTTCGGCTACTTGGGCAAGAAGTTGAATAGCCCAAGGTGGGGTTGGTACTCCTTAGAGGATTCTAAATATTGTGTCCTAGATTCTGATTGCCATGATGACAAAATTATGATGCAACCTAAGAGCGTGGGTGTTTATGAAAACAACCCAACCTTACTAGACGTTATGATGACAATAATAAAAATAAAAAAAAAATTAATTAATTTTTTTTATATACTAAATGTAAAGCTAAGACTATGGATGTTTAACAAAACACCCTAAAACTTGCTCTGATACCAATTTGATGTAGAACAAGAGATAGGGTAACCCTAAATGCCTAAATTTAAATAAAAATAATGCATCCTAAAATCTAATATAGCTGAAATTAATTAATCAATTAATAACGGTAACAAAAAAGGGTGTAGAACAGTAGCAAAAGGGTTAAGAAGAGGGTTGTACAGGTCTAAAATATAGATCTAAATATAGCAGCAGATTTGATAGTCTAGGACAGATCTTGGACAGAACTGGGGCTGGTCTTGCGGCTGTTTTGGGACAGATCTGAAGCTGAACTGGGACAGATCTGGGACAGGTTTTGGGGTTGTTTCTGGGACAGATTTAGGACAGATTTTGGAGCTGTTTCTGAGACAAATTTTATAGCTGTTTCTAGGACAGATTTGAGATAGGTTTGGGAGTAATCTGGGACAGCAATTCAAGGAGAAGCAAAAGGAAAAGAAAGAGGAAGAGAGATAAAGAGATATAAGAAGAAGACTAATACCCGAACATAGAAAGATGGTAGCCTCACGCTAGGCTACATGCCAAAAGGGCCTCACGCCAAAGGAATCACTCCCAAATTATTTTCGTCGCACAAGCAGTAGAAGAAAACTTCAATCTCATTCATCATTAAGTGTCAATCTCGTATGGAGGGGTACATCACATATATAATAGCTTAAAAACATAAAAAAGACCAAAATACCCTAAATAAACAAATACAAAACTACCCCAATGATTATAAAACCCTAATTAAATGTAAAATCACTAAATTTCCCCAAACAAAACCAACTATTGGACTAAACAAATAAATGAAAGAAAAAATACAATCATGAAAAGCTGGAAATCCTAAATCTAAATATAGAAACTTGATAAATATGGAAATTCGTGTGGTGCTCCGCATCAATTTGCACCACCAACCCCCTCCTCATCCTCAACAAGCTGCAAAGGACAGTGCAACCTAGAGAAACCACTCTGTGCCACCATAGGCACAAACAGCTATGGTTACACCTCAGTCCAAAGTTCAAAGCGAAGATCCTCCATTTCCAGCCAAAGATTTTTCAGAATTGCAGTACGAACAGGATGCCTAATCTCCATGTTCAAACAGTGACCATCAATTTCTTCCACGATCCCCATCATCGCCCCCAATTTCCAAAGAACCTCCTTACTCCAAGCATGCAACGGAACACCTTGTAGACGAACCCAGTCCACGACCAAACCAAGTCCCGTCAACTCAGACCACCCATCAAGTCTAGATAATGGTCCATCAACAAAGTGTGACCCATCATAGCGAAATCGTTGCATGTCCTCCTCAGATGCAAGGACAATCCAGAACAAAATAGGAGAGAGTCTCACTGACATGGTCGATTTGATGGCCCACCCCTTCAACAACCAGTCTTAACTTCTTGGGACGAAGAATTGGAATTCCGAGCCAACCCAATCCAGGTACGATTCAAAACTTCAATATTCTTCTCAGTTTCAAAAACTTGAATCAAAAAGTTGTCTGGATCAGACACAGTACAAAGAAACGGTTTTTGTTTTTCACCCTGATCAGTCAAAAACTTACGCCCGTACTTCTTATTAACCAAAGGCAATCAGCTCGAAAAGATTCCGCCTGATCGACGATTTTCAGGCCCAAAACAAGCTTTGTTCACCCGTAATTTTTTTCCTTGGAAGATCTTGCCGTTCATCAACTTAATAGCATTGTCCATTTCTTTCTCCATTTTGAATCGCAGAAAGGCCAAGTTTTTGCGTTTACCAGATCTGCGATCAAAAGGAACAAAGCTGTCAAAAACAACTCCCACAACACCAAACTCACGAACCAGATCGCTCGCTCCCCAATCAGGGATGTTCCCGACGAACAATGAAAAGCTATCGCGCCACCACTCTACCATTGTCGAAATTCCACTTCTGCTTGCAATTTGTTCTATAGCTCCTTTTACTCAATTATATTTGTCTATTTTGCAGATTCATCTTCCTTAATCCATCTCCAAAAACTCATATTTCCCCCTCAAGGGGTACCTTGTATAAGTGGATCTATACCAAGTCTGAATATTCAATTGATCCCCCTTGTATCTTTTCCACTTCAATAACAACTAATCTCTCCCATCCTACATTGACAACCAAACAGCAAGATTTTAATTTGAATAGATCTCCTAATCTCCCAAATTCAAAATTTCCAATATTAGAATTAACTAGTTGCCAAAGAAACAAACTAAAAAATAAAAATCCATCCATGAAAATCACTACGACCCTACTAAACAAAGTGAACCATAGTAGATGTGCCTTGAGCCTTCTACACCTTAATTTGACCTAGGCAAGCTTAAATTAAAAGGCGCACACCTAGGTGTCCCTTGCATCTTTTATTTGAAACCTGGTGTGCCTTGCATCTTAAAGGTGCATTTTTCTAAGTTAGTTGGAATTTGCCCTGTATTTTTCTAAGTTAGTTGGAATTTGCCCTAAGATGGACCTAGAAAGACCTTAGAATCCATGGTTTAAAATTTGGTATAACTTAATTGGATTTCTAAGTTAGTTGGAATTTGCCCTACATTTGGAGAAGCTCTTGCATCTATCAAATATGCTCAAATATGTGTGAAATGTTACTATTAGTTTGAGCACTCTAAGAGCTTTCCGAAATGTATTTATTCACCCTAATTCGACTTGTATAACTCAAGTTACGAGCAAGTTGGTAAAAGTGATGTAGGACACACAGCAAAGACCCATCTATTTTAGGATTTCACTATTTTCGTATTTTCGTATTTTAGTAGTTTATTTTCGGAGTCTTTGTAAGGAAGCCAGGTCGGTGGCTTTGCTAGTTTATTTAGGAGTCCAATTTATGTTTAGAAGTTGTGCAAGAGTCGGGAAACCACTCTCGTGGCTTTCCCTAATTGAGTCATTTTCTATTTTGAGTTTCTAGTGTATTCTTATAAATAGTCGTGGATGTAAGAGAGGGATTCACCTCTTCAAAATTATGAATTAAAATCAGAATTATTACAAGGTATTTACCTTTCTTCTCTATTTTCTCTTTTTGCCATTGTTGCGGACATAGATGAGATAGTTGTTTCTGGGCTTAATCCCAGAGGAGATTCCATCATTGCACTGCTGCTACTGCTTGGGCTTCATCCCAAGTATCCATTAACACTTCTGCCTCCCCTTCGTTGTCGCCACTACCACTAGTTTCTCCTCATTGGCTTCGCTCCGCAACCAAATCCATTTCCACTTGCTGCTCACACCTTTAAGCCAGGTACAGCCATCATCTTCTACTCCTTTTCCATTTTCTTCCCTTCGAGATTTCTTCCGCTTAGCTGCTTCTTCCTCTTCACCACTTCTGCCGCTGCCCCCTTGTTTCGTTTTCCCCTTTCCTTTTCTTTTCCCATTCGTATTTCACCTTAAAAGCAGCCCTAATTCCTTATATCCCACGTGCCAGCCACTTACCGCTTTAAGTTGCTTTCACACGTGTGACCAAACTTATGCATGTGAGGTCCGATAAACGTCAGAACTGACTTGTTTTGATTTCTTCCCGCTTCCGCTACATTAAAAAGAATGCAAAACAAGGAGATTTCTGAATAGGATGAAATTTACTCTCACTTTGAGCAGATCTTTTAAACTAGCCGTTGGAAAGTCAAACTAGCTGGTGGGACTTGTTTTTCTATAAATTGAGAGGCTCACTTGAAGGGAAATTATTAGGAAACAAGGCTTAAACTTTTCCATACCAAAAACCAAGTGTCCTAACCTTAAGAGCATTCTACAACCTTAGGAAGATCATTCTAAGCTTTTGAAATTCATTCTCTCACATTCAAAGCACTCATAGGCAAATCTTGAGCATCTTAAGCTCACTTTTGAATGTGCATTTGAGAGAATTTCTAGGGATAGATTGTCCTCGCAGGAAAACCTTTTGCCATCCCTAGACCTCTTCTCCTACCCTTGGTTTGGTCTTCATTGGAGCATCTACACATTACCAAGGAGGCAAGAAGGAAAAGATCTTTGAGAACGCACCCAAACCACTTCGTGCATCAAAAGGCAAGTGTTCTTGATAATTTTCTACATACAAATTATTTCTATCATAGTTGTTATTTGTAGAAGGGTTGGTATAACCCTTGCTAAGTAAGAAGGGTGTCTTCTCCTTTGTATTTCAAGAAAGGTGTTCTCTTGTGTGTCAAAGGTTTTATCTTCACCCTTGAAGAAGATCAAAAATTGTACCGGTTCGATCTCTACCCTAGAAAGAGATCAAGTGTTATAATAGGTTTCTTCTCCACCCTTGAAGGAAAAGTTTAGTAGAATCCTCGAGTTGTATACTTGACGCGTGGATATAGGTAAGGTTGCCAAATCACACAAAAATCCTTATGTCACTATCTTCCATCTCCTCTCATTTTTATGTGCTTGTGTATTATTTCATACTATTATTGCTTATCTATTTGAGAAGACTTGTTGATGCATGCAAATTAAAGTGGTTAATTACACTTGCTTGCATCTCAATTTGGAAGATTAATTGGATTAATTAGTAAAGACCTACCATTAATTGCTTGACTAACACTTTCTCTTCAAGCTCTTAGGCACTAACTTATAACATCAAAATATTTAGATACGTCAATAAAAGATCAAGGGTTTAGGGTTCTTACTACTACAATGTATCAGTCATAAGCAAAAGGGGGAAAGGGAGGGGAGGAAGGGAGAGAGAGAGAGGGAGGAGGGGTGGGTTCGGGTGTGGGGTGTGGGGGGGGGGGGGGTGGCGTTGGGAGAGAGTAGTGACAATGGAAGCATTACAGAAACGAGTGTAACAGAGAAAATGACAATCATTTGTGGGTGAAAATTGAGTTAAGAAGACCAAAACCAAGCCTGACCGAGTCAAAAACCAGCATATTATTTTCTCCTTTGGCGGTCAAAGCTCATATTTGGAATTCCTATAGCTAGCCGTTGTGGGTGTGAATCAAAGAAAGGCATGAGAAAGGAAAGGGTGAGAAATGAAAGAAAAAAAGAATTGAGGAAACGAAACTGAAGAGGGAAGGGTCAGAAGAAAGGAAAGCATCAGCGAATTAGAGGGAAGTTGGGCTGGCACAAGGAGCCGTTGGAGGTGGATGGCCTTCTTCTCTTTGTTCTTCTTGTTTTCTCCTTTCCTGCAGGTTTTGGAGAGCAGCAACTTCATCTTCTCCTTTATTTTCTTTCTTTCTGTTTTGTTTCTTTTCCATTTTCCTTCTCAGCAGGCCGCTATGAGGAGCACCAGAAAGTGACACGCCGGTGACTTACGGACGGGAGACAGCCAGCAGTTAGAAGCGGCTGAGGCAGCAGCATCATCAGGCTGCATTTTCAGAAAATCGAGGGGCAGCAGGGTGTTGTGGTCTCTCGAGCAGAAAGCAGGTCACGCTATGAAGCACGGATACTTCGAAACCCTTCGAGTATCCGTGTCGGGTGCGTATCCGGCACGGATACGGTTCGGATACGTGTCGGATACGCACCCAATTAATTAAAATATTTTTTAAATGCAGATACGCCTGGGTGTTTTATTTTAGTCACTTATTTTTTCTCTGTGACTATTGTTTGTTTGAAGTGGTGTTTTCTTATCATGTACTTAGTATTTGTTAACTATTTTTATCTCATAGTAGAATTTAGTCACCGATACGCCACCGATATGCCACTGTTACGCCCGGACACGTGATATGCGTAGGTGTTTTATTTTAGTCACTTACTTTTTTCTTAAGTGACTTTTGTGTATTTGAAGTAGTGTTTTCTTATCAAGTACTTAGTATTTGTTGACTCTTTTTATCTCATAGTAGAACACGCACACGCACGCTGCACCCGTATCCTAGTTTTTCAAAATTTGTCGTATTCCTTAATCGGATACGTGTCATATCTGATACGCGCACCCATAGTGGTGCAAGCTGAGGTGTTTTTCTATGTCATGTGACAGGCTGCAGGAAAGAGACTGCTCGATCTCTGGATCATTGGTGGAAGCTGGGAACAACAAAATCCTTTTTTTCTTCAACAGAACAGAGAGAAGAAAGGCTGAATGACAGCAGCACCAACTTGCAAACATCTGCTTGCAAGTCTTAGGCGTTCTTTTCTTGTTACCCCTTCCCCTTTCTTTTTGTTGGGTTCTCTGTGTGCAATCAGAGAGTAGGGCAGCAATCACCCAAGGCCAGGACGAAGGAGAAAAGCTTCTCTTTTCTATTCTATGTTCCAGAGTTTTTATTTGTTTTTATTGCCTTGACTATTTTGACTTTCTTTTGAGAGTTCTATTTTCTTGTGTTATTTAATTTATTATTTGCCAAGCTTTAGTTTTGACATTCTTAACACTGTTTTTCTTCTCCTAGTTTAATTAAGCACTTTGGTGGTATTTTATATTTTTGTGAGCATTTAGTTTTAAATATTGTTTTAATTTCTATTCGAATATTTAAAATAATTATCTTAATGTCTCTCATCATTATCATGTTGCTAGGCTAATTTCCCAACTAAGGTGAAGGGTGATGTTTAATTATTTATTGGGTGTTTGATCCAACAAATTAATCTATTAATGTCAGGTTGATTAATTGCATGGTATAATTTAATTTCGACTTTTATTACAAATTTACATATTTGCTTGACTCATTGCGATTTACAGAAACAATGAATGCTTGGTGAATATATTCTTCTTGATTCACTGTGATTTGTGGATACATTGAATGCTTGGGGAACCCATGTGATTTGTGTGATAAATGATCATTCCATGTCTATATATTTCTCTTGATTTACTGTAATTTGTGAATACGTTAAATGCTTGAGGAATCCTTATGACATGTGAGTTGTGCTCAAACTTATTTCACAATCATCTATTCAAACTATCTATGTGAAAACTAGTATTGATTTAACTATCCAATCTTCCAGTGTGAGAGAATCATCATTTCAATCTCAATGAGACAAGTCTGATGAAAAATACCCTATGAATTATTAAACGGATCCCCGAGACCTAAGTGCTTTTCTTATTTCTGTTTTTCATTCACTACCTCATCTTCGTTCCATACTTTGTGTGGAAACCAATTTTCACTCTCACTCTTGAATTAGTGTTTTTAATTCCTTCAATCTCTGTGGATTCGACCTCGGATTCATATTAATACTTCGCTATCCGCGCTTGGATTTACACTTTAAAGTGGTAGCACTATATCTATTAAATGTATGTTGGCTACTGTACTTCTCAAAAGGGGATACAAATGTGGAGACCCATTTAATGTTATCATTTAGTTTCTATGGATGTCACTTTTTGAACTTACATCCAATTCATTAGTCCTTCCTATTCCATATAATTGTAATTAATGCAGGATGAAAGTGAGGAGTGCCCTGAAATAAGGTTATGACATTCAAAACCCTAGATCTAAGAATGTAGTGAAGAAAAATAAGAAATTTGAAGGATAACTGCTGTTATATGCTAACAATATGCAATTAAAACACTGATTTAAGATGTTAGTATTCTTTAATCAATGATTAAAACAAAATCCTAGGCAAATAACATCACAAAATCAAAAGAATTAAAGAAATCCATGGCATGCAAGCATATTAAACCTAGAATAACAAATCGAGTTAGGGCCTTCAAATATCCTAAGATCATGTTCAAGTTGTCCTAAAATTCCCCACATAAGTGAAAAGTATAGTTTCGCAATGGATAATTGAGTCCTACTTGAATCCAAACCCCAAGAACACCCGAAATAGGTCTAAATAAGGGGTTGTTTAGGGGGGTTATGCAGTAACTAGTTAATGGCATGGTGGGAAACCAAAAACAAAAGGCAGAAGGTTCAAAAAGGACAATGTCCATAAGGCAAGGTGGGGTATGGGTTGTGGCAGCCTGCAAAGCCAATATCTGACCCTCACTTGATCAGTTTTGTGTTCGTTTGGAATTTCTAGGGTGTCTAGGGTTCCAAAATTGCGAGAAAATTGGGGAAAAGTTGGATAAGAAAGAAAAGGAGAAGAAAACAACAGAAGAAGAAGAAGAGAGTGGGTGGAGGAGAAAGGATACAATGCACCTGGTTTCCTTGGACTCGTACCAAAGGAGAGATGGAGTCACACCACATGTCTTCACAAGGGATGCAAACAATTTTGAAACATTTGCACCCAACTCCTAAGCTTATATTAGTACGGATCTTGCTCTCTATTGTAGCTAATTTGAGTTGGTCATTATATCAAGTAATGCGAAAAATGTTTTCTTTCACGAAGACTTTCATGAGGAAGTTTGTATGACTCCTCCATTAAGGTTTCTGTGCAAGGGGTGGAAAACAAAAGTTTGACGACTAAAGAAATCTATTGGTCAGAAACAATCCCTAAATGCATGGTTTGATACGTTTAGCAATATCCTTACTTGACTATGGATTTAAGCAATGCCACTCGAATCATTCTAGCTCAGTATTGGGCAACAATGAATCTGAAGTTGACGTCTCAAAAATCATTAAAAAATGATGTTTAAGATCAAAGATTTAACTTGCATTATTATATTCTACATATTGAAGTGGCTCACCCAAGGGGATCTCTCTTTTTTCGAGAAATACGCTCTTTGATCTATTGAATGAAACAGACTCTCTAGGGTGAAAATCCCTTGATAGGCCATTTGATCTAAACTTCAAACTCTGACATAATGATGGAGAAATTTTACCAAATTTAGGGCATTATCAAAGTATTGATGGCAAACTCATTTCAGTGCAGTTTTTCAAATTCTTCACTATCTTAAAGGTTTTCCTCAATGAGGGCTTCAATATCTTCCCTACAGTCATCTCTGCATATATGGATATTCATATGCAAATTGGGCAGGTCCCCCAAATGACCGTTTGTCTGCTTCTAGGTAGTTGACATTTCTTGGGGGCAATTTGATGTAGTCCAAAGGCCGATTATCATGACATGGACAATACCACTTCTAAGTTGTCATGGGCTGAAGCAATTGCTCCAAAATTTGGATCTTTAACATCCTCAATCAATGATTATGCACTGTAATAATCAAGCTGTTATAATCTGGCATCTAACCTGTTCATAATGAACATACCAAACACATGAAGTAGAACACCACTTTGAGAATGTGTAATTGCTAAAATAATCTCCACTCCCAACATTCGTCACAAGACCAACTTGCTTACATGCTCACCAAAGCCGTCTCACAATCTCAACTTCAAACCTTTCTCAGCAAGCTCAGCATTACAAATATCTATGTCAAGCTTGAGGGGGAGTATTGAGGACTTTGTAGCAAATTTCATCCAAAATTTGTCACTCTGGACCTAGGACAAAATATATATTTTTCAGTCCAGATAGGGTTGGAAAGAAGCATCTTTGAAATAGGATAGCTTGGTAAGACTCGGTGCATGACTTATTTGATATGTGAAAATTTGTAAGTATTGTAGATATAACAGATAGGAAGCATTTGAATATAAATTATTTGATTTTGAATTGCTAAGGGATTAGATTGTAACCAATATAGTTGCATTTTATATTATATAAGGACAAAGAATTCCTCACAAAGAGATATTTTAGAGTTACTCCAAATCCTCTCTCTCCCCCAAGAATAATTCTCACCATGCAAACTGTCGTCTGTGGGACCCATGGTGAACCTAATGGATCCACTTTCCCCCACCCCACACCCACCTAGCACTCCGAATTGCAATTGTACCCAATTTGACACCAATTTGAGTTTAAAAGCCCATCGATCTATCCCAGTAAATTTCTACCATTAGATAAATGTGAAATTTTGAAGGCCTTAAAAAACATTGTTTCTCTTATCCAATATCAAGATGAATTTTTAGGCACCATATACAAACCATCACCATCAGCCTTTCAAACCCACCAATCCATATGGGCCTAATTGGCGCCCCTTGGCCTTTTGCACCAAGTTTAGTGCAAACTCATTCTTAGGAGAAGCGCACGTGCGCACACATGCATACACACATACAGAAGTCCATGCATACATACATATGGGGAACGATTAAGTAAACCCCAGGTGTGGTAGAAATGATTTACACCCCATTTCTTGGACCAACGGTTAGGTGTCTATAGGGGTGAAAACCCGACCCACATGACCCAACTCGTGAAATCAGTGGGTTTGGGTTATGTATTTGTATATCTTGGGTCGAGTCAGGTTGGGAAAAAAACCTGCATGAAATTTGGGTCGGGTTGGGTTGAGAAATTTAAATCAATCCGACCCAATATGACCCAAGTATACCAAGTTATAAAATAACACTTGGGTTGAGTAGGGTCAAAAATTTGAGTCAGGTCGGGTTAAGTAATTTGGGACAGGTTAAATAAGTTAATAAACCCGACCCGACCCAAGTTTCAGCCCTAGGTGTCTATGTAATTTACATCACATGGATGGTGTACATATGTATGTCTATCAGCGATGGAGCTAAATGTTTTAGCTTGGAGGGGCCAAAATATATAAAGAATGATAGTTGTAAAAAAAAAAAGATGACTAGTTAGATAAGAAATTTCTCTAATGTTTTGTGGAGACAAAAACATCTTTTTAGATAAAAATTCTTCAATTTAATTAAACAAAATTTCATTCTTTAAATTCTCTCTCCAGCTTGAATCATAAATACACATTGACAATAGAAGTTAAATTGAGAATATGCAGGTATATGCAAGGTTGTTGTGTATCTCTACTTAAAACTCATCAGCACATTGTCAAAAAACCAATATAAAATGCACGCACACACGCACATGAACTACACCACACACACACACACACACACACACACAGAGAGAGCGAGAGAGTTCCACTTACTAGAAAATGCTAAGTTTGCTACTACTTACACTTCATATAAATAAAACCTTTCCTCCTTCAAACCTTCCATTAATTACATAGAGGATAAAGATTGATGTGTAGATTTTGCTATGGCCTTACTAAGTTGGAAAAAATCCATTGAATGAGCTTGATATGCATCTAACTTTTGAAAGTTAACGAAGTTTACAAAAGACTACAAGGCTGAATTTTTGGAGGGTAGGCTATCAATCACCTTCATTGATAGTCAATGATACTTTAAGATTTTGATTGGAAAGGCTAATAAAGTTAACTGAATGAAATCACCTCTCCATCCTGGCTGTAACCAGAGGATAAACCTTCTGTTGGTTACATAGAGGATAAAGATTAATGTGTAGATTTTGCTATGGCCTTACTAAGTTGGAAAGAATCCATTGAATGGGCTTGATATGCACCTAACTTTTGAAAGTTAACGAAGTTTACAAGAGACTACAAGGCTGAATTTTTAGAGGGTAGGCTATCAATCACCTTCATTGATAGTCAATGATACTTTAAGATTTTGATTGGAGAGGCCAATAAAGTTAACTGAATGAAATCACCTCTCCATCTCGGCTGTAACCAGAGGAGTTCTTGAAATTTTTTTTTTTTTTTTGGGGGGGGGGGGGGGGGGGGCGCGGGTGGGAGAGATCCTTAGTTCCAGCACTGATGTATGTATATAAGAACATATTTTGTGGACACCATGTGAATCAAAAGTTAGTTGCATGGGTAGGGAGGTACATGTGTCAAAATCTGGCACAAACAAGACATGTAAACTTAAAGCTCAAACGGCAAGGTTGATGGATTCAGCTGTATGTTTTAATTAATGTAAATAAATATTTTTTAAAAGGTCAACGCTAAGATAGTATTAAAAGAATTCTACATGGATACATAGATACTAAGGAATTTTAAATGGATGAGCATATGAGTATGAATGGTAACATGATGACAATATCAAACACTGACATATACATAACAGATATACATACTGGCAGACTGTCCATCTCTGGAGATTGGCAAAGGAGTTCAATGTCCCGTAACTTTGTGAAGTAGAAATCTCTTTCTTTCTCTAAATGGTCCACTGAAAGCTTGAGTTCTGCAATCTGCACTCGCAACCAAAGAAAAAATATTCATTCAACAACTTTTGCAATGAAGCAGTGGCAAAATGATCATTACTGAAATGTAATTTTTTTAATGGCGCTTGGAAGAAATAAAAATCATTAGCCATTTCTAATTTTAAGGCATGTTAAACTATCAGAAACAAAATTAGCAAAATAACCAATTCTAAGATTGATATATTTTTTTTTCTAAAAAAGAAAAAAAGAAAGGTAATCAAAATCACTGTGTAGAGAATACTACTGACCCAATAAACTAGAATTTTTCATATTGGTGCAAACATGTTTTAGCAACTTACAAATATCCAAAGTTCAAGAAGAAATGAGAAGAGGACGCAACTACATTTAGAAGGGGCTTTCAAGATGGATAAAGTACATGCGATAGTTTCTTATGGAGTTTATTTTTATTTTAGAAAGTTTAACTGCATTGAACTTTTTCTTCTGAGAGGTAAAAGGTATTTATTCATCAATAGAACTATGGGTAAATCAATGCTACCAAAAAGGAAATGGGCGTACATCAACTAACAGAACACAATAAATGAAAACAATAACGCTGCCCCTGCTCAAGCTCTTAACAGCTTTGGCTCCCAGTAAACTACAAATCAGCTTCCAAGAGTGTCTTTTATAAATAGTTCTAAGAGACATTTTTCATAATGATGAATAAAAGAACGAATGAATGAAGAAATTCAAGTTTCTCCCATCTGCAAAGCTCGTTTAACTCCTTTTGCCTCCTTGACGTGAGATCAAGGAACCTTCTGTGACTCAAGGTACAAATCTTCTTCTTCTCCTCTCTTTTTTTTTCTTCCTTACCCTTTTGATGTGGAGCATTTTGGAGCATATGATTCACCAAATTTATTTATTTTTATTTATTTGGCTTGATGTAATTTTTTATTTTTTTTATTATCTGAGGGTATTTTAGACTTTTTTCATGCAAGGGTATTTTGGTCTTCGTGCCATATGTATCTGAATAAATAGGTTGTAAGCCCGTTAGGGCAGCAACACACGATTGAATGAATTGAAAATTTTGAGATCTTCGCAACCTTGATGCGATTGATTGTATAGAGTGATTCCTTTAGCGTGAGGCCCTTCTTTTGGCGTGAAGCCTAGCATGAGGCTACCATCCTTCCATCTTCTATCCAAGTACACATCTTCAAGCTCTCATCTCTCTCTTCTTCTTCCCTTCTCTATTTTTGTTTTTTTCTTCTTTAAGCCTTGCAAACTCCCAAACCAACGAACTGATCCCATCCCTTTTGAGCCAGAACCTTTTCTAAAACCCTTCTACCTTGATCACCAACCTCATACATGGCTGTTACAGCCTGCATCGACCCCCGATCCATCTGTTCAGCCCCATATTTACTACAGCAAGCTATTTTAAGCCTTCCTACACTGTTGTTCCGAACCTCTTTCGCCAAACAGCTATCGTCCTTGATGTCGTAGCATTAGAAACCCATTGACTTGCCTTCACCCCTCCCTTAGACACCATCCATCGCTGCCATCAATCCTAAACACCTCCCCTCTGGCTGCCATAACCCCTAAACCCACTTATCTATCATTTCCACCTCCTTCCTCTTCTGTCTCTTCTGTTGTTTCCGTCCCTTTGTGGCATCCTTTGTTTTCTTTCTCTTCTTCTTTCCATCCGTGTCTTGTCCTATATTTGTAAACCCACGTGTCAAAAGTCTATAAAAAACCCTTCCTTAAAACCTATCCAATACCATGACCAGACCCTATTGTTTGACCCGATAATTGTCAGGATCGATTAATTGCTTAATTTCCCATTAGTGCCATTAAACACATGATATTCTTAGTATTTACATGATTAAGTGTGGAAAATTATATATTAATTAATTGCATATATTAATTGATTGATTAATTTCTGTCCATTTTAGCTTTAGGATGCATTATTTCAACCCTTTTAATTTGTAGGGAACCACATTTAGGCATTTTGGGTTACCCTATCCCCTGTCCTGCATCACCTTGTCTCCCATCTTTTTCCCTCTTTCTACACCTTATTTTTTACTCTTTTTCATCCATACCCTAACCCTAACCAAACTCCACCATCGACCACCAAAACCCCGTAGGGACCCACCAATCCATACGAGCGTCTGTACATGTCTGTATGACCATTCAAATAGGCCCATGTTGACCCCGTTTTGCCCTATTTTGCACCCTAACCTCTAGATCCCTATCTTAGACCTGTAAATCTAACCCTAACCTATTGTATGAACCAACTTGAGACCTTGTTTTGCTTGATAATAAAAATAACAAACCTCAATTTCTTTGGCAAACCCTAGGTACCATAGCCCTATTTCACCTCTTGGGTGATTAATTTTTAAATCTAGAAGACATAGGGCAAGGCTTGGTGTGATTTAATTAATCTTTCGAGGGATTTCGCATTAAAGGCCAACAATACAACTTTTGAAAGATTCATTAGTAAACGTCATTCTTCTTTTTGAATCTCTTTGATTAATTGTTAGGGTGAATTTGCATAAGGTTTTTTTTTTATTCTTTGCTCAATATGTTGTGCTTAAATAACCAACCCTAAGGCCATAGTTGGCCACACATTGCTAAAATAAAAACAAAATAAAAAACACTTGCTAAAATAAACCAACAAAAAGCAAAGAAAGAATATTGCTAAACAAAGACCTAGTGAAATATCTCCTAAGATTCCATGGTCGATCATGAATTGCCACATTAGGTTTTGTTTTATTCTTTTCTCAATATTAATTATCTCCTTAACATCTTATGTGAATCATGGTTATAGGTTGCATGTCATTTTAGGAATCACCATACACATTTTCATTCTCATATGGACATCCATCTATCATTTAGATCTAGGGATTCCAATATTTTGACTTGTCCTATGCCAAATTTGGTATTAGAGCTTGTCCTGCATCAGATTTGGTATCAAAGCCGAATTGATCAAACCATAGGTTGTGTTAGATTGCAGTTACCCAAGTTAGTCTCATTATTATCTTTGGATAGTACATGCCTATACATAGCAGTACCAAATACCACATCGAAAACCCTACTAACACTATGAACCCAGACCCATTTGGTGAATTGCTAACAAGAATAAAAGCCAAATTGGATACCATAGAACCAAGTATCAAAGGTTTTGAAAAAAGACAAATGCAAGGTGGTAGTAGGGTGCTAGAAAATGCATCGCAAAGTAGGAAAGAGATCAAATTGAACCCACTTTTCTTAGAAAGTTTAAAGTGAGTGATGTGAAGGGGCCGACATAAAAGGTTGAAAAGAAACCTTACATTTTCTCAATAAATAAATAAATAATTGAGAATGGCATAAAGAGCAAGGTTGTCTACACTTTAAAAACCAAAGAAGTTAAAGAATCACCCCAAGAGAGAAATAGAGATTCTAGGAGAGGTCAAAACTTCACTCAATAAGAATAGTGATGCAACCCCTGAGGAGCATCTGGTTGAGCTCCCTCCTAAATGTGATGTTCAGCCCACTATGGATTTGGTTCCAAATTTGTTTATCCCCAACCTTCCACATTATAGGATGAACATTATTGAACATGCTAAATTGTCATTAGTTGGGGATCATATGCTCCTCATAGTTGAATTTGCTTGCAAGAATTTAGTTAATTAGTCTACAGGTTCCATCCTTTTGAGATAGTCACAGGTCACCATCCTAGGAACCTATAGACCTCATACCACTTCCACCTGCATGTAAGCCTTCTGAGTTAGCTGAGTCACTTGCTAGGCATGTCCATGATTTACATACTGCTTATTAGAAGAAAAATTCTATTAGCAATGAATATTACAAATCTTCTGCAAATGAGCACCACAAGTGTCAAGAGTTTCAGGAGGGAGATATGGTCAGGGTGCACATCGGGTCTAAATGGATCCCTAAATGGACAATAAAAGAATTGCACACCCGAAGTGTTAATCCTTTTAAAGAACTTAAGAAAATTAGTACCAACACCTATGTCTTAGATTTGCCTTCAAATCTAGAAATCAGCCAAATCTTCATCGTGTGAGATTTAGTGCTTTACAAAGGACCACCTATTCCGATACAAACAAATGCATGTCCATCACCCTATCCTTCAAACTCATGTCCAATAGACCATATTGCTTCTAAATCATTGTCACATTTGCTTGTTTACTACCTTTGCCATCCCTACCCAAGAAGGAGGAAGTGGAAAGTCGCGCCAAGACTGATTGTGGTCATTGGCGAAGCACTACTGAGACTCAACAAGGACATGCACAAAAAATACCACAGCATCTATTCACCAAAGGTGAACTTTTCCAAGCCGGGAAGAATTGATGAGAACATCATGGGACGCGAGTAAAGAAGGATGCATCAAAATCCAGATTTTACCTCATCAAGGTTGGATGGTAGAATTTTTACACAATCCCTGCATATCTCACTATGGATAGAGGCAAATCCAGCTATGGATAGACCAGATTTAAGTTGATTCAGCAATGGATTTAAGAAATTGGTTCAATCCATCCATTTATATCATCTGAGTCATTCATTTATGGATAAGACTGATATGATTGTTGATCCAGTGCCATTCAAATATTTGTTTTTGTTATCTTTTATTAGTGACATTGTTTTAGTTTATATGGTTCCAAGATTGTTATAAACATATATTTGTTTTTATGGTTTTAGATCGTCCACTGCCATAAGTCCATGTGTCTAGGGTTTCTAAGAGAGTCTATCTTTTATAAATAGTTGTAAGAGATTTATAATGATTAATGAACAAATGAATGAATGAATGAATGAAGAAATCCAAACTTCTCCCATTTGTAGATCTGGTGCAACTCCTTTTGCCTCCTTGGTGTGAGATGAAGGAACCTTGTGTGACTCAAGGTACAAATCTTCTTCTTCTTCTCTTTTCGTATAGGTGTCATTCTTTTTCTTGAATCTCTTTGATTAATTGTGTGTCAATTTGCCCAAGTTTTTATTTTATTCTTTGCTCTATTAATTTCTCTCTCTAACGTTTTATGTGAATCATGATTATAGGTTGAATGTCATTTTAGGATTCACCATACACATTTTGCATTCTCGTATACACATCCATCTATCATTTTAGATTTCCAATATTTTGATTTGTCCCATGTCAAATTTGATATAGAGTTTGCCCTGCATCACAAGTCGAACTCCAAGTTGGATTCATCTCGAAATTCAATTGGCAAAAAAATCCATCAGTGAATTCAACTCACATTTGGATGCCTTCGAGAGTTCAACTGGTAGAAAAAAAAATCCAAGTCCAACTCCTAGTTGGATTTATCCGAGAATTCAATTGGCAGAAATATCCATCTGTGAATTCAACTACTGTAGGATTCATCTGACAATTCAACAGGTGGAAAAATCCATTCGCAAGTCCAACTCCCAGTTGGATTCATCTGAGAATTCAACTAGTAAAAAAATGCCATCCATGAATTCAACTCACAGTTGGATTCAACCAAGAGTTCAAGTGGCAAAAAAATACATCTACAAGTCCAACTCTTAGGTGGATTCATCTAAGAAGTCAACTTGCAGAAAAATCCATCCACGAGTTCAACTCCTAGTTGAATTCATCTGAGTTTAACTGGCCAAAAAATCCATCTGCAAGTCCAACTCCCAGTCGAATTCATATGAGAATTCAACTGGAGCATAAAATCATCCGTGAGTTCAACTCACAAACAGATTCTTCCGTGAGTGCAACTCCTAGATAAATCCATCCATGAGTTCAACTCGCAGACGGATTCTTCCGTGAGTGCAACTCCTGGATAAACCCATCCATGAGTTCAACTGGCAGATAGATTCTTCTGTGAGTGCAACTCCTAGATAAATCCATCTGTGAGTTGAACTCATATACAAATTCTTCCTTGAGTTCAACTCACAGACGGATTCTTCCGTGAATAATGCAATTCACGAATAAATCCATCTGTTAGTTCAAGTCACAGGCAGATTCATCAATGAGTTGATCCATCCAAGAGTTGGCCTTTACCTATAAATATGAGGCTTGGGAGTGCTTGAGATCTTTTTGGGAGAGAGAAATTACTAAGGAGGGTGCTTCTTGAAAAGGAGTGCAAGAGCTTTAGTCTTGTGAGAGATTCATGCTCCTTGAAAGATCCAAAATTCAAGGCTTTAAGTTTCTTTTTCTTCACCATCTTAAGATGTGGCTTCGTGTTTCCCTCCAAGAGCGCTTAACATCGTCTCATATAAGTGTGGTTTGGGTACTACCCATGAGCACTTGAATTTCCAACATAAGTTTGGTTTGGGTTCTACCCGTGGACACTTGAATCTAATATAAGAGTGGTTTGGGTCCTACCCGTGGACACTGAGTACTACTTTCGAGTGTGGTTTAGAGTTCAACACCATGGATACTTAGCACATTTTCCAGTGTAGTTTGTTCATCTCCATAGATACTGAGCACATTTTCAAGTGTGGTTTGGAGTTCATCTCCATGGACACTTTGCCCTATTTTCAAGTGCAGTTTGGAGTTCATCTCCATGGACACCTAACCTATTTTCAAGGGTCATTTGGAGATCATCAACAACTCTATGAACACTTAAGTCATCCATATATGAGTGATTTGGATCTCATCTATGAGCACTTAATCCATTAATTTAAGTGGGAATTAATTACATCCTAATGGCACTTGTATGAACATGCACAAATGTGACTTGGATCTCATCCATGAACATTTAATATATTAAACTAAGTGTGGTTTGTATATAAACATAACAAGTATGATTTGGAGTTTCCAACTCCATGAAAATTATCGGCATCATATGCAGCTCAACTTATCATGCAGATATTGACTCTGAAACCGACTCCATGCTCTTTCTTTTTATTTTGAATAGCATCAGTATCCCATGTGATTGTGTGCCAATGTTAATAGCACCAGCCTTTTAATCAAGCTCTTTTTATTATCAGCAAAAATGCAAACCAAGGGTCAAAAATACATATACAATATCATGTTGGCCAGATAGGCCAATACACAGTCTCTTTCCTCAATTTTTTCTTTCGAATTTTTCATAAAAAATTTGGAAAAATTATAGAAAAATGGAAAATTTAGTGTGAGCATATTTTGGTTAAAAAATGGTCCTTTTCATAAAATATTAGACCCTCTAAGAGCCAAAATTTCGATACGAATAAAGTATGCCCTAATTAATTGAAATATGTTCATAAAATTAGAGAATGAAAAATCAATGTGTCCCATAATGACATATATCTTCTATAACAAATTATTTTTCTGTAAAAAACTGAACTTCATTAAAATGTTGGAATATTAGAAAATTCGCACAAACACCATAAAAACTATATCAACACACCAAGTTCCCTTCATTTAATTCCATAAACATAAACATTTTTATAGCACAAGAAACCCTAAAATGGGAATTATCTTACAAAAACCAGGATTTCATGATTTAAAAAAAAAAAATTGAAAATCACACAAACACCTTACAAACCATATCAATCCCATTAAAGCATCTCCATTCACTCAATATCATTTCATTAAATTATTTTCACAAAAACCTCAAATTCGAGATTATCTTAGGGAAAAATTCAAAAAACATTATGAAATTAACTCAAAATGGACAAATCTAAATATATAAAGAAAAAAAGGCTAGGATGGATAAATACCTTTCACACTTGAAGAACTTGCTTCTAAACTTTCTTAAAATCATACTCAATGCAAGATTCAAACCAAAGAACAATCAAAATGGCAATTTCTTCCTAAAAAAAATTAATTGAATAAGGCCGATACCATAACATATCAGCCGAATTTATTTTCATATGGACAAATACGATACATATCGGCTGATATATATCGTCATATTTAATAGGGATACGTATCACAACATATAGCAATACGTATAGACCAATACATATCGTGTTGGCCGAATTTTTTACATAAAGTCTAAGCTCTTGCCATCTTAAGCTGGGGAAACAGGTGACTTCCACTCTAGCTCCAAAACACCCAAATACCAATAAATACATAAAATCTCCCGCGAAGCACGAGGACTTGGTATTAAAAAAGGTTCAAGTAGTGGTGCATGTCTACATGGAAAAGTCCATACCTCTCGTTGAGAGGTAAAATCACAATTATCAAGTTTGCCCTCTTAGTTATCAAGAAATTGGAGAGCATTTAGTGCAAATACCTTCAAATCCATAAACCAACAAAAGATGCCATCACCTAGTCAGATGGAGTCGATAAATCAAGCTTTGGGAGTATTCGTCCTTTAGGAGAAATAAATGAAGCACTCTTTGGAAAATGGGTATCCTCAATTAGGAGAGATCTCAAAAAGTGAGGAATAGTATCCTAATCAGTAAGAATATCTTCCAATCAATAGGTGGGCTATCCTTGTGGCAGGCTCACAAGTATTGGTTTCTAGTGTGGTGTAATGGGTTACATTTTCAATTTTGATTGGTTTTTGAGATCAAGAGTGCATGATAGCAAGGTAGCTTTTTCTAAATTGATAAATGGGTAAGTGATTCTACTCTCAATTCTCAAGCAGATATTTCTTAGCTTATATCGTGTTGAAGTTGATAGGATTGCTCGAGAAAGTCACTAGTAATGAAGATGTTGCTTGGGGCCCCTACTTCAAGAGTGTCTCCAATAGTTTGGAAATTAACTCGGAATCACCTTAGAAATAAAAGAATGGTCATGGTAAGTGCTTGTTGTTTGCACAACCAAAATGAAAAGGAGATATATCATCTATTTATCCATGTAACTATTCTTCCAACATCTAGAATACTAGGTTATCTCCTAGGCTGCGTTTGGATGGAGGGTATTGGGGGGTAACAGGGGGTTACCCCTCATTACCCACATTTGGTAACAAGGGAGTGAGGGTAAAAAATCCATTTTTTACCCCTCACATCACCCATTTGAATACCCCTATGGGGCTTGGGGTATTCACTCTTGAATACCCCTCCTTACCCGCCGTCGTCTTCTTTTTTATGAGATTTTTTTTTATATTTTATCTTTTTATTTATTTTGGTGAATACTTGGCTTTTGTTTTTGTTTTAAAAGCACTCTATTATTTCCATTTGATAAATTTCATATCACCAAACAACAAATTATATTTTTTTTATGAAGAGATATGTAGAATTTTTTTATTCATTTATTGAAATTTAAAATAATAATAGCAGTTTTTTTATTTATTTTTTATTTTTTAAGGAAGCCTTGCGTGCCTTCCTCTATTTTTCAATTATATATTATATAATTGAAAAATTAATAGATTTCAAGTGATAAGCAATTTATTTTTTATATTATATAGATTTTCAACATGATGCATTTGGATGAGGAGTAAATTTTTACAAGGGTTACCCCAGGTTACCCTTAAGTAGGGGTAAACTGACATATTAATAATTTTATGAGAATTAATAAGTTTATTAAATCTATATAATATAAAAATTAAAATTAAAATTTTCTGAAACATATTTGTCAAAATATCTTAAGGGGTGATTCTGTTGAAATTTCCATAGAGTCTCAAATATTCGAAAGAGTTTGAGGTTCATGGTAATCTCTTTTAGGGTAATTAACAATTTATTCTGTTAGAAGTTTATTTTAAAAATCTATCAACATTTTTAACATGATGCATTTGGATGAGGGATAAATTTTTACAGGGGTTACCCTTGAGTAGGGGTAACTGTAAACAGGGGTAACCTGACTTATTCACAATTTTATGAGAATTAATAATTTTTTATTAGATCTATATAACATAAAAAATAAAAATAAAATTTTATGAAACATGTTTGTCAAAATGTCCTATTTTTAAGGAGTGATTTTTGTCCAACTTCGAAAGGGACTCGAAACGTTCGATGTTCATGGTAATCTCTTTTGGGATAATTAGCAATTTATTTTCTTGAATGTTTATTTTAAAAATTTGTCTATTTCAACGTGATGCATTTGGATGAAGGGTAAATTTTGCAGGGGTTACCCGGGATTACCTTTGAGTAGAGGTAACTGTAAGCAGGGGTACGACATATTAACAATTTTATGAGAATTAATATTTTTATTAAATTCATATAATTATAATTTTTTATGAAGAGATATGTTCATATTTTTATTCATTCATTGGGATTTAAAATAACAATATCAAAAAAATCTGGCTTTATTTTTTTAATGTTAGAATGCAAGTGTTCATTTTAAATTATAATTATGAAAAATTATTTATAAAAAATAGATAATATTATTATAAGTTATATTATTAGAATTTACCTCATGAATATTATTTACAAATTATGTTTTATAAAAAAATTTAAAAAATATTAATATATCAGGTTACCCTTGCTTATAGTTACCAAACAAGATTTTTTACCCTTAGAGTAAGCTTTTACTTTACCACTGCAATTACCAAACAAGATAAGGGTAATCCCAGTTCAAGTCACCCCTACTCAGGGGTAACCCCTATAAAAATTACCCCCCATCCAAACGCAGCCCTAGTGCATGCTGAGGGAGATAGACCTTCTTATAAATACTTGGAGAATTCCAACCACTAATAAGAATTGGCAACTTGGATTGGGACATTGATCCTTCTCCACGCAGGGCTTCAGGTATGTGGTGAGCTATTTGCACTTGTGGGGATAAGTTTAAGCAAGGCATTAGGTTTAAAGTGGGGAGCGGCAATTCTATTAGATTCTAAACAGATCCTTGGCATTATTCCACCCCATTGCTTCTCGATTCCCTACCCTTTTTCGAATTGCTCTCCTGCCAGATGATTTTATCTCTAGGTTCTACTCTGTTACAAGTGATCAAATTGTGTGGGATATTTGGTTTCCCCAGAATCTGACTGACTCTGGAGGCCGAAGACTTCTCACATCTTCTCACATTCAGGCCTTGGAAGATGATTCTCGATTTGGTGGCCTAATTCTTCTGGATCTTTCACGATGTAGTCCTTCTACGAGTGGAATAGCAGGAGTAAGTTCAATCCAATGGTGGATCCTTCCATTAGGGCTTCTAAAGCCCATCATAGAGCTATCATCTTTGTGTGGACTGCCAGGCTTGGGAAGATTCTTAGTCAAGACAACTTGCGCAAGAGGGGTAGGTGGTTAGTCAGTGCTTGCCATGTTTTGCCTCCATACTTCTGAAGACATCGACCATTTTTATTTGTCTCTTTGGGTAGCTATCTTGGGTCAGTTTGGTATTCAGTGGTCCATTCCTTCTTTGTTTGCCCAGCTCTCCTTCACATGGAAGATTGCCAATGTCTCCCCCATATGCTCGGTTTTGCAGCATCTCGCCTTGTTTGCCACCCTTCAAAGTTTATGATGAAAGCGAAACAACAAGGTATTTCGAAATTGTGCTGAAAGTCCCCAACACGTCAGCAATTGAATCCTTGCCAAATGTGCAGTCTGGGCCTCCCTCCTTATCGGACTTCCATCACTTATCCACGTCTGACATTTTGCAAGCCTAGAAAGAGAGCATTGGTCTTTCCTAGCTGCTTCTATGGGTTTTGTTCCTTAAGGGTGTAAGAAATGTTGGTTTTTCCTTCTTTTTTTTCTTGTGCTTTGTATTTTGCTTGCATCTCTGATGCCTTTATTATTACCTGATTACCATTTAAAAAAAAAAAAGACCCCTCTGATTGGTAGAAGTTAAACTTCAATAGTAGCTAGGTTAGCTTGGGAGAATGATTAGAGATGATTCCGCAAGATCTTTGACAGAGTATGCTGGTCCTCTGGCATTTTCTCTATGCCAGTGTTGCTGAGGTTCATGCTCTCAAGTGGGGAGTTAGAGAGTTGGCTGAAGATGGGGGGAGGGGTGACCAGATTGAAGGAAACTCCTTTTTATCCAGTAAGTGAAAAGAGAGAAATGCACATGGAGATTTCTTTATCTGACTAAAAGAGGTAAGGTGATTCAAAAGCTTTCTTCTATAGGCCATGTTATGAGACCAACAACTGGGCAGATTCTTTGACTAAATAAGGGGAGCACTTAAACAACTTAATAGTTGTCAAAATGCAATTAATTTGGGCCTTTTGTTGGGGGATACAATTCCCTGTTTTGTTGGAGCTGCCCTTTCATGCATTTCTGTCTTTTTGAATGATTCTTTGATGTGATTCTTTGCTTAGACATATTCTTTTTTTCCAATCAATAAAACCACAATTTTCCCCCAAAAAAAGTCATGGCTATGATTAAATTATGGTTTGGCATTATGGAGATAACAAAACCAAATTTAATGAGTAGATACCCTTTCGGGATGGAACAACAAATGCCCCTTTATGTTGTGTAGCTTCGTTAGAAAAGTGATTCTAATCACAAAAACTCTCCTATGCAACTTCTTTGGAAAAAAAGTAATTCACTCACAAAATTAAGAAGTGACTTCTCATAAGCCGTATCTGATGCTCAGTGAGACGATGACCAAATTGAAGTACAACAGATAAATGTATAAAGTAATTTATCAGGGGCTTTTTCTTCCTTTTTTAAGGAATTGGACCTTTTTGCTTTTTTGAACAAATAACATGACTCAACTGCACAACCACTGTGGTTGCAAAATAAGCCCCACCAACTGTGCCACAACTCTATTTACTAGGTTTTGTTCATTTTAATTTTATTGTAGCATGATAACGGCTTCCCTATCAAAAGAGTTAGTGAGCCATTTATGTATATCCACTTACTGAAGAAAATTGTTACAATAGTTAGAAATACCAAATCATGGTCAACCTTTCTAGAACCACCAGGAAAAATTGTCTTGTCCTTGAATCATCATGATGAAAGCCATCTATCCCAACAATACAATGATGATGTGCCATCCTCAAATCATCTTGATCAAAGGAATTTACCCCAATAGTACAATGACCATGATGATGACTGAGGAATGAAAGGTTCCTTCGTACTTGGATGTTGCTGCTAGCTGTCATTCCCAATTCTAATTCATGTTCCTAATGAAAACTTGTGTCCTAGATTAAAAACACTTTAAAATCAAAGTTGAAGTAAACGGATGATCAACCCAATTCAACAACAGTCACTCCTACAATGACCATTTTTTTTCCCAGAGCATGCAGGGTTAAATCACTTTCCCATACAAAGTTATGTATAAAATTGAATTTATGCATTTAACATGTATTCATTGCAAAACATTTTTGAAAACATTTTTTATATTTTTCTTTCAAAAATGATTGAGAATAAGGGACCCATTATCACAAAGGTTCAAGTTCAAGGAAATGGAGCTGTATGTAGGATGAAGGTAGTAAACACAACAATGCCACCAAAAAAAAAAAGCACTTGTCAAAACCATTGATGGTAGAGTACCTGCTCAGTTAATGCATGTATCTGCCCTGAAGAATTTTCCCCACCTGACACCATAGATACTTTTCCATGTTTGGGATCTACATTTTTTTCAAGACCAACAAAAAGGCAATGCAGCAAATATGAGTACAAAATAGCCACTTAATGATACAAGCTTTTAATGAAATACCATGACCTGCTCCATCTACAGAACCAATATTTGGCATGTTGCTGCTTTGCAATGACTTCGAGCCTTTATGAGAACCCTTAGGATTCCGCTCCTTTGCCCCCTTGCATCTTCGCTCCACTGGGTTATAATTCCTACGAAACAAAAGGCAGTGGTTAAGTTATTGGACCTGTTGATTCTATAATAACTGGAAAAGCAGGAATATCCTCGGCAGAGGAAAAGGAAACAGATGAATAAAAAACAGAAGCACATACACCCTTTTTTTTGTGTGAGAGAGAGAACAGAAGCACGTACTCATTCATGATGCCACCATTTACAGAGTCACAGTAGCGTTTTAACCACTGTAGAAATTCCAAGTTATCCAGGGGTCGTCCTTTAATTAGCTTGTTGACTTCTATATGCTGTGACAATACCAGGAAAACAACAAGAGATATCATGAGTTAAGATTGATGAGTCTCACGCATGTGTCCTACATTGTTTGCCTAGAGTTAAGTGCACGAAGGTATTCCAGTTTCTATGTGGCCAGGAAGACTGACGTGAAAATAAGAGAGAGATTGTAGGAGATGGACACTCTCCTTTTTTGAGCTGAATCAATTGGATTTTGGCAACCCACAAAATAAACTAGAAATCAAACCCAAGTTTAAACCACAAATCGGGGAACTTGTATTCATTTTCACATATACACACAGGATCAGAACTATGGGAAATCCTCCTCAATAACTACTAAGAAATAAAAAACTAGCCACTTTAGATGATGAGAGTGTCCCTAAATTTTTGCAACAAAGCTGTATTTTGTTTGAGATAAGAATACCATCTATAAAAGATTGATTGATTAATCCAAAAAATTAGGCAGCAAAAGATAATGACTAATGAGAGAGCTAAATTTAAAGGCTTGCACTATGAACGCTAATACATGATGACTTTCTTCTTTCTAAAGAAAAACCACATACCTTTTCTATTTTTAATTTATTGAATACTTCTTGCAAAACTTTGTAATTCTGGATCATGTCGTATTCTGATTTTGCATCAAAATTCACCTGAAATAATGCCATATAAACAGAAAAAAAGAATCTAATTTAGGTCTCCAATATGACAAACAAATGACAAATATGCCACGAGAAGATCCATACCTTGTGCATTGGAAACAACACCTGGATGGGTCATATCCATCATTTGACACTGAACAGCACCAGAAGCAGCCTGTTCACATGTTTGGAGATCAAATAAGAATTATGATATTATTTTACTGGAATAAGAAAGATTGAAGTTCCTCTCACATTCGATTGAGGAATCCATTGACTCGTTCTAAAACTTATAAACTCAAAGTTGTAACATTAACAAAATGAGGGAGGGGTTTGGATGTGATACATGTAAAAAGGCATGACAAAATATCAGAAATTAGAACATTTTCTACCCTTATATTGAGAAACAATCCAAATCCCAAATGGAACTGCAAAGCATCAATCCGTGTCTTTCAAGAGATTTGTCTCGTTTGATAAAAAGGCATAATATAGGCCATGATTAGTTGTCTTTTCTTTCTCCTAATTTGTCATAATTTTACTAATATCCATAGGAGCTAGGTCACTGAGTGCACAACCCATCCCAATAAATTAAAAAAAAAAAAAAAAACTATACATTGTACCCACCTAAAACAGGGAAAAAACTCTAAATAACAAAGAAGGGGTAAAATGGTTATCTCTATGAGTTCATCGTCTTAGTAGACAATCAATTCCACCCAGAAATTAAAAGAAATCAAGTAGCATGCATCTGGATATCCATATTCCAGAGACAGATGTATGAGTAGGATCTGAGGTACAAATTTTTTGGGATTTGGTATGGGCCAAATATAAATATCGGAAATATCGGAGATTTTCCAAAAAAAAAAAAACTCCATTGGCTGATATTTGTCATAATATTTCGGCAGAAATTTTGTCAAATTTCGGATATTTCAGTCATATTTTGAAATTTTCTTCATATTTCAGAAATTCGGAGATTTTGGTAATTTCATCCTTTTACATATTTCAGTAGAGATAGTAAATATGATCGATATTGGCCAAATTTTTTTGTCCCCCCAACAACCGAAAAAATGATTTCAACCAAAATTTATACCTCAGATCAGGACGCTTGAATTTCCACAAAAACTTACTGATGACCCAGACATAATGACTCCTCATTTTTCTCAACACCCTTTTAGAGATAACACAAATGATTTAATAAATTTTCATTTTTACAAGCTATTATGAATATTTTGTTTATGCACACAATGGAATTTTGTTTCCTTAGTCCTTTCTTTTGAAATATTTTGTTTCGTTAGAATGGTGTCATAAAGAGACAAAATATTGAATATTCACGTATGTTTAAAGGAAATAAAGAAATATAGGCCAGGATCTACGAGTCCACTGGTGCCTTAGGCTCCACAGAACCTTGCAGCCTGAGTGCGCATTGCACTTTGACTGCTACGGCCCAATAGAACAGGTATACATTTTTCTGTGGAGAAGAAAGAAAACCAGATCCAACAGATCCCGCTTCTAAGACAGCCATCCGTAACTATGACTAATTTGCAACAACAAAGAAATTTATGTACCAATAAATGGTACATGGATTCAAGCATTGATGAAAAGAAGAAAACAACAGAAAATGAAGACGAAACTGTACAGCTCCACGTTTGGCCACACGGACAGAAAATATTATCCTGGAAAATATCCATTTTAACTTAGAAATCCATTTCTATTTTAAGTGAAAAAGTGGTTATTTTCCAAGAAAGTACTTTCTTTTCCATGCATCCAGAATGGAGTATAAAATAAATGGAAAACAACAAAACGTTGTCTCCATAACGAGAGCAGTAATCAAACCTCTTCGATTCTGGTGAGCTTGAGCTGGAGAGTGGCATTGATCCACGTCAGAATTTCATTCCTCCCTACGAAGTACGCTCCGTCCATCATCCCAATGTTCGTTGCCATGCCTCCTGCGATATGGCAGGTCCTTTCACACAGAAACCCAAGGTGTGTTTACTAAGAAGAAGAGGGCAGAAGGGGAGAGTGATCTGATCTCTGAGAAAGAAGAGAACGATCAATCACAAGGTAAAAGAGAGCCGGAGAGGATAAAATGTGGAAACTCAATTCCGTGGCGGACTTGGATGGAATTGCGGAGATAGTTTAGGGTAAGAGAAAGGAAAGAATGTTTAGTAGAGAAAGAAAAAGCGAAGAAAATACTTGGAGTTTTGATGGAAAAGCGAGGAAAGTGGAGAAAACAAAATATCAGAACGGACTGAAGCGTCACTACTTTTTTTTTATAGAGGTGACACCTCTTTAACGGTCACTTCAACAGTAATTTCAATTTAATGCTCAAAATTACTGCAGATTTTCAAATATATTAAGAAATATGATAATTTAATCACCAATATTAAGTTACTATATTTAAATTAAAATTAAAATTTAGCCCATTTTCATTATATATTTATTTTTTGGGAGTTTAATATACAAATTTGAATATCTTAGTTACACTATTCAAGATCTTAAAATATTGTGAGTGTACATGCCAAAGAAATCACATTAAAAAATGGAAACTCTACTCTAAAATAGTCACATCATGTAATTATTTGATATGGGTTGAGAGTAAGATAAACCCTAAAAATTAATCCAGTGTAATCTTAAAATTTCTATTTTTTTAGATTAAACTTATATCTCTGTAAACTTCATTTTCTTTTTAGTATATTTTCATTTTCTTAAGGGCTAGTTTTTGGATTGAGTAATGTGGGCCTGCTAGACTCTGATAGTATAGACGGAATATTAAGATAATCTATTGAATCATTAACAAAAAATGAATGTGAATCATTTATTTAACAAAATTAATCTTCATTAATTTACCTGATAAAAAGCTTTTAAATCCAAAAACTATTATAAAAGACAAACTAATCTGGTGTTAGCATTTTACTATATAATAAAAATAAAAGATGGGACATAGTCAAATATAATTTTATTGATTTAAAAGATACTCTAAAAATTTAGTCATAAAATCAGATGGACAAGAAATCAATAATGGATATATATATCGGTAAGGTACATGCTATTTGAAGATCCAAGGCAAAAATTCTACTACATCATGACGAAATTCTACATGTCTTTGTCTAAATTTTCCAAAATAATCAAACACAAACATTAACTTAAAATTATATTCTTAATTTAAGAAAATTAACTTTTTATAACGTTATCTTTAAATAGAAATTCACTTTTTGTTGAAAAATAAAGTTTCATTCGCACTAAATGTTAGGCTAAAAAGTTAAAATAATATTTATAAATTTCTTCACTTCTTTTTCTTTTCTAATTATTCGATATTTATAGTTTCATTAATTACTTTGAAAAATATTCAAATTTTACATTTATATAACATAAAAAAATGAATATATGGGATACTTGTTTAATTCTTTAATTATATGCTACAACTACAAGATATATGTATGTATATTATTTATTCATATTAAATATGTGTATAATTGAAATATCTTCGGAAAATAAAGAAAGATCTTATCTTGTCATTCTAATGATAAAAATAATAACAAAGGTTGACATTTTAGACAAATGGTAACGGAATTAGTATCCATCCATTAAAAATCCAAATCATTTATTAATTTTTATAAAAGAGGGATTTCAATTTTTTTTTTGACTCAAAAATAAAACACACAAAAGTGTAGTCCCCTCAATACCCCCAAACTTAAATTGAACATTTTCCTCAATATCCCCTAATCTACATGTGTACATGTAAATTAGAAGAAAATATTATAATAGAACAACTTGAATTGAGAAATACCTGAGATGACTCTCTTTATTCAAAACCTGTCAAAAAGAAACAGACACAAAAATACAAACACAACTTCTTTTTTATTTTGAAACTATTTAACCACCATTAGATTTATCAAATAAAAAAGAGTAATTAAGAAATTTATAAAAATTTATCATATTATTCGCATTTGACCATTCAATGGTGAATCCAATAAAAATATGAAAAAAGACATTTATATATAACCATTTGTATATAAACTAATTAGAATAGTATGTGCTTATATGACCGTATCTATAGATGCATTTTTGTCTATATTCAATATCTCATAATTTTTTTGTTATGTTTTTTTTACACTAAAGTCTCAAGCTGCCTCACCTCACTATTCTTTAAAGCATATGTAAAGCTTTCAATCTGCACATATGGAATATAAAACAATGGAAGGTTGCTCCTTTTTTTTGTGTCGAGGAGACTTGATCCCAAGAGTAACTTCCAAGTCAACCCGTCTTCTTTTGTTAATGCTAATGATAGTTAAATCAAAATTCAATAGAAGAATCTAAACTTTTAATAGAAAAAGTTTTATAGAATTTTCTATATATTTTTACATCCTGGGTATTGGTGACTTGATTACCAAACGAAATGAAATGTTCTAGATATTTCATAAAACAAATTTTTGTTTTAAATGAGAGATTTTAAACTAAACATAGTTCTAATTGATCTACATATGAAACACATTTAATTTTATATATCAAAATTTTTATTTTTTATACATTTCTTTAATTGAGAAATGTGTGCTTTCTTTTGACATTATTTTAGAAGTACATTGAACTAAACAAACTCACGAATTTATTTGGACTTGTATAGAAAATTATTTTTGTTAGTCCCAAGGTTTTAAATCATGGATTTATTGTTGATTTTGATGATGACTAAACCATTATAATATAGTATTAACCACCCTATCAGTATGATCTTATAGGTATAGGTTCAAGATTAATCTCCAGGGCATTGACGAGACGTGTATTGGATATCATACCCTGTGAAAGTTATTCATTGAAGATCAGGCTTGTGAAGATGAGCTGGATTCAAGACTAGACGATTTGAACATTACTCTATGAAGACATCACAGTTCAAGTCTTAGGATGTTAGGTTTATGGGTTTTGGGTACTATGACTTAATTTTATGACTTAATTTTAAAGTTACTCAATTGCATGAACACAATGGCTCAAACCTATAATTGGATTCTAGAACCTTAAGACTTACCTGGAACACATTACTAAAGGTCTATAGATTATTGGCTAATTGCTCAAAGAAAAATTCAATTGAAGCTAGATTGATTTTAATCCAAATTAAAAAAAAAAAAAAAAACCAACTTAAAATTAAATAAGAATTATAAACAAAATACCTGGACAGCTATCATGTAAATTAATGACAGCCAATGACGAAGAACCCTCTTCAGTCTTGATCTCTGAGTTAAAGTCTCGAACACAATCAAAGAACCAATGATGATGGTGATATCACAAGAGAGTCAAAGATGACTAGGAGCTAAAGAGGATCGAGAGTCAGAGAGAATTGAAAGAGAGAGGACCGATATTTACAAGCAAAAGAAGCTTTGAAAGAATGAACCTGTAAGGACTTTGAATTTTAAATCCTTATTTTATGTAAATTGTTCATTATACAAATGGAATATATGATTTTGGTCCAAATAATTTGAGTATTTATCAAAAGAAATAAGGAAAACTAAATTTCCTTAGACGATACATCGACTTGGACGATGTGTCGGCAAAGCTGAATATTTCCAAACGATGCATTGACTGGATCGATGTGTCGAAGAAAAACTGATATTCAAATTCGAAGTATAAACTATCAAAAGGATACATCGACGTGGTCGATGTATTGGGGAAGAAAAGAGTCGAATGTATCAACATATCGACGAGGTAGATGTGTCGAGTAGTCAGAACGTCTTCAGCAGATGCTCTGTTTACCACCTCTCAAACCATTCATTTTTTTTCCATGCATGGGCATTCACAATGACCCTTCAGTTTTCAAGGACTCAATTAAGGGTCTAGGGATAGCAAAAGATGAAGATAAAAAGAAGAGAAAACAAAGGAAAAAGAGAAGAAAAGAAAGAAAGAAAAAGAGAGGAAAAAAAAAAACAGTGAAAAGGAAAGAAAAACCAGAGTGACTAACCAACCCTTTTACTCATTGGAGTTTACCCTCTAACTCACATCCTAACCTTCAATTCAATCGGGAAACCTCTTCACCTCCTCACAGGCTTCATCTGTTACGAGAAATGAAGGAGAGATCAAGCAAGGGGAAAGAGATATTGAGTCAGCAAGGAGGGTGGAGAGCAAGGAAACAAGGGAGACCAGACTTCACTAATTCAATCACACCTACAAATCACTCAAGGTTGGTGAATCTCTGATATCTTTTAGGTAAATTAATAATACTAGGTTGTGTAGAAAATATGTGTTCATAGATCTAGAAAGAAAGAACCTAAGAACAATGAACACCTGGGTAAAGGGAAGACATAGATAATGGGTCCATGACTTCTGACTCAACCCAGTCGACATATCGACTTCGTCGATGTGTCGTCTGGGGCGAGAATTCAATGATCCGAAATAAACATAAAATGGACGAAGGAAGAACGAATCGGTGGACATATCGTCTCTCGATGTGCCCAAGGATCTTTGACAAATACTTTGGTCGGATCAACACCTCGGTCGGCACATGACGAACTACAAAAAAAATTAAGAATGATAGAATTTACACCAGGACGACGTATCGACCAGATCGATGCATCGGCCTGGGTATGATAAAGTAGAGATGAGGTACGACCGGCGTCATATGGACAGAGTCGACGTGTCGGTCTGAGTAGGGTAGAACCGGAGATGAAATAAAAGTGATAGATTAATCTTAGGACGATGAATCGACCATGTCGATATGTCGGCATGGAAATGATCTCTAGCAAATATATTGATCAGACCAACATATCGCCTGAGTAAATGGAAATAAATTAAGTCAAAACCGATGCAAGTTGATGTATCGGCAGAGGAACACAGTATGAATATATGCATGTATTGACTGGATCGATACATACGATCAGGAACAAAGAATAACTTAAGAGATTGAAGAATCAAAACAAGAGTACTTGTCAAGCGTGTGAACTATTGGATACATCGACTGTGTCGATATATGCCTAAATGACCATAAGAGATATCGGAAGACATGCCATAGAACAAACAGAAACTAGTCGACATATCGAGATATTCGATGTGTCAACTGTGTCCAGCGGCGATGTATCGACAATGTCGATATGTTGGCCTAAAACAGAGACAAGTTATCAAAGTAAATGTATGTGCTGATTAAATAAAATATAAAATGAAATCCTTTAGAATTGGAAAATCATGCAGTAAACTTTTAGGTCTGGATTAGATTTACATGAGGATTTTATGTGATAGTGACATATAAACTGTAATTTGAACATGTACATGGACAAAAGGAGTCAAGGGAGATTCCGACGCTGTTCGAGCAAATGGGTGAATCTTATTTGATTTATCACTGTTGATCGGGTAAGAGTTCCTACTTTATTGAAGCATAACGATGTAAATGGTTTTGATAAATATTGATTTATGCGACTGTGGTTTTATAATGAATTCATTATGTTATATAGAAATGATATTTGATGAAAGAAACTATTTGATGCATAATTTTATCATCATGTTTGCACACATTATCTCATGCATGGTTGCATGGGAGGGTTTGTAACGCCCCATCCCGTTACGGTGCGTTATCTCCGAAAAGTTTCAAAACATAACCATGGAACGGGTATCGGGCTTTCTTTTTTGAAACGGGGTAACTATCTCCCCCTCAACAATTTGATAAAGGCCAAAACAAACATAATAAGCATAACAAATAACCACCGACCTTTCAATATAATTATACAATCATCCAAACAAAACATGTGATAATGAGTCCACACAAACAAGAGTCTCCCGAAACTAGAGCATAAGCATTATATGGGATATTTAACTATTGTTACTCCTCTCCGAGTACCTCTTCAAGGGGGCCCGCCTGGTCCCTCCTCAATCGGGGTACCTGAAAGGTAAGGGGTGAGCTAACCAGCCCAATGAAGGGAATAATCATATCACATATCAGCGATAGCATATATCACAAGTATGAGGAAAAAATAGACATCATAATAAAATGAATGTCTACGCACAAGAGTGTTCAACTACACAACTAATCAGTGGTCTCACTGACTATTCCAAAACATCATCCCCATAACTCTCAACTATCCTCTCCAAAGTCCGGTCTCCCTTCCAATAAAAATGGGAGATCTCATAATACACAACGCCTCAACCGCCGGAATGCAACGGGGAAACCAGCATCTCCCTATGGGGGTCTCGACCGCCGGAGCATAACGGGAAAGCCAATCTCAAGGGCAGGCACCTCAACCGCCGGAATGCAATGGGGAAAGCCGCATCTCCCTACGGGGGTCTCGACCGCGGGATCGTAACGGAGAAGTCCTCACAACAACCAAACTCATCACATCATCATAAACATATACACATGTCAATTGTTCCTCCATCTCAATACCAACGGCACGCTGTCCGTTGCGGGTTACCCCCATGCATGCGCATGATATCATGATCATATATAACAACATAAGTATATAACAAGATCTCAAAACACAAGTCCACATACTCGTCATGATCTCATTTACATATTATAAGTAAACACCCATCATGTTGTCAACAAGTCGCAAGCATCACATTCAAAATCCAGACGCATATCTCACTTTCAGCATAAATGCATTCACATGTTATAATTAAATGCACAACATGTTATCATTAAGTCCCTAACGTCATGTTCGACATCTAATGAATGTCTTATTCTCATCATAAATTCATTCACATATTATAGCTAAATACACATTTTATTAATAAGTTTCAAGCATCATGTTCAATATCCATTCGTTCGATCAAAATTTTCCATTTAATCGCATATAGTTGATATGAGTGCACTCGAATGGATCCTTTGCCACAGATTCATTCAACAGTTCCCTTACCGAGTGGCTTAATAAGCGAAGGGCCCCACTCGAGTCACTCAATGTCCAAGGTTGAGGGTCAAATAGATGCGAATGCAGGCTAAAACAATGATAAGTCCCCTCACAGAGTGTGTGGAGTCGAAAATCCGAAGCGAGCAAGCGGCTTGATAGGTTGAAGGGAGCTTAATCTATTGAAACAAGGAAGAGCGAATAAGTACTTAAGGTGAAACCAGCTAAAACGAGACTGGGCTGAAAAAAGGGTCTAAAGTTGGGATGAGCCCAAAACGGGTCGAATTGGGACAGGCTTAAAATGGGACGGGCCTGAAACGTGCTTTAAATGGGAAGGGCTGGCCTGCTGGAAGTGGGCCGAACCAGAACTGGGTGGGTCGGATCAGGTCTGGACCTGTTTGGGCCGATCTGTTGGGCCAGCAAAGGGGGGTCGAAACTGGGCCAAACCTAAAAGGGCTGGGCCGAGCTAAGATGGGCCTAGCAACTGGGTCAACCAAAACCGAAGCTGAGTTGACTCAAAAGCCCCGACTGAGTCAACTAGGTACCTAACCGAGCAACTCAGTCGGCTGAGTTAAAAAAAAGGGGGAAAAAGAGAGGGAAAACCAATGAAAACAAGGAAAACACAAGAAATAGGAGGAAAACGAGAAAAATAGAGAAATCAAAGGAAAACCAGAGAAATCGGAGAGAGAAAGAGGAGAAAGAGGCAAAAAGGGAACCTGGAAATGGTGGTGACTGTGGAAGAAGCGATGACTTGGCAGCTGGAGGCAGGGGAAGGGGCGAAACTGTGCAAAAACACCACTGCAGAGGCGTGGGAGAAAGGGCTACGACAATGGCTCGGGTCGGCGGAGAAGAAAGAAGAAGAAGGAGGAAGGAGAAGAGTGAGAGAAACAGAATGGAGGGGAAGAAGTGGAAGCCAAGAGGGAGAGAGGCAAGAAGGGTGGCGGCACACTGTAGCTGGAAAAGCTACAGTGTGGTGCAAGCGGGATAAAAGGAGGATTTTAGGGTTTTGGGGGATTTTGGGTTTTTGGGTTTGAAACTCACCCTTTTTTTTTTTTTTTGAAAATTCAAAAAAAAAATTCAAAACCCACCATTTTTATTTATATTATTTAAATGATAACATATTTTAAATTAATCAAGAACTCGAAAAAGAAAAGAAAGTCGAACCTCGAAGGAGAAAGCGTGTGATTTTTCAAGTGTTTTTCATGACAATATGCCTATCAATTACAAAATTACCAAAATGTCCTTTTCGAGTTCTCCAATTCGAAGTCGGGCAAATCAGGGCCCATCGCGGAGCCACACTCTTAGATTGCCGCCAAAACAGCAAAAGTAATTCGAATATTCACAAAACTCTCTAAGTTCCCGATATATCGGGTCAGGTTATTACAGGGTTGATGGTAATGAACCAAGAAGGAAATGTTCGAACCTCGCTTGGACTCATGTAAAATGTTTATAAAAATATTTGACTTTGGCCCCATCCTTGATATGAATAGTACGGCATAATTGAGCCAAAGAGCTCTTGAGTAGGTCCCGAAACCCTACGCAGAGGGAAGAGACCACACTCCCCCGATAGTTTCGATTAATTTGTGGATGCGTAACAGCACCCTCGTGGTTGCCACTTCAAATGTTGTGGACATAAGTGGTCAATTATTAGAATTATTGAACGAAGTAATTTGTTATGATTTGATGTATGGAAGTGAGTGGGCATATCATTGATGCATGACACCCATGGCATATCATTCTATGATTTATGAGTTATCAGATTTTGGTACATTTTCTATCTTATATTTGAGAAATATATGTTAATCACACTTTGGAAGTTTAGTCATTATTATCCTCATTATATGATATTTTGGGATTTTACACTTTGTGTATTTTATGATCGGAGCTTTCTACTGGGCAAGTTGACTAAACCCGTACATTTTCCCCCCTAGATGTTAACACATATCGGGGAAACAAAGAAGAAGTTGGACCTAGTGATAGTCATGCTTGACGAATAAATGGATCTGGAGATGCTTAAAGATCTCATAGTTCTTAATTTGATATTTTAATAGAACTATGTAACTTCATAGGATCATTGATGTAATAACTTAGATGAATTCTATTTCGGATATGGTTTGATATTTTGATTTATATAGTTAAGTTATTTCCATCTTTGCTATTGAAATGTTTGGTATTATAATTCCTCAAATATTATTTCCTCACATGTTATTTCACAAGTGTTATGCTCGCACATGCATATATGTTTAATGGGTTGACCCAAGTGTGTGTTAGAATTGGGCCAGTCTAGGGTTAGGTATTCGGACTTGAACTCGGCTCGTGTCGTGACATAACTGTCCTTTTTCCATTTTAAAAAAGATACTCTGATTTAATCAATGGAAAAAGGGTGAGTCATTACAGAACCAAAACTCCAACTTCTCAACAGAATAATAGAATGAGATCAATAACTTCCTTAGACAATAATTGACACCATGCAAAAATCACCAACGATAGTAAGAATTCTAAAATTAAAATTTCTCAATTCAGTTCTGAGAAGAAAAACTCAAATTTCATCTGTAGATGGGAAAAAATTGAAGACTAAAACTAGAAATTATAATTAGAACTCAACTAGAAGTACACTAGAAAATCAAAGAGAGAGATCAAGACATAGAACGATTGCTCAAAGAAAAATTCAATTGAAGCTAGACAAATTCTAACCCGAATTTAAAAAAAAAAACCAACTTAAAATTAAATAAAAAATTATAAGCAATACCTAGACTGTTGAATCAACAGGAAAATGGGAAGGGATTGGGCTTTATCGATGGCCACTGAAGGAGAACCTTCTTCAGTCTTGATCTCTGAGTTGAAACATCGAGCACAAACAGAGAACCGATGACAATGGTGACGTCACAAGAGAGTCGGAGAGGACCAGGAGCAGGAGAGGACTGAGAGCCGAAGAGGATCGAGAGTTGAAGATAATTGAAAGAGAGAGAGGACCAAGATTGTCACGGCCCGCCCGGTTAGGGCCCAAGACATGATTAAATTCTTTTTTCTTTACACAAAGCATCTAAGATTGCGAAATTAACAACTCAACATGGACTTGATTTATTATCTGATCAGAAGTTCGGACATCGCATTAAACATCCTCGGGCCCAACCATCACACGGCCGATTAAGTTCCCAGGCAAGTAGAGCGGTCACAATGGTCTCGCTTAAGTCCCAGATCCTCGACAGAACCCACCTAATACCTCGGTATGTGGACACACTACTGGTCGAAATGCAGTCTATCCCTTCGATTCCATTCGTTTAAAGTCCAATACAAAATGTCACACATGCTCTTTCATGTGGACTAAACATTCACCGTAACACTCACTATAACTAAAACACATACCCATCATAATTGCACATAAGAAATCAAGTAGTTTTATTACGTGACTATTGTGCCTCAACCGGACACAGTACATGGTTTATTACATTACACAAGTTCATACATACGATATAAAAACAAACGTAATATTCCAAGCAGCAGGAAATATAAAAGAGGTCTTCATCTCTTTTCTACAGCTGAGGCACATCCAAGTCTTCCTCTCCGAGGTTTCCTGAAACGTAAGAGATGTGAGCTAATACACCCAGTTAAGAGAAAACAACAGATAATAAAGTGTATTATTATCATAAACATGTTATCACCCAACATTTTATACACTCAGAAATCATGTAGTTTTTCTATGAGAACAACGTCTAGCATAGTTATCTACAATGCATGCTCTATCGTTTTCCCAAAACAATTCCCCTGTCAATCGACATCTACGGTACCACCAAGCCGTGAATACGTCTCTACGCCGTTGGCAAGTTCATGCTCAATAATTCACCCAGCCGTATATACACCTAACACTGTGGTTTTTCACAAACCAAGTGTGCGCACCAAGCGTGTGAGGTAATTTGATATACGTATTTGTAATACCCTGACCCAAAATTATGCATAATTGGGCGGTTTGTGTTAATTAATTGTGTTTTTTACTCGTTAATCATGAAGATTACGGAGTGTGCTTTGCGAAAAATCCAAGTTTGACCCAATCCGAGCTCGACAACTCATTGATCCTACTCGTTGAAGTTGGAAGGGCAAAATTATAAATACCTGAACTTTATTTATTTCATTAGAAAAATAAAAGGATAAAGTTTTTGATAAACATCAAAGATAATATTTTCGATAAACATCAAGGATAATGTTTTGGATAAACAACATCTAAAACATCAGTTAATGCTTATCCAAAACTTTGGATAATGCTTATCCTTTCCTTATTTTCCTTATAAAAAGTGATATGCCCTTCATTCATGAAAATAATTTTTTTTTTCTTTCGTTCAAAACTTCCTGCGACTGGTTTTTAGTGAAAAAATTTCAAGAGTTGAAATTCAATCCGATTCTCAAAGCGAAGAGATGCATGTATTCCTTTTTAAATTTTAACATGCTTAGGATTAAACAAAGCTAAATTTGGTTTAAATTTGAGTTTCAAAATCAATTTTGAAAGTTAGTGGAAACTTTGATTTTTCATGTGTTTTACTGGTTTTATTCTTAAAATCATAGGTTTTTCTTATTTGCTGATTGTCTAATTTATTTCAAAATTATACTAGACTGGTTGTAGAACATATCTAACCTGATAAGTTGTGAAAAATGAATTCAGGAAGTCTATTGTTTTTTAATTCGTATTTCAAGTGGATTGTCCTGTCACACTAGTCTACAAATGACTAGATGAAGAAGATGACTCTCGGAAGTTCAGAGAATCAGTCTTTGGAAGTTCCTAAGGCTCACCTTCGAAAGTTTCGAACTCCCGTTCGGGGTTCCGAAGCAAGCAGACGACAACCGTATTCTCTGCCTCTACTGGACAAGGCACGGACGTTCCGAGGACATTTTTGGACGATCTGAACCTCTCAGAAGATCTGAGCAGGCCTTGGCAAGTTTAGAGCAGACCAAGACCAATGTTTTCCTGTTTTTGTTGTTTTCTATTCGGAACAGACTCGGAAGTTTCGAGACCTGAACTTCAGAAGTTTCGAAGGGTGAACCCATGATCCGAAGGTTCTGTTAAACTCAGTATTTAGGCAGTGGCTCGGAAGTTCCGAGGTCTGAAGTTTGGAAGTTCCGATGGGTGAATCTATGATCCGAAGATTCTGTTAAACCCAGTATTTAGGCAGTGGCTAGGAAGTTCCGAAGCCACAGCACTAGGTTCCGAGGAACCCAGAACTAGTTTTTCTTAAGATGTGTTTTGATTATTAAAGTTAAGATTTTTATGTTAAATCTTGATCTTAATATTTGGTGTAATATTCAATATACCAAATTCTTAATTAAAAATGATACTAACCCTTGTTTATCTTATTATATTGTGTATTCACTTTCAGACTGATACCCTCTATTTGTGGCGTAGAGGAAACGGAGCTCGATAGTTATCAGTAGCTGAGCGATTAAATTCGACGCTCGAAAGAAAATAAGGGATCGGGCACTAAGTGATTTTCTTTTTATCTCTCTAGGCCTAACTCAATATATCTCCATGGTCCAATTCAGAAGATAATACGAGTAGTGGCTTCAGCATCTTATATCTCTAGGACTAACTCAATACGTCTTCATAGTCAATTTCAGAAGGCAATATGTGTAGTGGGCTGAGCACATTTATTTGTACCCTCTGGGCAAAGTCTCAATATGAGACTGGGCATTGAGTACTTTATTGTTTGATTGATTATATTAAATAAAAATGAATAATAACCCACTACGAGGAATTCAAACCATCTCCCTTGGAGTCTTCCTAGAAAATGAGTAAAAAGATTTGAAATACTATGAATGTATGTTGTATTGTCTATATGATTAATTATGTAATACCCTGCCCCAGATTAGGCGTGACTTAACTTAATTTTCCTATTTAGCAGGTTAATCTCGGAGATTTTGGTCAGGGCTTTGAGGAAAGCCCAAGTTTGGCCCGATCCGAGCTCGTGAGCTCAGAGATCCAGCTCGTCAAGCTGGAGGGGTATTTTGGTAATTTACCACTTTTAGTTATGTTTTTATAAATTATATTGTTATGTGATTATTATTGATGGATAATATTCTCCTTAATGAAGGATTTGCATTTCTAAATTTAAAATGAATTTATGGTATTTAAATCCCGCCCGTCCAAACCCCGAAAGGGAGTTTTAATTATTTTAAATGATTTTGGAAAAGAGATAAATTTCGAAAATGATGTCTGATGTTAGACCATTTTAAGAATGGTCTAGTTATTTCATTTCACTTCAAAATAAGATTTACAAATTGGTTATTTTTACATTTGTTTAATTAAGTAATTATGGGTAAAATATGATTTTTATTTAAATCAAGGGTTTTTAGTAAGAGATAATTTCTGAAATTTTTATAGTGACCAAGGTTTTCAAAACCCAACCCATCTGTAAGGTTGGATCAGGTTTTTGAGTTCTTAATTTATCACTTTTAGTTTTAAAATCGGTTTTTATTAAAAACCAGGACTTATCTGCAATTCAGAAAATATTTGAGGGCTGATCTGCAACCACATAAAATTTCCTGCACACGCCATGCAAGCGTGCACTGGCTGCTCGTCGGATTTTCGGCCATCATGAGCTCCCGTCGTCCCGTCCCATCGAACAGCAAGTTTCTAGCCTCTCTTTCCGGCGAATGATGATCGCCGTTGTCCCGTCCCATCGTCGCTGCATGCGCAGCTGATTTCCGGCGTCTCTCCTCAACCGAAAGCCTATAAATTCAGGCCTCATTGAATCGTTTGAACTCCCAGCAATCCTTTGCATTTCTTTTCTCCTCTCTCTCTGTGCCTCTATTCTCAGCTGAAACCCAGCCGACGCACCCTTAGCCTCTGTTTAAGCTCTGTTTTTCAGTAAGAGTAAGCTTAGAGGAAAGATTTTCAAAAATTCGAATTTCAGCCTAGGAACCGAAGTGAAGGTATCCATTGCTTTCCTCTTTCAATTCTAACCGGTTTAGAATCAAGCAAAACCAAATGTGACCATGTTTTGACTGAGAAAAACCAGTTTTAAAATCTAAGGAAAACCATGGGTTTCATGTACCCGTGAGGATTTACCTTTAAGATCGGATGGCCCAGTGAGCTTCTGAGCTCCAAACCTTTCCCCATGGAAAGAGGACTCCCAGAGGAGTCCATCAGACCAGACGGATGTGAAAACCGAATCCGGGAAGCCCTCCCTTTCTGGAATCGCATTTCACTGTTTTACCACCATCACTGTCTGCACCAGCAGACAATTGGAGAAGACGACTCTCGGAAGGTCCGAGAGCCGATCTTCGGACGGTCCGAGCCATGACCCTAGGACGTTCCGAGCTTCACCCGAAGCCCAGTATGCCCGAGGCGAGCCAGACCTCTTTCGGATACACCGAGCCGAGCTCGGAAGGACCGAACCCTCTCGGACGTTCCGAGACAAACCATCGGACGTTCCGAGGCTTCAGACCCACCGAGACTTACTATGTTCTGTTTTATCGATTCTGATGGACTTTGAAAGGTTCGAGACCCAGTCTTCGGACGATCCGAGGTCAGGCCCATGTTCCGAGGCCAGTGACTTAGTTTAGTGTGGTTCGGATGATCCGAAGCCACTGTACCCAGTTTCGAGGTGATGTTCTGAGGGACCAGTTTTTAAATGTTAAAATATTGTTTGATTACTGTTTTTTATTATTATTTAATGTGTTTGTTTATTTGTGATGATTTTTACCCCCTTGATTAATTAAAAATGTACTAACCCCTATTCTCTTATTATTTATAATGTAAATACTATTGTATCCGCTTTTAGGCCGACCCTATTGGTCGGGAACTGAGTGATTCACTTTCAGGCCTGCACTACAGTTGGGCACTGAGTGACCTCGAGGCCTACTCAAAATGTCAGCTCTGGTCCTATCCAGAAGACAACCGAGAAGTGACTCGAGGATCTAGACCTAACTCAATAAGTCAATCTGGTCAATATCCCAGAAGACAATATGAGTTTTGGACTGAGCCCCTTTTTATTATATTATTATCTTATGGATGATTTAAAAAGGCTAGAAACCAAGTAGAAGACTCATTTCCATGAACCCTAGATATTTTGTAGGAAAACGTATGATTTCTAAATATTACGTATATGTACGTATCTGTTATGTATATTGATTGTGTACTTGTGTGTTGTTTGAACAGAGACCGTGTAAACCACACGATCACGGTGAGGGAACTTAACTCTACAGATTTTGTACACAGGTGTTATGATGAGATGAGTATTGAGCAATGAGTGGTTTTAGTTTTGATGAACCCACTCATGTGCCTATACATGATGCACTATGGTAAGAGTGCTGTGATGATTATGATATTACGATGTTGATCGTATGTGTATATAAGACTGCTTCCACGTACCTGGGCTATTGAACCAATATCGGCCATATGAGAGATGGTTTATGTCTACTGGACCATGGGCGGACCATGCTGTCGTCAGTTGCTGACTTGAGGGTGTCAGTATCGGCTAAGTTAGAGCCGGAGATGTACTTGTAAGGATGTATTTTGACCGTGTCGAGACTTAATACTGGTCTCAATGTAGTCGCCAGGCATTACGGTGGATAATGGCAGTGGTTTAATGATGTTGATATATTATTTGAGATTATGCTTATTGTATCAAGCATGCGATATTGAACTGTTGCTAACCTGTTTTATTATCTACTTAATGTGCATTGTTATATTTCCTTCACTGGGCTAGTTAGCTCACACCACTCACCTTTCAGGCGATGAACCCGAGGAGGAGGACCCTCTCTTTCAGGCTTAGGGCGTTTAAGCTAAAGCAGTGTTTTGGTATTTCCCCCGGAGGGGAATGCCCTGATCCCTTTCTGTTGGTTCTTGGAACCGTTGACTTTTATTAAGTACCGAATGCGGTACTTAATTTGTGTTAATTTGACGTAATAGGCTATGTTGCCTTTTGAGACAATATTTTGAATCAATGTTGGATTTGATTTGAGCATGCTATGTGTTGATGTTGTTATGTCTAGTTTTTTGGGGCAGGCATATGGTACATGTTTGAGTCCACATGATAGGATCATGTGTGACCCTTGGGCCCAACTGTTGATCCGGCCCAATTAGATTGCGTATGCTTGTGGTTTAGTTTATCTTTCCAAAAAAAAAAAATCAGTCGCGTTCCGGGCCCACCCTTCGGGTCGGGGCGTGACAAATTATGAGTGTATATTCCTTGTATTTCTATTTGTGTAACAGATATTCCCGATACTATACGTTTTACAGTGATGAGATTTAATAATACAAGATCGGTAAATCAGGTTTTGTAAATTTAGATCTAGTGTAATGAGTGGTTTCATGGATTATACATGATATGGAAAAGATCGAATAGGCTAGAATACGAGACTTGACACTGCTTTCATATAACGGATGAAAGTTGGTTCTAATTATTAGAACGGAAGCATAACACAGTGTCAGGGAGTCGATGTCAATATAAACGAAGAATTAACCCATTTACATGCCTAGACTTGATATACATTGTTAAAATATATTTATATTGTTATTAATGATGTTTATCATGCATGGTATTTTGATTGATGGTGATATTCTCCGATGTGAGAATTTGAGCATCTTGTTATGATGCTAGATTGAAGTATAAAGTTGATATTGATGATGATATTTTCCGATGTGAGAACTTGAGCATCATGTTATGATAAGAGACTGGAGTATGAAGTTGATACTGTTGATGAAATGCTTCGATGTGAAAACTTGAGCATCTATGATGTTGATACTGCCTCCACATACACTTAGCTGCTGGACTATGGTAGACCTAGAGAAGGTCATATATTATGCAAGCGGACCATATAGGTCATATATTGGCAGTAGGTCGGATCATAAGGAGCATACTTTAGAATTGGCCGGACCTTGGTGTGTCGTTTATGCTCTTAAAAGAAGCTGTATTTTGACCGTGTCAGGACTTAATGGATTTATAGTCAGTTTAGTACTTTGGTGTTACGGTGGCATGATAGTATCACAGATGACTTGAAATATTGGTATAGTAGACCATTTATGATTTCAAGTGTGATGAATGATATACGAAACCATATGGCAGTGATATGGCAGTGATATGACAGTGGTATGTCAGTGGCATGACAATAGTATGACAGTGGTAAAGCAGTGGTATTGCAATAGTATAACAGTGGTATGCCAGTGTTATGGCAGTGATATAACAATAGTATGTCAGTGATGGTGACTTGATAAATTGGTATAGTAAACTAATTATGAATTCAAGTGTGATAAATGGTATATGAGACCATTTATGGTAATTGGTAAAATGGTATAGGAAACCATTTATGGTAAGTTGGTAATATGGTAAAGTAGATCGTTCATGAGTAGATAACTGTGATTTTAAATGGTAAGAGTATACCATTATTGTTATTATAATTAGACTGCATTTTTTAACCTGTACATGTTGATGAATGTGTTATTTTAATATCTTCACTAGGCTTGAAGCTCACATCTCTTACATTGCAGGGTTAGTACATAAGGAGAGGAGGAGGAACCTCCACCGCTGACTTAAGATGAGGGAGCATTTACAATCAATCGTATTTTCTGATGATAGGAAATACATTTATTATGTCTTTTTTCATGCAAATGATGTCTTATTAATTTTAGTATTGTCTGTGGTAGTATAAATCTAAGCATGTGTAAATCACTATGTTTTTGTTCGTAACTCTGATTGAATATATGTAGATATTTATTTGTGAATATGTATTTGTATATGGGAACATATGGTACATGTTTGAGACCATATGAGAAGAGTACGTGTGACATTTCCTATGATGGGCTTTTGGCAAATTTGAAGATCAGGCCCAGCTAGGTTGTGGTTGATTGGAGATAAAAAAAATATAAAAAAATAGTGTTTCGTACCCACCATCGGATCGGGGCGTTATAGACATTACTCAAGGCATATCAATGTATGGATTAAATTCCCATTCAACCCATAATTATATATCACATGATCATGATAAACTTTCACTCAGCTAACATGGATTCCTAAGCCCTCCCGTATAGAATCACAATAATTTAGCAGCTGTATTTAAAACTATAATATGCTGAAAATAAACACAGTTCAAACTCCACCAACGGAGAGTAAATTACAGTATTCAAAATTAATATAAGAGAATTATATCGGTTACCGTTCTCTATAGTCGGATACATCTACCCTCTACTCACCATTTACTGTCTAAAGGTACTCATCGTGCAACTCACCATTATATACACAAATACGTGCGCCCCACTCGGAACCATGGTTGGGAACTGATCAATCACAGGATCTCCAACTAGATGACCAATCAACCTTTAGGCACATAAATGGGTTCCATACTTTATTTCAAGATGGCTAAGCCTTGACATCCCGTACACTCTCGTGTTCACGTTTCGTATACAGAAACATCTATCTCATCTTGTTACGTGTGAACAGTGTCGGTATCTCATTCTGGTCTCGTTCACATTTTTGTCAATATAATAACCACAGACTTCCATTCATTGTCGTATGACTAACGGTATAAGAATTCAGAATTTTGGAGAGACACTGAGGAAGAAGAAGAATACCAATATCCATCTCAAGAGAATGTCAATCTGGGAAGAAGGGTCTTCAAACTTGAAAGGAGAATAAACTATCTTGAAAGAAATCTAGATGACATCAAGTTGTCTGTCTAGGAACTAATCTCTGTTGTCTCCGCCTCTGCCAGAGTTCCAGATTCTCGGCCTCTTTCTCCTCCAGCACCTCCTTAGGATGACTCTGCTTAGGATAGTTTTTTATGTTCTCTGTTTTGAAAAACTATACATTTTGATATTTTGTCTAAGCATCCATGATGCCCTCCCCTCCAAAACCATATGTACTGCACGAATTTGATTATCAATGATATAATATGGTTTTCTATGGTTTGATGTGTGTTTGAATGCCTTCTATCTCTTGTTTATGGTTAACATGGTTTTTGTTAAATAGACTAACATGCATATTTGAATGAGTTGGTTTTGTATTGGCATGTTAGAGAGATAAGAATTGGGTTGGGATGTTACACACATCTTTAGAGTTTGGGGGAGCACAAAATATGTATTGATTAGTTGTTGTCACTGGTCATGACAGTTTACGAAGGAAGGTGGATGCAAGCCTGAAAGGAAGCTTGGAGAAAAATAAACTTAGAAGCAACTAAGTTTATGGGGGAGATAATAGAAGAAGCTAGAGAAGATAGCTTTGAGAATGGGGGAAGACGATTCAAGGGTAGCTAGGTAAGGTAGCTTGACCCCAATGGGAGAATATCTTTAACACAACACAGATCTTAAAGGGGAGGAAGAAGAAGAAAAACAGTAATGCAATAGCTATTTTCATTGTACTGTGGAAGAGATCAATGCTTGAATGCATAAGAAGCACGCATTGATCAATGCAAAGATTTAATGAGTAAGGATATGAACTTATGGAAGCACTAAATGCAAAAAACATGGGAGAGTGCTTAAAATCATATCGATGTCTTCCTACTAAACCTTTGTCAATTGTATGACAAAATGGGGGAGAAATTGGTAGAAGCTATAAGATATCAAAATCTATTATGAGGAGTAATTGGTGAAGCCTAAGTGCTTGGGTCTCCTGGGAGGAATATGAAGAAGCCAATGGACATGGGAGAATGTCCATACTTGGAGTTTGGGACTTCAAACTCAAAGAAGATTGGGGGAGAAAATCTTCTCAACATTGATAGCTTAGATAAGCTATGTGGAGTGTTGGTTACTAGGAAATTATTGATGTATGGGGGAGAATGAATGCTAATTTAGTTTAGTCCTATGGATGCATGTTTATATTTTGGACTAACCCCTCTAATGATTGTCTAGTGTTGCTTGCTTATGTGCTTAAATAGGAAAATATGATTTGAAGCAAGCTAAACAAGAATATGTGAAGATCACAGTCTTGTTTTTCCATTTGAATATGTACATGTAATATTTTTGTATTAAAATATGATGTAATAAGGGAGGGCTTGTAACTGAATTAGTTTCTAGGTTTTGTCATGAAATTGACAAAGGAGGAAATTGTTAGTGCCCTGGTTTGCGAGTCCCTAAGTTTGTCAACTCCATGACTCGGGAAGAAGCACTTGCTAGAAGTTTGAAAACTCAAGGTGATTAAGATTGAAGATCATCCTCCACCGGATTGAAGGTCATTTTATATGGAAATCACAACAGGTATTTGGTCATAGATGACTTTAGATGGTGCCCACACCTTAGGAGGACCATTCCTAGGTTCAGTTGAACAAATGATAAAACCATAAAAAGCTTAGAGAAGAAGCATGATAGTGAATTGGAAGTGAACTTGGAAATATGAATTAAGTTCATTGTCAGCTCAACCAATCGTTCTCACCGACCCCTCGGTGGAGACAGGATCGACCCATCGTGGTTAAAGACTGGTCAGTCAGAATGACAAAGGTTCCAGAGCATAGAACTGCCATTCTAGGTATGCCTCTGATTCAGAGTCTTGTATGCACCGACCCCTAGGTGAAAGGCTAAAACTGACCCCTCGTGGTCAACGATTCGTCGATGATAACTTATGAGTTCTAGAACTTAGAACTCATATGGACTCTCGAGAAAACAGACATCTTGGTAATTCAAGTAGACCGAGAGTACCAAGACCGACTCCTCGGTAAAGGCGACAGGTCATTCTGGACAGGACAAGTTTCAAGATATGAAACTCTGTCTGCATGATGTTGCCCTAGATCGAGACCCTCGTATGGAACAACTTCTCGGTGTCATAACTGTCGACCCATCGGCGACACCGACCTGTCGACCAGGAATTAATAATGCCGTTGGGAGTGCATTTAATGTGCAATGGTCGGGTGGTTGAACGGTAATAAATATAAACATCGACCCATCGGAGCCCCCGACTTGTCGGTACTGGACAGTTTGAAAAACTGTGTTGACTCCTCTATAAATATGAGAGTTATGTGATCATTTAACTATCTGTCCTTAAACTGAGAGGAGTCATACATTCTAAGGAACGATCATATCTCATGTGCCTACACCTGAGAATCTAATACAACCAATTTGTTGATTGAGTTAGTGAAAAAGAGAAAGAGAGGAGGAAAGAAAAGATACCAACAAGGATAGAATTAATTTCCTATTCACCCTAAAATTGTGATTGTTCAACGACGGCTATAAGGCAGAGCGTCAGGATTAACTCAGGTGCACTTTGGGTGGATCTTTGAGAAGCACACATCTACGAGAAAAAGCTATAAGGCAAGTGCTTATTGGTTTTAATTTTGTTTTAAAACCTTTGTTCTATGAAAGTGTATTAAGGAGGCTTGGCTCCAGAACCACTATAGGAAATCTAGAGCGCAGTCTCTGGCACATGTGGTGGGTGGAATTCCAAGCTAATTCAAATAGGTGGAATTCTTATTTTACATGTGGTGGGTGAAATTCTTAGCCAATTGAGTGAGGTGGAATTCCTACTATAATTGTGAGGATGTAAGTCCCCACTTAGTGAATTTGGGATTAGCTCAAGATTGAGCTAGTCCTAACAGTGGATATAGGTTGGCTAACAGAACCACTATATATCTTGTGTCCTTAGTGCTTGTGGTGTTAAAGCCAATTTCTTGGGTTGATTACTTAATCACATTTGCTAACACACACACACACACACACACACTTGATTGTTATATCCGCTACACTTAATTAGTATTAACATTTGTACTGTGTTCTCATGCCGATACATCGACATAGTCAATGCATCGTCCTTGAATCAGTTTATTGCCATTATTTCAATTTCAGTCATACCCAAACCGACACACCGACTTTGTCACTGGGTCGCTTTGGGATTAATTGATCATCCGTTCATTCTGATTTCCATCTCTATAATACCCAGGCCGAGACATCGGCATAGGCGATGTGTCGTCCTGGGTTTACTTTCTTTCACTCCAACAGTTATTATTTTCTATTTGCTGGATACTTGCCCCAGACGACACATTGACAGAGTCGGTATGTCGATTGGGTTGAGTCAGAAGTCATTGACCCATTATCCATGGCTTCCTTTTACTCAGCCCATCCCATAGAGCTCATTACCAGAGGTCCCACTACTCCAATCATACATGATCCAAACCCAACCTTCACAACCTAGGGTGACTCTTAACAATACATAAGAGTTGCAATCCATCATCATATAAGATACGATCAAGTACTACTCATCACAAACGAAAGAATTCGATAGAAATACACCCTCTTACTAATCAAGCATGGTATAGATAACAATCAATTCTTCATGAAATAGTGTATACAAGTAATTTAAGAATCCTTACGTTTCATGTTATCAAACAAGTATCCGTACAAGGTGTGTAGCATTCCTCACCTTGAGATTTCAGTGGTCCCAGCTCGATTCTCGGGTAGTTTGGCTCCAGGTTCGAGGTTAGAAGGCTTTAATAACAATGAAAAACATAATAGACCCTTATTAGTCCCTTGATTAGGCCACATTTACTCTTAATTAGAAAACTTCAAAATTAAAGCCAAGGATTGACCCCTAAATCAGGTCACTAAGCTCAACCCATGGAGAAACCCCAAATTTCTTCAAGATTCTAGCTCAAAATCGACAATACACCCCTTTTTCGCCAATTACCTACCTCCCAATGGGTTTCCAAACCCATTTTTAGCTCAACCCTAGCCCATGCAAAGCCCCATTTCGAAATCTCAATCATTCTTCCCTAATCAAGGCCCAATGGACATTCCCAACTTCAATCCCATGGGATCTCATATGAAACCTCTCAAACCAAGGGAATAGAAGTGATGGGATGAAGATCTTACCTTTGGAGGAAAAAATCCGTGCAAATGGAAGCTTGAGATGGGGCCTTTTAAAATTTAACACATGTGAGTGGAGTTTAGGAGGAGAAAAGGAAGGCCGGGGATTGGTTTTTCGAGCAGCTAAGGAGAGAACGAAGGAAAATGAGGAAAATTACATCAGTTAGGGTTTAAACAACCCAACTTAAGTCGTGCATCGGTTTCATCGATGACATTGTAGGTCGTACCGACAGTGTGCAACGAGCTCCAAAACCTAGCTTTCAGTCAGTCGCAATGATGACTTCTACCTGTTGCATAGACAAAGTATGCCAAAATGTTGCTTACAATCTGAGTTTGGGGGTATTTATTGAGCACTGAATTTTACCCCTAATTATTGGGCAGTTAATCCTCAATTTTGTACATAATGATGATTTAATGTAGTTTCTCAGTTTTGTAGTAAAAAATGGAAACTTCAGGAAAATCAAGTTAAAATAATAGAATATTGTAAGTTTAGAGCTTTAAAGAGAAGACCTTATTATAATTATTTTATGTCACTTTCTATGATTTTCATGTAAAGTAATTAATCTAGATCCAGTTATGACAGTCTATGATTAATTAATAATTTTTAGAGTTGCTAAATAATTATTTAATTCTAGATGTTAAAAGCTGCAATCCAAGTGCCAAAACCTGAATTTCAAGTCATTGGGCGAAGACTCAACTCAAATGGGCCAACCTATGCTCCACAAAGCTTCAATGGGCCAAGGCACATGCATGCCCATGCACATTTCACACTTTGGGCCAAGCCATTGTGCAAGCTCAGTCCAACTAAGGCCCAAGCTCTCAAATCTAATTCAAATGGGTCTAAGTTGAGGTCTAGATCCAAATCCAAACCCCAAGTCCAATGAACTCCATGGTCCATGTTTGAATTTACCTAAGTCCAACCCAACTACCTGTGTCCAAAACCCATAACTAGGCCTGTAATCGGACCCTAATCCGGCCCGACCTGGAAGGATAATCGGACAGTCAGCGGCCCGGCTCGGAAATACAGGTCTGATTAGTCTTGAGTTCGACCTGGCCCATCGGGCTATCGGATGGCTCGCGACCCAATAAGAGCCCGTTTGTCTGTTTGGCCTATCATATGACCCTAATGCTACTTGAGTGCTACCAAAGCCAAAATTAAAACTTGTTAATCTTAATTTTAGGCCATTGAGCCCGATAAATCAGTTTTTATTCTAAGTCTAATTAGAGTTTGAAAATTTAAAATTCAAATTTCATTTAAAATTAATTAAGATATACAACAAGCCATTAAACTTGGAATTCTATGGGTGTCCCACAACTCTTACTTACAAGCCAAAACCCAAAGCCATAGCAGCCAAGTCCTACAAATCTTATGGTTGGCATCTTTCAACATCATCATTTATATACACCCTTCTTCACCAAATTAGATGTCGACGAGTCATTCCTAATTGTTCTCCACCAATGGAACAATTAAACATGAGCAAAATAATTAAAAAAATACTCAGAAACAATTAAGAAACATCTAATCAACTCTTAAAAACTCATGGGTGCCCATAGAATTGTTATTTCCTTATTCCAAACCTAATTAGAGTTTTAGACACAGAAATTGGTGATTCCACAAGGAGACAAGAAGAAATGCAAAACCCACCAAGAAAATGAGAAACCCTTGGAAATCCTGTAGAGAAACCAAGAAATTGATATATCCTTGAAGTAATAAAAAGAAAACAGCAATAACCAAAAAAAAAAGTGAAAACAAAAGAATCAACAGAAGAACAGCGACTTAGCATCTGAAAACCAAACCTGTAGAGGAGGAAATTTATATAATAGAAAAAGGAATGAGAGACTGAGAGAGAAGAAAGTAAAAAAAGAGAAAAGTGAGATAAGGATACATAAAGAAAATGATACCTATATCTTGAAAGGGAACTAACTAACTAATACACCACTAATTCTATCAACATCATCACGAATGGCATCAAAATCAAATGCAGTAACCAAGCTACTTCCCTTCTTGGAAGATTTAGATGATTTCTTATTTCCTGAAAAAGCAATTGGAGCAGCATTAGCATCATCATCATTACCCTCATCATCTATCCTATTAAAACTCACAGTGGCATCAACACTGTCTTCATCATCTAGAACAATATCAAAACTAGATGCAGATAACAGGCTACTACTCTTCTTGGAAGATTTTAATGATTTCTTCTTCCTCTCTTTTTTCAATGACCTCAGCAACAAAAAATATACATGTAATAGGAATAATTCAGAACCCCACCATCTTTCTTGTGCTTTTCTTTGCTTTTCATGCACTTCTCTCTCTCTCTCTCTCTCTCTCTCTCTCTCTCAAACACAGTAAGCTTTGAAGCAAGCTTACTTCAAAAGATCAAAGTTCAAACACAAACATTAGAACTAAAAAAATTAAGATCACCCACAAAAGATCTTTCAAAATTCTATATCTTTTTCATTGTACATCAGTAACTCCCCCTTTTAGAATCTTTAGGAAGCATCCCAGTAACTCCCCCACTTGAAATCTTTACAAAATATCTCTCTCTCTCTCTCTCTCTCTCCCTATACAAAAAAGAAAAGTCAAAATCCAATCCAACCAACAGCTTAAAAAATCCAAATACCCAACCCAACTCAAAATCCAATTAAATAACTAGCCCAAGAAGAAACCTGTCAAGAAGAAATAACAAAATATTTTTACTTAGTTATGTTTAAAGAGATACCTAATGAAATACTTTTCATTTTGATTGGTTAAGGTATGATTAAGCATGCTCATACATCACTTCTTATTGATAAAACATGTTTAGATTAAGCGAGTTCCAATTCACTGACAAATCAGGTTTATCAAATGTGAGAGCTACTTCTGATTATCCATTTCTGTCCTTCCAGACATATCAAGATTCTTCAATTTATCAGCCAGTGAAAGAGACAGATATGTACAAGTGAGAGACCAACCCAGTATTTTGCTCACATCACAGCCTCAATGGTACTCATGTTTCTGTTAATAAACTATTAAACATACCAGATATAAAACCAAAAATTCCAGCTAGTAAATACCTCATCATGGTAGGTCAGCACATTTTAGGAGATTAAACTATTCATCAGATTAAACCATGATCTAAACCAACTGAATCAAATGTAAGAGAGTTAAAGGTTTAGAGGTCCAAAAGCAGAGAGTAATAGTATAAAGTTACACAGACCCCATGGTATGAGAAATGAAGCTTAAGGCCCTAGTCAAAACCAACAAAATAAATACTGTCAGCAGAGAATGATTAGAGATGTGTTTTAAGTTCTTTAGTCAGATCACTTAAGGCATCAACCTTGGAGGGGAGAAGCAGTTAGTGGATTTAAAACTTTCAAGCACAGTTTTGAAGGCATGCAATTTAACCAAGCCAATCAAGATATATCATTCAATTTGAGAGCATAAATCAGTTCATCCAATGAAATGTAATACTCATCAAACATCAAATCATATAACCTAATCAAGTCATTTACTATACAAGCCTCATAACATAGGCCATCCGCCCATCCACAACCATTTAATCAATCAAAGCATGTGAAGAGAATAAGTAACATGATTATACTACTCTGTTTTACTCTAATATGCCTAATTAATTATTAGATCCTCAAAAGATATGGTCACCATGCAACAAAAATAGACACTCGAATTTTGGATCTTGCCCACTGGTTTTGTACCTATGAGATATTTTTTAGCAACAAATCAAATGAGACAGCAACCTAATAATAATTATCTGTATAATTACTCTAATGAACATCATTATCACTAATGGCATCAACATCTTTAATTACTCTATCGTCATCATCCTCTAAGATGAACCCATAAGAAAATGAAGTATTTTTTTAAATCACACATATTGGAGAGTGTTTTCACTCAGTGGAGATGGGTTTGTCAATGGGTTTTTGAGATAACTTTTATAAAAGGTAATATAAATCAACCTGAAACGATAATCGGGCAGCGATTTCCGACAATGGTGCGTTTGATTCAACCTGGAAAAAAAAATGAGAGAGGTGAGTAGAGTCTCGGCCAGAGAGTGTGTGTGACCGATAGAGAGAGACCCAGAGACAGAAAGAAACCTAGATTTACAGATAGACCAAACAGGGCCAGAATCAACAAGAGGGAATCGGCTAAAGTCTCGATCTGAGTGCAGAGGCTGCATGCGATGGAAGTCTCGATCGGATTTCTCTAGAGACGTGCGAGAGAGAGGAGAATGAAAAGAGGGAGAAAAGAGAGATCCGGTGAGAGGGAGATCTTTCCAAATGAGAGCAGCAAGCGTGAGAAGAAATTGTAATTCGCAAATGAGAAGCAACGGTAAGAAGCCCTAAAAATTTTCATTAAAATTCATCGGACTCGTGGACTCGCGGATCGTCCGCAACTCACCCGAGTCCTTATCAGGACTCCAGAGTCCGGCTCGCTAATGGACTCTAAGATTCGGGCCGAACCCAACTCACGGGCTGGGCAGGGTCCATTACAGGCCTACCCATAACCCAACTCACATCCACACCATCCAACTTCCATCTTAGATCTTAACCTTCCATCTTACATACCCAATTAGGTCAAACCTTAGATCCACCATGAAATCTAATCCATCCATTCATCTATCATTAGATCTAGGTCATCCATCATCATCATGATCATCTTAACCTTATTTAGAGTTCATTTATGCATCACCTATTAATCCTTGCATTCGTTTCATGCATTGATCATCTTAACCATTAGATATTAGGTCATCTAATCTCATTCACTCATTCATCTCTTAGAAACCCTAGAGCATCCACATGCATCCATCACATACACACATTACCTTAAATTTAGGTCATGTATTTCATCATCCATTTAGATCCACATGTGCATCTAAATCCTCCATTAGGTATCTATCCATTCCTATAATTATTTTTACCTAAAATACCTTAAAACCATTAGATCCTAAACCCATTTAATCTTAGCCATTCATTCATTTAACCCTAAGTTTACACCACTTGTGGTTCAAGCTAGCCTCCATGCGCATTTACACATCATCATCCCCATGATTTTTGCAACCTAAAACATCTCCATGCACTTAGACCAAAGACCATCTAGATACACTCCTAAGATCCCAACACACCTCATTATCCTCATCTTCCATGTCACACACGATTTTTGCACAACTCCATCCTTCCATTCGAATTTCAGACCTAGTCAACTCTCCACATCACTACTTTCCATCTCCACCATTCAATCATCCCATCTTCAAATCTCATCCATTCATTCATCATCTCATTGTACAAACCCTAAAACTACATGACAAATTCGAATTTCCCATTGCCAATCCAAATCCTATTTTCTCTCCTAATCTCCTATCTTCCCTCTCACTTGACTTAGCCACGAAGGAAAGCCACACCAAATTTGTGTAACCCTCCTTATGAAACCGTAAAATCCATACTTAAATCTCCATCATTCATTCCTAATTAGATCCAATCTAGTCCCTTGATTTCCCAACTTAAAACTTGATTTAATCCAAGCCATCCATCTCTTTTCAAAACCTATAAATACCCCATTACTCAAGAGGTAAAATTCGAATTTGACCTGGAGCTTAAGAGAACCAAGGCTGGAGCAAAAGACAAGAAGACAGGAGCACCATTCGAATTTACAAAGTGAGAGTTGTAAATTTTATTTTTATGTTGTCTTTCTTGTATTTAATTTATAAGTGCTTGTACTGAATTTTTCCATAAAATAAATACAAGGCATCCATTTAGAATTCTAAAACATCCAAGTTCTAGAATTCTTTTGTGATTATTTTGCTTTTAATTTCAAGTTTGCAACTTTTGTTTCTTTAATTAAACATGAACAAATGCAATAGTTAGGATCTTGATTGTAAATGTTGAATCTTGATTACTAAGGTTTAATTAATTAAATTAAAAGTTGTGAATCTTGTCTTTATTAGTGAGTATGAATTGTATTTTTGATCTTTAAACGAATTTCAGATCTAGGTTTTATATTTGTTTACACATTTTGGGCGATGAACGGTCTATTCCAAACAACCAACCTTTACGTTATTACACTTTTATTTTTAGTCATTTATTTTCTTACAATTTAATTTTTTATTTTTTAATCATGTTAGATTCCTTGTTTGTTGTATAATTTTTGTCCTAACCTAAATCTTGTATGTTTTATTCTTTTTAAATTCTTTAATTCATTTTATTCTTTTAATTCTTTGTATTTACACACTCTTTCAAAATTCATTCAATTAAAGATTGGAGATGTGGTATTTTAATCTTATAACTTGTAATTTTGACTATGATTAAGATTATCATTTAATTCACCATTTTAATTCAAGGACAATTAATTCAAACATATTATTTGCTGATTTTCCAAGTTAGATACATGACTCACATAAAGGTTCTAATTCTTGAAAATAATTATTTTTAAAGGAAGGCAAATTCAATTTTAATTCATATATTTTGAGATTTTCCTTTGGGTTCGACCTCGCACTCAATCGCTATACTATACATGGTTCGTGTGCTTGCGAGATTTACAAATTTAAAACATCAACAACCTCCAGTGCGCCACTCACCGAAGTACTCTTACTCAACTCTCTAAGTACACACTCCACACCATGGGGGTACTTTTACATCAATGTCTAACTTAGTGTTCATACTCGCCTAGAATTCTATCCAACTAGCAGTTACACATTCTCATGTTATCATCACATTGCATGTATCACAATCATCATAACATAATAGGCATGTTCAGCTACTATCTATCATTTTATTCTCTACGAACGCATAATCGTATATCAACATACAATCCCAATCAACAGGTTAGACATACAATCTATCTAGTATGGATTGTCATACATCATAATTATAATGCTACTCTATCATATTCTCAAATATATGACATAAATACACATGGATGGGTCCGCTGCCACATAACATCATCAACGATTCCCTTTGCCAAGTGGCCCATATACCAAACAAGGGGTCCCAAAAATTGCATTCCATGTTTAAACACATCAAATCAGGATATATGAGTTAATGCACGCTAAAACAAGTGAATTATGTCCTCTCACCTAGATGAAGTAGAAGTGAAATGAAGAAGGGGAATCCTAACAGTCCATACAAATCTCAGCTAGCGAGAATACGACATTCAAACGAGAGAAAAAGATTAATAAAAATACTCAGAACATTGGAGCTGTAGCTCGGTATGGAAGACCAGTTGCCCGCTCTAGGAGTGGCGACCTACTAAAAGGGAGTGGCGGCCCATCATGAGGACCAGTCATCTGCTTTGTTAAGACCGATGACCCGGTCTTAACTGGGACAAAAATTTGTTTGACAGTAAGGGACCGGTCGCTTGCTCCTAACTGTAACCAAATCTAAATATTCTGTGTAGAACGGGCGCTTGATATATAGGACCGGTCGCCCACTCTATCGTGGGATTCTCCATATTTGGAGAAAAATCATGGAAAACTAAGGGCAATCTCTAAAAATTGGAGGGGAAATCGAAGAGGTTCTTTTCTGGAAAATCCAAGGCCATTTTCCATGAAGACTTGAGTGACTTTTGAAAAGAATATTCATTTTCAAATGTTCAATCATCGAAAATCAAGTAAAAAGCCCAAATCTAAAAGGAGGAAAAGGGGAGAAGGAGAATACCTAGAAAATCTTCATGGAATCTGAAAAATCTCTGAAGAAATCGACAACAAAGCTCTCCAAAGGGCCCTTTCTCTCACTCAAACACGAAGGAGGAAGAAAAAGGAAATAAGGGATGGGAAACATTGGCAAAAGGGGGGCAGCGGCTAGGGCTGGGTTTCCCTTATTTTCTTTTGCTAAAAGAGAAAAGAGAGGCTAGAATTTGAGAAAACAGTAGTGAGGACTGCTATTTATATAAAAAGTTTAGGGTGGGTCCAAGTTGGCTCAAACAGGCCTTTCTGTAAAACATAGCTAAAGCGTGACAAAATGGCTTCGAATATTTTTCATAAATTCAATGTCGAAAACCAAGTTTGAGACCAAATTTAGCTAAAAATAAATCCTGGGAAATAATTTTAACAAATCATTTTCGATTCCAACAAATACTCAAAAATACAAAACACTGGTCAAAATGGACTTTTGCGGGTTTCTATTTTTCTCGTGTGCAGTTATTTGAGGGGATTGTGTGCGCTTATTTTGGGGTTCTGACTTTACAAATCTAATATCCTGTGAATTTTCAAATATTCTCACATGATATTATCAAAATAGCTAAATTTACCAAAATGTCACTCGAGCCTCCTAGCTCAAAACTAGGCAAACTTGAGTTCGTCAAAGAGCCCACACACTAACCTCCATTATAAAAATCGAAACTAGCTTGAATATCCTCACAACTTTGAAATCTCAGGTCAGATTGTTACACATAATCTCTCACAATTACTTATAATCTAAATCATAAATCTCATCACAATCAATTTAACATGTCTTAACACACCTCTCCCCACTCAAACTATAGTGGGTCCACCACTTGAGTTTGAACTTATTTAACTTGATGATCCAACAATTGGATGATGCCATTAGATGTAATGGAAGGAGATCAATAGTCGAGACGTGCCAATGAAGCTAATAGCAGAACTAATGTGCCACGTGTAGAGCAAAGTGAGAATGAGTAGAAGAAAACATATATTTTCATTTTGACGTATAAGATCGACAAATCCCAATGATACCAACAGTTGTAACCAAGATCGAAGACAAAAGTAAATAGGTACAAAATACTTCAAATATCAAAAGTAGACAAATCCATAGCAGAAAAGAAATAAATCATCACCACAATGATTAAATCCAATTAGACATGCAACTCAAATTGGGCCCAAACAGATACACAATAGCATTAGTCAAGATGACTACGATATCAAAGGAAAGCGGCGATGATGATAAACATTTGAACCGATAATGGAGGCAACATAGATAATAAATAACATCAAATAAACATAAATATATTGTAATGATCCGTTCTGAATTTTCTAATTTTTCGGACTGATTTTCGGATCTCTGAGTTATTTTCGGGACCATGGTAGTAGTGAGGAGAGTGTGGGCGTCGTGGTGGGCCCAGTTTGCCTGTTTTCGAGTTCGGGAACTCGAATGGCATTTTGGTAATTTTATAATTATTATATATTTGTCATAAAAAATTGTTCAAATGTCACACGTTTTCTAGCTCGACGTTCAGCACTCGAGATCTTTCGGATTTTCAACCCTCTTTTTCTACTATTTTGAAAAGAGATTTTGAAAAGTTTTTAATCCTAAAAAAAAAAAACCTAAACCCTAACCCTTATAAAAACCCCTTTTCTGCGACACTGTGGCTGTTTGCGCTACACTGGCACCGCCCCAAGCAGTGGCCTTTCCCTCATCTCTCTTTCGGTAAACTCTCTCATCCTCTCTTCCCGATTTCCTCCCTCTCACTCTCGACTTCTTCTTCTTCCCTCTCTCTCCCTCAGTTGGCGAACAACCTTGGAGTACGACGCCCTTCGGATTTGTCACTCGCCGCCGACGAATTTCCTCCCTTTTCTCGCCTTTTTCCTAGGTACACTCTTTTTCTCCTTTCCTCTTATTCTTCTTCTCCGTCGAGTTTTCCTTTTCGATTTTTCCATGATTTTCCTGAATTTCCACCTATTCCTCTTTGGTTTTCTGCGGTTTTCCTTGATTTTCTTAGTTTTCCCTGATTTTTCCTTCGATTTTCCCTCTCCCTCCCTCCTCCCCCTCCCCCTCCCCCTCCCTCTTTCCTTCCTAACTCAACTGGTGACTGAGTTGCTCGGTCGAGTGTCGAGTCGACTCAGATGAGACCCTTGAGTTAACTCGGTCCTAGGTTGGGTTGTACTCAACCCAACTGCCAGGTCCAGACTGGCCCAACTGGTTTTGGCCCAATCAGGCCTAGACTTGGTCTGGCCCATCTGAACCCAAGCTTAGTCTGACCCAGCCTAAGCCCAGTGTACTGATTTAGCCCAGCTCGACTTGGCCCAGCCCACTTCTGGAAGGCTCGACCCTTCGGCCCGACCCACTTTCCTTGCCCATTTTCAAGCCCCGCCCAGTTCGGCCCATTTTGGGCCTAGCCCAGTTTTAGACCCATTTTTCTCTCCGGCCTCATTTTAACCCCTTTTCTTTTAATTACTCATCCATTCCTCCTTCTTTCAATAGATTGAGCTCCCTTCGACCCTTCAGGCTGCTTGCTCGCTTGGACTTTCGACTCCACACACACTGTGAGGGGATCTATCACTGTTTTAGCATATACTTGCATAAAATTAACTGTTATTTTGGATCCGAGACGACCTGAGTGTGACCCTCTGAATATTTAGCCCACTCGGTAAGGGAAAAACTGTTGAAACAAATATGTGGCAGAGGGCCCTCTCGGGCGCACTCTCGTTAACTATATGCATTTGTGGAGAATGTTAGTCGGACAGTCTAATAATTAAATAAAATATTTGGAAGTTGCTGATGATATTTGGAATGATATTCACTCGTTGTTAACGAAATCATGCTAAGTATAGATATGCGTGACTAAGTAATTTTATATACTTTTAACTCGTATGTTGAACTATATTGCTGATTTTGAGTTGATTGTATAGGAATGTACCCTCATTGTTATATATGATCATGTCTTTGCAGTGCATACATTGGAGAGATTGTTCACATGTATATATGTTTGTGATGGCATGATGGGTTGGATGTCGAGAGGATCTCCCTGTTATGCCACGGCGGTCGAGAACCCCATAGGAGATGCGAGTTTCCCCGTTGCATTCCGGTGGTTGAGATGCTTGCCCTTAAGATTTGGCTTCCCCATTATGCTCCGACGGTCGAGACCCCATAGGAGATGAGGGTTTCCCCGTTGCATTTTGGCGGCTGAGGCTCCCTTGAACAAGTGCCTGGGGAGGAGCAATAGTAGTTAGACGTTTATGTCGTGCTTATATTTGAAACTTTGAGAAAACCTTAGTTGTATGGATTGATCACTTATGTTTTTTTGGATGTTTGTATGAAAAATTTCGATTAGCTTATGGTTGTTGATCGTTATGCTTCTTGGTATTGTGGACTTATAGTTTGTTGAGCAGGATGTAGTTACCTCGTTTAAAAAAAAAAATATACCACATGATATCTGTCTGTTGTGATGTTTTGAGTTTTTTTTTTGGAGATAATGCGCTTGTAGCGAGACGAGGTGTTACATATATTCATAAATCTAAATTTATTAAGATTTTAAATCGCTTGGAGGGTCAGGTACAAGGGTGATGAAGAACCAAGGCAGTGGTGCTAGTAATCGAACTAGATGATAGAAGAAGGAGGTGACAAAGAGTTTGTAGTTGCAACAACATTCATGGGTTTCTTCTTCATGTATCAACAAATGCCTATGATGGGAGAAATGACAGAATAGATGGTACAACGAATTGTCATAGATTGCTATGATGCTAGTTGGTTTAGTTCAATTCGTAATCTCCCGCTTTAGAAAGTAGGAGGTGCCAAGTTCGAGCCCCATCGCATCACTTGATATCACATGTGGAATTTTACGTTGGATTTCCCGTGATTTCGCATAAGTAAATTAAAAAATAAAAATGAGAGTATACAAAATTATTATAATATTTTTGTTCTCACTTATAATATGGCATTTAATAAGAGTTAAATATATAAAATACAAAAGAAATTCTTAAAAATAACTGATGTTTCTAACTTTTTAATTGACATAATCTCACACAAGCAATCATAATCTAAATCATAAATCTCTTCACAATCAATTAACATATCTTAACATTACAATGTCCGAATCAATAGCCTAAAGTAAAAGGATAGTAGATAAATAGTAAATTAAATACTCAATTAAAATACAGTCTAAAATTGACAAATTGCATTTTATTGTTGAAAGAAAAAAAAGCCATTTGCGAGCGAGAGCTGACGATGAAACTCGGCCAATTCGAGAACCCTAAACATTGCTAGGTTTTCTTCCCTTCCGCCCTATAAAATCAACCATCTTCCCTCCTGCCCTTTTCCTCATTTTCCCTCTCTGCCTTTTTACATCTCGTCGTCGGTGTCGGCGTCGGAGGAAGCGGAGAAGCCATGGTTCACGTTAACTTCTATAGAAATTGTAATTCCCTCATATTCTGATCTGATCCTTTTCTTTGATTGATTTCTGAGGTCATATTTGCTTGCAGCAGTTTTCCTGGGAAAAATGTGGATGTTTTCCTATGTTTTTATGTCTTTATTTTCCTTCCACATTTCGGTGCAAAACTCTAACCCTCGGACGCTGGCTACTCAGATGGGAAGACATTCAAGAAGCCACGGCGACCGTACGAGAAGGAGCGTCTGGATGCGGAGCTGAAGCTGGTAGGAGAGTACGGCCTCCGATGCAAACGAGAGCTGTGGCGCGTGCAGTACGCACTTAGCCGTATCCGTAATGCGGCTAGAGATCTTCTCACCCTTGATGAGAAGAACCCCCGACGGATCTTTGAGGGGGAGGCACTCCTGCGCCGGATGAACCGATATGGTGTCCTTGACGAGAGCCAAAACAAGCTTGATTATGTGCTGGCACTCACTGTCGAGAATTTCCTGGAGCGCCGGCTGCAGACTCTCGTCTTTAAGTCTGGGATGGCGAAGTCAATCCATCATTCCCGCGTTCTCATCAGGCAGAGGCATATCAGGTATATTGCTTTGCAGTAGCTTTGGATCTTTTTTGATTGCTACAATATAGACGTTTATCAATATATGAATGCCGTTAGTTGTTTCTTCTCTTTCACATTCATATTGCGTTACTACGTAGGGATCTAACATGTGCTAGGTTTCATCAATATTCTAGTAGGCTTCGTTGTTATATTCTAACAGATAGACACAAGAAATTGGTTTGGGAAGAATTTCTATTTGTTTTGTTTTGATTTTCGGAGTATCAAGAGAGTAAATATAAGTGAGCAATAATGGTGGGTTGGTAGTAACCAAAAAATTACTATTGGGTTTAGATTTTTTTTTTATCTGATGATATATTTTATTTGTTCTGCCTTTTTCTCCCCTTGATTATATGAAGTTTTACACAGTTGGTTTTTTATTTTATTTTATTTTCTTTTGCAAAGAAAAGAAGTAGAGTTTATTTGACTCAATCAGTAGGGTGGTTTCTATTCGAGGTCCCTTTTTTTGTCTTTGATTTGGTTAGCTCCAAGTCATAGGTTTATAAATCTACATTTTTTTCTAGTCTGGTGTCTCCACAATTTTGTCATCTTAAAATGATAGAGTAGGAAACTTTAAGTCACTAGCCACTGTGGAATCATTAAAGGTCATGCTCAAGAGGCTTGTGTTTGTTGGATGATTTAGAAACTTGGTGTCCCCATTTCTCCATATGCTTCAATCCATTCAAAATTCAAAATTATCAACATATGCATACATGTGTGCTTTGGATTAATATTGTTCAAACAAGGAGCAATGCCACTATAGAAGAGAATTTTGGATCCACACAGTATACACAAAAGTAGATACTTGAAAAGGGAAGCATGAAATTATTTTAGGGTCCAAACATTTTTTTTTTGAGCTGTAGCTGTGCTTGAAAAATGCAACAGCTCTGGGATTAATGGTTGGGCCTACTAGGTCAAGAAAAGGAGAAACTATTGATCTATTGAAAAATGACCTTGTATCTTTAGGGTTTCTTGCCACAAGTCAATTTTTTTTAGTCTTGTTATTCATTAGAATATCAATTTTTTTACTATAACAACTTATTGACTTTGATTGATTTAGTAATAGGTTGCCACTCAATTCTTTGTGGGCCCCACACTTTATTTTACCATGCATTCAAGTAGGGGTATTGTTGGTTACCTATAGAGCATGAATTCACCACCTTTCATTTCTTCGCATATTGAAGAGTTCTCATGAAAAATGTCCTTAGGATATACCATTTAATAAAAGTGCCCTTAGGAAATATAGTTTCTTTTTAGAACAACCTAGAATTGATTAGTTTACTTTATTATGACACTTAAATATGCAACTTCCTTTCATTTATTCCTTTGGCCATGCTTTAGTGCTATGCATCAAAACTTTAATAGAATGCTGCCTTCTCCGAGCCATGAGATTGCTGCTTGAAAAGCATCATATATTTAAAAGGGTTTTGATTTACAACTCACTTTGACAAAAAAATCGACAACCGAGTTCTCATGAAAAATGTCCTTAGGATATACCATTTAATAAAAGTGCCCTTAGGAAATATAGTTTCTATTTAGTACAACCTAGAATTGATTAGTTTACTTTATTATGACACTTGAATATGCAACTTCCTTTCATTTATTCCTTGGGCCATGCTTTAGTGCTATGCATCAAAACTTTAATAGAATGCTGCCTTCTCCGAGCCATGAGATTGCTGCTTGAAAAGCATCATATATTTAAAAGGGTTTTGATTTGCAACTCACTTTGATAAAAAAATCGACATCCGAGTTCTCATGAAAAATGTCCTTAGGATATACCATTTAATAAAAGTGCCCTTAGGAAATATAGTTTCTATTTAGAACAACCTAGAATTGATTAGTTTACTTTATTATGACACTTGAATATGCAACTTCCTTTCATTTATTCCTTGGGCCATGCTTTAGTGCTATGCATCAAAACTTTAATAGAATGCTGCCTTCTCCGAGCCATGAGATTGCTGCTTGAAAAGCATCATATATTTAAAAGGGTTTTGATTTACAACTCACTTTGACAAAAAAATCGACATCCGAGTTCTCATGAAAAATGTCCTTAGGATATACCATTTAATAAAAGTGCCCTTAGGAAATATAGTTTCTATTTTGAACAACCTAGAATTGATTAGTTTACTTTATTATGACACTTGAATATGCAACTTCCTTTCATTTATTCCTTGGGCCATGCTTTAGTGCTATGCATCAAAACTTTAATAGAATGCTGCCTTCTCCGAGCCATGAGATTGTTGCTTGAAAAGCATCATATATTTAAAAGGGTTTTGATTTACAACTCACTTTGACCAAAAAATTGACATCCCTTTTGCATCATCTCCTTATTTTGTTCCAAGCCTCATGCATCATCTCTTTTATCATTGAATTGCAATAGATCATGATTGGGTGGGATGTATAGGGAATCACATACATAGGGTGGTAGATAAAACTTTTATTTGATCATCCTAACGGTATTATTTGGTCTTTCACATTTGGCAAATATAATCTCCACTTTAACATCTTCATCTACTATACTAGACAATCTAACTTCATATTGTATATTTATTTAGTTTTAGATATTGTCTTAATGCTTTGTTCCTATTGTGAAAGAAGCATGGAGGTAAAATATGCTACCAAACTTAAAACCAACTCTTTCAAAAGTGAATTTCGTGAAATAACATGTTATATATTATAGACATACAATATATAGAGTACTGAGTTGGGTTGGGTTGGGTGGTTGGGCTTGGGGTTGGATTCAACTCAAGCCTTCAACCCAAACCCAACTCAAATTTCAATTCGGGTTGAAAAATTCAAGTCTAAACCAACCCTAATCCTATTTTTTTCCAACCATATCCGACCGGAATTTGCTAGGGTTGAACCTGGCACAAGTTGCACCTCTAAAATGGATATAGGTTGTTGGGTTAAGAATGAGATATATCTTCTAGGATGGATACATGATGCATAGAATGTAGGCAACCATGATGCCTAGGCATGCCATGGATATGATAAGGACACCTTGATGCCTAGACATGTTATTCCACACAAAGGTAAAGTGTTTAAGCATAATTAGTAGACAAATTAGTGTTGCGTTATTTTTTTTTGAAATGATTTATATAATAATACAAAAAGAGGCACCAGAGGTGCAAATACAAAGAGAAAATCTAAATAAAACAACAAATAGTAATAATAGGATAATAAACCGCGAAGCCTTAAGCAAGATCAACACAGTCTCTCCAGGCACGCAAAATGTCAGACATAGAAATGTTTCTGAATTCTTACAACGAAGCAGCCTAAGAATCACACTTAGCTAGAGTACGTCTTCCAACAATCACACTGGTTTCACACGAATCACGAAACAACCTGTTATTCCGCTCCCACCAAAGGCTCCAAATAATTGCAAAAAGGATAGGTGCCACAATGAAGAGCATTTAGTCGAGATAGAAACTATGTCCCAAGCAAATGACAACTCTGCAATCAACGATGGCATTACCTAAGCTACCCGAAACTTATCGAACATAGTATACCAAACTTCCGATGAGAAAGGGCAGTGCAGGAGAAGATGGTTCGCCTCTTCAGAGACATGAAGACAAAGCGAGCAGGCGCTAACCATGATCATTCATCTTCTACGAAGATTGTCCTGAGTTAAGATTTTCCCCAAAGTGGCAGTCCAAACAAAGTAAATTGCCCTCGGAGGTGCTTTGGAAGACCAATTTTATGGGTTGACAGTTGCATTACCAGAAGCAGACGATATCCAAGAGTAGAAAGACTTAAACCTGAAAAGATACCTGTATTTTCCGGTCACCAAACAATGTTATCCTCCACATTGGTGTTGATTCTATAAGATGATATGGCCTGGAGGAGCTTAGAAAATGCATCAGTTTTTGTGTCTGATAAGTTACGGCGAAGAGTGATATCCCAAACTGCTTGGTTTCCCGTCAAGGAGTAGAAATGTGAAATGACCCCAATAGGATTAAGGGAGAGGCGATAAATAGAGGGAAATCGAGAGGCCAAAGAAGAGTCACCACACCACAAATCTGTCCAAAACCTTATCCTGTCACCACGGCCTGGCTTGAACCTTGTCCCCTCTTTGAAGTGTTGCGGAATTGATGAGTGCCATATCTCCTATAAGATGCCTTTTAGGCCTACAATGTTATTTGGAGCTGATTTTTGGGTAATGAAGAAATACAAATGGATAAAAAGTTCTTGGTAGTGATACAAATTTTAGCATGGATGCAGAGCAATATGAAAAGATAAAATTAGAAATGAGTTCCTTAAAGGAAACCTAAAGTTTAAGATGGTTTTGACACAAAAAATTGAAGACGTTCTTGATAGACAAAAGGAGCTACAAATTCAAGACAATAGAAGGTGGAGACTGCTAAAGACTTGAGTTGATGTGGTTAGTAAGGACATGCTTTTGGAGTGATGGTCAACATTTTTGTGATAGGGATAAGTGTAGAAAGTCAATTAATTCGTGGTGGCTTTGATGATAGTGGTTGCTTATCCACAAGTTCCACCCAAGTCTATTGGGACTAATTGGCCCCAACTATACCTGTGTCTCAAACTTCTATTCTAGCCTCTTTGAAATGGAAATTGTTTTTTCCCCTTTTCGAAAGATCTTCAAATGGAAAATTAATGAACAAGCTTAGATTTTTCCATCATTAAGGTCTTTTATGGTAAATGGTACGGAAAAAAGTGGAATTCTAGCCTTTTTGAAATGGAAATTGTTTTTTCCCCTTTTCGAAAGATCTTCAAATGGAAAATTTATGAACAAGCTTAGATTTTTCCATCATTAAGGTCTTTTACTGGTAAATGGTATGGAAAAAAGTGGAATGGGATGGTGCCAGTGTGGAACTTATTCCTATAAAAAAATTATTTGGTAGCTTTTGTTGTGACTCATGTGTAATGTGTTTTGTTATCCATATCATTTCTAATTCATTTAAAATTGCTTGTTTTACGAAAGGCTCTTCTTGGTAGCCTTTTAGGTATCAGAATGGAATAAAATGATCCAAGCCACTTTTCTGTTCATACCTAAACAATTCTAGCGATGGCAAGTTAAGATCAATAATTGCTTATGTGGAATGTCTGTTTTACGAAGGCCCCATTTTTAGTAGCCATTCTTAGGTATGAGCCCCTCTCGTATCTTTGTTGGCTGGCTAAGCAAAGGTAGATCACGACCAGCTATTGCTAGAATGAAGAATTCTTTGTAAAAAGCAAGTATTTTGGAATGGCTCAAAAAGGTTATATTATAAGTCATGCCTAAAGCTATCAATCACATTTTTTCAAAGGAATGAGTTTTGTGTTAACATCCATTACCCTTTTGTTCTTTCCATCCTTCTTACCAAATATGCTTAAAGAAACATTTGATTCTAGCAATAACTGATTTTTTTGCTATTATTAGAATGATTTAGGGCAACTTTGGTAGGTTGGGATTTTAGTTTGGAATTGGAATTTTGTGGGCTTAATATCCACCTCATAAATTCTAATTTTGGTGACACAGGAATTCTAGGGTTAGAATTATGAATTCCTACAAATTTCTAATTACATGGGTTTTAAAAATTCTCATCTGAAACTGTTATTTTGGAAATCTTAAAGCTTGAATTTCTTTGATTATAGAAGTCACATATTCACTTAATAATAACAAACCCACCAAACATAAAATGGTTGTTGTTGGATGTAGGAAGCCTTAAATTTTAGAATTAACAATCTTGAATTGCAAAATTAACAAATTTGCTAATTCTAGAATTTAATGAATTGTAGATTCCACTTGAGTTTCTACTAGAAAATTTCTTAGGGAGGAATTTTGGGGTGAGAATTATAGAATCCTACAAAACCCCTATTATATGGTATTACATTTCTTGTTAAGTGTTTTTTTTTGGTAATATAGAAATTTTTAGAAGACCAAACTCAAAAAATTGTGACGATGTGACAAAGGTGAGTTTCACTTTATCTACATGGTTCCCTATACATTCCACCCATTCATGGTCTGTTGTTTGATGCTCATGATGGGGCCAAGAGACTTGGATTAGATGCTTATGGTCTAGAAAACATGGAAGGAAGGGGTGGCCTCTTTGGGGTAAAGGCAGGTAAATGCTGTGTTTTGGAATATGCCTAGTTTTATATCAGCTGGAATATAGTGTAGGTCAAAACTACTTAGAAGTGAAGGGCCGTTTAAAGCACTATGTACTTCATTGGTTGCTATGGTACTAGCATTTTATTGAAGTACTGATGTACATACTGTTTAAAAACAAACAAACTGTTGATCAAGCCATTTCTTATAATGTTTTGGTCTAAGTAGGTTCCAACCACTGGGTCAAACTGTTTGAACTGTGATGTTAATATAATAATAGCATGATAGATTGTTAAAATTAAGAACAAATGTTAAAAATTATGAAAAAAGGAAAATCACTTGCTACCATAGTACTATAATAATAATGTTGGAAATGATGATTTAGGAGAGAGCATAAAAAATAAAATAAATAAGAATCAAATAGTTCTTGAGCAAACCAAACCATCTTAGAAGCTGAACTGCCTTGAAGACTGGTTTAGGTCCAACCAGGTTGGACCGTACAGTTTGGTTCAGTTTTTAAAACATGAATCTGACATTCCACAACGAAATATCTAGCATTTGAATAACTTGTTTAGATAATACACTGTTGATGAATGATGATACTAATTCTTGCATTACTTCAATTTAATACCCTTAAGATGATACTTTCCACGTCAGCAATTGTGATTCCTTGTGAGTGATAGCACACTAATTTTTCTGTCCAGTGTTAGATTGGCTTGGGCTTAGGAGTGCCATCTTTTTGAGATTGGTTGTATGGAATAATGGATTGAGAAAAAATTCCTTTATTTTGTGATAGCTAGAGCTTTTTCTTTGCCCTTGTGGCCAGTTAACCAGAACTATTTTAAGTTGCTTCCAATTTTACTGGGGTGGAGTGGCTCCATGAATTAATTTTGTCCATGTGACCAGTTACCCAAAGCTTATTCTCTGTCTCTGTTGTTGCAGACAACTGAGATTTTGCTCCAATTCAATGCCTTGTATATTCTGTAAATATGTATGGCCAGTATAGTTTCATCAAGTAGAACTATAGATTTTTCTATGATAAGAGTTTCAGATTTATTGTCTCAATTGCTATTCCTCATTACCCTTGTTGTGACCAACTTGGTGCGTGATATTTTCTATGTATGTGACTTTCTTTTATAAATTATCTATCAATTTCCAACTTGATTGGAATATGATTTTCACAGAAGATTTTTTCATGTAAATTATTATTTTCCACTCACTTTTTGACTCTAGCACATTTTCCATTGTTTGCGTCGTAACATATGGAAACGGCTCCATGAGCCAAATTCAATTATACTAGTTAACATGTAAACCAAATAAAAAAAATAAAAACAATCAAATAATGTCTTAATAAAAAATTGCATACATAAAGCATTGCACATTTTGATCAACTGCATATTCAGCAGCTGACTGTAGCAAATTGACATAAAATTAACTCAATTGTGAATTGAAAAATTGAAAAATTGAAAAAAAAGGAGACAACCAAATACATCAGATTTCTACCAAAAAATAAAAATAATCCAGACCTCATTTCTTTAGCAATCAAAACAGAATCATTAAAATGAAAGGGGGCAACAAGAATTAAGGGTTGATAAAAAGTCAGGGATGAGAATGACTTAAAGGATTTTTAAAGATGTTGTTGAGTCCAGTTTCAAGGTCGTAAGGTGCAGTCTCACCAAGTGCGCGCATCTTGGCGGTTTCCCTTCAGGAATTCTAGAATATATCTATGTCGGATATCTTGCGTGCATGGAAAGAATGTGTTGATCTTGCCTGATCTCTTATGGTTTCTTGGGCCAGATTGCTGACTTCTACGCGTGCGCCTATTTTACCAGCTTTTTCCTTGTACCTCTTTCATTTATGTTCTTGTCTTTTGTTTTGCACTTCTGGTGTTCTCTATCTTTTATGATCCATTTCAAAAAGAAAAAGGAATGGCTTATGTGAGTTGTTAGAACTTAAAAAGAATGGTTTTTGAAGAAGACTGGGAGGAAGATCCCGAGAAGTGACTAGGGCAGTTCCTCTTCTTCAGACAAGGGAAAAGTGGACACTTTTCCCACCATTTCCCCAAAATTTGTTTTCCCCTCAGAGAGAAGAAACCATAATTACCTCCTCTTTCCTTGCCCCTTCCTTTCCTTCTTTTTTCCTCATCCCTTGTGATTCTAAACAAAATACAGGGGAATCAGCAAGAGAATTTCCTACTCAAGGGAATCCCCTACCCAAGGGAATCCCTTGAAAATTCTTTATCCAAACACAGCTTAAGTTTACTATGTAGATCAGTGGATTGCATTTTTCCTCGTTCAAATTGCAAGAAACCTTTTTGAATGCAAACAAAGAAAATTTGAATTTTCTCTATAGATTTGCTAGTTCTTGCTTGGGTTTTAAAACCAGCTTTACTAGTTTCACTTCTCAAAGCTCATTCCCATTTATTTGGTCATGAGTTGGGCATTACTTTTGGAGCCTGGATCAGTTGTTATTATAGCAGCCAAATGTAGTCCATAGTATTGTTGTGCATCACTTTTATTTTTTATTTCTTTTATTGTTTTTAGGATTTTACGACCTTATTTTTTGGCAAAATCTGACCCAACCCATTAACGCATCTCGAACTTGACTATTTTAAAGAGGTTTGGGTCAAGATTTTTGATCCATTTTTGAACAGGTTGACTGATTTGAACCTGCTTATAAATGGGTAGGTAATAGATAGGGGAGTTGGAGACTTAACCTAACGTGGTCCGACCATTGCCATTTTTATATGCCACACATCCAACTATATTAGGTATAAAACCTATTGAAGTAGTTGTCTTGTGAAAAAGGTCTCTGAATGTAACTCAATAATGATGACATCAAAACGAAGGTAAGTATGGTGATTTGATCACAAACTATTTGCAAGTTATATTCTACTACCATTGTGCTTATACTCGCAGATCCAAAGAACCTTAATAACTCAACTTGCTAGTAAACTTAAGTTTTTATACATGTTTTTTCTTTTTTGGAGTATATACATGCTTGGGAGACCTTAATAACTCAACTTGCTAGTAAACTTAGTTTTTATATATGCGTTTTCTTTTTTGGAGTATATACATGCTTTGGGAGATTTATACTTTTTGTTTACTGGTAAATTATTTTGCAAAATGGTGATGTGGCATATTTAGATTGGCATTGACATTACACATTTTATTTTTGATATGCCTAATATTGCAAATCATTTTGTGGAGCCTTGATTTAGTAGGAATGTCTTCTGACACATTTTTTTTTTTTTTCAGATTTCTGGGTACTATTTATATTTTTCTGTTTTTTAAAATGAGCTAAATGCTTGAATTGGTTCATGCCTCTAAATGGGTTTGGTTTGGGTTGGTCTACCCATTAAATTAAATGGGCAAATGGGTTTAGGTAGAACTTAACACTTTATTTTTAAAGGGGTATGGATTTAGCAGTGTCTTTTGACACATTTTTTTTTTTTTCAGATTTCTGGGTACTATTTATATTTTTCTGTTTTTTAAAATGAGCTAAATGCTTGAATTGGTTCATGCCTCTAAATGGGTTTGGTTTGGGTTGGTCTACCCATTAAATTAAATGGGCAAATGGGTTTAGGTAGAACTTAATACTTTATTTTTAAAGGGGTGTGGATTTAGGAGAAGTGACCCGTTTAATAAATGGGTGGGTTGCGAGTGGAGGGGTTCACACTGAAACCCAAATGTGACCCGGCCAAACCGACAGTCCCTATCCATTTTAGATCTAGTTTACTTTGCACATTGTGGTAGCTGCTTACTGTCACAACCAACAGGGTTGTGTTTGCATCACATTGTGGTTTCGAAATAAAGTGTTTGTTGTTTTCCTTTTAATTTCAAAATTGAAATTCTTAATGATATATGGGATGCCAAGTGGCATGCTACATTACAATTCGCAAGATGCTGCCAAATATATATATCTTTTTAAATACATTGATGCCACTTGTGGGTCCTATAAACTATATCATTGAACTATACTTTATTGTCTATTTAAATATGAAAATTGGTTTTTAAAATATATTTTATTTATCTTCTATAAAGTCACAAAAATGAATGGCTGAGTTTGGATGCAGACTTTGACACTTTTTTAAGTTAAATTTTTTTGGTTTTAGACCGAGCCATCCATTTTTTGTTGCCTTGTATATCAGATGAATAAAGTGTATTTTAAAATTTTTAAAAATAATTTTATATTTAAGTAGATTTTATAAATATAGATCAAATGATATGGTTTATGAGACTGACATAAATACACGTCTTAATGTTTAAAGAATGCCCTGGAGCACTAGGGTACATGCAGCCAGCACAGCACTAAATCCGTTTTCATGTGCAAGAGGTCTGTTTTCCTTTTCCTTTTTTTTTTTGGTTGGGTTTTGAATTGTGACATTGCATTCTCTGACATCTCTCTCAATACAAATAGAATGTTGATTTTGTTTAATTTTATTTTTGTTGATAACTCTTGAATCCTGAAAATTGACAAGCAATTCAGGCATGCAATAATTGCATACTGTTGACTTTATTCACAGGGTTGGAAGACAAGTCGTGAACATTCCATCTTTCATGGTCCGGGTTGATTCACAGAAACACATTGATTTCTCACTCACGAGCCCATTGGGTGGAGGTCGTCCTGGAAGAGTGAAACGAAAGAACCAAAAGGCTGCTGCAAAGAAGGCTTCTGGTGGTGATGGCGATGAGGAGGATGAGGATTAAACTTTTGGCGTAATAGAAACAAGCCTTTTGTCACCACCAGAATCAGCATGGAGGTATTTTAGCTATGCCTATTAAACTTGAATGGACGTGGTGGTTTATTATATATTTGCAGAGTACTTATAATGAGTCTGTATCGATCCCCCTCCCTTAGGGGCTTTTAGGTGAGTGAAATATAAGATTGTTTCTAGTCGGAGCTTCAATGATGTTAGCAAACTTAGATGCCCTTATTTCGGCCATGGTTTGGTTTTGCTAGTTTTTCCTGCAAATATTCAGTTTTTGGAGCCTATGAATTTTCTGTTCTTTTTGGAATAATTTTCTCATCTTGGTATTCGTTTGCACCAATGCGGTTGATTGTAAGACCTGCCATTGATCTACTGTGATGGTTCTGGTTTGCTGTCAATGAATTTGGATAAATCAAATTTATTGTCTTGCAACCGGATTAAGCCAAGTACCTCCTAATATAAATTCCTTGGAACACTGGTCTTAGCTATGGCACTGTGGTTGTAATAGTTGATTATTTAATCAAACGGGTTAAGACTGATCATTTTTGTTTTCAAGGGAGTGAATGGTTATCATATTAAATTATCAGAAACACTAGCGGTCTAGATAATAAGGAACATTTAGATGTCTTTTTTTTTTTTCATTCATTATTTTCTAATGATAAGTTACTTGTAGAGTTTTACCCTGAGGGGTTGAGGGGTTGATTTAGTGGTTAAAATTCATTTTTATTTGTAGGGAGTCTTGAGATTAAATACTACTAAATCTAAAAGAGGTCACTCATTTTTTTTTTTATTTTGTACTCGACGTGTGTAGATTAAGAGGTTTAAAGTATTCATGTCTCAATGATAGCTATTAGTACTTAGATCTAACCTGCAATTGATAGCGATGGCCGTCCAGTTTCAAAGTGAAAACAACAGAATTAGTTAATTTGATTAGCCATAACTGGTTAAGTAACTACTGCCACCTATTATTTCTTTGGTGGGCCCCACATAACACTAGGGCGAAACGAGGGTAGTGGCTATGGTCGCTAAGACAGCACCCACCTCATCAACCAATAAACAAAACTCCAAACTGAAATGAATTAATTTAATCGCAATCTAGAACAGATCATCCTTACCCACCCACCCACAACTGTTCGCTCTTTTGGATATTTGGAATTGGAATTGGGGACCTAACTTTGAAATCGATTCAATTTATGTTTTCTATTCATTTCTAAATTGCAACTCACATTTTATAACAATATGGCCAAAATTTAATTTCTGTCTCAGTCAGATGCCATCAAAACATATTTGCCGAGGTTGGCTTCATTTCATATACATTAAAAGCTATTTAATAGTTTACTAGAAAGTATCTGATAAATGTTTGATGCATTGCAGAGAGGGAAACCTTCAAAATCAAGAGGGGGTTAACCTAACTGTCAAGAAGCTCTCCCATGAAGGGAGTTTGGAGCTCGATTTATTTTCAAACTCTATAGAGTTAAGTATGTGTGGATTAGTCTCACCTCTAATATGAAATAGGATGTTAAAAAAAATACAGGTGCCCCTGCCCACTTGAAAATATTTTTGAAAACTAGCACAGCCTAATTAATACACTCAATGAGCGGAGGGGAGATTCCAAGATGAATATCATTATTTTCTTTCAGATTTTGACATAAACCGACACGTATATAGTTTTATTTTGATGTATGAAAAGTATTTTAAAAATAAAAAATTAGAGATTCGATTAGGTCATTTTTAAATTTGATAAAAAGAGTGCTTGTTGTATTCTTTAGTATGTGTGAAAACTAATAAAATACTTCTTTAATAAAAATAGAGAGTATTCAAAATTTGTACAATAATGATTATCTTATTATATAGGATAGGTGTCGTAAATATTTTGATAGGCCATTTTGATAAAAAAATAGAAGAAGTTATTTTCATAATTGTAGTATAGTAAATTCTTTATAATGTAGTACTCTATAAAATTATAATTTGTCTAAAATAATATTGGCAACTGGTTCTGATCTCAGACCTATATAAAATATAATAAATTTCTCTAATTAAGTACTCAATACATTCAAAATAAAAAATGTATTGCTCCAACCATTTTGTAAAATAATATTCCATACATTCAGAATACAAGATTACGACAAAAGTGATAAGGACTTCACAAACTAAATCATCTAAACGTCAGAAAAGTAATATGAGACAAACTTTTAGATAGGCTTTCTCATTCTTTAAGACGGTGTATGCACTCTATTCTCAATGAATAGGAACTATATAAAAATGAATGGAGTGATTTGTTTCCATAAAGAGAAGCTGAAATGACATTTTAATAAGAGGTGAGAGTTTTAAGAAGATTTTTAGAAATGAATATTGCTACACCCTCTAATTTAATAATCTATATAATGTAATATATGTACTACATTATACATGTTTTAATATATTGTAAGTGGTGAGATTTATTAAATTACATTAGTCCTCATTGCTTTTAAATTTAAAATAAATAATTAGATAATATTTGATCCAAAGTGATTAGTTCAAGAATGAAGATATATTAAACAAAGAAATCCATTATTTTCAAGACACGTGGTATTTTACTGGTGACAGACACGGTTAACAAGATCCGGAATCCCTCCCACCAAAACTCCAACCACTTGGACTGGTCTCCATCATACGTTTAACTACCGGCTTTCCGATCAGCTGCCACGTACGACACCTGGGACCCACCTCGTCCCAAGACCCAACTCATAAATACCCGCTCAGAGCCAGAAAAACTAACCTCAGCCCGCGCAATCTCTGTCTCTGTCTCTCTCTGTTTTTTTTTTTCTTCTCGGAATTTTTGTGTATAGTAGCCAAAATCATGACCGTCGATCAGGCAAAGCAATTGAAACGGGGGGAGTTTTCAGAAGCAAAGGGAGCCGGCGAGAAAAGGGTGGTCGGACGACGAAGAGAAGGATGGAAGGACGAAGGGAGATCAGAGCTGTTCGTTCATCATCAGGTACTGAGAATTAGAGAAGAGGATTCACATATTGGAGAAGACATACGTGAAGGCTTGAGCGCCAAGGAAAAGATGGCTGTCCTCCATCTCAGCTCTCACTTGGATGCCATCTTCTACTCACGTCCGATCTTGCCGTCGTCTCCCCTCGGCAACAAGTCGGCGATCCAGTCGGTGCAATAAGAAGAGAGTTACTAAATCTCCGTATTAAAATATATTTAGCTATTAAGATAGATTTAAACTAGTGTTAGTTCTTAAATCCTCGCCTCTTATTTCCTTATGAACTTCCACATGTTAGTTTTCCATTTTGTGAATTACTTAATTAAATCTTTCTTTTTTAAATGTTTTACTTTTAACCCACCCTTCCTGTCTCTCTCTCAACGTTTCTTGCACGGAAAAGGTAAAATTAAAACCGGCCAGTCATATTCTTTTTCTCTCTCACAACTTTTCTGACACGGAAAAGTCAGAAAGTTAAATCCCTTATGGTCGTATCTTTCTAGATTTAGATCCCACCATCATCAATATACATATTAGAGACTTGGTACACCGTTAACCCTTCCTTTACAAATTCATAGAAAATAGCTTTCACAACTTAGTTATTTTTAATAGGAAAGTGAAAAATGAATTTGTAAAGGAAGGGTTAGAAAGCAATATCTTGATTTTAAAGTATATGATTCAAGTCATAGACCAAACATAGCTCAATTCGATTCACGATTCAAGATCCAACTCAAATACAACTCATGACTTGATATGTGAATTGAGACCTAATCTATGACTTCTGACTCGATCTATGACCTATGACTCATTCCATGATCCAATTAATTTAATTCATTATCCAATGCATGACCCAAATAATTTAACCCATATTTTATAGTCAACTTAACTAAATTTATGGACTAATTTATGCACTTTTAGAAATAATATATTCGTAGGCTCCAACCTAACTAAACATAGTATCTATAATATTTTAGTAGATTCATAATTAAATCCAACTCATATCCTATGCTAACTCACTACTAGGTTTGTTAACGTGTCGAGCTTTGTCAAGAAAACCTTGAGCCCATTTGTATCTACAAAAACTCGAGCTCATATGAAGTCCGAGCTTGCCGTTTAAGCCTATTTAATTTGCACATAGCACCTTTTTTTTTTTAAATTGTATTTTGTAACTTGAACATTTAACAGTCTAGATTGAAAGAATACTTAAATAACTACTATTAAATTTAGTCAAAAACTTAATTTTCAGTCACTTGATCTTGATAGTCAAAGTTGACAGATGCCCTTGAAAATGATGCCTAGTGATTTTGACGGTTAAAATCAAGCGGGTAGAAATAAAATTTTGGAGATGAAGTAAAATATATTAGGTTTTTGAGTCTTTTCCAATCTATATTGTTATATTTTAAAATTTGAAAATAAAAAATAAATGGACCTAAAAGCCCGATAGACCTTGATGGGCTTTAAGTAGAAGCCTAAACACGACCCATTGTACAAAACTCTTATCCAAGTTTGTTTATGTAAGTTGTGCTCGGGTGAGGTTCAAACAAATGAACATCCCTACTCACTACTATCATTGGACCAACCTAATCCAATTGAGCTTTTGAATTTTTAGATAAAATTGAAATATGTCATGCTAAGATCTAAACCAATTGTATTCTTATTACATGGTATTATCATTTTAAGTAAAATATAGGTTAAAATCTAACTATTTAATGCATATAATTGTTATTGTTGTTATTATTTGATTATTATGATAATTATGATCATTATCATGATCACCATCATCATCTAGAATTAGCTATAATCGAGTTATAACTTACATCTTTCTCATTTAACAATAGAAATAATTTATTAATAAATTATTGTAGAAATACTATATCGTACCAAACTAAAGAAATTAATATATAAATATATATCAAAATCTATGAATTTCATTTTCTATAAAAATAAAAATTATTGAAAGGAATCAATTTATATAAAAATAGTTGTACACAAATATAGCCTTAATCGATTGAAGCTTAAGGCGCTGGGAGTTTCATTCATCTGTTGAATTATTTTTAGATGAAAATTCTTTCATTATCAAAGGTCTAATGAGTTGATCATGATGTATGATATAAGGGGAACAACCGCGCACTTTTGCAGCACTACCCTTTTTATATTGCAACTTAATATTAAAATTTATTTTTATAAATAATTTCTTTTTAATAATTTTATAAACGTTTTTGAATATAGATTAAATGAATAGTCAGTATTTATTTAATAGATATTAAAATATTTTTATGTATAAGACAAAGTAAGAGATGACCTAACATGTAAGAAATATAGCATCTAAGGATATGAAAAATATGCAGCCTTAGATTAGAGTGAGATTATGTCAAAAATATAATTTCTTTTATATGTTGAATTTTACCATCAAACAATGGATGGAGGCGCTTTTTTAATCTTATATCGTAAAAAGTATTAATAATGTTTACATATAAATTAAGAATATTTAAGACATAGTGTTTGTTTGATGGTCAAGACTTTTAGGTCTGTATTCACATTTTATAGAACTAGTAAAATTGTCTAAAGGGTTCTATTTATTTGGCTAATTATAATTTCATAATGAATATTTTTTAGTTTCATATAACTCTAATTGCATATAAATTATAAATTCTTATACATGTATTATTTTGAAATTCCAAAATACTAAAGATCTAGATTATATAACTTCAACATTCCAAGTTTCTATCTAGTAATGTTATAACCATCAAATTTGAAAGTACAAATTCAAAAAGGTTGTATTCATATTAATCAATTTTTTCTTACTTTGTAACTTTTTTTCAACATCAAAAGGTGTACGAATAGTATTAACTTATGCAAAAGAATATAGAGTTTACTTTTCGAGAAAACTCTTATCTTTTAGATTTATTTAACATATGTTTCTATATTTTTCAAAATCTTATCTTCTAAAAAGTTCCTTAGACCATAATTTAATTTATCCATTCACGTTTGCTTTATAATATTTTTTCAATCCATATTGTAGGTATGTTCAGAATCAATACACTTAGAGAGTAAAATGAATAACAATAACTTTTTATGAATGGTGCTTAACAAGTCAAATGCTTGAACAATTAGATGATCATGCCATTTGGCAATTAATTTGCAGAAGTGAATGGCCTCGGATGGGTTGGGTCAACTCATATCAATAAGTCTTGAATCTAATCTAATTTGACCTGAATTGTTGACTTGAATTACTCAATCTAACTCGTTGAATTGCTAACCCGACTTAACTAAGTGCTGGCACAACTCAACTAGACTACTCTATTAAATTTTTTGAATGGGTCAGATCGAGTGAATTTAGGTTAGGTCAGATCAATATTAAAAGAGTTTGACCTGTCTCGATTTGAATTTAATTCGAGTTTTTTTTCTTCAACTCAACTCAACAGTAATTTTAAAAATATAAATGCAACCCACTTGATTTCTTGAGTCGGATCATGCAGATCGGATTAAAATCTCATCCAAGTTTCACCCCCTATGAATGAGTGTAAATACTCTTCATTTTCATGCACTGGAAAAGGTGATTTTGGCCCAAAATAACAAGGTAAAATTTGGTCCATAGCATAGACCATGACTAAGATTGGTCAATCTGGGTATCTTCATCTTGATCATTGTCCATCCACTCTCTCTTCAATGCAATCAACGTATCAACTGGCTCTATAATAACTTCCAAATAGGATTGTTTTATGAGCTTTCTTCTCCCAGACATGAATTTCTGCTACTCAACACTTTGACTAGGTATGTATATAACCTGAAATTGAACAATTCAGAGGTATCACTTGTGCAGATCGTTAGACATTGATTTGTTTTGTATTTACAATAGAAAAAGAAATTTCTAATTTATGCCTATCATGCTACACTTTTCCTCCATTTAATATCTACCTAGCCGTAGTTATACCTAACTTACCATATGTTAAATGGTGACACAAGATCTTTTCTTCATTAACACCTAACTTAATGCATGTCAAAGCAAACACATCACCTTTAACTCATTCACACCCAAATTGCCACGTTTTAAAAGGTCGGGAGAAGACTTTCTGACACTCAGCCAATCATGTGTGAAGAGGTGGTTTACTTAATCACTTCTACATAAACTCTTAAATTCAAGAGGGATGTGAAAGTTCTAGAAATTTCATTCTCTCGTGCACCTCATTAATATAAACTATTCCACTGAGATAATTATTTATCTTTTCTCTAAATTAAAATTGTTCAGACTTTTAAGAGTATCTAACTAATCATTGGGACATGAACATGTTAAAAATTGAGAAATTGTATTTATTAAGAAGGTCTATTGCACACATATATTTCAATTCCAAAGAACATAAAGTCTGATCAGGACTACAAAGTGTGAGAATTTAAAGTGCGAAGAAAACAAGAAACCAAATCCTCCAAAATGTGGCTGCAAGCGGATGAGACAAAAGATACCTATGCAAAATCAAATTTGACGAAAAAGAAAGACAAAGTTAGAGAGACAGGGTACCAATGAAAAATCAAATAGCCGAAAGAGAGAGACAAATGCAGATGTAATACTGGACTAGAAAGGGGCTGGGTCAAAGTCCAATGACAAGAGGAAGAAAAGAGGGAAACAAATGAAAATCAATCGAAGGAAATGATGCAATTCAAGATCGATCAAGATCCAATAAGAAGACAAAGACCAAGAAAAACAAGGGAAGAACTAAGTGCATTCTCACAAACTGAACTCAGATGCAGAGACAACAGTAGATATTGGTGAACAACAACAAATAATGGTTGACAAAGGCATGAAGATCTCTCCCAAAACAGAGTACTGACGAGATTTGGGTACAAAATTCGGCCAGTAGAAACGCCGGAAACACTTGACAAAAACGGATCTGAGTGGTGCAAAGAGGGGTTCAAATCTGCAAGGCAGGATCAAAGACAGAGGAGATCTCTATTGTAGGAAGAAAGAAGCGTATAATGCTGAGAATGAAAAGCATGAAGCAAAGCTAGAGAAGAAACGGGGATGCTGATCTGGCGCAAAAGAGGCATGAAATCTGGGTTTAGAGATTGTGTCGGCAAGATCCGGCGATTCAGAAGCAGAGGGAAGGTGAGCGAAGAAGGGTCCTTCCAACACATCTATGTTGCAGATTTGAGAAGGGTTTGGTCAATCAGGCAAATCACTAGAGGTTGTAGAGTTCTCGGCTTAGATCTGGCGAGTGTCAGTATGCAACTTAAAGTGCAAAACTGATGTGCAAGGAGATGATGTGACGCTGCTGTGGAGGGGTGGGTTGGGTTGAGATCTGAGAGGATAGAACGATGCCTCGACTAGAGGATTCAATGTTGGAACACTAAGAAATGGACAAATCTGCAAGGAAGGGGCTTCAGATTTACTCTATTCGAACGGACACACTAAAGGTCCCCTCCCTTTGCCGGATGAGATTCCTTGGGTAGAGGGAGAGAGGAGGAACTCTCGAATGGTGGTGTTATCTCTTGTCAGGATCGTGGTTTGGCTGATACCATGTTAAGAATTGAGAAATTGTATTAGTTAATGAGGTCTATTACACATATATAAAACCTATAGCCGACCCTAGGGCTATTTGACTTAAACTCAAACTCTAATTTAAATCAAACTTAGAAACCTAATTACACATGTAAACTAATATATTGTAAGAGTACAAACCTCTCTATCCACACACATCGGACACTATAGAGAATGATCCTTTTGTATTGAGACAATCATTTACTTTGTTAACTGAGAAAAAATCATCTCTTGCTAAAAATTCTCCTAACCCCTCAATTTTTGTATTCAAAGTGTGGGTAGAAATAGCATTGGTGTAGTACGCCACCCCAGAGTGGGACCTCTGCCTAAGTCTAGACGTTCGACATAGGGAGACAAATTCGCCAGGTGGCCCTAGGCACACCTGGGAATTACCACATCGCCAACATGCATTGTATTCCCCTAGTGAGCCTCCTCCATCTAGCACAACTCATTTTGGGGGCTCCTTTTCAGTGGGGTCCTCAGGAGCAAAGCCATGTGGGCCTGGCTGCGGGTCCAAAGCAGACAATATTGTGCTGGGTGAACTGGGGCATTACAATTGATGACTTAATTGAATGTAGAGTGCGTCTATCCATAGAGGAGGGGCTACTGTATCCTGGGGGCATTGCTATAGATGTTATCTTATTGAGTAGAGCTCGTCCTTAAAGAGAGTGTTCTGAATGTGACTTGTATGGATCGGATATAGGCATTTACTATACTTGATTGTCACTTGCTAATTATAATCATTTCACACGGCTAAGTCAATTTTAGACAAACTCATTAAATATTATTTCTCTTTATATTTTATTTGATTCATCGTATTAAATTTCTATTTATATTTAGTAGCTAATTAACTTAACATGGTATGCATGTAACGACCAGACCCACACATAGGGCTTAGGGCTCAACTCAGTAAGAAATTGTTCGCTTTGGGCCTCACACGCGCACACACACGCTCGAGCCCGCATGGGTTTGGATTGGGCCTAGCTCACCAAGGATAGGTCCAAAACACGTCTTACTTGTTAAAGGAGGGAAACCACTTATAAATCCCTCAATTTCCACCCTCACTTCCGATGTGGGACTCCAATACCTACTCTGGGCCTCTCGACCCATCAACAACAATCGACGTGTTGGTTGGCGCTCTGCCCATTTGGGCAGGATATCACAATCACCCCCCCTAAGGCTACGGGCCTCCCCCGGATCGACCCGACCCAACTCACACTACAGAGGAAGGGAAAAGGCCCACATAGTCACAGTGTAGAACCTCGGCTCTGATACCAATTTTGTAGTGACCTGACTCGCACACAGGGCTTATGACTCAACTAGTAAGAAATTGTCCGCTTTGGACCTCGCACGCGCGCACACACACGCACGAGGTCGCATGGGTTTGGATTGGGCCTAGCTCACCAAGGATAGGCCCAAAACGCGTTTTACTTGTTGAAAGAGAGAATCCACTTATAAATCCCTCAATTTCCACCCTCACTTCCGATGTGGGACTCCAATACCCACTCTGGGCCTCCCGACACATCGACACAGTCGATATGTTGGCTGGCGCTCTACCTATATGGGCAGGGTATCACAATGCATACATGGAACCACACTATTGGATATGGAGTTCTGGTCTTTTCCATTTTAGTGGTTTTATCATCAACGACCTCCATTGTTTGGTTAGATCCTTTGACAAGCCATGCAGATTTTTTTTTTTGATGTAGTCAAAATCTTTGATAGTTATAAATCACAATAATTGCAAGAGTTCGATATAGTATATAGAGGATCATTAAAAAGTTTTTCATCAACTAATTATTTTAGCCATGTAATTTTAGCACTTTAGATATTAATGAATATAAGTCATTTATTTAAAAAAAATAAAATAAAGAGATGAGATGATAAATGTGGATTAAAATTTATAGATGCCTTGAACATAAGACCATTTTCACATTAGTCCCAATTATGTAGGATTAAGACATATAATGAGTAATCTAAATAAAAAAAAGTTATAAACCTTTAGAGAGTGAAGCACTTTTTTTTTTCTTTCTAATTATCTGTTTTAGATTTTAGATAGGAGTCTTTAAATTCTTGATGAGATATATATGAAATCACTTTTGATATATCGATTTACTAAGTTTGAAACTGTTAATGCCCTAGCCTGCATGTGTCACCTATTTGTCAAATTCGTGATTTCAGTGAAGCATTGCGTTGGAAGATTGAAGCCAATGAATCAAGCCTAAAAGCATTGAAGATCAAGTGAAGATTCCATGTTTATCATGTGTATGGCAATCATTCAAGGTAAATTGGTCATAAATGACTCTAGGGTGGACCCCACACCTCTAGGATAACTATACCTAGGCTTAGATATCACATCTGGGTAATTTAATCAAGCGTGTGGATCTTTGACAATCAACAGAACCGAATGGAATAAACATTGAAAATCTGATGAATTGTCATACCGACCGATCGATCACATGGGACAGGGACGACCCTTCGTGGTCTTACGATCCATTATCCAAAATTGATAAGGTTCTGGTTGGAAAAATATAGTCAAAGATGTTTAGCCTCAGGCCGATTCATTCATGGGAAACATGATCGATTGCGATGGTCAGGACAAGACCCATCGTGGTCATGAGCTGTTGGCTGAAATCTTCGGAGTTCTGGAACTGGTCACACTCTGTAAATTTCAGCAGCTCTTAGGATGATACTATCGTCAAAGCGCGATCCACCAGTAATAGGGCTCGACGATCCACTGTGACTCACGACCCATTGTGGGTTACCATTTTTGTTCTGTTGGAATGCATTTAATGTGCAGCGGTCTGGTTAGTGAAAAACAAACTCAAGTCACCACGCTATCGTCAAGCCACGACCCATCGTAAATTTTGAAGTTTGAAATTTCGGATTTGCTTATTTAAGCTCCAAATTTACTTTTGATGGGTAAAGCTCTTAAAAATTGGAAAACCAGAGGAAATCAACTGAGGTCTCTTACACTCTCCATCTCTCTAAACAATCTTCATTTTGGAATATCATTCAATCAACTCTTGATCGAGAAATAGAGAGAGAGGAAGAAACCAAACTAGGATAAGCATAGGAAAACCATAAATCTCAGAAGCCTTCCCAAGCTTGTGATTGTGCATACACTAGAACATCTTCTACATCAAGAGATCAAAGCTAGGTAGAATTTCTGAAGCACATCTACAATCAAGTAAGCTACAAAGGTAAGTGCTTCATTTTATTTTCATTTCAATCATCATCTTATGAAGTTGATTAAAGAAATAGCTTGAACCACTATAAAAAATGGAGGGATAAGGAAGTAGACCGGGGTTGGTTGAACCTTTCAAAATCTAGAATTTTGTAGGTGAAATTCCTACTATATTAGTGAGAGTGTAATTGCCCACATAGTAGTTTAGGATAGCCCAAGATTGGGTGAGTCCATTAGTGGATATAGGTTTGTTTAAATCGAACCACTATACATCGAGTGTCTTTGTGATTGGTGGATTGCTTTTGTGAATGTTAAATTAATTTGCACATTTCTTGTTCACACCACACCTTTGCAATTTGATTAATTGTGTCGTTTCTGTGTTTAATTTAAATTAATCAAGATATTTGCAAAGGACAAAAAAATTGGGGATTGTCCTATTCACCCCCCTCTATACAATCATATTTTAGCATTCAAGGACTTTCAATTGGTATCAGAGCCTCGTGCTTGCTATAAAGGATCCAACCATCTGAGTTGATTTTGTGCTAGAACACCAATCATGGGTGCCAAAAGTTTCATTTATTATTCTCTATTGGAGACCGTCTTGACCTTTTTGAAAACAAAAATAGAGAATATTTTGGCCTTGTATGTAGAAGATGTGTGGACTACAATTCAAAATGAATTTATTGAAAATATCTCCATGGATGGTTCAAACTCTTCATACTATATATATGCATGCAATTTTGTGGTTGGTCTTGCCTCTTTGAATTTTTTGTTAGGTAATCACACTTCCATTCAAGAAAATGGTGATTCACACAAGAAAGGAATGGAGTCTACATATGGTGATCTTGAAGAATCTGAGACTGCTTCAAAATTGGAAAAGCTGGGAGGAGATAAGTCTTTAAATATTTTTGTTGCTTCCATCACTTCTGATCCAAAAGGAATACACTAGTGAATCAGAAAATGAGGAAAACATTGATGACCTCCAAGAATCTTATAGTGCCTTATATCTTGAGAGTGGAGTTGGCTAAGAAAGTTCATAAACTTAGAAATGAAAATGTCAAAACTTTCAAGCCATCTTGAAACTAAGAAATCTGAGAAAGAGACCATCTCAACAAAATTGAAATGCTTACATGATGAGATATTAAAGTTTAGAGAAAATGAAAAATCTCTTCAAGGCACAATAAACACATGTGAAAAGAACCGTAAAGACCTCTTGGGAATCAAGAGATGCCTTGAAGAAAAAGTCTTAATCTTGAGCTTAGGTTTGGAGAAATTAAGAAATCATAAAATACAGTTTCAAGATAAATTTACTTAAGGTGAGCAAAAGTTGGAGAAACTTCTTAACTCCAGTAAGAAGTATAAGGATAGGTTTGGGCTTGGATATAATGAAGATTCAGAAAATAAGCCTAGACATCTTATCACCTTTGTTAAGAGTAAATCCCCTCATCTCTCAAATATAGTGTGTTATTATTGTGGTAAGGTTGGGCATTTCAAATTTGAATGCCTTTTGAGAAAGAACCATTTGAGAAAGCATGTAATGACCTGACCCGAATACAGGACTTAGCGCTCGGCTCAATGTGATATTGTCCTCTTTGGGCTTTGCACACAGCTCGAACCCGCACGGTTTTGCATTTAGGCCTGGGTCCACATGGCCCGGCCCAAAACGCGTCTCACTTGGTCAAGAGGGGTTTGGCCTCATATAACCCCTTTCTATTTTTCCCTCCCCACCGATGTGGGACTCCAACAAGGGTGGCAGTGTATCACAATCACTCCCCCTAAAGCCTCGAGCTGTCCTTGGCTCGACAACATCAGGGAAGGAGGAAGGCCCACACAGTTCGAATGTTGAACTTGGCTCTAATACCAAATTTACAACGACCAGACCCGAATACAGGGCTTAGGGCTCGACTCAATGTGATATTGTCTTCTTTGGGCCTCGCACACAGCTCGAACCCTCACGGTTTTGCATTTGGGCTTGGGCCCACATGGCCCGGCCCAAAACGCGTCTCACTTGGTCAAGAGGGGCTTGGCCTCATATAACCCCTTTCCATTTTTCCTTCCCCACCGATGTGGGACTCCCACAAGGGTGGCATGGTATCACAAAGCATCCTTTAGTCCCTCAATTCAAAAGTGGGAATCATGAAAGGACAACGAAAAGAGGAAACACTAGATATGATTTCCTAAATCAAAGGTTGAACAATCTCTTAAGAGAATTGGGAACCCAAGGCTTAAATTTTTTCATGGGAAGACATATATCAAATCTGGCCAAAATGTACATCAAAAGGCCATGAACTCTTCTCCCTCAATCAAGTGGTTCCCTAAGGCTAAAAGCCTCATGATTCATACCTCCTTAAATGTTGAAAGGCAATCAAAGTGGTATTTGGATAGTGGATTCTATCGACATATGACTGGAAACAGTTCATGTATGTATGACTTGGTTGATTTCAAGGGAGGATCAGTTGTCTTTGGTGATGGAAACATGGCTAACATAATTGGGAAAGGTCCATTGTGTCTCTCATCTTCTGGTGTCATTAATGATGTATATCTTGTTGATAGTGTTAAACACAACTTGCTTAGTATATTTCAATTGTGCACTAAAGATAATGAAATTACCTTTAGGAAAAATGATTGCCATGTATATTGAAGAAAATGTGATGTTGCTTTAGTGGTATAATAACTTCTGATGACTATTATATCTTGGATAGCACATCAAATCCCATAAAAAATGGTTGTTTTATGTCCAAAATAAGTGAGGTTGAACTTTGGCACCAAACACTCGGGCATGTAAATTTTAAAGATTTGTCCAAATTGAGTGATCATATAAAGGGGTTGCCCAAAGTAAGCGGATTTGAAAAATATGTAACACCCTGGATTTTCATTACTGATAATTATATTGCATTGGTCCATTTGAATTGCAAATTAATTGAATTTAAGATTAAATAGTTGAAATGGACATTAGATGGGTAAGGAATTGGACCAATTACCTAATTAAGACCCAATGGGTCATAGATGAGCTAAATTTAAAGTAATTGGGTAAGATTAAAGTAAATGGGTAAAAGGTGACTGAGTCATCTACCCAATTAGGATCCAAGGCATTAAGTCCACCTCATCAAGTGAGGTGGCATATATATGATGTGGCATGCATGGAAGCCAACTAGACAAGGAGGCCACATCATCGAGTGATATGGCCAAGACCACATGCATGGGCCGGTCATGTCATGGTTGACTTGGTCAAACATGAGTGAGTCCAATTGAGTTTAGTTAATATATGAGTGAAGAGGAGACTTCCATCTCAAGGTGACTCGGTGGAAGTCTAAAGGTTTTCTTGGTTGAAGTCAAGAGTCTCCTTGGTTAAGCCAAGGGACACATTGGTCAAGATGAAACCTTTATGAGGAAGTGAAAGGGTTTGAGCTGTTACTTAAAAGACACCAACCAAGGGACACTCCACACCCCTTGGCCGATCATTTCTCCTTTAACACGCAAGTGTTCTCCTCCTCTCCTCTTCTCTCTCTCTACACCACTATACTTGGAGAATTGTTGAAGAACAAAGAAAGGAAAGAAGGATTAAGGAAGGAATACAGATAAAAAAGCAACGAAGGAGACGGGAAAAAAAGTATGTTCTTAGTTGGAAAACAATATGGGATTAAGACTAAGGGAAAACATAGATTTGGCCATGGTGTGGCCGAATCTATGGGTTCCACAATTGGTTGGAATGGTTGGCCAGATTAGGTTAGGGCCATGAAATTAGTAATCCATTCAAGGAATGGATATGTGTTGAAAACAAACAACCAAAGGATTGAATACCAAACCATGTTATAATGGTACAAGATTGAATGGATTAGAGAAAAGGTTCCAGCTTCGGCTAGTGGGTATAGTAAGTACACTAAGACCAATATGGAAGATGAAATCTATGTTTAAATTATATTAGGAGTGGATTTCATGAAGAAGGGATTTACAAAATAAGCAAACAGAGAAGACTGACATACAGTCAGTCGACTGAATTGATGCTGGCCGAAACAGACAAGGGTTTCTGGGAGTTTCAGCCGACTGAACATGGACTGGATTAAAATATATGGGGTTTATTGGTGTTTCAGCTGACTAAATCTAGGATTCAGTCCACTGAACATAGATGTATCAAATAAGAAAGGATCTGGTGAGTTTCAGCCGACTGAATCTATGATTCAGTCGACTGAAGGAACGCTCATTGAACACATACATGGTTGGTTGGTAATTCAGCCTACTGAATCTGTGATTCAATCGACTAAACTAGTATTGACCGAGAATACAGAGGGTTTGACCCAAAGTTAGCCGATTGAAAGGTTACGGGTCAAGGGTATACTGTAATGACCCGACCTGATTTTTCAGAGTTTTAGGGTCTTGGTAGCAGTGGGGTGAGTGTGGGCCCTGTGGTGGGTCCTGGTTTGCCCGATTTTGAGTTTGGAGACTTAAAGGGCAACTTGGTGATTTTGAATTATTGAATTTTCTGTCATAATTAAAAGTTTGAAAATCACACGTTTTCCCTCGACGTTTGTCATTTGACTTCTTCGAGCTTTTTAAAATATTTTGGAAATTGAAGATTTTTAATTTAAAAAAAAAAGGCCTTTCCAAAACCTTAAACCTACCCCTTTATAACCTTCATTTCGGTAGCACTGTAGCTATGCTACAGTGGCGCCGCAGCTATTGCTGCTTCTCTCTCTCATCTCTTCCTCTTTCCCTCTCTCCTCTCCTCTCTTCCTAACCCTAACCCTAATCTCTCTCCTCTCTTTCCCCTCCCTCAAGCCCCCGCCACCGCTTTCTCTCTCTCTCCCCTTCCCTCGGCCTCTCCCCTTTCCCATTTCTGCTGATGCTCTGCCCTCCTCCCCCATCTCGCTCAGATGGCTTCAACAACACCAGATTCATCGGATTCCATCCTTCCCGCCGTCGTCGGAGCGGATCTGCCGGCCCTCCCTTCGACCAAACTCTGGTAACCTTGTCCCTCCTATTCTTCTCTTTCCCTTTTCTCCATTTTCCCTGATTTCCCTTTTTTTTCCCTCAGTTTTTCCAAACTAGGTCGCTGAGTCGACTCGGTCGGGTCACCGAGTTGACTCGGCTGAGTTCAGTTCTGGGCAACCCAGGCCCATTCCGCTGTGTAGCCCAGTGGGCCTAGGGGCTCGACCCACCAGACTTGGTTCGGCCCGGCCCACCTTCGGCCCGATCCGATCGAGGCTCGGCCCGTTTCGACCAAGTTTCGGGCCCGACCCAATTTCAAACCCAGTTTCCAGTTTTGGGCTCAGTTCTGAGCCCGGCCCAATTTTGGACCCAACTTTCAGTTTCGGGCCCACTTCAGTTCGGTTTGGACCCGACTCGTTTTCGGGCCCGTTTGTAGTCCAGACTTAGTTTGACCCGTTTTGCCCAGTTTCTTATCCTTGTATTCTTGTTTCAACAGATTGAGCACCTTCAACCCCCCGACTCGTTTTCTCGCATTAGATTTCAACGACACACACAGGTGAGGGAACTTATCACCACTTTTAGCATGCATCTATGCATATTACTACTATATCAGATGTACGGGTATAGAATGCGGCGAATGAGGGTCCCCGGTATTACGAACCACTCGGCAAGGGAACTGTTGATACTATTATGTGACGGGTCCCCATCCGGATGCATTCGTATCCGATGCCCACATAGGCATATTTGAATTGATTATTTAAGGTCATAATTGATTGATTGTGTGGTGACATGATTGAAGTTTATTTTGGTTGATAATATGCTAAGATGTCAGAATGTGAATATGTAATATGTGGTGGTATATGTCTGATTATGGTGCGATGTATTCTGTTGATAATATACCATATGATCATGTGATAATTAGTTTGGACTGCTAGATGTTATAACATGCTTGGATGTTAACATGCCAACCAGTGATAACTAGTGATGCATACACCTGATTATTTTGTGACGAACTATGTTAGTAGCATGTGTAAGTGTAGAGTTAATTGTGCATACATATAACTGACGTATGTGGGATGTTGGTGGGGGTATGGGTACTAGGCAACATCAGGATCTAGAGACTCCCCCTAGCTTGTCGGGTAGTTAGGGTGGGGATGTTATGTGGGACCGCGCAGTGGACGTGTGGTTGGGATTCAGACTCCCTTGTGATTGGAAATGGGTAGTCGTAACCCCTTCCATGGATCAAATGGTTGGTTCGTCTTGTATTTCTCGGACGTACCTATGAGAGAGGTGTGATCTGATTTAGAGAACAAGGTGCCTGGGAGTCCCAGATAAGGACTAATTGGGAAGTAATTATGTTAACCCTAGATAGGCCACCAGGCAGAATGTTGGTTCACCCAAGGTAACCTTAGAAGCCCCTTGCGGTTCCGATACCCAAATGTGTGACGGATGAGATGATCCCTAGATGACCGAGTAGGTTGAGAAGGTGCTCGCCTAGGTCGAGGGACGGAGCGATGAGGGATAGCTCCCGCTGGCATAGTTTGTGATCCCTAGATGATCGATTAGGCTGAGGAGGTGCTCACCTAGGTTGAGGAACGGAGCGGTGAGGGACAACTCTCGCTGGAATAGTTTGTGATCCCTAGATGACCGAGTAGGCTGAGGAGGTGCTCGCCTAGGTCGAAGGATGGAGCGGTGAGGGACAGCTCCCGCTGGCATAGTTTGTAATCCCTAGATGACCGAGTAGGCTGAGGAGGTGCTCACCTAGGTCGAGGGACGGAGCGGTGAGGGACAGCTCCAGCTGGCATAGTTTGTGATTTCTAGATGACCGAGTAGGCTGAGGAGGTGCTCGCCTAGGTCGAGGGATGGAGCAGTGAGGGACAGCTCCCGCTGGCATAGTTTGTGATCCCTAGATGACCGAGTAGGCTAAGGAGGTGCTCGCCTAGGTCGAGGGACGGAGCAGTGAGGGACAGCTCCCGCTGGCATAGTTTGTGATCCCTAGATGACCGAGTAGGGCTGAGGAGGTGCTCGCCTAGGTCGAGGGATGGAGCGGTGAGGGACAGCTTCCGCTGGCATAGTTTGTGATCCCTAGATGACCGAGTAGGCTGAGGAGGTGCTCGCCTAGGTCGAGGGACGATGTGGTGAGGGACAGCTCCCGCTGGTATGGTTTGTGATTCCCCGGATGATGGAGTCGGCTGAGGAGGTGCTCGCCCACTCGTTGGTCGAGGGACGATGCGGTGAGGGACAACTCCCGCTGGTGTGGTTTGTGATTCCCTGGATGACCAACTAGGCTGAGGATGTGCTTGCCCGCTCATTGGTCGAGGGATGGTACGATGTGATGTGAGGAGATATTCTAGGCTAGGACACCTGTAGGGTGGGGACAGCTTGCGATGTGATGAGATATTCTAGGCTAGGACACCTGTAGGGTGGGGACAGCCTGCGATGTGATGAGATATTCTAGCCTAGGACACTTGTAGGGTGGGGACAGCCTGCGGTGTGGTGCGAGATGATATTCCAGGCTATGACACCTGCAGGGTGGGTACAGTTTGAGGTATGGTATTCCAGGCTAGGACACCTGCATGGTGGGGACAACCTGTGGTGCGATGTGGTAGTGTGTTTACCCGCGGTTATGGCCTTGGGGTTCATTGTTGAGACTTGTTTTGTGGGTGTTGACTCAATAGGAATTTATGGGCGCCTAATGAGTGAGTTCGGTTGGCTCACTCGGTAGAAGACCTATAGAATTCTGTGAGAGGTGGATACACCAGTCGTGTGGAGACCAGCATATGGGGTCCAAGGTTATAGGTTTGACTATCGAGACTCTGGTGCTTGATGAGACCATAGATGAGTCTGGTTGGCAGTTCGTTGAGGACTGGTGAGGTGGTTGTTAACCCCAAGGATATATGGGTATTTTGATGACTACAAACCATTAAAGTTGATATTTAATATTTCAAATGATATTACTCAATGAGACAGGTATCACATTTACAAAGAAGAAATAAGGGCAAGATCATTGAAAATCAATGCAAGAGATCGGATGACTTATCAATCTTTGAAGTTCAAATGGCAAATGATACAAGTATTGAAGATTGAAGATTGAAGATCAAACTTGTGTTTTTAGTTTTGGTCATGAGTGTTAAGAACAAAATGTAAAGTTACTCAATTGTTGAACACCATTGCTCAAGTCACCCTCTAGTGGACCCTAGGAAAACCAAGCTTTATCTTATGCTTAAGTCCCCAAGACCTATGTGTTTGAAATGACCAAAATGAAGCCAAAACTACACAAAACATCTTTAAGGTCATTTCCGTCGACTGAACTTGAAGTTTCAGTCGACTGAATCAATGGATTATGGGGAGACGAGATTTCAGTCGACTGAATCAAGATTTCAGTCGACTGAAATACTGTATTTTCAGTGGAGAGTGATTTCAGTAGACTGAAATGAAGGTTCAGCCGACTGAAATACTGAATGATCACAGAATAGGGATTTCAATCGACTGAAATGATGTTTCAGCCGACTGAAAATCAAAATTTTCATGACTTGCAATTTCAGTCGACTGAATTCTCAGATTCAGCCGACTGAATTATTCACAGATAAACTGTTTGTGTTTCGGGGAATTTTCAGTCGACTGAATATTCACTTCAGTCGACTGAATCGCGAAACGGTAATATTTTTTGAACAATAAATGCTCCCTCCAACGGTCCCTTGCTTCATTTAGTGCTTGGTAACGGTTCTAAATATGACAAAAATATAAAACCAAGCTTCTATGAGTAAATGGGCTGCTGAATCACTTGAAATTAAGAGGAATCCATTGAAATCAAATCTCAAGCATACTCTCGCTCAAAATCCATCTCTTGTAATCTTACTTTGAGCAATTTCAGTTCAACTCTTTGAGTAACTCTTAGAAAACTAGATTTGTGAACATTTGAGAGTTACTCCTAAGCTTTACATTGTAATATTTTATAATTCCTTGAGAGATAAAGTTTGAGAAGGGTTGGTGTAACCCTTGTGAAAGAGAAGGGTGTTTTCACCTTCAAGGTGTGTAATAGGTTTCTTCTCCACCCTTGAAGGAGAAGTTTAGTGCATTCAATCCTCAAGTGGTGTACTTGAGGCGAGGACGTAGGCAAGAACGCCAAACCTCGTAAAAATCTCATGTTCAATCTCTCCATCTCTTCTCATCTCCTCTTTTATATTTTGGCATTTATTTACTACTTGTTTGCATCTTATTTTTCTTAAATTGTGAAATTAAAGAAAATCCAAAAAGATTGCATTGACCCAATTCACCCCCCCTCTAGGGTCAATTTCTCGGCAACAATTGGTATCAGAGCTCGGATTCTCTGAATTACTTAACCGTTTGAGAAATCGATCGAATGACAAACTTTGGGGGATCTTCTTATGGTGAAGGTTGTTCAATTAATAGACCTCCATTGTTCAATGGAAGTGACTATAATTTCTGGAAAACTAGGATGCAAATTTTCTTACAATCAATGGACCATCACATATGGGAAGCTATTGAATTTGGGCCCTTTGTTCCAAAAGGACTAATTGACCTTGCTCCTAAACTTAGAGAGCTTTGGGATGAGAATGATCATAGGCTTAATCAATATAACTCTCAAGCCATGAACATTCTATTTTGTGCTTTTGACCGAAATGAATTTAATAGAGTTTCATCTTGCAAATCGGCCAAGGAAATTTGGGATAAGCTTCTAGTGACATATGAAGGCACTAATCAAGTGAAGAAATCAAAAATTCATAGGCTTGTACACTCATATGAACTATTCATTATGGAGCCAAATGAATCCCTCTTCCATGTTTACTAGATTCACAAAGATTATAAATGAACTTAATGCCCTTGGAAAGACTTATTCTAACGAAGATAATGTGAGCAAAATTCTTAGGTCATTGCCAGATTCTTGGGAGTCGAAGTCAACGACGATAATAGAAGCAAAAGATATCTCCATATTGGGACTTGATGAACTCTTGGGATCTCTCATGACCCATGAGATTTCCATGAATGGTCGAAAGGAAATTGCCAAAGAAAAGAAGTCTCTTGCATTTAAAGCCTCACCAAAGGAGACATATGTTGATTAAGAAGAAGAAGAAGATAGTGAGGATGAAAATGAAGACTTGGTCTTGATCACCCATAAATTCAAGAGTCTATTGAGAAGAAGCAATGAATTTCAAAAGAAGCCATTCAAAAAGGATGGCTATAAGGGAGATTCAAGCAAAAAAGAGCCCCTCACTTGTTTTAATTACGGCAAAACGGGACACATCAAAGCCGAATGTCCGCTATTGAAGAAAGATGACAAGAAGTTTAAAAAGAAAGCATTCAAAGCCGCATGGTTGGAGTCCGATAGCGAATCGGATGGTGAATCATCTAAAAACCACACGGCAAATATTTGTTTCATGGCAAATGAAGATGAGGTAAATCCTACACTTGACTCTTTAGAAAATGATGCACCTAGTGTAGAAGAACTAGTTGACTCACTAGAAGAAATGTACAAAGATCTTAAAAAGCAAGGAAAAGAAAATGTCACTCTTAGAAGAGACAACTCCTCACTTTCAAAAGAACTTGAAAATGAGGAGCTTAACAAAAAGGTTCTTGCCCATGAAAAACTTGAAAAAGAATTGAAAGAGAAGATTGATAAAATTTCAAGACTACCTACATTTCTATGTCCATACAAAAAGGAAAATATTGTCTTGGAAGAAAAATTGAATAACTTAACTAAGTCTCTTGAGAAATTTACCATGGGAAAGAAAAATTTAGATATGTTATTGGGAAATCAAAGATATGTTTTTAACAAAGAAGGATTGGGATATAATCCCAAAGCAAAGAAATCATTTTACAAAAACTTTTTTGTCAAAACTTCATCTCCTACCTCTCCACACATTACTTGCAACTTTTGTGGAAAGAATGGACATATTTTTTATTCTTGCTCAATTAGGAAAGCAAAAGGGCTAACAAAAATGATTTGGGTTCCAAAAAGGAACATTGCCTTATAATCTAACCCAAATGGACCCAACTCTACATGGGGACCAAGAAGAATTACTTAAATGTGTTTTGTAGATATGCATGAAATCAACGCCAAGAAAAGACAAGTGGTTTCTTGATAGTGGATGCTCAAGACACATGACGGGAGACAAATCAAAATTCATCTCTCTCTCTCTCTCTCAAAGATGGTGGATTTGTTACCTTTGGTGACAACTCCAAGGGTAAGGTAATCGGTAAAGGTAAAATTGGTAATGATCCCTTACTTTCCATTGAAGATGTACTATTGGTAGATGGGTTGAAACATGATTTACTTAGTGTAAGTCAACTTTGTGATAAAGGCAATAAGGTAGTATTTGAATCAAACAAATGTTCTATTAGAAATGCTAATAATGATAAAGAAATGTTCATAGCATATAGAGATGAAAATGTTTACACCATTGACTTTGATAAAATGCTTAACCAAAATGTTAAATGCCTTGCTGTCATAAATGAAAATAGTTGGTTATGGCATAAGAGACTAGGACATGCTCACATGGAACTTATTTCAAATCTATCCAAATTTGAATTAGTTGATGGCTTGCCTAAGGCCAAATTTGCCAAGGATAGAATTTGTGATGCATGCCAATTTGAAAAACAAATCAAAAGTTCCTTTAAAAGCAAAAAGCATATATCTACCTCTAGGCCTCTTCAACTATTGCATTTGGATTTGTTTGGTCCTAGCAAAGTTCAATATGCATTTGTAATTGTTGATGATTATTCTCGCTTCTCTTGAGTGTTATATCTAGCTCACAAAAATGATGCACCTAAAGCTTTTGCAAAATTTTGTAGAAGAGTCCAAAATGAAAAAGAATATGCAATCAACAACATTAGAAGTGATAGGGGTAGAGAATTCGAAAATCAAGAAATGGAAATACTTTGTGATGAAAATGGTTTTGGTCACAATTTCTTCGCTCCTAGAAATCCTCAACAAAACGGAGTAGTTGAAAGAAAGAATAGAACACTTCAAGAAATAGCTAGGACCATGCTCAACGAACATAAGTTACCAACATACTTTTGGGCCGAAGCCGTAAGCACGGGTTGCCATGTTATAAATAGGGTAACAATTAGAAAAGGATTGGATAAGACCCCTTATGAAATATGGAATGGTAGAAAACCAAACATTGGATACTTTAGAGTTTTTGGATGCATGTGTTTTATACTAAATACCAAAAATCAATTAGGAAAGTTCGATCCAAAATCAGATGAAGGAATCTTTGTTGGCTATTCTCCCATTAGCAAAGCATATAGAGTATATAACAAAAGAACATTAATTGTGGAGGAATCAATTCATGTGGTCTTTGATGAAGCCAACCCTTTTGAAGTAAAAAAGGATCTTGATGATGAGGTTGTAATTTTGGAAAAAGAGATGAATCAACTTGATATCCAAGACAATCCTAACAATGAATTAAATGCTTCAAATAGTAGTGGAAGACAAGATAGTGAGGACGTCAAACCAAATAATGATCTTCCTAAGGCTTGGAGTTTTGTAAGAGATCACCCAAAAGATCAAATTATTGGTGAACCATCTCAAGGAATAGCCACTAGATCTAAACTTAGAAGTACTTGTAACAACATGGCTTTTGTCTCTCAAATCGAACCAAAGAACATTCAAGAAGCCGAATTAGATGAGTTTTGGATAATTGCCATGCAAGAAGAACTAAATCAGTTTGAAAGAAACAAAGTATGGGAGCTTGTGCCTATGCCTAAGGATCACTCAATAATTGGCACAAAGTGGGTTTTTAGAAATAAAAAGGATGAGAAAGGAAATATTGTTAGAAACAAAGGTAGATTAGTAGCCCAAGGTTACAACCAAGAAGAAGGGATAGATTATGAGGAAACCTTTGCCCCGGTTGCTTGGCTAGAAGCCATAAGAATGTTGTTTGCATATGCTTGTTTCAAAAATTTCAAATTATTTCAAATGGATGTGAAAAGTACATTTCTAAATGGTTTCATCTCCGAAGAAGTTTATGTAAAACAACCACCCGGATTTGAAAATCATGAATTTCCTAATCATGTTTACAATTTGACAAAAGCATTGTATGGTTTAAAGCAAGCAACTAGAGCATGGTATGATAGGCTTAGTAATTTTCTCATTAAAAATGGCTTTACAAGAGGAAAAATTGACACTTCTTTATTTATTAAATCTCTAGACAATGACATGCTCATTATACAAATATATGTAGACGACATTATTTTTGGATCTACAAATGAACAACTTTGTAAAGAATTTGAGAAAATCATGCATGATGAATTCGAGATGAGTATGATGGGTGAACTAACCTTCTTCCTTGGTTTACAAATCAAGCAATCTTGTGAAGGAATATTTATAAATCAATCAAAATATGTCAAAGACCTTCTCAAGAAATTTGGAATGAATGAAGCTAAATCAATTGGGACTCCTATGAGCCCATCTACCAATCTTGACAAGGATGATTGTGGCAAACCCGTTGATATGAAACTCTATAGAGGCATGATAGGAAGTTTGTTGTTTTTAACCGCTAGTAGACCGGATATAATGTTTAGTGTATGCTTGCGTGCACGTTTTCAATCTTGCCCTAAGGAATCACACCTTGTTGCCGTAAAACGTATTTTCCGATATTTGATTGGCACTATTGATTTGGACTTATGGTATCCTAAACACACTTCACTCGAATTAGTAAGTTATTCGGATGCGGACTTTGCCGGTTGTAAAATTGATAGAAAAAGCACGAGTGGGACTTGTCACTTCCTTGGACTCTCCCTCGTATCTTGGTTCAGTAAAAAGCAAAATTCAGTGGCCTTATCCACAGCTGAAGCAGAATACGTAGCTGCCGGGAGTTGTTGTGCTCAAGTGTTGTACATGAAACAACAATTGGAAGATTTTGGACTTAATTATGATCGCATTCCAATTAGGTGTAACAATACAAGTGCTATAAATTTGTCAAAAAATCCCATACAACACTCTAGAACTAAGCACATTGAAATTAGACATCATTTCATTAGAGACCATGTGCAAAGAGGTGATGTTCAATTAGAATTTGTAAGCACTGACCATCAATTGGCCGATATTTTTACAAAACCTCTTCCTGAAGATAGATTTTGTACAATCATAAAAGATTTGGGAATGTACCTCAGTAGGGATGTGTGTTGAATTAAAAAAAAAAAAAGAAGAAGAGGGGGGGCGGACACGTTCAGCCGACTGACATTCATATTTCAGTTGACTGAAATATTCCTATGCACTGGCTATTTTTTTTTCTTATTTTTCAGCCAACTGAAAATACCATTCAGCCGACTGAACCATACAGCTATCATTTTTCAGCCGACTGAAACTAATTTTCAGTCGACTGATTTTCTCTCTGTTTACTGTCTGCTCTCAGCGCCCTTTTTCAGTCGACTGAACATACTTTTCAGCCGACTGAACCCAGCGATTCCCATTTTCAGCCGCCTAAAAATAGTGAACCACGTAGTTACTCATTTTTCAGCCGACTGAAACTCATTTTCAGCCGACTGAGTTTCTCTCTAATTCACTGGCTGCTCTCGGAGCCTTTTTTCAGCCGACTAAACCTACGTTTCAGTCGACCGAAACGCGCGGGTAAGTTCTTTTAACCCTCGTTTTTCCCTCTTTTTCGTAAAATCCCTTTCCCTCTTCCTCTTTACGACAAAATCCCCTTTCCTATTCCCTCTTTCGCTCGATCTCTCTCTTCTTCCCTGCCTCTTTCCGTTCTTTTTCCCTCCTTCCCCAATTTTTTTTACCATCCGTTTTTCATTTTTTTTACCTTGTTCGGCTCTTTTCTTCCTCTTCTCTTCGTCTCCCCTCCTTCCTCCCTCAATCTCTGCAATAGCCCCCAAACGACAGTCCCGTGATCAAGGACAACTAGCTGAGACCGAACGACGGTCGAAAAGAATGAGTGACACTCGTCTTCACTTCGTCTCACAAGATGCGGAAAGCGCTTACATTCTTCATTTCATGTTTCGCAAAGTGGTTTTCGGTAAAATCGTTTCTCTCTCTTTTTTTGATCAATTTACAAATCAATTTCCATTTAGAGCACATTTTGACTATCAAGGATGGACCCCTTTTGTCGAAATCGTTCGCCCCTCATATCCTACACTGGTAAAACAATTTTATGCAAATTTTTTTCTCAAAGAAAATCCCTTGAATCCTCGTGTTGAATCCTCAGTGAGTGGCACTCCTTTTTCTTCCAACCGAGAGGATTTAGGTACCATTATTCACGCCCCCTCCGATGGTCCTACAATGTATAAAACTAATACTTGGATTGACGGTTTTGATGCTGTAGAGGCTCTCAAATTAATTTGTAAACGCAATGATATTGTTGAACCCTTTCAGCCGATTGCATCCCAACTCTCATTAGAAGCCCGGCTAATTCATCATATCATTTGCCACAATATTCTTCCGCGGTCTGGGTCCTATAATCATGTCACCTATTTTGATGTTTATCTCATTTGAGCCCTTATTCAACATCACTTAGTTAATCTTCCCTACCTCATCATATGCTTCATGAGAGATTGCCAAAAGCGCAAGAAGACTCTGCCTTATGGAAAACTTCTTTCATTCCTATTTGAACGTTTCAACGTCCACTGCCCACGAGACTTAGAAGAAATTGGTGCTGCCAATGATGCTTATTGTGATCATACCCTTAAAAATATGGGGTATAGGCTTGTTGGCAATTCTTGGGAACCCACTCCTACAAGGTTGAAGACAATCCAGCCAACTGAGCAAGCCGCCGAGGAGCAAGCCTATCATGATCAGGATATCGGCATGCCTGACTCTCCTCCTCCCTCTGGTGGCCCCTCTAGCTCCAATGAGGACATTCGGCGTGTTTTTGCTGCCATTGAATCTCTCCGAATCGATGTTGCAGAAATAGGGGTAAATGTCGACCTTCTCCGCACTCAATGTGAGAGTATTCGTGAATTTGTTAAAGATCAACTCGATGCCTCTCGTGATGACACTGATCGGGTGCACCTTCAATTAAGCCGTCTCATGGCCCATCTTGGCCTCGAGTGACACTTGCCCTCTTCTCTTTTTGATGATGCCATAGGGGGAGAAATATCAAAGATTGCACTTGAAATTTTGTACATGACCCACTAAGTTCTAGCCTTTGTAAAGTCCTTGACTTAATCAAATTTAATGGGTTCATATTACTTGTGCAAATGTTGTTTCTTTTATGATTTTTATTTACATATCTCAATATAGTTGAGTAGATTGTGTAATGATGGATATGATGCACTTATTGATTGTGTAATGATGGATATGATGCACTTATTGATTGTGTAATGATGGATATGATGCATTTATTTTATTTAGAAATACATCCATGAAGAAAGGGGGAGAATACTTATCATTTGAAAAATACCTTGAAGAAAATGGAAAATTTGTTTCTATGCATGAAGTAAGGGGGAGGATCACAAATTGTGTATCCTTTATTTATGATTGTGTGCAATGGTTTGTCCTCATAAAAAAGGGGGAGATTGTTAACCCCAAGGATATATGGGTATTTTGATGACCACAAACCATTAAAGTTGATATTTAATATTTCAAATGATATTACTCAATGAGACAGGTATCACATTTACAAAGAAGAAAGAAGGGCAAGATCATTGAAGATCAATGCAAGAGATCGGATGACTTATCAATCTTTGAAGTTTAAATGGCAAATGATACAAGTATTGAAGATTGAAGATTGAAGATCAAACTTGTGTTCTTATTTTTGGTCATTAGTGTTAAGAACAAAATGTAAAGTTACTCAATTGTTGAACACCATAGCTCAAGTCACCCTCTAGTGGACCCTAGGAAAACCAAGCTTTATCTTATGCTTAAGTCCCCAAGACCTATGTGTTTGAAATGACCAAAATGAAGCCAAAACTACACAAAACATTTTTAAGGTCATTTCAGTCGACTGAACTTGAAGTTTCAGTTGACTGAATCAATGGATTATGGGGAGACGAGATTTCAGTCGACTGAATCAAGATTTCAGCCGATTGAAATACTGTATTTTTAGTGGAGAGTGATTTCAGTAGACTGAAATGAAGGTTCAGCCGACTGAAATATTGAATGATCACAGAATAGGGATTTCAGTCGACTGAAATGATGTTTCAGCCGACTGAAAATCAAAATTTTCATGACTTGCAATTTCAGTCAACTGAATTCTCAGATTCAGCCGACTGAATTATTCACAGATAAACTGTTTGTGTTTCGAGGAATTTTCAGTCGACTGAATATTCACTTCAGTCGACTGAATCGCGAAACAGTAATACTTTTTGAACAATAAATGCTCCCTCCAACTGTCCCTTGCTTCATTTAATGCTTGGCAACGGTTCTAAATATGACAAAAATATAAAACCAAGCTTCTATGAGTAAATGGGCTGCTGAATCACTTGAAATTAAGAGGAATCCATTGAAATCAAATCTCAAGCATACTCTAGCTCAAAATCCATCTCTTGCAATCTTACCTTGAGCCATTTCAGTTCAACTCTTTGAGTAACTCTTAGAAAACTAGATTTGTAAACATTTGAGAGTTACTCCTAAGCTTTACATTGTAATCTTTTATAATTCCTTGAGAGATAAAGTTTGAGAAGGGTTGGTGTAACCTTTGTGAAGAAGAAGGGTGTCTTTACCTTCAAGCTGTGTAATAGGTTTTTTCTCCACCCTTGAAGGAGAAGTTTAGTGCATTCAATCATCAAGTGGTGTACTTGAGGCGAGGACGTAGGTAAGAACGCCGAACCTCGTAAAAATCTCGGGTTCAATCTCTCCATCTCTTCTCATCTCCTCTTTTATATTTTGGCATTTATTTACTACTTGTTTGCATCTTATTTTTCTTAAATTGTAAATTAAAGAAAATCCAAAAAGTTTGCATTGACCCAATTCACCCCCCCTCTAGGGTCAATTTCTGGGCAACAGTGGTTACTCCCGTGTGGTAATCAGTTTGGGACTCTAGTGAGTCTGACTTTTGGGTTGGTCGTGGTATGTGTGCAGGTTTTCATGAGAGGGTCATAGGTCTAGTTGAGGACTAGAGACCCCGATTTGACTTAGGATCAGTCTACGTACCCGTGGATGGGTGGACTGTTGCGGTTGGGCACATAAGGGAGTTGCATTGGGTTGGTTAGAAGATGTCCTAGAGGCCCGGCTGACGTGGGCCCATGTGCTAGGGGTAGGGCACACGTTTGTATGGTCATGCATGTAGACATCCTAGACATTGATGTGTTCATATGATCATATATAGTATATGCTGGGTGACATTTGATGCATGTGTTAACCTCACTGGGCATATAGAGCTCACCCCTTGCCTCATAGGTACTCCATAGAGGAAGGGTCGACGGGACCCTCAATTGGACATTGGGCGTAGAGCTGCAGCTTTGTACTTGTCATGATTTTATTTTGTAATTGGAGACTTGCTAATGTATTTGAGAGATGTGTATATTTCACTAAGTTGGATGAATGTAATAATGGGATAACGCTATAATTTGTAATTATGATTGATGCTTACGGTTTTTGGTTTATTGATGGATTGCTATGGTTAGTGTGGGTTGCGGGAGCGATGTCTCCCATTTTTTTTAAAAAAAAAATATCCGGAATTGTATTAGATTGTTTTTAGGAGTTTGTATCAGCTTTAATGTGCCCGTAGCGGGATGGGTCGTTACATATAACAGTGCCGAGTAGTGTTTCCTGCCGACTGAATATTGTATTCAGTCGACTGAAAGTCTGCGGGTAAGGTAGAGAACAATAATTGGGTATGATTTAGTTGACTGAATTGAAAAGTTTAATTTTAAATAATGTTCCAGATATTTCAGTCTATCTGGAAGGATGTAAGGGATGATGGAAATTAAATGGACAATCAATTAATATATATATATATATATATATATATATATATATATATATATATATATATATATATATATTTGTGTGTGTGTGTGTGTGGTTGAATGTGATAAGGTAAAGAGATTCGCAAAATGGTTGCGATTCAGTTTTGACGTGATTGTTATCATTATCTTCACAAGACAACAATGATAGTATACTGGATGTTGGTAGGATTCCTACCTTACTGAGATACATATGGTCTTATATATATGTTACTGGATTTTATTTCCAAACATGATGATTTACTTTGGTTAAACAAATGGTATAAGTTTTATGAACTGATTTTCAATGATAACATGTGATTTGAAATGAAATGACATATTTGCATACATTATCTCATGCATGACATGGGAGGGAATACATGGGACAACAAGCCAAGTTATGAGTTGTCCGGACATGACTTGGGGCTTAAGACTAGCTTGTATGAAGCTATGTGAACTATTGATATTTTGGCATTGTCCGGGATTGCTAGGAATGGGTACGGCGTAGTCTGGGCCAAAGAGGTCCTGGGTAAACAGTCCCTGAAACCCTGCGCAGAGGGAGGAGTACACACTCCATCGATAATTCCTATTAACATATGTGGGGAGGTATAAGATGGAACAGGGAATGGCAAAGATATGGGACATGAAGGAAGTCAGGCGTAGGAGCTTGGACAGTTTTATGTTATATTACTTATTTTGATTTTGAAAGATGTATTGGGAAGACTGATATTTTGGATTGTAATAACTTAGTAATATTTTGCTATGGTTTGATGATATTTACATTTTAGTTAATTTTATGGTGATTGGCTTCCTTTCTTATTAATGTCTTGTATATGAATGGTATTTTATTCATATGTTAATTCCGCAAGTATTCTTAGAGCATGTGAAATGTTTTAGTGGACTTAATCCATGCACACGTAAAGGTGGCCAGAGGGTCAGGTTTTGGAAACTCGGACTTAACTCGAGTCGTGACGTTCCCGCTCTCTCTCACTTTTTTTTAATATATTATACTCTGATTTGTTGCGAGTGAAAAATGGTGGGGCGTTACAAAATCCATATGTGGAGATTACTAAAAAGGAAAACAAATTAGGCTTGCTGACAAACATACAAATTTGATTGTGACTTCTAGACTTCTAGAGCTGCTACATATGGATTTGGTTGGACCCACTCAACATGAGAGTGCCAGTGGAAAGAGAAACTTCATGGTGGTAGTTGATGACTACACTAGATATACTTGGGTGGCCTTTTCTAAGAGAGAAATCTAATGTATTCCATGAATTTAAAATCATTGCTACAACGTATTATGGATGCAAAAGAATCTACTATTCACAGAATAAGGACTGATCATGGGAGAGACTTTGAAAATCAGTTCTTTGATAAATTCTGTGAAAAGCATGGAATTCATCATGACTATTCTGCTCCTAAGACTCCCCAACAAAATGGAGTAGCCGAAAGGAAAAATAGAGTCCTTCAAGAGATGGCCACAACTCTTCTTGAAAGCAAAAATGTTTCTAAAAATTTGTGAGCCGAAGCTGTTAACACTGCATGTTTTATCACTAATCGTGTTTATTTAAGAGCGGGTTTAAACAAAACTGCCTTTGAACTGATGATGGTATCTTCCTGGGGTACTTCAACACTAGTTGTGCCTATAGAGTGAAGAATTTGAGAACATGAGCCATACAAGAATCAGTGAATGTTGTGGTGCATGATCATGTTCTCACCCCTAGTGAAGAACAAAAAAAAAGGACCCCATTCCACTTGCTCAAAAGGAAGAAAATCATGTGGAAGAAAATTAAGTAGTCCCTCCTACTCCCAAGCCTCTTAAGAAAGTAAAGGAACATCCCATTGCTCAAATTATTGGAGAACTCACCGTTGGAGTTAGAACAAGAAGGCAACTTGAAATTTGGTCAATTATACATGCTTTACCTCACAATTGGAACCCAAGAAAATAGAAGAAGCCATAAATGATGAAGATTGGGTCAATGCAATGTAAGAGAAGCTAGGACAATTCACTAGGAATGATATTTGGGATTTGGTCTCTAGACCGAAGGAAACCCATGTAATTGGAACCAAATGGATATTCAAGGATAAGATGGATGAACATGGGACCATTGTAAGGAACAAAGCTATATTGGTAGCTCAAGGGTATACACAAATAGAAGTGATTGATTTTGATGAGACTTTTGCCCCGATAGGAATCAATTAGAATCTTGCTTTCCATTACTTGCTACCTCAATTTCAAGCTATATCAAAATGGATGTCAAGAGTTTCTTTTTGAATGGAGTCTTGAATGAAGAAGTTTATGTGGAGCAACCTAAAGGGTTCATTGATCCAAAGCTTCCAAATCATGTTTTCAAGCTTAAGAAAGCTTTTTATGGTCTCAAGCAAGCCCCAAGAGCTTGGTATGAAAGGTTGACTCAATTCTTACTTGAGCATGACTTTCAAAGGGGAAATGTGGACAAGACATTGTTTGTCCAAAAGTCCAAGAGATCCATTCTTATTGCCTAAATCTATGTAGATGACATAGTGTTTGGATCTACTTGTGAAAAGGCCGCAATTGATTTCTCCAAACTCATGAAATCTGAATTTGAGATGAGTATGGTGAGAGAATTGAATTAGTTCCTTGGTCTCCAAATCAAGCAACATGATGACGGCCTCTTCATCTCTCAAACAATATATGAAAAAGAACTTGTTAAGAGATTTTGCCTTGATGATGCAAACATTCAACTACTCCCATGAGCACAACAGTTAAGCTATTCAAGGATGAAAATGGAAAGGATGTTGACCTTTGCTTGTATAGAAGCATGATTGGAAGCCTTTTGTACCTAATAGCTAGTAGACCGGACATTTCATTTAGTGTTGGAGCTTGTGCAAGATTTCAAGCTCAACCAAAGGAGTCATATCTCAAAGTAGTCAAGAGGATTATCATGTATGTATCTGGAACTACAATGTATGGAATTTGGTTTCCATATGATACATTTTCCAAGACTGCGAGATACACTGATGTCGATTGGGCTGGAAACATAGATGATAGAAAATCAACTAGTGGAGGATGCTTCTACATTGGAAATTGCTAAGTAGCTTGGCATAGTCGAAAACAATCCTCAGTTTCTCTGTCCACATCTGAATCAGAGTATATTGCAGCTGCAAGTTGTTGCACTCAATTGATTTGGATGAAGCAAATGTTGGTGGATTATGGAATCGGGCAAGATTCAATGACTCTTTATTGTGATAACACAAGTTCAATAAATGTCTCAAAGAATCCAGTTCAACACTAAAGGACCAAGCATATTGACATAAGGCATCACTTTATCAGAGAATTAGTGGAGGAGAAGACCATTGAGTTTGAGCACATTGGTACGGAGAATCAATTAGTAGATATCATGACCAAGCCCTTGGATTCGACCAAGTTTCTCTATCTTAGGAATTCCATTGGCATTTTTGTTTCTCCCTAAAATGCTCTATTTTTCTCACTTATATGCTTAATTTTGTTAATAGTCATTCTTGTGAGCATGCATGATTTGTTTCCATATTGGCACACACATTGCACGATCTCTCTCTTCTCCCTACCTAGTACAACATTTGGGACTCATTGAAACACTCTCATTGGGATATCTATTTGTGCTTTGGAGCTTTTGTCAATTTATGACAAAAGGGGGAGAAACTTTAGAAGTTTAGAATAAGCTTTGGGCATGATTTGAGGAGGATAAAAGATCTTAAGTGTATTAATGCATGTGTTTTATGGACTAATGGTTGAGGGGAAAATATTTTGCTTCCACCTAGTGTATTGGTATTTGTCTACAGGTAATCCATTACAAGCACATCTTAAGGGGGAGCAATGTGAAGGAGCTTAGTATCCCAAGATTGTCATTTGAATTTAATCTTTTAATTGTTGCAATGTTTTCTTCAAATGAGTTGTAAAGGGTTGGGGTATGAGTTTGTATTCATTAGCTTCTAGGTTTTTGTCACGAATTGACAAAGGGAGGAGATTGTCAGTGCCCCAGCTTGCCGTGTCACCTATTCGTCAAATTCATAACTTCAATGAAGCATTGCCTGGAAAGATTGAAGCCATGAATCAAGCCTCAAAGCATTGAAGATCAAGTGAAGATTCCAAGTTCATCATGTGTATAGCAATCACTCAAGGTAAATTGGCCATAGATGACTCTAGGGTGGACCCCACACCTCTAAGATGACCATACCTAGGTTTAGATATCACATTTGGGTAATTAATCAAGCTAATGGATCTTTGACAACCAACAAAATCGTGACTAAACATTGAAAATCTGATGAACTGTCATGCCGACCGATCGTGTCCGACGATCTATCGCATTGGACAGGGACAACCCTTCTGTGAGGTTGACCCTCCCTATGTTTCTCCTGTATTTAACCTTTCTCCAAAGTGTTATTGGTATCTATTTGTCAATTGTGTTACCAAAAAAGGGAGAAGTTTAACAACAAAAGAGTTCTCCAATTGTGCTTATACATGATGCAAATGTTATGATGATTTTCTCAGGGAAAGAAAATGAAAAAGGAAAGGAGAATCTCTACATGTAAAGGGAAACAGTGACACAAAAGAATTGATTTTGAGTCTATCAATTCTTATAAATAGATAGAGAAATCAAAATAGACTTAATGATGTTAAATTTGACAGCATTGATAATTATTTGCTTCTAAAATTTAGGGGGAGAATTGTATTCCACCTAGAATATGTGGATATGACTTGTTTTGATGATTGTTTTGCAAGCATATGTTTATGAGAAACAGATTTGTTGGGCATTCTCAAAGAAGTTAAGAGGCACTCATTGTGTATGAGTTGTGTTGTAATGTTGAGCGTCTCTTATATAGTGTAATCTGTTGGTATCTTGTACTCTTTAAGATGTAAGTCGTTAGTCTTTTGTTGGGTTATGTGTTTTGTCACGAAATTGAAAAAGGGAAGATTATTAGAGCCACAGTTGAATCTGTGTTATCATTGTTGTCAAGTTTTGTTCCAAAAGTCTAGTTGTGTGTCCTGTGTTGCTCTAGAAGAGTGAAGGCCAGGAGGTGTGAAGACTATGGTGGACAAAACAACATCGGAAGATGGTGAATCAGCTGAAAGGCCAATAAACATAGGAGAAAGGACCATAATAGACTTAGCATGACCCAAGGCTAATCCCTAGGTTTGGACTTAGAATCACCCTTTTTCAGCTGTAACGCCCCGCCCTTTTTCACTTGTCAGAAATCAGAGTACATATATATATTTTTAAAATAAGTGAGAGAGAGTGGGTCGTCACAACGCGAGTCAAATCCGAGTTTCTAAAACCCGATTCTTAACTGGCCACTATTACGTGTGTGTGGACTAAGTCCACTTAAACATTTCACACGCTTTTCTAATACTTGCGGAATAATCTAAATGAATAAGATACTATTCATATTCATGTCATCAATAGGCAAGGAAAGCCAATCACTATATATATCTTCAATAAAAACTTAAGATTATCAAACCATAATAAATAAGTCTAAGGTGTCCCAAAATAGTTTAGGTTATTACAATCCAAAATGCAAGTCTCCAAATACATCATTGAAAACAAAACTCGTAATTTAAAACTTCAACCTCCCGAGCTCCTACGCTTGGCTCCCTTCTGGTCTTACATCCTTTTCCTTGTCAACATGCCCAGTAGGTATTCCAAGTAAGGTTATGGTACACATAGGAGTAATATAAATCAAGGGTATATACATCATATCACATTTGCAAAATATCTCATTAGTAAAAACAATGCATGATGTCAATATCATAATCATGCTTACTTATGTGTAATGTCATGGGTGTCAATGCAAATGAACTCTCACCCAATTTCCATATCCAATCACATCATAAATAAATATCAATGGTTTCCTTGATAAAACATCGTATCAAGGTTTCCTTGGCCAACTACGTCCACAGTGTTTGAGGCGGCAACCACTAGGGCATTGTATACCCATCCACAAATTAATCGGGATTACCGATGGAGTGTGGACTCCTCCCACTGTGCAGGGTTTCGGGACTGCCTACCCAGGAGCTCTTTGGCCCAATAAGCTGTACCTTTCCTTTCAAATGGACAAGGCCAAACCTCAATAGTTCACATAGCTTTAATACAAGCTAATCTCAAGCCCAAGTCATGTTCGGACCGGTCAGAACTTGGCTTCCTGGTCATCTATGTTCCCTCCCATGCCATGCATGAGGAAATGTATGCAAGGATGCCATTCCATTTAAAACATATCATATCATTTGAAAAATCAGCCTATAAACAGACACAATTTGTATAATCAAACTAATCATCATATTTGAAGTAAAAACCAGTATCATATCATATTCCATTGTGTTCTCAATAAGGTAGGAATCCTACCAATGTACGATATACTATCTTGGAAGGTTAACGCCAACGGTCACGTGAGACAAATCGCAATCCTTTTGCGAACCTCTTTACCTTATCAAGTTCAAACATATATATTAGCTTGATTTTCCATCTCAATTTCATCATCCCTATCTCCATTTAAGTTCCATGTTCGTTTCCCAATGCATTTATGCATTCCTTGTCGTTAACCCGTTTAAGATCCTCAATGGCCAAACCCTATTGTCCCATTTTCTTTTAAGTGTATTTATGTTCAACAAACATCCCTCAATGGGGTTCGGTCATACAACATGGCCGAACCCTATGTTCCATTTTCTTTCCCTTAAATGTGTTTATGTCCATAGAAAACTATCAATGGGGTTCAGCCATACAACATGGCCGAACTTTACCTTTTGGTTTTTGAACCTCTTTTTTATCCTTATGTTATTTTAAACAAAGTGATCCATAGAAATAATCCATCCTTAAACACATTAAAACATGGATTCCATCTTTAGTACTTAACCTAATGAATATAACTTATCCACTAGTCAAGGCTAGGGTTCGGCCATACATTATGGCCGAACCACCATGGTGGGTCTTTACTGGCCCAAAACAGTCCCCAAATTTAACAATTTATAAACTGAAAATCAATCCCATCTGTGGCAGCTTTCACTTCTGAAAACAGTCCACAAGTTTAACAATTTATAGACTGAAAATCAGTCCCATCTGTAGCAGCTTTTACTAGCCAAAACAATCCACAAGTTTAACAATTTATAGACTGAAAATTAGTCCCATCTGTGGCAGCTTTTACTAGACAAAATAGTCCACTAGTTTAACAATTTATAGACTAAAAATCGGTCCCATCTGTGGCAGGTTTTACTTGCCAAAACAGTCCACAAGTTTAACAATTTATAGACTGAAAATCAGTCCAAAGAACCAGCCATTAAATGGTCCTAAAACTGATCCAAAATCAACTAGCATCTGTCTTAAAATCAATCACCAAAATCAATAGTTTGAAAGCTGAAAACCAGCCACAAAAACCAGCCATTAACTGGTCCTAAAACCTATCCAAAATCAGCCAACATCTGGTCTTAGAATCAGTCACCAAAATCAACAGTTTGAAGGCTGAAAACCAGTCCTAAAACCAGCCATCAACTGGTCCTAAAATTGATCCAAAAGCAGCTAGTAACTGACCTTAAAATCAGTCACCAAAATCAACAGTTTGAAGGTTGTAAGACAGCCCAAAAACCAGCCATTAACTGGTTCTAAAACTGATACAAAATTAGCTAGTAACTGATCTTAAGATCAATCAACGACCAATCCTAAGATTTGAAACTTTAAAATCAGTCTCCAACTTATTCTATTCAATCATATTGTTATCATAGCATGAGTTCTTTTGTTTCAAGCCCATAACCGTCCCTTGGATGGATTTCCAACTCCATGACCTTATAATAAATTGACCATTCATTCCAACCAATTATGGAACCCATGGGTTCGGCCACACCATGGCCAAACCTATGGTTTCCTTAGACTCATTCCCACATTATTAAATCTAAAAGATACCTTACTTCAGTCTCCTCCTTTTCTTTTAAATCTAATCTTTCTTTCTTAATCCTTCTTCTTCTTTCTTTGCTCTTCAAAAGCTTTAGGTGTATGGAGGTAGAGATGGGAGAGAGAGAGAGAGAGAGAAGTAGAGAGATCTCTTTGTTCACAATGGAGGGGTCGGCCAAGAATGTGAGCAGCACCTTCTTGCTTGTGTTTTTATGTTTTAAGACTAAACCATTCCTTTCCCCTCATTATGGTTTATCTTAACTTATGAGACTCTTGGTTTAACCAAGGAGACCTTTGGCTTAAACCAAAGAGACCTCTTGGTTTCCCAATGAGTCTTTTGGCTTCCCTAGTGTCTAAGTACAATGTACTTAGACAAGCCAACCATCTCACCCCTTCAACTTCTCTACTGAACTCAAGTAGATAAACCTTTAACTCAACTCAAGCAAATAAATCCTTAACTCAACTTGAGCAAATAAATCCTTAACTCAACTCAAGACTTGAACTCACTTGTGGTTGACCAAGTCAACCCATGACATGGTCGACCATGACACATGGCATTTGGGGTCCCACTTGGCCATGTCACTTGATGATGTGGCATTCATGCTTAGTTGGCTCTCATGTGATGACATGTATGCCACTTGGCAATGCCACATCACTCACATAGCACCTCACTTGATGAGGTGGACTTTAATCATTAAATGCATTAATTATCCAATTCAATTAATTTAATTACTTGTCCAATTACTTAAAATTTAGCTCACCCATGACCCATTTGGGTCATAATTGGGTAATTGACCCATTTAGGTCATAATTGGGTAATTAACCCATTTTGGTCATAATTGGGTAATTGACCCATTTCAACTTTTAATTTCAAAATTTCATTAAATCGTAATCCAAATGGATCAATCCAATATATTTTTAATCTAAGAAAAATCTGGGGTGTTACAATTTTCTCAGGGAAAGAAAATTAGAAAGGAAAGGAGAATCTCTACATGTAAAGGGAAACAGGGACACAAAAGAATTGATTTTGAATGTATCAATTCTTATAAATAGATAGAGAAATCAAAATACACTTAATGATGTTAAGTTTGACAAAATTGATAATTATTTGCTTCTAACAGTAAGGAGGAGAATTGTATTCCACCTAGAATATATGGATATGACTTGTTTTGATGATTGTTTTGCAAGCATATGTTTATGAGAAGCAGATTTGTTGGGCATTCTCAAAGAAGTCAAGAGGCACTCATTGTGTATGAGTTGTGTTGTAGTGTTGAGTATCTCTTATATAGTGTAATCTGTTGGTATCTTGTACTCTTAAGATGTAAGTCGTTAGTCTTTTGTTGGGTCATGTGTTTTCTCACGAAATTGACAAAGGGGAAGATTGTTAGAGCCACAGTTGAATCTGTGTTATTATTGTTGTCAAGTTTTGTTCCAAAAGTCTAGTTGTGTGTCCTGTGTTACCCTAGAAGTGTGAGGGCCAAGAGGTGTGAAGACTATGGTGGACAAAACAACATCGGAAGATGGTGAATCAGCTGAAAGGCCAATCAGCATAGGTAAAAGGACCATAATAGACTTAGCATGACCCTGGGCTAATCCCTAGGTTTGGACTTAGAATCGCCCTTTTTCAGCTGTAACTCCCCGCCCTTTTTCACTTGTCAGAAATCAGAGTACATATATATATTTTTAAAATAAGTGAGAGAGAGTGGGTCGTCACAACGCGAGTCAAATCCGAGTTTCTAAAACCCGATCCTTAACTGGCCACTATTATGTGTGCATGGACTAAGTCCACTTAAACATTTCACATGCTTTTCTGAATACTTGCGGAATAATCTACATGAATAAGATACTATTCATATTCATGTCATCAATAGGGAAGGAAAACCAATCACTATATATATCTTCAATAAAACTTAATATTATCAAACCATAATAAATAAGTCTAAGGTGTCCCAAAATAATTTAGGTTATTACAATCCAAAATGCAAGTCTCCAAATACGTCATTGAAAACAAAACTAGTAATTTAAAACTTCAATCTCCCCAGCTCCTACGTTTGGCCCCCTTCCGGTCCTACATCCTTCTCCTTGGCATTTCCTGTTCCATCATATATAGGGTAGAAGTAGGTATTCTAAGTAGGGTCATAGTATACATATGAGTAATATAAATCGAGGTATATACATCACATCACATTTGCAAAATATCTCATAAGTAGTAAAAACAATGCATGATGTCAATATCATAATCTTACTTATTTATGTGTCATGTCATGGGTGTCAACGCCAATAAACTCTCATCCAATTTCCATATCCAATCACATCATAAATAAATATCAATGGTTTCCTTGATAAATCGTTATATCAAGGTTTCCTTGGCCAACTACGTCCACAGTGTTTGAGGCGGCAACCACCAGGGCATTGTATACCCATCAACAAATTAATTGGGATTACCGATGGAGTGTAGACTCCTCCCACTGCGCAGGGTTTTGGGATTGCCTACCCAGGAGCTCTTTGGCCCAATAAGCCGTACCTTTCCTTTCAAATGGACAAGGCCAAATCTCAATAGTTCACATAGCTTTAATACAAGCTAATCTCAAACCCAAGTCATGTCCGGACCGCTCAGAACTTGGTTTCCTGGTCATCTATGTTCCCTCCCATGCCATGCATGAGGAAATGTATGCAAGGATACCATTCCATTTAAAACATATCATATCATTTGAAAAATCAGCCTATAAACATACACAATTTGTATAATCAAACTAATCATCATATTTGAAGTAAAAACCAGTATCATATCATATTCCATTGTGTTCTCAATAAGGTAGGAATCCTACCAATGTACGATATACTATCTTGGAAGGGTAACACCAAAGGTCACGTGAGATGAATCACAATCTTTTTGCGAACCTCTTTACCTTATCAAGTTCAAACATACATATTAGTTTGATTTTCCATCTCAATTTCATCATCCTTATCTCCATCTAAGTTCCATGTTCGTTTCCCAACGCATTTATGCATTCCTTGTCCTTAACCTGTTTAAGATCCTCAATGGGGTTTGGCCATACAATATGGTCGAACCTATTGTCCCATTTCCTTTTAAGTGTATTCATGTTCAACAAACATCCCTCAATGGGGTTCAGTCATACAACATGGCCGAACCCTATGTTCCATTTTCTTTCCCTTAAATGTGTTTATTTCCATAGAAAACTATCAATGGGGTTTGGCCATACAACATGGCTGAACCTTATCTTTTGGGTTTTGACCCTCTTTTTTATCCTTATGTTATTTTAAACAAAGTAATCCATAGAAATAATCCATCCTTAATCATGTTAAAACATGGATTCCATCTTTAGTACTTAACCTAATGAATATAACCTATCCATTAGCCAAGGCTAGGGTTCGGCCATATATCATGGCTGAACCACCATGGTGGGACTTTACTAGCCCAAAACAGTCCTCAAGTTTAACAATTTATAGACTGAAAATCAGTCCCATCTGTGGCAGCTTTCACTACCTAAAACAGTCCACAAGTTTAACAATTTATAGACTGAAAATCAATCCCATCTGTGGCAGCTTTTACTAGCCAAAACAGTCCATAAGTTTAACAATTTATAGACTGAAAATTAGTCCCATCTGTGGCAGCTTTTACTAGCCAAAATAGTCCACAAGTTTAACAATGTATAAACTGAAAATCAGTCCCATCTGTGGCAGCTTTTACTTGCCAAAACAGTCCACAAGTTTAACAATTTATTGACTGAAAATCAGTCTAAAAAACCAGCCATTAACTGGTCAAAAAACTGATCCAAAATCAGTTAGCATTTGTCTTCAAATCAATCAGCAAAATCAATAGTTTGAAGGCTGAAAACCAGCCCAAAAAACCAGCCATTAACTGGTCCTAAAATCGATCCAAAATCAGCCAGCATCTGGTCTTAAAATCAGTCACCAAAATCAACAGTTTCATGGCTGAAAACCAGTCCCAAAACCATCCATCAACTGGTACTAAAACTGATACAAAATCAGCCAGTAACTGATCTTAAGATCAGTCAACAACCAGTTCGAAGATTTGAAACCTTAAAATTAGTCCCCACCTTATTCTATTCAATCATATTGTTATCATAGCATGGGTTCTTTTGTTTCAATCCCATAACCATCCCTTGGATGGATTTCCTAACTCCATGGCCTTATAATAAATTGAACATCCATTCCAACCAATTATGGAACCCATGGGTTCAGCCGCACCATGGCCAAACCTATGGTTTCTTTAGACTCATTCCCACATTATTAAATCTAAACATACCTTACTTCAGTCTCCTCTTTTTCTTTTAAATCTGACCTTTCTTTCTTAATCCTTCTTCTTTTTTCTTTGCTCTTCAAAAGCTTTAGGTGTATGGAGGTAGAGATGAGAGAGAGAGAGAGAGAGAGAGAGAGAGAGAGAGAAACGGAGAGACCTCTTTGTTCACAATGGAAGGGTCTGCCAAGAATGTGAGTAGCCCTTTCTTGCTTGTGTTTTTATGTTTAAGACTAAACCATTCATTTTCCTCTCATTATGGTTTGTCTTAAACTATGAGACTTTTGGTTTAACCAAGGAGAACTTTGGCTTAAACCAAAGAGACCCCTTGGTTTCCCAATGAGTCTTTTGGCTTCCCTAGTGTCTAAATACAATGTACTCAGACAAGCCAACCATCTCACCCCTTAACCTTCTCAACTCAACTCAACTCAAATAAATAAACCTTAAACCCAACTCAAGCAAATAAATCCTTAACTCAACTCAAGCAAATAAATCCTTAACTCTACTCAGGCAAATAAATCCTTAACTCAACTCAAGACTTGAACTCACTTGTGGTTGACCAAGTCAACCCATGACATGGTCGACCATGACACATGGCACTTGGGGTCCCACTTGGCCATGTCACTTGATGGTGTGGCATTCATGCTTAGTTGGCTCTCATGTGATGACATGTATGCCACTTTGCAATGCCACATCACTCACATGCCACCTCACTTGATGAGGTGGAATTTAATGCATTAAATGCATTAATTATCCAATTCAATTAATTTAATTACTTACCCAATTACTTAAAATTCAGCTTAGCCATAACCCATTGGGTCTTAATTTGGTAATTGACCCATTTAGGTCATAATTGGGTAATTAACGCATTTGGGTCATAATTGGGTAATTGACCCATTTCAACTTTTAATTTCAAAATTTCATTAAATCGTAATCCAAACGGATCAATCCAATATATTTATAATCTAAGGAAAATCTAGGGTGTTACAATTTTCTTAGGGAAAGAAAATGAGAAAGGAAAGGAGAATCTCTACATGTAAAGGGAAACAGTGACACAAAAGAATTGATTTTGAGTGTAGTCAATTCTTATAAATAGATAGAGAAATCAAAATACACTTAATGATGTTAAGTTTGACAACATTGATAATTATTTGCTTCTAACATTTAGGGTGAGAATTGTATTCCACCTAGAATATGTGGATATGACTTGTTTTGATGATTGTTTTGCAAGCATATGTTTATGAGAAACAGATTTGTTGGGCATTCTCAAAGAAGTCAAAAGGCACTCATTGTGTATGAGTTGTGTTTTAATGTTGAGCATCTCTTATATAGTGTAATTGTTGGTATCTTGTACTCTTTAAGATGTAAGTCGTTAGTCTTTTGTTGGGTCATGTGTTTGTCACGAAATTGACAAAGGAGAAGATTGTTAGAGCTACAGTTGAATCTGTGTTATCTTTGTTGTCAAGTTTTGTTCCAAAAGTCTAGTTGTGTGTCCTGTGTTACTCTAGAAGAGTGAAGGCCAGGAGGTGTGAAGACTATGGTCGACAAAACAACATCAGAAGAAAGATGGTGAATCAACTGAAAAGCCAATCAACACAGGTAAGAGGACCATAATAGACTTAGCATGATCCCTGGGCTAATCCCTAGGTTTGGACTTAGAATCGATACTCATATTGGTGAATATAATTGAGATTCTAAGCGGTTAACTCCATAGTTTTAGTTTTGGGAAGTGAGCTCAGAATTTTAAAGGTGTTACTCAGAGATTCTGAAGAAGTTCAGGAATTCAGTATTCCAAACTGGTGGTTTCAGTGTTCCGCACTGGTTTAGACTTTTGAAGGTGGAGTTCGGTAGTCGGACCAGAACGTATTTGTTGGACAAAGCCATGGACTTAGCCTCTCTGTGAGTTCAAAACTCTGAAAGTTGGGTTTGAACTTCTGAAAACTAGTCAGTTGGAGTTCAGAGTTTTGAATGGTATTTTCAGACTTCTGAATACTAGCTGTTTGAGTTTGTTAGTTGTACGAGGTGAGCTGGATGAGTTTTCAGAGCGTTGACTTTTAGTTGTGATTAACTGTTCGAAGTTCCAGAGTTAGTGTTCGAAGTGTGTTCGATCTTCCAAAGTTGAGTTTCGGAGTTCCTATCGGAGCAGTTTTGAAATTTATATTTAAATCCATCCTCGTTTTCTTTGTAGAAAGATTGATGATTGAATGAAATTATGAGAAACGGTGTTTGAGCATAAAAATCTTGAGAGATTATATGAGCTTTTGATTGGTAAATCATTTGATAGTTTATTACTCCATCACTTTGATCATTTAATGATCAGTTAAGAGCATTCAAGGCTCTGTCGTATGAAGTCATTGGATCTTCAATGAGTTTTGTTTTGTGAGATCTAGAGACACTAGTGAGAGTGCTAGATCTAGTTATCTTTCCTCGATCCTTGGTTGTACGACATTGCTTGGCAAATCTATTGCAACAAGGACGTGTGCTTGAGAGGAAGCGATGATTGTGCAAAGACCATTGAAGAGCATATGATGGAAGTATCTACCAAGACAATGAGTACTTTGTTGTTTTATTGAAAGTTCTGAAATACTCTTTGATCGAGTTTGTAGGACTCGTTGTGAGTGAAGTTGAGGACTCGTTGAGTGTCAAGTTGAGGTGATTCAGTGTTGGTCAAGTTGTGCGTGCTCGTAATGAGTCTAGGTGTGGTGACTTGTGGAGAGTCAAGATTTAGTTGTAGACTCCGTGGGAGTCAAGTTGATTTGATTAGTGAGTTGTCAGATATCTTGAGTTTGAGAAAGTTTGAAAAGGTGGATATAGGTCAGGTGAACCGAACCACTATAAATCCTGTGTTGTGGTGATTTTGATTTGTTGTGCTTGATATCTTGATGCATGCTTGCTGTTTGATTTCTTAACTACTCATATTGTACATGATATCTTGATCATCCACATACTCTAATATTATTGATATTGATACTGATATTGTTTACTACGATACTCTGATACGTATATCAATCTTGATATTGTTATTGTGTTCATTGATTGCTTCCACTGAATCAACCTTTGTGATTAATAAAGATAAAATTGGTTCTTGTTTTTGTTGATTGATTTTGTGGTTCAAATATAAAAGTTGGTTAAGTTATTAGTTGGATAATCAGTTGGACCAACTTAGTTTAAAGAAAACCAATTAATTTTGAAGCTTCCGTATTTTAGGTTGATTGTCCTATTCAATCCCCCTTCCCCCTCTAGGACCTCATGGGGACTGTTGGTCCAAAAGTTAAATCTACCTCTCCTGAGTCAGACTGAGTTGTCAATTCCGTGACTGTGTTTGACTGAGTCCTGAGTTGTTAATTTCTTTGACTGAGTCGTGACCGTCTACGTGTCTAAGACCTCAATCACTGGAAGACATGCACAGTCAAATCAAGCTTGAAGCTCTAGAAGAAACGTTGTTTTGAAGGACTCGAACCAAAACCGGAAGAACACTTTGAATACCAACCATCACAGGTATATGGACCATAGGACTGACCTGAAGCCTTAGAAACCATTTTGGTTAAAATTGGAATAATACAAACAGGGTTTGTAAGTCCACTCTCTGCCCTGTGGAGAGCTCTTGCTATCTACCAAATATCTCCATATTTTCATGTGTCTTTGCAATCTAAAATGTTCATTATAGTTAAACTTAACCTGATTGCAGAGAACACTCATGAGCTCTTCACCATGTCCATGTTTTTCACAAAATCTCAAATTTCCAACACTTGGTGGAAAATGGTTTTTCTGGGCATCTCGGAACTTCCGAGAACATGTCTCAGAACGTCCGAGAATATTCCTTTCATGTATACGTTGTTCGGATTTCTGGGCAGCTAGGAACTTCCGAGAACATAGTCTCGGAACGTTCGAGGATATACCTTCGGACGATCCATCGATAAGTCAATCGGACGTTCCGAACCCCTGAATTCCAGGGTCCTACGGACGTTCTAAACATACACTTTCGGACGATCCGAAGATTGTCCAAAACAATCAAACTATCCGTTGCAGGGTCAAAATAGCTATTGTAATATGACCATTGGGAATTCGACCGTTGCAACCTCGGAAGGTCCGAGTCCCATCTTCGGAAGGTCCGAAGATAGATCCGTTGGAACTTTTCTAGCCTATAAAAGTAAGGCTTTTTGGAGAGGAAAAGATTGATGACTTGAGCCCAATTTTTCCATACACTCTTCAATCTTCACAACAACTTCCAAAGCTTACAAACTCCATAGTTAAAATACTTTAAGCTTTTAATCTTAATCTAAAATACATTCAAAGCTCTCATAGGCATATCTTGAGCATCTTATGCTCTAAGTTGAATGTGTTAAGTGAAGATTCTCTCTAGGGTCTTAATCCTCATAGGAAAACCTTTATCTACCCTAGACCTCCTTGTTACCATCTTGGTTGGACTTCATTGGAGCATTTACATCAAGCCAAGAAGAGGAGGACATTCAAGACAAGCCCAAGCTACTTCAAGTAACTCAAGGCTAAGTTCTTGGTATATTTCAAAGCATAACTTCTTTCTATTACTTGTGAAATATTGTAAAGGGTTGGTGTAACCCTATTGGCTTTCAAAAGAGGTGTTCTCTTGGTGATTAGGTCGATCTACACCCGTGAAGTAGATCAAGCTTTGTAATTGGTTTCTTCTCCACCCGTGAAGGAGAAGATTAGTGAAATCCTCAAGTGGTGTACTTGAGGTATGGATATAGGTAAGGTTGCCGAACCACGTAAAATCATTGTGTCACTATTCTCCATCTCTTCTCATTTCCTTCACTTTATTTTGTGCACTTGCTTTAGCTCATATCTTATTGCACACATAATTTGCTTAAACTTAATCTTGCTTGTAAATCACATTTAGATTATTAATTGAGTAAATTTGTATTGATTAATCATTAAAGTATCCAATATTTAAATAGATTTTAAAATTCCCCAATAGTCCTATTCACTCCCCTCTAGGACTATTCTAGATATTTGGTTAGCTTGACCAATAGGGACACTTGTCACTCTATCTTTAATCAGACAGGTCATTTTCATTCCCCGCTTTGTAAATTCAGAGGCAAATGAGTTGGTTTGTCAGGGTGTGACTTTGTCAGCGGAAATTGTAAATAATTTTATGTATTTTTTTTTGGGGGGGGGCGTGTTTGTCTATTTATTTTTCTTGAGTGGGGGGGCGTGTTTGTCTATTTATTTTTCTTGAGTGGGCAGACTCTTTGTGCTTGTTAAGGATTTTGTTTTATGTGTTCCCCTCTCTTTTTATTAATGAATTTACTTATTAAAAAAGATTCAAAAAAGAAAAAGCAGCAAAGATGAGAGACTTCATCAATCCCCTCTCATACATACCATTCAAACTCGAGGACGAGTTCTTTCCGAGTAGGAGGAATGATGCGGGCATCAAGAGCTCAGTTAAAGATGGTATTGAGATTGAAGATGAACCTTCCGTCTTTGTTCAAGAATTTTGATCTCGGAAGAATTGAAGACTTCATCCACTTTATACATGAAAATTCGAGCCAAATCTATCAATTGAGGAACCATCTTGATGACCTTAGCCTTGAAAATACTCAATTAGCCATAATTGGGCATGATAAAAATAATGGTGCCCAAGACCCGCTTTTATAACCTCAAAAGTCAATCCATTTGACCCAGAATCAACCTAATATCATGACATATGGGTCATATGGTTCAAATCCACCTAAATGAGGCCCTTTTTTTTTGCTACCCAAATCCAACCCATTTTCCTTTTACACGAATTTGAGCTACATGCGTTGAGAAGCCTTGGTGGAGAAGTCAAGTCAAATTTTTAGCAAGGATCTAAAGGAGGAAACTTGAAATTTGAGAAGGGAATCAATGATGGAAAACGTGTTCTGACTTTGAAGACAGATTTGAGGTATCAATCAACAAATTTGAAATTGGGCTTTTTGGAAATCTTGTTCAATGACCTTTTCAACAAGACTAAGTTTGCAAAATTCTGATTTATGTAGCCCGAGTTATGATTGATTTTGTAAATATGTGTTAAGAGGTGGCGTGAACATGGAAAGTTGGCCATGCATATTTTTGAGAATTTCGATTCAAGGATTGGGATTTGTTTGTAATTTAAGTGGTGGAATCAACGGTGATGATGACTGCCACTCTTGTAAATATTTTTTACACTTTTGTGTCTGAATACGACCCTTCGGGTTCATTTTAAAGCACAAAAGTTTGAGAAATTCAATTGAGAATTCAAGACCTTGGGTGGATTTCTCCTCTCTCTAGTTTGAGTTCTAGTTGAGTTTTAGTGTTTTATGTTTTCTTGAAATTCTTAATTCAAAAAAGAGTCTCGGTCAATTTTGTACATACCTTGGGCGAATTTGATTTTAGATCTCTAATTCCAATAATTCAATTCTAGCATTTAAATTTTCTTAGTTTCTTAGGTGACTTTGCATGGTGCCAATTTCATCTAAGGAAGAAATCGACCTTATCTCCTTAGTGCAGTGATAATTTGGAGGTTTTGGTTAGCTTCCTTGAAACCTCATTTATCGTACATCTAAGTGGGTAATCAAAGAGTGCTCCTATGTCCAAATTGGTCTGAGGATCTCTCTAGACGACTTGGTTCTTTAGATCTGAATTCTCTTTGAGATTTTGTCAATTTTCCAAACCGGCTTTATATAGAATTTCATATTTTTTAAAGTGGAAGCATAAGTAACTTTATGCCCGACCCTACCTTCCACGAATAACCCAGCATGTATGTCATGGTTAGAAGAAGAAATGAGGTCGAGCAGCTTTTTTCAAACACACAATAATGATCAAGAAGGCAAGTGAAACAATTTTCGTTACAGTGAAACATCTTCCAATGTATTCTTACCCACTTAGCAAAAGAAGTGGGCTCTTTTGGGTTAAAATTATTTAACCAATAGCAATACTGCCAGAAGCCAAACTTTTGAAAGCTTTCATGGAGAAAAGTAATAATTGCTTCAAAATGAAAATTTAATGGAAATGATAAAGAGGGTAAGGAGAAAAACAAAACATTCCTATATAAACTTCCGTGAAAGAAACATTCTACTGAATTGTGAGTGACATTAGAAACTCCAGATTAGGCAGAGATCACATCCATTTGACAGATTCCTATGTCCTAAATGTGCAAGAAGGTACATACAGTTCTGCCACATTGTGATGATGCCTTAGCATCCCATCACAGCACAATTGTAAACAAAGCTAGCTGAGGGCTTGCTCGCTAGCAATTCCCACTCTGGTGGCCCATCTCCAGGAACCCATGAATTGATCTCTACAATTCCGCCCCCTACTCCCCTTGGCCCACCAATCGTTATTAGCCGTTGCCCACATGCCCTAAAAGCGAGGCCCCAGCCATTCATTGAAATTGCTCTCTCAGGCAACCCTCCCAAAGTGATCCAAGAGTTGTTCTCCTTGTCATACTTTCTCACTTCCTTCTCTGTGTAATCAGCAGCATACAGTTCATTATTCAAGACTGTAAGAAGTGCAGGTGGCTCATTTGCTGCAGTCTTTACAGGATACATGTCTGGAATTACCCTCCAAGTTCTTGTCTCCAAATTATACTCCTCTCCACATGTATAGGGTTCTGAATTGTTAGCATGACCTCCAATCACATAATACTTTCCATCCATAAAAACAGATGAAGACATTTTCCTTGGTTTATTCATGCTTGGCAAAGTCTCCCAAGTTCTAGTCTCCGAATTATAGAGCTCAACAGAATTCAATACATTACCTTGAGAGTCATAGCCACCCGCCAGAATAGCAATCTCTCCAAGGCTAGAGGCACCAAACAAGCATCTGGGGGTGTTCATTCTCATTCCATTAGACCACGAATTTGTTAGAATGCTGTAGCTAAATATAATGTGAGAGGTGATTTCCTTTCCAAAAACGAGAACTTCAGTGCCGACGGCCTGTGACTGCTTGTCTGAGAACATGAAGCACTCATTTGGAGGAATATGAGGCAAACGGATCCAACGACGATGATAGGGATCGAATCCCTCCCACTCAAGAACGTTGCAGGAGAAATAGACCCACTCTTCACATACTCCGGCCTGCCTCCTAAACTTGTACAGCGCACCACTCCGTAACAGAGACTGGAAGCTCCGGTTGAGGGATGCGAGCACACCGTAGTAAGACCTTGACAATCGGAGGAGACAGTTGATAGAGATATCTCTCCCAAGAGCTTGGATGAGTGAATTCGACTCTGATTGCTCCACTCTAGCAGAGTTGCTCCTATTGGATTCAGCAAGGGGAGAAGGAAATGGATTGCAGGTTTGTTTCATTTCCTACCGTATTCTGCAAATTCAAACGCTTTGATGGCTTCTCTCCAATTTCTTCTACCTGTTCATCTTTCCTTAAGTCCTCTACAACATGCTTGCCCTTCAAGTCCTTGTTTCGATAACAGCTCATCTTCCCTTAGTCTCTTAACTCCAATTGATTTAAAAAAAGACAAAAAAATAGATATTTTGTTAAAAAATACCTTGAAGAATCGATCGATGTGAGAAGCAAGAAAACAGCAATCAACCGGAAATCGAGATATGGGTTTAGCGTCTAGAAGCGTAGAAAACCGTTTGTTCGCCCGATGGGAGATGAAAATCAAAGATTAATCTAAGCCTCTTAGAGGGGGAGAGCATAGAGGAGAAGATCGGAGTTTGGAGAAAGGAGAGGAGTTAGAGATTGACAGAGCGAACCGGCGACTTGAGATCTTCTTTTTCTCTTCTGGTTTTGTATGTTCGTTCGTTCATTTTTGCAGTAGCAGAGCAGCCGCCTCTTCGTCGTTCTTGGCCATTGGCGATGCCCAGCTTTCATTCTCTGCCCCCTTCACATTTCCTCGACCTTCTTCCTTCTCTTTTTCTCTCTCCCTCTATTCTTTTCTGTCGATCACGAGTGGGTTCCACATGCGAATGTGGCTATTGGCCAAACACAGAGAGGCCGATCTACATTTTCATAAGCAGCACATGGGTTTACTAATTTTTTAATGTACATTGTTGGGTAATACAAACAGAGCAACCAACGATTAGATATAAAAATTCTTGTATAGTAGAAGTTTCGTTGATTAATTTTGTGAATTTTAATTGCTGTTGTGGGCTATTTCAGTTTTAAAATCTCACATGATATGTTGGATACGGGGTTATCCCGGTTCGTATGGGCTCACAACCTATTTTATTATGTGATTTGAATTTTTATTCAATTTAAATTATTTTAAATTAATTTCACTGATGAGTTGAAATCCATATAAAATTGTTCCTATTTTATGATTGACTTTGTATCTTTAAAAACTATAGCATTTGAAATATAATAAACTTAATTTTTGTAAGAAACACCATCTTAAATGTCAAGAATGAGTAAGAGAAAGAGTGAGAGAGAGAGAGGACGACTGGGGACCCACTATGTCGCTCTGCCTTGCTACTAAATCGTGAACTAGGGGTGAAACTTGGGTTGGGTTTTGGCCCGACCCGACTGACCCGACCCGAAAATAGTGTGGGCTGGGTTATAGAAATTGTAAACTCGGGTCGGGTTGGGTTAGGAAAAAAAAAACCCGACTGAAATTCGGGTCGGGTTGGGCTGAAGAATTTAAACTTCAATCGGACCCGACCTGACTCGAAAAAACCCGACCCAAAAAAATCCGACCCTAATTCATAACTTAAATAAAACCCTACACCCCTTCCACTTCCGTTTCTCTTCTTTCGAAAACCAATATCCACCTCTTCCTCTTCCTCTTCCCCTCTTTAAAAAATCGCGCTATCTCGGGCTAAATCGGGCTAACTTGGGCTAACACGGGTCGGGTCGGGTCAACTCTCGGGTTGAGAGTATTAGCAATTCGAGTCGGGTTGGGTTGACATACTCGGGTTTGCAATTCGGGTCGGGTCGGGTCGGGTTCAAATTTTTTGACATGGGTTAGGGTTGGGTTTGTCAAAACTCGGCCCGCCCGACCCGAGTTTCAGCCCTATCGTGATCACACAAGCTCACTGTGACTGGGGACGATACACACAAGCTCATGATACTAAGTCCATTGTCACGTTCCAACCTGTGGGAGCACGTGACCAATTTTTTTTGAAATCATCTACACCATTGTGACAAATACCGTTCTCGGGATATTAACGACAATTGGTAATATCAGGATATTTTTAAATTCTCAGATTTTTACTAGAAATTTAACGGGAAAATCTCAGCGGAAATTATAATTTTAAAAATAATAATAATAGAATAAATAAAAATATTAATAAAATAAAAATGGTAATAAGGAATTTACCGGGAATTTATCTGGAATTTACAGGCAATTTACCGGGATATTATCGCGATATTACCATTTATCGAGTTTTTAATGTGATTTTATCAAAAATTTACCGGAAATTTATCGCTGTGGTGATAAAAATGCGTTTTTAACACAGTAATGGTATTTTGCCGATAAAAACATGGTAAATTTGAAAATACCGCTGATATTTGTGACAATGATTTACACTACCATCTCATTCTACTAAGTTCCACGCACGCACACCATGGGGAACCTATCATATCTCACCACTGCATAATTCATATCACATCCATTCCCACAATCAACATCTTACATCAACATCATCAACAAACATCCACTCTGTCATAACACACATAGGGTTCTAATCATAACTTTTCCAAAGTTATTACAAACCAAATCATTAACTAGATCTCAATATCGCAAACTTAAAGATAGGTTACTACATCAAATATAACATGTTCTCGATAGTGCTTCTCAAAATAAGCTAATGCAAATCAACGTAGTAGTAAGCTCCACCATCTAAGCTAGCTCTTGGGCCTACTCGACCCCTCCTCCAACAAAGTGTCCGAAATGTAAGTGGTGAGCTAACATGTTCGGTTAGAAGTAACAAATACATTACACATATCTCATCACAACCACACGTTACACATATCATGCACAAGTACAACTTACATCAACTTATATGTCACCCTGGCACACACACTCCACCTCAACACACCACATGTGAGTAGGGACTATCACACAACGCACACTCGTGACAGGTGGCGCGAACTCATCTCATACACTTCAACGCATTCCATTTGCCAAGTAGCCCATGCAGTCCCACCTACCGGACGTGGCCCTTGCATTGACTCTCTCTCACACACGCACAACACGTGTCACAAACTCATCTCGTGCACTTCGACGTATTGCGCTCGTTCCACCTTCCAGAAGCGACTCATGCATAGGCATCTGCACACTCGCAACCAAGTGTCACGATAACATTACATGAACTTCAACACTTTGCATAAACTAGCAACTGCGTTTCACAGTGTTAGAGCGTGAACTTCAATGCTTTGCAAATGCGCCCCCACCACACACACATCTATACTCACATTCCATGTCACGCCACATCCCGCCCCACGACAAACACATGATACCAATCCGTCACATTTTGCCTCGAGATGGACACGTGAGAATTTTTTTTGTTCTAATCAAATCCCAATTCTCAAATCTCAACCTCAATGGAATTTCCTTATCACTCACAAGGGGAAACCTACCATTTTTAGGTTTTTCCAAGGTTTGAGGCTCCTACCAAAAATATGGCAAATTTCCGCCTAAAAATGGGATATTTAGGGAAATCTCATTTTCCCTCATTCCCATCAATCTCATCACATAAACATTCTACCCAAGACATAACTAAAAAATAATCATCGTCACACTCAAATTTACTCCCTTCAACACAACAAGAGTTTAGAGGTAAGGGTTTATTGGAGTCCATGGTTTTAAAACATAAATCTCAATGTTAAACAGTTGTACTCAAATGTTGTAACACCCCAATTTTTCTAAGATATTAATATGTACGAAAATGCCATTGGAATGGTGAATTTAAAAGATGTGATAGTAAATGGGAAAATGGTGGGGCCCATTGTTCAAATTAAGACCCAAGGAACATATTATAAGGATCAAATTAAATTAAATGGGTAATGTACATCTACTTGGGTCAAGGTGGTTATTTGGGTCAAAGGACCCAATTGGAACCCAATGGGTCATGATGGACTCATTTGACCATTGGGTGAGCCCAATCTTAATTGGGTTAGGCTGAATTGATTTGGAGTTAAATGGAGGATAAATGGGTAGGCTTGATGCAAATGTGTAAACCACATTTAAATGGGTAAACCACCCATAAATGGGTCAAGGCGCCAAATTGGATCCATAAGCTAAGTTGGGACCCAATGGGTTGAGTTGACCATGTTGACCACATTGACTGTGTAGACCCTCAAATGAGCTCAAAGGGTGAGTCAAATCAGGTTGAGTTAGGGCTGAAGTGAGTTGGATTTGAATCAAACAATGGAGTTGACTCAAGTGCATTAAACGAATGGCATTAAATGTGGTGAGTTGAGCTAATGAGTTGGGTGAGTTAAGTTGGAAACCAAAGAGACCTTGAATTCCATTGAGTCAAATGGGGAGGTGAGAAGTTGCCTTGATCTTAAACATCACAAAGACAACTTCCACACGTTGGTGGCATGAGGAGTAGTTTTCCATGCATGCAATTAAACGGAATGGGATAAGTTTTGAATTGGGAATATGGAGGGTTTCCATCTCATGATGGAAACCCAAAGCCCAACGTTGGGGAGATGGAAAGGCTGCATGATCTTAAGCCAAGAGTCCCTTAGTTATGCCAAAGGACTCCTTGGTTAGATCAAGAATTAATGAGTGTAAATGAGAGGTTTGAGGGCTGATATACAAAAGAGATGCAACACACCATTGGCCGAATTTCATCACCAAGAAACCATAGAATTTCACCCTTCTCTCTCCCTCTCAAAACCTATCTTCTTGGCCGAACCAGCCCTTGGTGTTTTCACCATTGATCAAGCACATAATCAGCTAGAGACTAAGGAAGCAAGAAGGAAGGAAGCAAGAATCAAAAGGAGAGAAGAGAAGCAAAGGAAATTGGTAAGTGTTTACATAAGAATTTAGTTAAATAAGTTGGTAAAAGGGAGCATGATTTGGCCATGGTATGGCCGAATCCATCAAGGGTTTAAACCTTAGATAAAGGTTGTTTAAAAAGGATAAAAATGGATCATTGGGTTCGGCCACTTTGGATGGCCGAACCCCATGAAAAGATTTGGTTATGTTGATGGTTTTTGAAAGTTAAAACCATGCAATATTGTGGAGATTTTTAGATGTTTTTATTAGACATAAGATATATGTTAAAGAGGTTCAAATCATAGGCCATAGGGTTCGGCCACTTGGGATAGCCGAACCCCATGAAAGGAGTTGACAAGCTTATGGTGATTTTTGATGGTTTTGAGAAATAAAAACCATACAAGGTATGGAAGGGTTAAGGTGTTAAAAATGGAGATAAGGTGTATGTCTTGGGTCGGCCAATGTATGGCTGAACCATATCTTTCTTATGGTTAAATTAGTATGTCAAAACCATGAATAATTATGGGAAGTATTGAACCAAGAGAACCATAGCGTTCGGCCATGTGTATAGCTGAACCCCATGGACCATTTTATGGGATAAATGGACCCTTGTATGAGTATTTGGATTTAAGTTTATGATTAGTAATTGTTAATGGTTGTTGTGATGTTTTAAAGGTTAACATAGAGTGACAATGATGAACGGTTAAAGGCTAGGTAAATGGATGATTTGAATGGTATTTGAATGTAATTAGAATGGATTAAAGGACCAAGTTGGAGATAGTGAGGTTCGGCCAAGTTGTATGGCCGAACCCCACTAAGGTGGATTTGTTTTGATAATAGTGGTTAACAAGATTAATTATTGGTTAGCCCTAGTGGCAAAACCGTAAATATAAGATGAAGGATTAAAGGACTTGAAAGAAGGGTCAAACCAAAGTGGTATGGTTCGGCCATGCTGTATGGCCGAATCCTACCAAGTTATATTATGTAATATAAGGTGTTTATATGGATGGTATTGATCAAATGAAAAGGAGGATCAAATCCAAAGTGGGTGAGGTTCGGCCATGGGTATGGTCGAACCCCACAAGATGGTTTTTGGGACTTAGATGTAAATGGAAATTAAATGATAGTATATTGACTTGCTGTTATATAAACAAGGTGACGGAACTTGAACGGCGCACGAGTCGTGAACGGGTGACGCTTAAGAAAGAACGGACATTTAAGAGAACTTTCTGTAGGTTTCCTACCTACTTGTAACCACTTTTATATTTGGTCTTATTATGGTTTTTATGAGACATTTGTTATACTGTTATTTATCATATTGGATTTGAATGATGAGATTTATTTATATGTTTCATATATTCATTGGTATCTCATGCATGGACATGGGATGATGATTATGGAAACCGGAGCCCACACTCCGTCGGTATGCCCGTGACGCAACTGTGGGGCCTCTTTAGGCGAATGAGGGTCCCGCCATGAGGAATATCATGGTGATAAGAGTCACATCAAGAAGAAATGAAAGAATACTGTGGTTTACCTTGACGATGAGAGTCTCGTCAAGTGATGGCTATGTATATGTGTGATGGGTGGGACTCATTACATTTACATACATACATAGCATTGATTTATCTGTTTTTGATGATCATATAGTTATGATATATGCATGTTTTATATACTAACCATGTGGTAGCCCTGATCGGAAAACCTACTGGGCGCGTTGATCTAACGCCCTAATTCTATCCTTAGAGGATGATGTAGGAAAAGGAAAGGTTGAGGATCGCGAAGGAAGCCAAGCATAGGAGCTTGGGTGTTGGAATGGATTATTATTATTTATTATTATTTGGACAAACTTCATGGATATGTATTAATGTAGATAACTGATATGGTTTGATTTAAGTTTGAATGAAGGTTTAGTTTTAAGTAAATATCACTTGTACTTTGCTATCTGAGAATGGTGCAGTCTGAGGATTGATTATAATTCCGCATATTTGATTTATTTCGCAATCAGTTATGTTTATTTCGCATGATTTATATAGTTCCATGTGTGAATCGATTTTCATGGTCTTAGTCCATGCACACATGGGTGCCCAGTTAAGGGTCGGACTTTGGAAGTTCAGGACTTAGCTCGCGTCGTGACGCTCCCCGCTCTCTTCCACTTTACTTATTATAAAAAAAAAAAAAATTAGACTCTGATTTTCGAAAGGGTGGAAAAGGGCGGGGCGTTACAAATGTTCTAATAGCGATTCTCACATAAAGTTTCTCAACATAGGGGATATAATAAAGATTTCAAACCATCTAGATAATAAGCTCTACCTCTTACACGGTCTCTCGGGGTTCTTCGAACCCCACCTCAGTCACGGTTTCTAAAATTTGTAAGGGAGTGAGCTATAACTGTCCAGTGCAGAGAAATAACACAAAGTCATAGTATACAATGACATTCATGCACGCATATAACATACCAAATATTATTCTCAACGCATGCATATCACATTCATCAACCAAACATAACAACATGGCTTACCACGCATGAATCAGGTCCATCATAGGATCCACACAATCCATCACACTATTATTCACCACGCATGCACACACGCATGCCCACTACAGCTCAAGAGGGTCTCACTATCCCGAATAACTGACCAACGGTTACTCACAAATCCCCATTACGGCTCAACAGGGTTTCCCTCCCTTGGAGAACTGATTGGTGATTAACAAGGTCTCAATACCCCGAACAACTGACTGGTGATTCTCAATGCATACCATCATCGCAACTCAAGAGGGTCTCACTACCCTGAACAATTAACCGGTGATTCTCAACACATACCATCACTGTGAGTCAAGTGGCCTCACTACCCCAAACAATTGACCGGTGATTCTTAACACATACCATCACCGTAGCTCAACAGGGTCTCACTGCCCCGAACAACTGACAGGTGATTCTCAACACATACCATCATCCCGACTCAACAAGGTCTCACTACCACCGACAACTGACTGGTGATTTTCGACACATACTGACATTGCATACTGTTGAAATAATTAGAGTTATTATCTAATTAGAATTATTAGTTTGGGTTTACCTCTAAGTAAGAGGTGTATTTGATTTATAATTAGTTTAAAGTTTGAGTTTGAGTGTGATAGCCCTAGGGTCGACTAGAGACTATAAATACATATAATAACTTAGAGTCGAACACAATACAATTTATTTCTTTTCTACATGGTATCTGCCAGATACAATTCTACTGAGTGAACTTTCAATACACTCGTTTCTTTCTCTCCCACTGCCGGAGGAAATTAATGGCAGAGGGAGGGGGGGAGATCTTACACGGGTTCCCATTGCGTGACTGCTATTCTATTTGGGCGTTCTTCTATCACTCCGTTGGAGAGGCGTTTGCAAATCTGGTCCTTCTGATTTGCAGATTTGATTGCAAATTTGTTCGTATTTGTCAGATTTGGCTTATTGAAGTCTCCAGAAGTGCATCTTCTGTTTGCTCCTGCTTTTGCCTAAACGGCAGAAATTAAAAGAGGGTTTCGCCCCTTTGTTGCCATCATCACCCGCTGCTCTGTGCCGAAGAAGATGATCAAACGCTGCGTCCGGCGCACTATCTGATCATTGTACTCTCATATTTATCTGGGCGTTTGTCTTGTTGCTTTCCAGATCCGGTGGACTGTCTCCGACCTTGTTCTCAGTCTATGCATTTCAGCCATTGGTCTTCTCCAGATTTGCTCTGTTCATCGGGAGCACTAGGCCCGTTCTTCCCATTTCACGCTTCTGTGCATCTGTTGCCTCATCTCTTGGCCTTTTTACCATAGTTGCTGCCACATCACACAGAGTTGCAATCTCGCTGATCTGTTTGCAATAATCTGGATGAGATTTGGGCGATTTCAAGTCCCAGATTTGGGCGTGTTTCGTTCTTGTCGACGCTCTCTCTGTAGGTAAACCTTGGCCACTACTGCTTCACTCTCTCTGTTGGCTATGATGTCTGTTAAATCGGCCCTAGATCAGCACTGTCTCAACCAGAACAACGCTCACCTTTGTTTTTGATGTACCTGGTGCTATTTGAGCAAGGGAGCCAGATCTGAACCAGATCTAAGGCTGCTGCCTCTATTTCTAATGGTTCAAATTATCTTCAAGTGGAGCTCACTTACAATTACGGTGTGACTAAATACACAGAAGGAAATGCATATCCTCAAATTGCCATTAGTACTGAGGATGTTTACAAGAGTGCTGAAGTCATTTCTTTCCTTGATCCAGATGGCTGGAAAGTGATTTTACATGGAAATGCCCTCCTATTGCTGCTGTAACTGTGCAGGTGTATGCACAAATTGTGATTGTTATCCACCAATCATGATACAGACATGTTTGTTATTTTTTCTCGCCACAATTTGCGAGATCTGTGCCAAGAAGAAAAGGGGAGAACCGAAGAAAGGGACACAACTTGCCCTTCTCCTCCTACTTGCTGCCGTTTGAGCACCCCTTACTTTGTTGTTTCTCCAATATGAGATGGCCTATTTAGCTAAAGAAAGGGACACAACTTGCCCTTTTCAGCTCTTTTATTTGCTGGCCTTTATGGGTACAACAATTGGTTGTTGACCTTATGAAGCCTCTTTGCTGACCTTTATGGCTTCAGCTCTTTTGTTCGCTGGCCTGTCCGATTTGATTGATCGATGTGATGACTTCAGCTTTGTTTTGGCATTTATGATGCCCTTGTTTTTCAGGTGTTCGTTGTCTGTCATTTTGCAGGCAATCAGTGCTGCCACTTCAACACATTTTGCAGCAATTCTGTGTGCTACCTCTTCAATAACTTTTGCAGCCAATCAATGTGTTGCTTCAACAAATCTTCTTGGCCAGTTAGTGGGCCACTTTCGCAGTTCACTTGTCGTTTTTTTCACGTTCCAAGCTGCGCGTTCATCCACGCTTCAGCTTGTGGGGGCATGTTGGAATAATTAGAGTTATTATCTAATTAGAATTATTAATTTGGATTTACCTCTAAGTAAGAGTGTATTTGATTTATAATTAGTTTAGAGTTTGAGTTTGAGTGTGATAGCTCTAAGGTCGATTAGAGACTATAAATACATGTAATAGCTTAGGTATTCAATATAATACTCAGTTTATTTTTTCTACACATACACAACCACCTATAACACATGAACATTAGTGGGACATGCATTTACACCATCAAGTTCACAATCACAATCATAACATGTATTCTCATAGCACATCCACATTTCACATTGGTACACATGCATCCACATCAAGCGAAGTTAACTAACATGTCACATACAAGGCATATTTAGTCACATACCATTCATGCATGGCATACACTGGGCATCAATTAGACGAATGGGTTGAAACCGATCTTCGAGGCATTTAACCACGACTTTCTATTAATTACAGTAGTTAATCCCTTACAAACTTCATGAGTTTTGAGTAAGTAATGTCTGTTGTAGATCGGAACTCACCACACACCCTTCCATTCCACAAAGCACACACATAGCCCAACATTGCAATTCGATCCTTAACCTAAATTGACTTAGACACCGACCTGGCCCACCTAGGTTGCACCTCCTAAATTTATGTACTGGTATATAAAGGAAAGAACTAAGTGCAACACTTTGTGAGTGCCCCCTTATGGATTTTTCTCATCAATTTGCATTGTGGGCTCCATATAATTGGAGATGAAGAAGATAACATCAAAAGGGAATGGATGAAATTTATCCTTTATCTTTATCTCTTAGCCATGTGATCATGACCCTTAAAATTAGTCATTATTCATTATAGTTTGTTAAAAACCAGAATGACATTGTTGGGATGGTTGGTAGAGGGTGAAACTTCACCCATTCCTATATATGTGGTCCTTAAAACACATTGCTTAACACACATATTTGTTATCAATAAGGTGAGATGGTTAATGAAGGGCTCATCTATCCGTGGGTGCATCAAGATCATCACCATCATTATCTAAGCAACTTTTTCCATCAATCTGAGGTTTAACTTTGTATTTGGATTTGACAAACTACTTCGATGGATCAACTATCTACTTGACGCCTATAGGAATTGAATCCACAATCTTTAGTCTCTGAAAACAAACCCTTACAAGTTGTACTATAGGTTATAAAGAGAAGAAAAATGACAACAAAATAAAAAAAATGATGAAGATAGAAAGAGTAAAGGTGAAGCCACTTTAGTGGATGGAGGTAACAATTTTTTTTTCTTGAACAAGTGAAGGAACAAACTATACATTTTTTTTTATAATTGTCGTAAATACTACAATGCTCATGATGAAATCTAGAGAGTGAGGTGAGAGTGGGTTATCTTGTAGATATGAGGCTTGCTTTGTAAACCTTGATTAACCCACATAATAATAGACCTAATCGAATTTGGATTCAAGTGGGACCCACATCTAATAAGCCACACGGTTTTGAGAGATCTTTTAGGATCTGTTATGTACTTTGATGGAAAGAGGTATTTAAGGAATAAAACACACCCCTAAAGTCCATCTCTCTGCCCATACTCGATTCTCTCTCTTCCAAGCCATCACTGTACGAAATTAAGAGGGAAAGGAGAAGGAACTTTGTGGCGCCTCCACACGTGTTTTTCAGTCACAGGAAGTGCAAAACGACAATACATCAAGGAAGTAGACCGTACGAACTTAGATCTCATGGATTCAGGTATGATTTATTTTACTATGATGACGTTTCCGCATAATGAATGTTTTGATTTATTGAAAGCATATTTGATTCAAGATCCTGAGGCTTTAATGATTAATGGATTGCGTTACGAATATTAGGTACATTAGAGATAAGAAATCTCAATGATTAACCGGTTTCTTTATGCCCAAGATTTGATCCTAATAATGAAAATATTCTAACAATTGGTATCAAGAGCGTATGATTTTCGTTGAATCACTTGATGTTTTCATTAAGACCGTATGATAAAGAAATATATTTTAATAATAATATCTTTCATGAAGAAAATATTTTTGGATCTATAAACTGGGCCGTGTCGGTCGGACCGACTATCATTGTCGGTCGAACCGACACTGCTCAGATACGTATTCAGTTCACCAGATTTTCAATCTAGGTAGTATCGCTCGGATCGATACTAAGTGTAGGTCGAACCGACAAATATCAGAAAGCATAGGCAATTTACTGCATTATGTCGGTCGGACCGACAATCAATGTCAATCGATCCGACACATAACATAGAGCCGTTTTAATTTACTGTGTTTTGTCAGTCGAACCGATAGTAAGCATCGGTCGATCCAACAATTATTATGTTCATTCCCAATGATGTATTCATGCATGAAAATTGTATGAGGGATAGAAGTTGACTATTATATGTGAATAACCAACCATTACTGTATTAATTTTTTATTTATTTTAAAAATGAATGATGTTTTATTATGTTATTGGATCACATGAAGTGTATAAAATGTATGATCCAATTTATGAAATTTTGAATTAGATATAATTTTATTTAATTCAATTATGGAGTAGAGTCATTATCTTTGACTTCAATTCAAATTATGATACGGTTTGTTAGTCACCAAAGTGGCCTGATCGGAATGTATTGAACATTGAGTCATATAATTTTCATTTAATACTTCCCCAAAGTATTAAATGATAGTGGCCTTGCAAATCACAATCCCTAGCCACAAAGATATTAGGTTCGCCCCCAAAGGTGCACTGTTCCGAGTAGTAACAGTTTGGGGTAGGATAATTAACGAGTACTTGTGGTTAGTATTAGTACGGACATTCACAGGTGACTACGATATTTAGTCACTTGTATTTAGTTGATTTGTCCTATCGGTGATTGGGCATCACCGTGATGTTCGAATAGTGTCTCATAATATTACCTAAAGGTAAATCCAATAACACTGTTCACTAAACTTAAATTATTTATGTTTTTCAAATTATGTTTTAAAACTCATAGAATTATGTAGTGATCATGAAATTATGTACTTTTGCAGCTTCATTATTTGTCCCATTACATGCGCGACCCTCATTTATTCCCATACTTAATGGGTCAAACTTCTCTGAATGGAAAGAACAAGGCGAGTTTCACTTAGGTTGTACTCGATTTTGATAAGGCATTGATTGATGATAAGCCTACCATTACTAAAGAGAGTACGGCTGTAGAGAAGTCATCCCATGAAGCATGGGTTAAGTCAAACAGACTTAGCCTCAATTTTATGCGCATGACAATGACCAACAACATCAAGTCTTCCACTACTTGCTTCTGAAAATGCCAAAGAGTTCCTCAAAAGTGTAAAAGATAAGTTCAAGTCTGCTGACAAGTCCCTTGATGGGAAACTTATGGCCAGACTTACCACCATGAAGTTCGATGGGAGTCGTGGTATCAATGAGCATGTGAATGACATGTCCAATATCACTGCTCAACTGAGCAACCTAGGGATGAGTATGGATGACTATTTTCTGGTCTAGTTCATTCTGAACTCGTTACCTTCTCAATGTAGGCCATTTCAAATTAACTATAACACCATGAAAGATAAATGACAAGTTAGTGAATTATCCAGTATGTTAATACAAGAAGAGACCAGACTTAAGCAAATGGGTCACCACTCAATCCATTTCACTAGTCAAGAGCCTATGAAGAAAATGGGATTTAAGCCCAAAAAGTTTAAGAAAGCGAAATCCAAAACTTATGAGGCTAGGTTCAAGTTCCCAAGCTAATGATAAAGGGAAAGGTGGCAGTGTGAGGTGTCATTTCTGCAAGAAGCAATGGCACTTCCAGAAAGACTCACATAAGCAAAAGACATAATTTGAAAATAAAGGTATTCACTATATTTCAGTATGTTTCGAATCTAATTTAACTGAAGTTTCCTATAACACTTGGTGGCTTGATTTGGGGCTACAACTCATGTTTGTAATACTATGCAGGGATTTCTTACTATCCAGAACACCGACCCAATTGAAGTCTCTCTCTACATGGGTAATCGGGAAATGTTCCAATTCAAGCCATTGGAACCTATAGACCTTTTCTTGTCACTGGACACCATTTGGATTTGTTAAATTGTTTATTTGTTCCTTCAGTTGCTAGAAATCTTGTTTCAATTTCTAAATTAGACGTTGATGGATATTATTGCAAATTTGGTCATAATGCTTTTAGTTTATTCAAATCTTCTTCTTTCATTGGATCTGGATGTCTTGTTGATGGCCTTTACCATTTGAACCTTGATGATGATTTTGCTAATTCTGTTTTTACTCTACATCATAATATTGGTATTAAACATGGGTTAATTAATGAAAATTCCTCAATTTTGTGGCATAAAAAATTGGGGCACATATCCCTCGAAAGAATCGAAAGATTGGTAAAGGAAGGGATTCTACTGAGTCTCGACTTTACTAACTTAGGTGTGTGTATAGAATGCATTAAGGGTAAGCAATCTAAACACACTAAGAAAGGTACCACAAGAAGTAAATGACTACTTGAGTTGATTCATATTGGCATATGTGGCCCATCTGTTGTTCCATCTTTTGGTGGAGAAACCTATTTCAACATTTTAATAGACGATTATTCACGTTATGGTTATATACATCTATTGCACAATAAATCTCAAGCGGTTAATTCCGTACAGATATTTATCACTGAGGTAAAAAGACAGTTAGATATGAAGGTGAAAGTCATTAGATCTGAAAGAGGTGGTGAATATTATGGTAGATATGATGAGACACGTCAACACTCGGGGCGGTTTGCTAGATTAGTAGAAAGTCGCGGTACAGTGGCACAATACACAATGCCCAGGTATGCCTCAGCAGACTGGTGTTGCTGAAATGCGCAACCGTACACTTATAGATATGGTTAGGAGTATGTTATGCAATAGCACTGTACATATTATGTTGTGGATGTATGCTTTAAGAACTGCAATGTACATTCTTAACAGGATTCCTAGTAAGTCAGTTCCTAAGACACCTTATGAACTATGGACATGAAGGAAACCCAGTTTGAGACACCTACATGTGTGGGGCCCTCCTGCAAAATCTAGAATCTATAATCCATATAAAAGAAAGCTTGATGAGATGACAATCAGTGGTTACTTCATCGGTTACCCTGAGAAGTTCAAATGGTATTGATTTTATTGCCTGAACCATAGAATGAGAATTGTGGAGACCGAAAATGTAAGGTTTATTGAAAATGGTGAGATTAGTGGGAGTGATATAATGAGAAGTGTGAGTATACAGGAAGTGAGGGTACCAGTTCCTATACCCTCAACTTCTGAGAGTGTTTTTGTTCCTAACACTGTTGAACAACCAAATGAAACTGAACAACACTTGAATGATCAATCACTTCATAAAGATGTAGAACAATCACAAGAAGTTACGTTAAGAAGGTCTCAAAGACAAAGAAGACCTGCAATTTCAAATGATTATGTGGTCTATATACAAGAATCAGATTATGATATAGGGACTATTAAGAATTCCGATCACTTATGAAGAAGTCATAGGATGTGAAAATTCTGATAAATGGATAGATGCCATGAAAGATGAGTTAGAATCCATGAACCAGAATGAAGTCTGGGATTTACTAGAATTGCCCTAGGGATGCAAGAAAATTGGTTGTAGATGGGTCTTTAAGACTAAACGTGACTCAAAGGGCAATGTCGAACGATATAAAACCAGACTTGTGGCCAAGGGGTTCACTTAGAGAGATGGCATAGATTATAAAGAGACATTCTCTCCTTTATCCAAGAAGGACTATTTAAGAATTATTATGGCTTTGGTGGCTCATTATAATTTGGAGTTGCACCAGATTGATGTCAAAATCGCGTTTTTGAACGGTAATCTAGATGATAATGTATATATGGATCAACCTAAGGGTTTCTTCATTGAGGGAAATGAACATATGGCAAACAAGCTTAAGAAGTCAATTTATGGTCTTAAGCAAGCCTCCCAACAATGGATACCTTAAGTTCAATGATACCATTACTTCCCTTCGAATTTAAAAAAAAAGACACCTTTGATAGGTGTATATATCTGAAGGTTAGTGGGAGCAAATATATCTTCTTGATATTGTACGTTGATGATATTTTACTTGCCACTAATGATCTTGTTATGATGTTTGAAACCAAGAAATTTCTCTCCACTTATTTTGAGATGAAAGATATGGGAGAGGCAGTCAACGTAATTGAAATATAAATATTCCGTGATAGAAACATGTGGGATTTTGAGACTGTCTCAGAAAGCCTATATAGAATGGATTTTGGAGAGATTTGGAATGCAAAATTGTTCCTCTCAAGATGCCCTTATGCTAAAAGGAGACAAATTCAGTCTTATGCAATGTCCGCAGAACGAAATAGAAAGAAAACAAATGGAGGAAATGTCTTACGCTTCTGCGGTGGGTAGTCTCATGTATACATAGACATGCACCAGACCGGACATCAGCTTTGCCATCGGTATGCTGAGAAGATATCAAAGTAATCCCTGATTAGATCACTGGAAAGCTGCAAAGAAAGTTATGAGGTGTTGGTCAAGTTAGCCAAATATTGAGAATAGTCCTAGAGGGGGGTGAATAAGACTATTGGGGAATTTTAAAATCTTTTTATGTATTGGTAACTTTAATAATTAATCAATACAAATTTGTTCAATTAATATTCTAAATGTGATTTATAAGCAAGATTAAGTTTAAGCAAATTATGTGTGCAATAAGATATGAGCTAAAGCAAGTGCACAAAATAAGGTGAAGGAGATGAGAAGAGATGGAGAATTGTGACACAATGATTTTACGTGGTTCGGCAACCTTGCCTACATCCAAGTCTTAAGTACACCACTTGAGGATTTCACTAACCTTCTCCTTCACGGGTGGAGAAGAAGCCAATTACAAAGCTTGATCTACTTCACGGGTGTAGATCGACCTAATCACCAAGAGAACACCTCTCTTGAAAGCCAATAGGGTTACATCAACCCTTTACAATATTTCACAAGTAATAAAAAGAAGTTGTGCTTTGAAATATACCAAGAACTTAGCCTTGAGTTACTTGAAGTAGCTTGGGCTTGTTCTTGAATATCCTCATCTTCTTGGCTTGATGTAAATCCTCCAATGAAGTCCAACCAAGATGGTAGCAAGGAGGTCTAGGGTAGATAAAGGTTTTCCTATGAGGATTAAGACCCTAGAGAGAATCTCCACTTAACACATTCAACTTAGAGCATAAGATGTTCGAGATATGCCTATGAGAGCTTTGAATGTGTTTTAGATTAAGATTAAAAGCTTAGAGTATTTTAACTATGGAGTTTGTAAGCTTTGGAAGTTGTTGTGAAGATTGGAAGAGTGTATGGAAAAATTGGGCTCAAGTCATCAATCTTTTCCTCTCCAAAAAGCCTTACTTTTATAGGCTAGAAAAGTTCCAACGGATCTATCTTCGGACCTTTCGAAGATGGGTCTCGGACCTTCCAAGGTTGCAACGGTCGGATTCCCAACGGTCATATTACAACAAATATTTTGACCGTGCAACTGATAGTTTGACTGTTTGGGACAAGCTTCGGATCGTCAGAAGGACCCTGGAATTCAGGGGTTCGGAATGTCCGATTGACTCATCGTGGATCATCTGAAGGTAGATCCTCGGACGTTCCGAGACTATGTTCCATGAAGTTCTGAGCTACCCAGAAATCCGAACAACTCATACATGAAAGGAATATCCTCGGACAGTTCCGAGACATGTTCTCGGAAGTTTCGAGATGCCCAGAAAAACCATTTTCCACCAAGTGCTGGAAACTTGAGATTTTGTGAAAAACATGGACATGGTGGAGAGCTCATGAGTGTTCTATGCAATCTGTTAGGTTTAACTATAATGAACAATTTAGATTGCAAGGACACATGAAAATATGGAGATATTTGGTAGATAGCAAGAGCTCTCCACAGGGCAGAGAGTGGACTTAGAAACCCTGTTTGTATTATTCCAATTTTAACCAAAAAGGCTTCTAAGGCTTCTAGGTCAGTCCTATGGTCCATATACCTGTGATGGTTGGCATTCAAAGAGTTCTTCCGATTTTGGTGTGAGCTTTCCAAACAACGTGTCTTCTGGAGCTTCAAGCTTGATTTGACTGTGCATGTCTTCCTAAAATGAGGTCTTAGACACGTAGGCGGTCACGACTCAGTCAAAGAAATTTTTGACAACTCAGGACTCAGTCGGACACAGTCACGGATTGACAACTCAGTCTAGCTAAGGAGAGGTAGATTTAACTTTTCGGCCAACATGAGGTACTCATAAGGTACCAAAGACTTCATACTCACATATAGAAGATCTGAGAATCTCAAGGTCATTGGCTACTTGGATTCAGAGTTTGGTGGATGCGTTGACAGCAGGAAGTCAACGTTCGGCTATTTGTTCCTTATGGCTAATGGAACAATATCTTGGAAAAGCGCCAAGCAGACTATCACTGCAACATCTACTATGGAGGCATAATTTGTGGCTTACATTTCAGATATCTCGGAAAAGTGCCAAGAAAATGATTTATCGCTTAAGAGTTGTATTGAGTGGGTCACTTATGTTGTGGTGATGGAAGGGACCATGTCAGATAAGACGATGTGCGACCGCCATTACTCGCATTTGCGGGTCATTTAATATTAGCATTACGATGGTGACCGTATTATGATTATTTGAATGTGGATTATGTGCGCGCCTTATGTTATCCTTATTTGAATCCAATGATGATGTAATGTGGCTCTAGTGGGAGAATGTAAACCATGATTAACCCACATAATAAGAGACCTAATCGAGTTTGGATTCAAGCCGGACCTACATCCAATAAGCTACATGATTTTGAGAGATCTTTTAGCATTTGTTACCAACTTTGATGGAAAGAGGTATTTAAGGAATAAAACACAGCTCTAGAGTCCTCTCTGCCCATACTCAATTCTCTCTCTTCCAAGCCATCACCGTACGAAATTAAGAAGGAAAGGAGAAGAAACTTTGAGGCGCCATCTTCACACTTGTTTTTCAGTCACAGGAAGCGCAAGACGACAGTACATCAAGGAAATCGACCGTACGAACTTAGATCTCATGGATTCAGGTATGATTTATTTTATTATTATGATGTTTCCGTATAATTAACATTTTGATTTATTGAAAGCATATTTGATTCAAGATCCCAAGGTTTTAATTATTAATGGATTGTTTTACGAATATTGGGTACATTAGAGATAAGAAATCTCAATGATTAACCGGTTTCTTTATGCCCAAGATTTGATCAATGAAAATATTCTAACATGCTTGACTCTCTTACAACAAAACAGTTGCAATTATGTACTAGGTGTTACGACCAAAGGCTGTTGTGGGGGGAAATACTAATGTCGACCTCGTGAGTGAGGCTAAACCCATAGGATGTCAGATGAGCAGAGAGACAGCAATTCAGGTATCCTAAAGGGTAAACAAGGAAGTTGTGACTAAATAGAGAGGCAGATGATGAAAGGGACCTATTCTGTCACTGGGAGATATCCAAGAAGTTTCCTTACTCAGAAGAGGCTATCATTGCTAAAAGTAGAGATAGTACCATTATTTTAAATGTAATTCCAAAATTGTCCTAATCCTCTCATTAAATCCATGAGAAATGAAGGAGAAAGGAGCATTACATGAACTGCTATAAACTCAATATTGATTGGTATTTAGATGATCTGGAGCACGGCTTAGGTGACTATTTAAGGTTTTCAACCATTCAAAAATGCAAAAGAATATACCTACGAGAGCTGGCATAAGTGAAGGATCTGTCTTTTAGCACCACCTCTCAATGCTAGTAATGCTTCAATACCGGTATTCATATTGTTTGCCAAAACGTCATAAATATCGACGATATTTTCAAATTTATCATGTTTTTATTGGCAAAGTACCATTACTGCGTTCATAACACGTATTTATTGGCATTGCGGTAAATTCTCTATAGAACCGTGTTAAAATGCGATAAATGGTAATATCACGATAATATCCCGATAAATTCTCAGTAAATTACTAGTAAATTTCTTATTAAGATTTTATTTTATTAATATTTTTATTATTTTTTAAATATTATACCCACTAGTCCATTATTGTCAAGCCTTGATCCAAAACATAGGCATGTGACGTGGAATAGTTTTACTTTCTCGAATATCACACATGGGAAACATGTGTGCTCACAGCTCAAACTCAAAATCCATAAATGATCTTAAAAATCATTAACATTTCAAAGGGGATATTAATTGTCTACCATCAATTTTATCAAACATTCTAGAATTCATTACAACAAACCCTCAAAGAACAAACCCTCAAAGAATAAAATAATAATAACAACGTCACCAACTCAAATCAAATAAATAAATAAAATAATCAACTCAAATATGTAGGGCTTTTAAAGCAGCATAATAACTAAGCTCTTCCTTAGGGTCTCTAGGACCCATCCAGTGCAACATTACCTGAAATGGCAAGGACGTGAGTACAAACAATACTTCAGTGAGGAAATATGCATGCTACATACTCATGCACCCACATAATGATAATAATGTATGAAATGGAATACAAATAAGGCTATGCTATCATATCATGCTATTAATTTCATCAATGTGGATACAATGATGTCACCCAAGGACGCCTCTATCTCATCAACGTGAACACAATGTCCACTCAAAGACACCAATCTCATCAACGTGAACAAAATGTCCACCCAAGGACACCTCTATGGAACAGGCTGTCAAACATCATGATCCCTTGAGGGACATAGGCCATGACTTACAAGTGGGAGGTCTCCATACAACATAGATAATCTACCTCACCCTGCGTTCCTTCACCACTCTAGTGATTAAGTCAGCACTAAGGTGATCGATATACGACTTACCAAGTTAGTTCCTCCTTAGTAGGCTCACAAGTATCTAACTCTATGTAATATGTCTTACTAAGATAGTACCGCTCGGGTAGGGCTCACAAGTATCTAACTCTATGTAATATGTCTTACCAAGATAGTACCGCTCGAGTAGGGCTCACAAGTATCTAACTTTGAGTAATACTGCACACCAAGTGTACAAAATAGTCGTGAGAGCAACCTACAGTGCGAAACATGTGAGGGGCTATACTCCTCAATGAAAATGACAACAAGCGTGAGTACGACCTATAACGCGAAGCATGGTATGAGCTATACTCCTCAACAACAGCCCTACAGGACCAAGTCCCATAGCCGACTCCACCGTTCCAATAGGGTTCCTTAAACAAATCATCATCCTGTCACACCAATCTCCTCTATGGAGTGGAGACAACTACTAGTGGGGCCCAAGAAGGGAAAGGTTCATCATCAAGTCCCATATACCCATTGGGTCTCACCTCAACAATAGTAATCTCAATATCATCATGCCCATTAACAGAACATCACATACTCACATCCTAGATAGCCTCCAAGGCACATATCAGTGAGTAATACAAAATGGATCATATTCACAATTACAAGGGCAATATATATGACATAATCACATCATGGCCATAATTTCATAATGATAGCTAGCATAGCACATTCCATTGCGTTTTATACATTCAACATGATTATCACAGTTATTTTAGAGACATGGACTACACACTAACCCTGAAATGCACACGTCGGATTTATTTACACATATTTTTAGTCCTTGCAATTTATTTAACTCATCTCATGGTGGTTTAACATTCTAAGTTCATTCACTCCCTTTTTACAGCATAAACCCAATTAAATTCATCAATAAATCATCTCATCTCTTCACAAGGGTCTCCAATAAATATCACAATTTTCTATTAGCATAACTGGATAATAGGCATTCTACAAATCACATAATAGGGAGATTATAACATTTCATGCATAGCATAGGGCACATCCATCCTATTTATCATGCATTAAACACAACAATAACACAATACATTCCCTAAATCAATGTAATAGCATACAAGCATTCATTCAGTGTGTGTAGCAATCCTCACCTTGAAAGTTACGATGTTTTGGGTTGATCTTCGGGTCGAACAGTCGACGGGTTCGGGGTTAAAAAGGCTCTAATCAATCAAATAGAACATAATACATCCCTATTAGTTTATAGATTAAGCCAAATCAAAGCTTACTAGCAAAACCCCCAATTTAGACCCAAGATTTACACCTAATTTAGATTAATCCCTCCAATCTAAGGGAAATCCCCAAGAATCATCTCCAAAATCATGCATATACCTGTTGAGCACTAAAATATTATATTTTTACCCCTGATTATTGGACTAGTTAGCCTTGATTTTGTATATACCACATGCATTTAATGTCATTTTCTAGTTTTGTAGATAAATATGGAAAGTTCAGGGAAATCATATCAATTCAGTGGATAATTGCAATATTAGAGCTTAAAAGTGAAGACCTGGAATTTTAATAATTTAATTCATGCCACTTTTAGGGTTTGTCATGTAAATTAGTTAATCTAGATCCAATTATGAGAGTCTAAGATTAACTAATTATTTTTAGAATTTAAGTGGTGAATTAATTATTAAATTCTGGAAGAGAGAACATGTAATTCAAGTGCCAAAGCCTGAAATTCAAGATCAAATGGGCTAAGATCCACTTCATTGGGCCAAACCAAGCAAAATTGGGCCAGGCCACAGATAGTCCATGCGCATTTCACACAGTTGGGCCAGGCCAATGTATAACTCATAGTCCAACAAAGGCCCAAGTCTCAAGCTCAAGTTCAAGTCAAGTGGGCCTAAGATGAAGTCCATGAGTTGAGGTCCAAGATCCAAAGTCCAATAACCTCTATGGTCCAAGTTCGAAATTCACCCTGTGATCCACAAGCCCATGGCCGAAATCCATAACCCTAATCCCTCTCTTTTCCATGTACATTTCATCTCCACCCTCCATTCCCCATCTTAATATCTCCACCTTCCATCTCATATACCAAAATTAGATAAAACCCTAGATCCACCTACCATATCCAATCCATATATAAACCATGTTAGATCTAGGCATTCCAATCCATCCATCAAGTAGATTAACCTTAGAATCTTAAAACCTCATGCATCATTTTACCATCATAAGTTTATATCAATCATCAATCATTTAAGCCATTAGATTTTAGGACATTTCATCACAACATCCACTTCATGCATACATATTAGATAAAACCCTAGAGCCTCCATGCTAATCCATATCATAACATACCTTGCATTAAATTTAGGCCATTCATCATACCATCTATCCATCTCAACCCTTAAATCCAAACCCTTATTAGTTACCATATCATTCATAGAAATTACTTTTATCAAATTACCTTAGAGCCATTAGATTTAACCCCAATCTAATCTTAGCCATCCATTCATTAAAACCCTAAGTTAGAATAACTTGGAGTCCAAGTAGCCTCCATGCTCATATGCCATGTCACCCATCATCTTATCACCACACACTTCACACGATTTTAGCACTAAAAGCTCTCCATGCACTTAGACAAGAACCCATCTAGATACACTCCAGGATCCTAAAACACCTCATCACCCAAATCTTCCATGTCACACACGATTTTCACAAATCCACAACACTCCATTCGAATTTCACCTAGGTCAACCCTCCACATCATCTTTTCATCATCCATCCAATCTCATCCATCCATTTACCATTGCATAAAACAAACCCTAATCCCTACATGTCAAAGTAAAAAATCCCATGCCTAATCCAACTCCTATATTTTCTCTCTCATTTTTTTCACTCCACTCCAAGCAAAACCTTGCAAAGCCAAATTCGTGCGAGCCTGGTTTAAACCTAACCTTTTGTAACTTTTAATCACCATCACCCAATTCCAATGAAATCCAATCCAAGCATTTCATCCATCAACTTAAAACTGATTCAATCTCAGCCATTCATCCAATCCCAAGTCTTATAAATAGCCAATTACCCCAAAGCCAAAATTCAAATTTGACCTCGAGCTCAAGAGGACCAAAGGCTGAAGAGAAAAGGCAAGAAGATAGAGACACCACTCGAATTTTACAAGTGAGAGTTGTAAATTTTTATTTATTTTGTCTTTCTTGTACTTAATTTTATGTATGCTTGTACTTGAATTCTTTCATTAAATAAATAGGAGACATTTTCTCTTAGAGTCTTGGAAAGTCCGATTATTCAGATTTCTTTTCAATGCCTTTTATTTAATTTTAAGTCTGTATACTTTGTTCAATTAATGGTTAGAACATAGGTTGTAAGTGTTGGATCTGAAATCTAAACATTAATTAGATGAAAGTTTATGACTTTTTAATTAAATGGCATGAATTGATTTTTGAATCCTGAGCATTGAATTTCAAATCTAGGTTTCTTATTTATTTATTTATTTTGGGCGATGAGAGAAGAATTCCATAACCACATTTAAATTATGCATTTATTTATTTTTTAATTTACATTATTTGTCAATTTATTTCCCGTCTTTAGTTACACTAGTCACTTTGTATGTTTGTTGTATAAAAATTGTTCAATATATGTTTTTGTTATGAATCTTGTACATTTAATTTTTAATTCTTTCAGTCTTTAGATGTGTAGAAGTGGAAGTCGGGTCAATCATAGAAGCAGTGGAAACACCAGGAAGAGAGCCACAACATTGTTGTGCAGACCCGGTGACAGACAAGGGATCCTGCCGAGATGAAACACTAGTAGAAATGGGTACAGGCGCAGATTCAGGCTATGGCACAGGTATAGGTGAGGACGCAACCATGGGCTCAATCGTAAAATCATCGGGAAGAGCAAAAGATGTGGGCGCTAGGGCTAATGGTAAGTTGTTGGTGATGGGCAATGCGCCAAAGTTGACCGTAATGGGAATGGACACAGAGGAGTGTGTCTGTTCGGTAGAAAAGGAAAACTGATTTCATCAAACACCACATGATGGACAATAATAACTTTCTTAGTGGTAGGATTATAACACTTGTGACCATGATGACGAGAACTGTATCCCAAAAATATAACAACACAAAGCGAGGATCCATTTTGTGAGAATTATAAGGTCACACACAACCAAAAATTCGAAAGAACGTATAGTCCGGTAGTTGTCCAAACAAAACTTCCAATGGAGAGTGATGCTGCAAGAGAGGAATAGGGAGACGATTAATCAAATAGACAACCATCTTAAAGGAATGGTTCCAGACTGACTGAGGCACATTAGAATGAGCCATTAGGGTAAGACCTATATCCACAATATGTCTATGTTTGTGTTCAGCTGACCCATTTTACTCATGTGTATAAGGGCACGATATTCTGTGAAGGATCCCACACTATGATAAATAAGGACTTTACTTCTGATATTCTCCACCCCAATTAATCTAAATCGCTTTGATTTTGTGATTAAAATAATTTTCCGCAAGGCGTTTAAAGCGTAAAAATATGTCAAAAACATCAGATTTAAAAACAAGTGGAAAGATCCAACTAAACTTAGAATAATCATCAACAAATACCACATAAAATTTATGTCCATCAACAGAATGAGTAGGGCTAGTCCCCATACATCAGAAAATAAGAGGTCTAAGGGACTGGACGATGTGGAGGGTGAACTTGAAAATGGAAGTTTGTGACTCTTTCCAAACTGACACGCAATACACACCTCTGGACCTTTATTACGAGAAACTTGTGGTTTTTCCTTGGAAGTAATATGTCGAACAGTCCGTCTAGAGGGATGACCCATGCGAGAATGCCATCGTTCAAGAGATGCATGTTCACCAATAAATGTTGTAGGAGATGAATCTGTTGTCGGTGAGCAATGGAGCATGAGCTAATAGAGTCCCTTTTTACTCGGCCCTTGAGTGAGAGTTTTCCCCGTGGTGCGATCCTTAATATAAAAACAGTCAGGGTGAAATTCGAAGAAGAAATTATTATGACATGTAAACTGATTGACGGGTAATAAGTTGCAAGAAATAGACAGAACATGTAAAATGTCATCAAGGTGAAAAGATCTAAATGGGAAAAGAGAGTAGATGAACCAGTATGGTGAATATGCAAACCTGCACCGTTGCCAACTGTCAACTGATCTAAGCCAGAGTAATCTGAATAGATAGAGAGATTGTCGAGATCTATTATTGTAACACCCTAAAATTTCAAAGTTATCAATTTATATGAATTTATTCATATTTATGAAATTGCCATTGTGATATATTTGAGTTGAATTTAAATGGGTCAATGGTTCAAATAAGACCCAATGGTTAGTAGTTTTAATTATAAAACAAATAAATGGATAAGATGAACTTAAACAGGTCAAGAATCATATTTGGGTCAAATTTTGTTAAATGGGTCAAAATAGCCAAATGGAACCCAATGGGTTGAAATGGGCATGATTAATCATGAGTGAGCTCAAAGCTTAAGTGGTTTGAGTTTATTAAATATTTGAGTTTGTTTGAGTTGATTAAATGTTGGAGTTTAGTTGAGTGGAAATTATTAGTTGAGTCACATTAAATAAATGAGTTAAGTTTGGGTGAGTTAAATACATGAGGTAGATGGAATAATTATTTTAGTGAGTAAGTGTGTGTAAGATGGTGGTGTGGGCTGGTGGTAGGTTTTAACACAATAAACGTTGGCTGCATGGGAGGTATTACCATGCATGTAACTCCCATTTAAGTGATAAAGGAAATGAGAGTTACATTTTGAAAGTACATGGGAGACGTTGGAGGAGGGAAAGAGTTTCATCTTATGATGAAACTCCAATTTGAATTGTTTAATGAGAGATGAATGAGGAGAAGACTTAAAAAGACAAGCATAGGGTCATTGGAATATGATGGGTTTCATCTTAAAAGAAACAGCCAATGAGAGACGGTGAAGCACATGGGGTTTCATTTGAAACTCCCATGTAAGATATGAATAAAGGTGGGCTGTTACAAAGACTACCCATTGGTGTGGGAGTTTCATTTCCATATGAAACTCTCACCCCCAAAGGTAATAGAGACGTTGGATGCTAGGGGGGGGGTTTCATTTCATAGATGAAACCCCAAGGAACTTAAAGGATTTTAATTATGGAGAGGTGAGTTACACAAGGGCTGAATTATCCTTGGGCTGATTTTGGTTAAACAAAGGGCATTTTCATTTTACTCTCTCTATCTCTCTTTTCCTTGGACTGTTATCATCTCACCAAATTTCAAGAACAGCAGCTGATCACTGATTTGCAATCAGCCCTTGGTTGCTTTCTTTCACCAACACAAAAGTATACATTGAGCAAAGGAGGGGGCATTAAGGTTTCTCATCCAAAGCCAAAATTCTTTTTCTCTCTCTATCTCTTTCCCGTTTTCTACATTTCAAAAATTAGAGCAGCAGCTGGTTGTTTAATCAATCCTTGACCATCAAGGAATCAAGAAGAAGGAGAGGCGAAGAAAGGGAAAGGAACAAGCCGGAGTGAAGATCAATTGGAGGAGTCGCGGAAACGGTAGGTTTTCGATCAACTATTTTTAAATCATGATCCAGCCATTGGATGGCCGAATCTAACAAGGGTTAGATATTAGTTGGAAGTGCATGAATAAGATGAAAAAATGGTTATAGGGTTCGGCCACATGGGATGGCCGAACCCCATGAAAAGAATGGATTAATTTGGATGCTAAGTTAAATTGATTGCATGGTTTGAAAAGTTCTAAAATTATGGTTTTGAGTGTCATGTGTTGGACTATGGATTGGCCGAACACATCAAGGAATTTAATCTAGAATTATGATGTTTAAATGATAAAAATATGGACCATAGGGTTCGGCCCCATTGGATGGCCGAACCCCATGGAAAAACTTGGTAATTCTTAATGGAGTTTTGAGGGATAAAATCCATAGTAGTTAATGAAGATTTTAAAGGATTTAAAGTGAAGATAAGCTTACTGTTTTTTGGGTAACTATGGCTTGGCTGAACCATACTAATGCTATGGTTAAATTGTGGATTAAAACCTTGGACAAAGGTTGGAATAATTACACCAAGAGAACCATAGGGTTCGACCATATGTATGGCCGAACCCCATGGAATGTTTTGTGGATATTTGGATTGAGTTTTACAAAATTGAAATCATACAAAGTGATGGACTTATTGGATGGTTTTGAAGGGTAAAAACATGGTAACATTATACAATTATCCTATGTCTAAATGAGACCAAAAACATGTGAAAAATGACCAAAACATGACATAGGGTTCGGCCACCTTGGATGGCCAAACCCCATGCAAGTATTTGATTGGGCTTTCAAGAAGGTGGAAATCACATCAATTATGGACTTAGTATTAAGGTGGTTTGCTGATGGACTTTGTTTTCTAAGACAAAATTAAACAAAGGGTTAGTATAGTGGCGTTATCGTAAATATGGATGAAAAAATGAAATAATCAAATGAATGGACTTATGAGCCAAAACCTAAGGTGGTAAGGTTCGGCCATGTAGTATGGCCAAACCCTACCAAGGTTCATTTGAAAGTTTGGGATACTTAGATGGTATTAATTAAATAAAAGAGCTACCAAGGTTTAAATGGGTGAGGTTCGGCCCTGGGGTATGGCCGAACCCCACAAAGTGGATTTTTGGGTTTTAGATCAAATTAGAATCATATGGTCAAATGATTAACTTTCTGCCATGTACATAGGGTATTCGGATTTCCAGAACGGTGAACAAGCCGTGATCGGAAGACTGTTCAAAGGAAAGGTCAAACAAAGTAATCTAGAGTAGGTTTCCTACCTTTATTGTAACCACTATTTCATATGTTGTTTTATGTTAATTTCGATTACTTATATGATTGTAAAGTTATGTTTCTAAATGATATATTTGCCTAGACATCTCATGCATGGCATGGGATGATGGTGTTGTAACCGGAGGGCACACTCCGTCGGGGCGTCCAAAAGACCACTGTGGGGTACCCTGATGATGAGAATCCCATCAAGAAGAATCCGGAGGCCACACTCCGTCGGGGGGTCCGAAAGACCATTGTGGGTTACCTTGATTATGAGAATCCCGTCAAGTGATGTCTATGTTGAATGGTGGTGGGTGGAACTCATTACATGATCATTTCATATATAACATGTTTTTATGGAATTTTGTCACACTTGTATTATTGTTATACTATTTGCATGTTTTTGACTAACCATGTGGTAGCCCTATTCGGAAACACTACTGGGCGCGTTGATCTAACGCCCTATCTATATCCTTAGTGGATGATGCAGGGAAAGGAAAGAACGTGGTTGGAGAAGAGGACCAAGCACGGAAACTTGGGCGGTTTGAATGATTTTGAATGGACTTGAATGGACTATTCATAGATGTGTTATTTGAATTATGTGGACAATGTAATTTGGTAACTAGATTTGTTGGCATGTAATAAGTAGATAAGTAGATGCTGTGGATTGGTTTATTTTGGATGGTTGGATTGAATGGTAGATTAATATTAGTTAGTAATTTTGGAGAATAAGATTATGTACTTTGCTATCTAATAATGGAAAATTGGAATAGTCATAGGTTCTATTACAACCTCAGTTAGAATAAGACTAAGTTAATTCCGCAAGTTATATATGTACCATGTGCGAATCAGTTTTATGGACTTAGTTCATACGCACATGGGCTTGGCCAGTTAAGGGTCGGATTTAGAGATCCGAACTTAACTCGCGTCGTGACACTCCACCCCGATCACATGATTATTATATTTAAAAAAAAATAAACTCTGAAAATTAGAGTGAAAAGGGCAGGGTGTTACAATTATAACATGATGAGATGTGCCGGAGTCAGGAAACCAACTATTTTCAGTTGGAGGTGAGACAGAAGCGGTATAGGTGGTTATGGAGTCCAGAGATTGGAAAGCATTATTGAATCGCTAATGACACTGCAAGGTTGTGTGGCAATGCAGTTACATACCTGACAGATAAGACGAGGAGACTGTGTTGGATGAGTGACATGAGGACGATCGGCCTGAGAGTGAGACTGCACATGGCGTCCTTTAGATCGACCACCATGCCCGCGAGAATGAGTAGACAAATTGGATGGAGAGCCTCTCTGATACGGGTGAGAAAATAACGCTTTTGTTTAGTAGAGGTGTTCGCTAGGGGAGACTGTAAGTCAAGTGGCACATCTTCATGGGCAAGACAAAGTTCTTGACTATAAAGGAGACCCTTGTAAGTTAGAGAAGGAAATCGATTCTGCCCGAGTAGTGATAGAAGTGACAAAAGTTCCAAACTCTGGTCCCAGGCCGCCAAGAGTATATAAGACAAGATCATCATCCAACACAGGGTGAGAAGCCGTCGCAAGACTATCAGCAAGATATTTGATAGATGTGAGATACTGAAGAATGGAAGAGGAGCCCTTCTGCATATAAAAAAGTTGCAGACGAAGATCCATAACACGAGTCAGAGAATGGGATGAAAATGAACGCTCCAGTTGAAGCCAAGTTGCACGTGCAGTGGGAGCACCAACAAGTTGAGCTTGCATGGGTACAGTGAGCATAGAGAGAATACACCAAATGAGTAACTGATCATTCTGCTGCCATGTCAGAAACTCGGGGTTGATCTTTTCAGAAGAAGGTGAGTCAGTTTTAGGATCTGGAGGCAAAAAACGTGATGGGGAAGAGATCGTCCTATCAACATATCCATGAACATTATTGTAATACCCTGCCCCGGATTAGGCGTGTTTTACCTCGTTAATCGTGTTTAACCTGTTAATCTCGAAGTTTTCGGTCAGGGCTTTGAGGAAAGCCCAAGCGAGGCCCAATCCGAGCTCGTGAGTTCAGAGATCCAGCCCGTTCAGCTGGAGGGGTATTTTGGTAATTTACCACTTGTTGTGCTTATTTCTGTAAATTGTGTGATTTGTGATTATTATTAGTAGATAACACTCTCCTTAATGAAGGATTTGCATTTATTATTTTGAAATGATTTAATTTCCAAAAAATAATATTTAAATATCGCCCGAAAGAGAGTTTTAATTATTTTAAATAATTTCGGGAAAGAGATAAATTTTGAAAATGGTATTGGGTGTTAGACCATTTTAAGAATGAACTAGATATTTCATTTCATCTTAAAATAAGATTTACAAATTACTTATTTTTGCATTTGTTTAATTAAGTAATTATGGGTAAAATGTGATTTTTGTTTAAATCAAGGGTTTTTAGTGAGAGATAAAATCTGAAATTTTTATGGTAACCTAGGTTTTCAAAACCCAACCCATCTGTAAGGTTGGATTAAGTTTTTGAGGTCTAAAATTTGTACTTCTAGTTTTAAAATCCAATTTTCTTAAAATAAGGCCCTTTCTGCAAATTGGGAAATATTTGGGGACTGATCTGCAAAAGCAGAGCAGCCTGCACACGCCACGCAGCGTGCACTGGCCGCTCGGCCCTTTTTCCGGCGGTGATGATCACCTTCCGCTGTCCCGTCCCATCGGATTCAGCCGATTTTCCGACCAGAGGAGCCTATAAATTCAAGGCCCCTTCGTCCGTTTGAATTCCCAGCAGATTTCTGCATACCTTCTTTCTCTACTCTCTGTGATACCCGGTCGACACCTCCCTGTTAAGCTGCTGTTTTTCCAGTAACAATAAGCTTAAGGAAAGATTTTCAAAAAACCTGAATTTCAGACCAGGAACCGAAACCAAGGTATCCATTGCATCCCTTTTTAAATTCTAACCCATTTAGAATCAAACAAAACCGATTTTGACCCTGTTTTGGTTAAGAAAAACAAGTTTTAAGTTTTAAGAAAAACCATGCGTTTCATGTACCCATGAGGATCTACCCTTAAAATCGGTTGACCCTTTGAGCTTCTGAGCTCCAAACCTCTCCCTATGGAAAGAGGACTCCCAGAGGAGTCTATCAGACCAGATGGATGTGAAAAACGAATCCAGGAAGCCCTCCCTTTCTGGAATCGCATTTCAGTCTGTTTTCCGCCGTGACTGTCTGCTGTTGCAGACAGTTGGAGAAGACGACTCTCAGAAGGTCCGAGAGCCGATCTTCAGACGGTCCGAACCTTCGGACGGTCCGAGCAGTGACCCTTGGACGTTCCGAGCTTCAACCCGAAACCCAGTCCGCCCGAGGCGAGCCAGACCCCCTTTCGGATGCACCGAGCCGAGCTCGGAGGGACCGAGCCCAGCCCGGAAGGTCTGAACCTCTTCGGAAGGTCCGAACCCAGTCTTCGGACGTTCCGAGACTTGCAGACCCACCGAGACTTGGTGTTTTCAGTTTTTCCTGTTCTGATGGACTTCGGACGGTCCGAGACCCAGTCTTCGGACGATCCGAAGTCAGGCCCCAAGTTCCGAGGCCAGTAACTTAATCTAGTGTGGTTCGGATGATCCGAAGCCACTGTACCCTTGTTCCGAGGTGATGTTCCGAGGAACCCGTTTTGGAAATGAATAAAATATTGTTTGATTACCGTTTTAATCTTGATTATTATTATTTAATGTGTTTAATTATTGGTTATGATTTATACCCCCTGTTAATTAAAAATGTACTAACCCTTTACCTCTTATTATTTATAGTGTAAATACTATTGTATACGCTTTCAGTCTGACACTAGTCGGGAACTGAGTGATTCACTTTCAGGACGACACTATAGTCGGGCACTGAGTGACCTCGAGGCCTACTCAAAATGTCAGCTCTGGTCCTATCCAGAAGACAACCGAGAAGTGACCCGAGGATTTAGACCTTACTCAATAAGTCAATCTGGTCAATACCCAGAAGACAATATGAGTTTGGACTGAGCCCCTTATGTTTATTATATTATTATCTTGTGGATGATTTAAAAATGATAGAAACCAAGTAGGAGACTCATTTCCATGAACCCTAGATATTTTGTGGGAAAACGTGTGATTTCCAAATACTACGTATATGTACGTATCTGATATGTATATTGATTGCGCACTTGTATGTTGTTTGACAGAGACCGCGAAACCACACGATCACGGTGAGGGAACTTAACTCTACAGATTTTGTAAATAGGTGTTATATTGAGCAATGAGTGGTTTCGATTTTGATGAACCCACTCATGTGCCTATACATGATGCACTATGGTAAGAGTGCTGTGATGATTTGATATTATGGTGTTGACCGTATGTGTATGTAAGACTGCTTCCACGTACCTGGGCTATTGAACCAATATCGGCCATATAAGAGATGGTTTATGTCTACTGGACCATGGGCGGACCATGCTGTCGTCAGTTGCTGACTTGAGGGTGTCAGTATCGGCTAAGTTTAAGAGCCGGAGATGTACTTGCAAGGATGTATTTTGACCGTGTCGGGACTTAATACTGGTCTCAGTGTAGTCGGCAGGCGTTACGGTGGATAATGGCAGTGATTGATAGTGTGATGATGTTATTATCTTATTGTGCTTACTGTTACCAAGCATGTGATATTGAACTGTTGTTAACCTGTTTTACTATTTGCTTAATGTGCATTGTTAATTATCCTTCACTGGGCTAGTTAGCTCACACCACTCACCTTTCAGGCGATGAACCCGAGGAGGAGGACCCTCTCTTTCAGGCTTAGGGCGTTTGAGCTAAGGCAGTGTTTTGGGATTCCCCCGGAGAGGAATGCCCTGATCTTTTCTGTTGGTTCTTGGAACCGTTGTCTTTAAGTACCGGTTGCGGTACTTAATTTTTGATGAATTGATGTAATCGGCTATGTTGCCATTTGAGACAATGTTATGAATGATTAATCAATGTTGGTATTTGTTTGATCATTTTGTGAGTGGATGTTATTGTTATGTGTTATTATTGCTTTGTCTATGGGGCAGGCATATGGTACATGTTTGAGTCCACTTAACGGGCTGATGTGTAACCGCTGGGCCTACCTGTTGATCCGGCCCAGTAAGAATGCTTGTGGTTTAGTTTACTTATCTTTCAAAAAAAAAAAAAATCAGTCGCGTTCCGGGCCCACCGGTCGGGTTGGGGGCGTGACAACTTGGTATCAGAGCGTAGGTTCAATTCTAGGACTGTGATGGGTTACTACCTAGTTAGACTTGTTTTTGCCCTAGTGTTGCTATTGTTTTGACATTTTCTTATTTGGTGATACATATATATCAGGCAACACGGAGTATTTCCAGGGGACACCTAACGACCCTATTGTCGTAGATTCGAGAGACGACTCCAGTGCGCCAAGTCTCGATGAGGTTGCACCAGGAGAGGAGATAATAGTGGCATCCCCAGAGTACCACGTGGGTGCTGAACCTGAGGAGGAAGAGGGAGATATCCCATTTCCTGAGGAGTCGGTGGGGGAGAACGGTTCACCCGAGTATGTTTCGGCTACTCCGCCATTGGACGAATACCAAGATGAGATGTGTGAGCTCTGCAATCAGGCGGGGCACAACTTCATCTATTGCCCCTATCCACCCAGTGTCATTTGCCCTGTTTGCGGACTCCGCGGACATGGGAGTGCCAGAACCAATTGTCCTTATGTAGGAGGACCGGGGACCATACCTTGTTTAACTTGTGGGGTATTCGGGCACAAGTCTGAGACCTGCCCAGACAACTTTTATTACTTTGGTGGTGAGGAAGGATCTTTTTCAGGGAATTAGATCAATGTTTGTTAGGGGGGGGCATCGGAGAGTTTTGTTTTGAAAGGGTTGAGTTTTTTGAAGGGTTTTCATACCCTACTAACCCTTGCACTTGTATTTGAAGTTTTTGAATGAATTCTAATGAGATTGCTGCAACTTGTGTCTTCTACTTTGGTAAAAATCTTAAAATTAGTTAATGATGTTTACAAGTGTAAATAACAGATGTCAGGACCCAACGCAAATCGAGCCAACTTTCGTGGGAGGAGGACTGGTCTTCCATCCCGTCACCTATCTAACGAGGCGATTAGAGCGGCAGTAGAAGCATTTCAGCAGATAGCTGAAAATATGCGACGACCGCCAGTCCAAACACCAGAGGAGAGAGCCACCTCGGCTCTGAAAGAGTTCAAACGTCTAAACCCGACTAGCTTTTCGAGAACAGAAGACCCCAACGCTGCAAGGAACTGGCTAACCCAGATTAGCCGCATCCTTAACACCCTAGCAATCGTCGACGACTTACGTGTGACCTTGGCGACTTATCAGCTTGAAGGGAACGCCTACGAATGGTGGGAGGCGAAGAGCTTGGTTCGTAATCACGAGCCAATGACTTGGGAGGAATTTTCTGCAGCCTTTTTGGCCCGTTACTTTCCAAAGACGGTGAAGGAGGCGAGGAAGAGAGAGTTCCTCAACATTCAGCAGAGTTCAGATACAGTGGCACAGTATGCCATGCGCTACATCGACCTGATGCAGTTTGTACCGTGGATTGCCGCCAACAAGGAGGAGAAGATCCAGCATTTCGAGAACGGACTCAGACCCTTCCTGCAACGGCAAGTGGCTGGCCTAGTGTTCAACACTCTGGAGGAGATCATCGATCGAGCTTCAAAGGTGGAAGCGGTTGACTCTATCAATCGGAGCACTGACAGCTCTCAGAAACCTTCTTCTAACAAGAAGGCGAGGTTTAACCAGCAGAAGAGGCCTTTCTTCAGGAAGAGCCAACCTAGTGTGGGCCAATCCAGTCGGTCTGACTCTCGGCCAATCGTGTGCTACACCTGTAATCAGCCAGGGCATACTTCCAAGTTCTGCCAATCCAAAGGAGAGAGGGCTTATTTTCACTGCAAGCAGACCGGGCACCTGTTCAAGGATTGTCCTTTTTCTGGAAAAGCGGCACCTTCGCAAGGCGCCAGAGTTTCCTACTCTGTGGCGCAGCCCTCTGTCGGCAGAGGTTCTCAGCAGGCTTCCAGAGGATCAGCGACACCGAGGAACGGACCACCTCGGAACGATCAGGGGAGAGGACGAGGGCGTCCTCAAGGGAGAGTCTACTCTATAGGGACTCAGAAGGAGGAACCGATGAAGAACACAGTGATGGAAGGTACCCTTAATCTTTTCAGTCTTTTGGCTCGAGTGTTGTTTGATACCGGTGCTTCGCATTCCTTTATCTCTAGAACTTGTTGTGTTAGATTGGGTTTGAAACCGGTAGAAGTAGTTAACCCGCTAATGGTAGTTTCAGCTTTGGGTAAGAAGGCTTTGGCAAACCAAGAGTGTAGATCTTGTGTTTTGAAGATTAGCGGAGTGGAGTTGTCCTACGATTTTCTGGTTCTGGAAATGACGGACTTTGACATCATCCTTGGTGTGGATTAGTTGTCTGTGTTTAGAGTCTTGATAGACTGTTCTCAAAGGAGAATTCATGGGGTCTCCTTAACCGGTGAGAGGTTTATGGAAAAGTTGGTACCCTATGAAAGGATGAGAGTCACTTTCTCTGGCCTTAGGGCGTATCCCGGTAGTGTGGTGGCAAGCATGGGTTGGGAAGATGTAGGTGGTGTGGGGTCTGTTGCTCCTCGGGTGGTGTGTGAGTTTATGGATGTTTTTCCTGACCAGTTGGCTGGGCTACCTCCACGCCGAGAGATAGAGTTTGTTATAGACCTACAGCCAGGAACATCTCCAATTTCCATGGCACCTTATCGGATGGCGCCGGCAGAGCAGAGAGAGCTAGCTACGCAAGTAGAAGAGCTTCTTAGTCTTGGTTTTATCTGTCAGAGCAACTCGCCGTGGGGCGCACCTGCTCTCTTTGTAAAAAAGAAGGATGGATCGATGAGGATGTGTATAGATTACCGGCGGCTTAACCAGGTAACTATTAAGAATAAGTATCCGTTGCCTAGAATAGACGACCTCTTTGACCTTTTGAGGGGATCGAAGTGTTTTTCGAAAATCAATTTGAGGTCGGGTTACCATCAGTTGCGGATTCGAGAGGAAGACATTCCAAAGACTACTTTTCAGACGCAGTATGGCTTGTACGAGTTTGTTGTGATGCCTTTCGGTTTGACGAACGCACCAGCCATGTTCATGGACTTGATGAATCGTGTGTTTCGACCGTATCTGCGAGAGTTCGTGATAGTCTTCATCGACGATATCTTGATCTTTTCGTCGTCAGAGGAGGAGCATGAGCGTCATCTACGGATTGTTCTTTAGACTCTTCGGGAGCACCAGCTGTTTGCTAAGCTGAGCAAGTGTGAGTTTTGGTTGACTCAAGTGTAATTTCTGGGACATGTGGTGTCTCCAGGAGGAATCTCGGTAGATCCAGCAAAGGTAGAGACCGTGAAGACTTGGGAGACTCCCAAGAGCGTGTTCGAGATCCGGAGCTTTCTAGGATTAGCAGGATATTACCGAAAGTTTATCCCGCACTTCTCTCAGATCGTGGTACCGATGACTCGGCTGACGAGGAAGAACGTCAAGTTCGAGTGGAGCGAAGCTTGTGAGAAAGCATTCCAGGAGCTGAAGGAGAAGTTGACAACGTCTCCAGTATTGGTGATACCCGAGCAAGGACGAGGTTACGATGTTTATTGCGACGCGTCCAAGTTTGGTTTGGGTTGTGTACTGATGCAAGAGGGGAAGGTAGTAGCTTATGGTTCTAGGTAATTGAAGGGACATGAGCAGAACTACCCGACTCATGATTTGGAGTTGGCAGCCGTTGTATTCTCGTTGAAATTGTGGAGACATTACTTATATGGTGAGAAGTTCAATGTGTTTTCTGATCACCATAGTCTCAAGTATATCTTTACTCAGAAAGACTTGAATATGAGGCAGCGTAGGTGGATGGAGTACTTGGGAGATTATGACTTCAGTCTCTCCTATCACCCGGGGAAAGCCAACGTGGTGGCCGATGCCTTAAGCAGGAAGTCTCACAGCGACGTGGCGAGGATGGCATCCTTGCAGTGGAAGATGCTCGAAGTTCTGTCCGAGTACATCTGGAGCTGATCGAAGGAAGCGGGTCAGTAAGAATCCATAGTTTGGTTCTGCAACCCGAGGTAGTTAGTTTGGTGTTGGAAGGATAACAGAGCGACCCAGAAGCGAAGGAGTTGGCAACTCAGCTTTCAGGAGGAGCAACTTTAGAGGATTGGAAGATCAAGGCGGACGGAAGTCTGACTTTCAAAGATAGACTGTTCGTGCCAAAGTCGGACAAGTGCAGGAGAAAGGTACTTGATCACTTTCATCGATCTCGCTTTGCGGTGCATCTTGGTGGAACGAAGATGTATCGTGACTTGCGGCGACTTTTCTGGTGGAAAGGTATGAAGCGCGAGGTAGCAGATTTTGTATCCAAGTGCCTAACTTGTCAACAAGTGAAGGCGGAACATCAACGACCTGGCGAAAAGATGCAACCTTTGGAAGTGGCTGAATAGAAGTGGGAGCATATCACGATGGATTTTGTAACTGGTTTTCCTAAGTCTCCTAAGAAGAACGACGCTATTTGGGTAATAGTCGATCGATTGACGAAATCAGCTCACTTTCTACCAATCAAGAAGACGGATTCTTTGGCTACCTTAAGCAGACTGTACTTGAAGGAGATAGTCAGATTGCATGGAGTACCTGTATCCATTGTATCTGATAGAGACCCGAGGTTCGTGTCAAGGTTTTGGCAAGGATTGCAAGAAGAGTTGGGGACTAAGCTGTGCTTCAGCACTGCTTTTCACCCTCAGACGGATGGTCAGTCAGAGAGAACCATTCAAACCTTAGAGGATATGCTAAGGGGTTGTGTGATGGATATGGAGGGAAGTTGGGAAGATCACTTACCTTTGATCGAGTTCGTCTACAACAACAGTTATCACTCCAGTGTGCAGATGGCACCCTACGAGGCTCTGTATGGCAGACCTTGCAGGTCACCTCTTTGTTGGACAGAAGTAGGAGATAAAGCACTGCTAGGACCTGACCTAGTGCGTGAGACGTCAGAGCAAGTCGAAGTGATCAGACAGCGTCTCAAGACAGCCCAGAGCAGACAAAAGAGTTATGCTGACAAAAGGCGACGACCTTTGGAGTTTGCAGTTGGCGACCGAGTTTTCTTACATGTGGCACCACGTCATGGAGTGCAGCGGTTCGGGCGCAAGAGAAAACTATCACCTCGATATGTTGGACCCTTTGAGATATTGAGGAGGATAGGTGAAGTGGCCTATCAGTTGGATCTTCCTCAGGCTTTGGAGAGAGTGCATAGTACGTTCCACGTATCTATGTTAAGGAAGTACGAGCCTGACCCGTCGCATGTGATCAGTTTTGAAGGTATTGAGGTATCAGAGGACTTAACTTTTGAAGAAGCACCAGTCAAGATTCTAGAACGTGGGACTCAAGAGCTCAGGAGGAAGTCTATACCTCTAGTGCGAGTGCTGTGGCAACATCGCGACGTGCAACATGAGACGTGGGAACCTGAATCGACGATGCAGAAGCTGTACCCTGGCTTGTTCACAGGCCAAGAAGGTAGGGTTTGTTCTAAATTTCGGGACGAAATTTTCTTTTAGGAGGGTAGGATGTAATACCCTACTCCGGATTAGGCGTGTTTTACCTCGTTAATCGTGTTTAACCTGTTAATCTCGAAGTTTTCGGTCAGGGCTTTGAGGAAAACCCAAGCGAGGCCCAATCCGAGCTCGTGAGCTCAGAGATCTAGCCCGTTCAGTTGGAGGGGTATTTTGGTAATTTACCACTTGTTGTGCTTATTTCTGTAAATTGTGTGATTTGTGATTATTATTAGTAGATAACACTCTCCTTAATGAAGGATTTGCATTTATTATTTTGAAATGATTTAATTTCCATAAAATAATATTTAAATATCGCCCGAAAGAGAGTTTTAATTATTTTAAATAATTTCGGGAAAAAGATAAATTTTGAAAATGGTATTGGGTGTTAGACCATTTTAAGAATGAACTAGATATTTCATTTCATCTCAAAATAAGATTTACAAATTAGTTATTTTTGCATTTGTTTAATTAAGTAATTATGGGTAAAATGTGATTTTTGTTTAAATCAAGGGTTTTTAATGAGAGATAAAATCTGAAATTTTTATGGTAACCTAGGTTTTCAAAACCCAACCCATCTGTAAGGTTGGATTAAGTTTTTGAGGTCTTAAATTTGTACTTCTAGTTTTAAAATCCAATTTTCTTAAAATAAGGCCCTTTCTGTAAATTGGGAAATATTTGGGGACTGATCTGCAAAAGCAGAGCAGCCTGCACACGCCACGCAGCGTGCACTGGCCGCTCGGCCCTTTTTCCGGCGGTGATGATCACCTTCCGCCGTCCCGTCCCATCGGATTCAGCCGATTTTCCGGCCAGAGGAGCCTATAAATTCAAGGCCCCTTCGTCCGTTTGAATTCCCAGCAGATTTCTGCATACCTTCTTTCTCTACTCACTGTGATACCCGGCTGACACCTCCCTGTTAAGCTGCTGTTTTTCCAGTAACAGTAAGCTTAAGGAAAGATTTTCAAAAAACCCGAATTTCAGACCAGGAACCGAAACCAAGGTATCCATTGCATTCCTTTTTAAATTCTAACCCATTTAGAATCAAACAAAACCGATTTTGACCATGTTTTGGTTAAGAAAAACAAGTTTTAAGTTTTAAGAAAAACCATGTGTTTCATGTACCCGTGAGGATCTACCATTAAAATCGGGTGACCCCTTGAGCTTCTGAGCTCCAAACCTCTCCCTATGGAAAGAGGACTCCCAGAGGAGTCTATCAGACCAGACGGATGTGAAAAACGAATCCAGGAAGCCCTCCCTTTCTGGAATCGCATTTCAGTCTGTTTTCCGCCGTGACTGTCTGCTGTTGCAGACAGTTGGAGAAGACGACTCTCGGAAGGTCCGAGAGCCGATCTTCGGACGGTCCGAACCTTCGAACGGTCCGAGCAGTGACCCTCGGACGTTCCGAGCTTCAACTCGAAGCCCAGTCCGCCCGAGGCGAGCCAGACCCCCTTTCGGATGCACCGAGCCGAGCTCGGAGGGACCGAGCCCAGCCCGGAAGGTCCGAACCTCTTCGGAAGGTCCGAACCCAGTCTTCGGACGTTCCGAGACTTGCAGACCCACCGAGACTTGGTGTTTTCAGTTTTTCCTGTTCTGATGGACTTCGGACGGTCCAAGACCCAGTCTTCGGACGATCCGAAGTCAGGCCCCAAGTTCCGAGGCCAGTAACTTAATCTAGTGTGGTTCGAATGATCCGAAGCCACTGTACCCTTGTTCCGAGGTGATGTTCCGAGGAACCCGTTTTGGAAATGAATAAAATATTGTTTGATTACCGTTTTAATCTTGATTATTATTATTTAAATGTGTTTAATTATTGGTTATGATTTATACCCCCTGTTAATTAAAAATGTATTAACCCTTTACCTCTTATTATTTATAGTGTAAATACTATTGTATACGCTTTCAGTCCGACACTAGTCGGGAACTGAGTGATTCACTTTCAGGACGACACTATAGTCGGGCACTGAGTGACCTCGAGGCCTACTCAAAATGTCAGCTCTGGTCCTATCCAGAAGACAACCGAGAAGTGACCCGAGGATCTAGACCTTACTCAATAAGTCAATCTGGTCAATGCCCAGAAGACAATATGAGTTTGGACTGAGTCCCTTATGTTTATTATATTATTATCTTGTGGATGATTTAAAAATGATAGAAACCAAGTAGGAGACTCATTTCCATGAACCCTAGATATTTTGTGGGAAAACGTGTGATTTCCAAATACTACGTATATGTACGTATCTGATATGTATATTGATTGCGCACTTGTATGTTGTTTGACAGAGACCGCGAAACCACACGATCACGGTGAGGGAATTTAACTCTGCAGATTTTGTAAATAGGTGTTATATTGAGCAATGAGTGGTTTCGATTTTGATGAACCCACTCATGTGCCTATACATGATGCACTATGGTAAGAGTGCTGTGATGATTTGATATTATGGTGTTGACCGTATGTGTATGTAAGACTGCTTCCACGTACCTGGGCTATTGAACCAATATCGGCCATATAAGAGATGGTTTATGTCTACTGGACCATGGGCGGACCATGCTGTCGTCAGTTGCTGACTTGAGGGTGTCAGTATCGGCTAAGTTTAAGAGCCGGAGATGTACTTGCAAGGATGTATTTTGACCGTGTCGGGACTTAATACTGGTCTCAGTGTAGTCGGCAGGCGTTACGGTGGATAATGGCAGTGATTGATAGTGTGATGATGTTATTATCTTATTGTGCTTACTGTTACCAAGCATGTGATATTGAACTGTTGTTAACCTGTTTTACTATTTGCTTAATGTGCATTGTTAATTATCCTTCACTGGGCTAGTTAGCTCACACCACTCACCTTTCAGGCGATGAACCCGAGGAGGAGGACCCTCTCTTTCAGGCTTAGGGCGTTTGAGCTAAGGCAGTGTTTTGGGATTCCCCCAGAGAGGAATGCCCTGATCTTTTCTGTTGGTTCTTGGAACCGTTGTCTTTAAGTACCGGTTGTGGTACTTAATTTTTTATGAATTGATGTAATCGGCTATGTTGCCATTTGAGACAATGTTATGAATGATTAATCAATGTTGGTATCTGTTTGATCATTTTGTGAGTGGATGTTATTGTTATGTGTTGTTATTGCTTTGTCTATGGGGCAGGCATACGGTACATGTTTGAGTCCACTTAATGGGCTGATGTGTAACCGCTGGGCCTAACTGTTGATTCGGCCCAGTAAGAATGCTTGTGGTTTAGTTTACTTATCTTTCAAAAAAAAAAAAAAAATCAGTCGCGTTCCGGGCCCACCGGTCGGGTCGGGGAGTGACAATTATAGCCTCGCAGAAAGGGTAATAGCTGAGACTTCCAAACCAGATAATTATCTTGAGTTAATTTGACAGTAATAAAATGCTGAAGTTGTGTAGACAATGTCGATATAGTGGCCATAGTAGTCCACAAACTGTGTTGATCTGCACCCAATAGTCTATGCAGATCGGCTTTGGAAGATGTTGTTCTTCACACTCGATCTCTATTCACAAAGATCAGATCTGATGCCCTTGCACAATTGACAAACACAACGTGGCCAAAATAAGAGGCAATTGCCAGATCAGAACAGTGGGACCGAGAGACGAATACAACAAATCTGGTGAAAGAAACCATCGATGAAGGGACAAAACAGAGAGCATGCTACTGTGGGGAGGATAGTGTGCAGAAACAGGGCACAAGCAGGCGAAAAAGGCGACTTTCGTACAATAAAATCGATTTGGATTAAGTAGATCAGAGTTGTTGCTGCAGCACAACCAGAATCGATTGAGAGAAACCCTAAACTGCTGATACCATATTAGAGTAAATTTCTCAGCATTTCTTGATATAATTACAACGTATATAAAAGTTCTCATTTTCAATGTGCTAGAATATTATATTGACCCTAAAGGGGGGAGGGGGGAGTGAATAGGTCAATCCCATTTTTAATGATGTTTACAAATTTCTTGATTATTTAATGTACAACAGAATGTTTATCAAGAGATTTGTTTAGTGTGATAATTTCTTTAAGCGATCACACTAACATTATGACCTTTACATAAACTTTGATTATCGATGCTTATGCACAATGTATATAATGAGATAATCAATATGCAATGCAAAATGATGTCTGTTAAGAAGAGTACTTAAATACTAAATACAAACACACATAGATCAAACACCATAAAACCAATTTAAAGTGGTTCGGTTAGCCAACATACATCCATTGTTAGGACTCGCTCAACCTTGAGCTATCCCTAAAATCCACTAAATGAGGACTTACTCCCCTCAGAATTTCACCCCACTCAATCAGCTGAGAATTTCACCCACCACTATCGGATAGGAATTCCACCAATCCATTGGCCGAGAGTTCCACCCACCTCTGTCCTAGAGGCAACACCAGAATTTTTTATACTAGTTCTCGGGTACCTCCCTTTAATCCACTTTCGGAACAAAAGTTTTAAAGAAAATTAAAACCAAGAAACTTGCCTTTAAATCTCTTTCTTCTGAAGTGTGCTTTTTCGAGATCGTACCCATATATACCGACGCTCCGCCTCGTAGCCGTCGTTTAGCAATCACAATTCAGGGTGTCAAGGAAACTGGTTCTACCAAAGGTTTCCTAGTTTATATTTCTCTCATTCTCACTTTCAAACTCAATTCTCAGATTGGTTTTTTATGAGTTTTCATCCTTCCTCTTTCTCTCTCACAACTTAATACATTTGACTGGTTGTATTTAACTCCCTTAGTGTAAGCACAAGAGAGAGAGTGATCATTGTGTTGGTCCTTGTTTAAGCTCACTGGTGAAGATGAGGGTCCAACTGATCCATCCGAAGTATACCAACTGGTTGCATAAGAATTGATTTATATAGCGAAGGCAACCAGTTGAAGTAACGGTAATGTACTGACAGGTCGGTCGTACCGAGGGGTCCGTGACTAGAAATGTTACCATTGCAATTCTGACCATTGTGCATTAAGTGCACTCCCAACGGTAATGTTTTTTCTTGGTCAACATGTCGTTGTCGCCGATGAGTCGACACTTATGGTACCGAGAGGTCGGTCCAAAAGAGAGACTCGTTCTGGTGCAAAACATGCTTGACAGTAGTTTCCACTTTGGAAACCTGTTACCCAGAATGACCTGTCGCCCATTACCGAGAGATCGGTCCTAGCACTCTCGATCTACCGATATGTCTACTTTTTCAAGAGTCCAATGAGTTCAAGGTTTTCAGAACTCAAGATCTTTATCGAGGAGTCGTTGACCACGAGGGGTCGTTTCAGCTTTTCACCGAGGGATCGGTGCATACGTGACTCTCGATCAGAGGCAAACCCAGAATGACAGTTTAATATTCTAGAACCTAATGTGTAACAAACCGCCCCTTCAGCACAATATTGTCCACTTTGGGCCCCACGTGTGGCGGCCCGCATGGCTTTGCATTGGGCCTGGCCCACAAAACCAGGCCCAAAAGGCCTTGTGCTAAGGAGAGGGGAGTACCCTCTTATAACCCCACACCCCATCCACCTCATGGGCGATGTGGGACTTTTTCCCACACCCCCATGTGGGCGGGGTGTTACAATCCACCCCCTTAAGACTAGAGTCGTCCCCGACACTATCACGTCACACTGACTAGGGGCCTATACAAGCAACACAACACAGAAGGGTAGAGGGCCCACACAGTCCGAGTGTTGAACCGTGCTCTGATACCAAATGTAACAACTCGTCCCTTCAGCACAATATTGTCCTCTTTGGGCTCCACATGGGGCGGTTCGCACAGCTTTGCATTGGGTCTGGCCCAAAAGGCCTTGTGCTAAGGAGAGGGGAGTACCCCTCTTATAACCACACACCCCATCCACCTCATGGGCGATGTGGGACTTTTTCCCACACCCCCATGTGGGTGGGGTGTTACATAATGTCATTCGGGCCCACCAGTCTTTGACCACGATGGGTAGATCCTGACTGCACCGAGGAGTCGGTGAGATACGACTGGTTGTGTTAACAGTGAAACTAAATACATATTTCCAAGTTGGGTTCCAATTCACTGTCAACCTTCCTCACTAGGCTTCATATGTTTTAACCATTTCTTTTTCTAAGCCTAGAAATAGTTCTCTCTAAGGTGTGGGTACCAACTATAGTCATCTATGGCCATTTTACATGTTTTGTAATTGCCATAACGATGAGCTTCAATCCGGTGGAGCATGATCTTTTCTCTTGATCGTGTTGGGTCTTCAAGCTTCCAGCAAGTGCTTCTTTCCGAGTAATGAAATTGACAAACATAGGGGCTTGGGCAAGCCGATGCACTAACAGTACATATAGATACAAAAAGAGAGATTTTCTCCATTAAAAAAAAAAAAAAAACAAAATCATGGACTCATGACTGGACAATCTGTGTTGACTGTCCCATGATTATCGATGAGGATAATCACGGGATCTAATGGAGAGATTATCGGTTCTGATAGTGGTGGAAGCTGTCGAATGGTGACTATCGCTAATATCGATTTCGTAAAAAAAAATATGAAACCCAAACAGTGTGCTGAATTATTATTTTTTTAAAAAATATATATATATATATATATATATATATATATATATATATATATATATATATATATATATATATATATATATATATATATTTCTATATGTATTTTTTGTAACATGGTTATCCCATTTCTCCTCCTGCTCTTTAGTTTGTATTCTTTTGTGTTTTCTTTCCATTGGAACAGGTTGAAATGAGATGCATTTAGAGGTATATTTGGTATTTTTTGCAAATGATGTGAATAAGAAGAATAACCGATAGTTACGTTGCATCCAGTTCAAACATTAGGCTATTAGTTCCTGCTAAAACTGAAATGAAAGGTTTAGATAGTGTTTAGGTGTGCCAAAACCATAATAGTGTCTCTGAGTATGCACCAACAAAGTGCATTTGTCGAATGGTTACCAATACAACCAGTTCTTCTAGTGATGTAAATGGTATGCAAGCCCATTTAATTTTTTGGACCCATCCATATCTGCATTTGGTTTTAATCTAATTGACTTTCATTCGTGGATTTAGATTTGGTCAAATCCAAATTCAAGAGCTCATTAATCCAAATGAAATAGATGTGTGATAAGCATGAGTAATACATACATACAGTAGTTATGATGGAAGTATAAAGATTGAGAAAAAAAATTGAAACTGAATCTGAATCTGATTTGAATCTGATAATGATTTGGATGTGGATGAGATTGTGGACTATGATGCATGAATTTGGATCAATATACTTATCTAGGTCTTCCATCGATCGAAAATTCCTAATCATGTTTGTATGTGAACTCAGATATGACACATAGGGTTTGAATTCATATTCAGATGTTCTCATATAAATTTGAATCATAGGAACTCTAGTATTAGTTCAGATAGCAAATAAATTATTTTGATTTGGGCTAACTGTATTCTTAAATGAGATTAGAACTTAACATAAATGAAATTTATTATACTTTTCTGCAGTACAATGTCTAATCTTAATGAGAGGAAAGATTTTGTTATTGCCCCGGCTTGCCAAGTCCCTATGTTTGTTAATTCCATGACTCGGGAAGAAGCACTTGCTAAGAAGCTTGAAGACTCAAGGTGATCAAGAGTGAAGATCATGCTCCACCGGATTGAAGCTCATCTTATATGGCAATCACAATAGGTACTTGGCCATAAATGACTTTAGGTGGTATCCACATCTTAGGAGGATTATCTCTAGCTTAGTTGAATAAATGGTAAATCCATAAAGAAACCTAAGAGAGGAAGCTGGACAATAAACTGCAAGTGAACTTGGAAATGTGAAATAAGTTCACTGTCAGCTCTACCAGTTGTTCTCACCGACCCCTCGGTGAAGACATGATCGACCCATCATGGTTGAAAGATTGGTCGGCCAGATTGACAAAGGTTCTGGAACGTAGAATTGTTATTCTGGGTATGCCTCTGATCGAGAGTCTTGTATGCACCGATCCCTCGGTGAAAGGTTGAAACGACCCCTCGTGGTCAACGACTAGTCAATGATAACTTATAAGTTCTAGAACTCAGAATTTATATGGACTCTCGAGGAAACAGACATATCGGTAGTTCAAGACCGATCGAGAGTACCACGACCGACCCCTCGGGAAAGGGCGACAAGTTGGTTTGGGTAAGACTGGTTTCTGGACTTGAAACTCTGTCAGCATGGTGTTGCCCCAGACCGAGCTTCTTGTCTGCACTGACCTCTCGGTGCCATAGCTGTCGATCCATCGGCGACACCGACCTGTCGACGAAGAAGTAATAAAGTCTTTGGGAGTGCATTTAATGTACAACAGTCGGGTGGTTGAACGGTAATAAATATGAACACCGGCCTATTGGTGCCACCAACCTGTCGTACTTGATAGTTTGAAAAACTGTGAAGACTCCTTCATAAATATGAGTATTGTGTGATCGTTTTATTACCTTCCTTGAATTGAGAAGAGTCATACACTCTAAGAAATGATCAACACTCTTGTGTTGAGAATAAAAAACAACCAATCTATTGATTGAGTTTGAAAGTGAGAAGAGATGAAGAAAGAAAATACATAAACTAGGAAAACTTTGGTAAAACCAGTTTCCTTGTCACCCTGATATTGTGATTGCTATATGATGGCTACAAACTGGAGCATCGGCATACATTATGTATGATCTTCAAGAAGCACACATCAACGAGAAAGAGCTTCAAAGGAAAATGCTTGTTGGTTTTTATTTTGTTTTTAAAACCTTTGTCCCGAAAGTGGAATAAAGAGGATTGGCTCCAGAACCACTATAAAAAACTCTAGAGCGTTGTCTTTGGCATAATGGTGGGTGGAATTCCCAGCCGATTGAGTGAGGTCGAATTCCTACTCTAATTGTGAGGGTGTAAGTCCCTACTTAGTGAATTTGGGAATAGCTAAAGGTTGAGCGAGTCCTAACAGTGGATGTAGTTGGGGAACCGAACCATTATATATATTGTGTCCTTGTGCTTATGGTGTTAGAGCTATTTTCTTGTGTTGATTGTTTAAATCAGATTTGCTAACACACACTCAATTGATTGTTGTATCCACTGCACTAATCAATCAAGTAATATTTTAAAAGGACCAACGATTTTATATTGACCTATTAACCCCCCTCTAGGGTCAATTGTGTTCTAGCTTCTAAAGGGAACTTTTAGACTTCATTGTAGAGAATGAGATAGATGCGACATTAAATGGTTCTAGAACAAAAAATAATGTACATAGGAAAATGAAGTTGACTATTTAGAATGATTTCTATTATGTAGAGATAAATGGAGTTGGGACTGCAAGATGTAATCATTATTTGAAATTACTTACAGGTTCGAGTACTAGTGGAACTTCTCGCTTGAGGCGTCATTTGTCTTTTTGTAAGAAATATGAAGCAACACAATCGGGTGGCCATAATGCATCAGAGTATGTTGAATCTGATTTTGAAATTGATCAACAACGTAGTGTAGAGGATCTTGCAACTATGATAATTTTGCATGGGTATCCTTTTTCAATCGTTGAACATCAAGGGTTTATACAGTTTGTGAGGATTTTTCTACCCCAATTTCATCGTATCTCAAGGAATACCATCAAGGGAATTTGTATGGGTTTGTATGAGAAGATGAAAAGAGAGTTATATTGTAACGCCCTGCCCTTTTCCAACCTTCCAAAAATCAGAGTCTATTTTTTTTTTAAATAAGCAAGTGGAAGAGAGCGGGGAGACGTCACGACTCGAGCTAAGTTCGGACTTCCAAAGTTTGACCCTTAACTGGCCAACCATGTGTGCATAGATTAAACCATGATAAACAATACACACACGGAACTAAATAAGTCATGCAGAATAATACTAAACTAATTGCGAAACTAACTGATTGCGGAATTATACTGAGTAGATAGCAAGTACAAGTCATCCATTATAAACTACTTAAACCAAATATCCATTATCAAACTAGTCACAAACCATAGCAAAGTTACTAAACTATTACATGTCCATAAAAATGTATCCAAACAACAGTAAATAGAAACCCATTCCAACATCCAAGCATCTATGCTTAGCTTTCCTCGTGATCCTCAGCCTTTGCCTTCCCCTTTCCTGCGTCATCCACTAAGGATAGAAATAGGGTGTTAGATCAACATGCCCAGTAGGTTTTCCGATCAGGGCTACCACATGGTTAGTATATAAAAATGCATATATCATAATATATGGTCATAAAAAACATATAAATCAATGCTATGTATGTATGTAAATGTAATGAGTCCCACCCATCACACATATACATAGCCATCACTTGACAAGACTCTCATCGTCAAGGTAAACCACAGTATTCTTTCATTTCTTCTTGATGTGACTTTTATCATCATGATATTCCTCCTGACGGGACCCTCATCGCCTAAGGAGGCCCCACAGTTACGTCAAGGGCATACCGACGGAGTGTGGGCTCCAGTTTCCATAATCATCATCCCATGTTCATGCATGAGATGCCAATGAATATATGAAACATGTAAATAAATCTCATCATTCAAATCCAATATGATAAATAATAGTATAACAAATGTCCCATAAAAACCATGATAAAACCAAATATAAAAGTGGTTACAAGTAGGTAGGAAACCTACTGAAAGTTCACTTAAGTGTCCATTCCTCTTAAGTGTCACCTGTTCACGACTCGCTCACTGTTCAAGTCTCGTTACCTTGTTTATACAACAGCAAGTTAATAACGTATCTTTTTTATTTCTAATTACATGTAAGTCCCAAAAACCACTTTGTGGGGTTCGGCCATACCCATGGCCGAACCTCACCTCCTTTGGATTTAATCTTCCTTTTCATTTGATCAACACTTAAACACTTCACACTACATACATATCTTGGTAGGGTTCGGCCATACAACATGGCCGAACCTTATCACTTTAGTTTTGGACCCCTCTTTTCAAGTCCTTTGATCAATCCCTTCATATTTACAATTTGACTTGTATTTACAGTTTTGCCATTGGTCTAACCAAGGCTTAATCTTTGCTTAATAATCAAAATCCATGTAACAATCCACCTTAGTGGGGTTCGGCCATACAACATGGCCGAACCTCACCAAACCAAATTGGGTCTATTTCAATCCTTCATGCTTAACTAGCCCTTAATCTTTCATCATCTTTATGGCTCCACAAATACTTATGTCCATTAGAATCATTCCATGGGGTTCGGCCATACATATGGCCGAACCTTATGGTTCTTTATTTCCACCTATTAACATATTACAAATCCATTTAAGATATTCACATCATTTCATAATTTTTATCCTTCAAAACCCCCAACCATGACCTATGCCTCTTTCTATGGGGTTCGGCCATACCCATGGCCAAACCCTATATATCACCCTTGGCTCTTTTATCCATTAATCATGCTTCACCATATGGTCATAACTTAGACTCTTTAAAAACATTACAAAACCAACAATAATTTCTAATCATTTACTTGAATCCAAATACCCATACAAGGGTCCATGGGGTTCGGCCATGTGGTTCTCTTGAGTCAATCCTCTCATCCTTTATGTATGGTTCATATTCAACCTTGTAACCATAATTATGATATGGTTTAGCCATTCAAAGACCAACCTAAAACATCAATTTTTATTCCAAATAAAACACTTAAAAACTCTCATATATTGGTATGGTTTTTATCTTTCAAAACCATAAAAAATCACCATAAGCTTATTAAATCCTTTCATGGGGCTCGGCCATCCAAAGTGGTTGAACCCTATGACGCATGATTTGAACCCTTTAACATACATCTTATGTCTAATTAAAACATGTAAAAATCTCCATAATATGGCATGGTTTTTAGCTTTCAAAAACCATCAACCTAACCAAATCTTTTCATGGGGTTCGGCCATCCAAAGTGGCTGAACCCTATGATCCACTTTTATCCTTTTTAAACAACATTTATCCAGGGTTTAAACCCTTGATGGATTTGGCCATTCCATGGCCAAATCATGGTCCCTTTTACCAATTTATTTAACTAAATTCTTATGTAAACACTTACCAATTTCCTTTGCTTTTCTTCTCTCCTTTTGATCCTTGCTTTCTTCCTTCTTGCTTCCTTAGTCTTTAGCTAAATGAAAGCTTGAACAATGGTGAAAACACCAAAGGATGATTCGGCCAAGAGATAGGTCTTGAGAGAGAGAGAGAGAGAGATGAAATTCTATGCTTTTTTTGAGATGGAATTCGGCCAAGTGATGGTGTGTATCCCTTATGCTAATCAGCCACCATAACTTCTCATTAACCCTCATGAATTCTTGATCTAACCAAGGAGTCTTTTGATACTAACCAAGGCATCCCTTGGCACTCCCAACGTTGGGCTTTGGGTTTCCATCATGAGATGGAAAACCTCCAAATTCCCCATGTGATTTTTATCCCATTACATTAAAGTCTATGCATGGAACATAACTCCCAAGCCACCAACGTGTGGGACTTGTTTTTGGTGGTGTTTGAGATCAAGGCAACTCCTCACCTCCCCATTTGACTCACTTGAATTCAAGGTCCCTTTGGTTTCCAATTTAACTCACCCAACTCATTAACTCAACTCACCACACTTAATGCACTTGAGTCAACTCCATTATTTAATTCAAATCCAACTCACTTCAGCCCTAACTCAACCTGATTTGACTCACCCTTTGAGCTCACTTGAAGGTCTACACAGTCAACATGGTCAACATGGTCAACTCAACCCATTGGATCCCAACTTAGTTTATTGATCCAATTTAGCGCCTTGACCCATTTATGGGTGGTTTACCTATTTAAATGTGGTTTACATATTTGCATCCAGCCTACCTATTTATCCTTCATTTAATTCCAAATCAATTCAGCCTAACCCAATTAAGATTGGGCTCACCCAATGGTCAAATGAGTCCATCATGACCCATTGGGTCCTTTGACCCAAATAACCATCTTGACGCAATTAGATGTACATTACCCATCTACGTTAATTTGATCCTTATAATATGCACATTGGGTCTTAATTTGAACAATGGGTCCGATCATATCTTTTTAATTTACCATTCCAATGGCATTTTTGTAAATATTTATATCTTTGAAAAATCGGGGTGTTACATATATAGGGATTTATTCCTCACTAGTCATATTATCATTACCATTGATATGTGGACATCAATCCAAACTTTAGGCTATAGTTGTTTAACTAAAAAGAATTTGCAAAAGAGAATACTCCATTTCAAACTAGAACATGTTCCTCATGATGGCACTAACTTATTCAATTATGTTTTTAAGAGCATATTAGACTGGAATATCAATCAGAAGGTATTTGTAGTAACAGTCGATAACCATAGAGTAAATGATTCTTTGGTTTCAAAATTTGTTGGGAAGTTGGGAGAGAGCTTAGTGATAAGCACGGTAAAATGACTATTTTACTCCTAATTTTTGGACTAGTTAGTCCTTGATTTAGCATATATTAGATATGTTTAATGATGTTTTTAAGTTTTGTAGGAAAATTTGGGAAATACAAAGAAATCAGAAGAAAATCAGGAAGAATTGCAGATTTTGAGCAGAAAAGGCTATTTTTGGAAAAGTCTGGATTTTTAGTAATTATTTTACCACATTTTAGGATTTTATTGTAAATTGAATTTTCCAAATCTGTTTATGAGAGTTTGGAATATTTTCAATATATAGTCTTGAATTTGATGTCAAGTGGTAATATAATTTATTAAAAATTCCAGAAGTTTGTTAAATTCTGGTTAAAACTGATTAAGTCTATGAAGAAAAAGAGGCCCAAACTTCAAGGTCCAAGTCCAATTGCGCCATAGCCCACATGCTCCAAAGCCCATGTACATATATGAGTAAGAGAGGTCCAAGACATGAGACCCACAATCCAAACCAAAGCCCACAAAGCCCAACTCCTAAATCATAATGTGCATAAGACAATGTGCATAAATGCTCCATGCTCAACTTGTCACATGAAATCCCATCTTACATGCGGCAACACTCTCCAAAACTTAATCCCTCATGTGCGCCTACAACTTTTCTATGCGACCACTCAGAAAACCCTAAGTTGCAAAATTCCATATGCCTACTCCTCATTGCAAAACACTTCCATTCCATATGGCAACTTCACCTCATCCACAAATTCCACATACGACACAACTTAGCAAAAAAAACCTAATGTCCCATGCCCTCATTGCATTCATCCGTACACTCAAAAACCTAAAGCCACCATGCACATAACACAACCCTACCTTGGCCATCCACTCCTCCTTCACTTCCCCATCCTCCATGGACTCTAAGTTACCCTAAACCCTAGCCTTCTTTTTCCTCATCAAATCCAGACCCTCCATTCATAAAAACCCTAACCCATCTCAGCCTTCTATTCCAAACCAGAAAAACCTATAAATAGATGCATTGGGCAGATGCAAAATTTGAATTTGGCTTTGGAGACGAAGGCTTTGGCGCAGAAAGAGTAAAGAAAAGCAGAGGAAGGAAAGATAGTGTGGAGTGTCGACTTCCACAAGGGGTTTCGGTCAGTGTTTTGAATTCTTCTTGTGTTTTCTCATTCCATTTTTTTTCCCAATGTTATGTAATTTACAAATTCAATTTTTATTCATAAGAGTGAGTCAATGCTTTTAGATTCATGGTTTTCCACTTAATGTTGGTTGATTATGATGATTTGATTTCATTTTTAATTCCTTTATGAATGGATGTTTTAAATTAGTCTTAGAGTTTTCCATCTTAAACATCCGATTTTTGGGACAATTTAGAACCTTAATTTTCCGTTTTAAGACCTTTTTTAAGAGTATGTGAAGAATTTAGAATTGAAATTTTATGATGCATTGTTTCTAAGCCCAATGTTTAATTTGATCTTTTCTGGATTAATGAGACCCATATTTTTCTTAATTAAATTAATTATGAATGAAGGATTTGAATCGATGTTCATTAATAAATGCGAGCTCTATAGTCTAGGTTTCAATTTTATTTTTAAAATATTGATAATGATGCCTCTTTAATCTCCAGTCCATTTTCCAATGTAAATTTGTAAATAGTTTATTTTATTCGTTCTTTATTCTTTTATGTTTACAAATCCAATTCGAATGACGGAACTAGGTTGGAATTGAATTTGAATGTTCTAATTAGATCTAGGTTAGATTTAGGTTATTTTTAGATTTCTTAATTAATTCCACCGTTTAATGTGCTAAACAGTTTATTTTCCAAATATCACTATTAATTTATGTTTTGTTAATATTTTTTTGGATATATTTTCTGTAATTCCCTTGGGTTCGACCTCGCACTCATATGCTATACTATTTATAGTTCGTGCGCTTGCGAGTATAAATGTAAAACAAGTACAAAACTTAGTACTTGGTGATAGGCTATTTCATGTGCGTTGTTGTGCACGTATCTTAAATTTAATAGTCCAAGAAGGCATGAAGATAATAAATAAGGATGTTGACAAGATTCGTGAAAGTGTCAAATATGTCAATGGGTCACAATCAAGGTTGAAAATCGTCAATGACATGTGTAGAAAAGCTAGAATAATTTCTAACAAGAAGTTGATCATGGATGTCCCTATAAGGTGGAATTACATATATAAAATGTTAGATGTGGCTTTGAAGTACAAAGATGCATTCCAACGTTTGGAACATTGGGATGCCAACTATAAAGAGAAAGGGGGAGCTCCATCTTGGAGTGAGTGGGAGAATGTTGAAAAGATTTTTAAGCTTTTAGAACCATTTTATATTGCTACAAATGTTTTTTCTGGTTCTAAATATCCCACCTCAAATTTATTTTTTAATGAAGTTTGTCATATTTGGTTACATTTATATGAACATTCAATCATTGCAAACGATACATTTGTCCCTATAGTGGATAAGATAATTGGCAAGTTTGAGAAGTATTGGGACATTTGTAGCTTAGCTCTGGCAATTGCACACTTGGATTCTTAGTATAAGATGAAATTGATGGAGTTCTATTATCCAAAATTTTGTAGGCCTAATGGTGCTGGGAATCAAATGGCTAAGATTTTATGTGATATTAAGACTCTTCATAAAGAGTATGAGGCTTAATCGCCAGTGCATAGTGCAAAAAAATCAATGCATTAGTCAAGGTGGTTGTGGAATTGCTTCATCGACATCACATGGAACAAAATGTGTGAATTTTTTTTCGAAGTTTCTTGATCTATATTTGGAGGAACCCATCTTTCCGGAGTTTGAGAGATTAGGAACCCATTTTTTTGGAGTCCAAGGGATTTGATGTGCTTCAGTGGTGGAAAAGTAATGCTCCCAAGTAACTTATTCTTGCAATGATGGCCCGTGATATTCTAGTGATTCCAGTGTCGACTGTTGCGTTAAAATCTACTTTTAGTACTGGAGGTAGATTTCTTGACCAATATCGCAACTCTATGCATCCAGAAACGGTTGAATTATTAGTGTATGGCCAAGATTGATTGCGGAATCTCATGCAAGGTATTTTTAGTGCTTATTTAAATTTGTTGCCTTGCTTTGAATTTTTTTGATTGAAGTGTGTAACTGCATCTATTTTTCTTATTTCTTATTGCTATGTTAGGTGGAAGGAGGTTGGGCTCGCTTGAAGTTGGGCTTACTAATATAAGTTTGGATTCTTCATGGATTGATAACGATGAGTGGTAATCCTTTATGTTTTAAATAAATTTTACCGATCAACGTAATTTGATTTTATGGTTTTTCTTAATTTTGACTTACACGGCCTTTTTTTGCTAATGTAGTGGTGTGGAAAACATTAATACCTCAACTTTTGCATCTCAACAATAATATTTGTGATGTTTGATTCTATATTCTGTTTAACACAGGTTAACTCTATTCTCTTTAACATATGTCTCTGGTTTCTTTTGAAATTAGTTTTTGAATTTAAATCATAAATCATTTCAATACAAAACAGAGTCACTTTCTGGTCCAAACTGTATTTTTTTCATATCATTTCAATGAATTCCTTATTGTGATCCCCTAGTTTATTTTGCTATGTCAGTTTTGGAAGGTTTATTATTTTGTGGATGGTGGATATTACTGGTTCTTGTACAGTTGTATCATCGAAGATCAGTATGAATGTCGTTTCAAGGAAGTAGTAGATTTCATGGAAACATGTTCTGCCTCCTGGAGTTCTTGTTCATCATACATGTACTGAATTTTCATTTTTTGGGTGATAGTTTGTTGTTTAACTATTACAAAGTATCTTGATTAAAAAGGCCCGGATGACATAGTTGATAAACACTGTAAAATTACAATTTTACCTTTTAATGTTAGATTAGTTAGTTTTTATTTTCTAAATATTAGATATGTTTAATGTTGTTTTTGAGTTTTGTAGTGTATTTTGAGAAAATACAAGATATGAGAGTTCAAAATGATGAAATTTACACTTTTTGGGCTTAAAATACTATTTTTGGAAAATGGGGATTTTTAATAAATATTTTACCACCATTTAGGGTTTATTTGTAAATAATTAATTCAAAATCATTTATGATAGTTTGGATTAATTTAGTACATTTAAGTGATAAAATTATTTATTAAAATTTCTTGTATCGAGGCCCGTTTGTAAAAGCCCATGAAGAAGCCCATGATCCAGGTCCAGTAAAATCCAGATTTTCACATGATAAATAATGGAGATGGTAGTAGGGACAACATCTGAGAAATTCACTATTTGAATCCACAGCAATGAATGAGGTTGTCAAAATAATGTGTGCCACTATGCCAATGAAAACAAGATTTTTCATTAATGGGTAATGGTGAGGTTGGATTTGAGGTGAGGTTGCAGAAGATAAGAAATAGCAGAGGGGGCAGCAACCCATTAAAAGAGGAGCACGATTTGGACATACCCGAAGGGTGATTCTTGGCAGGAGGCTTCAAGAAGAATAAAAGAACCAATCAGAGACCAAACCAAGTCTCTATTGCAATTTGCTGTGGCTTATAGCAGTAGTATGAAAAGGGTCTTAACCAATCACCGTTCAATAAACAGATTCATGAGAAGATATGGCAAGCAAATAGAGGCAGGGGCGGCGTTAACAATTGTACCAGATGGAGTGACATGTTTACAACATGATGTGTTTTAGTGCATGGGAATTATATGGGTTTTTACCCAACTTGTGAATCATCATACAACAAAGAAAGAGGATGTTTCAAAGCAGGCGAGACCCAATATTGTTGCTAACAAAAGCATGAATAACTAGCCAGGCCAAGCACTATGAGGTAGAGAAGGAATTTGCAGGGACGGCATCGTTAGAACAGCTTGAGATTTTTGTGCCACGGCGATTGAGAAGACAAAGGGAGAAAGAATCTTTGCTGTAACAAACAAAGAGAGAAATCAACCAGTGAAAGAATGAAAGAAAATACACGTTGGTGTCCAGTTGTAAAAGAAACCAAGAAAGTAAGGTGATTTGTCTAGACAGAAATTGAAGAGGATAAGCAGTGTTCGGCCAGGCTTACAGCTTGGTATCCAGGAGCAGATCTGGCCTGATCTTTTGCACCTAGTTTTGGCAAGTATATCATTGCAAGAAATTTCATTGAAACCCACCAGTCAACAGATAATAGAGGGATCGAATCTAACAAAGGAAGGTTGGGACTACGGCTGAGTCAGGAAGATAAAAAGATTTGTCCTACGCCAGAGAAATTAGCAGGAATAAAGCTGGCTGATTTTGGCCAGCAGTGCACGAGAGTAGGAAGGGCTCCACACGATTGCAACCCAATTTTGAAGAAGGAAAATTTCAGAGATAGAAGTCCGAAAGAGGTGCTGGCTGATTTGGCTAAGAAGAAAGGAATGTGGCTACTACCATTCTAGCAAAGCAGAGAAGAGAGAAAACCTAGAAGGAAGCTGATGTGAGCTGGCTGATCCTAATTTTCATGATGGGTTTGCATTACACGTTGGTTTTTTTATCAGATTGGAAGGTTGCCGATGAAAAGGTGTAGAGGAGATCGGCGTGAACAAAGGATTTTGTAGCTGGTCGGTGATACCTCCTCTTAAAAAAAACAGAGAAATTAGGAAGTGATAAGTACATCTGCCTTGTACAACAAGGAAGGCAGGCCAGAAGTAGAAGTGACATTGTCCTGTGGAAAAGGAAGTCAGAATCCGCGGATTGGATCCCACGAGCTTTACTTGTTTTATCATCGTCTCACCTCTATAAATTATTGATGGCTTTGGGTACTGAGAAATTTGAACTTGAGCAGGCAATTAAAGAGTGCTGAGGCTGAAGAGACAGAAAGAAATATTTGAACATCGTAAGTCTTGTATTTTTCTTTATGTCTTTGATGTAAAAAAAAAGAATTGTAATTTTCATATTCCAACGTTTGAATGAAATTCATGAGTTTCTTTAGATATATGGTCTTCCAATTGTTTAATATTCTATGATGATAGTTTTTAATTTTATTTTAATTCTTTTTATGAATCTTATGGAACAAATTATTTTAAGAGTTTTTGAAGGAAAAGTAAAACCCCTATTAGGATCGGTGGAACTTGACTCTTACAGTTTAAGCTTTTTTTTAAGAACAACTTCTTTTAGATTTGGAAAATGCAAGTGTAAATTCTACCTAATCCTAAGACTTGAATTGAAAAATTCTAATTTAATGGACATCATAATTTTTCTAATTGGAATTTTAATAAATGATGAACTTCAATTTATATTTAATAATTCTAAAAGATTTTATAGTTTAGGCCATGGTTTTATTAGTAATTGGGATAACATGCTACCTTAAATACTTGTCTCAATTCCATTGTAAATTATGTAAATAACTTTTTTTATCTTTTATTTTATTTATTCATAAGACTCTCAAATTCGTTGGAACTAGGTTGGAATATTGTATTTGTATCTTAGTTTTATAATTTTGAATTAAGTTGAGATTGTTTTATTCCACCATTGTAATAGAAATTGGATCTCATGTTTTGTTAATTTTCAAAGTTAGATGTTATTTTTCCAAGTGTAGAGAATTAATTAAATAAGAGCATTATGCTGAGATTTAAAAATTTCTCCATGTTTAGATCTAATTCCAAAATTTTATTTTCTTAAATCACTTTATTTTTGTGGTACCGATTTATCTTCTTAGACATATATTTTGTTGATTTTCTCTTGTGTTCGACATCGCACTCATTCACTAAACTATAATTGGTTTTGAAAGAACTGTTTATTTAATAATCTGAATAATACAAAGAGATGACTTATATTGAATCACTAAACCCTAATTAGAATTAGAGAAACATAAAGTCTAAACTACCCTTATGCTAAAAGTAAATTACATATTTAACACCCGCCCTCAAACTCACGATGTGACAGTGTTAAGCATCGAGAGTTTGTCAAGAAGAAACTGAAAACGTGTAACAGTGTGGGACTTCGTGAAGAAATCAGCCAGCTGCATGACAGAAGAAACATATGGGAGAGAAAGAGTGCCAATCTGTAGATGATGGCGAACAAAATGGCAGTCCAACTCAATATGCTTGGTGCGCTCATGAAAAACTGAATTATGTGCAATTTGAATAGCACTTTTGTTATCACAGTACATAGGAGTAGGGGCAGTGAGTGAAACTCCCATGTCTGCAAGCAACCAACGAAGCCAAACAATCTCAGCAGTGGTGGAGGCCATAGCTCGATACTCGGCCTCAGCAGACGAACGAGCAACAACATCTTGTTTTTTGCTTTTCCAGGAAATGAGAGAATCACCCAGAAAAACACAAAACCCAGTAGTAGATTTGCGATCAGAAGGATCACCTGCCCATCCAGCATCAGAGAACGCACGTAGCTCTAAGGTGGATGATGAGGGAATCAACAAACTTTGATGTAAAGTTCCACGAACATACCGCAAAATACGAACAACAGCGGCCCAATGAACAGTAGTTGGTGAGGAGACAAACTGGCTTACAATATGAACTGCATATGCAATGTCAGGCCGTGTAATGGTGAGATAAACCAAACTCCCAACAATAGTGCGATACAATGTAGGATCGACTAAAGGTACACCATCAGATGAAGCATAACTAACATTAAGCTCTAAAGGCGTCGCAACAGGTCTGGTGTCAGTAATACGAGCTTTCTGAAGAATATCTGCAGTATATTTAGATTGGGAAAGTAGGTAGCCTTTTGGAGACTTGGCAACTTCTATCCCAAGAAAGTATCGCAACATCCCCAAGTCTTTCATTTCAAATCGTCTGTGCAACTGAACCTTCAATTGTGCAATACCATCAAGATCATCACCAGTCACGATCATATCATCAACATACAAAAGGAGGAGAATACGTCCAGCAGACGTAGAACGAACAAAGAGTGCTGAGTCATGAGCACTAGATTGAAAGCCAAGAGAAACAATCACTGTGGAGAACTTTTCAAACCAGGCACAAGGTGCCTGTTTTAGACCATATAATGCCTTTCGAAGTTTACATACTTCCCCATGATTATGAGAAACTCCATGAGGAGGAGTCATATAAACTTCTTCAGAGAGATCGCCATTAAGAAAGGCATTTTTAACATCCAGCTGTGACAAACTCCATTGATGAACAGAGGCGACTGCAATCAAAGTACGAACAGATGTCATTTTTGCAACAGGGGCAAAAGTCTCATCATAATCAATGCCATATTCTTGTGCAAAACCCTTAGCAACCAAACGGGCCTTATAGCGCTCCACGGAACCGTCAGACTTGGTCTTAATTTTGTACACCCATTTGCAACCAATTGCATGCTTGTCTGGAGGAAGAGGTACTAAATCCCATGTACCAGTCTTATGCAATGCAGAAAGTTCTTCATCCATAGCCTGCTGCCAAAGAGGATCACAAATAGCCTCCTTATAGGAGGTTGGTTCAGACAAAGTATGAATGGAAGTGAGAAAGGAAGAAAAGGAAGTAGAGTAACAAGAAAAACCAAAATCATCATGAGAATAGCCAAACCGATTTGGAGGCTTACGAACTCTCGAAGACACACGAGGAGCAGCAAGATCCACATCATTAGAGGGTGAAGGAGAGTCAGCCGGGGGAGAGGGAGGATTAATATCTGCAGATGATACAGCTTGAACAGGAGTAGAAGAAATAGAAGAAACAAGGTTAGGCAATGCAGACACCTTATCAGACACACACAATTCATCAACAACAGAGAAGGGATCAATGTATAGGAGCTCAGAGCGAGGAACATTGACAGAGTTAGATGAAATAGAATAGAAAGGAATATGTTCAAGAAAAACAACATGACGAGAAACATACAATTTGTGTGCAACAGGATCATAACATCGATATCCTTTTTGTCCCTCACCATAACCCAGAAAAACACACATGGCAGAGCGTGCAGATAATTTAGTGCGCTCATTATGAGGACGAAGCACAAAGCATGTACAACCAAAAACTTTCAAAGAAAAATATTCTGGAATTTTACCATATAACCGTTCAAATGGAGACTTGGCAGAAGTGACGACAGAAGGAATTCTGTTGATCACATGAGTTGCAGTGAGAACTGCTTCTCCCCAAAAGGTGCTAGGAACACTGGCAGAGAGTAACAAAGAGCGAGCAGTTTCAATGATATGCCTGTGTTTTCTTTCCGCAACTCCATTTTGCTCTGGAGTGTCAGTGCAAGAGGACTGATGAATGGTTCCATCAGATGCAAGTAATTGAGAAAAATTACCAGAGGTATACTCTCCACCCAAATCACCTCGAAAACATTTAATGGTGGTAGAAAACTGTGTACGAACGAGTGAACGAAAATTTTGAAAAATAGTAAAGAATTCAGGCCGACGTTTCATCAAATAAATCCAACAATAACGAGAATAGTCATCAATAAAAGACACATAATAGCGGGACCCTCATTTTGTGGTAATAGGAGCTGGTCCCCACACATCAGAATGAATTAAATCAAAAGGAGCAAGAGAGATAGATGAACTATTATTAAAAGGCAAAGCAGAAAATTTTGCAAGTTTACAACCACTGCAATCAGAAATGTCACGACAATGTAAATTTCCTAAAGCTCCTGTAGAGGCTAAATATTTCAAACGTGAACTAGAAACATGTCCAAGCCGAGAATGCCATAAATAAAAACTAGAAGAACTAGGACTCAAACGGAAAGACGACAAATCAACTGAAGAAGCTGCGACATCAGGAACCCGAAGCTGCTCTAACACATATAATCCTCCTTCTCTACGGCCGGTCCCAATCAGCCTCTTGGAATGGGGATCCTGCACAGAACACGAAGTGGGAGAAAAATGAACAGCGTATCCAGAATCACATAACTGACTGATTGAGATCAAATTTAAAGTAAGATGAGGAATGCAATAAACATTAGAGAGACATAAAGGAGAAGACAAAATAGAACCAACACCTGCTAATGGCATGGGAGTACCATTGGCAGTGAGCACAGAAACATATGAATGAGAAGGGGATAAAGACGTAAACAAAGAAATATCATTAGACATGTGATGAGTGGCGCCAGAGTCGAAGACCCATGTGGAGGGAGAAATACCTGAAGAAGCGGAAGGAGGCAAACCTATGGATGGAGAAACAGTGGACAATGCATTAGACTGATGAGAATGGAGAAACTGCTGCAACTGATCGGCAAGGCTGGACAGTGAAGGAGTAGAAGGTGAAGCTTCATTCCCAGATGTAACAACATTGGCTGTGCGATGCTGCTTTGGTGGGGGCACAGATTGTTGTTGTCTTTTCATTAACAGAGGACATTGTGCCTTCCAATGACCCTTCTGCTTACAGTAACTGCAATCATCAATGGCAATACGCCCACCTTGGCGTTGTCGTGGCTGTGAACTAGAAAATGATTTAGATGGCACAGCTAAGACAGTCTGACGAGACATAGATGAAAGACCATTGCCAGCATGAGACTTGAAGCGAACTTCTTCCGCTAACAATTCGTGGAGCACCGCATCGACAGAGGGAAGTGGACTACGATGAAGAATGGAACCTCGAAGTGCTTCAAAATCATCCCAAAGTGCTGATAAAAATTGAACAAGGCGCCCTTCTTCTCGATAAGTGCAATAAAGGGCGATGGAACTAAGACCCGCAGGTTCTGTTAATGCAAGTTGATCCCAAAAACTAGTCATGACAGAATAAATCTGTTGAATGCTCAGATCTCCCTGGCGAACCATCACAATCTCATTCTCGAGTTGATATCGTTTAGCAAAGTTAGATTGCGTGTACAACCTCTCTAAGTGATCCCAAATAGCTTTGGCAGTGGAGAACTTGGCCAGTTGCATACCAATGGAGAGCTCAACAGAGTTATTGATCCAGGTGATAATTTTGGAATTATTTGTAGTCCAATGAACTAAAGATTGAGCATAATCATCTGCTTTGGTATTTGTGGGAGCAACAATGGCACCAGACATGTAACCCCACATGTTTTTTCCCGTCAAAAAATTCCGCATAACATAGGCCCAATAAGTGTAATTATTTTCATTCAATTTTACACTAATGGCTTGAAGAGAATCGTCACGTTCACCGGCCATGGTAACGAAATTGCAAAACAAAGGTGCTGAACTGGGCAAGCAAAAGAGAACGTCTGCAGCACTGTGTACAAGTACACGAGCGGAAGCAAGAGCAGGGCCGGGATCTGACGGCGTACAAATCTCAGAGGGCTGCAAAGGGCAGATCGGAACGGCGATGACGGCAAGAAGGCTGGTTGCAGATCGGAACGGCGATGACGGTAAGAAGGCTGGTTGCAGTTCGGATGGCAGATCGGAATCAGATCTCAGACGGACGGAAGCAAGAACAGGGTGCTGTGACCAGATCTCAGATCGGTTCGTCTGCAAGAAGGGGTCTGGTAACGGCCGCGCAGATCTGAGTGGCGATGACAGCAAGAGGATCTCAGAGGGCTGCAAAGGGCAGATCGGAGCAGCGATGACGGCAAGACGGCTGGTTGCAGATCGGATTGCAGATCCGAATCAGATCTTAGACTGGCGGAAGGAAGAGCAGGTGCTGTGACCGGATCTCAGAGCGGTTCTGATCTCAGAGGGCTGGTTGCAGAGCGGAATAGAATCACAGAGGGCTGGTTGCAGATCGGATCTCAGATCGGTTCGAATGTGATGCAAAATCGGGCTGAAGCGATGCAAGAGCGGACGCGGCGGATGCGATGCTAGGAATCGAACTCAGCTCGGGATACCATGAAAGAACTGTTTATTTAATAATCTGAATAATACAAAGAGATGACTTATATTGAATCACTAAACCCTAATTAGAATTAGAGAAACATAAAGTCTAAACTACCCTTATGCTAAAAGTAAATTACATATTTAACAGGTTTGTGCGCTTGCGAGTAAGTTTAAGACACAACAATAGTCACACTTATGCACTATGCATTGGATATTGCAAGGTAAGCTGCATATGTGCCATTTCCTTTATGTATTATTAATGTTTGTCGATAAATGCAATGCAGTTGAGTAGTTGTCTATCCATTAAAAAATGGAGGACTACAAAAATAAAAATGAAATTTGTCTCGAAAAAAACTCTTTCCCATGGACTGCCTAGCATGAAGAAGAATCTATTTTAAATGGAAAATGTTGTCAATGCAGGTCAGTATGTGTTGTTTGGGCACACTGATATCAAGTTCATCCAAAACATGTGATGCTTAGATGCATATGTTAAACATGTTAGTAAGAGACTTGAGGACTTATTTTTTATATGCTTCCAAGTCATATGTTGATAAAAGAAGTTCTAATAATGATGCTTCTATTTGGCATCAAGATTGGGGCATAGTAACATCGATAAGTTGAAAGTAAAGGTGATTAAAATTTTAGTCAAAGGACTACCAAAATTGACTTCATTTTATAGTGAAGAGTTATATGAGGGATGTCAAAATGGAAAGACCATTTTCCATTTGACAAGTCTTCTCAAAATGTAATGCATCTTTTGAAACTGATCTACCGTGATATGATGGGACCTTCTAAGGCAACTTCACACTTAAGTTTCAATACATGTTAATGTTTGTTGATGATTTTACAAGATTTTTTTATATGGTTTTATTTTGTGAAAGAATAATCAAATGTGTTTCTCAATTTTTAGGAATTTAAGATGATTGTTGAAGGTGTAGTTGATAAGAAGATCAAATGTTTTAGGATCGACAATAGAAGAGAATTTACTTCAATGTATCGGTTACTTTTTGTTGAATGTCTAATATTTTGTGCTCTTATATCAGCAACTGATCCTCTCATTATATTATCCATCTTCCAAGTATGTTTGTGCCTTCTTTATACATATATATATTACCCTTTTCTTTGATTTCCCTATTAAATATCTTGAATGCACTTATTTTTCCTTTTATAGTATGAATATTTGGATGGTCGACTTGGAGGGAAATCTGATGAACATTCCTCACTTATTTAGATGTCCAATCAGCCTAGATCTATTCAAAGACCCAGTTTACACTTGTTACAGGCCAAACATATGATAGATCAAGCATTGAGAAATGGCTAGCAGATGGAAATCTAACATGTCTTGTGACAATGCAGAGGCTCGATGATATATCCATGGTTCCCAACCATACTTTTCGACATCTGATTGATCGCTGGCTCCTTATGGATTCCCATTTCAATCTCGGGAGTATCGAAATGATAGATCCAGATTGCGTTTTGGTTAGACTTAAAGAAAACGTTGAATCACAAGAGACAACTTTTGCAAGGCTTGAAACACTCAGAAAGAGCAGAACTCTATTTGAACAATCGGATTCAAGAGCGGTATGCTTGATTCAGTTAGGCTTTTTCTTTTACTACTAAAACTAATGTTTGGAAATCATCGCATGGGAACTGACCTCTCACCACAAGAATCAGATATTGCAGAAGAAGCTCTCAATTGTCTTTTGAATTTGTCACCTTATAGCAACATGGGTTATTTCAACATGATTAAAGAAGTTACCAACTTAGAGTCTTTGCTTGTTTTATTAGAACATGGCAACACAAAGATCAAAACAAGTTTATGTTATCTTGTAGAGGCAGTGTCATCATCGTTCGATATGAAAGAGCTCTGTTTCAAATTTGGACACACTCGGGCCATGTTACAGCAGTTGGTTGCTCTCCTGCTTCAGAAATCTGATCCATGCACTTCAGTTGCTGCTATCAGAGCTATATCGGGTCTTTGCTCTTTACAAATGAATTGTGGCAATGTAATTCAAGGTGGTGGCATTGACAGCCTCATAGCATACCTTTCGGGTGATGATCAACGTTGTGCTTCGATAGGTTTGGTCACACTTGAACATCTCTTACAACTAGAGAGTGGAAAATTGGCAGTACACAGTAATCCAAATACTATTTATGTCTTGGTGAAGATGGTTTTCAGAGTGTTAGATCATGAAGGCAATGAAAGTGCAGTTAGCTCACTTCTATTCATGTGTAAAGATTCAGATAAGGCCCGACGCGAAGCACTCCATGCAGGAGTACTAAAATAGCTCCTAATTCTTCAGAGCCAGTGCAATTGCAGTGCAAGGACCAAGGCCAGGTTGCTGCTCAAGTTGCTTAGGCCGATATGGGTAGATGATGCAAGACTGAAGTAATTTGCGGTAAGTGTAGAATTTTAATAATAAAAAAAATGAGAAGAAAAAAATGAGAATAATTCTTTTCTGAATTGTATATTGATCATTGTTCCTCTTAGAGGATACAAGTATAAATATTAGAAAATCAGCCAATTAAGGTGGTCAAATAAGAAAAATACAATCATCGTGCGTATCTACATTCAATCATACATCTCTACAGTTGACTTGCCGAAATAGGCATCAATGGATCACATTAGGTCCAACAACACTCCCACAACACTCCCCCTCAAGCTCGCTTGAAGATGTCTAACAAGCTCAGCTTGCCAATAATCGAAACAAGTTGATAACGGGGAACAGACTTGGTCAGGATATCTATCAGTTGATCCTTAGAGTGTACGTGGGGAGTGACAAGGCGGCCTTCAGAAATATGTTGTTGAATAAAGTAACAATCAACTTCAACGTGCTTGGTTCGCTCATGAAAGACATGATTAAAGGCGGTGTTGATAGCCGCCTGATTGTCACAGAACATAATGAGAGGTTCACTAGGAGCAAAACCCAACTATGTAAGAAATTGTCTAACCCAAAGAAGCTCAGTTGTAGTATTTGCCATTGCACGGTACTCAGCTTCAGGATTGGAGAGAGCAACAACTGACTGTTTCTTATTACGCTAGCCAACTAAATGAGAACCCAAAAATACACAGTAACCAGTGGTGGAACGATGATCATCAAGAGAGTCAGCCCAATTGACATATGATATCCCCGAACCAGAGAAGGAATATTGTCATGCGAAGAACAAACCCCTACTTGGATGAGCTTTAAGATAGTGAAGGATGCAGAAGACAACATGTGATAGATCTGGTCGTGTATGAACTGACTAACCACACCAACTGCATATGATAGATCCGGTAGTGTGATAGTGGGATAATTCAATTTCCCGACCAACTTCTGATAGAATGAAAGACTGTCAAGAAGAGTCTCATCTAATGCTGAGAGCTTCGTGTTGACATCTAATGGAATGTCAGCAGGTTTGCACCTAGAGTAGCTAGCATTCTGAAGGAGATCAAGAGCATACTTGCGTTGAGATTAATAGAGTCCTCTAGAAGACCAAGCGACTTTAATACCCAAAAAGTAACGCAACGGCCCCAAATTTTTAATATCAAATGTAAGTTGCAGATATGCCTTGAAGGAAGAGTTGCACCAACATCATTACCAGTGAGAACAATGTCATCAACATGCAACACTAGAATCATGATCACAGAGTGAAGACGGTAGATAAAAACTGAATGATCCATCTGACATCTGGAGAAACCATAAGGCAATAGTACACTCCTAAACTTGTCAAACCACGCCCTTTGAGATTGCTTGAGGCCATAAGAGCTTTTCTGAGTTTGTAGATGGAGTGTGGCTCCCCATGAGTAACAAACCCTAGTGGTGGGAGCATATAAATGTCATCGTGGAGATCACCATGAATGAATGCATTCTTCACATCTAACTGATGCAGTGGCCAATCATAGGTGGTGGCAATGGAAATCAGAATGTGAACAGAAGTAATCTTGGCCACAGGAGAGAAGATTCTTGAAAGTCCACCCCATAAGTTTGTATGAATCCTTTGGCAACAAGACGAGCTTTATACTGGGCGATGGAGTCATCTGGATTATGTTTTAAAACAAATACCCATTTACACCTTACTAGAGTCTTCCCTTGAGGCAGGGGAACCATGTCCCATTTGTGATTCTTTTCAAGGGATTTGAGTTCGTCTTCCATGATTGCCTTCCAAGATGGATCGCGAAGGGCAGTGTTCACTCTCTTAGGAATCTTAATGCTGTCTAAAGCTGTAAGAAAACTGTGATAGGCAGGGGAAACAGCATGATAAAACACAAAATGGTCAAGTGGATGAGAGGTACAAGTACGTTTACCTTTCTGGAGTGCAATGAGAAGATCAGATGCATCAATAAGAGAATGATCTGGACTAGGAACAAATGACGTGGTGGTGTTGTTGGAGAGCGAAAGTCTGGCCCGTGTACGTTGATATACCAGAGTTGGCTTCTTAAAGAAAGTGACATCCATAGACACAAATGATTTGCCAATAACAGGATCAACACATTTGTACCCTTTATGGGATGGGGAATATCCCAAAAAAATACATCTCACAGCACGGGGAGAAAGTTTATCATCGGAGAATTGATAAAAAAACAGAAACACCCAAAAATACGTAAGGGAAGAAGATAAATATGCTTATGAGTGGAGAAGGCATCAATGGGTGATTTGTACAACAACACTCGGGATGGCATGCGGTTTATAAGATAACAAGCAGTTAAAACAACCTCTAGCCAATATGACTAGGGGACATGCATGGTAAAGAGAAGTGATGTAGCGGCTTTAAGAAGGTGTCTGTTTTTTCATTCAGCTACACCATTTTGTTGTGGTGTAGAGGGACAAGACAGTTGGGATTAAACACTATTCTCTTGTAAAAATTTAACAAAGCAATGAGACAAATATTCTCCCCCATTATCACTACGCAAAATTTTAATTTTAGAATCGGATTGAGTGACAACCCAGTTATAAAATGTGCGAAAATGATCAAACGCTTCAGACGTATGTTTCATGATATAAATCCAAGTCATATGTGAATAATCATTAATAAAAGATACAAAGTATCAAAAACCAGTGCGAGAAATAGAGGGTGATTGCCAAACATCAAAATGAATAATAAAAAATAAAGAAGATGCACATTTATTCATAAAAGAAGGAAAAAAAGTCCTTGTATTTTTGCCATATTGGCAAGGCTCACACTCAAAATGCTTAAATGATAAAGAAGAAACAAGTTTCTTTTAAGACAGAGTTAGAGGGATGTCCTAACGGACAATGCCAAAACCATATATCAAACGAGGATGAGTTAGAGCAGGCTGCAGAAGCACCAACAGGACAATCCAATAGATAAAAACCTCCAACTTCGTCACCACCAATCACCTCATGGTTAGATCCTAAAGACACAATGAGAGGGAAACAAGGTAGCTGAGCAATGAAATTGTTTAGTAAATACAGTAACAGAAAGAAAATTGCGAGATAAATGAGGAACATGTAACACAGATGGAAATTGTAAGGTGGAAGAGAGAGGGATGGTCCCTTTTCCAGCGATGGTAGTGGATGAACTATTAGCTAATTTAACTTGACCATAAGAGACAGGAAAAATGAAAGAGAAAAGATTAGACATACCCGCTATATGATCAGTGGCCCCGAAATCGATGATCCAAGAATGAGAAGAGGCATGATTGGTAAAGGAATCAGTACCTGAAGTAGATGAGACAGCATTTGAAATCTTAGTGTGTTGAAGACGATCCAATCCTTGTAACAACATGTTAAAGTCCTTATGAGTTACTGGGGCACTATATCTAACCACATCAGAGGTGGATGTAACAGGCGAGGCAACAGAGATCGTTGCTTATTTCGAATGGCAATGCAGTTTGTAGCAGGTGAAAATCTCAATGTGCTAAAACAAGATTGACCCTAGAGGGGGTGAATAGGTCAATCTCAAATCGTTGCTCCTTTTAAAAATTAACTTGATTGATTAGTTTAAGTGCAACTGATATAACAATCAAGTAAGTGTGTGTTAGCAAAAGTGATTGAACAATTAACACAAGAAAATTGCTCTAACACCATAAGCAGAAGGACACAAGATATATAGTGGTTCGGTTTGCCAACCTCCACTGTTAAGACTCGCTCAATCTTGAGCTATCCCCAAATTCACTATGTGGGGAGTTACACCCTCACAATTAGAGTAGGAATTCTATCTCACTCAATCAGTTGGAAATTCCACCCACCACTGTGCCAGAGACGATACTCTAGAGTTTTTTATAATGGTTCCGAAGCAAGTGCCCTTAATCCACTTTCGGGTCACAAGTTTTAAGACAAAATAAAACCAAGAAGCAGTTGCCTTGTAAATCCTTTTTGTGATGATGTTTGCTTCTCAAAGATTCACTCAAAGTGTGTTGATGCTCTTTCTTGTAAACGTCGTATTTCAATCACAATCTTAAGAGGACTAGGAAAATTGGTTCAAGTCCTAGTTGATGTCTTATCTTCTTCACTTTCTTTCTCTCACAATCTTAATCAAAGATGGAGTATTTGATTTTTGGTATTGGCACAAGATAGATGATCGTTTCTCAGAGTGTATGTTTTCTTGGTTCAAGGAAGATGCATAAATGATCATACAACACTCATATTTATAGAGGAGTCTCAACTCTTTTTCATACTACTCAGAACTAACAGGTCAGTGGTACCGATGGGTCGGTATTCATATTTATTACTATTCAACCACCCGACCATGTTAAATTAAATGTATTCCCAATGGCATAATTATTTCTCGGTCGACATGTCGGTGTTGCCGATGGGTCGACAGCCATGGTACCGATAGGTCGGTCCATATGAGAGGCTCAATCTGGGGCAACTCCGTGCTGATAGAGTTTCAAGACAGAAACTAGTCAAACCCAGACCGACTTGTCGCCCTTTGCTAGTTCATCACCGAGGGGTCGGTGCATACAAGACTCTCGGTCAGAGACATACTCAGAATGTCAGTTCTAAGTTCCATAACCTATGTCAAAACTAACCGATCAGTCTTTGACCACGATGGGTCGATCCTGTCTTCACCGAGAGGTCAGTGAGATTGACTGGTTGAGTTGACAATCAATATAATTCATATTTACAAGTTCACTTCTGATTCACTGTCCAGCTTCCTCTCTAAGCCTTATATGATTTTATCATTTGTTCAACTAAACCTAAGGATATCATTTCTCAATTGTGGGTTCCACCTAAGGTCATCTATGGCCATATACCTATTTTTTGTGATTGCCATATTGATGAGCTTTGAGCTTGGTGAAGCATGATCTTCTTCCTTGATCATATTGAGTCTTTAATCTTCTTAGCAAGTGCTTCTTCCCAAGTCATGGAATTGACAAACAGAGACTCAGCCAAGTCGGGGCACGAACAGCAAGAATCAACAAAATGGTTTGTCACCTTACAAAAAGTGCAAAACTGAGACCCCTTCTTTCGGGGACCTTTGGTGTCACGACGAAGGTCAGAAGAAGGGTCCTTGCCATGAGATCCAGAAGCCCCACGTGCTAGATGAGACATGGAAGGATGAGAGGTCACCGAGGCGGGTCATTCAACCGGCATAGAGTCATAACCACGTGATGCCTATCATCTCGAAGTAAGGCAGAGTTGACCTTTTCCAGAGAGGGGAGAGGGTGTTGTCCAAGTAGTTGGGCCCGAATAAGCTCAAAGTCTTGATTGAGGAAAGCCAAGAACTCAAAGGTGCGCCGTCGATTAAGAAGTTGGTTATAGAGAACAACATCATTAGGGTCCACAAACTTAATCGATTCAAGTTGATCCAATTCGAGGCAACATGTCCGCATTTGGAATAGTACTGAATCAATGAGAGATCCCCCTGTTGAAGATGAGATGCGGTCTGATATAACTCAAAGAGGTTATCGGAATTATCTCCATCAGAATACAAGGCTTTAATGGTGTCCCACATATCTTTGGCCGTTGGAAGAGTGTAAGAAATACCACGAACATGATCCTCTACAGAGTGAAGGAGCCATGACTAGACCAATGAGTTATTAGCTTTCACGTGCGATATGAGGAGTCCTTCTTGTCGAGTTCAATGGCAATACCATCAATATACTCTGACAGTTGTTTGGCATCAAGGAACATCTTGGCAGAGTGAGACCATTGGAAGTAATTAGTCTCATTTAATAAAACAATGGCGATCTTGCCAAAATGTGGTGTCCCAGATGAAGCCATATTAGAAGCAACGAAAGAAGAACCTCCAGAAGATAGGATTTTAAGGGATTCCATAGATACGGCCATGATCCCAAAGCAGAAACTCACAAGCAAGTAGATCCAGCAAGTAGAAGAGCAACATTACATACAGTCTGAGGCAAGCCACAGCAGAGCTGGATAGTAGAGGAGCCCACCAATCACAAGTCGAGTCTAAAAGAACCTCGCAGATGCGAAATAAAGGCAGGGTTGAATTGAGAAATGCACAAAACCAGGTGCAAAAGGGCTGGATCGACTCAAATCCAAAGGAAAATATCAAAAATTGGGTTGCTGAGAACTTTCTTGTGAAGAAAGGGGCTGCCAAAATCAACTATACCGCTAAAGGAGAGGAGTCTAGTAAGAGAGATCAAATCATGACCACTCGGTGACTGCAATAGAGGTGATTGGAAGAAGATCCAACCAAGAAGACATCAGATCTAGGCAGGAAGACCCCAAAACAGGGGATTTGGACGACACAGGCAACAAGAAGAAGAACAGGTTAGGGGCCCCCGCCATTAACCGAAATAGTAGGTCAACCTGATGCAATGGAAGGTGGGCTAGGGGCGACTCCAGTGGTAGAGATCCGAGGTGCAGTAGAGCAAGATCCACGAAGATTGAAGCCAGAAACTGAAAACAGTGAGTTTTGTTCGTGGCTGGAAGTTGCGCAGGAAACTCTTTCGTGGAGTGTAATGGACAGAAGAACTTGGAAAGCCCTCTAAGAGTAAGGAAAGGGAAGGAAGGAGATATCCGCTACAGATGTCCTCTAAACTCAAGCGCCGACGAGGAACAGTAAAACGGATAAAAAATCTCCTAAAGGGACCAGAAATTCGTTCTGGCTTATACCATGTAGAATTTAAAAATAAAGAAAAGGAGAAGAAAAAAAGGGAGAATAATTCTTCTCTGAATTATATATTGATCATTGTTCTTGTTGGCCTAACAGTTAAATCTGCCTCCCTGAGTCAGACTGTGATGTCAATTCCGTGATTATGTCCAACTGAGTACTGAGTTGTCAATTCCTTTGACTGAGTCGTGACCGTCAAAGTGTCCAAGACCGCGCCTCCAGACGGCCTACATAGTCAAATCAAGTTTGAAGCTCCAGATGACACGTCATTTGGAATGTATTGCATCGAAATCGGAAGAACTTCATGAATGCCAACCAACATAGGTATTTGGACCTTAGGACTGACTTAAAAAATCTAGAATTACCATTGGGACAAACCTTAGAATCCACAACTTAGAATTTGTAAGAACAAAATTGGATTTCTTAGAACAGTTATATTTTGTGCTGTTTTGGACAAGCTTTTTATCCTATCAAATGTGCTCAAGTATTTTTTAAAACTCTATTATTTTATATACCACTCAAAGATATTTTTAAAAAGTCCAAGAACACCCAATTCTGATATGTATAGCTTAATTTATGAACATTTCAATGAAAGGGTGCAAAATAGAGAAAAACAATTGTCATATACCCTCACTTGGAGAGATTATTTGACCTATCAAAGGGGCGTCAAATTGGACTAAATTTTGTGATTAGATATATCTCTCAGTTATATTTCCAACGAGCCCAAGAACACCCAAAACCGAGTTCGGGATCTGGAGTTATGGTCATTTTAGTGGAGGTGTGCAAAACTACCAACTTTTCAGTCGGCTGAATCTTACAATTAAGTCAACTGAAAATTTGCTGAATGGATTTTTCAGCCTTCAATGAGATTCAGTTGTCCCACTTATTGCAGCTAACTTCTCAGGAGTTTTCCGTCGACTGAATCTTACAATTCAGTCGCTAAAAACGTAACAGATAGTTTTTAACGGCTCTATTCTTGTGATTTTGACATCTAACGACCATATTTTCAAGAGGGCTTTAAATGTATGACCTTAGGGCATTCCAAAGATTGATTCTTGAGGAGAAAAACTCTCTCTAACATTCTCCAAGACTCTCAATCATTTTAAGAGCACTAAAACTCCATAGTTAGATTACCATAGTTTTTGAACTCAATCTCACTCACACGCAAAGCTCTCATAGGCAAATCTTGAGCATCTTAGACTCACTCTTGAGTGTGTATTTGAGAAAACCTTTAGGGATAGATTGTATTTATATGTAAACCTTTTACTAGCCCTAAATGTCTTCTCCTACATCTTGGTTGCGCATCATTAGAGCATTTACACTTCATCAAAGAAGCCAAAAAATGGGAAGGATCTTGAAGAACGTGCCAAAGCCACTTCGAGCATCAAGAGGTAGGTGTTCTTGATATTTTTCTAAAAATCAAATTATTTCTATCATTGTGTAATTTTTATAGGGTTAGTGTAACCCTTGTAAGGAGAGAAGGGTGTCTTCTCTCTTGAGCGTTATCGGTCCGATCTTCACCCGTGAAGAAGATCAAGCGTTGTATAGGTTCAATCTCTACCCGTGAAAGAAATTAAGGTTGTAATAGGTTTCTTCTCCACCCTCGAAGGAGAAGTTAGTGGAATCCTTAAGTGGTGTACTTGAGGCGTGGATGTAGGAAAGGTTGCCGAACCACGTAAAAATCTGTGTCAAGATTTTCCATCTCTTCTCACCTTCTCACCTTACTTTATGCATTTATGTTTATTTCTTATATTTCTAACACACTTGTTTGGTGAATTTGTGTTTTTTGATATTTCACTTCACATTCATTATTTATTGTAAATCTCAATATCTTGGAAGATCAATTGGATTAATTGTCCTATTAAACTTCAACCCCCCCCCCCCCCGCCCCCGACCAACAGTTCCTCTTAGAGGATACAAGTATAAATAATAGAAAATTAGCCAATTAAGATAGCCAAATAAGGAAAATACAATCATCATGCTTATCTACATTCAATCATACATCTTTACAGTTAACTTGCCGAAATAGGCAATGGGTCCCACAACAGTAAGGTGTGTTTGATCCATAAGAATAGCTTGTTTTCAGCCCATTGATCGTAGTTTCATATTTTGGTAGTCAGTAAAGGGTTTTGTTTTCTTATGATGTATGAGCTGTAAATGTGTTCTTTCTAATGAGAAATTAGTAAATTCACGTATTTATTAAGTAGAGGTTGTGTATTTATTATATGAAGTAATCTGAAAATTCATGTGGACTTCTTTGTCTGTTGTTTTGCATGTAAATTGCAGGTGAAGAAGAAGATAAATTTGGTTCATGGTGGAGGGAGTGTGAGATGTTTGAGGCTTGTAATTTCGGCAAAAGATATCAAGAAAGCTATAAAAATGAAGGAGAGAATACAAAAGGAGAGCTCTAATTTAGAGATCATTTTATTTGAACTTAATTTTAGTGGATTGTAACATTATTATTATCATGTATTTGTCTGTCTCATAGAAGTTAAAGGAATTTAAAGATCAGTTTAAAAGCAAGGGTGATGATTTGGACACTCAGAATTTAATACAGAAAACACACACTGTGTTATATAAAATTTCCAATTTTACCCCCTCATATTAATGACTCCATCCGTTCCTCTTTCCCGCTTTTCCTTCGACTCTCTGCCATCCATTCCTCTTTTCCAGCGACAAAATACACCCCAACTGAGTCTTTTCATTTCCTTTCCCAACGACAAAATTCAGCCCCTCTACCTTCTTTTCTCAAGCATCTACGTCTTCCCCCTTCTCTATTTCTTCTCTTTCCCTCTCTTCTCAAGCATTTCGTCGGCCGACGCTTTCTACTTTGATCGGCATTTCCTCTGATTGTGATTTAGGGTGGAAATGCAGAAAAAATTATTCTATTTGTAGATTGCAGATTCCATTTCATGGTATCTTTTTTTTTTTCTTTACTCCATACACGAAAACACTATAGCTACTAAATTCTTAAAAGATTTTTCATAAGTACATATAATCTGTTTGTTTTATTTATTTGTTTACTTCTTCCACTTATGCACATAAGCTATTTGATGCCAGGTCCCCCAATGAAAGGGCAGCTTTTAGCCCAAAATTTGTATTGAGAACATATCCAGGTATGTTTTGTTTGTTTCCTTGAATTACCCTTTTTGTTTTTTAGCTTTTGTTCTTACTTTCTAACTTCTTTTTTTTTTTTTTTTTTAAAAAAAATCTTTAAGTTTGGCCTGGAAATGTAATCTGGGTGTGTATTGCGCTTTGATGGGCTGGCTCTTGAAGTGAAAGATGTTTTCGGTTTGTATTGATTGTTGTGTTTCTCTTGTAGGCTTCACTAATGGACTTAAGGGATTTCCTCGCTAGATTGGGCGTTAACCATGGTTGTAGCTGCTTGTTTTGCCATTCCAATCATGAATCACACTTACACCTGCTACAATGCTATTACAATCTTAATACTTGGAAGCTTGTTATTGGAAAATTTAATTTCTAGGCTCAATGAGCAATGAACACAACTTGTGCTTCTTCATCTCCGCGGACATAATGGATATTATGTATTTTCTGCTTTCTAATGATAGTCTGCGGAAAGTCACTAGTGAATCTTCTGCCAAGTGGAATCTCCCTCCAGATTTCAGATTCCTGGTCATTGGTAGGTTTTGTGTCTCCAATACCCAATACCTTGGAGCAGCTTATGATAATTCTTATTCAAGCTTTGACTGTTTGGCTCGGGGCTGTGGGCTTGTAAGTTCTCTTTTATTTTTTGTCTTTTGTAGGATTCTTTATCTTTTGTTTTTTGTCTTTTGGGGCAAACCACTTGTATTATTTTGTTTTGGGATGTTTTCCCTTCTTTTTGAATGATACTTGCCCATTAACTGTTCAAAAACATATTGATATTTTATGTGTTTGGAGATAATGGTCACAATCTCTGAATGCATAATGTGTTATATGTAACATTCTGCAACCAGATACATTTCCTTTGGGTCTAATTCTCTAGATATCTTAATTGCATTAAAGGTAGCAAGGTCCTGATTGGCACATTGAGCACAATGAACTATGTTACTCACCAACAACCACTTTTGTAAGTCTAGGAAGATCAATCAATGTCAAGTTTACAACTGCAAAGGTTTGGAGTTTCAAACCATCAGCGAAACAAAAATGAACACTAAAAAAATACTATACCTGACAACCAAATTTTGATAGTGTCCCAGTTCCTGTTCTGTCATCTTTTTGTACTCCATTCGAAAGGATATCTTGGACCAGTCTCAAATACATATACTCTTCATGCCTATTAAAAATATCCTTGGGCAGAAAAGTGAACTTCTCAACTTCAAATTTATCAGCATCTGACTTATTATCACCCATTATAAAAGTAGAACTTTTTACACGAACATAACTCACGAATGAGTATCTTATATTGTTCTCCAATAATGGGAAGGATGAATACCATGGATGAAACACAGAGGAGTCTATATGAGGAGCATAAGTGTCACATTCAATGCTAGTCTTTAATTCTGTGATATGAATAGCATCACACTCCGGTGCATTGAGAGAGTCCCTGCAATTAATATCATTGATATTTCCTTATTAGTGAAGAACTCAAAGTTCTTAATCTAGGCCAATAACTCCAAAGCTGAACCCATACTTCCATATGTAACAACATTTTCAGCTGTTGCAATATCACAACTCCCAGAACGAGTCAGCACTACGTTCAAACGGCCAGGTAAAGGTCTATTCTCAAGTGGAATGCTTTCCCATGTTTTCCTTCCTATTATCATTGCATTCTTTTTCACAGGCATCAATCAGAGTTTCTTTAAAAAAAAGTTCGTTACTTAATGGGCACATTATGCAAGCTTCCTTTTAATGTCCATAACACTTACTTATGGATGAGTATATCATTTAAACTCCTGTTTCAAAGTACAAAACCAAATTGCAAGCCTTTTTATCTAGATTTAAAACAAACATTTTAAGGCTATGATCTTCGTAGGACACCATCTCAAATACTCATGCAATGTGATTTGTTACATAACAATAAAACGAGGGGAAAATAAGAACCAAGTTTTCTCCAAAAAATTATTTAAATACCGAGAAATTTTATTGAAAAAATGACAATAACATTAAGGAAAAAAGAAAAGAAATACTGAACCACATAGAAAAGCAAGATTATATCTTTCATAGAACTGCAAAAGATTATATGTTTCATAGAACTGCAAGATTATACCAAGAATTACCAATTTGTCTCTAATAGATGACCTTTTAATACTAGTTGCAAATTCATGTGCAATAGCAAACTTTTTAACGTGTTCTACAAGTTCCTCTCGACTTGGAAAAAACTTCTCAACAAGCTCGTTTTCATTTTGAAACTCGTTCTCTAGTATCTCATCACATACATATGTTTGCTCCCCATCATTCTCAACTAACTCCATGCCACTTGACCATTCATAAAATGTGGATAGACTTGCCTTGCTACAATCCATAGGCCTGATTTCATAAAAATAGAGTGAGATTATTGATAAGAGACTTAAAGTTTTGAATTGACATATTTTTATCCAAGAGACTAATTTCTTTCTTTTTTATACATGCATTATACATTTGAGACTGTTAAATCAAAATTAAGGAAAAAAATTCTCCTAACAATTTTTTTTAACAAAGTCTCCGACCGCCAAAATTATTTCATAAATTCAACTACTCAAATTGTGGAAATAATTACTTCTATAAAAATAAAAACGAGGATGCAAGTTGTTCATACACTTTTGTCTTAATTTTGTAGAATAATTACTTGAAGTTGGGCACTAATATCCTTTATTGACTTTTCTCTCTCTCTCTGAAGAAAGTTTTCATCTAATTCTTATATTCCAACAAATTGTGGCGGGCTTGGGACAAACTAGTTTTGGACAGTGTGGACCTTATAATAGAGATATTCAATGCACATGCTCAAACAATCACCAATTATTTCTCTTTCTGTGGTTTGGATTTAAAAATCTTTTTTTCCTTTTTCTTTTAAAGGAAAATCCAAACACCAACATTAAATCAAGATGAAAGACTATAAAATTTATTCTTAGTATCCTTACCTTGGAGAATGAGCCATTTAAGAGAGTGGAGAGCGTCAATGGAGAGACTCGGAAGTAGAGAGAGTGGCTGTTGTTATGGAAATATAGATTGAAATAGAGAGCGTCAGAGACTCAAAAATGGAGAGAATACCTGCTGCAATAGAAATGCCAATCGAAATAGAAAATGTCGTCTGACAAAATGCTTGAGAAGGAGGGGAATATAAAGGGAAGAAGGAAGACACAAATGCGTAAGAAGAGAGGGAAAGAGAAAGGGAAGAGGCGTTGTATTTTTTCGTTGGAAAAGAGTGTTGGGGCTGTATTTTGTCGCTGGAAAAGAGAAGGAAAAGAGTCGAAGGAAAAGTGGGGAAAATGTGACGGATGGAGTCATTAATACAAGGAGTAAAATTGGAAATTTTTATGACACATTTCCTTGTATTAAATTCTCAGTGTCCAAATCATCACCCTAAAAGCAATCCTGACCTCATTCGAATGAAAGGATGCAAAATAAAAATTTCTTTTTAGAATTTGAATACTCAGACTTCATTGAAAAAGTCTCAAAAAAAATTATCAATTGAGAACTTAAAATTTATCTTCATTTTTTCTTTAAAATTGTTTTAAAGAGGTATTTAATGTTCATTTCATCCAATCTTTTGTTTAAATACTTGAAAAACTTAGCTGATTTAGTTAGAGTTAATTTGACTAAACAAAAATTCAAGTTAAGCAATTCAAGAGTTATTCATTTTTTTAAATTTAATTAAGTTTCTCAACATAATAGAACTATCAAATCAAGTCTTAATTTCAAATTTTCAAACTCTGATTTAAATTAGAATAAAACATCTGATTTATTGGGCCCAATCTAATAAAAATTAAAGTTAAAAAAATGATTTCGGGCCTTGTAGTATGATGGGTTGAAAATAGACAAACATGCCCTATTGTGCAATAAAAAGTTTTACATTTATTTTACTCGAAAGCACGAACCATTAAATAGTATAGCGATTGAGTGCGAGGTCAAACTCAAGGGAATTACAGAAAATATACCTTAAGCATTTACAATTATTAACCAATTGTTTAAATTAAAATTCTAACTTGAAACTTGTATTGGTGAATTGAATAGAAAATCAAAGATAACTTAGATCTAACTTAGATTTAATTAAGGATTAGTTTATTTAATTTCAATCCCAGTTCAGCATTCCGATTTGGAGTTGGAAAAGAATAATAAATCAAAGAATTAAAATAAAACAAACTAAATCTAATAATTTACATATGATACAATGAATTTGACATTAGAAAATCAAGATAGCATTATTTATCCAAATTTTAATAACAAAATTAAAGCCTAGAGTTTAGAGCCCGCGTAGACTAACTAACATTGCATTCATGTTGTTTATTTAAAATTATTTAGAAATTAATCCATGAATCCCAAATAAATACTCAAAAATTAGACCTTAGTTTGAACAGGCGTTTGGTTCTGGATCTTATATTTTATTTTTTTTGAATGTTGGGTAAGATTCATTCGAAGAGGGAAAAGATCCCTAAAAGTATACAAAAATAGCTCAAGCATGAGCAAAAGAAACATAATAAAAAGCCCACAACCCGGGCCAGGCAACAGAGTCTCATAGAGAGCGAAAAAAAAAAGAAGGGAAAATCCCAAAACAAAACTTAAAGATCATTGAAAACTCCCATACCAAATTTAGACATAATGGGGGAACTTAAGTTGTTAATCCAATCTTTAAGACTAAAAAAATAGTAGTCCTTAGTTTTAGCAATATACAGGTGATTGACATTCATGCAATTAAGGAGGTCAACAACAGCACGAGCCTGGTTCTTAGCCGCCAATGGCAGGAGGAAGGTGTAATGACAGCTGAAGGAGTTAGATAGTCAAGGAAGAGGATCCGGTCCACAACAATACTCTTCCTCAAGTAGCAACAAAGGACTTGCTGGCAAGAGAACAGAGTGAGACTGGTGCCACACGAATGAGGGAAAGGGATGTAAGGGAAAGTGCAGGAGCCGAGAGTCAAGGGGTGACTACGACCCTTGTCACAATTATCGACGGTATTGTCAAATTTACCGCAGTTTTTATCGACAAAATACCATTACCGCGTTAAAAACGAGTTTTTTTTCGCCACGACGATAAATTCCCAGTAAATTCTCGATAAAATCGCGTTAAAAACGCATAAACGTTAATAATGAGATAATATCCCTGTAAATTGCCGGTAAATTCCCGATAAATTCCCGGTAAATTCCCTATACCATTTTTATTTCATTAATTTTTTTATTTATTCTATTTTTTTTATTTTTTAAATATTATATGTAATACCCTGCCCTAGATTAGGCATGTTTTAGCTTAATAATTTTGTTTAACCGGTTAATCTCGAAGATTTCAGTTAGAGCTTTGAGGAAAGCCCAGGTGTGGCCCAATCCAAGCTCGAAAGCTCAGTGATCCAGCTTATCCAGCTAGAAGGACAGTTTGGTAATTTACCGCTTCTTATTATTACTTTTATAAACTATGTTGTTATGTGATTATTATTGGATAATAATGTTCTCCTTAATCAAGGATTTGTATTTCTGATTTTAAAATAATTTTTATTTTCAGAAAATGGTATTTAAACCCGCCCGTCAAAACCCCGAAAGGGAGTAATAATTATTTTAAATGATTTTGGAAATGAGATAAATTTTGAAACAAGTATTTTATGGTAGACCATTTTAAGTATGGTCTAGTTATTCTTCAAAAATCCAAAATGAGGTCTCTAAGTTAGTTTATTTAACATTTGTTTAATTAAGTAAATAGAGTTAAATTGTGATTTTTATTTAAATCAATGATTTTTATTGAGTTTTAAATCTCAAAATTTTTATGATAACTAGAGTTTTAAAACCCAACTTATCTGAAAGGTTGGATTAAGATTTTGAGTTTTTAAAATCATGTTTATAGTTAAAAATCGGTTTTTCATCAAACTAGGGACTAAATTGCAAAAACTGAAAATTTGGAAGGGCTGATCTGCAACCAAACAGGTTACTGTTTGGAACGTCAGCTGCCGCTACATGCAGTGGCCGGATGGCCCCCTTTCCCGTCCAGATTTCTATAAGAGGACCCTCAGCTCAGCTGTTCTCCCTCCCAGCAAATCTCCTCTCTCAGTCTCCCTCTCAGCCAAGAAACCAGCCCAGCCGAACCTTTGTTTCTCTGTTTCTTGTCACCCATAGCCTTAAAGGGAAGATTTTTCAAAGTCCGGATTTTCAGCCCAGGAATTTCAGTGAAGGTAACCACTGTATTCATTTTCAAATTCTAGGTGGTTTAGAATCAAGAAAAACTGATTTTGGTTTAGTTTTGAGCAAGAAAAACGAGTTTGAAGTTTAGGGAAAAACCATGGGTTCCTTATACCCGTGAACTTTCAGTATTAAAATCGATTGGTCTAGTGAGCTTCAAAGCTCCAAACCTCTCTCTATGGAAAGAGGACTCCCAGAGGAATCCATCGAACCGGCAAGATATGAAAATCGAATTGGGGAAACCCACTTTTTTCGGATTCGTTTTTCCTATAGGGTCGCACGTTCACTGTCTGCTATTGCAAACAGTGAAGGAAGAAGAAAAAGAAAAAAAATATATATATATATATATAAATATTTTTGTCGGATTATGTTGATGCTTGTGATGTTAGTACCCATTGAAAAAAAAAATGTACTGACTCTCTTCTCTTATTACTATAGTATAAATACTTTTGTATTTCACTTTCAGGCCGACCCTATTGGTCGGAGACTGAGTAATTTCACTTCCAGGCCGACGCTATATTTGTCAAGCACTGAGTGACCTCAAGGCCTTACTCAAAATGTCAGATCCGGTCCTATCTAGAAGACAACCGAGAAGTGACCTGAGAATCTAGACCTAACTCAATAAGTCAATCTGGTCAATGCCTAGAAAACAATATGAGTTTTGGACTGAGTACCTTTTTATTTCTATATATTGTGGATTATTGTAATTTAAAAATGATAGAAACCAGGTAGGACACTCAATTCCATCTACCTTGGATATTTTTGGAAAACAAGGATGATTTCAAAATACTACTTGTGTGTATGTATTTGATGCTATGTATGTGGCTTAGGATTGATTGTGCACTTGTTTGTTGTTTGAACAGATACCGCGAAACCACATAATACGGTGAGGGAACTTAACTTTGCAGCTAAAATGTAAACAGGTTTTGTTATTTGAGATGGATTTTGAGCAATAAGTGGTTTCAGATTTGATGAACCCACTCATGTGCCTAGACTTGACGCACTATGGTAAGAGTGCTTATGATGCGGGTAAATGCTATGATATTGATCATATGAAATGTGTAAGACTGCTTCCACGTGCCCTTGGCTATTGAACCAATATCGGCCATATGAGAGATGGTTTACGTCTACTGGACCGTGGGTGTCGATAGTTGCTGACGTGAGGGTGTCAGTATCGGCTATGGAAGATGTTATTGAAAAACTGATGGAATGATGGAAATAATGTTGAGACTTTACTTGATATTGTAAATTTTATTATCAAGCATGAGATATTATTGAAACTGTTGATTATTGTTAACTTGTTGTCTTCTTTAAAACTGCACTGTTATATTTCCTTTCAGGACCTTTCAGCAGATGAACCCAAGGAGAACCCTCTATTTCAAGCTTAGGGTGGATAAGTTGCGGCGGTGTTTCGGGATTCCCACTGAGGGGAATACCCTTATCTTTGCTTTATGGTTCTTCGAACCATTTGTCTTTGTAAAGTACCAGGTGTGGTACTTAGTCTATTTGAATGTGATGTATTGAGCTACTGCATTTCTATAGTTACTCTGATGATGATGGTTTTGTAATGATAAATTTAGTGTTGGAATTATGTGATATTGAATGTGTTATAATTTATGCATATTTGTTGGGTAGACTTATGGTATGTGTTTGAGTCCACATGTTGGGATCATGTGTGACCTTTGGGCCCAACTGTTGATCCGGCCCAGTTAGAATGCTTGAGTTAGTTTAATTTCCGAAAAAAAAATCAGTCGCATTCCGGGCCCACCCTTAGGGTAAGGGCGTGACAGCTTGGTATCAGAGCTTCGGCTCAAACTCTAGGATTGTGATGGGTTACAACCTAGTTAGACTTGCTTTTGCCTTAGTACTGCAATTGTTTTTGACATTCTTCTGTTTTGTGGTACAGATATGTCGAGCAATGTCGAGTACTCTGAGTTCAGGGGGTCCCCTAGTGACCCGATCGACCTGGTTTCTTCTGATTTCAGTGTCCCAAACTTCGTAAACGAAGTTGCACCTGATGAGGAAGTAGAAGTGGCATCGCCCGAGTATCATGTTGGGGCTGATCCAGAAGAGGAAGTGGGAGATGTCCCAATCATAGAGGAGTCTGTAGGGGAGAATGGCTCGCCTGAATATACTTCGGCTACTCTACCGTTGGATGAGTATTCAGACTATATGTGCGAATTATGCAATCAGGAGGGGCACAACTGTACTTACTGCCCCTATCCAATTGATGTCATTTGCCCTGTTTGCAGACTTCGCAGGGCATGGGAGCGCAAGGACTAACTGTCCTTATGTTGGAGGACCAGGGATCATACCCTGTTTGACCTGCAGAGTGTTCGGGCATAAGTCAGTAACTTATCCGGACAACTTCTTTTATTTTGGTGATGAGGCAGGATTTTCTTCGGAAGAGTGTAAATAACAGATGTCAAGACCCAACGATAACGGAACCAATTACCGTGGGAGGAGGACAGGTCTTCCACCCCGTAACTTACCCAATGAAGCCGTTCGAGCGGCGGTTGAAGCATTTCAGCAGATAGCTGAAAACATGCGACTGAAAGAGGAGAGAGTCACTTCGGCTCTAAAAGAGTTCAACCGACTGAACCCGACGAGTTTCTCAGGGACAGAAAACCCTAGTGCTGTGAGGAATTGGCTAACTCAGATTAGCTGGATCCTTAACACCCTGGCTATTGCCGACGACTTGCGAGTGACCTTGGCGGCGTACCAGCTAGAAGGAAACGCCTACGAGTGTTGGGAAGCGAAGAACTTGGTTCGTAACCACGAACCAATGACGTGGGAAGAGTTCTCTACAGCCTTTCTGGCCCTTTACTTTCCGAAGACCGTGCAGGAGGCAAGGAAGAGGGAATTCCTCAATATCCAACGAGGTTCTGATTCGGTGGCACAGTATGCCATGTGCTTCATCGACTTAATATAGTTCGTGCCGTGGATAGCGGCAAACGAAGAGGAAAAGGCTCAGCACTTTGAGAATGGACTCCGGCCGTTTCTGCAGCGGCAAGTGGCCTGCCTGGTGTTCGACACCTTATAGGAGATCATTGATCGAGCTTCGAAGGTAGAGGTAGTGGACTCTATCAACCGGAGCGCCGACAACTCTCAGAAACCTTCTTCCAGCAAGAAGGCCAAGTTTAACCAGAAGAAGCCTTTCTTCAAGAAGAGCCAGCCTAGTGTAGGACAGTCGAGTCGGTCTGACTCCCGGCAAGTTGTGTGCTACACCTACAACCAGCCTGGGCATACTTCCAAGTTCTGCCCATCCGAAGGAGAGAAGGCGTTCTTTCACTGCAAGCAGACCGGGCACATGTTCAGAGACTGCCCTTATCTTGGTAAAACTGCACCTTCGCAAGGCGTTGGAGTTTCTTTCTCTGTGGCACAACCATCTATCGATCGAGGTTCTCAGCAGACCTCCAGAGGCTTGGTGGCACCGAGGAACGGACCACCAAGGAACAGTCAGGGGAGAGGACAAGGACGTCCTCAAGGGAGAGTCTACACGATTGGGGCTCAGAAGGAAGAGCCAATGGAGAATACTGTAATGGAAGGTACCCTTAATCTTTTCAGTCTTTTGGCTCGAGTGCTTTTCAATACCGGTGCTTCGCATTCCTTTATTTCTACAGCTTGTTGTGATAGATTGGGTTTGAAACCGGTAAAAGTAGCTAACCCGCTAATAGTAGTATCACCCTTGGGTGAAAAGGCTTTGGTGAACCAAAGTGTAGATCTTGTATTTTGAAGATTAGCGGACTAGAGTTGTCCTATGATTTTTTGGTTCTGGAAATGACGAACTTTGACATCATCCTTGGCATGGATTGGTTGTCAATTTTTGAGGTCTTGATAGACTGCTCTCAGAGGAGACGTGGGGTCTCCTCAACCAATGAGAGGTTCATGGAGAAGTTGGTACCCTATGAGAAAATGAAAGTCACTTTCTCTAGCCTTAGGGCATATCCTAGTAGTGTGGTGGTGAGAATGGGTCGGGAAGATATAGGTGGTGTAGGGTCTGTTGCTCCTCGGGTGGTATGTGAGTTTATTGATGTGTTTCCTGACCAGTTGACTGGGCTACCTCCACGCCGAGAGATAGAGTTTGTTATAGACCTACAGCCAGGAACATCTCCAATTTCCATAGCACCTTATCGGATGGCGCCGGCAGAGCAGAGAGAGATAGCTACGCAGGTAGATGAACTTCTTAGACTTGGCTTTATCCGTCAGAGCAACTCGCCGTGGGGCGTACCTGCTATCTTTGTGAAAAAGAAGGATTGATGGATGAGGATGTGTATAGATTACCGGCGGCTTAATAGGGTAACTATTAAGAATAAGTATTCGTTGCTTAAAATAGACGACCTCTTTGATCTTTTGAGAGGATCGAGATGTTTTTCGAAAATCGATCTGAGGTCGGGTTACCATCAGTTGTGGATTCGAGAGGAAGACATTCCCAAGACTGCCTTCCGGACGCAGTATGGTTTGTACGAGTTTGTCGTGATGCCTTTCGGTTTGACGAACGCACCAGCCATGTTTATGGACTTGATGAATCGTATTTTCAAACCGTACCTGCTAGAGTTCGTGATAGTCTTCATCGACGATATCTTGATCTTTTCGTCGTCAAAGAAAGAGCATGAGCGTCATCTGCGGATCGTTCTTCAGACCCTTCGGGAGCATCAGCTATTCGCTAAGTTGAGCAAATATGAGTTTTGGTTGACTCAAGTACAGTTGCTGGGGCATGTAGTGTCTCCAGGAGAAATCTCGGTAGATCCAGCGAAGGTGGAAACAGTGAAGACTTGAGAAAGTCCGAAGAACGTGTTCGAGATCAGGAGCTTTATGGGATTAGAATGATATTACCGAAAGTTTATCCCGCATTTCTCTCAGATCACGGTGCCGATGACTCGGCTGACGAGGAAGAACGTCAAGTTTAAGTGGAACGAAACTTGTGAAAGAGCATTCAAGGAGCTGAAGGAGAAGTTGACGACGTCTCCAGTGTTGGTGATACCCGAGCAAGGACTATGTTACAATGTGTATTGCGACGCGTCCAAGTTTGGTTTGGGTTGTGTGCTGATGCAAGAGGGGAAGGTAGTAGCTTATGGTTCCAGGCAATTGAAGGGACATGAGCAGGACTACCCGACTTATGATTTGGAGTTGGCAACCATTGTATTCTCGTTAAAGTTGTGGACACATTACTTATATGGTGAGAAGTTCAATGTATTTTTTGATCACCATAGTCTCAAGTATATCTTCACTCAGAAAGACTTGAATATGAGGCAGCGAAGATGGATGGAGTACTTGGGAGATTACGATTTTAGTCTCTCTTATCACACAGGGAAAGCCAACGTAGTGGCCGATGCCTTGAGCCAGAAGTCTCACAGTAACATGGCGAGGATGGCATCCTTGTAGTGGAAGATGTTGGAAGTTCTGTCTAAGTACGATCTGGAGTTGATCGAAGGAAGCGGGTCAGCAAGAATCAATAGTTTGGTTCTGCAACCCGAGATAATTAAATTGGTGATGGAAGGACAACAGAGCGACCTAGAAGCGAAGGAGTTGGCGACTCAACTTTCAGGAGGAGCGACTCCGGAAGATTGGAAGCTCAAAGCGAACGGAGGTCTGACATTCAAAGACAAACTTTTGGTACCAAAGTCGGACGAGTGTAGGAGAAAGGTGCTTGATTACTTTCATTATTCTCGCTTTGCAGTGCATCCTGGTGGTACAAAGATGTATCATGACTTGCCGCAACTTTTCTGGTGGAAAGGTATAAAGCGAAATGTAGCAGATTTTGTATCTAAGTGCTTAACTTGTCAACAAGTGAAAGCAGAACATCAACGACCTGGTGGAAAGATGCAACCTTTAGAAGTGGCTGAATGGAAGTGGGAGCATATCACAATAGACTTTGTAACTGGACTTTCGAAGTCTTCTAAGAAGAACGACGTTATTTGGGTAATAGTCGATCGATTGATGAAATTAGCTCACTTTCTGCTGATCAAGAAAACGGATTCTTTGACCACTCTAAGTAAATTGTATTTAAAGGAGGTAGTCAGATTGCATGGAGTACCTGTATCCATTGTATCTGATAGAGATCCTAGGTTTGTATCAAGATTTTGCCAAGGATTGCAAGAGGAGTTGGGAACTAAGCTGTGCTTCAGCACTGCTTTTCACCCTCAGACGGATGGTCAATCAGAGAGAACCATTCAAACCTTAAAGGATATGCTAAGGGCCTGTGTTATAGATATGCAGGGAAGTTGGGAAGATCACTTGCCTTTGATCGAATTTGTCTACAACAACAGTTATCACTCCAGTGTGCAGATGGCACCCTACGAGGCTCTGTATGGCAGACTGTGCAGGTCATCTCTTTGTTGGACAGAGGTAGGAGACAAAGCACTGCTAAGACCTGATCTAGTGCATGAGATGTCAGAACAAGTTGAAGCGATCAAACAGCGTCTCAAGACAGCCCAGAGTAGACAAAAGAGTTATGCTGACAAAAGGCGAACACCGTTGCAGTTTGCAGTTGGTGACAGAGTTTTCTTACGTGTGGCACCACGTCATGGAGTGCAATGGTTCGGGCACAAGGGAAAACTATGACCTCGATATGTTGGACCCTTTGAGATCTTGAAGAGGATAGGAGAAGTAGCCTATCAATTGAACCTTGCTCAAGCTTTGGAGAGAGTGCATAGTACGTTTCACGTATCTATGTTAAGAAAGTACGAGCCTGATATGTCGCATGTGATAAGTTTTGAAGAAATCGAAGTCTCGGAGGACCTAACTCTCGAAGAAGTACCAGTGAAGATACTAGAGCACCGGACTCAAGAGCTCCGAAGGAAATCTATTCCTCTAGTGCGAGTGTTGTGGCAACATCGTCGTGCAACACGAGACGTGGGAACCTGAATCGACGATGCAGAAGTTATACCCTGGCTTGTTTACAGGCCAAGAAGGTATAAGTTTGTTTTAAATTTCGGGACGAAATTTTCTTTTAAGGGGGTAGGATGTAATACCCTGTCCCAGATTAGGCGTATTTTAGCTTAATAATTTTGTTTAACCGGTTAATCTCAAAGATTTTGGTTAGGGCTTTGAGGAAACCCCAAGTATGGCCCAATCCGAGCTTGAAAGCTTAGTGATCCAGCCCGTCCAGCTGGAGGGGCATTTTGGTAATTTACCGCTTCTTATTATTATTTTTATAAACTATGTTGTTATGTAATTATTATTGGATAATAATGTTCTCCTTAATCAATGACTTGTATTTCTAATTTTAAAATAATTTTTATTTTCAGAAAATGGTATTTAAACCCGCCCGTCAAAACCCCGAAAGGGAGTAATAATTATTTTAAATGATTTTGGAAATGAGATAAATTTTGAAACAAGTATTTTATGGTAGACCATTTTAATTATGGTCTAGTTATTCTTCAAAACCCCAAAATGAGGTTTCTAAGTTAGTTTATTTAACATTTGTTTAATTAAGTAAATAGAGTTAAATTGTGATTTTTATTTAAATCAATGATTTTTAGTGAGTTTTAAATCTCAAAATTTTTATGGTGACTAGAGTTTTTAAAACTCAACTTATCTATAAGGTTGGATTAAGATGTTGAGTTTTTAAAATCATGCTTGTAGTTAAAAATCGGTTTTTCATCAAACTAGGGACTAAATTGCAAAAACTGAAAATTTGGAAGGGCTGATCTACAACCAAACAAGTTATTGTTTGGAACGTCAGCTGCCGGTGCATGCAGCCGCATGCAGTGGCTGGATGGCCCCCTTTCCCGGCCAGATTTCTATAAGAGGACCCTCAGCTCAACTGTTCTCCCTCCCAGCAAATCTCTTCTCTCTCAGTCTCCCTCTTAGCCAAGAAACCAGCCCAGATGAACCTTTATTTCTCTGTTTCTTGTCACCCGTAGCCTTAAAGGGAAGATTTTTCAAAGTCTGAATTTTCAGCCTAGGAACTCCAGTGAAGGTAACCACTGTATTCCTTTTCAAATTCTAGGTGGTTTAGAATCAAGAAAAACTGATTTTGGTTTAGTTTTGATCAAGAAAAACCAGTTTGAAGTTTAGGGAAAAATGATGGATTCCTTATACCCGTGAGCTTTCAGTATTAAAATCGATTGGCCTAGTGAGCTTCAAAGCTCCAAACATCTCCCTATGGAAAGAGGACTCACAGAGGAATCCATCAGACCGGCTAAATATGAAAACCGAATCCAGGAAACCCACTGTTTCAGGATTCATTTTTCCTATAGGGTCGCAAGGAAGAAGAAGAAGAAAATATATATATATATATATATATATATATATATATATATATATATATATTTGTTGAATTATGTTGATGTTTGTGATGTTAGTACCCATTGAAAAAAAAAAAGTACTGACCCTCTTCTCTTATTACTATAGTATAAATACTATTGTATTTCACTTCCAGGCCGACCCTATTGGTCGGGTACTGAGTGATTTCACTTCCAGGCCGACTTTATATTTGTCGGGCACTGAGTGACCTCAAGGCCTTACTCAAAATGTCGGATCTGGTCCTATCCAGAAGACAACCTAGAAGTGACCTGAGAATCTAGACCTAACTCAATAAGTCAATCTGGTCAATGCCCAAAAGACAATATGAGTTTTGGACTGAGTACCTTTTTATTTCTATATATTATGGATTATTGTAATTTAAAAAGGATAGAAACCAAGTAGGACACTCAATTCCATGTACCTTAGATATTTTTGGAAAATAAGGATAATTTCAAAATACTATTTGTGTGTATGTATTTGATGCTATGTATGTGGCTTAGGATTGATTGTGCACTTGTTTGTTGTTTGAACAGAGACCGCGAAACCACACATATACGGTGAGGGAACTTAACTTTGCAGCTAAAATGTAAACAGGTTTTGTTATTTGAGATGGATCTTGAGCAATGAGTGGTTTCAGATTTGATGAATCCACTCATGTGCCTAGACTTGACGCACTATGGTAAGAGTGCTTATGATGCTGGTAAATGCTATGATGTTGATCATATGAAATGTGTAAGACTGCTTCCACGTGCCCTTGGCTATTGAACCAATATCGGCCATATGAGAGATGGTTTACGTTTACTAGACCGTGGGTGTCGACAGTTGCTGACGTGAGGGTATCAGTATCGGCTATGGAAGAGCCGGAAATGTACTTGCAATGAGATATTTTGACAGTGTCGAGACTTAATACAATGGTCTCAGTGTAGTCGGTAGGCGTTACGTTGAATGATAGCAGTAATGGAAAACTGATGGAATGATGGAAATAATGTTGAGATTTTACTGGATATTGTGAATTTTATTATCAAGCATGAGATATTATTGCAACCGTTGATTATTGCTAACATGTTGTTTACTTTAAAATTGCATTGTTATATTTCCTTCACTGGGCTAGTTAGCTCACCCCACTCACCTTGCAGGAGATGAACCCGAGGAGGAGAACCCTCTATTTCAAGCTTTGGGTGGATAAGCTGCGGCGGTGTTTCGGGATTCCCACTGAGGGGAATACCCTTATCTTTGCTTTTTGGTTCTTGAAACCATTTGTCTTTGTAAAGTATCGGGTGTGGTACTTAGTCTGTTTGAATGTGATGTATTGAGCTACTGCTTTTCTGTAGTTACTCTGATGATGATAATTTTGTAATGATAAATTTAGTGTTGGAATTATGTGATATTGAATGTGTTATAATTTATGCATATTTGTTGAGTAGACTTATGGTATGTGTTTGAGTCCACATGTTGGGATCATGTGTGACGTTTGGGCCCAACTGTTGATCCGGCCCAGTTAGAATGCTTGAGTTAGTTTAATTTCAAAAAAAAAATCAGTCGCATTCCGGGCCCACCCTTAGGGTCGGGGCGTGACATTATAATTTCCGCGAGATTTTCCCATTAAATTCTTGATAAAATTCCGAGAATTTAAAAATATCCCGTTATTACCAATTGCCGTTAATATCCCGAGAACTGGTATTTGTCACAATGACTACGACAAAGCTGGTTACAATAAAGGAGAGCACTTTGGGTCTGAAATGAACCAAAATTCAGGGTTGAGGAGTATTGTAACGGGATGTTGCGAGGGATGGGGGAGAGGGGGGTGGAATGTGAGGGAGGAGGTCTCAAAATGCAGAGAAACTACCAAGCTTAGAGAAAACACGATTTGTAAGGAGGAAGAAGATTTTACTTCTAATATCAGATGCAATATAGGAAAGGATTTTATTTGCACAGCTGTAGGAGTTTTTGAAAATTCTCAGATTTCCTACTCTCCAACCGTGCCACACAAGAGTAGGTAGGGACATGCAAGTAGCAAGCTTTTGAAAAGGGGGAGGATCTAGAATTGATCAGCTGAGAAGCTTGCGAAGGGATGTCTGGTTCACCACTCTAGAATAAGAATTTGAAACAAAGAAGGTTCTAGATAGAAACAACAAAATTGCAAGGAAAAAAGTGATGATTTGATTCAATAGCAGAGGAGCACAACAAGCAAAGGGACTGGCAGCACACACCATACTTGTTAAGTAGATCAGTGGTTTTGAGCCCATTGTTAAAGAGAAGCCAAGCGAAAATAGCGTGCTGAGGAATACAACCGGGAAACCAGATGAGTTTAACCCAAGAAAGGTCGGCAATGCTACTTTAATGAGAAGCGATGGCGGAAGAGAAGCTTAAATTACCATTATCATTAGCGGTCCACAAGATGTCGTCCGAAGTGGGATGGGCAGGCATCTGAACTTGAGTAACCAAATCCCAAATGGAGGCCAAAGAATCAGAGGAGGGTTGTGGAAGAAGCCAAGTGTCGTTGGAGATAAGTTTGGAAACATTGAAATTTGGGTCCTAAATATTTCATTACATTTTTGTTAAACAAAAGCCTTAGATCCCCGAAACGGAAGGACTGTCCAAGCCTAAATTTTCATTACATTTAATCTTAGAGTATACACAATAAAATTTGATCATGGTATTAGTATTCAAAAATAAAATTTAAATGGACAAGTGATCATAGCACAGACATTATTCAATTGGAAAATTGGAAACTAATCTTTCATTTGCACTTTAAATCCTATTATCAAACATGGAGTTTGAATTACACAACTTTGGAATAAAGATAAAGAATTACAAGATTTAAACAATTGGAAAATAAAGAAAATAAATCAAACCAATGGATCCTTTGGTCTACACGATTTTTTCAAGCTTTCTTGTCTTTCTCTCTTTCTCTCCCTCTGGTCCACGCCAATGCTTCGAATCATCAAAGTCCAATTCTATTTTTCTGAGTGCCCCAATGCTCATATTTATAGGCTTTGAATGGAGATGAATGGCTAGGAGTTATTAGGGTTTAGGATGAATAAATGGATGGCTTGGATTAAATTATCTTAAGTGAGGAGGGATAGGGTTTAAACAGACTGGTCATAGGCATGGACGGCTTGGGTTGCTTGGAGAAAGACGCGTCTTGTGTGGCAAGAAGGGAAATTCGAATGGGAGAGAGAAATTGGGATGGTGGCCGATTGAGTGTGGAGGGGTTAGGGTTTTTGTGTGTTAATGGAATGTATGAGTGAATGGATGAGATTAAACTTGGTCTAAATATATTGATGGATATGCATGGTTGATGTATGTGTGCTTAGGGTTTGGATGAGGTGGCAAATTCGAATGGATCTAAGAGGATATGATAAAATCGTGTCGGCATAGTGTGAGGTGGATGGATATATGATGACATGTATATGAGGTGTAAGAATCTAGGGTTGCCTGGCATGCAAGTTGGATTGGATATGAGGTAAGATGAGATAAGATTGGATGAGGTGGAGGCTTGGTCGAATGAAATGGCAGTGGATTAGGGTTTTGTGTTTTAAATGTATGGTTGAGATTAAATCAAGTTCTAAATGAATGGTTGGATGTGGATCTAGATTTCAGGGCTTGTCATGGTCGAATATAGGGTTGAGATTAAACGAGGGTTTAGATGAATGGTTTAGATATGTGGTTTAGGGTTTAAAGAAAATTCGAATGAGGCTCTAAGGTTTACCTATATTATGTTCATGAAATGGAGGGCTTAGATTGAAAAATGATGAAATGAATGGTTGGATGTGCATGGATGACATGGAAAGAGGGGCCTGTGAAGGCTTAGTGTTTAGGTAAAATTCGAATGGAGTGTTTTGGATCTCAGGCCTTGAGCAGTTGGGCTTCCAATGAAGTTTGTGCACATGGACTTGGACTCTCTTGCATATTGACTTTGGCCTGCTGGACTTTCACCTGCACACTGGCCTGACCCATTTATGAAATGTGCATGGATCACTGAGGCTAGCCAAGTGTATGGCGTGGAGCTCAGTGTGATGGGCTTGGCTTCTGGCTCATGGTCTATTGGCCCATAGTCTTCAAATTTCAGCCTTTTGATCTTCATTGGGCTCTTGATTTTAGATTTTCTTCTCCAGAATTAAAATAATTAATTTAGCACTAAAATCTAAAATTATTGAAATAATCAAGACTCTTATAATTGCATCCAGATTTATTCAATTTATAATTGAATTCCTAGAAGTTGCCAAAAATTAATTATTAAAAATTCCGAGTCTTCCATTTTAGCACAGAACTTTGCAATTATTCCCGATTTTTTACTGATTTTCTAAATTTTCTATTTTTATCTACAAAACTAGCAAACACTATTAAATGCGCCTAATATATATAAAGTTGAGAGCTAACTGGTCCAATAATCAAGAGGAAAATAGTCATTTTTCAGTGTATACCCCCAAACTTAAATCGAATAACATTGTCCTCAATGTTCCCTAATCTACTCTGGCCAGTTGCAAATTAGACGAAAATATCGGAAAAATACTAATTAGGGTTTAGAAATACCTAAGAGGTCTCCACTAAATGGACTCGCTAGACACTGGACTCAAGATTGACTTACTGACTCAACTGGAATCAAAATTCTAAACTAGACTTACTGACTCAACTGGAATCAAAATTCTAAACTAGACTTACTCTTACATAAATCTAACCATACCTAAACAAAGTTGACATCCTAAGCTAGACACTCAATAGGGGTTTTCTTCACTACTCCCATTATCAGCATTTAAATTCACACCACCATCAGTTAGACTCTCCTTACCATGGTTACAACAATTAGGATTCAATGAAGGTTCCAAAATAGAAATCTCCATCACTTCACTGACCCTCTTGTCGTTCACACTGGAATAATGACTGACACAAGATTCACTAACTAGAGACTCTATTCTAACCAACCGACTAGTCGAATTGTGCCTCCAAACACTCATTTTCATACAAAGACAAACCAAGACAAAACAAATGTCACACAATAAATGACCTAACTCTAAAAACAAAAACAAACCCTAGGACTCTAGACTGCTCCTAATCTCCTCTCCAGAAAATTTTAAGTCTCCAATGGAAGTTTAACTACAAGCATAGCCAGGTAAGTTTCCAGGTAAGTGGGGGAGCATAACGGCATCTACATTCCCAGCTTATCCTTAGACTGGAGCGTCTTGGTGACAGAACTAGCCTTAGACACCATGCTTGAAGAAAAACTTTTCAACCGGTGAACACAAAATTAATTGAGTTAAAGATGGTCCTCTTAAGCATGTAAACCTTAAAATAATGGTTCTAATTTGATTTTAAATTAATGCATGAACCATTTTTACTACTATTTTTGGTTTTTCTATTTTTTGTGAATGTAATCCTAAATCTAACAATGCAAGAATCAAAGCAAATATGCAAACAATAATCAAACAAATAAGCTAATGCAGAATACTAACAACCTAAATGCATGAACAAATTTAAATATGCAAATTTTTGTTTTTTGTTTTAATGCAAGAATAAATAAAAACATCCTAAATAATACTATATGAATGCATGAAAAATTAAAAATTAAATAAATTGAGTTTAGGCACTTACCTTGGCTCTTAGTGCTTCTTACCAAAAGAATTTAGTGTGCACTTCAAAATCTCTGCAAACGTAAACACTGCCAACGTAGGTGAAGATTCTAAATCTCATAAAGAATGCATGAAACCTAATATAGATGCATTTTTCCTAATGTTCTAACTAGGGACGGATTAAAATATTTGAAACCTAATTAAGACTTTTGAATTAAGTAGAGGCCATAAATAAATTTCTAGATCTAAACACCACTAAATGAATGAATTAAACACCATAATTAGAAAAATTCTAAGTTTAGATGAAGTTCTAAAATTAGAAACTTTTCTAAGGTTAGAAATTGTCCAAAATTAAACGTCTCAAAAAATAGACAACTTTCTAAAGATATATTTTGTTTATAAAAGTTAATGATTTTAAAACATTTCCATAGACAGAAGTTTAAAAATTTCCAAATATAATTTGCTTTCCAAAATTATAATATTCCTAAAATAAAGCATCTTTCAAATATTTGAATAATTCTAAAAATAGAAACTAATTGAATTTAGAAGATTTCTAAAAATAGAAATTTCGAAGAAAAATAGAAATTCCTAAATTCAACTAGGATCTAGATTTAGCAAAAATGTTAAGTTTAGATAAAATTATAAGATTTCTACTATTTTTTAAAAAAAAAATCTAATATTAGATAGCCTTCTAAAATTATAATTTTAAAAAATAGAAACTTTCAATTTTAAAGAGTTGCCTAAATTAAAAAATTCTAAAAATAATAGTTTTTTTTCTAAAAACACAAAATGTCAAACATACATTTTGCATTGTTCCCCTGCAACGGTGTCAAAAACTTGTTGTTTTACATTTATATTCGTAAGCGTACGAACCATTTAATAGTATAGCAAATGAGTTCGAGGTCGATTCCACAAGCAGCATACAAAGTATATGCAAAAAAAAATATATATGAAATTAAAATTATGTGGTTTAAGAAAAATAAATCTTAGAAATAATCTTAACATGAAAACCAAAATTCTAATTATTAGAAATATAACATTAGTTTAGAAACTCTATAATTCTTGAAACCAATCCAATAATGGAACCATCATCTAAAATTAAAATTTAACCATTATGAAATTTTATCTTTCATGAAAAACACCCAATCTAGAAATTATGAACACCCCCTCTCAATTAAAAAGAACACAATTAAGATGCAAACAAAATAATTATAACCTAATTCCAAAGAATTTTAATGAATTGAATAAATGAAATAAACACAAAAATAAAATATACACATATGTACAATTGGACAGAGTCAAGTATTAAAGCCGGCATCATATCCCATATTCTAAATAAAATAAATTCACGACCTAGACTATGAAATTCACGTAAAAATCCAACTTCATTCAGTTCTTTCATCAAATTTAGTCCCCTAATTAATTGAACCTTAAATCATAGATTAATCATGCTATTATTGTATCTAAAATATTTCAGATGTTCAAAAGAACCATAGACCTAGAATAGTGATGTTAATAAAAGATCTAAAATGTGGATGTCCAAATTAATTACCAAGGGAGGAGTCAAGAGCTAAATGAATCAAACCATCATGATAAAATTGAAAATTGGACTTTCCAATAATCTAAATAAATATGCCTTGAATTTATTGATGAGAAAACAAAAAAAAGAATTACAAGACAAAGGAACTCGATTTGAAAGTACAAGAATTACAATGCAAAAATTAAAAATTCACCAACCTAAGATCCCTTGTGAAATTCGAACTCTGCACAGTAAATTCTTGATTCTCTCCTCTCCTTATTTCAATGTCAACTATATCCTTGCTATGGTCGATTTTTTCTTTGTCTAGACCCTTGTATTTATAATGTTCTCAGGAGGAGAAATAATATGAATAAATGAATGTGGGATCTTTGCAATACATGTTTTTAGGAGAGTGGGACTCCATTCAATCGTATGGGTACATGCACATAAAGGGATTAAAATCCCACTAGATTTGGTTGCTGACTTACCCTCAATCCAAATCTCAATTTTTCCTCTCTTCTTAGCCTCCATACGATTTTATCTAGGTATTATTTGTTCCATGCGCATATCACATTCTCATTTTGTTTCATACGATCATTGCTAATGGAAAATTGAGAGTTTTTCTCGATAATCCTCTCTCCTCCGTATCTTTTATGCTTTGTACCATTGTCACAATTCCATTTTAGAATACAAGATTAAAGCACATGGGTTTTGGAGAGTTTTTCTCCAAAAGTCTCTCCATTATTTTCTCAAAGAATTCAGTTCCACTTTGATCTCTTCTCATTTATTCCATTTTGACTCAATCGAATTTTATTGTGCCTTGTACAAATCTTGGATTTTCATCTAGCCTTCACGATTAAAAATCCCCAAAATCCCCTCACCTCATGCGCTTTAACAATGCTCCAAATTGGAACATACCACACTTGGCACTCCCACATTGAATATGATGAATTAGAATTTGAAAGCATGAAGTAACAATTTAGACCATCAAGCAATTATCCATTTAAATCAATTCTAGAGCTCCAAAGAAGCATATAATCCAACAATATTCCATTCGATGTGTGTAGCATTCCTCACCTTAGAAATCAAGCAGTTCCGGGTTGATCTTCGGGTCTTCCAACGTCGGGTTTGGGGTTAGAAGACTCTAATCACACAACAAGAACATAATAACACCGGTTTAGTTCATAGATTAGGCCCAATCAGAGCTTAGAAGCAAAAACCCCCCAAATTAACCCTTGGTTTGACCCTAAACTCAGTCAACCAAGCTCAATCTAAGAGAAATCCCTAAATTTCTCTCAATACTCAGCTCAAAATTCGACATACACCCATTTTTCCCCAAATATCTACCATCCAATGGGTTCTAAAACCCATTTCCAACACATTACCCATGCAAACACCATTTCGAAATCCCATGCATTTTTCCCTAAATGATGCCCAAAGGTCATTCCCAACATTAATCCCCCAAAATCTCACGTAAACCCTATCAAATAAAGGGAAATAAAGTGAGGGGATGAAACTCTTACCTTGGGAGGAAGGAAAATCCATGCAATGGGAAGCTTCGGGTGAGGTCTTTCTAAATCTCACACATGCAAGGGCCAAAAAAGGGAGAGGAAGGAAGGAGAAGGAGAAGGTTTGGCTGAGGAAAGGGTCCGCTCGGAGCTAGGGACAGCTGGAGAGCGAAAGAAATGGATCTTTGGTCGGGACTGAGACTTCAATACTCCGTCAAAATTGCACAGTCTAGAGCCCTCGGACCAGAGACAAAAAATTTCCAAATATTCTGACTGTCATCTTTCGATGCTCTGAGTCCCGAGCCCACGAGACTCACTCAAGCCCTCAATCCCTCGAGGCCTCAAACTCCTGTTGAGCCCTCGAAGCTGATAGCAATAGAATTCTAACTCTCTTTGATTCCTTGGGTTCTCTTGGAGGTTCTCGACACTCTTCGCACATATGAGCTCAGAACTCACGTGTCCTAGCTCATTATTACGTCATTAATACAATAATTTAAGGGTCAGGCCACTAGAGTAGGGATTTTTATTATTTTCTTTCCTAGAAAAACAATATGAATAATAGCCCTCGGTGTCCATTACATGTATCCTAAGTTCAATTGAAGTTCAAGTTATTTGCGCTTTTGGTGAGTTCTACTTTTTATTTATGTTCTAGTTATCTAATTTGCAACTTAATTTCTTATGCAATTTTAAATTTTTAATTCATAAATTTATTCTATTGTTTGTTTGAATTTTTAGTTGAAATTAACACCTAGAGCCTTAGATTAATTTTTTGTTGAGAGTTATCTTTAGCATTACAAATTTGAATTTCATATTTCTCCTTTGGAATGAAATTTGATCGAATTTGAATTTCAAATTGAGTGAGATCCAAGGTTTGATATAAGATCCCAAGGATTTTCTCAAGTTGAGTCCCACTTTGAATTTTTTTAGATTTCATGTGCGGATTGTCAATGGTTTGATATTAAGCGATACATGATAACCAATGGGTATTCTGATAGTATATTCCATAAAGATTCCTTCTATTATTCAATCATTGCAAAACCAATAATTGTAATGGCCCGAGCCTAAAAAATTAAAATATTAAGTCCGCGTTTGCACGAAACTAGGTTTATTTCACCTCATTCCTCTTCCAAACAGCAAACCCTTCTTCCGTAACAACAAACTCTTGCCTCTTCTACCTTCCTCTTTTGATTTTCACCCACTAAAGGCTTTGGATTCAGATTTCCTACGCTTTGAGAACCCCTTTGCACAGTTTCTTCTTCTTTTATGAGATCTGAATGGGATGGGTTAAGAATGGAGTTTCAATGAATAACAAATCCTTTTGGGTATATACAAAATCAAGGCTAACTAGTCTAATAATTAGGGATAAAAATGTAATATTTTACTGTTCAACAGGTATATGCATGATTTTGGAGATGATTCTTCGCAGGAGATTTGGAGATTTCCCTTAGATTGAAGGGATTAATCTAAATTAGGGGTAAATCTTGGATCTAAATTGGTGGTTTTACTATTAAGCTTTGATTTGTCTTAACCTATGAACTAATAGGGATGTATTATGTTCTCTTTGATTGATTAGAGCCTTTGAACCCCAAACCCGTCAAGGTACGACCCGTGATCAACCCGAAACATCGTAACTTTCGAGGTGAGGATTGCTACACACACTGAATGAATGCTTGTATGCTATTACATTGATTTAGGGAATGTATTGTGTTATTGATGTGTTTAATATATGATAAATAGGATGGATGTGCCCTATTGTAACAATCCGTCCTGCTAGCACAATATTGTCCGATTTGGACCCACACACATGCCCACACTGCTTTGCTTTGGCAAGCCAACCCACTATTGTTCCCAAAAGGCCTTGTACTAGGAGGAGGAAGGCTACCACTTATATTCCAGGGAATTTCCAATGCAACTAGCAATGTGGGACTTTTTTCTCCATAGACACACTCCACATTATAGACCCCCTCTGTGGCGGGGTATTAAAATCTACTCTCTTTAAAGCTAGAGTCATCCCCGGCTCTGCACACATAAGAACCAAGCCCACACCCTCAGCCAGAGAGTTGAATCATTCTCTCATACCATTTGTAACGACCTGTCCCGCTAGCACAATATTGTCCGCTCTGGGCCCACACGGCTTTGCTTTGGCGAGCCCACCCATTGTTGCTCCCAAAAGGCTTTATGCTAGAAGGAGGAAGGCTACCACTTATGTACCAGGGAATTTTCAATGCAACTAGAAATGTGGGACTTTTTCTCCATACTCCACATTATAGACCCCCACTGTAGGTCGCTCTCACAGCTATTGTGGTTGTTATTGAGGAGTATAGCCCCTCACATGCTTCACGCTATAGGTCGCTCTCACGGCTATTGTGGTTGTTATTGAGGAGTATAGCCCCTCACATGCTTCACGCTATAGGTCGCTCTCACGGCTATTGTGGTTGTTATTGAGGAGTATAGCCCCTCACATGCTTCACGCTACAGGTCACTCTCACGATTATTTTGTACAATTGGTGTGGAATATTACGTAGGGTTAGATACTTGTGAGCCATACTTGGGCTGTACTAACTTAGTAATATGTATTACGCAGGGTTAGATACTTGTGAGCCCTACTAGGGCGGTACTGACTTGGTAAGTCATATATTGATCACCTTAAAGCTAACTTAATCACCAGAGTGGTGAAGGGACACGAGGTGAGTAGATTATGTATGTTGTATGGAGATCTCTCACTTGTAAGTCGTGGCCTATGTTCCTCAAGGGATCATGATGTTTGACAGCCAGTTCCATAGATGTGTCCTTGGGAGGACATTGTGTTGACGTTGATGAATTGGTATCCTTAGGTGGACATTGTGTTCACGTTGATGAGATAGAGGTATCCTTGGGTGACATCATTGTGTCCACATTGATGAGATTTATAGCATGACATGATAGCATAGCCTTATTTATATTACATTTCATACATTATTATCATTACATGTGTAGCATGTGTATTTCCTTACTGAGTATTATTTGTACTCACGTCCTTGCAATTTCAGGTAATGTTGCACTGGATGGGTCCGACGGACCCCTAGGAAGAGCTTAGTTATTTTGCTGCTTTAGAAGCTCTATATACTTTAGTTGATTATTTTACTTATTTATTTGATTTGAGTTGGTGACGTTGCTATTACTATTTTATTCTTTGAGGGTTTGTTGTAATAAATTCTAGAATTTTGATAACATTTATGTTAGAGAATTTATATCCCCTTTGAGATGTTAATGGTATTTAAGATCATTTATGGATTTTGAGTTTGAGTTGTGAGCACACATGTGTTTCCTATGTATGATATTTGATAAAGTAAAATTATTCTGCATCACGTGCCTATATTTTGGATCAGGACATGACATCTTGGTATCAGAGCTTAGGCTCGTTTTTCCCTAAGACTATGCGTGTGAGTCGACCGTTAACCGTCTATGGTAGAAGTTATTTTTTGTTTGAGTTGTTTTCAATTAAGTTGTGTGTAGTTGGTAAGTGATACTTTATGTGTATCTTAGTGTTTTGTCCTGTACTGAATATGTTTGTTATTATTCCAGAAATGGTTAAAACCAGGAAGACCAACAACCAACAGGAAAACAATGCTAGCATTCACAATCAGGACAATGTTGTTGCTCCAAAGGCAACCATTCAAGTTGAAGTTGAGCGACGAGTTCAAGAAGCCTTAGCTAGGTAGGCTGGAGGACCAAGTCTGAGTGTGGTTAGAGAGACTCAGGAAGATACGAAAGGGAAGTCAACGGCTCAAAACTTTACTTCAGTGCCTCTTGTAGACTTCAAGAAGTAGAGCCCTCCCGCTTTTAAGGCTGATCCTAAACCTATGGCCGCGGAAGAGTGGTTGGAGGACATTGAGATGATCTTTAACACCATGGACATCATGGATGACGTCACTCACATTAAGTTTGCATTTCAGTTGGGTGGCGAAGCAAGCCACTGGTGGAAAATAATGAAGATTGCTCAGGCAGACAAACAAGTTACTTGTCATGAGTATAAAGAAATGTTCTTGGCACAGTATTTCCATGCAGTGATCAAAGAAAACAAGTTGACTGATTTTCTGACGTTAGTGCAAGGCAATATGACATTTGTCCAGTATTTGACTCGTTTTAATGAGTTGGCCCGGTTTGCGCCAAATATAGTTGTGGATGATAATGCCAAGGGTAGTAGATTTGAGCAGGGTTTACACCCTAGCATCATGAGTCAGATAACCCTCCTGAGACTTAAGACGTTTGCAAAAGTAGTGGACTAAAGCCCTTTTAACTGAGGCTACTATAAAAAGGTACTATAAAAAGCGCAGGACCAGTGCAAAATCAGACTTCTTCTAATGGCGGACAGAGACTATTTTGCAATGACAAGAATAAGAATAATATGAAGAGCAACCCTTATCCATCCCGTAGATCTTCCAACAAATCAGCAGGAAAAGATGATGAGTCTGAGACTCGTTCTATGGAGTGTCAGCTATGTGGCGACCAGGGACATTCCGCTAAGATTTGCTATCAGCGAGGTGGACCGACAAGAAGCTTCATTTTAATTGTAATCAAGAAGGACATATTTCTAGAGATTGTCCTAAGAGATCTGGCACCAATAGGGCATCAGCCCCTCAACAGAATATGAGGGCGGCACCCATTGTTGCATAACAGCAGGAACCTCCGACTTTCGCAGGTAATTTTAGACTGAGATCTGGACAAGACGGAGGCAGAGGTCAGCAGGACCATGGTACCTCTAGTAGGATGCTCGCTGCATTTCCCCAGACTGGAGATATTGTTGATTCTCCAATTATGCAAGGTATCTTACCATTTTACAATTCATGGGCACATGTATTATTGGATTCTGATGCATCACATTCATTCATTGCATCATGGTTTGTTCATCTTTTGGGGCTTCAAATTGAATCTGTTCGTGCACCTTTGAATGTTACTTCTCCATTGGGATGAGAAACTGTGGTTGATAAGAGTGTGCATGAACTGTGTTATGATAATTGGCACCTTTGATGTTGAGTTTGATCTGTTGGTGTTGGACATGTCTGGATTCTACATAATTTTGGGCATAGACTGGTTGTCAGCCCATCTGGTAATTATGGATTGTTTTGAGAGAAATATAAATGGTCGATCATTGATGGGCGAAGAGTTTGCCAGTAGACTAAGTATGATTCTTAATCCGGTTGCTAGTGTGTTTCGCGGTGATGGAGTTGTTCAGGGCATGATTCCCAGTTTGGGTTGGAAGGATGTGCGAAATACTCATACTCTTATGCCTTGGGTAGTGCAGGAGTTTCCAGAAGTGTTTCCTGAAAATTTTACAGAGTTGCCTCCACCCTGAGAGGTTGAGTTTGTGATTGAGTTGATGCCCGACACCTCACCCATTTCTATTACACCATACTGCATGGTGCCAGGAGAGTTGAGAGAGTTAAAGACTCAGATTATCGAGCTTTCTTCTATTGGCTTTATTTGAAGGAGTACTTCTCCTTGGGGCGTGCCGGCTTTGCTTGTTAAGAAGAAAGATGGCATTATGAGAATGTGTATTGACTACTAGAAGTTGAACCGGGTAACAATCAAGAATAAATACCCACTGTCCAAGATCGACGACCTCTTTGATCAATTGTGAAGAGCCAAGTACTTCTCTAAGATAGATCTCCAGTCAGGTTATCACCAATTGAGGGTGATGGAGAGCGATATTTAGAAGACCGCCTTTTGTACCCGATTTGGACAGTTTGAGTTTATAGTTATGCCTTTTGGGGTGACAAATGTGCCAGCCACCTTTATGAATTTGATAAATCGTGTCTTCCGACCATATTTGGATCACTTTGTTGAAGTATTTATTGACAATATTCTGATTTATTCTGCGAATGAGGCAGAACATGAGCAACAATTGCGCATAGTTTTACAGACTTTGTCAGAACACAAATTGTATGCAAAACTCAGCAAGTGTGAATTTTGGTTGGGAGAAGGTGCAATTTCTTGGTCATGTGATTTCAGCTGATGGTGTGGCAGTGGATCCTGCCAAGATAGAATCAGTGATTAATTGGGAAAAACCGAGGAATGTCGAGGAGATCCGTAGCTTCTTGGGGTTAGCAGATTATTACCGCAGATTTGTTAAAGAATTCTCCAGTATCATGGCACCAATGACTAAATTAACTCGTAAAGGGAGTTGTTTTTGTTTGGGATGAAGCTTGTCGGAAAACTTTCACAGATTTGAAAGATAAGTTGACTTCGTGTCCTGTTTTGGTAGTGCTAGAGCCTTGTGAACCTTATTTTATGTATTGTGATGCTTCTCGTATTGGTTTAGGTTGCGTGTTGATGCAGGATGACCAAGTGGTAGCATATGCATCACGACAATTGAAACACCACAGGTAAGATTATCCTACTCACAATTTTGAGTTAGCCAAAATTGTGTAAGCATTGAAAGTTTGGCGACATTATCTGTTCGGTGAAAGATTTGAAGTGTTATCCGACCACAAGAGTCTCAAATATCTATTCACTCAGAAAGACTTGAATTTGAGACAGCGGCGATGGGTGGAGTTTTTAGAAGATTGTGACTTCCAAATCTCATACCACCCTGGCAAAGCTAATGTTGTGGCATATGCGTTAAGCCGAAAATCCCGAGGCACAGTGGCTAGTATCGGGATTGGATAGTGGCAGATGCTTGATACAGCAGCAGATTGTAATCTTCAGTCTGTAGAACACAGTGGTTCAGTTTGGGTACAGAACTTGGTTGTGCAACCCATGCTTGTGGATAAAGTGATGTGATAAAAAGCACAACAAGTAGACCCATTGGCTTCTGATTTGAGACAGAGAGTACCTCAAGGTAAAGGTCCTGAAGGATGGTCAGTGAGATCAGACGGTGGATTGGTTCTTCAAGGACGATTGTTTTTACCAACCACGGATCAGTGCAGAGATGAGGTACTTAGCCAGTTTCATCATTCCCATTTTTCATTACACCCAGGCTGTACTAAAATGTATCAAGACATTCGATGGCAGTTTTGGTGGAAAGATTTGAAACAAGATATAGCTAATTATGTACGCCATTGCCTTACATGTCTGCAAGTTAAGGTTAAGCACCGAAGGCCAAGCGGTGAAATGCAGAATATTTCAGTGTCTCAGTGGAAATGGGAGCATATTATGATGGATTTTGTGACAAGTTTGCCGAGGTCACCTAAGGGCAGAGATTCTATTTGGGTGATTGTAGACCGTTTTACCAAATCAGCCGATTTTATTCCTATGAAGGTGACATACTCAATGGAGACTTTGAGTAAGTTGTACATCAAACAGATAGTTGCTCGTCGTGGAGTTCCAATCTCGAGTGTCTCAGACAGAGATCCTAGATTTGTATCCAGATTTTGGTAGAGCTTACAGAGAGAGTTGAGGACCCGGTTGTGTTTTAGTATAACGTACCAACCACAGACAGATGGTCAGTCAGAGAGGACAATCCAATTCTTGAGAATATGTTTCGGGCTTATGTAATGGACTTGGGGGAAAACTGGGAAGAGCACTTACCCCTGGTATTTTTTTATAATAATAGCTACCAGTCTAGTATATAGATGGCTCTGTATGAGGATTTGCATGGGAGATCGTGCCATTCTACTATGTTGGTCAGAGGTGGGAGATAAGACTTTATTGGGCCCTGACATGGTATAGCAAACTTCAGAGCAAGTGGTAGATATAAGAAAGAGCATGTTAGCAGTGCAGAGCTGCTAGAAAAGTCATGTGGACCGTAGACGACAACCCTTGGAGTTCGCTGTAGGTGATATGTTTTTCTCCAAACGTCCCCATGGCATGGAGTTAGAAGTTTTTGACGCAAGGGGAAGTTGTCCCCTAGATATATTGGTCATTTTCATATTCTAGAGCAGATAGGTGAGGTGGTTTATCGGCTAGATTTGCCACCACAGCTCACTCGAATCCACAACGTGTTTCACGTGTCGACGCCCTGGAAGTATCATCTTGATGCTTCTCATGTGGTCAATTGGGAAGATGTAGACCTCGATGAAGATGTGATGTTCGAGGAAAGTCCCATCAAGATTTCTGGGACTAGTTTCAAGAAACTTCGTAGGTAGACTATTTCGTTGGTCAAGGTTGAGTGGAAGCACTGCAGAGCACAAAATACCACTTGGGAGCTTGAGTCAGCGATACGGGAGTTGTACCCGCACCTGTTTGATCTTTCAGGTATGTTTTATTTTGGTGATTCAAATTTTGAAGACGAAATTTCTTTTAAGGGGGGTGGATTGTAATGGCCCGGCCCTAAAAAAAATAATAATAATAATAAATAAATAAATATATATATATATATATATATATTAAAATATTAACTCCGTACATAAGTCTGTGTTTGCACGAGACTAGGCTTATTTCACCTCATTCATCTTCCAAACAGCCAACCCTTCTTTCCTACGCTTGGAGCACCCCTTTTCATGGTTCTTTCTCCCCTAAAGGTAAGATTTGTGATCCTTCTCTCCCCTTTTTTCTTCTTCTTTTATGAAATCTGAATGGGATGGGTTGAGAATGGAGTTTTAATGAATAACAAATCCTTTTAGGAGAGAAATCTATAAAAGAAATTGGGGATTTTGTTATAAAACTTTGATTGCGTGTAGATCTGATTTACTTTTGAACTTGGAACCATAGGAAGGGAAGTAAATTTGGAAAAAAGGGGTATTGTTGATGTTTGCAAATTTTAAATTTATAATCTCGCAGGCGTACAAACCAATTGACAGTATAGCATATGAGTACGAGGTCGAACCCATAGAAAATCACAAAATATATGTTATAAATTAAATTAGTACTTTTAAAATGATGTAATCTTGAGAAAAATGAATTAAACTTAGATTTGAAGGAACATAAAGAAAACATATTTTATTTGGAAAACCAAGTGAACACCATTTTTTTATTTAACTTGTGAATCTCATCAAATCAAACCATTTTATTTTTAAATCGGTGAATCATGAATATGTAGTCTCATTTTTAATAAAATTGCAAAGCTCAAGATTAGAAAATTATATTTACAACCCTAGTTAAATAATCTTTTGGAGAGAGAGATTTAATACAAAGAATGAAAGAATTAAAAATTAAATATACAAGATTCATAACAAAAACATATATTGAACAATTTTTATACAACAAACATACAAAGTAACTAATGTAACTAAAGATAGGAAATAAATTGATAAATAATGTAAATGACAAAATAAATAAATGCATAATTTAAAGGTGGTTATGGAATTATTCTCTCATCGCCAAAATATATAAATAAATAAAAAATCTAGATCTGAAATTCAACGCTTAGAATTCAAAAATCAATTCATGCCATTTAATTAAAAAATCATAAACTTTTACCTAATTAATGTTTAGATTTCAAATTCAACACTTACAACCTAAGTTCTAACCATTAATTAAACAAAGTATACATATTTAAAATTAAATAAAAGGGGCATTGAAAAGAAATCTGAATAATTGGACTTTCGAGGATTCTAAAAGAAACGTCTTTATTTATTTAATGAAAGAATTCAAGTACAGGCATATATAAAATTAAGTACAAGAAAGACAAAATAAATGAAAATTTACAACTCTCACTTGTAAAATTTGAGTGGTGTCTCTGTCTTCTTGCATTTTCTCTTCAGCCTTTGGTCTTCTTGAGCTCTAGGTCAAATTCGAATTTTGGCTATGGCTTAATGGGGTATGTATAGGACTTGGAATTGGATGAATGGCTAAGATTAAATCTGGGTTTAAGTTGATGGATCAAAGATTTATCTTACTGGAAATGGGTGGATGGGATTTGAAGTTGCAAAAGGTTAGGGCTACATGGTGTACACGAATTTTGGTGGCTTGGGTCTTAAGGTAGCTTGGGATCAAAGCAAGGAAATGAGAGAAATTAGGTTTGGTTTTTGGCATGTGGTCATCGAAAATGGCTAATGGGGTTAGGGTTGTTTTATTGCAATGCAAATGAATGATGAGATTGAGAGATGAGATGAATGAATGGATGGATGTTAATGAGATGATGTGGAGGGTTGACCTAGTGTGAATTTTGAATGAGGTGGATTTGGATTGATAAAAATCGTGTGGATGGATTGGGATTAAGTTGATGAGGTGTAGGCATGAACCTAAATGGATTTAGGGATTAAATACATGGAGAAATTATAGTTTGAAAAAATCGTGTATGAGTGTGTGATGATAAGATAATGGGTGACATGGCATTTTCGCATGGAGGCTACTTGGGTTCCAAGTTGTTCTAAGTTAGGGTTTTAATGAATGGGTGCCTAAGATTAGACTAGGGTTAAATCTAATGGCTCTAAAGTATTTTGGTAAAAATAATTTATATGAATGATATGTTAACAAATTAAGGGTTTGGATTCAAGGGCTGAGATGGATAGATGATATGATGAATGACCTAGATTTAATGCAAGGTATGTTATGAGATGGATTAGCATGGAGCCTCTAAGGTTTTACCTAATATGTATGCATGAAGTGGATGGTTGTGATGAAATGTCTTAAAATCTAATGGTTGGCAAATGGGTACCGAAAATTAATTATGAAAATGATGAGATGATTTATGAATGAATGAGATTCTAAGGTCAGCCTATATGATAGATGCATTTGATGGACAAGATCTAAGATAATGCATGTATGGATTGGATATGGTAGGTGAATCTAGGGTTTTGTCTAAGTATATGAGATGGAAGGTGGAAATTTAAGATGAGGAATGGAGGGTGGAGATTAAATGTGCATGGAAAATAGAGGATTTAGGGTTATGGATTTTGGCCATGGGATTGTGGATCACAGGGTAGATTTCGAACTTGGATCATAGAGCTTATTGGACTTTGGATCTTGGACCTCAACTCATAGACTTCATCTTAGGCCCACTTGACTTGAACTTGAGCTTGAGACTTGGGCCTTTGTTGGACTTTGAGTTACACATTGGCCTGGCAAATGCGCATGCACTATCTGTGGCCTAGCCCAATGTTGGCTTGGCATGGCCCAATGAAGTGGATCTTGGCCCATTTGATCTTGAATTTCAGGCATTGACACTTGAATTGTATGTTTTCTCTTCCAGAATTTAATAATTAATTCACCACTTAAATTCTAAAAATAATTAATTAACTTAGACTCTCATAATTAGATCTAGATTAACTAATTTACATGAAAAACCCTAAAAATGGCATGAATTAAATTATTAAAATTCCAGGTCTTCACTTTTAAGCTCTAATCTTGCAATTATCCACTAAATTGATATGATTTCCCTGAACTTTCCATATTTATCTACAAAACTAGGAAATGACATTAAATGCATGTGGTATATACAAAATTAAGGCTAATAGTCCAATAGCCAGGGGTAAAAATGTAATATTTTAGTGCTCAACAAATACCCCCAAACTCAAATTTTAGAAAATTTCCAAACTGCATCCTGCTTCGAGAAGTTTCAAAATTTCAGCTCTCACTACTTTCTGTATCGCAGGATTTAACTGTCTCTGTGGTTCTCTAGATATCTTCAAATTTTCTTCCAAGTAAATTTTGTGCATAACCATATAAGGGCGAATTCCTTTGAGATCGGCAATGGACCATCCTATAGCTTCACTAAGATTGTCAAGACATTTGTAAGCACTTAGTCGGAAATCAAGAGTTCTCTGGAGTTCAAGGCGTCTTAGCTTTTCAGGACTTACTCTGCCCTTGCATAGATCTACATAGATCTATCTATTTCCTATGAGTCTACTTACAACTGTCTCACAGTGGACTTGATAATCTGATTTTATTCCATTACAATTCCAACGTCTGCATTTGTGACAGATACCTAGCCTCTTAGCTTTCCTCTTTGCAGCCAGAGTGCTTCGACCACATAGATGTCTAGGTTGCTCCTCTTCGATTTTCAGCTTCCTCACCCTCATAGCTAAGGAAATGATTTTCCTACACAAGTCTAGGGGAACTTTTGTTCTAGACAGATACATTGCGAAAATATAAAACTCGACCGTCTACGTGCATGACTTCTATCCAGTTCTTTAATGTATGCTAGTCACAAAGACAAATATGGATAATGGATGCTGGAAAAAAAATTAAGGGGTCTCAGTTTCTCACTTACTCTCCCCTAAGATTTTTTTTTTATGACATATGATGAACTTAGTACTCCCAAACTTGTTTTAGAAAACAAACAATCATGATTTAGATGTACCTTAGGATGAAAAGATAAATGACTGACTCCTAGGCTAGACTGACTCAATGAAAAACTTGAACTAGACTCGACAAACTTAAACTAGACACTAATGACTCAAACTAACTCAGACATAGACAAATGGTTTAATGGATCTGGGTAAAGAAATATGAGTGGCTATAGGTGAATGGATAGGTGAACGGAGAGCAAATCAATTTGTGTAGATTGGATTAATGAGCAGAACCTATGCTTTTCCTTCTGGATTGTGAAACTTTAAGAATGGTTTCAATCGATGACCATTAACTTTGAAAACATGACCATTCCTAACATGTCTTATCTCGACGGCTCCATGTGGAAAAACGAAATGAACAATGTATGGGCCGGACCATTTTTATTTCAATTTCAGACACGCGCCAAGTCTGTTATTGTTAAATAGAAAGCCTTTGTTGACACTAAATGTGCTTCTACACCTGAAAATACAGATATGGTTCCTACTTGTGTCTCCTTTGCCATGAAGTTTCCCATTTGGCCTGTTGTTATGAGTACTGAATTGCATGCTCTAATCCACCAAGGTATTTGGCGTCTTGTTTCACCACAACCTCCATGAATGTTTTTGGGTGTAAATGAGTGTTCACCATTAAACGTCATGTTGATGGGTCTATTACTCGACATAAGGTGCGATTGGTAGATAAAGGTTACAACTACCTAGTGTTGGTTATCATGACACTTTTAGTCATGTTGTTAAATTTACAACCTTAAGTCAGTTTCGAGTGGTTGGCATCTCTGCCAACTTGATGTTAATAACGTTTTCTTCATGATCGTCTTGATAAAGACGTTTATATGAGTCAACAACCAGGATTTGTGGACCTTGCTCACTCAACTCATGTTTGTAAACTGATGAAGTCTATCTATAGCCTTAAACAGTCTCCTTGAGCGCGGTTTCGTCGGCTTAGTGATTTCTTACTCAATTTGGATTTTACCAGTTCCAAGACTTGAGGTCTGGAACACAGAGATAAGACTTCTTCTCTCTCAACAACAATATGTTCGTGAACTACTCTCCCGGTCTAGTATGTGTGATTCCAAACTAGTTAAGTCCCTTGTTGCTTCTTCCTCCTCTTTATCCAAACATTATGGTGATCCATTGAAGATGTTACACTCTATCGCAGTATTGTTGGGGGCTTACAATATTAGATGCTCACACGACCTGATATTTCATTTGTTGTTAAGAAAGCCTGTCAATTTATGCATCAACCCACTACAGCACATTGGGACTTTGTTAGGAGCATTCTCCAATATCTAAAACATACAATCTCCTTTGGCCTGCAGTTCCATCACTCTTCACCTTTATGTTTGTCGACCTTTTTTTTTATGTGTTGATTGGGTTGGTTCTCCCGATGATAGAAAGTTGACTCGTGGTTTTGCTATATTTCTTGGTAACAATTTGATTTCTTAGAGTTCTAAGAAACAACAAACAATTGCGCACTCCAGCACTGAAGCTGAAGACCGGGCCCTCACCACGGCCGCTACTGAACTTACATGGTTAATTTCGCTTCTTGGGGAATTACGGATTCCTCTCAATGGGGCTCCTACTATTTGGTGTGACAATATTGGTGCTACTTTTCGCACAACCAATCCAGTCTTTTATGCCCGTACAAAACATGTTGAAATTGATTTTCACTTTGTTCATGATATGGTTGCTCGGAAATATTTGGTGGTTAAAATTATTTTCACCAAAGATCAGTTGGCTGACATTTTCACCAAAGGACTGTCTTAGCCTCGCTTTATGACCATCCGTGGCAAGCTCAATTTCGTAGATGGCGAGTTGTGCTTGAGAGGGGCTATTAGAGATAGTCACCATTCCACATCTTCTGCTACTATGAGAACCAATAGTCTCTCCATTAGATCTCGTGATTATCCTCACTGATAATCATAGGATAGTCAACACGAATTGTACAATCATGAGTCCATGATTTTGTGTTTTTTCTAATGGAGAAAATCTCTCCTTATGTATCTATATATACGTTGTAATTATATCAATGAAATGCTGAGAAATTACTCTAATAATCAAGTCCACATATACATATAAATATATGTAATTTATAAAAATAGTTTTAGGAAAAATACAAGTTTTGGGTTTCTAAAAGAAATTAATTTTTTTAAATAGTTTTCTAAAAGTATTGGGTTTTTTAAATAGTTTTTTTCAATAGTTTGCTGAGAGAGAGGATTGAGAGACCTGAGAGAGAAGATTGAGTGAGAGAGAAAGTGAACCGAGAGAGAGGGGATTGAGAGTGTGAGAGACCAAAGTAGAGAATTAGAGAGTTGAGAGAGCACTGAGAGAGAGCAAATAGAGTTGTGTGGCATGCTTTAACCCATAAACGTGTTTTATATGAGTTTGTCGAACTACTTACAGCCGCCCGAGTGCGTTTCGGACTGTAGGATCTGGTCCCCTAGTCCTTATCGGACTCCAGGATCCAGATCGTAAATAGACTTTAGTATCTAGGCTGGATAGTCTGCAGGCGAGACCTGGGTCCATTAACAGACCTAGTTTATATTATTATCTTTATATTTTATTATATATATATTTTTTTAATTTTCTATGTCGTATGTTTTAATATAAAATATTGAAATTTAAAGAAAGTAAGAATTGTTTTCAGGATGAATCTATAACTATGATCGCATCATGATCGGGCCCAAAAATTCAATATAAAAGGCTTTACCCGGGTTTCACTTTTAGTCCTCGGGCCTGAGTATTAATAAAATAAACTCCGACCCAATCCGACCCGACTCGATCCATAAAAAATGTGGGTTTGCAACCCGACCCATTTGCAAATTGCAATCCAGCTGGATCCATCTTTCTGTAATTCCATTTCTTACTGAAAGCTTGTGAGGGAAAAAAACCATCTGCTTCCAATTCGACAGTCGAGGGTTTCGCGTTGCAGTCGGACGTCGCAGTTTTGATTCCTCTGTTCTCTCTCCCAGATTCCGCCTTCCAGTTTCCAAAATTTTTCCTTATCCTCTCCGACAATTCACCTTTCATTTCTAGAACTATTCTTTCCCTTGCTGTTTGGGGGAAAGCGGTTTTCATCCCTTTTCTGGTTTTCTAACATCGCAGTTTTTAAGCTTCGGACGGTTTTTTTCTGAGGTTGGCATTATCGTCTCATTTGGGGCTTTTTTTTTTTCCAAAAAGAAAGTTGCGATTTGAAAATAATCTTTGAAATATCTGTGTACGAATATCATCTATTACCTTACCTCCTTGCGGAAGTTTGGGCTTAGTTTTTTTTGGTTGGTCTGAGTCTTATAGCTCGATTTCAATCGAGAATTGTTTTTTCTTGTTGGAAAATATGAGTTCTCAAAGGAAGAAGACTTTTAAAATAGAGGCATTTAAGCACCGTGTAGAGCTCGACCCAAAATATGCGGAGAAGACGTGGAAGGTGTTGGAGCACGCGATCCATGAGATCTACAATCACAATGCTAGTGGCCTTAGCTTCGAAGAGCTTTATAGGTTTGCTTTCTTTCCATTCTGATTTCATCATATTGATTATAGATGATTATGTTGTTTTTATGTGATTCACAATGCTGGTTGCAGTTGTTGAAATTGTTTTATCTTCATTTTAGTTAGTGTGATTTAGGTTGCGTTTGGCACTTCCCATGGAGAAGGAAAATAGTTTCTGAAGAAGGTTGTAGTTTGTAAGAAGATTAGTAAGTAGAGTTAAGCCATGATTGGTTAGAGTATGCAGGTTGACTGCAAATTTTATAAATGAAAATCAATCCAAGAATTCAAGTATGTGACAAATTTGTTGGTCTGTTGTATGTATTCAGCCTTGCTTTACACTTCACCCTCATGGCTTCGCGATTCCCCATTAAACATGCTATTACTGCGTTTATTGCTTTATATAATATAACTCTATTCAAGAATGGTAAAGTGGCAGATTATGTTCAAGATCAGGTTCCTTGCTTGTTTGGAGTCCTCTTTTTAGAAGGCATTTGACAGAAGAAGAGAGGGATTGGTTAAGTTTCTTTAACTTTTTCAGGAAGTTTATTTAATATTGAATGCAAAGGTTTCTAGAATTTGGAAGCATAAAAGTTATGACTCTTTTCGGTTAAATCTTGTTTTTTTTCAATAGAAGAGTTTTTTTAAGCTTACATCTAGATCTTGCTTCAGTTTTTTTATTCTATTCCTGCACCTTCGAGAGTTCTAGCTTTCACTTGGACGACCAGTTTGGGCAAGATTTTAACTATTGACCATTTACATAGTTGAAATTAATATTTTCATGAATGCTTATTTTCCTCGTCTTAAAGAGCTAGAAACAGTTGGATCTATTTTTTATCCGTTGCAAGTTCTCTAGAAAGAATTGATTCTTCTTCTCCAAGCTGTTTGGGATTGTATGGACTCTTCCATTTAATTTGTTTGCTTTTATCAATTCTCGGTGTCTTGGTTTTTGTAGTTCGAGTGTTGTATTCTTTGAAACTTGTCTTTGTGGTTTTTTTTTTTTTTGGGCTATGTGGAAAGAATACAAAAAGAGGGCTTTCCATAATAGATCTTCTTTGGGGCTATATGTGCATCTGGAGTTTTACCCAACGCCCTTGTACTCAGGGAGAGGTGGAGTCATCATAAAATAACAGATCTTCTTTGGCTTGCCGTGTGGCATTTGTTAGCTAAGAAATCATTCATTGTTTGGGCTATAGCCAATGTTGCTTTCAATGTGTTGTTAAATCAGATTTCTATTACACTTGCTCTTCTTGTATGCTTCCAGCACCAAAAGTGTATCTCACTGGATTTCTCATTGTGGCCTACTGAAATTGAACTTTGATGGTAGTCACACTAGTAATGGCCAACATGCTAGCATGGGTGGTTTGGTTAGAGATGTGGTCTGTTCTATAGTTGTCTCCTTGTCAACACCAGCCAATAGAAGCAAATGCTAATGAACTTGAGGTCTGGGCTTTGCTTAAAGATTGTAAGCTTTGGGCATCCTTGGATTATTTAGTGCAGTCATCGAGGGTGATTTCCTAAGTTCTATATTTTGGGTTTTGTCAAGTTATTTTCCTTGGAGGTTGTTAGATTATTATCTGTGAGATTCGGGACATATCTTTGGTAGAGGTTCTTGGATTCATAAATTCATTGTTCAAGAAATGAGGAAGCAGATCAATTGGCTCATAGTGGAGCTTTTCTTTTCATGTTGGTTTTTTCCCCTTTTCTTTCTCCTAGCCTTCCTTGGGATGGAGGTGTTATATCTTTTCTTCTTTCTTTAATACATGTCTTTTTATCTTTAAAATGAAGATGATGATTGGGGTGGGGTGGGGATTGTCTGAAGGGAACTAGATGACTAACTTTCAATTGACCCTATAATTACACTATTTTTCTACCTCATATTCATTGCCATCCTAGGAGTTGGATGTGTACCCAACATGAACCCATTTCGAAATATACACTTTGTTGGATTAAGCTCAAGCCATTTGGACAGTTAGGACTTTTTACCTTTAAAACCATACTTCCAATGATTTTTTCAACTTCGCACTTCCTATACAAGGGTGGTAAATCTTTCAAACTAAGTCATTCTCATAATCTTAATTCAATTCTATAGAAAGTGATGCGGAATAGCCTGTAGCTAAGCATGAAAACAAAGATAAAGGAAAAATAGGAAAGGCTATGCCTTAGATTAATCTCATTGAATATTCATCGTGTGTTTCTCTCCCATATGGTAAAACAATCCAAGTGAAAATAGAAAAGGACTTCAAGACTAATTAGGAAAGCCACCGACCTGGCTTCTTTCTAAAACAAGGATTCTCTCTAATATTCTAAATCGAAAATAATAAATACTAATCTACTCAAACTTGTTAATTAAGAAATAAATAAATAGAAGTGGATCCTTGGGAATCTTCCGTGTCCTACATCAGTTCTCGGATCTTGAAAAGAACTCGTCCTTGAATTGAAATCAACAAAATCACAAGGCACCAAATAAAGATGAAGACCAAGTTCGAAGATGCGAAAGATGAAGCTTGTAACTGCACAATCGTCAATGCACGGACGATGAGAGCTTTCTATCGGTGGGACGAAGAAGCGAAGAACTGCAAATGGACTCAAGCATGGACGAACCAAGTTGATAGCGAAGGGGTCGTCATATGGCACTGGAGTAATCACACGGTCCTGATGGTCTATTGGACGAGGCACCAATGAGAGGATAGGAGGTGAGCAGGATAGTGGACGAATAACCATTGATGAATTATTGGTATCCGTAAGGGGTAGCGGTGGTTGTGGGGGGTCGTGGTGTTATTGGTGGTAGTGGAGAGGGATCGACACGTGTCGGTTGCATCGGCTATGGCGCCGGCAACACAATTGGTTCTTTCTCCAACACATGCAATGACTGTGGGGTCATGACTTTTGGAGGAGTATGCGTGAACTCTGAGTCTGACTCCGGGGCAGCAGGCACGAACTTCGATGGTGACTGTGGAGGAGGTGACACATCTCGAGGAAGTTGGCATGCATTTTGTGTGTTTGATCACCTTCGTCGTGGCTCTGTATTTTCGGGCTAGTAAAAGTTCTCTATATTCTTGTAAAAATTCTTAAAATTCAGACCACAATTCAAAAAGCAATTCAGAGAAAAATTCACTGAACTCAGATTTAAATTCTTTGAACTCAGCTTGGTTGAGTAATTGATCACCACTGTTGTTGGATGCTATCGGGTCTGTGTGATGCGGGTAATCAGATCGGCGTGTCACAGAGTCCAAGACATGTTGGATGGAGCGGGGAAAAGGTTTAAAGGATGGGTGAGGTGGGATCCAATGGTAAGACATGGAATGAAAAGGTTCGGTCAAAGGGGCCTAACAGTGGTCAACAGGAGGTGGGGGCCACGGAATGTCATGGGCCAAACTTAAGTTTGCGTCAAATAGGAAAAGGATGCTCACACGTGGGAAGGGGAATAAGTTGTGAAACACGTGTGGGAGTGGATCAGGTCACGTGGGGTAGTAGAATGAAAGGGACGAACTGATGCTTAAGGAGACGAAATAGGGAGATGGGAAACACGTGCTAATGGGTATAAGGGAGGAATAAGTTGCGGCATGTGGGAATGGAGTGCGATTTGAAGAGAAAGGGGTGAACTTAGGGCGACAGTAATGAAGGAAAGTAAAGGGGTTAGCAGGCCAGCGAAGAAAGGAAGCAACGGAAAGCTTTTGTGATGGCGGTGGAAGCAGCAGAGGGGAAAAAAGGAGAGGTTCGCTCAACAAGAAGAGGATGAGAGGAAGAAGCGAGTGAGGAAGAAGATAAGAGGAAGGGAAGAAGAGGATAATGGCTATACCTGGCTTAAGGGGTTGCGGAGGGTTGCTGGCTGCAAGAGGAGAGAGATCTAGTAGCAACAGAAGCGATGCAAGAGGCTGGCGAAAGCAGAATGGAGGGAGGAAGCTGGTGAAAACATGTCTGGGTTTCTCGGCTTTGGTTTTGTTGTTGTTTTTTTTTTTTTTGTTTATGGGAAAAGGGGAGGTGGATGGGGATTGGGATGGTAGATCTTACCTGGGATAATGCCCAGATGTGGTGAATGCGTGGGGACTAAGACTACGATCGTTCCTGATGATGCAGGGGCCTGTCTCTGAATAGGAACGTCTCTTTATAATAGAGATACAAAGAAACTCGGCTCTGAACCAATTGATGTGGAACAACTTGCAGTTAGGCAGGAAAACAAAGATAAAGGAAAAATAGGAAAAGGTAATGCTTTAGATTAATCTTATTGAATATTCATTGTGTTTCTCTCCCATATGGATACATGTATTTATAATAAAACAATCCAAACGAAAATAGAAAAAGACTTCTAGACTAACTAGGAAAGCCACCAACCTGGCTTCTTTCTAAAACAAGGATTCTCTCTAATATTCTAAAGCGAAAATAATAATTCCTAATCTACTCAAACTTGCTAATTAAGAAATAAATAAACAAATAAGTACATAAAAAATAAATAGAAGTGGATCCTTGGGAATCTTCCGTGTCCTACATCAGAAAGTTAGTGATCTGGTTCGCAACTAGTTCATAAGGGATAATTTCTCAAACAATGACATGAAGATCTTTGGAATTGATGTTATGCAGCCCAAGTTTGAGCCCATAGGTAGGTCAGATATAGGTTATGGCTAAAACGCATATGCTGTAGATCCCACATTACTTTAGCACTAAAAGGATGAATTTTTCCATTTTTAATCCCCTGCGACTTGTGTCTTATTTTGTCTTTGCTTTTAGGTTTGATTTGCTGTTTGATTTGTGCCACGATTCTTTCTTGTATTGTTTGGGCTGCATTCTTTCTAAATAAATGTCACAAGAGAAGGTGAGAAATGACATGTTAGATTGTTGAGATGCTGACACAGGATAGAAGTGAAGTGTGCCCTAAAATTAGGTTATGACATTCAAAACCCTAGATTTAAGAATGTAATGAAGGAAATAGAAAATGTGAATAATAACTACTGTGATATGCTCATAATATGCAATGAAAGCGCTGATTTAAGAAGATAATATTCTGTAATCAATGATTAAAATAAGATCCTAAGCAAATAATATCACAAGATCATGCCCCAAGGATTAGTCAAGTGCTTTAAGAGGCTTGGACACCTTGGTCTTAAAAAAAAAATACATCATAAGATCAAAAGAACAGAAGAGATCCATAGCATGCAAACATATTAAACCCTGCTTTGTTCTTCCCCTCGGTTATCAAAACAAAAAAAGTCTCCACACAAGTGAAAAAGTATTGATTCTCAATGAAAAATCAAGTCCTACTTGAACCCAAACCCCAAAACACTTGAAATAGGTCTAAGAAAAGGGTTGTTTGGGGGGGTTTTCTGCACAAAAGCGTTCACTGTTGGGTTTAGGGTGTCAGGATTAAACATAGGCCAAAACGAGGCTGAAATAACCCTGTTTGTACAGTAGTACGACCCAGTGGGGTTCGGGTTGTGGTGGCCTGCAAAGTCCTAATCTGGCGTTCGTTGGGTTAGATTTGGGTTTATTAGGATTTTTGGGCTGTTTAGAGTTCCAAAAATGTGGGAAAATTGGAGAAGAAGAAAGAGAAGAAAAAGAGATTAGGAGGAGGAAAAAGAATAGAAAACACCTAATTTCCTTGAGTCACACCACCAGTCTTCTCAAAAGAGTATGTAGAGAATTTCTTCACCTGTATTCTATTGTGAAATAATGCGTGTTTACAAGTATTTATAAGAAACCCTAGAGACACATGTGTGCCACATGAACAATACAAGCCATTCAAAATAAAATCTAAGAAACACTAGAGAGACACTCGTGTGCCACATGAACAATACAAGCCATTTAAAATAACTTATTACATCCTATAAAGTTAATACTCAAATAAAATAAAATAAAATAAAAGCTTCCTAAGTTAACTACTATCACAACTCTAATTGGTTGGATGCATCTAACAATTTAGATCAAGCCACCCATGATCCATTGGACAAAATAGCTCCTAAAACTGGATATGATGAAATGAACAACCAGCTCAGGCCTTCCAAGCAATCTAATTACAAATTTATGCACAATTTAAGCTATCTATGGTTGGATCTACCTCTATACATGGTCAGATATGTAGGGTTGTGCATAAATTCATCATCCAACCATGATGAGGTAAAATCTAGATTCCGATGCATCTTTCTTTGTTGGCGTCCCATGATGTCCTCATCAGATGCGTTTAACCGAAAAAAAAAAAAAAAGGGATTGTCAAGGCATAAAAGATGTAGCTTTAAATGGGGTATTACCTCGCCAAATAGGTGGGCTGAGGCTTTGATGATGGTGGTGGTGAAACATTGAATGGATGAAGCAATTGTTGTGGTGTCTTTGTAGACAGCAACTGTTAAGAAGAATCTAGTATACACCTATTAGGCACCTTGTAACCGCTTTCAAATTTGAAAAAAATAAAGTATCCACATGAAAAAAATAGCTTTGATGATGATGATCATGTGACAACTAGATTGATGGGAAAACCGCAGTAATAAAGGTGATGATGATGATGGTCATGATGCTAAATGTAGAACATTCTTTTCAAAAAAATGATAAATATGCAATTTTCCCTAGAAGTTTGTGAACAAAATGAATATTTTTGCTATGTCTTAGTCAAATGGAAAATACATAAAGAGCAAAAGGAGAGTTGAAGAGTCTAGCTGAAATCGAAGACATCTCAAAGATGTGATTTAAGTTGGGGCTTGAACTTTTAACAGACACCATATTATCATGTAGAACTTTTTTGCTTTTGATAGATGTTATCATGTAGAGTTGGTGCATTTCCTTATAGAATTCAAAGGTAAGTTGAGTTATGATGCCTATTTCTAACAATTGTAACTAATACCTTTGGTGTTTTCATTTCTTTTGCATTTTTTGTCACGAAAATACCATTTAGTTATAGGTATTTTCCCTTTTTTATTGGCAATTTTGTTTTTATTGTGATAATAGTGCGATATATCACGATATTATTATTTTTTTGGGTTTTTCTCATACCTATATAAACTCATAAACTATTTTATACAACTCAAATCCCTCATTAATGGTTATTTCAATTTTAAATGTCATTTTCATTTGTATATTTATTCACTGTATTTTTAATTATTTTTTAAATATTATATTTTTTACAAGATTTTCTCAATAATATAATGGTAAAAACTTCAAAATTTGAAAAAAAATCGATATCATCATTAGTCGATGATATTGACATAGGATAGAAGTGTAATATGCCTTAAAAAGGATTAAAAGTACCTTAAAACCCTAGATCTAAGCATGCAATGATAAAAGTGATGAATCAAAATGATATCTACTGCTATATGCATGCAAACATAATTTAAAATGCTAATTTCAGAAGTGTAAAGGTTTGCAATCAATGAATATCACAATATTTAAGCAAAGATCATCACAAATACAAGAGATTTTAAGAGTTTTACAACATTTGAGCACATTAATCCCTAGAGAGCATCACAAGTAGAGTTCAAACCCTCCAAATCTCCTAAGGTCAGAGCTAGCATGTCCAAAAGATCCCTTCACAAGAGAAATAGCACAATTTTGTAGAGAAAACTAGGCCCCAACCAAGATCACACCTGAAATAGGTCCCAAATGGAGATTGTTTGGGGATTTCTGTGCAAAAACAGTTAGCAGCTGGTTGGGGAAATTGCAGAGGGGGCTAAAGGGGGCAATAAACAAGCCAATTGGATCCTGTCCGTACGGTCGTATGGCTGGCTGAATTTCAATGGTTTGCAGCCTGTAGATCGTGGTTTTGGCCTTTCTTTGCCCTAGCTCAGGTTCGTTTGGGGCTTTTTGGGTCATTTAGGGTTTAGAAATCCAAGAAAAATGGAGGGAAAAGGAGATGAAGAGGAAGAAGAGAAAAGAGAATGATGGAGAGCACCTGGGATTTCCTTGGAGTCACACCAAGGGTTGATGGAATCACACCATCACCTTCAAGTGAAGGAAGTGCATAAACTCTTTCAATTCCATTCATTTTGTAAATAAGAGGTTCATACAAGTATTTATAGGAAAACCCTAAAGAAACCTTGAACCCCACACGTGCGCCACGCATGTGTGCAGTGAATACCATCCATAATAACCTATTACATCCAAATAAAGTAAACTTCCTAAATTGTCCACAATCGTGTGGACCCAATTAAACAGCTTGTATTGAGCCAATCATGATCAAAGCATCTCCAAAACTCGATTTGATAAAATGGACAGTCAAATCAAGCCTTCCGAGCAAAACCCGTGCAGATTTATGCACAGATCCAACACAGGTCAAAATGATAAGGTGCAACTAGATTTGATAGTCGTCCTCCAACCATAACGATTCAAGGGTTGTGACTTGTGAGATGTCACTTCTGAGATCTTGATATGCTAAGTAGCCATCATGGACATTCTTGTCAAATATCTTCAAAGGTATTTGTGACATTGCTTCTAAGGGTTTTGAAGGGGCAAATGAATGCGCCTATCTTCAATAAATGTGTTCTTTGAACAATATTGCCAAAAGGGTAAGTGACATTAACAAAAGTGTTAAAATAAATAAAAGAAAACCAATTACAATTGAGGTATACAAGTTGAAGTATGGTACTTCTCAAGAAATTTATCATATGTTATTGAATCGGAACCCATGTAAAGGAGGTCGATTGTTACGAGACAAGCTTTGTTATTTTTTATGCATGTTGAGCGCTTTCAGCTTTCAAAGGTTATTGTTATGGCTGCAACAATACGTTTTATATGATAAGAAGCATTCAAGAATGAAAGTGGCTTATGTCTCTGGACATGGAAGTGGATGAAATAGAGGGATGTGCACTCTCCTTTTATGGATTAAGGAAATGCCATAATTTTCTACCTTTCAAGAAGACAGTAGGCCTATTCATCTTGAGGAGTGGGTTCTTGTTCTTGCAATCCTATTGGTGTTGATCTCTCTGGAGGATTTGATGATTATTATCATCCAAAGTCCAAACAAAAAAGGATACAGTTACAGTAGTTACCTTCCAATTCATTGAAAGAGATGATTTTATCGATAGTTATCTTAGCTTCTTTATAGGAAATAGAAAGCAAGAGAGAGCCCAAAGAGATTTTGGGCAAACTCACTCCAACAAAAATAGAAAGGGAAGGAAAGACCATGATTACAAGTACAGTATCCAAGTTAAGTGATTCTTCCCCAACAGTGTTCGGTGAAAGCCTTTTAGAAATCTACACATTCATTGGACGTTGAAGCCCATTGAATGATTGATAAGGACATCAATGGAGGATTTCATGTTTATCAACATAGATAGAGATGCCAACATGCATCTATTACATCTATATGACTAGATGATGGTGTCTCTTGCCTACTGCTAGAGAGATCTAGAACAAATGGTTTAGATCATGTTTAGATCTAGTCTGGATGGATTAAAGCCATCCAAATCTTTTTATCTTGACACCCACATCCACTTACCTTTTTATATCAAATCTTATTACTTTTTTATTCTTGATAAATTCTTTCTACAGTACTGACACTTGTTTTGGAGCTCTTGAAGCTACCATGAATTTGGAAGGTTTCGATGATGAGACTGTAGAAGACTCTTGAGGTAGAAATTGGTTTAGGCCTTGCAATCATCAAGACAATGGTGATGAACCGAGCACTTGATATGGTGGGGGACATCACCAAGAAGGTGAGAATTGATTCACCATCTTTTGATGGTCGACATGACCCTAATGCCTTCACGGACTGGTTGCTAGAGATGGACTAGTACTTTGGTTGGTATAACATGTTGGAGGCTTGATGTGTCAGGTTTGCCAAACTGACGTTAGACCGTGCAAGCAAAATTCTATTGGACAAACTTTGAGCGTCAACGTGCATGGATGGGACAGGAACCTATAACTAATTGAGATGATATGAAAGAAAAAGAAAAATCGAAAGAAAAATATCTGTCAACCATTTATAGTGACTGTATGTTAGATCAACTACAAAACCTGAGACAAGGTTGCTTGTTAGTAGCTCTTTACATGGGTAAATTGGAGGAATTGATGATCTATTGTAACATCAATGAAGACCTAAGTGTGACTCTTTGAAGAGGTTTTCGCACTGGCTTGAGACCTGAAACTAGACAAGAGTTATGTTCAAATCTTGTAGAGAACCTAGATCATGCCTTCCATTGGGCTCTGGAAGTGGAAGAACACTTTAAGATCCAATTTATTAGGAGCTTTGGGAACCAATGAAATGAGTCCTTGCGTCAGCAGTTTAGAATTGCTACCAAGGGCCAGCCATTATCAAGGGAGTTAACCCAATTCAATCTTTCTTTAAGGATAATAAGGGTAAGGAGATTGTGGGCAATATTTCCTACGGTAATAGCGTGCAATTTTGTTATCGATTTAAGGGCTTAGGTCACTTTGCATATCAGTGGCTTTCTTGTAATTTAAAAGTTGAAGTGAACAATGATGATGGGGAGGACCAGGATGATCAGCTTGAGTAAGACATCCAAGACCCTGAATTAAGACCAAATGATAAAGAGGAGATGGAACTAGAGCTTGGTGATTACCTTTGAGCCCTTACATCAATATCAAAATTGCTTGCTATTGCCCTTGAACTATTGTCCACAATTCTTTTACCATTGTTCTCCTTAGGGCTTGTTTGGTAGAATTCTTTTCAAGAGTTTTCATAATTTTGGATTTTGACAAATTCTGGAATTAGAGGAATTCCATTATTCAAATTTGTTATTTAGTTCATTTAGGAATTGGATATTGGAATTTTAAAATTATAATAATTCTTGAATTTTGAAAACCGTGTTTAATTCTTTATTAAACACCCGTTCATGTTATGCTCATGGCCTAGTAATTGAGCCCAAATAATTTGTAAGTGACCATACTTTTTAAATAAAATATTAAATGCTCCAAAAGAGTTCTTATTACTTATTTAAATTACACTTGACTATAAATAGGAGCATTAAATTGAAAAAATTAATAATTAATTGACTTCTTATGGACCCACCTGATAACATCATTATCCATAAAAGACCTATAAAATTGCAAAACGAAACAATTTCTTTTATCATCCATTAAAATATATTTAAACTAAATAATAACAAAAATAACAAAAAAATAATACCTAACATAATAACAAGAATTTGTGGACTCAGTTCAATAGTATGGTTTTAGCTCTCTAAATTTTAATCTATTTAAATTGTTTTTTAATTATAAACTTTTTGCAATCTAGCAAGGTTGGCATTGACCAATTATTTTAGCCACATCGCATTTGAGACTCAACCAATGAAACTGATTTTTAATTAGGGCATTTCGACCACAATGGCTATGGTTCCACTCGCTTGAAGTTCCCAAACAACGAAATCGCGAAAGGAGGAGCAAGGGAGACACAGTCGGCTTCTTTAACCAAAAAACCCCCACGTAACAAAAAATCTGTATGCATAATTAGGTCTTTCTTAAGCAGGGAAGTGTAATCCTCTCTAAACTCATGACAAGATGCATATTTGTCCTTCATGCAATTAAATCCAGTAACTTCAACAGTCGTATGAGTGCTGACATTCAACTCCATGCATCCCTTGGCTTATATTCAACCCTAGCCTTGTGCTTGAGTAAAAAATTATACTCTTTCAAAACTTTTACCTGCTTGACATGTCGGGGGCTTAACTTCTTCTAGGAGTTTATGTACTTCAGAACAAGATGATCTGAGTGCAATCCAAACTCCTGCAATAACAATATGTTGCTAGTACCTTAATGCTTGGACTACTGGATGTCTTTCTTGACCAAGGCCTCCACTGATACCCACTCTTGAGTCTTGATGCATCTCAAGCTACTGAACACCTTAGGAAGGTTTGGAAGATAGAGAACAAGGTCTACAGACATCCTAATTTTAAGTTCCAACAAAGGCTCTGGCAACTGTTTTGGTCCAATGGACTCTCCCATGTGGATATGATCCAGTATGGGAGCTTATGAGGTTGCTAAATCCTTGAATGAAGCACCTATAAAACGTAGCTAACCAATGAAAACTATGCACAACGTGGATATTCTTAGGCTCAGGCCAATCAATTATCTTCGTGACCCTTTCAGGGACTGCTAACACATTTTAAGGAGACCAAAAACCTGAGGAGGATTACTTGAGTGGTCACAAAGGAACACTTCTTTAGGTTTGTACAACTTTTCATTCCTAGGAGTTGCAAACAATTACCTCAAATGGTTAAGATGGTCAGACCTAGTGTTTTTTGTAGATCATGATGTCATCAAAATACCCACCAAAAATTTCCTATGAATGGCTTAAAAACTTGGGTCATCACACATGAATGTGCTAGGCATCAACACATCACCTTACATCTATATGCTAGCCTAGACAGAGATGTTAGCATTCATCTATTATTCTATTGCATCTATATGGCCAAATGATGGTATCTCTAGCCTACTACTAGAAGGATCTATGATAGATGGTCTAGATCATGCGCAGATCCAGTTTGGATAGATTGCAACTTATCTATTGGTCTCACTCACATCTGTAGATATTGTCAGATCAATCAGATCTAGTTATTTGTCTTATGGTTCCAGTCTTAGATTGAGTCATATTGCTTTGTTTAATTTAGTTTTAGTGGGACTTATTGATGATTTTATGTTAATGTCATTTTTTTGTGGTCTAGATGTGTCACAAGAGTTATAAGAGTTTAAGTTATGGTATGAATGGGAGTTTTATTTTATGTATAGTCAGGATTACTTGGGAGTCTAGTCTATAAGTACTCAGATGTAGTCCTTTTTTATGGAATAATGAATGATAGAGAAGTTTGAGAGATCCTTTTTGCAAGCTTTGGTGTGAGACCGACCATCTCTTGTGTGGAGTCAAAGTCCAAGATGTTGTGGGACCTGATCCAATTCGGGTACCATTCTTGTGTTGTGGGACAGAAAATGTCCAAGTTCAATGTTTATTGCAAGACCAACTAGATTAGGTGTCTAATAATCTGTAATTAGACTTGAGATTATTATTTTCCTTTTGGTCTACATGATTAGCTCCCTTACTTCCTACATACATGTACAAACACCACAGTTAGTAAGAGTTAATTGAATACAAACAAGAGAAGAATTCTTCTCTATCTCTCTTCTTCTTCTTATTTTTTATATTATGTTTATTATTCAACATGGTATCAGCCAAAATGGTTCTCTGGATGCCGTCTTGAAATTTTTTTTTTTTTCAATCGTAGATCTGCTGTCCGATGGTTGTGTTTCCCTAGTGGTTTTTCCCTTGCATTTCCTTCAAGGTCGACTTCGTTGGTTTTCTTTGCCCATCGCCACTGTTGGTCTTCATCAACACTGTCAACTTCCTCTCTTCAGATCTGCCTAGATCGTCTCCTTTTGCAATAAGGATCGTCACCCCTCCCTTCACCCCACGGTCCTCTATCTACGCCCAAGGTTGTCCTTGGATTTCGGTATCCTGTGGGGCCCAGTTCTCCACTTCCGCAAGAAGGACTGTTCTGCCCAGTTTTTATAGGTTTTTGGTCTTCTTCGGCTAGATCTACACAGGAAGTGACCCTCTCCCTAGTTGCTGCCTACCATTTGCGTCGCCCCTTACCCTTGTCCTCATCGCACCTGGTGGCCCACTCCCTATCCACGGTGGGACCCACCTTATTCTTGTTCTCCCTGCTGCTGCCTGTGCCGCCCAAAACCTTTGTTTTTTGGATTTTTCGTCTGGATTTGCTGCATTTGGGATTGGGTCTTCTTCCACTCGCCTCCCTTGGAGTCACCCTTGCTTTGTTTTGTCATTGGATTGGTGTTTCTTATCTATCATCAATGGTGGGACCTCCTTTGGACCTTCCTCTTGCCACCGGCACCACCTGTGTAACCAGTTTTTTGCCCAGATCTACTGTTTTATGCTTCCATTTTGTCCAGATCTGCTGTTTTAGGCTTCCATTTGCCTAGGATTCCACAGGGTTGTGTTCACCTCTCCACACTACCGTCCTCGGTCTCAATGGGCCCCACTTCAGAGCAGTTTTATTATCCGGATCCGTCGTATTGTCTCTCTTTTCAGCCACTTGTAAGCTTTCTCATTTGGGATTATAGCCTCATCTTCAGAACAACCTGAGATTGTGTCTTCTACGCACTCTAATGTTGCCTCCCTCCCTGATATGGCTTCATCTGGACCCACTCATATTGGGAAGATCACCACCGTCCTATTGAATGAGACAAATTACTTTCAATGGTCTCATTCCGCGGAAATGTTTCTTAACGCCAAACAGTTGTCTGATTATATTGATGGAACTGCTCTTAAACCCTCCAAGACGGACTCCTTCTATCGCACCTGGAAAGCCAACAATTCCTTGGTGCAATCTTAGGCTCCTTCACTCCATGGAGGATCATATTCGTGGGACCGTATATACACTTCCTACAGCCAAAGATGTATGGGACACCATTAAGGCCTTATATTCAGATGGTGATAATTCTGCCTGCCTCTATGAGTTATATCAGACGGCTTCCCATCTCCGACAGGGGGAGCTTTCTCTGATCCAGTACTATTCCAAGTTGTGGATATGTTGGCTTGAGTTGGATCAACTTGAAGCAGTTAAGTTTGTCTCTCCTGATGATGCGGTTCTATATCAGCAACTCCTTTTACGCCGACGGGTTTTTGAGTTATTGGCTGGTCTCAAGTAGGAGTTTGAACCTATTCGGACCCAGTTGCTCGGACAACGCCCACTTCCATCTCTGGAAGAGGTCTACTCTGCTTTGCTCTGTGATGATTGGCGACGCTTGGTCATGACTCCTGTGCTAACTGAACGCTCTGCCTTAGTGACCTCTCATCCTCCAATGCCTTCTCCAGCACGGGGGCCTCCTGGTCCACCAAGCAAAGGTCCTCGAAAGAAGAGGTCTCGATTCTGCACTTATTGTAAGATGACAAACCATTATGTGGATTTCTGCTATAAACTACATGCGCGCCCTAAGCAAGCAAATGTCTCCGCTGCCACTCCTGTCACTTCTTCCTCTAATGAGGTTGTGATGGTGCTCCCGTGACTCGTCAGGACTTTAACATATTTTTACAACTGACTGGATCGTCTTCAACACCCTGAGATCTCCAATGCTGTCTCCTCTACTTCAGGTACTGGGCCCATTGCCATTCATTCCTCCTCTCATTCTTGGATCATCGATTCCGGTGCCACTGATCACATGGCTAGTATGTCTACTATTTTCTCGTCCACTTCTCCTGTTTCCTATGGTAATGTTCGATTAGCTAATGGTTCATCTACTACCATTGCTGGAAAATGAATCATTCCGCTTTCTTCCACCATGCACCCTCCATCTGTGCTACATGTCCCTCATTTATCTCGTAATTTGCTCTATGTTAGTGCCCCCTCACTAAACAGTTTAATTGCTCAGCTACTTTTTTTCCCTCTCATTGTATCTTTCAGGATCTGACCACGAGGCAGGTGATTGGTGGTGGACGTGAGGATGGAGGGTTATACTTTTTTGATGATCTGCCTGGTGCTTCTGTAGCCTACTCGACCTCATCCTTGTCTGATGTGTGGCTGTGGCATTTCCGGCTTGGCCATATGTGTGATTCAGTTTTACCGAAGCTTGTTCCTTCTTTATCATTTCAGCATTTTGAGTGTGAGCCTTGCCAATATGGCGAACATATTAGAACTTGTTTTCCTTCATCTATGAATAAAAATGCATCTTCTTTATTTTCTGTTATTCATTCTGATGTTTGGCAATCACCCTCTCTAACTCGCACTCGTTTTCGATATTTTGTGTCTTTTATTGATGATTTTTCAAACATGACATGGATTTATCTCATGGAACAAAAGTCTGAAGTATTTGATCATTTTCACACATTTTATAATTGGGTTGTCACTCACTTTGATCAGAAAATTAAAACTCTGCGAAGTGATAGGAGAGGGGGGGGGGGGGGGGGGGGTGGATATTTCTCTCATTCTTTTTTAATTTTTTGCATGAGCATGGTGTTGAATCACAATTGTCCTGTCCTTATACTTCTCAGTAGAATGGTGTAGCAGAAAGAAAAACAAATATCTTCTTGAGGTCGCTCGATTTCTCCTCTTTACCATGCATGTTCCCCAGTGATACTGGCCTGAAGCAGTCATGACATCTTGTTACCTTTTTAACCACATGTCATCCGTGTGTTGTCAGACAAATCGCCTTTTCACCTTCTCTCACTCCATACCCATATTCCTCTTCTACCATTACATATTTTTGGATATTCGTGTTTTTGTTCACCAGTTCTCTGACAATAAGCTTTCCCCTCGTATTGTGCGTTGCATTTTTTTGGGTTACTCACCATTTCACAAATGTTACAAGTGTCTTGACCCTACCACTGGCAAAACCTATGTGTCTATGGATGTCACCTTCTTTGAGACAGTCCCCTATTTTTCTAATCCATCTGGTACCTCTTCCTCTCCTATTTTACCTCTCCTTTCTGCAGCTACTCCTCCACCTTGCTCCACTCCGGCTAGCACTCCCAAGCCTCCTTTGGTATATCGACGCCGGCAACACCATACTCCACCTCCAGCAGACACCACTATCACCTCTGCCCCGGGTCCAGATTCGTCCAATGCTGCTGAATCTGCCCTTCCAATAGCCCTTCGGAAAGGTAAACGTTATTGTACTATACATCCGCTTGCTCAATTTATTTCCTATCATGTTGTTTCTTCTTCCTATCACAACTTCCTCACTGCTCTGGACAATGTGAAGATTCCCAAGAGGGTTGACACTGCACTTCGAGACCCCTCTTGGAAGGCTGCCATGGATGAAGAGTTGGTGGCCCTCGAATCCAATCATACTTGGGATATGGTTCCTCTTCCTCTAGGTAAGACTCCAGTTGAATGCACTTGGATATTTGCTTTGAAACATAATCCAGATGGGTCCATTGCTCGCTATAAGGCTCGGTTGGTTACTAAGGGATTCACGCAAACTTATGGGGTGGATTATCAGGAAACGTTCTCTCCTGTTGCCAAGATTACTTCTGTTCGAATTCTAATTTCTATTGCCACCACCAATGCATGACCTCTTCATCAGCTTGATGTGAAGAATGCCTTCCTTCATGGTGATTTACAAGATGAAGTCTATATGCTTCCTCCTCCAGGGTTTCTTAAGAAGGGGGCATCTGAGTCTGTCTGCAAACTCCATAAAGCTCTTTATGGCCTCAAGCAATCTCCAAGGGCCTGGTTTGAGAAGTTCAGCAGTGCTGTATTGCCTTATGGTTTTTCTAGATGTCAGATGGATCACTCAGTTTTTATATATCATCGTTCCAGTGTGGTCATGCTTCTGGTGGTATATGTGGATGATATTGTTCTTACCGGTAATGATGCAACTCCCGTCAACACATTCAAAGCATATCTTCACTGCACCTTTGCCATTAAAGATCTGGGCCCCTTGCACTACTTTTTGGTATTGAGGTTGCTCGTTCATCTCGGGGACTCACTTTATCTCAGCGCAAGTATGCTCTTGACCTCCTCCATGATGCCGGGTACTCTAGGTGCAAACCAGCTGACACTTCACTTGATACCAACACCAAGCTATCTGCTTTTGATGGGACTCTTCTAGATTCTCCTTAATTTTATCAGAAGCTGGTTGGAAAATTGATATACCTCACTATCACCCGACATGATTTATCGTATGCTGTTGGTGTGGTCAGTCAATTCATGCAAGCTCCTCATGATACTCATCTTCATGTTGTCTTTCGCATTCTCCGCTATATTAAATCTCGTCCAGGACGGGGATTGTATTTTGCTAGACAGGCTTTCCTATCTGTCTGTGGTTACTCCGATGCAGATTGAGAAAGCTCTCATGATGACCGTCGCTCTACCACGGGGTATTACGTCTTCTTGGGCTCCCATTTGGTATGCTGGCGTAGGAAGAAGCAGTCTGTGGTTGCTCGCTCTAGTGCTAAAGCCGAGTATCGTGTAATGACTAATACTACGGCTGAACTACTTTGGATCCATCAATTTCTTACAGAATTGGGATTTGCCCCTCTTGACCGTCATATCATAGTCTGTGACAATCAAGTAGCCATCAACATTGTCTCCAATCCGGTTTTTCATGAGAGGACCAAGCATATTGAGGTTGATCGCCACTTTCTTTGCCAACATATTTCAGAAGGTCGACTTGTCACTCCTCATCTGAGGTCATCTCATCAATTTGCCGACATTTTTACGAAGCATGTTCCCCGTGCTCAGCTTGATTCGGTTATTAGCAAGCTGGAATTACTCGATATCTTTGATCCAGCTTGAGGGGGAGTGTTGTGGGGCCCAATCCAATTCTGGTACCATTCTTGTGTTGTGGGGCAGAAAATGTCCAAGTTCAATGTATATTGCAAGACCAACTAGATTAGGTGTCTAATAGTCTATAATTAGATTTGTGATTATTATTTTCCTTTTTGGTCTACATAATTAGCTCCCTTACTTCCTATATATACATGTAGAAACACCATAGTTAGTAAGAGTGAATTGAATACAAACAAGAGAAGAATTCTTCTCCATCTCTCTTCTTCTTCTTATTTTTTATTTTCTGTTTATTATTCAACACAAGATCCTCTCTCTCTCTCTCTCTTAGTCTTCCTTTTCTGTCTCCTTTTTTCTTTCTCTTCCTTCCTATCTACTTTATTTTTCCATACTTCAACCTCAGACAGCTCTCCCTCCACCGAAACCCTACACTGGGCTTTGAAAATGGCCAGAATTTGACCAGATAGACTTGTACTAACACCATGCAGATGCCCCTCTTGACACCCTCAGTTTGACCCCCATTCTGCCAATTACCCTCTTGGTAAGTGACTACTCATTACCTTTTCAAAACAACTGTTTTTGCCCTCTTTTTGGCATTCGAAAATTGTTGATTTTACTAAAAAAAATTTTGAAGACCAAGGTGTACAGGCCTCTTAGGGAACCTGGCTAATTCTTGGGGCATGTGCAAACCTCCATATCCACACACACTGGGTAACACTATGGGGAATAGCCCTTTTGTGTTGAGAGTGACTTGAACCCAAGACCTCCTGCATCTCAAGTGGGTTCTTGACCACTAAGACAACAATCACGGGTTAACTGTTGATTTTACTAGTTCCCACATTAACAATGTTCAAGCCTAAGTTGGTGTTTTAAGGTTAGGTGTTGGCATCTTTGATCTCTTGTGGAGGATACCTAATCTTGGGTTGCAAGAAAAAAGACTTTGGATTCAAATCGTGTCTTCTCTTGGATATTCAATGCATGTGAGTGTTATATTTGCCTTAAATCTAATTATTTCTTGCTTCTTGATATATTCTTTTTTATTTTGGCATATTGCTTTTTATGATCTTACATTGTATTAATTCTTTAGTATTTTCCACAACCTAGTATATAGGATTGTAGAATTCGATCCTCTTGTGTCTATGATGTTAGATTTCATTTGCTCCACAATGGTGTTCTTGGTGTTGCCTTATTTTTGAATATGCGATTCACTCTGGCCAAATAAACCTTGCAATAGCCAAAGGTACACATTTCCAAACGGTTTGACCTTTATTAGGGGAGGTCCAAAGAAAGCACAGAATGAACCTGGGAGAACAAAATGCATAGGGAAAAGGCTGAAGAAAAGTGACCAAATGGCAAAAGGGAGAAGAAATACTTGAAAGGATTCTAGATGATTCTTCTATCTCATTCATTTTTGGGATATAATTTGAAATTAGCCACATTTAACTCCTCAAATGTGATGCCTTGTGGCCCATGAAGGTCCTCCCAAAAGTTAGAGACCAAATCATCCTATCTCCTAGGATCCCCATACAATTTTGATAAGTTTCTTTTTTTGGTTTGTGAGAGCAAAGAACCTACCAAATCTCTCCTTCATGGGATGCTCACCCACCATAAATCTTCCTCCTCTCTCTCTCTCTCTCTCGAAAGAGAGAGAGAAAAAGGCGAGAAGAAGAAGAAAGAAAGAATGAAAAAAGAAAGCAGAAAAAAGGGAAAAATTGCACGATTTACCACAACCAATTTGTAGTCAACCTTAATTCTCGTTTCCACCTATATGCCCTGAAGAATCCAAGTTGGCAATATAGCTTTTTTAGATCAACCTCAGCACCCACCCTTCCTGTACATTCCTTTTGGATTGGCTTGATTTTACATTGGAGTGACATTCGCATCATCCATATGGCTTTGTCGTGTCATCTGCATTGATGCAAACTATATGAGTGTCTAACCAGTCATAGGGTGTGGGTTTGTTAAAAGGGTGGTTGGTGAGAATCGCCTGACGTGTGTGGATCTGCTTGTCAGTGAGTCCACTGTGGGATTTCACGTGTATGTGTGTATGCATGTATGTGCACATGCATTTATGGATGGGATGGATGGCTGTATTTTATTGTTTTATTCTTTTCTTTTCTTTTTAATTCAGTGCATTTATGGTAATTTTACCAGAATAAATCGCTGCTATTTTTAGAACAGTTTGAAAATGTTTTTGCTGTTGTATTGTCAATAGCCTATTCTGGACACAGCTTGGAAGTCTTGGATTGGAGGTAGTTTTATTTAAATTGAGGGTACAAAACAGTTGGTTAGTATGCTCATACTAAAATAACAAACAATGAAGAGGTTGCGAAGTTTCCAACTGCAAACGACTGTTGTCAGTTCTGTCATTTGTGCTGTTTAGATACTGTCAGTATTACTCTTCCATTCTCGTGTTCTCTCTATTAGACCATTTTAGTAGTTTGATCCATGTTTTCAAAACATGGCAACTGCTATGCCCTTGCTTACACCTTGTGTTCTGTGTTTTGATTGTAACCCTGAAATCAATAGCTTCTGTTTTGTGACAATGGAAGGTATAACAGTCATCTGGTGTTTATTTACAAGAAATGCTTCTGTTTGTGACAATGGAAATTGTATTTCTGAAAATTGCACATTTTGCCAGGATGCTTATGCCAGATACTTCTGTTATGAATTCAGGAATGCTTATAATATGGTGCTGCACAAATATGGTGACAAGCTTTACTCTGGGTTGGTCACCACCATGACTTGGCATCTGAAAGAAATTTCAAAATCGATTGAAGCTGCTCAGGGAGGTTTATTTCTAGAGGAACTCAATAGGAAATGGGAGGACCACAACAAAGCACTGCAGATGATCCGAGACATACTAATGTACATGGATCGGACATATGTTCCCAGTTCTCAAAAGACAGCAGTCCACGAGCTTGGACTGAATCTGTGGAGGGATAATATCATCCATTCCAACAAAATCCAGACAAGGCTGCTAAATACACTCCTCGAACTTGTGCACAAAGAGCGAATGAGTGAAGTTATCAATCGAGGGCTGATGAGGAATATAATGAAGATGCTGATGGATTTAGGATCTTCTGTTTACCAAGAAGACTTTGAGAAACCTTTCCTGGAAGTTTCAGCCAATTTCTATAGGATTGAGTCTCAGCAATTCATTGAGTGCTGCGACTGTGGTGAGTACCTGAAGAAAGCTGAGAGGCGGCTCGTTGAAGAGATGGAGAGGATTTCACACTACCTAGATGCCAAAAGTGAAAAGAAAATAACAAATGTGGTGGAGAAGGAGATGATTGCAAATCACATGCAGAGTTTAGTCCACATGGAGAACTCAGGCATTGGTGAATATGCTTGTGGATGACAAATATGATGACTTAGGAAGAATGTATAACTTGTTTCGACGAGTCCCAGATGGGCTGTTGACAATAAAAGATGTGATGACATCTCATCTTCGAGAAACTGGAAAGCAATTAGTTACCGATCCAGAGCGCTTGAGGGATCCTGTGGACTTTGTTCAGCGCCTTTTGGATGAAAAAGATAAACATGACAAGATCATCAGTTTGGCATTTAACAATGATAAGACTTTCCAAAATGCTCTAAATTCTTCATTTGAATACTTTATCAATTTGAACCCCAGATCTCCCGAGTTCATCTCATTATTTGTTGATGACAAACTTCGTAATAGCCTCAAAGAGGTCAGCGAAGAGGATGTGGAGATAATTCTCGATAAAGTAATGATGCTGTTCCGGTACCTGCAAGAAAAGGATGTCTTCGAGAAATATTATAAGCAACATCTGGCAAAACGGCTTCTGTCTGGCAAATCTGTTTCTGATGATGGAGAGAGAAGTCTTATAGTTAAGCTCAAAACTGAATGTGGGTATCAGTTTACATCCAAGTTGGAAGGCATGTTTACAGACATGAAAACCTCCGAAGATACAATGCAAGGGTTCTATGCAAGTCAGTCAGCTGAAGTGGCTGACAGTCCTACTCTAGCTGTCCAAGTTCTCACAACAGGATCTTGGCCAACACAGCCCACCGCTGCTTGTAACCTTCCAGCAGAAATTCTCGGTGTGTGCAAAAGATTCCGAGCATATTATCTTGGCACTCATACTGGGCGTAGATTGTCATGGCAAACAAATATGGGAACAGCAGATTTGAAAGCAACCTTTGGGAAGGGTCAGAAGCATGAGTTAAATGTATCCACATATCAGATGTGCATTCTCATGCTATTCAATTCAGTGGACTGCTTGAACTACAAAGAAATTGAGCAAGCGACAGAGATACCAGCCCCTGATTTGAAGAGGTGCTTACAATCGCTTGCTTGTGTTAAGGGCAAGAATGTTCTTCGCAAGGATCCCATGAGTAAGGACATTGCTGAGGATGATGCATTCATCTTCAATGACAAGTTCACAAGCAAATTCTACAGAGTAAAAATAGGTACAGTAATTGCACAGAAAGAGTCAGAACCAGAAAAGCAGGAGACACGTCAGAGAGTGGAAGAAGATAGAAAGCCTCAGATTGAGGCTGCCATCGTGAGGATTATGAAATCTAGACGGGTTTTAGATCACAATAACATTGTAGCTGAAGTCACGAAGCAACTGCAGTCACGTTTTCTGCCAAACCCTGTTGTAATAAAGAAACGGATTGAATCCCTCATTGAACGAGAATTTTTAGAGAGGGACAGAGTAGACAGGAAACTGTATCGATATCTTGCATGAACATTACACCACAACCCTCTGGCGCTGTGGACAGAATACTATCCAATTGGTAAGCAAAGTTCCCCATGTTTATCCATCTTTGTTGTTTTCCCTGAATTCTTGTTTAATGGACACCATTCTTCTGTCCATGCTCCATTTTAGTTGCTTTGCTTAAAATGCCCTCGGTTTGGTTTAAAGTTGGTTGAATTTCCATCACTTGTTTTTGCTTTTAGATTAGTTTGAGGTCTCTAAACGTGTTCCATCAAGTTCTCCTAGTCATTGTTGAATATCAGTCCCTAAACAGGATATCTGTACACATCTAACCATATAATTGAAAGAAGCCATGGAAAGCATTTGATTTGTGATTATTTTGGCATCCCAACCATCTGATTAGTGACTGCCTGATAATGGGCTGTGATGGGAGCACACCCCTATTTTTATAAATGGGCAGTACTCTCCATATGTAACTCTTACTATGTCAAAATGCATCTCTACCCATGACAGCAGTACACACTCTCAGTTGTTCCGAACTTTTCTCATATGCCTATTTTATCTCTTTTATGATTTGCCTATTTATCCATTTCACTTCTTTCACACCTTGGTGCTTCACGGACGTCACACATCTAACATAATTTAGTCATGAAATTAAATTTAAATACTTGATGTTTAATGATGAGATGAGGTTCAATAACTCTAAAAATCAAATAAATGGTTATTAGTGTGAGGAATTTAAAGAAATTAATTTAATTATGTGTTTTCACCTAATTTAAATAAATAAAATAGAAAACTAAAGTAAGACCTTTTTTTTTTTTTTTCTGTTGTCTATTTCATTTGCTTAAATCAGATGAACAAAAATATTTAAATGAATTTATTTCTTATAATTAATTTATTTGTACTTTCTAATTTAATTTTGTGGGTTTAGTGGACCCCATTGAGTAATGTTTCTTATAGGAATTAAAAATGAAGTAAAAAGAACTTATTTATTCCCTTGACTCATTATGCCAGAGTTTTCAATTTTGAAAAGGGTGTAACTTAGTAATTTGATATTTAAAATTAATAAAATATTTTTATAATTTTAACCTTTCAAAAAAAATAATAATAATTTTATAATTTTATATGTAAGAATAATTTCTCAAATATTCGAGCACACATTCTTCTTTTCTATTTTAGAGATATAGACATGTTTTGGCATGAGTTTGAAAGAAAACACCCACCTAAAATTTCACTTCAAAGAAATTTCATAGAGGCCCAAACTCACCTTGGATGTGTGAATTTACACCATGTAGTTCAACCTACTCAATGAATAAAATTTATGAATTCTAGAGAAATTAAATTGTACAAATAACAATTAAAGTCTACTAGAAAATATGAACTAGAAGGATAGAAATCACCGGGAGGGAGAAACAATTGCTCAAAACACGATAGGATGGATGGATTCTAGTAGGCATCCATGACCCTTATTTACAGTGCAAACTTTACAAAACTCGTCAAAAATAAATCCTCTTATCATTCAAGGATATCTAATTGCAAAGTTACAACTTCCTATATGTATGTCATAATAACACAAATTTAAGCTCGTTAGAAAGTTCATTGAATACACTTTACAATGAATTCAATTTTGTATAAATTCGACATCGTTTGATATATAAAATATATCCACTAAGTTACACCTTGTTTTGACCAATTTTAGAGTGTCATGTGTCCTATCCAAACCAAAACTGAAAAAAAAAAAAAAAAATTTGCAAGGTTGGCAAAGTGGATGTGCAGGGGAGTTTCCTCTTTCCTTTGATCCCTAAATTGTAGTCAACTTTGGTTGATGCAATCCCACAATTTCTTATAATTTGCATGTGAGCCTAACAAAAGAATATTTGAAAGCTCAATCATAAAAGTTAAGACCCTATGCCTGCACGCTATCACTTGAAGGCTTCATTTAATTGTCTTTTGGCCTAGAACTCTCTCAAAAGGACTCCTTTTTAATACACACTTTCAAGGCTAGTTCTTTAATTTTTGTCAGTGAAATGATGGCACTATATGGATGATGAAAAACCAATTATGTGACATGGATGAAGAAAGACCCTATGCCTGCACGCTATCACTTGATAGATGCTTCTTTATAAGATATAAGTGCCATAAGAGTCGTACAGGAGTTGCTTCAATCCTATGAAATTTCTTAAAACTACATGGAAATGGGATGAGATTGTAAGGGTGAATGCCGTGAAGATGAAAATGCTTGCAAAATGAAAGAGAATGAGATTCCCAGGCTTCCTAGCTTAGAACTGGAAATTCATAGATTAGAACTGGAAATTCGGTTTCATTATCTTGGGTCCTTGGAAGCCAAGGAGTGGGAATCTCTTATTTCAAATGTAAAATGGAGATGAATGCAAAGATGAATAAGAAAATGAGAGGAAACGGATAAATTGGAGGTTGGTTGGCTTGACTTATGAAGAAGAAGAAGTAAACGTTGCAGAAGATGAATGGAGAAGAAAAAGAAGGAAAGAAGTAAATGTTGAAGAAGATGAATGGAGAAGAAGAAGAAGGAAAGAAGTAAACATTGTAAGATCATCATCATCATCATCATCATTTTTCAAAGTTGTAAAATTAACATATACCCATCTACCAGGCCAAGTATACGACGATTCAACCATGAAAACAAAACTAGAAGTTACATTGTTAACAACATTCAATTCAAATATATTTTCATCGACTTACCTCCTACCACCACAAGCACATTTTTTAGTGAGCACAAATATATTAGATTAAAAAACCAATATAAAGCTAGCCTTGTTAAGAAGAAACACCAGAAACTAAGATTTTTTGCATTTCTGGTGGCTGGAAGACATTCTGACTAAGAATAATAAATTTCTCAATCTAAGTTTTTTCCATATAAATCAAATGTTGTTAACTTATTATCAATGTGACTCTCAAAACTGGAAGCATTCACCTCTAAAATCATAGTGCTGAAATGTTACTCCTCTGTAACATGTGCTTGATGAGGTTTCTGGTTTAGTTGGTTTTAAAATCTCTTCCCATACTGATAGCCCTTTGTAAAATGCTCTTACAAAAAACAACCACCTTTGGGTTGAGTTTTATCAGCAAATTTATTAAGCAATCACTGTATGGTCTGGTCTCTTTGGTTTGAAGAAGGGATTGGTTTTATTGAATAAATAATGGTTGAACTTTCCTTCTCATTTTATAAGATTATTTCTTTGCTACCATACCAACGTTTTCAACCCTTCAATCTCTTTATTTTCATTTCTCAAGCGTGCTTCATCCTTAGACAAAGATTTCTTCCTGAGAAATAATCTCTCCTTTTGCATTGAAATCGTTTTTATTTAAACATCTAATCAAGGTGATGGGACTTTCTTATGGTACCTTTCACTTGTAAATGTTCAATCTATTTTAATCCCCTCGACACAATTTAATGTACAATCAGTTTAAAGGGGTTGGAGTGATGGCAAGGAACCTGCTTTAGGAAATAGGGATTTTCACTCTACCCCAAAGGGCCACTCCTATATTGTAGTTCATGCACTCGAGGAATGACAAGTTCGTCATCGACGTATTTGTTGATTTTAAATGCCATTTCAACTTCAGGCTTAATTCAGTTATATTTCCTAGCTGCAAGGCACATGAACATACACTGGAAATTGCACTCTCTCAAAGTATCTATATCTAATTAAATTCATTTGATGTTGATCTCACTTTTGGGTTAAAATTCATCCAAAACAAAACCTATTTAGATCATTGATCTTTCAACCTATAAGAATCACAGCTTTTTAAACCTAGTTGAATTTCTTTTCTGAAAAGTATCATCCTGAAAATACCTTCAATATTAATCCATCATCTTGTATATGACCACTCTTTGTGGGCCCCACAAGTAGGCATGTTCACAGGCCAGATTTGTGTTGGGCTTTGTTTAAAAAGCCAAACTCCATTTAACGTTACAAAAGTCCAAGACCGTCCTGAGCCCATCGGGTTTTTAAAGCTAAAGCCGATGCCCACTGTTTAAAGCCAGTTTATTTTCACCCAACACTATTATTATTTTTTATTTTTTGTAATTTAAATATCTAACCGTACATATTAAAAATGTACTTAAATGCCTATCATTGTAAAAAATTCCAGTTTAAAATTCAATTACTAGTCTCTTAATCTTAATAGTCAAAGTTGATGGATGTTCTTAACAAGGTAGATTAAGACCATTAAAATTGAGTGAAAATTGACTTTGAGATGAAATTTTGAAATACGGTAGAGTCTTTAAGTCTATTTTCAATATGCAAGGTTAGATTTTTTTTTTTATAATTTTTTTAAAAGATAATATATATATAATATTATAAAAATAAATACACTTAAAAACACGACACGACTAGCATCAACAACTTTTAAGTTAAAATCTTATTCAAAATATTTATATTAAAATCAAATTCAAACAAATGAATACCATATCATATTTCAGTCATATCGATTGTATTAGTTGTAATTCAAATTAACCCGATCCGATCCAATCTGGCTAAAGTTAAGTTAAAATGGGTTCAAGATGCAGGTCAGTCAGAATGCGAGTTGAGTTGGGTTAGAATTCGAGTCAGTCAAAATTTGGGTTGAGTTGGGTTAGAATTCGACTCAAGTAGGGTCGAGAATTTTGAGTCAGTTGAGTTTTAAGAAACCTGATCCCATCCGATTTTAGCCCTAATTTGTGGGTAGAGAGGCTTGCACAAGTTTTGAAGATTTGTTGGATGCTCTAATAGGTATGAACTACTTGGTCATAAAAAAAGATATTGTAGTTCATGTACTTGAGGAATTACTAGTTTGTCATCAACGTATTTGTTGACTCTTTATTTTATATCCATCTATCTTCCTTTAATTGTATCTATACCTAATTAAATTCATTTGCTGTTGATCTTCATCTAAAATTAAACCTATGTAGTCCATTGATCTTTCAACCCATAAAAATCATCGCTTTTTAAACCCACTGCACTTGAATTTCTTTTCTGAAAAGCATCATCATGAAAATACCTTCTACATTAATCCATCATCTTGTATATGACCACCCTTCTGGGCCCCACAAGTAGGCATACTCACAAGACAGATTTGGGTTGGGCTTTGTCGAAAAGGACCAAGCCCATTTAAAGTTACAAAAGTCCAAGCCCATCTTAAGCCCATTGAGCTTTTAAAGCGAAAGCCGGAGCCCGATATTTTAAGTTGGCTTATTTTGCACTTGACAGTTGACACTTTTATATTTTTTATAACTTAAATATCTAACCGTACATATTGCAAATGTACTTAAAGGCTTATCATTAGAAAAAATTCAAGTTCAAAATTCAATTACTAGTCACTTGGTCAAAGTTGGTCGATGTTCTTGAAAAGATTCAACATTGTCTATTAGGACCATTAAGATAGAGTGAAAATCGACTTTAAGATGAAATTTGAAATATGGTAGTCTTTAAATTTACTTTCAATCTATAAAGTTAGATTTTTTTTATTTATAAAATAAATTTTTTAAAAAGACAATATTAAATATGACCTAAAAAAAATACACTTAAACACACGACGAGCATGGACAAATTTTAAGTAAAAGTCCCATCGAACAAAGATCTTATTCAAAGAACTTATTTAAATCAAATACAAACACATGAACACCTGGCGCTTCCCATGCATTTTCCATAATGATGAATGGATTCCCCCATCTTCTTTCTTTTCTTTTTTTGAATTTACGTATGGGAAACCGCAGGGTACCCAGTGTAAAACCCCAACGGGTAAGTCCACTATCTCTAGGGCACACCAAGGTTAGGCCACAGGAGCTCGAATCCGCAATCTCTCGCATCTTTCTTCTTAACTCCTGGGCACGTTAGTTATATGTGTCTAGGTTGCATTTGGACAAGGGATATATGAGGGTAATGAGGTGTTAACTCTCATTACCCTTGTTGGGTAACGAAAGGGTAAGATAAAATATCTCAATTTGATCCTTTTTTATCTCTCCACTCTCATTTTTTAAAACCCTTTTGAAGCAAGGATATTGATAATTGGTTACCCACCTTTTGTAAAATTTACCTTTCATCCAAACAGAGCCCAAGACTTCTAAGTAATGTTTGTTTAACTTATTTTTCTTATGGTTAAAGGTGAGCTCATATATATAAAAAATGGAATTTTAAATTTTTCATTAGTTACTATTATATATATTTAAATTTAAATATGCACTATATGAGAAATATATTTTATGAAATTTTGGCTAAAATTATCAAATTTTGACTGAAATTTCTAAAATTTGACTGAACCTTTGAGCGAAATTTGTCGACCATATTAATGTTTCAGCACACATGTAAGTCAAAATTTTCAGCCAATCTGAAAATTTCATATGTTATTCAGTCATGTCGATTGTATTAGTTGTAATTCATTAAAAATGCCAATGTTTCAGTTGGTATAATCTCTTTGGAAGACTGATACTCATGATATTTATGAAATTTTTAAATATGTGAAATCAAGAAATTTCTGCAAATTAACTAAAATTTACTGAAATTTGCTAAAATTATGGCCACTTCTTTTCACTGATATTTATGTTTTTGGCCTAATATCCGGGCTAAAAAATTTGGTTGCTAATTCAATCGTATTGACTATATAAACTATAATCTACAAATGGGTAAAATCACCAAAATTTCTAAAATTTTATCAAGATTTGCCAAAATTTTAGCCATAATATGAAATATTTTGATTGGTATAATTTCTCTCAAAAGATTTTGATATTACAAATGTTCATATTTCAAGCCTTACCCGACTGAAAATTTTCAATCAAAGTTTCAAATTCCAACCGAAAATTGTAATTAAATTTTTTTATTTTTTAATTTTTAGAGCTCATGGCAGTTTACATGGAAAAAATATTATATCATCGCCGAATATGACACTAAATCCAATTCTCATCCGAAACGAAAATATTATTGTTTTAATTTTTCAAATTCTTTGAATTTGTAAAACTTAAACATTATCTTAATTACAATGATTAATATTTGAATATTACGTTAAAACTACATTGATCAAATGAATAAACCCATGATTTTTAATCTCTTCAAATTTTAAAATTTTAAATTACTTTTAATTCAAAATTACCAACTCAATATAAGTTCTTCTTCCGTACTATTTAGAATACAAAGACTCTTTATTAATTAAAATTACTGTAAGTTTCATTATTATTGTTATTATTATTATTATTAAACTTAATAAAAATGATGATTATAATAATTATTATTATGATTGTTACTGTCATTATTTTAATTTTTTAAGAAGTCCATGTTTAAAAACACGTGCATAGCGGCTACTCTTATTAAAAATACTTAATAGAGGGGGAACACATAGCTCATCCTAAAATTGTTAATAAATTGGTAATTGGGATTTTTATAAGATTAAATTAAATATAAAAATTGTCTATATTTAAATTTTGAATTTTGACTTTTTTAAGTTAGAAATAGTTAATAATAGTCAAATGATTTCAAGTGTTAGTAAATTATAAGTAATAAACAAGATTAGTTTGCAATTAAGAAATGTAATGGTTAAATTAAAATTTAATTCAAATTATTTTAAAATAATTGAATTTATTTTATTGAAAAGAATCAATTTTTTTTTAACACAATCCAATTATAAAAATCATTTACAATGTTTTGAAGGATTCTTAACAATTCAAGAAACAAATTAAGCTTATGAAAAGTTGCGATTGGGAAAAAAATGAGACTGATTCTCTCAAATGTGCAAAAATAAATATATATTCCGACAGCATATGAGAATAATTATACACATTTATATTGATATTTATATTTAAATTTATTTGTGACAGTACATGCCTCAATCAAGGAATGGCATAAATATAAGTCTAGTAAAATATATTACTAACAGAATTTTTTATTAATAAATTGAAACTATGATGAGTTGTAATCAATTGAAACTTAAAACTATGATGGGTTGTAATTAAATGAAAATTCAAAAAAAAAATTCCGAAAATTGAAACTATGATAGGTTGTAATTAATTGAAAATTCAAAAAAATGAAAAAATACATAAGTTTAGTAAAATATATTACTAACAGAATTTTTTAATAATAAATTGAAACTATGAAAAGTTGTAATCAATTGAAAATTGAAACTATGATGGGTTGTAATTAAATGAAAATTCAAAAAAATGAAAAAATAAAAATATTCCGAAAATTGAAACTATGATAGGTTGTAATTAATTGAAAATGAAAAAATAAAAAAATTTCCATTGCCGGGATTTGAACCCGGGTCGCCTGGGTGAAAGCCAGGTATCCTAACCGGACTAGACGACAATGGAGATGTTATTTTAAGTGAATTAGGAAATATATATACTAAAAGTTTCCATTATTCCAGCAGGTAGCTTTTTCGAGACTATATTTGAATATTTGATTTATTAAAATATTCATGTTTTTAAAATATCCAAAAATTCATCACTTGAAATTTGATTTTAATTCTAAATTATTGTAGTTCTTAAAAAATATGAGTAATTACTTTGATTGAGATGACTTTGTGTGAGATTTATATAAACTTTTAATTGTCCATTTCAACATAAACGCGGCCATTAAAGGTATTGTTATTTTTAAGTTATTGGGCGAATTTTAAGATGATTTACTCACATGATGAAACTCAGTAAAACCATCATTTAATGTATTCAAGAATCAAGAACAGCGGGGTCTAAGGTAAATGGATCTGATTCTGAACATAAATCCTAAGAGAAACTTCTTTCAGTAATATATTTTCACGGTTAGATTGAAAATAATTAAGCAAATTATGATTCTTAATTAGAATTTTTTTTTTTTGAATTTACGTACGAGAAATCGTTTAGAATTAATATTCTAAATCCTGCACAGTATTGCTCTTCGATATTTATGGCTTTTAATTCCAAATTTAGAATGACACGATTCATTCTAATTTTTACAGCTCCATTTCTTCAACCAAATCTCCTTTCCTAACCAGTCCCTAAAACACATTTTGGTTCTCACACACCCCCGGTTTATTTAAAATAGATGTTAGTGTCACCTTGAAATCTCATTGAGTCAAAAAATCTAATTAAGTTTTTAGAAAAATTAAAATACTTTAGAAAAAATTTTGACTCACTTGATTCGAAATCCTATAGAATTAAGTCAACTCAGTTTGATTCGCCGAATTTTTTGTGTTTGTAGACATTGCCATGTCTTCAACTACAACTTAGATCAGGAAAGCCTATTGGGCTTAAGCTGGGCTAAATATGGAATGTAAATATCAATTAAATTTAAATTTATTTTAATCTTATTCTAAATTTAAGTGAGAAACGCACAAAATATATTTAATATACATGTACCCAAATCTAACGTCTCTTCTCTGCATGTAACTGAAAACTCTTAACTTGAGATAAACTGAGTCACAAGTTGTAGTGACACAGTTTAATTCTACTAATATTATTTTCTTTTATATATTTACATTATCAAATTAAGATATAAATTTTGGTTATGCTGTTTGTATAAAATCATTTAAATATCTTTATTAATTCTATTTTAGTAAATAAAACTGGTCATTGATAACATCTCCACTTTGATCATCTATTTTGTTTAATTTAAATTAGATGAAAATCAGGTGACTATATAAATTTATTGAGACCAATTCTTTTAAATTCTCAAATAAGAAATCATTCCTTTGATTTTGTAAGGTTACTAGACCTTACCTCGATGAGGTGTAGCTCACCAATCCTATAAAATAAAAAATGATGCTTTACCTTTAACACTAAAAAAGCCTCATAAACACGGTGAAAATTTCGGTATCGGCCGATAAATTTCTCTCTCCTATTTTTTACTAAAACCACCAATATCGGTAATATATACTACCGATATATATCGGATATCGGCTGATATTTTAAATATCGGCCGATGCATATCGTATCGACAGAGATTATCACCCCTGCTCATAAATATGTATAACTACATAATCTAAATTAAATAATCAATGACAAGTAGAATTCTCTATCTATTTTCTAATTTATATACTTAAATAGGTAAACTGTCACATCCCGAATTTTGGGATATGATCGATTGAAGAATTTATTTAATTTAAGGGGAAATCTACACATTTAATTGAGAAGAAGAATTCTACCGAAATTTCGCAGAGTTCCATTTTTAAATAGGACATTTGGAAATTTTCCCTACCACAATAATCACTTCTAACGCATAATTCATCACATACATATACCTAGGGCTAGCCCTAAGATCCACTAAAATCTCAGGAGATCTAGGGAGAGTGAGATTTCTGGGGTCATTTGTGACTGGTATATTAAGGAGTTTATATGTGTGGGGACCCTAGGCTGCCTAGCCTACGCCGCCTATGCCCAGGGCCAGCCCAGCGTATACCTCGATCTACAGTGCGATCTCGTCCTCTCCAAAATCATCCACCGTTCACATTTACATTCACAATAGCTAATCAAATCAGGGCCTTCAGCTCCCGTTTACATTATCATCTAATATTATTAAAGTATAGAACTAGTTCGCAGACTTAATACAATAAGCTATTACTATTACTAATGTAATGACTCAACCTGCGATTTCGGTGAATTTCAATTTTCCAAAAAAATCTCTCCAATTTCTTGAAATTGGTGAAATATCCCGAATTGCACCTTCATTACAGTTAAAAATGAACGATTGAACCGTAGCAATAATTTCTTACAAAAAAATCTCCAATTTTTTATTTACTTTAGAGTAAAATTTGGATTAATTTAAAAAAAGTTAAAAGAATGCATGAGATCTAACACATGTATTAAATCAAACCATGTCCTCCAAGATCTTTGATTCTCAAAAAAAAATGAAAAAAAAAAAGAAGATGAAGTGTTTTATGGTTGGCGAGTGATCCTCACACGGTCATTTTGTATATACAGACACGAGTTTTACCGTGATGTCCAATTTGCCCTTCACCTGCCGTACCGAAGAAAAAAGAATGACACAATTCATGAACAGTGCAATCGGCTCTCCGAAATTACAAGTCGGCTTGTCCAAAATCATGAACAGTGCAAATCGGCTCGTCGAAATCGCAAGTCATCTAACCAAAATTCATGAACAATGCAAATCGGCTCTCCGAAATTGCAAGTCGACTAGCCAAAATTTATGAACAGTGCAAATTGACTCACCGAATTTGCAAATGGGCTCGTCGAAATTCACATGAATAATAAAAATCAGCTCATCGAAATTTTACTGTTCTTGTGAAAGGTAAAATTGAAAATATACTAAAATCTGTGTCACTAAATACAAAATGCCTATGAAAAGATTATTGGGCTTAATGGTTAATATCTTGATAAATGAAGTTTTATAGGATAATCCTTTCAAAAGCTTTGTCAAGCAAAGATCCAAGTAAAGATTCGAAAAGCCGTCTAGAAATGAGTGGAAAATGAGTTGAAAAGCTTTGGAAAGGGGACTGGAGATGAGTGGAGAGGAACTTGAAGATAGAGGGTGAAGAGAGAGAAAGGGTGTTGGAAATGGGAAGAGAAACAGGAGAGGAGAGAGTGGTGTTGGGGTTTTCCCTTGGGTGTGGCTCCCACATTTAAAAAAAAAAAATCGAAAACACTGATTCGTACACTTATCGGCTGACAAAGGCCAATACGTTGCAGCCAATTTATCAACTGTTCCAACTGCCATGAAAACTCAATAGCTGATACATATCGCCTTAGAAAAAAGCAATACGTATCTGTCAATGTTGTTTCCTTTGGCTAAAAGTTTTGTTTTAATTTAGGTGTCGAGAATTACTGGAAATCTACTAAAAAACCTCCACAGATAATATTCACTATTTTTAGAGTACATCAGATTAAGCTATAGAGGCTCAAATTGATCTTATAATTAAAATTTAGTCAACTTGTAGTCCCAGAACTCTCTTTCAATTCATGTGATTGATTTTGGGATCAAGAAATTAAAAAAAAAAAAAAGCCAAAAACGGGGGATGTGACCTATAGAGTATAGATTACTAAAAGCATTCTCCCTTTATATGGAGAGTACTGGAGAAGTTTTGTCCTAATTATTCTCCTTTTATAATTTCAATTAAGAGTATGTTTGCATTGCAAATAGCGAGCCCTCAAACATTAATCTGAGTTTAATAGAAGTATAACCCAAAATTAAGCTGATGTTATGCATTACATTTGAATTACTTATTGTCCAAAATGCAACGATTATCATGTTATTATCACTTCTAAAGCAATGTTCCATTCATATTAGGAAAATGGATGGTTTGGATCAAACTTGGCATGATAGTGATTGATTTTTGTATATAAGTAGGAAGAAACAATATGATATATGCCTTCGCGATTTTCATCTCCTTTTTAAAAAGCTCTAACATAATTTCCAAATTAAATATCTTCATAACAAAATAAATAAATAATTAACTCTAAGCTCCAACAGAAAAGACTAATTCTCGTACACAATATTGCTAATTCTCACCATGTGGCTTTCAACATTCACAATCATAGCTCATTTGAAATATTTAATTCCTTTTTAAAATATTTTAGTGTGTATTTATAAATTATGTGTATGTAAAAATGCCGATTTTTTTTACCCCATATATATGTAAGAGAACTTTATCATATTTGAACTATTTGTTCTCAAGTTTTTGCCATTCACGTACTTCTTTACCAAAATTTTGCCCCCGTAAGAAAGGGATATTTTGAGGTAAGGCAATTACTCAATAGTGAAGGGAGGTGATTGGTGGACATCATTTTTACTTTAGGTGCACTAAAATTATGTTGAATATTCATTTTTATCCATATGGTTGTAGCTCAATTGGTTGCCTCCCGCCTCAGAAAGTGAGAGATTGCGGGTTCGAGCCCCCATGGCCTAACTTTGGTGTGCCTTAGGGATAGTGGGCTCACCCATAGAGGTTTTACACTGAGTATCCTGCAGTTTCCCACATGTAAATTAAAAAAAAAATACTCATTTTTTCAAAATTTTCTTCAATTCCTCATTTTTTTCCTCTTCTCATTTGTTTGGATAAAATGAGTATTTCACTTAATTTTGGTGCACCAATGATAAAAGTGTTGGTGCACCAATCAATTCTCCAGTACAAATATCTAAGTAAGGTTAGAGATAAGAGTTGGTCTGACGGTCAAGCTGGCCGTCTTATGAAATGAGGTCTTGAGTTCGATTCAAATTCAATTCTAATGAGTCACTCTCTATAAACTCAACTAATGTATGTGAATTGGGATATTTAATTGTGCCCGTAAAATTAATTTTATCTCCAATATAAGGTTTGGATATCCATATTAACAAAAAATACAAAAGAAAAATGGGTTATGTTTGAATTTCACTGGTATGAGTTAAAAAGTGTTATAACTTCCTACTTAGGAGTGGAAGAAACTTCCCGGAACACTTTGGATTAAAGAAAGTGGTTGTGTGGACATCAATACGTACGTAAATTCAATGCATGCATGTTCATCCATGCACACAGATTTTCCACCTGCAAACCTTACTCTCTTGGTGTTTACTTTCACAGCAATATAAGCTCCTGCAATCTGAAAATTACTGATTATTAGGTCAGATTTTGTGTCTGTTATATTTTCCTGGAATAAAGCAAGAAATACATCAACCAAGTGAAGTCGGATACACTAAATAACAGTGGATACTTAGTCTAGAATCAAATTCACTTGAACCAAATTAATCATACATTACATTCACACTTCAATTCTCCATGAAAACAAGAAGAAGAGCAACAGCAGCAACAATTGGAGCAACAATAGACACTAGAGCGGCAATTGGAAAAGAAAAAGTGGGAAGAAGAAAACAGAGAGGTGAATGTAGAAATTCAACATCTTAGGCACACACGAAACCTTGAGGAACCGTCTTGCTACATACATTAAGCAGCAAGGTAAGGGCCACAGGCACTTCAAGCTTGATTATACCGAGCACATTGGCCTTGATAGCAGTGCAGAGGCACACGGCGGCTTCGAGATCGGTCAACCCTTGTAGCAATCCACAACACTTGCTAGTAGGAGGTGAACCAACCACCACATTCACCAGGCCAAGCACATCGGCGCAGACGCCGAGCTTCAGCGTGTCCTTGGGGCAGTACCCGTAGGAAACCGACGGCGGCGGAGCTGCTGCAGGCGGCGGAACTGCTGCAGGCGGCGTCTTGGGTACACCACATACACCACAAGCACTTGAAAGGGAAGCAGAGCAGAGGAGGTAGAAGAGGCAGAGTGCAACAAGCGTGGTATGAGCCATGGCCTCCCTCAGTTGAAGAAATGTGTTTGGTTTGGTTGTCCTTTTAATGTGAGTTTCTGAGGTGGTGATTGTGAGTTTGATTGAGTGGAAGAGAGAGGAATGGAGATAAAGTTCTGGTATTGGAATCTTGTGGGTTGTGGAAGGAGAAGAATTTATGCCATGGTATGGTAACTTCTGCCTCACTGTGACTATGGAAATTACACTGAATTACATGAGTTTGTGTAGGCCTTTGGAGTCTTATCTCTGGCTATTTGGATTCTTTCATGGATGGTTGATACCAATAGTGGATGCCAGCTTGCAATGGATCATACGCCTTAACTTTTTTTGGTTGCTTGTCATGTTTGATGTCTGGTTCTTGCAGCACTTCTCCTGAGATCATGTTACATGTTGTAATCTCTGTACAGGGAGGATTTTCATGGTTTGCTGTCATCAACAAAATCCAATAGTTGTCTCTAATCTTTTTAGAACATATCTTCTTTTCTTGAGCATTATTGTGTCTTCAACCAATATTATTTAAAAATAATTTTAATAGATGACAAATTGCAAGTAAAAGACTAGAAGCGGCCCAATATATAGAGTTAGGAATGAGATATTCACTGGTGCTGAATTAACATTCACACAATCACACCTAGGACTTATCAAATGGGGGTGACGATGGATTTGCTAGAATGGTTTTTCCTTCAATCTATTTTCTACGGAAAATTACATTGAGCTGATTGATGAAACCATATTTTTGAAGCTCTCAAGATTCCACAAATTTAAATGTATTTTTATTTTCTAAACTTTATGGTCTTTAAAAATATGACTTGTTCAATTTAATCGAAGTGAATTTTTGTAGACAACATATTGAAAAAAGAAAAGACCATTCCAATGGGCTCATCACTATCCCATTTGGTGGGACCCATGCTTAGATCCACATATCGCATACACCAATACATGGAGATCAGTTGTCTAGAGTTTTTTTTTTTTTTTGAATGATTAAAAAAATCACAGATTGCATTGCAGGCACAAGGAGGAAAGATAGGCCTCAGAAAACGTCTTAATAAAAAAAGACATGATAGATAAAGGAGTGATTGACTATATAATTTCTTAAAAGATCAGATAGAAAAGTAAAACTTGATAAACCAAATCTAGATACGTGCAATTTTGGCATTCATTGATTGTGATTGTGATGATGAAGATGAAGAGTCAACACTTCTCACATAACAATTCAATGGTCGATTGGTTATTTCAGTCTAACTTTTTGTAATGACCAATTCACCCTTGAATCAATAGACCCGACAAATAAATGATGGCACCTAAAATTATCTAGTGCTAAAACATTAGAAAGTAAAGTGTCATTCTTTTCAAACAAGCAATGCTTAATATTTAACTAGACATAATTCCTTCCATTTTGCACAAGATAGAGTTGAAAATTTCTTCGAAAATAATTGTTGTACAAGTTCTATTAACTCCTACTTATGTCTATTGTAGCATGACTCCCATCACACTCCTTCAATCACATCCACTTTCCCAATTCCACTCTAATATAAGTTAAGGGTGCCCATCCTAACACGAGCATTATCTTTTAGGAGGTACGAGTTTTAGTGAACTTCTCATTTTGTCCCCCATCCATCTGTAGAAATCGATTTACTTTCCAGTGAATCAGTTCACTCATCGGTAGACCGAACTGTACTCTTTCAATTTCTAAGTGAATCGGTTCACTCGTCGGTACACCGGACAGGTAAACCGATTCACTAAAAAGTGAACTGATTTCTGCATGGGCAAAATAGAAAATCCAAAAAACCTATGCCTTCTAAAAAATAATGCCCATGTTAGAATGGGCACTCTAAATTAAATGGCTCATTGATCTAACTTCATAAATTTTTACGATGGATAAAACTATATTTTTAGAATCTTAAAAATCATAGGTTTATTAATCACTTAATTTTTTTTTATTATAGGCATCCTATTTAAGCAAAATGTATTTTCCAATCAATTCATCCACATATACACTAGTTAACCTACATGCGGTGCATAAACATAGATAAATAGGGAAAGACACTCATATAGAGTTTTAGTTAATAGTCGTAATGGTGACAATTTCATACTCACATTAGTGTCATCAGCCATTGATTAATAAGTGAATAAATTCACATGTAAATTTGTAATTTGAAAAGACTAGCAACAATCATGGGTGCAAAATGACCAAACCACGTTTGAATTTAGCTATATGACATTTTGTTGATTGTTGACACCATAAACTGTATAGTGTCGCGATATTCTATTTAAAGATCCATAATCATAATATATTAAATATTTGTCCAGGTGGAGGTGTAAAAAAGCCAAACTTTGTTGAGTTAATTTTTTTTAATAAAAGTTGAGTTAATTTTTTGTCTAATTTGAGTTTGGTTTGATTTTTGTCAAGTCAAATTCAAACCTAACTCATCAAAGTTATTAACTTAATTCCAAATTCCTTATATACTTGCGAAAGAAGTTTTATAGTGCAATAAATTAAAAAATATCATCTCAACAAATTAGGGGTTTTAATCATTATAATTTTTTTTTAACAATTTATTATAGTTTGAATATCCAAAAATCAATAGCTTTATGCACGTCGCCTTTTCTAATTGATTGCATCATCGTGAATTCACCTTACTAGTTTGTGAAAGGACCCTTACTCGTCACTTCGTCAGGACTAGGACAAGTTTTCTAAGAATCAAGTTGAGCATATTCAATTTTTGCTTAGAAAATATTGCATGTCAAGTTTGATTCAACCAATACATAATATATGTATAACATTTATTATTCAGTATAGCAAAGTTCTGAATTTGATTCATATGAATATTAAATAGTCAAGGAAATCATTTTTTTAATTTAAATATAAATTTTAATTTTAACTCTGAAAGGTTAGTTTGATAGTCAATTTTCACATTTATTTGTGGGAGATCTTGAGATCATACCCTCCTCAATACAAAAAGGGACACTCTCCTTAATTCTGAATCCGGCGTAGTCAAGTGAAAAATGATGATGACAATATAATAAAATATATTCATATGAACATACACTTAGAGCAGGGCCGGCTCGACACATGTTGAGTCTAAATAGGACCTTCTTGGTATTTAATATATTAATATAAGTAATAATTAATTAAAATTTTAATTATATATAATAATAAAATTATCTAAAATCTATTTTTCTTACTTTTTGAGATGTAAAATTATTAATTAAATTTTGTATTCATGTTTTGCTAAAATATAATTGCAAATATGGTTAATTCATTTAGTATTTAAATTAATGAAAAATTAAAATGAACTAAATTGAAAGGTTAAAGAACAATAGAACATGACACTGTGAAAATAAGAAAATTGATGAATGGTTAAAATATCCTCTATTATTCTACCAACTCACCAAAGATTTCTAAATTAAAAGTCACAGCATGATTTGCAGAGAGGAAATATATTGTTAAATAAAATTTTATAGGCACAAATTTAAACCAAAAGAACCACAAAATAATCCAAAATCGTAGCCCTACAAATTCAGAAATCAACACCCACAGAAAATGTAAACAATACCAGAAATAACTAGGAGAATCCCTTGAATTATATTCCTTTCATCTAAAGTACTTTAATCAATTGCTTATTTTATAAATAGAAGAGGCCCCTCTTAACTCTTGAGTACTTGAAATTACTGAATTTTCCTAGCTTTGTAGCCCTTATATCTCTTTGCCAATATATGTAATTTTTGAAATATTTGATCCACTTATCAGATGAAAGATCCTTTAAGTCTAAGATCAAAATTGGAGATCTTCAGTTAAATGGTTGAGTATTTTCTAAAACTATGTCCTAACTCTTGATTAATACATCTACTAAAACTAGTCTCACTTCAATTGTAGAGTATTTATTACCAAATATCTTATCATAATTCAAAAAAGAAAAGAAAAACTCTTGACAAATCCCTCAAAAATTGAATACTTTGCATTTTCTCCCATTACAAATGGTTTTACCATTTTTCATCTAAGCTAAACACGCTTAGACATATCCATTTTTCCACATGCTCTGTCTCTGAATCCCATCCACTCCACCATGCAATCAAAATAGGAGTGAGGCCTTTTTCAAATGGGGGCTTAAGGCCCAGGCCTAACTTGCTTTATAGTTTAGCTAAACATGAACATGCTTAGTCTTGTCCCCTTTTCCACATGCTCTGTCTCTCAATCTCATTCAGTCCACCATAGAAGTGGGGCCCTTTTTAAATGGGAGCCTAAGGCTCAAGCCTAGGCCTAACTTGCCTTATAGTTAGGCTAAACCTAAACATGCTTAGTCTTGTCCCCTTTTCCACATGCTCTGTCTCTCAATCCCATTCACTCCACCATACAATCAAAATAGAAGTGGGGCCCTTTTACATGGAGAGGGTGTAACGTCCCGTCCCGTTACGGGCACGTTATTTCCGAAATATCTCAAAACATCGCAAAGGAATAGGTAACGGATAATTTTTTTTATTTTTTTGAAATGGGGCAACTACCTCCCGCTCAAAAGCTGGCAACAAGGTTCAACATACCAACATAACATGCAACAATCATAGACTATTCGAACACAATTATACATCAACCGGAAACAAATAACATACAAAGAGGGGTCATATAAAATAAGGTCTCTCAGCTAAGAACAACGTAAATATAAATTGTCTAACCACTGCTCCTCTACGGGCTCCCGCTCAAGGGACCCTGCCCAATCCCTATGTAATCAGGTACCTGAAAGGTAAGGGGTGAGCTAACCTACCCAATAAAGAGATAATGCATATCACATGTCAGCAATATAAGTAGATATCATATGCATGAATGCAAAATTATCGTAATAAAAGGGGTGCCCATAAGTATGAGATCCAACTGCACCACCAACCAATAATCTACTGACTAGTTCGCGACATCATCTCGGTGGCCTACATCGGGTCCTCCAACAAACTCCTGGAGAGCAAGAGGTGAGCTAACCAGTCCAGTAAAGTGAATAACCATATCATACATCAACGACATATATATATCACATGTATAGAAAAAATAATGAACATCATAATAAAATGAATGTCTACGTACCAGAGTACTCAACTGCACAATTAACCAATAGTCCCACCGACCAATCAGAGACATAATCTCCGTAGTTAACAACTGTCCTTCAACAACCCCGATCTCCTTACCAAAATAAACGGGAGACCGTATGATACACAACCGCCTCTACTGCCGGAATGCAACGAGGAAACCCGCATCCCCTACGGGGTTTCAACGGCCGGAGCATAACGGGGAAGCCAATCTCAAGGGGCAGGCACCTCAACCACCGGAACGCAACGGGGAAACCCGCATCTCCTATGGAGGTCTCGACCGCCGGAGCGCAACGGGGAAGTCCTCCCAATACCCAAACCATCATCATCATCATAAACATATACTCATGTAAACAACCTCCCCAAGACATACACATGATGCCATGATCATATACCACGGTAAGACTATATTCTAATGCAACTAACTCAGAATCAACAATATATTTCATTGTGTGAGTCAAGAGCTTATAATGGATTATTTAGTCACGCATGTCTATATTCCACGCGATTCCAATAACATCTAACGAATAAACATTCACAGTATCACCAACGATCTTCCAAGTATCATATTCAATTCCAATTGTCTAATTAAAGTTCTCTACAAAGCATATAGTTGACTGGAGTACCCCCATGCAGACCCTCTGCCACGTATTTATTACAACAGTTTTCCTTTACCGAGAGGCTAAATAAATAGAGGGTCAACCCTAGTCACTCCATGTCCAGAGATAACGGTTTTAATATATGCAAGTGCATGTTAAAACAGTGATAAGTCCCCTCACTGTGTGTGCGGAGTCGAAAGTCCAAGGCGAATAAGCGGCTTGAAGGGTCGAAGGTAGCTCAATCTGTTGAAACAAGGGGGAAAGGATGAGTAATTAAGACAAAACAAGTTAAAAAGAGACCGGAGAGAAAACGGGCCTAAAACTGGGTCGGCCCCAAAACGGCCCGAATAGGACTAGGTTTGAAAACGGGCCAGGCCGAAGGTCCGGGCCTGCCAAAAGTGGGCTGGGCCAGATCGAGCTGGGACGGACCCGAACCAATCCACTGGGCTTGGATTGGGTCGGATCAGGCCTAAGCCTGGCTAGGCCAGACTGGGCTTGGGTCGGGTTAACTCAGGGGCCTGAGTTGAGTCCACTCGGAGATTAGGCTGAGCCAACTCAATTGCCCAACTAAGTTGGAAAAAGGGGGAAAGGGGAAATTAGGGAAAACCCGGAAAATCGAGGAAGACGGCGGAAATCAAAGAAAACTGAGGAAAACGACAAAAATCGGAGAAAAACGGTGGAAAATCAAGGGAGAAAGCGGAAAAGAAGAGGGAAAAGAGAGAGAGGGAGAGAGAGAAGAAGAGGGTACCAAGCAGGAAGAAGAGGGATGGAAAAACTGTGGTGGGAGGCGACGGTTGAAGGGACCGAGAGGGAAGAAGAACAGCGAGAGGAGGAGAAGAAGATGCAAAGAGAGAGAGAGAAAATACCTGAAAATGGGGAAGGAGAGGGACGCACGGGAAGAAGGGAGAGCTGCCGGAAGAGAAGAGGGACGCACGGGCACTGTAGCAGTTGCGGCTATAGTGCCGCATGAGGGATTGAGGTATTTTAAAAGGTTAGGGTTTTGGGGAAAAAATTAGGGTTTTAAATCCCCTTTTTTTTCTTTTTTCTTTTTTTAAAAAGTAAGGTTTTGAAAATAATTTCTTTTCAAAAGAAAATAAAATACAAAGAATTCGAGAACTTGAAAAAAAATCTCGAATGACAAACGTCGATCGGGAAAGAGTATGATTTTTGAACGACTTTTTTCATGACAATATACATAAAAATTATGAAATTATTAAAATGCCCTTTGAATTTTCAAACTCGAGATTCTATAATTGGGCCCACCACGGCGCCTACACTCTCCTCACTGCTACTACTGTCCTAAAAACAACTTGGAGGTCCGAAATCTCTCCAAAAAAAAAAAATTGAGAAACTCGGAACGGGTCGTCACAGAGGGGACCTAAGGCCCAGGCCTAACTTACCTTATAGTTAGGCCGGGCCTGACTTAGAGTGATCTATTATTATCGAAAAGAAAAAAATTCTTTCATGAATCAAATACCCTCTCTAAAGTTATAGAACTTGAACCTACAACTTCTATAGTCTATAATAAAACAATGAGTCTTATATGTAGAGCAATCAATCGCTATTGTGCCAAGTTCGAGTCCCCATGGCTTAACTTAGTGTACTCTAAGGGCAGTGGGTATCACCCGTGAGAGTTTTACACTGGGTTTCCCGTGATTTCCCACACGTAAATTCAAAAATAAATAAATAAATAAATAAATAAATATATATATATATATATTCCCTTTATGAATTCTATTATTTCATTTTCTTTATTATAAATTATATTTTCTTTTAACTCTATAATCTATAATTTCTTTATTCATTTCTTCTAAATTTTTATGACTTTTTATAGTTTCTATTTATAATCTCTAACTTTACATTTTAAAACTATTATTGATCTTTTATACATATGGTTGTACTATCCTAAGCAATTTTTTCTTATTTTGTACGTCATCCTAACTATTTGAGTGTAAGAAAATAGAAGGTTTTATCTAGTGTAAGATTTATCGGACAATCATTAATTTAACTTATTTTATTCATATAGTTTAGACTTTAGACAAGAAGAAAGTCATTTTATGATGCATATACGAGTCTAGTTGAATGGTTAAAAGAAGAATCATAACTTATAAACAAATGCATAAAAATCCATACTTACAAAAATCTTATTTTACCTAACCAGTCATCACATGTGTCATCGGAAAAAAAAAAGTTCACAATGAAAATAGAAAATCAGAATAATAGTGGTTGTCAGGGGTTTAAAATTCGGATCGACCGAGATATCCAGTAACTTCTTTCTTTTTTTGTTTTATTTAAGATATCAGATGTGTGTTTTTTACATTTTTTCTGAATAAAAAAATTAAAAAACGTATTTGTTTATTAAACAATTTTTGAAAATTAAAAAATTAAACTACCGGCCGATGACCAATATCACTTTCAATTTAAAATAGCAAAATTCTAACAGCAATACAAAATATTTTTCAAGCACTTATAGCTTTTTTTAAATTTGACCAATAAAAATAACACTGATGTAATTTTTTTAAATATATATAAATTTATTTTTTATTATAAAAGAATCATTTTAATAAAAAATTATTTCAAAAAGAAAGTAACCTAGAAAAATCTTATTGAAATTTTACCTTCTTTAAATCTCTGTTGTACAGGTACTTCGATCATATATACTAGGATTCAGAAAATAAACGGTTCCAATTAAAGGGTTGAGCGCCGATGCGAGTTTCCCAAAAGTTGATTGACGACAGAAGTTATCAATGATGAAAGTGATGTGATGTCTGGCGCTCACATCACACCAGCCTGTGAAGCGATGCCCATTGAACGCTATATCAACAAATGGATATGCGATAGATCTTCTTTCCCTTTTAATATCAATTTCACTTTCTGATACTCTTGAGACATGTGATGTGATGATGAAGTAAAATTTTTATTTTAGTTTATTAATGTACCGATCATCAAATATCAAAATATTGATAATACACTGCTCTTTATGTATATATTGTGTTATAGTACACTGAAATTTGATGAGCGGTATATTAATAAAGATAACATAAGAATTTCACTTTATAATGTGTCTCCTAAATGATTTTATCATTGTTAGGATGGCTGTTTTTTCTTTTGATTTCATCATTTCTAGAGGACGAATAGAATTTATACATGAACAATTGTTTGAATGATCTGATGATTTTGACGAAAGAAAAATATTCTTAACTCATGTCTGGACGGTGCAGAAGCCAAAAAAGCAAAATGATAATTTTGAGGAAAAATTTGAAAACCTGTGTCTAAAAAAAATTCTGTATCTAAATATCTACCCTAAAAAAATTATGTTGACGTTATTGAGAAAAAAACCTAATGAGGAGGGAAAGGGTGGCATGTGATATATCGTGCTTTTTCTATTTTGTATGTTAGCATACATGCATGTGATCGTCATGTGATACGTCATTTTTGGTCCCAAATATCTGCCCTACTTTTTTGTCTTTTTTATTCCTGTCGACTTTTCACTCTCATACAATCTTTTTTGGTTGTAAAGAGTTCGGATTTGGGTTTGATTAAGTAAATGGGAGCCCATACAGACACGGAGAAATTCTGTTCTAATATACTTGTTTTAAAAAATTTGATAGAAAATACTTTTTGTCCTTCCACTCAAAACACGAATGAAATATTTGATTATTTCATTCGGATTAGAAAGTCGACCGAATAATTTGCAAGGAGGGAAAAAAGTCAAAGGATCCCACCGTTGATCGAAACCAATGTCTTCTTTATCTGTAGATAGGTGGGCCAGAGACAATCATGGTGGTGTCGATCCTAGGGTCAAAAGTGAAGGATTCACTTGGATTTTAAAAAAAAAACCCACAAAATTGATTTTCAGACGTCCCAAACAGCATCTGAAGAAACTAGCCAGAGAATGGTCCCACGCAATTCAGATCAGAGATCTGATGGTACAGATGGATAAACAATAAAAAATGGAATGGGTATGGTGGGACCACCTATCTATAGATAAGGAAGACCTTGGGTTTCGATCAACGGTGGAGCCCTTTGACTTTTCTTTTTCCCTCCCTGCAAACCATTCGGTCGACTTTCCAGTCATCCGAACGAAAAAATCGGATATTTCATTCGTCGGATGCGGTTGTTTTGAGTGGAATTGCAAAAGGGTATTTTCTATCAAATTTTTGAAAATGGGTGTATTGGGACAGAATTTCCAAGTGTCTGTATGGACTCCCTTAAATCTATCCATTTGTGTCAGATTTAGATCATGTTGAATTACAACTTATATTCAGATTCATGAGTATATCATTCAAATATGAATTCATTTAAGAGTGTCGAATCCATATTCTAATATTTTCAAAATTAGAAATATTGTCATCCTCTTCTATAAAAGAAAAATTAAGTTGGTTTGACAGTCAAGAATCTCGCCACACGTTGGTCTTGAGTTTGATTCTCGTTCAACCCCTCTAGACCACTTCCATAGGATATTTCTCATCGACTTATCTAGTGTGTGTGGATTTGGACATTTAAACATGTTCGAGATTAGTCACATCTTCGATTAGGATGAGAATACCCATGTTACAAAAAAGAAAGATTAAGTAAATAATTGTGTTTTCATATAAAAAAAAACACAAATCATAAAAAACCTCATACCATATGTTGTTAATAAATATTATAAGACAAATTAAATAATCTGAAGAAATAAATTAAAAAGGATATTTCAAAAGAAACTAAAAAAGAAAGTAAGTGAAAAACAAACTTACTGCAAATGATAGAATCCAATTTTATCTCATATGTAAAATTATTTCCTTATACCAAATATGAAAGACAATATATATTAGAGAATATATGAGAGAAAATATGAGGTTTTATCCTTGTAGAATTTAACACATAAAATATTTATTAACAATAAATATATAATTTACATTATTATCGTTCGGGTTATCAGGTTATTGAATTCGGATGTGGTTACATCTACACATGAATAAAAAATGAAGGGATTTAAGTTTCGGATTAAGACTTGAATTCAAAAAAAAATAAATGGATCTAAAGTTTGCACCTAAATCCATTTTTCTTAGATCGGATGCTTTTCTCCATTTAGATCCTTAATTACAAGTTCACACAAGTATAATTTCTCAAGGCATAGTTTTTTTTTTTAAGTCTAGAGGTATTCAGGCATCGCACCCGACTAGTCCTCTGGAGTGTGTGAAAACCCCCTATCTGTTCTCAAGGCATAGCTAAGTGTAGCCTATAACATTGTATGGGATTTCCTAATATGTAGAAATGCAGTAGTAATTATTATTTTCTTTCATGATAATGCATCATGTATTTCGTATTTTACATATTACATAAGATAGATGAGTAATCATATGATTTAAGTGTCACTTAAGTTTAGAATCCATGTAACCATTTAAACATTTAATTTAAAATGTTTGGTATATGCCTTTAAAGTTATAAATTTCTAAAATTAAAAGTTAGGGTGATTAAATGATCCTTGATCTGGACATGAGCTTAGATCCAAAGATTTTTTTTTTTTATCCATTTATTTTAATATGTTAAGAAGTAAAACCTACACTCTAATCATAGTAGTTAAGGCATAGTCGAGAGACAAAGGGTCCTCTAACCTAAACTTTTTTATTCTAGACGAACTTTTCATATATTTTTAGACATATATGTATTTATTTTAATAAGCAACAAGTCAAAATCATTGAAAAGAAGTTATCATTTCAATGATTATATCTCAAAAAGAAGAAAAATAAAAGATACACTTTTATACAAGATTGAAACTATATTTTACTATTTATATTTTTAACGTTTAATAAGAAAAGTGAGAAGATACATTTTTTATTTATATTTTAATATTTAATATTTAAGAGGGTCTCTATATTTTACTATTCACACTTTAACACCTAATGGGGAAAAAAATGAAAATTTGTAGTCCTTTTTTTCCTATGGGTGCACCTTTGGCTCAACATAGTTGGTATATGCAATATGTTTCAAAAGTAAAATTAGAAACTGAAATTTACCCTAAAATTTCATAAGATATTGATAAGGCTAATGCTCTTGATATATTCTTTTTTGGCATTAAGCAAAGTGAAAAATGTAAAATATACAATAAAAAACTCTACAAGCCACACCAGGGGTCCGAATACGAATCATATCGGCCGATATCTCGGTGGTTTTTGTTAAAAAAAGAAAAAAGAATTATATTGGCCGATAACAAAATATCATTCAATATCTCGACCGATATCTCAGTCCCTCATCCCCACATTCCATACTACTGATTCTGTTCATCATCGGCTATAACTCTTCCTCTCGAACCTCAAACAGTATGTGCTTAAGCTATTGATCGATGGGTTAGTAATAAAAATATCTTGAACGAAATTATTTTTTCTTATTTACCTTGTTTTAAGAAAGTCTCTTTTATCTCTAATTAGATTATGTAATACAATGTAATTCCAGTATCTCCAATATGGACCGTATGAAAGGGTATGGGCTTCATTAGATTATACAAATGAAATTAAATCTCTATATTAATCAAAATACTAAAGTTCCATCCCTCAAATATTTTAAGTTTGATCATCCTTTTCTAGCGATGGCATTAAATGGTTAAGAACTTCAGATGTTGAGTCTTTCTATTCTGTAAAATTTGGAAGACATCTTTTATTATACTAGCCACTGTACATTTTTCACTCGTAACATATTATCCATTGACTTTTTTTTTACAATAACTTGAACAAAGAAAAAAAAATTCACTAGAAAAATCGAATTAGGTCCTTAATGTAGTTGCAATTTACATAATCAGATTAGAAATCGAGGAGAAGAAACGAGTAGAGAAACACAAGAGATTAGAACTGAGTAAATTTTGCAGATTTGTGTTGAACAAAGAATTACCTTAAGTATGAATTTTCCTTATCTTATTTGGTAATTAAAGTGGAAAAAGTATAAGCGGAAAAAAAACTTTCTATAAGAGCGGAGTAAAGTGATTGCCTTTTACCGCGAAGAGATTTTCGAATTTGTGTTGAGAAGATAAATTTGGAATTTTCTTGTCCCTTTCTTACCGAATAGGGATAAAGGCAATTAACATCATTTTCACTCCTCTACCCTTCATCTATACAGAGCCTAATTTAACAAAATCATAAGCCTAGTTATATATCTAAGTTCTCGTATACAACCTAAAGAGGTTTTCTCATTTTTGTATGCAACCTCTTGAGAGTTTTTCTTAATCCAAAGAATTTTATAAGGTCTAATGTCAATTAGTTCATTTAAAAGGAGAAATACACAATCGAGAAGAAAGAAATACACAATATAGGCAAGAAAATGCCACATTCCTATTTAACAAGCCCCTTAAAGGGTTACAAGAGTACCAAATATATAGTACAAAAGGAAAGCTTCAGCTTCCTCGAGGAATAGTTGTTAGAAGAAGACGACGCTGATGTAGATTCTAACATGTCGTTCTCTTAAAGGGGTGAGATGAGAAAAGGGAAGTGTGGTGCGGCAGGTAATGATGAAAATAGCAAATGGGATGTGGGATAGGTTTCTTTTTAAGATGAGAAATGTAGAAAAAGACCGAAGGTGGGTGGTGGCTAAGAGTGAACTACTGTGGAAAGAGTAGAGAAATAGGGCAAATTTTTTTTTTTTTAATTTAAAGATAGAACAGGAAAATAAGAGATAAAAATAAAGACAAATAAAGAAGCTCAAATAAGAAAAATAGAGAAAAAATCTAGCAAAGTAAAGAAAAATGGAGATGGTGGCTCTCTAATATAAAATGTTAGAAGCCTAAACAAGAAAAATGGAGATAGGAAACCAAATCCAATGAGATCAAAATCCAAATTCGATAAGATCTCTGTTTGTTGAGGATAAACTTTGACTACACAACCCCAGCTTCCAAATTTGTAGAGTAGTCTCTTCTACATGTGAACTGGCCTTGGGACACCGATGCATAGACAACCGGCGCAATGTAAAATGCCGATTTTTTATATGACACGAGTTTAAATTGAGCTACCACACTTAGAAGCAATCTTAGGTGGGGTTTAGGTGAAATACTTATCAATACATAAGCCCTCGACTGAAGGATGAGAACTGTACTGCGTGAAAAATCTTAGCAAATATAAACTCTGAGTGCCTTGATAATGAAAGTTGTGTACTCAAATCAGATCTAAGTATGTGACCAAAGAAAGGTCCACACAGACAGTAAATATATACCCTATGAAATGTCCAATGGCCAAACATAAGTTGGCCAACAATGGGGGCCTCCAAAGAAAGGAATTAGACCAAAGACAAAAATGAATATTTGTAGTATGAGGTACTCAGATAGGGTAATCAAAAGAGGAATCTGGATAATAAGATAATGTACCCTAAATCATAATCATAATCATCGAAGACCAAAATTCCATCTATCTGGAGTTCACTTTACGAGTTCTTTTCCAATGAACCCTAAATATCCAAATGCAAAATAATGCATAATAGGGATGGACAAGCAACAACGCCTCCATGTAAGGGGCCCAACATCCGGTCTTCATCATGTTTGATAGCCCCACCAAGACCATATGCTTGAGAGTTACGGTTTTGGCCAATGCAGGTTGACTTGGACTTATATTAGCTGAGGATAGAAAAGAAATAAAATAAAGATGTGCTCTGTTCCACATTTTTGACTAATCAACCATCTCAATAGGTCAATAAAATAAATGACTATGATCTAATAAAATTAAGAGACAAAGAATACCATATATGGCTGACTTATTTGACTTGACCAGACAAACATTTTACACCTTAATATTCCAATAATGTTGGTCAAATTGGCCGATGCAGGTCAAGTTAACTCCCTCGTTACAATTCATGGTTGCATAGCAGCACTAAGGTCAACCCACTTGGAACCTCCCTGGCCCATACCAACCATGGATAGCTCTGATTAAGGTTGATGCGGTCCAAAAGTGAGCCAGCCTATGATCCAATTCAAAGCAATTAGATACATAAACCAGAACTCTCCATGAACACAGTACCAATTTATAATTCCACCTGATGATACAGGGCTGTGAATGAAATGTTGGCGGTAGAAAAGAGGTTTTAACAATTTCAACCTATAAAACCACCTTGAGTTGGATAGATAGAATCTCATGAAAATCATTTGCAGCATCTTCGCTTAAATCACAAACTTGATCTTTGATTTGTGGGATCCATATTACAAATTTCATGTCCTAAAAGGCAATAGAGTTGCTCACCTTTTTTTATGACCAAGGTGTCCAGGCGTTTCACCTGTACAAAGACAGGGGACATTTTTTAACCTGACTAACCTTTGGGGCATATACAGCCCTTCCAATACCATACACACCAGGTCCGCAACTACGGAGAGTGGCCATTGAAGTTAAACGTGAATCGAACTCAAGACCCTACTTCATGAGGCGGGACTTCTTGACCGTCAGGCAAACTCCTGTGGTTTAGAGCCGCTCACATTTTACATTTGCTGTGTCTTTTTCTATCAGGGCATAGAGATGACCAAAGCTCACATGATACAACAAAGAACAACAGAAAGAAAAATTACAGAATGCCCAGTATCAGAGAAATAGAAATATAAAAGTACTCGATTTCCTCCATAAGCAATTGATATAGGTGTTCCTCCTATATGTGAACTTTTGCAGTTATATTAATTGGCTTAAATATAAAAAATCGAGAAAACATAAATAAAAGATCATCACTCCCTAATGAGCTAAAAAAATTCCAAGATCAGCTTTTTGCACCATAAAAATTCAGAGCACAAGCTAAGCTCCCTCTCGATGAACAGGTACAGCCATCTATTTTGACATCTGAATCGACGGTTCCTCAACTTCTTCACCATGAACCAGCTGTTGGAGCAGAATCCAGAACATTATGGTTAATTTTCTGTAACCATCCACTGTCAACCAGACATACAGATTTCATAATCTTTAATGTCCTTTTGTAATATTTTCTTATTATGGTATATATTTTAATAATTGATAGTATAATATCATCTCAATGCTTGTCAAAAATCTTTGTCGCATCATTCAAGTTTCAAATCCATCTCTTGGCATATTTTAGTTGAATTGGCCAAACAAAACATTACATCATTACATGAGTAGGACCCGTTTTGGAAGTTAGGTTCCCTATGTGGGCTTTTTTTTTTTACCCCCAAAACGGTAGCCTCCATATTGTGTAACCGGCATCAATGCTTCCCTTTCTAATAAATATTTCTTATGAGGATCAGAAAATCAAGCGTACATGATGGAACAAACATACCTTAAAAGAAGATGAAGAAGAAAGTACAAACAATAAAGGCCAAATCAATATAGAACTTTCAATAATTCATTTTAATTTTAGTACTGGTTGGTGAGGGGGAGAAACTATTCACTGAGAACTTGTTCATTATCAACCAGCCAACTAAATTTTTTGGTGGATCCGATATTTGCATTATTTCTCCACTCACATTATTATACCATGATTTGGAACCATACTCATTTTAAACTCATTTTGAGATACACTTACTATTTTATACTCGCTCTAAGATACACTTACTATTAGATCAAGCTCAAGTCCGTGGATGGTTAATTTTTTGTAGCCTTTCAAACTATACATAAGAAGTGTGTTGAGATATATTAAATTTATTGTATTTCCATTTATAGATGATATAGATTAGATTATGATTGATTGTGTAATCTCTTAATTAGGAAATTAGGATCCCTAGATATTTGGAGAAATTATCTCTTGTACTCTATATATTGTCTTCCATTTAGAGAATTAAAATACAAGAGAGATAATTTTCCTCTAAACTTTCTACAAAGTGACATATCTAGAGTGATTTTAAGTGATTCTTTGATACACTCCCTATATAAGCATAGATTTTTCTAACCAATTCATCCTCATGATCCAAGGTGGACCCCATGAAAAGTTGTATTTCAGAGTTCAGAGCTGGTTCTCAATGGATAATTTCAGCTGGGGTTGTTAAGAAAACAAGCCTCACACAGAAAGATTAGATGAGAAAAATACCAATGAGCCAATTTGCTCGTAAGCTTCCATTACTTTTGGATCCTCCTCATCTTCATACCCAACTTGCAGTATCCGTGGTCCATTGACAGACCATAGGGCTCTTCTTCCTGCCTCCTGGAAACAGATAAGCATAAAAAGAGAAATCTAAGTTGCACTTGCAAGGTAAAGTAACTTCCAGGATGAAGCAAAAATGAAGCATAACAAAAACTTGACAAAAGGACAAGGAATTGTTTTACAAAATCTTAAGCAAAGGAGATATTCTCTACTCCCAAAAAGCAAAGGATTAAAGTGTTATGACTTAGGGCAAATATGTGTATATGGTCACCCTTAAAAATACAACATGCTGTAAATAATCAACTTGAGGACCTGCTTTAACTTCAGTTGTCTAAATGAATAGCATTACCGATGGTTGATGTCTGCCACGGCCACTTTTGAGTTCAGAATTAGTGAAATAACTTTTGAAACACTTTTGATGTTCAGTTCTTCCTTTTTTAACATTCGTACATTATATGAGCTTGTGATAATTTACATATTAGGCTACAAGTCAATTTTTGTAAAACCATTCTGGTTTCGATAAATGTAGAGAGACAAAAAGGGAAAGAAAAAAAATTGACAACATTAAGGTCATAATCTAACAAAAAAATTATTTTCACAAGAGAAGACTATATATAATCAATTTAGATTAGTCAATACAAATAATTTGACCTGTAAAGCAATCAAGTAAATGGCTTCCAATGCCTGTACACGAATATCTGGATCATCAATTGGTTCCCGCTCATGTGAAAGGGCATTCCCCAGTTCAAGTGGCATTTTTGATATATCCTGATCACCATAAGCCTGAAATGGATCAGGAAGAAAGGTTACAGAGGGAAGAATTAATGATATCCATGAAATGTAGAGTAACAAATAATGACTAGAAAGCAATTGAAAGTTCTAGTGGCACAAGAACAATGCACACTTTTCATATCTGCAAATAAATGGATGTCAATGGATACCACAAACTAGAAGCAGATGACCAGATGGTCAAAAATAAATTTGTAACTTCCTAAAGGACTGAATACATCTTTATAAAATAAAGAGACCAGTTTCAAATGACCGTAAAATAAATCTTGGCCGTCTATTAAATGAAAGGTTAAGATAATCAATTTTATTGTGTCCTTGTTATAATAAGTCAAGTTCTAAATATAAGTCTCCCTGCTTTTCCTAACCTTTCAATCATATACCAGCAAAGTATTTCTATTCCAGTTCTCTAACAATCAGAGTTTTACAACTATAGGAGAAGGCCATCTCAACCCCTCTCTAGAATCTCAACATTGCAAGGGATTTCTAAATATGAAAAGTTAAGAAGAGAAAATATAATACTAAAAGAAATTAATAATGTATTGAATTGAATGCTCCATCTGCCTCCTCTTCCTCCAAATCTACCTCTCAACTGCCCTCCTTCCCAGACTTCGATGGCTTTGGCTGCGGAGCCACCACTGAAAGGTTCACTGGTTAGAAGGTGTATAACAGCGTCACCAGAACTGAGTTTCCACGATTCCTTCCGTTTTTTAGAGAACTATACTTTTGTATGGTGGTGTTGCAGCCTTGCTGTTTCAAGAACTGAGTTTCCACCATTCCTTCTCCAGTACTTATTTCGGTACATGCTGCTACGGGACATCAGCTGGTTCCAGGCTTCGACCAGACTTTGCTTTTGGAAATTCTTTTTGATCTGCTTTCGCTCCATTAAATGGCATCACCGTTGGATCGTCAAGTTGAATTTGTTAAACCTCAAGTGGGACTCACTTGAGCTTGTGGGGGGATGTTGAGATATATTACATTTATTGTATTTCCATTTATTGATGATATATATTAGATTAGATTGATTTTGTAATATGTTAATTAGGAAATTAGGATCCCTACATATTGGGAAAGATTATCCCTTGTACTCTATATATATGGCCTTTATTTAGTGAATTAATATATATAGAGATTATTTTCCTCTCAACTTACAATAGCACTCACCTCATTTTATAAGTGAGGCCATGGAGCATGAGTGGCTAGGGTTGTGCCAAGTGGCATCACCCTACACCACAAGTTCTAAACCTTGTTCTAGAACCATCCATACAAAATATCCTAGACATTTTTCTAACAAGACTCCACACTATCCGAGAACATTCTAGACACTACTATAAGACTCCATAGAGTTCTACAGAAGTACAAAACTCTACACACTTCTACACATTTCTACATTACACTAGAGAACTCTACATTATTCTAGAATCTTCTAGAGAACTCCATAATTCTCTAGTTTGTAGAGTCTTCTTGAACCATTGGAGCCTTCCGCGACATTCCGGATTCTTCTCGTGCGTTCCGGGCCATTCTTGAGCTTTCCAGAAACTCCTACGATCCAAAACCTCTATTTTTCGACTTCAGCCATCCCTTGTGCACAATTTTCGCACCAATCTCGGCTTTCATGGCCAATTGTTGGGTCATAGAGTCTCGACCCGTGACAATCAGTTGTTGTTGATAACCTAAATTAAACAGCATAGTGAAATCACGTGTTACAAAATTTCATCAACAAAGTATTCTTCTACATTATAACAATTATCAAATACTGTGTTTGCGCCGCATGGACACAAAAGGCAACAGAACCCCCCTCTACGCTCTTTTGCCAACCCAACAAACACACAAAAAAAAAAAAACCTACTCCATCAAGTGCGCACACATGGAATTTCAAATTGTAAATATACAAGTTCCATTTATTATTCAGAAGAGATACAACTAAGTCAATGGTCAAAACTGGAAAAGTTTACCTTCCTGCCAGCAACAGGCAGAAGTAAAGCCGGCCAAAGAAACTCTGAAATCAAAAGCAAATTTTGAAGCTGATTCTCAGCTTCAAAGCAACAATTTCGAATGGTCCCAGATACCTGCAATCAAATAGATCCTATAAAAAACTCAACATCAACAATAAGGCTTCCTAGAAAAGACAACCAAGTCAAGTGCATACCCACAATGTAAGGGCATTAAAATTTTGGAAAACATGTGTATACCTACAATTCCAGCCTAAATTTAGTGCATGCCACTAAATCCACATCTAACCATCTGCTTCATTCGACAGTAACACCTAAGAATTGAAATTTATCACAATCTCATACCAAATCAATTCAAATTTTTACTGCACATTGTACATTCTTTATACTACTAAAGTTGCATTGCATATTTTCCGTCTTCGCTCCACTAAATTTCAAACCATTTGTCTCTAAGGCTTTCCTCCAAAATCCCATTTTCTTATGTAATTGATATCTTAATCCACCACTTTGCATTATATCATTTGTAAAAAGCATACCCCATAGCACTTCATCCTAAAATTTGATGTTAAGTAGTACATAACTAAAACAAATAAATAGAGTCAAGCAAGATGGAAAGAGAGTGATGCAGGACAACTGATAGGGTAATCCTAAATGTCTAAATTTGATTCCCTAAAACTAAAGGGATGAAAATAATGTACCATAAAACTAAAATGGGCTGAAATTAAAATTAAAATTAACAATCTATCAATCAAATAATATAATAAGCTGCAAATAATAAGAAATCCAAAAATTCAATGTAACTAATTCAATAGTAATCCAAGCACTTAAAATGGGTAATGGGTACGGGTTAAGTTAGGCACGTGTGGGAGTAACTTAATAAAGGAGTTTAAGTCATGTGGGAAACTTAAAGGAAATTAGGGCAACCATGCGAAAGAAAGGAAATGAGTAAAAGGGGACTTACGGCAGTAAAGGGGCGTGGGTTAGGATGGGTCTTCGATGAAAGGAAAAGGCCTTAGGCAGAGGCAGAAGTTTGGGACAGGGCTGCGCAGTGAGGGAATGGGGCAGGGAGACCTTTGGGGTGGCGGCAAGGCTATAGGAAGAGATGGAGAAGGTGGCGGAAGTAATGAAGGAATGGGGAAGGGAAGACAGCAGCAACAGGCATGGGTTTTAGAAGGTTTTTGAGAGAGAGAGAGAGAGAGAGAGAGAGAGAGAGAGAGAGAGAGGGGGGGGGTGGAAACAAGAAGAGGGGAAGAGAGAAGAAGAAGATAGAGAAGATAAGAAAGCCTCTCGCTCAAAGAATCACTCCCAAAGATCGCCGTACCACTCAGGTATTTTACAAAAACTTTCTCAAGCATTTATTCATTCCACCATATTCTCTCTAAAACAGGATTACATAGGTATTTATAATAATCTCAAATGAAGAAAATAGCAACACCTAAAATTAGAAACCTCTAAATACACTTAAAACGAAAATAACTCACTGAAAATAGAAAATCCTAATATCTAATTACAACCAAATCGAAAATAGAAATAAATTATAAAAAGAAACTCTAAATTCGAAAGGAAATTTGCTGCTCCGCATCAATTTCCCCATCTGAAAAAAACTCGACCTCAAGTTCAAACAGATGAAAAGACATCAATCTTCCCATGCACGCGTCTTCCCAGTGTGGGTTCTTCAATATGCATTCACGTGCATGTGAGGTCTTCAAATGCCATTCAATGGAGTTATCATCAAGCCACAATGCTGTTGGAGTGACTTTCTTCCATCGTCGTTGGGATGCTCAGACTTTTGAACTGTCGCTGTGTTCAACATGCTCTAAATGAGAAGAAGACGCCTCTGGTGATACAAAGCTGTGGTGTCTCTCCAGAAGACTCGAATCATGTTGCTAAAGTTCATCTGCTATCAACAATGTGAATTTTGTCTTCGGCTGGCGTGTAGGAACCACTTTCTCATTCAATGTAAACTCTACCTTCTCTCTCTTGGATGATAGGGAAGGCTTTCTAGGTTTAGGCCAAAGATTCAGAAGTGGGCTAGATAGGACAGTATGTGGGTCATGATGAGGCGGCTCATATGGGGTGGGGTGGAGTGGTGAAGCTGCTGGGTCATAGAATGGTGTACGGTATGATAAGGAATGTACACTGGGTCCAATTTGCCTCAAGATTCCTTATGGGAATCGCTCAGGCCTCATGTGGATCACCATAGAATCACCCACATTGACATCCTGGAATTTACAATAAGAATCTACAGCAAACTCATATTGTTCATTGCATGTATTAATTTCACTTTTAATTTCAGCATGCAATACATGTGTATGTGGTGCAAATGCAGATGCAGACTCAAACAACTTGGGCAACACTGGAACTGGACTAGGGTCTATGGATGGAGATGATATGGGAACACACCTAACCAACCCAAGGGGATATTCGTCGAAATTGTCAATGCCCTCATCACTTTCGAGATCTACTCCATCATATAACAATTCATTTTCAACGTCCTGATCAGTCTTTTCATTGGATTGTTTTTCCAACACAAGGGTTATTTCCTTATTCCGATTCTTGCTAGGACACTCGTGAGCGAAATGCCCATAACAATGACAGTTGTAGCATTTGGTCCCTTGTTTGGAAGAACTCGCACCAAAAGCTCCTTTAACACTTAATCTTTGTTTTGGAATGGAGCATTGGTGGCTAGCTTGGCCTAACTCACCGTATTTTACCGAGTTCCTGGTGGAGCGGGCTCGAAGTTGACACCACGGAGGTCTAACTACCTTGGAGGATGCAATTTCAGGTAGTCCTCAAATTCATGTACAACTTGATATGCTTCATACAAGGTAACAACATGACGCAAAATGAGCTCATGCTGGAACTCAGGATGAAGACCTAATCTGAACCTGAAGAGGGTCTGACTGGGGTCCTCCTCGATTTCGAATCGCATGAAATACTCGTCAAACTTAGTAATATACTCACTAATAGTCTGACTTCCTTGGCGCAAGGAGTTCCACTGATCAAGGAGTTTGTCCCAATACCTGTGGGGGAAATATTTTTCCTTCAAAACTTCCTTCTTCTCGTCCCATGATAAGTTTAGGGCATCATCTCCTGCCCTCCTCATCTTTTGTTCCGCAGTGGTCCAGAAGACCTTAGTTGGTCCCACCAACTTCATCTTGGCGAAACGGATCTTACGGACTTCAGACATGTTATGTCACTCAATGTAGTGGTCCATGTCCGACAACCAATCTATAAAAACCTTAGGATCTAGATGTCCGTTATAGCTGGGGGCTTCTATGTGGACATTCTTCAAGGCCTGCTCATCGTCCTCGATAGGTTCCGGTTGCCTATGTTGTTGTTGGAATCTACCACGACCAATTCCGCAGCCTCGATGGTTTCTATTCCTAAGATTCCTATCACGGTCATTATCCGATCACCCTCATCATTTCTAAGGGTTTCTAAAACTACAACTCTGGTTGTAAGGGTGGCAACATCAATTCTAGTATCCTCTAGGGTCTTCTGCATTTCGTTCAACTGGGCAGTCAACTGGTTGAGGCAAGCTGGGGGTTGTTCTCCTGACATATCTTTAGATGGCTCAGAGTTTAAAGATTCCTAAGATTCCTAACATATCACGGTCATATCCGATTCACCGTCATCATTCCTAGGGGTTTCTAAAACTGCAACTTTGGTTGTAGAATGGCAACATCAGTTCTAGTATCCTCTAGGGTCTTCTGCATTTCGTTCAACTGGGCGGTCAACTGGTTGAGCCAAGCTGGGGGTTGTTCTCCTGACATCTCTTTAGATGGCTCAGAGTTTAGTGGGTAACTAACCCCGCTTCTATTAGTCATGCACCGAAACACACTAAATGATGGGACTTAACTCTAAATGCAATGAATGAAAGAAATAATGTGATGCAAATTAATTTATTTTTAAATTAATTAAATATGTTTTTTTAAATGCGACCTAAGACCTGGAAAGTTAGGAAACTCTCCTAACCTGACTCTGATACCAAATTTGATGCATGACAACTAATAGAGTAATCCTAAATTTTGCCTAAATTTGGTTCCCTAAAACTAAAGGGATGAAAATAATGCATATTAAACTAAAAGGGGCGGAAATTAAAATTAAAATTAACAATCTATCAATCAAATAATATGATAAGCTGCAAATAATAAGAAATCCAGAAATTCAATGTAACTAATTCAATAATAATCCAAACACTTGAAATGGGTAATGGGTATGGGTTAAGTTTGGCACGTGTGAGAGTAACTTAATAAAGGAGTTTAAGTCACGTGGGAAACTTAAAGGAAATTAGGGCAACCATGCGAAAGAAAGGAAATGAGTAAAAGGGGACTTACGGTAGTAAAGGGACATGGGTTAGGATGGGTCTGCGATGAAGGGAAAAGGCCTTAGGCAGAGGCGGAAATTTGGGACAGGGCCGGGTAGCAAGGCAATTGGGCAGGGAGACCTTTGGGGTGGCAGCAAGGCTATAGGAAGAGATGGAGAAGGTGGTGGAAGTAATGAAGGAATGGGGAAGGGAAAACAATAGCAATAGGCATGGGTTTTAGAAGGTTTTTGAAGAGAGAAAGAGAGGAGGAGGAGGAGAGGAGAGGAGGGGGGGGGGGGGGGGGGGGGGGGGGCGTGTAAACAAGAAGAGAGGAAGAGAGAAGAAGATAGAGAAGATAAGAAAAGAAGAATCGTACCCAGAAGATAGAAGTATGGCCTCACGCCAAGCCTCTCGCTCAAAGAATCACTCCCAAAGATCGTCGCACCACTCACAGGTATTTTGCTAAAACTTTCTCAAGCTTTTATTTATTCCACCATATTCTCCCAAAAACGGGATTACATAGGTATTTATAATAATCTCAAAGAAAGAAAATAGCAGCATCTAAAATTAGAAACCTCTAAATACATTTAAAACGAAAATAATTTACTGAAAATAGAAAATCCTAATTTCTAATTACAACCAAATCGAAAATAAAATAAACAATAAAAATAAACCCTAAATTCGAAGGGAAATCTGCTGCTGCATATCAGAGAGAGAGAGAGCGAGAGAGAGAGAACTTGAGAGAGAAAGATAGACAGAGAGAGATGGGAGGAGAGCAAACGAAGCTGGAGACAGGGATCGACAACCGGCAGAATCAGAGGGGGACCAGGACTAAGCTGATAGGGAAGGATGGCAGCAGCCTAGAGGGAGGAGACATCGAGGGAGCCGGGAGAAGCATTTGATCACCTTGTTTGTTGCCAATTTGCCAAAACCAACAATCCAAACCTGGTTACAGGGATTTTTCAAACAATATGGGACGGTGAAGGATACCTTCGTTTTGAAGAAGAAGGATGCAATTGGTAGTCTTTGGTTTTGTGAGGATGCCAAGTTGGAGCATGATCTGACAACAGGGGACACGGATCGAAGAGAAAAATTCCCAAAAACTGGGGTGTTGGTCATCACTGCAACAGTGCTGGAAAACCAGCAAAAAGGTGCCCCACCTTGGGACCAAAACCCTAAGTCCACCTTAGGTGAAGATAGGTGAGCCAGGTGCGAACACCACTACCCAGGATCTGACAACGGGTGACACAGATCAAAGCCAAACTAAGGTTCGGTGATGGGTCGCCTGCAGGAATAAAAATGAGAGCAACAAAAGAGTGCAGCAGTGGTCCTTGGCAAGAAATATAGAGAAGAGAGGGAGTAAGAAATCCACTAAAGAAAATCTCACAGATCTGATGCTCAGATGCCGCCACGTTCAAGCAATGAACAGTAACTCTGGTGGGAGGAACAGTAAAACGGACAAGAAACATAACTTCCTTAGAAACCGCAGAGATCGATTCTAGTTGATACCATGTAGAAAGCAATCAGGAGAATAATGGAGAAGAATAATTTCTCTTGTATTGAATTTTGTTTAACTGAAGTAGGATACATGTATAAATAGATTACAGGGAACCAATCATGATGTCAAAAAAGAAAATAAATAAAAGAATAATCAATTACACTAAATCATAGACGTAATGACATAAATTGACTTGACTTACCAAAGTAAGAAGATTCTAGTCAACTCAACCCAAAAGTGGCTCCCACAATACGGTAGACTTTTGCAGGTGGGCTTTCTTTCTTTCTCCACCCCATACCTAGCTACTAAGATCTTCCTCCACAAAGCATTCTTTTCTCTTCCAAACCTCCATCTTCATTTACATAGCGGAGTGTGGTTCGCTATCCCTAAAGGCAGTATTCCCAAGCCTCCATGTCCTTTAGATTTAGTGAGCTCCGTTCATCTAACCATGTGTACCTTTCTTCTTTCCTCCTAGTCCCCCCATAAGAAATTCCGAAAGAACTGCTCCAATCTATTCATTATTCCTTTGGGCGTCTCAAAGATGACATGTAATACAAGGGGAGTTTGATTAAGACTGATTTAATTAATGTAAGCCGACCTCCTAAAGACAAATAGTTCTTTCCCTAACCTGACTTTGCACCTTTTCCACCAGCAATGCCCAAACCTTTTTGATCTAGCATTTCCTCCTATTGGCAGCCCTAGGTATTTGAAAGGAAGTCCCCCCACTCTACAACCCACCTCTTCAGCTTAGCTATTTAAGGTATCCGCTCCTATTAGCGTGCTTTTTTCTAGGTTGGTTCTAAGCCCCGAAAGTAATTCAAAGCACCTCAAGACGGCTTTATAGACCATTACTTCATCTCTTGATGCGTCACAAAACAAGGTGTCATCGGCAAATTGACTATCACATTTCTCAATGCTTGTGTCTTTATATCCTTTAGATTCTCCTAATATGGCATTGGCTGCTTGTTTTATGTCACTTTCCATGTAAGCCCAAAATTCATTTGGATTTATACCTTAGTCGCATGCCTCACTTGCTAAAACTCGTTCATTAAAGATTCTTACTTTTTCTACCTTCAAGTCCCACCACTTAATTTTGTAATCTCTCTTTTGTTTGTTATCCTACTTTTGATATATTTACAATTGACACAAGCCTACGTTGAGTCATAGAGCACTCTCCTCAAATAACTTTACAATTTTTTAAAAAAGATCCTTCCCTTACGTCACACCAAAAAAAGTAATTTATTTCATATCTATTTGTCGACTCTTAAAAGTCACAAGATGTTATTTTCCTTTTCAAAATATATTTTAGTTATTGTCAAGCAATTGTTGAGATATATTTAAATTATTGTCTTTACTAAGTTTAGGGCTTTTCCCTTTTATTTAATTTACCTTATTTGTATCTATTTTACCTTCCTTATTTGTATTATATTTTCTCTATAAATATAAATGATAGGGTCTCTCCTTGATTAAGGAAGACACCAAATTCTCTTTTCTTTATTCTATTATTCTACATGGTATCAGTCTAGGTTTCTCAATCCTTCCATGGGTTTTACTTTTGTGAGTCTCAGAGAGAGACAACCTTCGGTCCTTTTCCCTCTCCCTCTGTTGGTTGCGACAACACCAGCAGAGGGAGAACATTGATGCTCGCTCTCATCTACAACTTCTACTACCTCTTCTCTTTGCCCTACATCTTCTGCAGCTTCTTTTTCCCAGATCTGTTTTTTTTTTTTTTTTTCAGATTGTGCCTCCTGGTTAATCTCACCTACAGCCTGCACTTCCAGGCCTTCGATCCGGCCACCAGAACATTTTTTGGCCGACAAGACCCCACCTTTTCCTGTCGTTTTTAGAAGAACTGCTAATTTGTAAGGTTTCCTTCTAGATCTACCTACCCTAGGTGGCTCATTTGTTGCTTCTCTTCCAAGTGCTAATCCTGCTCAAAAAAACCCAGTTTCTCGGTTTTTCCTCAAGATCCACGAGGATATAGCCTTCTGCAACTTGGCTCCTCCACCACCCTGGTCGCCCCTGGCTCACCTACCTACGCCTAAGTTGACTAAGGGTTTTGGTCAAAGGTGGGGCACCCTTTTACTGGTTCTACCGTCCTGCCGCAATGACGCCCAAAACTCCAATTTTTGGGATTTTTTTCTCAGATCAACGTGGATCCAACCCTTCTGTAACTAGGCCCTACCCCACCATAGTCGCCCCTGGCCCACCTCCCTACGCCTCCAGTTGACCTAGGGTTTCTGTCAACGGTGGGGCCCATTTGACCATTCTTCACACTGTTGCCAGGACGCCCCAAAACCCAGTTTTTGGGAATTTTCTGCCGGATCTGCTGGTATTTTCACTGTGGCTACCTTTCATCCACCTGTGTGGAGTCGCCCCTACATGGTCTTTGGATTCCACCCCCTACTTCACCCAACACACTGGTGGGGCCTACTTTCTTTTGTTGTTCTACCCAGATCTGTTCCTCCAGTACTCGGCAGTGACCTGTTTTAGTTTGGATCTCCTAATCCAGCCCTTGGATTTAAGCTCTCCCTCTATCATTGGTCTCATCACTACCTATCCTTCTCATCTATAAGATTTATTTTTTTTCAGATCCTCGTATGAATAAATAAAACCCTCTCCCCCTTCCTTCTTGTTTGCCAAACGATCCAACATTTGCCTCCCTGATCTGATTTTCCAACCTTTTTGACATCTCCTTTCAAAGATTTTTTTTTCCCTACATTTTGTGAGTGGTTCATAGGGCCATCTTTGTTTGATCCCTTAGATTTTTAGTCTTTCTTCATATTTGAACCTATAATCCCACAACTCTAGCATCTTGTTGGCCCTACATCACATCTGTATGGTGCAATTTTGAGTTTGAATGCCAATGGAACCCTCTGAGACCTATTCTTTGGTCTTGTTGAATGGAGGTTTACGTTTTTCTCCGTTTTATTGTTCCTCACCAGACTTCGGCATCTTCTTCGAATCAGTTTCTCTTTGAGGCAGACTTCTGTAGCAAATTCTCACTTCTGCCAGTGTCAACTGAAGGATTACCAGTGTTTTTTCCCTTTGCAGTCAGCACTTTCGGCATCAGATCCGGCCACCAGAACATTTTCTGCCGGCACCCTGTCGTTTTTTGGAGAACTATACATATGTATGTGGTGTTGTAGCCTTGCTAAGTTTCCACCGTTCCTTCTCCAGTACTTGTTCCGGTACATGCTGCTGCAGGACGTTAGCTGGTTCCAGTTTTGGCTTTTCTACTTCGACCGGGCTCGGTTTTTGGCGATTCTTATTGATCTTCTTTCGCTCCATCAAATGGCATCACTATTGGATTGTCAAATTGAATATGTTCAAACTTAAGTGGGACGCTCTCGAGTTTCGGTGGGGGTGGGGGGTTTTGGGGGGGTGTGTGGGGGGCGGTGTGTGTGTGGTGGTGGTGGTGGGGGGGGGGGGGGGGGGGGCGCGGTGGTGGGGGGTGGTGCTGAGATATATTTAGATGATATATTTAAATTATTGTCTTTACTAAGTTTAGGGATTTCCCCTTTTATTTAATTTACCTTCCTTATTTGTATTCTGTTTTCTCTGTAAATATGAATAGTAGGATCTCTCCTTGATTAAGGAAGACACACCAAATTCTCTTTTCTTCATTATATTATTCTACAGCAATAGCCATCGCAAAATTGGGCATTGATTCACCCATCTCATTCCTTTCACCATATCCATACCCTCCTCCATGTATTGTCCTACAGCCATCATTCTTATTTCCTATATGCCTATTTAGGTCACCCTTAATCATTACATTTACCATTATCAGTATATCCTACACTACTTCATCTAATGTGCTCCAAAACTCTTTTCTCGCTCTCTTGTAGTCCTGATTGGAGTGCATACATGCTTTAAGTGTTCAGAATTTCTTTATCTGATACTATTTTAACCATTATAATCCCATAAGTCTTTCTTTTAACTTCTACAATCTTCTCATTTTGAAGGCCAACTACAATGCCTAGCCCATTTCTTTTGTTGCTCATTCCTATATGAAAGAATTTAAATCCATCTCTCAACTCCCTATATTTGTCACCCATCCACATACACGGTTTATACAAAAATCAATGAATGCCAAAAGCTTCAAAAAATTTAGATTACATTCTAAACATGGTTTTGCTAAGGGATTTACCAATTTGTACAGACCTCTCAGAACTCAACAATTAAAAAACCCATTCATTTGCAAGACAAATAACAAACCCATCAGAAAACCACTCAACGTGAAAGATGACCATTGGATAAATAGATGACATGAACCCCATTCCTTGCTAGTTGAAGAACAAAATATGCATAGACAAACTAATGCATCAAGTTCAAAAATGAATACATTGAACCATGTAAAACATTCTAAATCATATGGAGGCTGGTTTTCACATTTTCTTGAAATTTATGTTATCTAAGGAGCCAATCACTATACCCCTTTTTTACGAAGAAGACTCGTTGAATCAAATTGTGGAATGATTTGCTTTAGAAGCCCTCGTTTAGGGTCCAGTAGAATTTTCCTTCCTGCCTCCATCTTTGAGATGTTAACCAGTATAAGAGCAACATGTTCAAAGGGATCATCTGCCACATTCAAAGGGGAAGAAGAACCACTTAAAATTTAGATACCAGTATGAACATCAGATCTTGATAATCACCCAAATGGAAAATAGATTGTGTTAGAAAGTATTACTGATAAAATTATATATTTCCAAGCAGCCATTTCCTATTAAATACAGTAACTAATAATGTTCATATCAGCATCACATATTGTACCCAAACTGGAGCAAGTGTACCACGGATTCAAAATACACATTTTCTACATCACTAAAGCTAGATACATCTTCCACAAAGCAAAACTTTATGACAATGACCAAATGCAAACATTACATAAATGTATGCAGATCTAGACCATTGACAATACACCTGCAGTAATGAGTTTTTTCTACATGATTACTATCATATTTGTACAGGTTCTGTGAAGTATATCTACAGGTGCCTTCATGTATGTGCTTAACTCCTGATTAAGGGATACGATGGATGTAATTAGGCGTACAATTACTACATTATTTCCATGTTAAAGAATGCTAATCTCACAGAGAGATGATCTCCATTTTCTCTCTGTATTTTCTTTGCTTTACAGCTTCTCTACTGCCAGTAGCTGGGCCTTCATCACCACTTGTTATGCATTTTCTTATCGAGATTATCAGAGGTCATCTTGACTGTAAATTTACTTTCTTGTTGGGCCCACCATCATACACAGATCTAATCAGATGTTTACCATCACCTTAGTCTCCTTTTTCTGAGGTTTCTAGACATTTTTCCATTTCGTTTCTCCACAAAAGCTCAGACTTTCGCTCATCTTCTACCAAGACCATTTTAGAAATTTCTTTTGATCTTTTTCATCTCAATAGTACAATTTTTTGGATCTCTGTTTTATAACTAAGAAAACCATAATAACCCAACTCATTTTTTTCCATGGCCGCCTCTAATAATGTTTGATCTGTGATCAGATAATTATTTTTTCGAGCCCTACTTTTATTTCTGGACTTGACGTCCATAACCTAGGACACCTGGCACTTTTGCAATTCTCCTACATTTTATCTTTCAGTCCCTATTAAGTCCTAATGGTACTGAAGGGTACATTCTTGGGTTCCAAAAGGTGCTTGCTACAAGATTTGTTGGCTTCTTCTGGGCTGTGCTAAGGTAATAGAATCTGTTAACATGTAAAAGAAATTAAAATCTTGACATGTGGCATGAAGTCGGCGTGTGGACCCTTCAAATCTAGAATTCTAAAATACATCAAAGTAGAAATTGAGATAAAAGTGATTGCTAGTCTGATCTAAATTCATTGAAATTAATCACCATCTCGCCATTGATTTTCACTTAACCAAATCTAATGGCTAAAAATAATTTTAGATCTTAGATTTTGATTTTAGGATACCCTAGAATTCTATAACCAAAATGATGAGGCCCAATGACCCATGATAATATTATATTAAAAAATCTGTTATTTTAGCATTTCCTGCTCCTTCCTCTCTTTTTTTAAGAGAGAAATAGATAGAGATTACAAGCTGTGTTGGCTCCTAGAATTTTCTTTTTTGTTGAAAATGATGTTGGCTTTCTAGATTGTTATCTTCAACCACAATACTTCCGTCATTTCTTTTGTAGCTGCTAAAATTTATTTTTCTAGAGGTGTGAACCTCTTTTTGTTTTCCAACATCATCCTCCCTTCCAATTGGGAAGATTTCTGCACTATTGCAGGGGGGTAGAAATCATTTTAGGGACAACTATTAGATGTCAAAGGACTCCACAATAACAAGCACATCAAGCTAAGACTTTAAAAAAATGTTCAGCCTCCAGGAGGTGATCAACTTCTATCAGGTATTTTTGACCAAATCCCACTACATGAATACGATCCTCGTGTCTAGAATGTAAGCTCAATTTAAATGTAATTTCTCTAACCGAGTCTTTTATGAGCATAATAAACACATTGAATATGATTGCCACTTCATCTGTGAGAAAATTGCTTCTAAAGAAGAGATTTCATTACATTGTATGTCAAGTACAAGGATCAATTAGTTGATATGTTCAGCAAAGCCATTCCGAGAAATCAGCTATGGCCAAATCTTAACAAATTGGGAATCATGATCAACATCCATGCACTAGTTTGAGTTCGAGTGTTGAATAATACACTTGTGGAAATCTTTGTCCCTCTCAAAAGTTAAAGCTTTTTGTTGGAAATTTTCCTTAAATAAAATTTTGACTTTAGACAACCTCAGGATCAGGAATTTTTGCTCTTCAAAACATGTATGTCCTTTGTTGGAATTACAAGTAATCAGTTGATCATTTATTCATTAATTGTCCTTTTTTCACCTATTTGCTCTTTCTTTCTTCACTTCTCTATCCAGTGAATAATTCCAGCCTCATCTCAGGTTCTCATTTGGCATGGGAATGGAGCCTTTTTTCTAAGAAAAACCAAGAGTGGTGGAAACTAGGCTATTCATATGGGGAGAACACAGTTGGCAAATATTTTTATGACAAGGTTTCTTCCACAGCTAGCTTGATTGAAAATGTCAAGGCAAGAATAATTTAGTGGGCTGTCTTCAAAGGTGTTCGTAGTTCAGGAGAACCTCTTGAGAGGAAAAATGGATTTTTTAGCCTAAATTGCATTTGATATTCCGGTTATTTTAGTTATGCTTTAACTATGGCATTCTCAAAATATCTTTGAATGTAGCCATCCATCTTGTCTATCTTTTCCAGGGAATAAAATTTGTTGTTATCTCAAGAGAATTCATTGTAACCTAGTACTTCTAAATTCCGAATTGGTTGCTAGCCAAGCACATAACCTCCACTTCACTATCTAGAACAAGTCCTCCTCCTCTGATCTTTTATTCTCAAAAATTTGGTGGTTCCTTTCTTTCCAAATTAACCAAAGGATAGCTGATGGGATAGTGTTCCAAGCCAACTTGAGCTTGGATGATCCCATTTTGGAGATTACCCAGCTTTCCACGATTGTCAAAAAAGACCTATGAAAAACCCATGATACTCTCATCAAGGAAGCGAATTTGTCCCAAAGATTTCTCTCTACCGGACACTACCGGACAGCTTCCTAATAAATGATCTACATCTTCCTCTTGCTTTCCACAAAGAAGACAGGAAAGATCTTCGCTAGACACGCAGATTCCCCTCCCATTGAATTTTGTTGTGGACAATATATGTTTTTTTAAGGGTGCACCAAGTAAAAGCCTGAACTCTTGGCGGAGCCACTCCAGTCCATGATAAAAGGCTCGGGCAACCCCTATTGACGGGTTCCTTTGGAACCAAATCCACTACTCTCTTAACTGAATAAAAGCCCGATGTGTCACCTGTTCAAATTTGTTTGTCTTCCATGCTCCAAAAAATTGTATGGCTCCTAGCAAAACCATTAAGTTCCAATAGGCTCTCTTGTTCAAAGGCTCTTTTCTACCTTTATCCTCCATTACTTTCTTTTTTTTCTCCCTATTTTTCATTCTAACATTTACACCTGCATCTCTTGCAATATTTCACAAAATTCAACCCTCATGAATGTTCTTCACTATAACTTTGTCTTCTCCTTGACTCATTATTTGAATCAAACTTTTAATCATCAACAGTGTCATCATTGTGAACATCAATGTGATCGCCACCACTAGAAACACCATAATGCTTTATTACAGTTGCCAATTGTTGTACTTGTTTTTTTTTTCTTTTCGATAACATGGGTATCCCACCCCACGTTGGAGATGAGACTAATCTCACGGAAACACGAAACCACCCACAAGCCTCGGGTATCAAGTAAGCACGGGAGGAGTCAAACCAAGACCTCTAGTCTAATCCTACCAATTGTTGTACTTGTTGTTGGGTCGTCAAGATCAATTCTTTAATGGTTTTGAGCGTATGGCCATCACTTTGTGGAAATTGCTCTTTTTTCTACTTAGATTCACGTATCCTTTTATTCGTTTCCTCCTATTGGTCAAAGGTTCCTACTGCATAAGCGGGGTACACCCCTCCCAAGATGAGTATGTTGGACTGTTGGAGTAGGCAATCAATCACTGTGGATGGAAGCAACACCGATTCAGTGTCATCAGGTCCTCCAAAAGAATTCAGATATTCCACTAGGCTCTTTGCTTTAGTGACAACTTTTGTTTGTGACTTGGAGGGATCAAAAGACAGACCAATCGATTAGAAGTACATTTTGGTTTAGCTTTATTATTTCAAGATTTTCCCACCATATTAATGTTCATGTCTACATGTTCAATTTTCTTGGGACCTATTTTTTGGTCAACTTGGAGATCAATTTGTCATCTATCTCCATGGATTTGACCTTGTCCTCTTTTTCCTTCATTTTCAACTTCTTGGCATTTTGCACCACTCATCCCTTATGATTCCTAATTATGTGTGGGCCTGGGACCCAAAACACCATCAATGACTTCTTTTTTGCTTGGTTCCTAGGCTTGTTTAGCATATCCCATCTTCTTGCTTTTGACGATAACCTTTGAGCAAGCCTACACAACCAATCTTTGCACATATCATTTTTCCTTTTTTCATCTTCTACTCTTCCCTTTTTTGATGAAGTTTTAGGTTTTAATTCTAAGAACATATTTTTCCTCTCCATTTGCCCATGAGACAAGCTAGGTGAAAATTCACCATCATCAAGCCGCTCTTCTGATAAGGAGTTTCATCCCGTCAATACCTCAGGTGGTAGGAATATCTTCCATAATCTAGCTTAGTACCTTGTAGTGATTCTCAATTGGGAGTTCACTAGCACTTTCTAAACTTTGAAGTAACCTTTTTACATTAGTCATTTGGGACCTGTGCTTTGCATGATGAGTTATTTCAATTTTCTTACAATCAGTTCTTTCAATTTTCTCACAATCAAACGAATCATATAGGTCTCATGATGCCTCCCCATTTAAAAGGTCCACAATGTTCTTTGATATGACGAGACCAAAGGTGATCATCTTCATGCTCACTGTTCATCATCCATCTTTCATCATACACGGGGGGCCTTATTTTACAACTGTGGTAACAGCTATAGCAGCCCATATTGTTCACATGTCCAAAATATGGTCATGAATGACCATATTAATTCTCATTGTCCATATATCTATAAACTGTGGAGAATATTTGTCATCAACCCACTTTTCACCAAATGCAAAAGCCTTCATCTCATGCTCAAGATGATGTCTGATGTAAAATCCATAATCATATGGATGGTTCTGATGCCCATAGTCAAAAAGTTGAACATTCTTGTCCTCATGCCTTTTAGGGAAGCATTTTGTTCATAGAAACCCACCAAAAAAGTATTTTCCTCACTTGAGAGCCCAAAATGGGCCTTAACCCTTCCTCTATGACATTAAGTGGGACCCACCATTCCTAATGACCAAAGCCATCTATCAGATGGATCTGTTAGTGAGTTCCAATCAATGGATGAATCCATCCTGGAATACAATCCATGAATGAAGGGAGTTCTTGATGCGACCATTTGTGATGATGAACAAAACATTTTTTTTCGATCCAGGCCCAAGTCCAAGCCAACTCGTCAGGCCCAACAACCCACCAACAATCCCAATCCCATTCTCTCCAAAAACCACTTTCCAATCTCTCGAATATTTCATTAGGTTCCTAGTGCCTAAGTTGGAAATTAAAGCAAAGGAAAAGGTGGCAAAGCATTGCAATTCCGTGGAGCCATACTTAGAATTGTTCCTGTTGTTTTTATTTTATTTTACAAATAAAATCCACAAGCATGTATGGAACGTTGGATTGTGTAGATTTAGCAATTGGTTTCTTTTACTTTGTTTTGGTTTTAGCAAGTCATGACCGATTCTTCAAGAAAAACATGCACAAAATCTTGGTGTATCAAATACATCACCAAAATTAGATTTGTGCAATATCATGTGTACTTGCATTATTTGGAGTACCAAGGAATATGGTTTAAACAGCATCAAACAGAAATCGAAGAGCATACCTGTTGCCTCACTTGAATATCTACAAAATGATCTCACAAGCTTCAGAATATACAATCCTTGCACCTTTTCATCCTCAAGCTGAAGACAAGAATCAGTACATCCTCAAGTACAACAGGCATATTAGAGCGTATTAGCAAACCTTACTTCGAAACACAAGGAATAACCTCAAGCTTCAGTTGTTAGAACAGAAGCAACATTGTAAAAGGCATAAAGTAAACACCTTCCTGACTGTAGGAAAGTTAACATAGTAATACTCTCCTCATACAGACAAAATCAAATGTATAATGTGATAAAGAAAAAACTAGATAATATGATAATGGCTTTAAGCATTTATCGAAAATGGATGTGTTGCACTGTGTCCATTGTTAGTGTTTGACATGTTTAAGGGATAAGATTAGAAGAAGCACTGTTTGTGCACAAAAAGGAATAAAGAATGAAAGCCACATCCAGAAAAAAAAAAAAAGATGAGGTTTAGATCACTAGGAAAACTACCATAAAAACTTTGAAACAACAGATAAGGGCAATTAGATGCATTTCAACTTTAGGAACTGCACCCCAACAAGTTTGTAGTAATGCAGATTGGCTGAAATGCATCTAAATTGGTGTCAATTAAAGGAACATGCAGACAAGACCTGAAGCAGAGAAGCAACTCCAGCATCCAATTGTGTTAGATTAGCTAGGAGCATAACTAACAGTCGCATAATACTTGAATCTTGTTTGTAAAGCATGTCCATGGCTGTTTTTACCATCCCTATCGTGATCATCTTTTCTGAGAGCTCTGAATTTTGTGAGAGATTTACAAGAGCTTCAGCAGCAGGCTCTGAAATTTCCTGAAAAGTTAAACAGCAGAGTTAGAATGGTTCATTTGTGGTACTAATCACAAAGAATCAAATCCTAAACTAAAAAAGGAAAAAAAAAAACGAAAAAGGACAAAGCAATTCCTTTTCATTATAAATGGATCTGTAACAATTCCCTGGTCAATGAAAGCTGATCCATATTGTTTAGCTACCATTTTGCTCTAGAAGAAGGCTCATGCATTCACTACAGACAAGCACAAACATTCACAATAATTTGCACAGTTCTTGACACAAACAAATACATAGGGCCCACTTAGATGAAAGGAGTCAAATGTGGAATAGGTTGACCACTTGCCAATAGAATAGAAAAGAAAAGAAAATATTTAGGAACCATTCCTGACCAGGTTTTGTAGCAGGGGAAACTAGACTCATAACTGTGAATTGTGTTCACCAGAACTACAAAATATTTTGGTAGTGAAGAATCCCGCCCTACCCTTATGTGGGTTTGTGATCATCAATATAGCCACTAATCGTATCCAGCTACACTCTACTTTCAAGCTCCACTCTCCCATAATAACCTTTCAAAAACCATATTGTCTATTACCCCACAATCCATAATATCCCTTTACCTACATTCTATCATATCCTTTATTTCTCCCATTTACTTAAATTTTTAATGGCCTCCCTCTCCTCCTTGTTCCTTCTAAATGTAATCTTTCGTCTTTCCATACAATACACGTTTCTGGTCTTCTAGATGCATGCCAAAACCACCTTAAACTGTTCTCTCATTTTTTTCATCTATTGGGACTATTTTCTTCTAATGTGAGTTGCAGGTCAAAATGTCTTATTGCCATGTAAGAGGAATTTATTTTAATTTTCACTCTCTAAGGTGACTGTGATGGAGGGACTTCACTTTTGTTTGATCAGTACAAGGTTTTCATATTCTTTTCCTCCTTTTATTTTGTTTCATTTTTTGAAAAATTAAGGTTTTAACATTCTATTGATGTTGAGATTCTCTTGCTTTCTGCATTGAAGATGATGTGTTGTGGGATCATTCACATGGTAGATTAAGCTAAAATTCAATATCTGTTTTCTTAGGAATCCATGGCCAGCTGGCATTGGAGGGATATTAATAGGCTAGTCAAGGTTTTATCCCAAAGATTAATCAAGAAAACAGACTCGTTGTGCCTAGAGTCAGCTGTTCGTCTAGTGTGGTGCAAAGAGAAAAATTCTAACTAGGATGGCTCTTAGAAGAAGAGGTTTGCTGAATTCAAATGGGGATACTAGCTGCCCCCTTTGTGGGACAGATGACGAAACTATTGATCATCTCTTAGTCACTCGCCATGTGACGTGGAGGCTGTGAAGTTGCTTCATGAATATGGGTGTTTCTTGTGTTTGCTCTACCTCTTGGGATGACGTCGTAGGATCTTGGCATCCCCTTTGCCCTAATCCTAGAAGGAGACTTGCTTGAATCACAATCCCAACAGCAGTTATGTAGTCTATTTGGAAGGAGAGGAATGCCCAGATCTTTGAGGGAAAGATTTTGGAGTTCGATGAGCTATACCAGAAAGTGAAATGGAGACTGTGTTTGGCTCTGTTCTAACAAGGAATTTAGAGATCCTAAAGTTGGCGATCTTATGCATGGAAGGGTTGTATGATTTCTAGGCCTCGGCCTCGAAAGCTTCAGGTTGAGTGGTCCCCCCCCCCCCTTCAAAACGGAACTCTGAAATTTAATGTGGATGGGGCCTCAAAGGGTAAGCCTGGACGGGCCGGGATAGGGGGAGTTCTTAGGAATCACTCGGGCTCCACGCTTGTGGTTTTCACGGAGTCTGTTGGTATTAAAGAGTCGAACGAGGAAGAACTTCTTAGTATTAAGAGAGCCTTGACTTTAGGAGTAGATTTTGGGGGAGAAAAATTAGTGATTTAAAGTGATTCGTCCAATGCTATCAAATGGGTGAGCAGACCGAAGCGTCCCCCTTGGACATTAATCACCCTGGTTAGGGAAATCAAGGAACTAGTCTCGGGCCTGGACGTGTCCTTCGTGCATATCAACCATTCAGCCAATGGAGTGACAAACTTTTACGCAAAGAATGGCATCAGTGGTTCAATCTTGGGCACTTTTCAACTTCCAGGAGATTAGTGCACTTGGCTGCTGCGGAGTTTTCTCTTTATTCTCTTTTGTTGTTTCTTGTTTTGTTTGTTTGTTTTCTTTCCTCTTTCTTTTGGGCCTAATTCTCTTAGGTCTTGTACTCTCTCTTTGTATCTGCTTTGTTTTTTAATAAAAGTACCGCTCAAAAAAAAAAAAAAAGACTCGTTCGTACCTGCATTAGGCATTCTTGGAGGACGTAAAATCAATAAATGCCTCAAATATACTAATTGCATTTGCAAAAGAGACTATTTAAAATGGGAAGATCTAGAATATGACTCCTAGGAGACGTCTTAAGTCATCATCACCATCACCAAAGCCATTTATCCCATCAATCAGGGGTTCGCGTTTATATTTCGATTTGGTAAATTGTTTTCCATGGGCAGACTATCTAATGCCCATGAGACCTATAAAGCTGGTAGGGGAAATCAGGGATATAATAATTCATTCATCACTGCTTGTTATTCTTCTTCTCATATACTTAAAAGGGCTGTTGAAGAGGTAGATGACCATGCAAAAGGGGCTTCTCATCCATAGATTATAGTAACCTTCAGTTGGTTTAATTGATCTATTTCTGTAGTTCTTTCTGCGACTGAGATCTTGATATGAAATTTGCTCCTGATCCTGATCATAAACCGATTCAAGATTTTTCAGTATATGGTAGAACCAAAATTAGTTATTCCATCGGACAATTAGAATAGTTTGGAAATCAAAATTCATATTACTTGTTACTGTTTTCCTAACCTTTTACTGCAAATCAATATGCACCTTAATAACCTTTTACTACAAATCAATCACTATTAAAAATGCACCATTCATAATGATCCTACAGTCTCAAATGTCAGAACTTCTCTAACCAGATGTTTGCTTTCTTTCTTGGGATATGAAGAATCTGTTGATTATTTGTTCATCCATTGCCCTTTTTTTCATCTATTTGGCAGCATTCACATTCCCTTTTCTTTTCCTATTGGGTAGCTCCCTTTTTTTCCACCTCTCCTTCCAAATTGGAGATCAAGTCCCAAGCCCAGTCTTATGGAAAACGGTAACTTTGACCATCGTATGGTTTGTATTGATTGAGCAAAATAGAAGAATCTTTGAAGACTAGGCACAGCCTGTGGAGGCAATGAATCACAAAATCAAGTCAAATATCATTGAGTGGGCATTAGTTTCAGATCATTTCCTGGGTTGTGGAGTCGAACAGCTTAATAGAAGCTGGCCAGAAATATCTTAGATGGAGAGTTTTTATTTGGTCATTACAGATACATATACTGATTTTTACAATGTTCTTTGGTGTTTTATGGTCCAAAAGCCAGCTTCTCACTGGGTTCTCTGTCGTCATATGCTTTCTCGTTTCAACAAAATGTGTTGGTCTCTCAAGATAGAGCAAAATGTTATGCCAGTCAATGTGTTCTCCCATATTTATATGGCTTCAAATACAAAGCAGAACAGATCATTCACTCAATCAAAAAAAAATAAAAATAAAAGCATTTCATTTGAGGCATGTCCAATTAAAATCCTGATGGTCCCATGGCTTACTATCTTGAAAGTAATGGATCATATTCTTTGCATGAGTTAGGTTTCCTTCCAAGATCCTGCTATGCATACATCACTAGGTCCTACTTTGTAGGTGCTCCATTGACGTGGCATGCAAAGAGGAGTGATCTCCTTTAATATATTTTTTGAAAATCCAACCACAGTTTGCATCATTTGAAGCACATATGAAAAAGAAAAAATGAAGTACTCCAAGCATTTCCCTTCTTTCGAAAAGAGAATTACAACTAGATCTTTGATAAATGGATAAAGTGTAACAAAGCACCTTCTCTTCACCTAAAAGCTTGGAAATTGAGGGTAAAGCAATGTCTGATCGTCTGGCAAGAGAGAGCAACCCATCCTCAGAACCAGTTAATCCCCTAACAATATCGATAGCTGCCTTCTTTATCTGCCAACCACTGAATGTTAAAGCAAAGCCAAGAAAAACTAGCTACAAATAGCAAACAAATGCATCCATTCTAGAGAGGATCTCCAGACCCATTTTGAGAAAATGAAGTTAATTTTAGGATACCTATATGCATGAAGATGCTTACAAAAAAGGGAGGAAAACTATTAAGATGGAGTTTTGACTACTCCATGTCTCACTTCATGTATCAATTACTCAATAACAATCAAGAAGTGACACCAACTAGTTCCATTGAAGAATTCCAAGCATGTTATAAGTGTTGCAAATACTGTAATTTGTGTATTTGTAATTTGGAACGTTAGGGACTGGATTTACATCAGACAAGCTCCTACAACGTCGCCCTTGGTCTCTTTTCTCATCCCACTGATTGGGATGATGATTTGTGCTTGTGGGGCTCATTTTTCAGCACAATTACTGTAGAAGAATTTTTTTCTTGTCATTGGGCTCTCAGTTTTTGGCAATTCTGAGTTGATTTACTATAAACCTGCATTATTGGGGATTCTTTTGCAATCTCATCGCTATGATCACTTCTAATGGCATTTCCTAACCCTATTTCTCTTGGAGATGATGTTACTCAAGTATCTAGGCACGAATTTGATTCATTGCCGCAAGACAAGATGCAACTTAGGAGCCTTCAATCCTCTGGTTATACCCAAATTTGTGTTGCTCAATTAGGTACTATCTCATCTATTTTTCAAACCTCATCCGGCAGTCCCTAGATTATTGATTCTGGGGATACCGATCACATGTCAGGTATGTCTCAGCTTTTTTCTTTCTCTTGGACATGTTAAACTTGCTGATGGGACCCTTACCTCCATCAATGGTAAATAGACTATTCCTCTATATTCTACTCTTGATGTATCTTATGTTCTTCATGTTCCCCGATTGTCTAATAATCTTTTATCTGTTAGTTTACTTAATAAGGCCTTAAATTGTTCTGTGACTTTTTTCTTTTCTCATTGTGATTCAGGATTTGGTCACAAAAATAACGATTGGGGGTGGTCATGAAGAAAAGAATATGTACTTCTTTGATCCACAAATTGGCTCAGAACATGTTACTTGTTCTACTAGTCATCAAGATACTTGTCTTTGGCAATGTCAGCTTGGTCATCCATCCAATACAATGTTAAAGCATTTGCAACCTTCTTTGAAAATTGATAATTTTGTCTGTGAAAGTTGACAGTATGGAAAGCAACATCTACCCACCTTTTCTCGGTCTTCCAATCACTCCTATTCCACTTTTCTCTCCTTATTACATTCTGATGTTTGGATGTCACCCATAGTTTCTTCAACGGGCTTTCGTTATTTTGTTACATTCATAGATGATTACTCTTGAATAAGTTGAGTTTATTTAATGAAACATAAATTTGAGGTCTTTTATCATTTTTGCACTTTTCATAAATAGGTTACTACTCAATTTGATTGTCACCTTAAAACCTTGTGAAGTGATAATGACGGAGAATAAATGTCTCGGTCTTTTTTACATTATCTTCAGGAACATGGGATTGAATCTCAAACTTCCTTGCCCCATACACCTCAACAGAACGAAGTTGCTAAAAGGAAGAATCGTCATCTGCTTGAGGTAGCTCGATCTTTGTTATTTGCAATGAATGTTCCTAAGACATATCGACCTGATTCTATTCTTATTGTTTGTTATTTATTAAATCGCATGCCCACAAGAGTCTTAAATAACAAAGCACCTATTGATGTTATTTTTTCCTATCAGTCTGTTTCTATACTTATGTTGTGTGTTTATAGATGTACTATTTTGTTCATGATTTTTCTGCTGACAAGCTTGCAAAAAAATCTATGAAATGTGTGATCATGGCTACTCATCCACTCAAAAGGGATATAAATGTTTTGATCCGATATCTGGTAAATATATGTTTCTATGGATGTTTTTCTTTTTTTAAATACTCCATATTTTCAACTATCCAGTCATAAGTCTTCTTCTCCTCATGTTCTTCATATTCTTTTTTTTAGCAGTAACGAAGAGAGATATATTAAAAGAAGAGAAGTACAAAAACATTAGAAAGAGGTCTAACAGGATTAGACCAAAACAAAAAAAAAAAACTGTCAATACATATACTACAAAAGAGAAACTCCTTTAATCAGAAAGTAGGAAAACTCCAGAGAAAAGGTTCGTGACTCCAAACTTAGCATAATAATTTGTCACTCCATTCGTTGTCCAGCTGGTCTTGGTAAAGGATACATCCATCCCCAAAACTAACATCATAATCTCCCTAACTACAATGATCAATTTTCAGGGCGGTCTTCTTTGACCATTTGTCCACTTAATTGCATTTGCCGAATCCCTTTCAATAATGAGTTTTCCTTGACCATACTGTAATGACCCAACTCGCAATTCCGAAGTGCGAAGGGTATTTTAGTCATTTTATAATTTTGTATTATTATATGGAAAACTTTAGAAAATTTACTTAGACCCCGAGTGCACACACCCTCCTCAATTAGTGATTCAAAAATAATCATTGGGAATAAATTGATGCATAAGTTAAATTAATAATTTAGAAGGTATACTTAGATTAAATACCTAAATAAAATTAAACCCCCTAGTGGATTAAATCATAATTGTTTTAATTAAAACAAACAGTGTAATGATCTAGTCACCCTTACCCGACGGATCCTTGCAAGCAAAAATCACCACGTTGCAATTTAAATTAATCTATCCCTCTTTTCTCTCTCCTTGTTGGGGGTTACATAAGATATTTTAATAAGGGACTTAAATTTTGTGACCCCAAATCACACGTTTCCTTTCTCTTGGGCAAGAGTGACCCAAACCTTCTTGTAACCCACAGAAATATTTAAGAGAAATCCTTTTTTAGCTGCAAGCCCTCTTCCTGTTGAGCCCCATCCATCCTCTTCCCAAGCCTGTCCACCTAAACACTTCCCATCTATTGCCAGTTATTTCCAACAATTCAACCCACGTGTCTTTCCCTACCACCTTCTAAGCCAACCCACTTTAATTCTCTCATTAAAGCCCAACAATCACAACCTGCAGCCTCTGTCTACCTTTTGCATCATAGTCACATCAAGAACCCATTCCATCCTTTCATCGCTTTCCACCAACCTCAAGCCATTCCATTTAATGCATTAATAAACCTTTTTTTAACCAATACTCAATCCATTCATACTCCTTGGAACCTATGACTTCTTTTTTTCAATTCATCCCATCCACCATCCACCAACGTTCCACTCAATCCACCAAAGTAAAACCAATGTCCATTAGTCTTTCCTTCCTTAATTACCAAACTGCCAATTGATTATCATTGACCCATTTAATCCATCTAAATATCATTGATGCCCATTATTTATTAACTTAGCCGAGTTATCACCCAAAACCCTCAAACCCGATTATACCCGCTGCATCACTATGGTCCGAAGGAGAGAATCCCTCACTTATCCCTCTTTTATCTCCCTCCCTCGTTGACAATCACTCTAAATCCAACCCCTATTACTCGTTAGCATTAAAAGAAAATTAAACCATGTTAACTCCTTGGGCCCCACACAGTAGAGACCTTCCCTTCCTTTAAATTCCTTTGTTGTGAATGAAATCCAATCTTTTCCACTACGTGTAAACGTCTCTTTTCCATCGCCATCGGACACCAGCTCTAGTCTCCTCTTCTTCTTGTGATTGAAATCAGGTTCTTCTCTCTCTCAGAAGCGGCGAGCGGGCAGCCCCTCTCTCTTTGTCGAACTTCACCTGCTCTCTCTTCCCTTCGCTAACGTTAACACCTTCGATCAGCCTACAAGCACTGAGAGAGAGAAGAACCAACCACCCATGACCCACGCTAAGATCAAGCCCATCTGAGAAAATTTGATGCAGGCATCACAACCAACCATGAAGATCCACATGAGGATGATGGATATCTAGATGAAGCTAGATGAAGCAGATGAAATTGCACTCCAATTTCATTCAAGAACCGATGGAGGTAAAAGAGGACCACAAAAGCTTTCCAACGCATCAAATTCCACATCAATCCAAGTGTGGATGAGAGAGATATCAACTAAACAATATTGCATGGTAACTTGGACTCCCAAATGGCACCAATTGGGATCCATTGCTTGCATGACAGCCACAAGGACGAAAATCCACCTGATTGCACACATGGCAGCCACATGGACGATGACATGGTAAGAATCTCACCAAAATGGCAATTTTTTGGGTGCATGGAACCAAATTGAGCATGAAATGGATTTGGAAACTTGGAATTTAGCAAGGGAAACATGGTCTGACTTTGCAAACATATTTAAGGTATCAAACAACATCGGAATTTGATGAAATTAGGTTTGTTGGAAATCTCATTCAATGACCCTTCCAACAAGACCAAGTTTGCAAAGCTCCAATTTACATAGCCCGAGTTATGACCGATTTGTAAACAGGTGTCAAGAGGTGGCGTAAGCATGGAAAGTTGACCAGCCCACTTTGGCGAGTTTTTTAATGTATGGATGAGATTTGTTTGTAATTTGAATATGTAGAATCAACGGTGTAGATGGATGGCACCATTGTAAATATTTTTAGGAACTTTGTGTATAAATAGGACCATTGGGTTCATTGTAAAGCAATCAAGTTTTGGAGTGATCAAAAGCCTTGGGCGAATTTTCTCCTTCTCTCTCTCTAGTGTGAGTTTCAGTTTGAGTTTTCTTTGGGTCTCCTAGTTTTCTCCTAGGTTTTAATTCTTAGTTCAAAGAAGAGTCTTGGTCTAATTCACGTCCACCTTGGACAAATTTGATCATGATCTCCAATTGGATTGTAAGAATTCAATTCTAGAGTTCTAGAAATCCTTTATTCTTAGGTGATTTTGCATGGTGTCAACTGCATCTAAGGAAGTCATAGACCTTATCTCTTTATTGCGTGAGAATTGGAAGTTTTGGTTCATCTCTTGAAGCCCGTTTGCCATTAATTCGAGTGAGTGATCAAGGAGTGCTGCACATCGAAGTTAGTCCGAGGATCTCCCTAGACAATTCGATCCTTTAGGTCCAGGTTCTCTCGAGGTTCTGCCAGATTTCCGAGCCAATTCTTGATGGATCTCTTATTTCAGAAAGTGGAGGCATAGGTAGGCTTTACACCCGACCCTATACTTCATCGAAATTTATCTAAAGTCAGACTCCAGTCCTAAAATATAAACAAGGGCTCATATAGGCCTTTGTGTAATTTAGTTCTAAATCAATTACTACCATTAATTGTAATTATTCACAGTTATTGAACAAATTTTTTATAGGATTTATCATCTAAATCAATTTTTTCCATCATATAGATCATCATTGTAGCCACTAGTCCCATGACATCTATCACATTTATTAAGTTCCAAGGGTGCCATTTCATTTCTAATCAACTCTTCATATAAATGTTAAAACAAATAAGTTCCAAAATGTATAAGTTTCAAGTTCTACCACTCAAAACACTAAAGTTAATTCGGTAATATGGTTTGATGAGAGGAAAGAAAAAAGATACATGGTTAAGGTTGGAAAGTAGGGAATGAGGAAAGAATTTACAGAAAATTAGGGTTCGCTTAAAATGAGTGGGTAGGATTTAAAGACATGTAGAGAACTAGAAATTAAGATTTTTAATTAACCATAATATATTGTTTAATATTAATAATATAAAAATGGTTAAACTAAAGCTTTTTGGGTAAGGTTGGTCCCAAAGAACGCAAGGCCAAGGTTCGGCCCAAATTTAAATCAAGGCCTAATTTTTTAGCTTCAATTCACGCTCAGGTCTTGACCTGGTAGACCCAAGTTCCAAATTTTTCAAATCGACTCAAGTTGGGCCCAACCCAAGTCCACCGTAGTTTACTTCCACAGTTTCTCTGCTGCAAAATGGTTATAGAACTTTGGATAGATTGCCCAAAGTTCAGTCACATCTACATGGTCAAAAATAAAAAATCATTAACACCAGGTGTGAGAAAAAAAATAGAGCCATGAAGGATAGTGGAGGTGAAAATCATACAAAGATAACTTGCCAAGAGGGGAGATCAAGGTGGTCTAGTTTGGTGCTCTAAGAAAGATTGACTGGGAAATTGCTATAGGTTGGCAAGCAAGAATGGTCTTAACTATCATACTTTGGCACCTCTAAAAAATTAAACTTATATATATATATATATATATATATATATATATATATATATATATATATATATATATATCATATTTTGGCGAATCAATCCAAGGACCAACGTCGCATTTGCTCAAGATGTACAAGGCCAGATTGGCATGGCTTACACTCAAAATTTGAGGTCAGAAGTTTTAGAAAGCAATTCGTTATTGGTTGAATTTATTTTTGCCATTGAATTTACTCATTGGCACATTATCAAAGAATTTCAAGTTGGTGATGGAGAAAAAATGTACCAAGTTGAAGGTGGCGAATTTTTAGAGGAAAGGGAATTTGGCTTGTGGAAGAAAGAGAATGAAAAATCTCCTAGCTCATAGGGATGTAAATGGTTCAGATTTCGGATGGATTTAAGTAAAATTTGCATCTGAATCCAAATCCAAATCCATCTTGGATCCTAGGTGTGCAAACCAAATATGCATAAGCGTCAACCTACTTACATCCAAATCTGCATTTGAATCTGATTCATGATTCAGATCCAGATTTGGATTCAGATTTTCCCTTAGCTTTTTTGTAGTACATTGCTTATGCCATAAATATATCCTATTTATGGTTGTTTATTAAGATTATCCTATTTATATATTATTTACACCAATGTCATTTGGATTAACAGGTCATCGGGTACGGATTTCTCCTTATCCACATCTGTATCGAAATACAATTGGATATTAAATTCTGACATGCAATCAGATCCAAAATTTTAAATGGAAATAAATTTTGCAACCAGACCCACTTATTTCTGGCTAAATTTTTGGATTTTTGGACTTTCAAATATCCATTGATATTCCTACCAGTTCAGTATGGACTATATAACGTGTTTCATGAGAAAACAAACAAACCAGCAATTATGCCAAGTGACGAGTGGGAAGAACTAGAGCTGAAGTCAGTATAGTTATCTCTATCTGTTGGAGGAGGTTATGTATAACATGATAGATTAGGGGATTTGTCTCAAAAAGCTTTGGATGAAGTTTGAGTGTCCAAGCAGGGCAAAATCACAAAATATCTGTTTGGATGCATGGAAAAGAAAGAACAACCAGTTTACACCCAATTTTTGCTTTTAGTCAAAACTTGTTTTTCATAAGAAAGTACTTTCCTTTCCATCACCCAAACAGAGCTTTGAAAAGTCTTCCTAATGAAGATTCAGAAAAGAAACTAAAAATCTACATACAATCCATGAACAGAAAGAGCGACCCGATGGGCAGAACGAATGAAATCAACACTAATGACGCTGAAGGGAAGAGATTACCTGAAGAGAAGGTGAAGCTAAAAATTCGATTAGTTCTTCGACCTCAGTTGCCATTGATTTTCTTCTCGAAGCGAAAGAAGGAAGGCGAGCCCAGTTAAAAAATTAAAAAGAGTAGGATTGTGAACAGGCCGGGTTCGGATTTAATAAATGGACTATATACCGTTTATTAGACCAGGACACCAGGTTCAGCGAATGAATGGGCTTGGACTTCTTATTAGAGTCAATTGACACTTATTGGGCTTTTTGACCTATGAAATTTATCATATACTCTACTATTATAAAAATTTAAAATTCTGTAACAGCCCGGCCCATAAAAAGGGCTTGGGGATCGGCCAACAACCCAAGTCTAGGTCCAAAACGCGTCTTGTTGGTTTGAGGGAGGAAGGCTACTTATAAACCCCCTCTCAAACTCCTTAACTTCCGATGTGGGACTTTCCACAACTCCCACCCACTGCTGGGCTGTCGGATCCGACCGCCCCACTCTGCTGGCCCATCCGACAAGGCCCAGTTTCACTTGCATCAGCCTATCTAGGGCCTAGCCTCTGGCTCATGGGTCAGGATATCACAATCCACCCCCCTAAAGCCCAGAGCTGCCCTCGGCTCGACCCAATGAACCCAGTGGAAGGCAGTAAGCCCACACAGTCCGAGTGTAGAACCCGAAGCTCTGATACCATTTGTAACAGCCCGGCCTATAAAAAGGGTTTGGGGATCGGCCAACAAGATATTGTCCTCTTTGGACCCACACGCACACACACGTGCACACGCGTGAGCCCACACAGTTTTTGGATCGGACCCGGCCCAAGTCCAGGTCCAAAACGCGTCTTGTTGGTTTGAGGGAGGAAGGCTACTTATAAACCCCCTCTCAAACTCCTCAACTTCCGATGTGGGACTTTCCACAACTCCCACCCACTGCTGGGCTGTCGGATCCGACCAGCCCACTCTGCTGGCCCGTCCGACAAGGCCCTGTTTCACTTGCATCAGCATATCTAGGGCCTGGCCTCTGGCTCATGGGTCAGGATATCACAAATTCAACCACCCTTTCAAACCCTAATCCCCATCCCTTTCATTCATTTTCCCATTTCCAGTCTCACGAGAGTGATCCTTTTCCATTTTTCCTCTTACACCAGTGGCATCAATTGGCTCCCTTTTTACATATGCTCTCTCTTTAGGTTCTCTTTAGGCAGTGAGAGTCCTATGTTCGATCTTCAATCTATTTTAAAGGATCACTCTCTATAAAATTATTTGGTGTGTAGATAGAGAAGTTTACACATACTCTGAAAATTATTCAGGTGCTTAAGAGACCTAAACATCTTAATTATAAAAGAAATACGCTCTCTTTTCCCTCTCAATTTCTTCCATAAAATTTAGGGCTTTTTATTGTCTCTCTTTCTTACGTGCATGAGTCGAGCACAAGTCATAGGCGTGGCATTCACGCAGTTGAGGCATCACACCAGTTTCAGTTTCCTATAATCTCTCCTACAATTGAGATAGTGTGTGTGCATTTGAAAAAGAGTTGATTAGGTATGTGCGTTTGAATAAGAGTTGATGAGGTAGTTTCCTTTTTTTAATTTGATTCTTGTAACTCCTCTCCGTGTTTTAAGGAGGACAAGCCTATATGTATGATAATTTTGAGATACAACAATAAGCAAGAAGAAAATTTTATTTCCAATCAACTCACGGAGTTAGGAGGACCGAGACACCCTCAAATTCGTCCAATTATTTCTACTCTTCTCTCTTCTTCCCTTTTTTATTTGAAATCATAGTTTTAGACGCAAGCAACACACCCAAAACGGCACAGGCACGCTGCAAGGTATTAGAGCAAGGTTTCCTTCAATGGCCGAAGATATTTTCAACACTCAGTTAGATGAGATGATATATCTCTTGAAGGAGACGATGGAGAATCAAGACAGACGTTTGGACGACATGGTGAATCGATTGACTGTGGTGGAGTACTCGCCTGGAGATGCTCTCCAATAGACAAACTCAAGAACTCTGGGAAGCTTCAACAGGTAAAATCGCCGAACTCGAGGATCTCTTACAGCCGGAGAAGACACTGACCATGCCATTCCAACTGGCATGGCACAACTTGAGTTTTCTCGATTTGATGGGACACTGAGTTGTTTCTTGGATGTGAGTAAATATAACAATATCACCACATGAGAAATATATCAGTCTGTTATTGACAAGGAAAATAAATGTGACAATCTTGGAAAGACAGTCCAAGTGGTTCCGCACATTATTGAAGCCACTAAAGACTGAATCTAATCTATATCTACTATTTCTCTCGATGGAAAAAAAGGTTCAACATATATTTGTGTGATAGAAATGGGTGGAACTATAGTTGGAAAGGTGAGCAGCAAAAGCGTGGTGAAGCAAAGAGAATAAAACAGTAACCAAGGTGCAAGAGAGCCACTCAAAACATAAAGACAACTTTTGGAAGTTCGACCACAAACATCGGGCCAAGTTACCAAATTTCCTCCTCGTGGACGATGTCAAAGCTGAGCCAGGGAGAATTTATGTGCCCGAGTAGAGCACGAGTCATGGGTGTACATGGCATTCATGTGGTTGAGGCTTCACGACAGTTTCAATTTCCTATAATCTCTCTTACAGTTGGGGTAACGTGTGTGCATTTGAATAAGAGTTGATTGGGTAGGTGCATTTGAATAAGAGTTGATGAGGTAGTTTCCTTTTTTGAATTTGATTCTTGTAGCTCCTCTCCATGTTTTAAGGATGACAAGCTTATATGTATGGTAATTTTGAGATACAACAATAAGCAAGAAGAAAAACTTACTTCCAATCAACTAGGAGGCCAGGATGCCCTCGTATTCGTCCCACTAGTTCTACTCTTCTCTTCTTCCGTTTTCTTATTTGAAATCATAGTTTTAAACATAGCAACACGTCCAAAAAGGCGCAGACACGCTGCATTCTCGTGATTTCATATACTTAAATTTAGGGTTTTCAATTTTCTCCAAAACTCTCACTCTCATCTACATAATTTTGGATATTTTATTTTCTCCAATTCTCTATATCTATTTCATGTCACTAAGTTCTTTTTTTTTTCTCAGATTAGGATTTTGCAGGAGTGTGACTTTCAGTATCACCCTACAATGGTGGCATGGGTTCTCTCTCTTAATTTTTTTTTTTTAATGTATTAATATCGGCCGATATCGGCGAAAACTATTGAAAACAATTTATATATACCAACAATGTCTTTTTATAAAGATATTAATGGGGCCAATTCATATTGGTAATGAGCAAATATCCTCTTCACATGTCCAATATATTGTGTATCAATGTTTTAAAACCCTAACCCGTGGAGCGACCCGTCTTAGAGGAAGGGTGAGTTAAATAAGGTTCAACAAGGTTGACCCGTAGTGGAACTCGTATTATTAATATAATATTATAAATATTTTAAATTATTAACTAAGGTTTAATTAATGAGTTGAAATAAAAATTTATGTAAAAACCTATTTTATCAATATAATATTTTGTCAATATATGTTTTAGTGGTTGAGAACAATGTTTTAAAAATCAACCCGTCTACCAAATCATTTCATAGGAAAGTTGTGTTAAATAAACTCAATCAACCATGTACCACTCAATATAATATAGATAAATAATATTAAACTATTAACTATTAAATAAGATAATAAAGTATAAATAACTATAAAATATAAAATATAAAATAAAATAAAAATATTAATAATTCAACAGTCTATGTTCCAATATCATCCTAAACAAAAATATTTCATAATCTATGATCTCATACATCTAATATTTAAATTCAAATTCAAAAATTGTAATGTGATCATGATATTTCATTTCACATTTGATAGTTTGGAAACGAAAAGTTTTGTGACTGCTCAATGGGCTAGGTTAGATGGTGAACTTAGAATATCTAAATGATTAGATAGATTACTGTAAAAGTATTAAATTATCCAAGAAGAAGTTTAATAAATTAAATTATTTTTATTTTTTTTACATAAAATATAAATTGAATTGTGATGTCTTGGAATCAACACACCTTCCATCTTTTCAAAAGACAAAAAGCAAAAGAAAAATTGAAGATTTATCATTTTATTAATATAAAAAATATAATGTTTTGTCAATATTATTTTAATCATTCAAAATATCTTTTAGTACAAATATATTTTGACCTAAAATTTTAAAATATTGAATTTTTCATATATTATAACCCTAAAATCTTTTTGTAATAATAATAAAATCCTTAAGTCCCACTTCCATTTACACATTACGGTTCTAAGTAACTTCTACAGTTGTCCCACATCGGAATGTATGAAAAAGTGCTACAAGTTTCACCCAATAAATTTGCTTATAAGGTTCCCATGTAATTACCCTATATCAATCTAGGCCTTTATGGGCTTGGATTGGTGGGCTAGCCTTTTAGGTTGGCCTGTGATAATAAGATAAATTTCTTAAAGTAAATTTTTATTAATTTTTTGAATTTTTATAAAGGTTTTTCTCGAGTCAACAGTTGAGGGTTGTTTTTAAAATCCAGTTAGGCCCATGGGACTAATTGGGTTTTTGCAGTTAGGCCCAGAGTTCCATACAATATTACATGTTCACAAAGACTAACAAATGGTTAGAGATATATAATTAATACATTCTGCCAACGTATATTGCACCTTAATCCCATCATGCACATGATTGGGTCCAATAAGCGGTTACACGACTAGGCCTCAACTCTTGGGTACGTTTCACACTTACGAGTGAGTGTGAAAATAATGTGTGTCTTCCTTGTAAATTAAGGAGAGATCTGATTTTATTATATAGAGAATAGAAATTACAAATAGAGAAAAGAAATAAAAATAAATGGGGAAACCTCTAATAAGAGAAATAATCTAATAAATCTAAAAATATCAAATATAATCTAATAATATCTTAATAAATCTAATTATATTTTAACACGGCCCCCACAAGTTGAAGCGTGGATGAAAATGAGCACGAAGCTTGGAAATGGTCAAAATTGGAGATGAACATTGAAATGTGCCGCAGTGACTAACCAAAGAAGAGAATAATATGCAGCACACTAAGTGACTGCAATAATGAACTGACAGCACACTGACTGGCTGTAGAGATGAATTGATAGCGCACTAACTGGCTACGAATATGATTTGGACTTACAGCACACTGACTAACTGCGAATTGATAGGCGGCCAACAGAGTTGACAGCCTAAAAAAAAGATTGTTTTTTTTTTGAATTTTTTGAATTCTTTGTTATGATTGTGCTGCACGAGTACCTCAAACAATAGGCTGACGAGAGCACTGAAAAACAAGGTCCAACGAATCAACAAAAGAAAAGAAGAGAGAGATGAGACATAGTTGTCTTTTACAGATCCACTAAGGCACCACACCATCTTTGGCTGTGTGCAGCAACGAAAGGTGAAGGAACGTGTTGGAGAGAGATGTACTCGTGAGAATGATGACATGGCAGGATGTTGGTTTGAAAGGCAGTAGAGGCGAGCCATGGATGGCTATAGTGGGTTTTTGTTGGTTTGTGAAGACGGGATCTCGCTTGTTGGAGCGAATGACAGGAGTGTGGATCTGTGAACAGCAGGCGCTGGATCTGAGACGGTAATGGATTGCAACAGGAAACAATCGTAGACGCACGAGCAGAATCCAGAGGGCAACGGGCTTTATTCTTTTTTGTGTTAGCTCGGGATTTGATTCAGCTTTTTGATCTGGCTTAGCATTAAACTCGACACTGGACTCGAAATACTCGGGGTGCTTGGGCTTTTATTAAAATGGTTGGATTAATTTCATGAAATAAAAAAAAATATACATAATAAGTCATATTAAATAAACTCACAAATTCATGTGTAAATTCATCGATAAAATATAAAAGAAATGCGATAATGCCTAATAATATTAACATATAAATGCATTTTTTGGCATTTATTACACCTCCCAATCAGCATGTTTCTAGTCCTCGAATAATCAAAATTAAAAACAAAATCCTAACTATACCACTTTCGGTGGCACTCTCGATTGCATTTAGCATATACAATAAGCCTTTGAACCTCTAGGTCACCCCTAGTGGACGAGTTGTAGTCTTGTGAGGGTTTTCAGCGATGACACCTACAGACATCAATTTTTTTTTTTTAAATTCAGATTAAATAATAATTTCCTCAACTTTCTCAAAATATAAAAAAAATCAACAGTGTAAGGAAGATTATTATTTAACCCAAAAATGACTCATCAATTTGAAAATCTACTAACACATTTTTTTTTGACATTTTTCTGTAAAAACACTAAAAACTTTTAAAAGCAAAAATAATTTTTTTAAACTAAACTCTCTACCCCTAACCTAAATGTGACATTGTCCTCAATGTCGAAATGACATGAATGCATGAAAGTGTATAATGAAAGTGACATTAAACGACAAAGTAATCAACGATAAACAAAGTGAGGGTAGAAGATACCTAAAATAGATGAGTGAAAAAAAAAAAAAAGGAACAAAAATAAAATCAAAAAGATAGAGAAGAAAATGTTTCATTTTATTCTTTACTTTTTTTTAACAACTAAGCTCCTACCCCCAACATGAATGTGACATTGTCCTCAATGTAAAAATACATGAATGCAAAAATTGTATAAAAGATAAACATTTAAGGACACAGTAATCAATAAAAGATAATGTGAGAGAGTAGGAGACACCTGAATTTGATGAATGCATGCATGAGGATACGAACACACACCAAAAAAAAAAAATAGAAATTAAAAAAAAAAGAGTTAGTTCTTCAAACTTTTTTTAATTGCTATTGATTTTTTTGTCTTTTTGTTTAGGTGATTTTATTCTAGATTCTTGTGCATCTGGTAAATTGGTTCTTTATCTCATTTTTTTTTTTCGTTATTTTAGTTACATCTTTTTGTTTGTTGGATGTTCTCGTGGCAACGGGACGAAACAAATCGTCTTAAAAAAATTGATTTTATTGTTGAAGACTTGTTTGAGAACTTGTTTAAAGAATCTAAATACTCATTTTCATCATTCACAATGTCTGAACATGAGAGTGATCATGGGGAAAATGATGGTATCCCACAAATGAAAACATTGCGCGAGTATTTGCAACCGACTAGACCAACTTCTCCATCTTGTATTATTTTTCCTAAGTATAACTCTATGTAAATGTGAAAATATAGACGAATTTGTTCTCTCAAATGTAAGGAGAGAGACCCTGATTCATTGTATTAATAGGGAAAATGTATCTTACAAATAAAGAAAGAAATGAATAAAAGGAAAGAATTTGATATGATAATTACAATGAAATCCCTCAGTGTAAATGGGGAAGGTCAACTCTAATAACTCTAAAACTCCCCCTTAAGTTAGAGGGTGTCTATGAGTAACGCCCGACTTGCGAATTAAAGTATGAAAGGGATCTTTGCCCAAGGGTTTGGTGAAGACGTCGGCAAGTTGATGAGAAGAAGGAATGTGCCGAGGGACGAGGAGCCCAGACTGAAGTTTCTCCTGAACAAAATGACAATCAAGTTCAATATGCTTCGTTCGTTCATGAAAGACCGGATTGTTGGCAATGTGGAGAGCGGCTTGATTGTCACAAAATAAAGTGATGGGAGAAGGATGAGAAACACCAAGATCATTAAGTAAGTATTTTAACCATTGAAGCTCACAAGTCAAGGTCGCCATAGCGTGATATTCAGCCTCAACAGAGGAGCAGGAAATAGTCTGCTGCTTCTTGGTCTTCCAAGAGATGATGTTGGTACCTAATAAAGTGCAATAACCCGTAGTGGATAGGCGAGTAACGGGACAACTAACCCAATCTGAATCACAATAGCCTTGTAAACGGAGGGTGCTGGAGGAAGACAAAAGAATGTCGTTATTGACGGAACCCTTCAAATAGCGAACAACACGGTGTGCTACATCCAAATGGGCAGTCCGAGGGGAATGTATAAATTGGCTGAGAATGTTCATCGCATAATTGATATTTGGTCGGGCAACAGTAAGATAAGTAAGACGACCCACAAGGCGGCGATAGGTGATGCGGTCAGGAAGCAAAGTACCATCATCAGGAGAGAGCCGCAATTGTTGTTCTATCGGAAAATTAGAAATACACCATCCAGTAAAGCCTGTATCCTTAAGTATATCTAATGTGTATTTCCGTTGAGAGAGGAAAATACCCTGACGACAACGGGCAACTTCTATGCCAAGGAAGTATTTGAGGCGTCCCAAATCTTTAATATAAAATTTGGTTTCAAGAAAACGTTTGATGCACTGAATGGCCAATGCATCATTACCAGTGATGATTGTATCATCAACATAGACCAGAACAAATGTGGAGAAGGCGCCTTTGTGATGAGTGAACAAGGAGTAATCTGGCTTCGACTGTGAAAAATCGGCCTGGAGAAGAGTAGAGGAGAACTTTGCAAACCATTGTCGAGAAGCCTATTTCAACCCATAAATGGATTTATTCAATCGACAGACATGCTGCTCCCCTATCGGGCAAAACCAGGCGGAAGAGTCATATAATCTTCTTCATCAAGATCTCCTTAGAGGAAAGCATTATTAACATCAAGTTGATGAAGAGACCACTGCTTGACAGAAGCAATAGAGAGAAGAGCACGAACAACGACCAATTTAGCAACCGGAGGAAAAGTATTGTGATAATCGAATCCTTCAACCTGAGTGAAACCTTTGGCAACCAAGTGAGCTTTATAACGTTCAATGGAGCCATCCGATCGATACTTTATTTTGTACACCCATTTACAGCCAATGAGTTTCTTACCAAGAAGCAAAGAAGAAGGCTCCATGTGTTATTTTTCTCTAAAGTAGTAACCTCATTAGCTATGGCGTCCTTCTAGTGTGGAGACTGAACAACTTGGGAGAAAGTGTTGGGCTCATCTGAGGAACAAATAGTAGAAAGAAAAGCGCGTTGTGCAACACATAGGTTAGAGGTAGAAAGATAATTATGGAGGGGATAAGGAGTACCTGTTAAGTTGGAATCAGATGGAGAGAGTAGACGCTCATAGGAGGCAATGGAGCAATGATAATAAATGAGATGGGGAGGCAGGCGGCGAGTGCGAGTGGGTCTGGCAACTGGTGGAGCAGTACTGGGAAAGACTGGAGCGAGGGGAACATCTGGGTTTTGCGACGGTGGTATAGAGGGGAGAGGATGTGTAGGGGGCAAACCGGATGGAAAATCAAAACTAGGGTCATCAGGGATAGGTTGTGGAGTAACGGGAGGGGGTGGGGTGGAGGGAGGCAAATCACGATAAGGGAAGACGCCTTAAAAAATGGAGACATCACGGGAAGTATATATGATTCTAGAGGCTAGGTCAAATATCCGATATCCAGCATAAGGATAGCCAACAAAAAGACCGGGTTTTGCTCGTTGATCAAATTTGTGTTTGATATTGTAGTTATGACCAAAACAGAGACTGCCAAAAACATTCAAACGAGAATAATCCGGTTTGAAGTGAAACATAACTTCATGTGGTGATTTGCCTAATAAAAGAGGTGTAGGCATTTTGTTGATGAGGTAGGCGGCGGTGAGGACACACTCACCCCAAAACTGTAAGAGAGGGTTGGCTTGGAAATGAAGCGCAAGAGCGACCTTAAGGAGGTGGCGATGTTTGCACTCGACAATGCCATTCTGTTGGGGAGTGGCAACGAAATTGCGTTGATGGATGATTTCATGAGAAGAGAAAAAGGACTGCATAGAAGTGAAAAGAAACTCAATGCCATTATCTGAACAAACTTGTTCGATAAGGGAAAAAGTTCACCACCAGTGCCGGAATGAATGTGGGAATGGAACTGAGTCTTCACCATAGCAAAAAAGGATGTTAAAATGGATTGGGTTTCAGATTCAACAAGCATAAGAAAAATCCATGTGTAACGAGTAAAATCATCCACAATAATTAAAAAATATTTAGAATCATTTAATGATGGAGTAGAAAATGCACTCCATATATCACAATGAATTAAAGTAAATGGTCTAACAATAGTAATTAAATTGGAAGGAAAAGGTAAACGACTATGGTTAGCTTGAAGACAAATCTCACAAAACTTATTCTACAAACATGAAATAAAAGGGATGTCCTTAGCTAATTTATTTTAAATAATGTGGTTCAAATGCTCAAGCCGGAAATGTCATAGATCAATGGAAGGGGGGGGGGGGGGGGGGAAGGGAGTGGTGAATAGCAGCCAGTGCAGAAGTCCCAATGAAGTAATAGAGACCCTCATGAGCGTCACCTTATCCAATCGTCTTCCTCGTTGACTGGTCCTGAAAAAGAAAAGGATTGGGAGAGAAAGTCACGAAGCAAAAAGTGGAAGTAGTAAGTTTACTGACAGATAAGATATTAAACTTGAAAAAGGGAATAAATAAAACATTTTTAAGTGTAATAAAAGGAGAGAGTGTGACAGTGCCCATATGTGTGACAACAGCGTCTGAGCCATCAGGTAGTTGGACGGAAAATGGATGAGAACAAGCCTTGTATGAGGAAAATAATGATAAGGAGGAACACATGTGATTTGAGGCACTAGTGTCGATAATCCAGACAGAGTGGGAAGGAGCAGTGAGAGCAATACCTACAAGATTAGCATTAGAACTGGTGCTACCTGAAGGGAGCATGGCTAATAACTGGGAGTACTGCTCATGAGTGAAATGCAGTGGGCTCTCGGCGGTCAGAGTGCTAGAGCGAGCAGAGGAAGCATGAGTGGACTAGGGCATCAATGCAAAATCTCCAGAACGTGGTGGAACAATTCAGAGACTGATAACCAACCAGTTTGTAACAACGTTCACGGGTGTGTCCATCATGATTACAATGAGTAGAACGAAGGCGGGATCGACGAGTCGATGGTGCACCACACGGAGAAGGGTTACCACGAGTCATTGGTTGGGCAAGAAGAGCCGCTGCATCTGGAAGGGAAGAGGAGGTGGAATTAAGTTCCTGTTGCTTTTCTTCCTGGCGGATGAGAGAATAAATCCTGGTGACACTTGGAAAAGGATCCATGAGAAGTATTTGGCTCCAAAGGGTTGCAAAATGATCATGGAGGCCTTGTAAAAATTTCATCGCCTGATCCTTCGCAAGTTGGTCAATGACCGCTTGACCATGTTGACAAGTGCAAGGTGGAATGGAGGTAATCAAGTTTGTTCCAAATAGATTTGAGCTTAGTATAATATGGCGTATAAGGCCATGGTGACAGCTTGCAACCAAGAGCCATAATTATCGCGCGATAACACAGGCGAGACAAGGACCATAGTGGGGTTATCCGAATGATGGATAGTGAAGTAATCCTTAAAACTGTCATCAGAACCAATGAGATCAACGGCTTTGCCGGAAGAACCGGTCAGAGGAACTTAATTGTCAGCCATTAATGGAACCGGTAAATGGAGAGGACTTCGTTATCGGCAAAGTAGTGGAGAAAGGATTGGCTGCACAGGAAAGGAGCAACTTTGGCGGATGTTGCAAAAGGGCATCAGTGGGACATTGGGACATGTGCTATGCTGGAATACGACAGGGTTTGGATCCTAAATCCTCTCTGTCCTTTTTTCTTTCGGATGTAATAACTCGAGACTCCTTCCCAAATTAAAAAACGAGACAGATCTGGCAAAGAACTAGATCTGAAACAACAATCCTCTCTGTTAGACTAGGTTAGTAGAGGAACTGCTCAAAGAGAGGGCAGTGGGAAGCGGAAGACCAAGCAGCAGCAACCAACAATCTGCGATGTCTATTAGAAGTAGATCCGGCCAAAACAGAGAAGCGTCTGTAACCGCTGACTGAGACAGTAGCAGTCGATGCTGTTGCTCTATAAAAAACAGACAGGCAGAGGTCTGTGCTGGAAACAGCAAACACGCCTGAGAAGAAGGTCCGAGAGGCTGCAACAGATCTGCAACAGTCGGAGTGGGCGTCGAACAAACAAATCTGGCGAGATTTGCATAAAAGGGAGAACCTGATGTGATGCACTCCTGTCTGTCGTGCGACTGAGTAGAAGGTCAACAAGAAGGTCCGGGCGGCTGCAACAGAGCTGGTGCACAGCAGAGCGAGGAGGCGAGGAACCGGATCTGTGTAGCAACAGATCGAAGAAGCGGGTCTACAGCCATGGAAGAGAGCAATGTAGCAAGGAAGCAGATCGGAGAAGCGGGTTGGCAGCCGTGGAAGACCGATTAGTTTAAATAAATTAGCTACGGACATCCCTTTTATTTCATGTTTGCAGAATAAGTTTTATGATATTTATCCTCAAGCTAAACATAGCCGTTTACCTTTTCCTTCCAGTTTAATTAATATTGTTAGACCTTTTGCTTTAATTCATTGCGATATATGGGGTGCATTTCCTACTCCATCATTAAATGGTTCTAAATATTTTTTAACTATTGTGGATGATTTTACTCGTTACACATGGATTTTTCTTATGCGTGTTGAATCTGAAAACCAATCCATTTTAACATCCTTTTTTGCTATGGTGAAGACTCAGTTCCCTTCCCACATTCACTCCATTCATTCCGACACTGGTGGTGAACTCTTTTCCCTTATCGAACAAGTTCATTCGGATAATGGCACTGAGTTTCTTTCCACTTCCATGCAGTCCTTCTTCTCTTCTCATGGAATCATCTATCAACGCAATTGCGTTGCCACTCCCCAACAGAATGGCATTGTCGAGCGCAAACATCGCCATCTCCTTGAGATCGCTCGTGCGCTTTGTTCCAAGTCAACCTTTACAGTTTTGGAGTGAGTGTGTCCTCGCCGCCACTTACCTCATCAACAAAATGCCTACATCTCTTTTATCAAGCAAATCACCACATGAAGTTATGTTTCACTTCAAATCGGATTATTCTCGTTTGCGTGTTTTTGGCAGTCTCTGTTTTGGTCATAACCACAATATCAAACACAAATTTGATCAACGAGCAAAACTCGGTCTTTTTGTTGGCTATTCTTATGCTAAAAAAGGATATCAGATATTTGACATAGCCTCTAGAACCATATATATTTCCTGTGATGTCTCCTTTTTTTTAAGGCGTCTTCCCTTATGGTGATTTGCCTCCCTCCACTCCACCCCCTCCTGTTACTCCACAACCTATCCCTGATGACCATAGTTTTGATTTTCCATCCAGTTCGTCCCCTACACATCCTCTCCCCTCTATACCACCTTCGCAAAACCCAGATGTGCCCCTCGCTCCAGTCTCCCCCAGTACTGCTCCACTAGTTGCCAGACCTACTCGCACTCGCTGCCCGCCTCCCCATCTCACTTCATTATCATTGCTACTACTGCCTCCTATGAGCGTCTACTCTCTCCTATCTGATTCCAACTTAACAGGTACTCCTTATCCCTTCCATAATTATCTTTCTACCTCTAACCTATCTGTTGCACAACGCGCTTTTCTTTCTACTATTTGTTCCTCAGATGAGCCCAACACTTTCTCCCAAGTTGTTCAGTCTCCACACTAGAAGGACACCATAGCTAATGAGATTACTACTTTAGAGAAAAATAACACATGGAGCCTTTCTTCTTTGCCTCTTGGTAAGAAACTCATTGGCTGTAAATGGGTGTACAAAATAAAGTATCGATCGGATGGCTCCATTGAATGTTATAAAGCTCACTTAGTTGCCAAAGGTTTCACTCAGGTTGAAGGATTCGATTATCACAATACTTTTTCTCTGGTTGCTAAATTGGTCGTTGTTCGTGCTCTTCCCTCTATTGCTTCCGTCAAGCAGTGGTCTCTTCATCAACTTGATGTTAATAATGCTTTCCTCCAAGGAGATCTTGATGAAGAAGATTATATGACTCTTCCGCCTGGTTTTGCCCGACAGGGAAGCAGCGTGTATGTTGATTGAATAAATCCATTTATGGATTGAAATAGGCTTCTCGACAATGGTTTGCAAAGTTCTCATCTACTCTTCTCCAGGCCGATTTTTCACAGTCGAAACTGGATTACTCCTTGTTCACTCATCACAAAGGCGCCTCCTCCACATTTGTTCTAGGTCTATGTTGATGATATAATCATCACTGGTAATGATGCATTGGCCATTCAGTGCATCAAACGCTTTCTTGAAACCAAATTTTATATTATAGATTTGGGACGCCTCAAATACTTCCTTGGCATAGAAGTTGCCCGTTGTCGTCAGGGTATTCTCCTCTCTCAATGGAAATACACATTAGATATACTTAAGGATACATGCTTTACTGGATGGCGTATTTCTAATTTTCCGATAGAACAACAGTTGCGGCTCTCTCCTGATGATGGTACTTTGCTTCCTGACCACATCACCTATCGCCGCCTTATGGGTCGCCTTACTTATCTTACTGTTACCCAACCAGATATCAATTATGCGATGAACATTCTCAGCCAATTTATACATTCCCCTCGGACTGCCCATTTGGATGTAGCACACCGTGTTGTTCGCTATTTGAAGGGTTCCGTCAATAACGACATTCTTTTGTCTTCCTCTAGCACCCTCCGTTTACAAGGCTATTGTGATTCAGATTGGGTTAGTTGTCTCAGTTACTCGCCGATCCACTACGGGTTATTGCACTTTATTAGGTACCAACATCATCTCTTGGAAGACCAAGAAGCAGCAGACGAATTTCCCGCTCCTCTGCTGAGGTTGAATATCGCGCTATGGCGACCTTGACTTGTGAGCTTCAATGGTTAAAATACCTACTTAATGATCTTGGTGTTTCTCATCCTTCTCCCATCACTTTATTTTGTGGCAATCAAGCTGCTCTCCACATTGCCAACAATCCAGTTTTTCATGAACCAACGAAGCATATTGAACTTGATTGTCATTTTGTTCGAGAGAAGCTTTAGTCTGGGCTCCTCGTCCCTTAGGCACATTCCTTATTCTCATCAACTTGCCAACATCTTCACCAAACCCTTGGGCAAAGATCCCTTTCATACTTTAACTCGCAAGTTGGGCGTTACTCACATCCACGCTTCAACTTGAGTGAGAGTTTTAGAGTTATTAGAGTTGACCTTCCCCATTTACATTGAGGGATTCATTGTAATTATCATATCAAATTCTTTCATTTTATTCCTTTCTTTTTTTATTTGTAAGATAAATTTCCCCTATGAATACAATGAATCAGGGACTCTCTCCTTACACTGAGAGAACAAATTCATCTCTATTTTCACATTTACAGCTGGATCTGAGACGGTAGTGGATTGCAACAGGAAATAATCGTAGAGGCACGAGTAGAATCGAGAGGGCAACCATCGCACAGAGTTGAGGAGCAGTGGTCGAAGATGACAGATCTGGAGAAGTTTTTGTTGATCGACACAAGAACGAGATTGTATTGGGATGGGAGGGATGGTTTGAACGAAAAGGCCTCCCTCTGTTTGTAATACCCTGACCCAAATTAAATGTAATTAGTTTAATAAACCTTCTTAGACTGGGCAATCTCGAAGATTACGGTTAGGGATTTGCGAAAAGCTCAGGTATGACCCAGTTTGAGCTCGAAAACTTAGTAATCCAACTCGTCCAGGTGGAGGGGCAAAATGGTAATTTACCACTTATTGATATTATTTTATTAATTATGTCATTATGTGATTATTATTGGATGATATTATTTTCCTTAATCAAGGATTCCTATTTCTGATTTTAAAATAATTTTATTTTCAGAAAATGATATTTAAAACTACCCGTCAAAACCCCGAAAGGGAGAAATTAATATTGTAAATGGTTTTGAAAATGAGAATTTTTTTGAAACAAGTATGGTATGTTAGACCATTTTAGTATGGTCTAGTTTATTCTTTCAAACCCCAAAAATGAGGACTTTAATTTATTTTATTTAACACAAGTTGAATTATGTAAATAGTATTAAATTATGATTTTTATTTAAATCTATGATTTTTAGTGAGTTTTAAATCTCCAAATTTTTATGATGATTAGAGTTTTTAAAACCCAACTTATCTGTTAAGTTGGATTAAAAATTTTAAGCCTTTCAAATCATGTTTGAAGTTAAAAATCGAATTTTTATAAAAAATGGGCCTTTTTGCAAAACTCGAAGTTTAGAGGGATTTATTTACAACCAACAGTAACTTCTACCCGTTACTGTTGGGACGTCGACCAACCGATGCATGCAGCGCCAGCTGGCCCTCACCCATTGATCAACTGGTTCTATAAGACTACCCTCTCAGCCCAGCTCTTAATCTCCCTCAAAATTTCCATCTCTCAATCTCATCTGCTCTCTGAATTTCCAGCTGATCACTCCTCTCCCTCTCTCTGTTTTCCAAGTTTTCTTACCAGTAGCTAAAAGAGGAATTTTTTCAAAAGCTTGAATTTTCTACCCAGGAACTTGAGTGAAGGTAATCACTGTGTTCCTTTTCAATTTTAACTGGTTTAGAATCAAGTAGAAGTAAATTTGGCTAAGTTTTGAGTGAGTAAAATGGATTTCAAGTTTAAGGAAGAACATGGGATTTCTTGTGTCAGTGTGATTTTGGTGTTAAAATCCGATGGCCTATTAAGTGTTAAATCTTAAACCACTTCTTATGGAAAGATGACTTACTGAGGAGTCCATCTGACCGGTTGGAATGTGAAAAACGAATACAGAAAACCCACTGTTTCTGGATTCGTATTTCATAGAGTTGCTGCCCGTTACTATCTGCTTTTGCAGACAGAGGAGGAAGATGACTCTCAGACAATCCGATTGTTGTGCTTCGGACGGTCTGAGGGTAACCCCCTTCGAACGGTCCGAGAAATGACCTTCGGACGTTTCGAGCTTCAGTTCAAAGTCCCGAAGCATCCGAGTCAAGCCACTTTCCCGCCTTTGCTCCGGACGTTCTGAGTCCTGTTCGGAAGGATCGAACCCCTCTCGGACTGATCCGAGCTTCACTCGGCATGATCCGAAACACACAGACCCACCGAAGCCTGTTTTCTTTGTTTTTCGGTCGGAAGGACCTTCGAACAATCCAAGACCTGACCTTTGGACGGTTTGAAGACAGACCCAAGTTCCGAACCGAAAAATAGAGAAAACAACCTTCGGTAGCTTTTGAGTCACAGTACCTGGTTCGGATGATCCGAAGTCACAGTACCTGGTTCTGAGGAACCCAATTTTTTAGTGTAAAACCTTGATTGATTGACTGATGCATGTGTTAGACCTAAGTTTTATTATGATGTTTATACCCCATTAATAAATTAAAAGTGTACTAACTCTTCTTCTCTTATTATTATAGTGTCTATACTATTTGTATTTACTTTCAAGCAGACTTTATTTGTTGGGCACTGAGTGACTTCACTTCTAGGTTGACGCTATATCTATCGAGAATTGAGTGGCATCGAGGCCTTACTCTACATATCAATCTGGTCCTATCCAGAAGACAATACGAGAAGTAACCTGAGTATCTAGACCTAACTCAACACGCCAATCTGGTCATGGATAGAAGACAATATGAGTTTTAGATTGAGCACCCTATTATTATATATTGTGGATTATTGTAACTTAAAATGGTTAGAAACCAAGTAGGAGACTCAATTCCATTTACCTTGGAGATTTTTGGGAAAAACAGTATGACTTTGAAATGCTACTTGTATGTATACATTTGAATGCTATGTATATTGAGCAACTTTTGATTGTGCACTTGTTTGCCTGTTAAACAAGAGAGGGAACTTAATTTTGTAGTAGGTGTAATCAGGTTTTATGAGATGGATCTTGAACAATGAGTGGTTTCACTTTTGATGAACCCACCCATGTGCCTAGAGATGATGCACTGTTATAAGAAGTGCTTATGATGATTATAAATGCTATGATGTTGATCATATGAGATATGTAATACTGCTTCCACGTGCCCTTGACTATTGAACCAATATCAGGCCATGTGTGTGAGATGGCTTACGTCTACTGGACCAGGGGTGTCGACAGTTGCTGACTTGAGGAGTGTCAGTATCGGCCAAGTGAGGGCCAGGAGATGTATTTGCAAGGATGTATTTTGACCGTGTCGGGACTTAATACAATGGTCTCAGCGTAGTAATGTAGGCGTTACGTTAGATGACAGCAGTTATGGAAATGATGATGAGATTATACTTGATATTGAGAAATTATTATCAAGCATGAGATATTATATTGCAAATGTTGATTATTTACTAACCTGATATTTCATTAGACTGCATTGTTATATTTCCTTCACTGGGCTAGTTAGTTCACTACTACTCACATTTCAGGAGACGTGCCCGTGGAGGAGAACCCTCGTATGAAGCTTAGGATGGATAAGCTGCTGTGTTGCCTTGGGATTCCCACTGAGGGGAATTTTGTTATCTTTGCTTTTTGGTTCTTTGAACCCTTTGCTTATGTAAAGTACCGCGTGTGGTACTTAGTTTGTATTGACTTCATGCATTGAACTACCATGTGTTCCGTAGTTACTCTGATGATGTTATAATAATAATTCATTGTTGGAATTATGTGTTTATGGTTGTGTCTCTTTTGGGTAGACTTATAGTATGTGTTTGAGTCCACATATTGAGATCATGTGTGACCTTTGGGCCTAACCGTTGATCCGGCCCAGTTAGAATTCTTGAGTTTAGTTAAAAAAAAAAAAACCAGTGACGTTCCGGGCCCACTTTTCGGGTCGGGACGTGACACTGTTGGTGATATCTCCAGAAGAAGGGAGAGATGAATACTTAAACGTGAATCACGACCTTGGATCTATGTCTGCTCAATATACTATGTAAAAATAATGTGTGTCTTCCTTGTAAATTATGGAGAGACCTGCATTTTATTATATAAAGAATATAAATTGCAAATAGAGAAAAGAAATCAAAATTGTCACGCCCTGCCCCTTAGGGCCTCCTAAGACGTGAATTAATTTTTTTTCCCAATATTGAGCCTTTAACGATTGCAGAATTTATAACTCATTATGGACTTAATATTGCTGTAATATCCTGATTAGTACTTAATTATGTATTAATTAGCTGTTAATTTTGATTATTGAACAATTAATCTAAATGATTAACAAATGGGCTTTGAAGAGTCAAAGTTTGACTCGATCCGAGTTTGGAATCTGTGGATCTGACTCGTTTAGTGCAAGTGGCAAAGTTGAAATTGTCTGAACTTTTCTCCAGTTGAGACTTTAAAAAATATCTATAATTGGAAAATTGTTATCAAAGGTATTTAAATATCTAAGTTTTCATTAATTGTTCAAATTTTAAATTCTGAACTTAGAATGTTTTAATTAGAGATTTTACAAGTATTATTGAAATTTGTCATTTATTTTGGTTTTTTTATTTTAAATATTTTGCAACTTAAATGATTTTTTTTAAAAATATATAATAAAGCATTGCATTCATTGCAATTACTATTCACAAATCTACCCTAGATGTGCTAGGTAATGGGTGACCATACCTGGCACATCACCAACTTTTTATAAATCGAAGAGTGTTGAAGAAAAAAAAAAAGAGAAGTAGAAAAAACTAACCCCTCCCACCGTCCGTCCTTTCTTTCTTCATTCCTTTTTCATTTTTCCACTTCTTTTTCCTTTCTTCCTCCAACGTTCCAGCAGCCAACGTTTTTTAGGTTCCTGCATTTTTGTCGGGTTTCTTCAAACGTGACCATTCTTCGTCGGAATTTCGCAATTGAGGTATGAAAATCTCTACTTGAAATTTTAGGAACTCTGGAATTGTCCTTTTTATAAAATAGTTTAGTTTTAAGCTTCAATTTTGGATTTGTAGAAATTGGAGAAAAACAACCCATTCCTTTGAAATTCAAAATTTACCTTCAAAAATGGTTCTTTGATGATGTTTAAAACCATGGTTTCACAATGTTAAGTTAAAAAGTGGTTTCCTCTTTTAAAATCTTAATTTATGTCCTTTAAAATAATTTTTGATTTTCACCTCTTAATTTGGTTTCTCATAGACTTAAAAACATGATTTTGTAACTCTAAGTTAAAAAGGGGAATGATTAACCCCAAGCTAACATTGTGTGTTTACTTTCAAGTATTGGATGTTTACTTTACTGCATTGTACCCTCTCGGCCTCTCTCAATATGTTTCCATAGTCAATTCCAGAAAACAATACGAGGGAAAATACTGAGTGAATTCCATTTTCTTTTTATTCTGTGTTTTGGATGGCTGACATTTGACATTCTAACTTAATGAAGTAGTAAGACTTAGGTGACTCACTGATATTATCCGATCTTTCGGATGGAAATCTTATACATCAAGTTTTTGGATTACTTTTAGTATGTTTTAATTTAAATAAATAATCATGGATCTCATATGTTTTAACAGACTTTTGGAGAAATTCGCAAACTGGAGAAGGTGAGGAGACTCAACTTAACCCATATATTGATTTAAATTTATTTGGATATGTTGTGTAGCATCCAATAATGGTGAAAGTGGTGTGAATGAGAATGCGTTGTTATTGTGAAATGCATGGGTCTATTATGGATATGATTTTACTGCTTATGATATTCCTTTCCTAACAGGATTATGCAGGTGATAAGTGTGAATATTCTAAGTTGATTAACTTGGATTTAAAATTAGTGGTTGGTATTTGTAAATTTTACATGTTTATGGAATTCTGTTATTTGTATAAGTCAAGCATGTACACGTACACACCAGTTGAGTCAGGTCAAGCTCTTACAAGATGCTGCATTCTGTCTGTTTTGACTTAATGCAATTGAGGTTGAGTGGCATACCTCGTCAGGGTTGAGTGGGATATGCTGGACCATTACAGTTGAGGTTGAGTGGGATACCTCAATAGGGTTGAGTGGGATGCCCTGGTGTGGGTCAACTTAATTTTGCACTTTGAAAATGGAAAAGAATAGATGCCATATGTTCTGTTATTTATTTAACTGCATTGTTTATTTATCGCGTGTTATACCCATGACATTATGAGTTCTCTGCACTGGACTAGTAGCTCATGTGTACCTCAATGCAGGACAAGATCTGGAGGTGGTGGAGGATCCCTCTGCAATGGCCTGAGTTGTGGAATCCCTGGATTCCCATCAGTGTTTTGATTTAGGATTCTACTTAAACTATTTGTAATATGTAATTTTGAGTTGCCACCTGTGGCACCCAAACTATTCTTTGTATAATTATGATATTTATGAATATATATATATATCATGGTGTGTTTGTACTTCATCGTGTATGTTATAATCTAAGTTTTCTTTATCTTGTGTGGTTTCATCCTTGGGCTTAGGCGAGTCCATGGTTCATGAACTTGTAAATTTGTGTTTGTAAAAAAATAAAATTTAGGTCACGTTCCGGCCCACTTCTCGGGCCAGGGCGTGACAATTGCACATGATCGAAAGTTTGGACATTGCATTTGGCAGCCTTGGATCCAGCTATAATCGGGCCGATAGAGTTCCCAGGCAGATGGAGGGGTCACAATGGTCCTACTTAAAACCCAAAACCTCTGAAGAACCCACCAGTCGCCATAGTACATGAACACACTACTAACCAACATGTAGTCTATAACTTTAATCTCCTGTATTAAATCAAATTAGAGAATGTCAGATACATTCTACCTAACATTCACCATAATCTGAACACATACCCATTCACATACTCATTCACATACTTATCAGAGATACACATAAGAAATACAGTAGTTCTATTACATCTTTACAGTACATCTTTACAGTGCCTCAACTGGAAACAATAAGGTTTTCATTACATTACATGGTTCATACAAATATTAAATAAGAAAACACTTAAATTCTTGACAACGGGGAAATAGATGGAGGGTCTTCGCCTTTACTGCAGCATAAGAACTTCTTGTCCATCCTCATTCGGGTTTCTTGAAACGTAAGGGATGTGAGCTCTACTAGCCCCGCGAAGTGAAAACAACAGATATTGTAGTATATCATCTATCTTAAACATGTTATCATACAACAGTTTAAAAACTCAAAAATCATGTAGTTTTTATATGAGATCAGTATCTAACATAGTTATACCCCCGTCAATCAACATTTACGGCACCCAGCCGCAAAGATACGTGGCTACACCGCCGGTAAGTTCATGCTCGGTGCTTCACCAAGTCCGTATATACATCTCGTACTAGTGCCCTCCGCGAGCTAGGTACTTCATACAACAACGTGAGGTAATTTGATATGCATAATATACTAGTCAAATACACATCAAGTATGGATTAAATGTAGTATTCAACCCAAATTAAACATCTCTCATATAATCATAATTAAATTCTCACTCAGCTAATATAGATTCCTAAGCCTCCCACATTGAATCATACATACATCAGCAATTGGTATTTAACAATACTATGCTGAAAATAAACGCAGTTTATATTGACTGAAATTCAAAGTGATGTACACAAGTTCTATCAGTTACCGTACTCTCGGGTCGGGTACGTCTACCCTCTACTTAAAAATTTACCGTGTAAATGCGTATTTCTTGCAATACATCGTTAAACACACAAATACATGTAATCCAGTCGGAATCATGGTTGGAATTTGATTTATCTCAAGATCTCCAACTGATAATCAGTTAGCCTCTAGGAATAAGTGGTTTCCTTTCTTCTTTTCAGAATGGCTAGACCTCGACATTTCGTACACTTTATCGTTTATGTTTCATATGTAGAAACAATCATTCATCCCCTTACATGTGAACAATGTCGGTATCGCGTTCTAGTCCGTTCACATTCTTTCAGTCAATAAAATGACCATGGATATTTACTCATTACCGTACGACTAATGGTGTGAATTTTCAGAATTTAAATGCAAAATGAAATGCATTTTAATAACATAGTGTGGTCAAATCTCCTCACCTTTAACTGACGAATATTTTGAGTTGAAATGGTTAAAACATTAAAAAAAGAAGTATAAACAAATCATACGTTTGAAAGAGGTTTAAATAACATAACATTTTTTCACGAAAGTATCTTCAAAGTTGTCTGTTGAATCTCGACATGTCGTCACTGTTGATATGTCGAATATGTCGATATGTCATGTAACGCCCCGCCTTTTTCACTCTAAAATCAGAGTTTATTTTATTTTTTAAATAATAATAAACAAGTGATCGGGGCAGGACGTCACGACGCGAGTTAAGTTCGGACTTTTAAAGTCCAACCCTTAACTGGCCAAGCCCATGTGCGTATGGACTAAGTCCATAAGAACCGATCCACACATGGTACAACTAAAACTTGCGGAATAAACTTAATCTTAATTTAACTGCGGGTTATAATAGATCCTAAAACTACTCCATTTTTCATTTTTAGATAGCAAAGTACATAATCATAATCTCCAAAATTACTAAAATAACCTTAATCTAAGCATTCATTCGAACCCATCCAAAACCTACCAAACCATAGCAAATAGTTAATCACATTATTACATGCCAACATCATCTAACTATCAAATTACATTGTCCATATAAACTTAAATAAAAAGTCCATTCAAAAGCCCAAGCTCCTATGCTTGGTTTCCTTCATGATCCTCGTTCTTCCCCTTTCCTGCGTCATCCACTAAGGATAGAGATAGGGTGTTAGATCAACGCGCCTAGTAGGTGTTTTTGATTAGGGCTACCACAAGGTTAGTATAAAAATATGCAAATATCAAAATAGTACATGATCATCAAAACCTTATAAAAATAATGCCATGTATGTTATGCACATGTAATGAGTCCCACCTATCACAAATATATATAGCCTCCTCTTGACGGGATTCTCATCGTCAATGTAACCCACAGTGGTCTTTCGAACACCCCGACGGAGTGTGGCTTCCGGTTTCCTCTTGATGGGATTCTCATCATCAAGGTACCCACAGTGGTCTTTCAGACGCTTCGACGGAGTGTGGCCTCCGGTTTCCATAATCATCACCCCATGCCATGCATGAGATGTCAATGAGTTCATGCCATTTGTAAATACATCTTAACATACAAAACCACTTTGAAACATAATAACTTACCACATATTTCATCAAAATTAAGATAAAACATCAAATATAAGTGTGGTTACAAAAAGGTAGGAAACCTACTCAATGTTCACTTAGATTGACCGCTCTTTTAAACCGTCATCCGTTCACGACTTGTACTCCGTTCAAGAAGTCCCATTACCTTGTTTATATAACAGCAAGTCAAATGCATGTCCCTTTAATTTCCAACTAAGTCTAAGTCCCAAAACCACTTTGTGGGGTTCGGCCATACCCCATGGCCGAACCTCGTCCACTTGAATTTTGATCTCCTTTTTTTATTTAATCCAAAACCATCCAAATAACTTAATCATCCAAATGTACCTTCGGCCCATCTTTCAAATCCTTTGATCATATCATTCCATATTTACAATTGTGCCATTAGACTAACCTTTGTTTAATTTTCCTTAATAACCAATGTTCATAACCAATCCACCTTAGTGGGGTTCGGCCATAGAACATGGCCGAACCTCACCATCATAATTTGGTCCTTTAAATCCTTCATACATACATCTCCAATTATATTATAAGTTAATTATTAAATTCACCAAATAACCATTAGTGGGTTCGGCCATACTACATGGCCGAACCTCAGCCTATGGATTTTTATCCCTTGTTCCATCATCTATCATGGTTGATCACCTTAATACTAAATCCATAATTAAGCATATGTGATTCTTAAATAAAAAGCATATAACAATTCATAATTTCCAACATAATGTTAATCCGATTAGCCCATCAAAACAGTCCATGGGGTTCGGCCATGTGGTTCTCTTAACTCAATGATTCCATCATTTTATTTATAATTTAAGCTCAACACTTTAGCCATAATAACCATATGGTTCAGCCATCCAATGGCCGACCCAAAATATTAAACTTATCTTCATTCAAAACCCTTTAAAACTTTCATTACATGGTATGGTTTTTATCCCTCAAAAACCATAAAAATTACTAAATCCTTTCATGGGGTTCGGCCACTTTGATCCATTTTCTTTCCTTTTAAAACAGCATTATCCATGATCTAAACCCTTGATAGATTCGGCCATACAATGGCCGGATCATATTCCTTAACCAATTTATTTAACAAGGGTTTATAGTACACTTACCAATACCGCGACGCCTTCGGTTCTTTGACTACTTCTTTAATCTTTACTCCTGCTTGTTCTTCCATTCCTTTTTGCTCCTCTTTGATCCTTAGCCTTCCTTCTTCCTCTTCTCTTTGATATTCGGCCAATATATGAGTTTGGTCAATATAAGATCACTAAAGGTTGGTTCGGCTAAGATGAAGATAGGTTTGAGGGAGAAGCTTAGCACTATGTTTCAAACCCTCTTTGATCTTTAAGAGGACTGGCCTTGAGAGAGAGAGGAAGAGAATGAGATAGAATTCTCCAAATGTTTGATCTTATTTTCCTTAGAGTGCTGGTCGGCTAAGAGAGGGAGAGAGGGAGAGAGTGCAATGAGAATTCCTTTGTCTAATGAAATTCGTCCTTGGGGATGTCTCTAGATGTTACCACTTGTAACTCCCCTCCCCATTAATCTCTTCAATTATTCCATTTGGGGGTTTCATCCTTGAGATGAAACCCTCCAACGATTTTTGGCTCTTGGCTGCCCTAAAGATGAGAATCCAACAATCCATTGCAAATATATTCATAAACCAACAATCTTATCTTGTCCTCAACACAGAAACCAATCAACATCATCACATTCTCTTTGACTCATTTTGCTGGCAACCCCTTTGCCCTCTACTGTAAGTAAAGTCTTCCCCAGCAACTAACATTGGTGTTTGTATTTTGCTGCCAACAAGACCACCATGTGTTGTTGACCTTTTTCTTAAAAAACACAACCTAAGCACAGCCACACCATATGTTAGTTGTTGTATGAATGCTCCATAATGTTGGCTGCTGTGTGCACTGCTCCACCTCGAACTTTGCCACAGGGAGGTTCTGTATTCCATTCACCTTTTAATCCCGGATCTCAAACTCAGCTCTGATATCACTTGTTAGCGTTTACAGTGGAATAAATAAAAAATCGAACAGAAATAAGCACACAAAACAAAGAATTTTACGTGGTTTGGCCCACCTGGCCTATATCCATGGAGCGACAAAATATCTTCATTATGAGAGATAAAGAATACAAGTACAAAATAAAGACACCTTGAGTCTAGAGCCTAAACCCAAAGTCCCGAGCCTCTTTGTACACCCATCTCTTCTTACCACTCTCATGCTTAGAAGAACCCATCTTTTGTCTCTCTATCCTCTACGCTTTCTACATTCTACGAGCACATCCGACGAGCTCCATGAACGCGAGGTTGCATCTCCGATTGTGTGTTCCCGTACACACTGACGTGTTAGCTACAACACCTCAGCCTCTCTACGCATATGGCGAAGGTGCCATCTCCACACATACCTGCCAAAGGCCCAAGGGCCTTCACCATGCAACAACCCTCTCATGGCTACATCTTGTCTCCGTGTGCTCCCTCAGTGTCTTGAAAGGATGCCATACCCTTCAATAGTGTTGGTTGTCCCTATATATAAATCCAGCCATACCACCGTATCTCATGTGCTGATCTTTAGGCCAAAAATCAGCCACACACTCACCGTCTCTTCTCAGTTGTAATAGATTACAACTGAGATTTGTATGAAGAGAAATTTCCTTCCCAACAACTTTAGGACTGCTATGTATATCCCATACAATCGGTCCCTTCATGGATTCCCTGTGTCCCATTCTCACTGGGATTGCCATGTTCCTTAATAATAGTAATTGCCATATTATTATATTAAACAACTACTAATTCAAGTGTCATCTTGAATTTGGAAACCCAATTGCCATATGACTCAATGGAATTGAGCCATCACCAACAAACAATGGGTGCACAGTTTTGCTGCGCTGTTGTACAAGCAACGCTTGTGTGTGTATGCGCACAGGGAAAGAGAGAGAGCGCTAAGTGGAGAAATGGGAGAGAATATTTTTTTTCTTACTTCCTCCAATCGGTGGAGAGAGGTGAGAGTAGGAAGAGAAAGAGAATGAGAGAGGGAGCAAAGCAAAAGAAAGAAGTGAGGGAGAGAAATGTCTCTGTCCCTTTTCTTTATAAGGAAAGAAGAACTCGGAGGGCATGAATGAAGAGATAAGGAGAGGAAGAGAGAGAGGGTCGTGTATGGCCTTCAAGAAGGAATACGATTGCATGAATGATAAAGAATGGTGTTGGGTTCGATAAGTCCGAGTTTAGATTACTGGTGCGCTTTCTCGATTTGTAGGAGACCACTACGGACTTTATCTTATGGATGAACTCCGGATGCTAGAGCCAGGTTGCCTGACAACTTTGGCTGGAAACTGAGGTCCAGAGCTACTTGATCTACTTAAAAACAATTTAAAGATTTTTTGGTGCATAGTAATGGATCAAACAGGTTTTAGGGCCTAGGGGCCAATTCAAAACATGACGTCTAAAAGTCAAACCTAGATAATGTCTTTTGGTGATTTGGAAGTTTCAATAGATCCTATTATTCACAAATAGTTTGCTAAAATAAGTTTTACTAAAATTGAGATTATGAGATTTTTGAAATGATCCTCAAAGTTGGCTTTCACAAGTGTCACACTTGACATGAATTTTAAAGATAATCAACGCGGGTACCAAATTTCCCTATGTTCATTCATTTGGGGGAAAGAGTATGTGCAAATTTCGTGATTTTAGAGCTCAAATCGAAGATTTAAATGAAATTCAAAGTTTTTAGACACTATTCATCAAAATAATAACAAACGAATCTAAATCTGTAAAAATTATAGTTTTGCCCATTGACATTAAAACTACTATATCTTGAGCTCCCAAGCTTAGAATTGGTCAAAATAGGGCACGTTGGAAACCTCGCAAGGGAATCTACGCATCTAACCAGTGTTTAAACAAAAACATATTCCATAAAACTCTTTGAAATGAATGATCAAGGGTTAGGTCATTACAAATTTATTAAAACCCATCTAATTATTTTGATTTATTAAATCTACATGTGGAAAAGAAAATCCACATAGGTAGTTTAGTTGATTTAAGATTCTAATATTATATTAGAGGTGATGAAGGCCTATGGTCGAAATGTAAAAATCTTCCAAAAGGTCTTTAACGTAATCTTCATTTAGACTCAACTTCTTCTAGTCAAATTTAGGAGAATTCAAAACTAGTTTAATTGGATTGAGATATGCCAATTTCAAAGTCACAGAAAGAATTCAAAGACATTCCTCGAATTTCAAAGAATTCCAACTTCGGCCAAAGAAACAATGGCTCTTCGAAAGAGAAAACTTAAAGTTTCAATAGATCACCAATGCTCAATTTCACTCAGAAATAAATCAAGAGAATGCTTAAACCTCACTAAGAGAAATTCGACACCATACAAAATTCTCAAAATGAAACTAACATTAATTGAATTCTAAGAATAATTTAAAGGCAAGAAGAATAATTAAATTCAACACAAAAATAAATTAGAGCACAAAACACTAGAAATAAGAACTCACTTTATCAGAAGAGATAATTCAAATTAACTTCAACGGAGGATTGAATAGAATGATCGACTATGGCCTATATTTATAGTTTTCATGTTGAGTATGTGGCTCAAATTGTTAGTGGACCCATGCTTGATCTAGCCATATCCAATACCTACTTGTTCGTGTAAAGGACTGAGGTTGGACTCCTAATAGGATTAGAAGTTACTTGGGTTGGTGCAGAGGTATTCCCTAATTAGAATACTACTTGGGATGGAAATTGTATAAAGAACCTTTGGCCACATGCCTCTGACGGTCACAACACACATGCATGGACGTTGACAACATAGGTAGAGAAACTTGAGCAAAGGTGTGCTCGTGGGGTGAACCGTACTCACTGATATTGTGGGGTAAACCTACCCACAGAGGGCTTTTACATGAAGCATGTCGGGATGCACTCGGGGAGTGCAAGAAGCATGTCGGAGAGCGAGACAAAAGATGGATTCTACTAGTATGAGAGTAGTAAGAAGAGGGGTGTACAAAGGGCTTGGGACTTCGGGTTTGGACTCTAAACTCAAAGGAGTTATTATATTATACACGTATTTCCTTTTTTATAGTGAAGTTATTCTATCACTCCGTGGACATAGACAAGAAGGCCGAACCACGTAAATTCTTGTGCTGTGCTATGCTTCTTGCACTCGCCAAGCACATCCTGACATGCTTCATGTAAAAGCCCTCCGTGGGTATGGTTCACCCCACAACTCCGTGGTGAATAAAACATGGTAAAATCTCTATAATAGAGGGGCCAACCACTTCCTTTTCTATTCTATGCTATGCTAAAAAGAAACTAAAGCATACTAAAGCATTTTGACAAGTATATTATTACATCTTATTTTGTCATTCACCCTTGTTCATTGCTAATAAACCCTTAAAAATAGGCTTTTACGGCCCTCCCTAACCCATATACCTATGCTTTCTCCTTTTCATTTTACAATTTTAAAACTCTTTGGACTCTATAAGGTGTTTGTTTTTCATGAATTTGGTGCATGTGGATGCTATCATCATTCTCCTCCTCTTGTAAAAAACTTGTCCTCTTGGAGAAAACTCGTCCTCAAGCTTGCATAATTTCCTCCAAGTTCATCAACATGTGAATTGAACTTTCTAAATTTGCGATCTCTTTTTTTTTTGAAAAGTTACGCTTGCGCTATCTTTTCTTTCTTCCTTTTGACATATTAGCGAGCACACTAGAAGAATATGAATGACTTTGAAATCTGTACACCATATGATAGTGATGATGAAATATCCAACTATCAACAAAAAAAAAAATTGAGAAAGGTTGTTGCTAATAAAAGAATTTTGTACAAATCCTTCCCAAATGGGATCAAAAGAGTGTACAACAAAGATCTTCGCATTAAGGCAAGGCAACATTAACAATCGAAGCAAAGTAAGTTTCACTTCGGATGAATAATTTTTTCAGGGAGAAACTTGCCATGGAGTCTTTATTCAACTGGAAAGTCACCTGATTGAATATTCCAACTCCATAAATCACCATTTTAAGATCAACAAGGCCATCAGCGTTTTCATCTGTCTGTAATTTATTCTCAATCATTAAATTATTAGGAATGAATTGAGAGCTTTCATTTGCCTTTTCCATTAAACTAAAGACTTCAACATACGATTCACCATCCCCATACTCATCATATTTTAGGGGTCGAAAATCAAGCTTAAACTCCTAAACTTGTGTATCATTAGTTGGAGCAAAAAAATCTACTTTTGCCTCTTCATCTTACAATGTAAAGAAACAATAGAAGTGGAAGGTTCAAATCTATTTGAAGAAGTTGGAGACGTTGTAAATCCATCTTTAGAAATTTGATCTATCTGATATTCCAATCTCTCTGCAAAGTTGTGAAGCTATAAATTTGTTCATTTCAACAATTCTTCCAGTATGCGTCTCAACCTCTTCCGTAAAATCTTAGATCTAGATGGAGATTTGTTTCTTACAATTTCCAAACATGATAATGAAATACAGGCCAGCTCTGAGATTTCAGGAGCTTTAGGCGAACTCTTAAAATGAGCCTTTTATACACTTATAAAAAATAAAATCATATTTTTTTTTACAAAGTGTGAAACATCTAAATAAAATTTCATAATCAAATTTATAACAAAGTATTATTTAATATTTATTCTTCTCGAGGATTTTGAGATGTAAAATTACTAATTAAATTATTATATTTAAGTTTTTTTAATATATCTTTTTCAATAGATAAGATAGTTAATCCATTCAATCTTTCTTATAACAAATTTAATTTCCACTTGTGTCATGTATATTGATTTTTTATTTTTTATTACTATTTTATTATATTTAAAAAAAGTAGTTGACATGCTAAATATATAATGCATTTAAAACAACTTATAAAATAAAATTATATTAAAAAATTATCACTCAATTATAAACTATAAAATACAAAATAGTCATTCAAATGTAAACTCACTTTCTTTCCATTCAACCATCTATATTATGATGAATAATAAGTTTCCTCAATTGGAGACTTCTTTAGGTCACACTTTTATTAAAATTTCTAAAAAAATTATAAGAATAATGATTAGTTAAAATTTGACCTTTATATAATAATTTTAATCTTGTAATTGAGTCAATTAATTATCCCAACTCTTTTTTTTTAAAAATAAAAATAAAACTAAAAGATAGATTTTTTTCTTAATTTTTAAATAAACATAAAACTAAAGGATATATGTTTTTTATCATGATGTTTAATTCATTTTATTAGAATTATAGATTTAAAATTTGGAAAAAAAAGTTGGAGAAAAAAATGTAACATGTGATCTATGGAATGAAAGTCACACCAACTACCATCACGTCCCAAATCCATTTGCTAATGAAATAAACATTAAAATAACTTTATAACATAAAATAAGGTGTGTGAACTTAAAAAATTGAACTCGACTTAGGGGACCCATCTATTTGGAGGCCTTAGGCGGTGGCTTAGTTCGCCTAAATAGGGCCGAACCTGATGCAATAGTACTATACCTCCTTAGAGTTTTGATTGTTTGCATTGTTCTTTTCATTAATTTCTTGAAGGTTTGGTTTTTTTTTAAAGATCAAGGTATCAAAGCGTCCCACTGACTAATATTTGGAATATCTGTAAACCTCTTAATCCGCATACGCCGGGTATAAAATTAAAGAGAGTGGTCTTTCTTATGTTGATGCAGTTGATCCAAAAACTTCCCACAAAAAAGAATGAGAATTAACCATCAAACTAATAATTCTTCTAATATTCTGTAAAAGTTGTGTCTCGCCCTTATTCTTTTACTATTGGCTTATGAAATTGACATCTTCAACAAGTTCTAAAGACATTCATAAGAAATGTTGACATTTGCCTCTTTTTAAAATATAGAAAACCATTTACAAAAATAACAAGCAATTTTTTTTAAAAAATAGACTTTTGTATGTTATCATTATATTAGATAGATTTCAGAAACTAGTCGAATCTTTCTATTAAATATCTAAGGTTGGTGAGACATGTGTTAAGAGTTTCTACTGGAAAAACCTTTGAAAAAAGAGTTGGTAGTGGAATTGGAGGTGGACCATTCAAAAATGTACGACAGTTGGACTAGGGCGGATGTACGACTTCACGGGCGGGCAGTTGGTGAAGGGTCCAGATTAAGCAAGGTGGCTAAACTTCTTCCGAAACCTACGCACGGGAAAAGTCCTCCCCTCCCTTTCCACACTGTCATCGTCAGCCGAAGCCAAAGAAGCCCAAAACTAAGAAAAAAAAATGTCCCAGCGTCTTCAACTCTTCCAACCACGCTCTTCTTGTTGGTTTTTTCTTTCTGCTTTCATCTTCCATACTCCGCCCTAGAATCCGTCAACATCAAGGACGGCCATCCACCCACCCACCGACACTCTTTCTTGATAATATCGAGATTTATTGTCTGGGTTATTAGGGTTTGGCCATTCTCCTTGAGAATCTGGAGTTCCTAACCCAATCTCTCATCACCGATGTGGAATTCCGTGTCTGATGAGTTATTGGGCACCTTTGCGCCGATTCTGGTCTATTGGATCTATTCCGGAATCTATGTATTGTTGGGGTCCCTGGACAAGTATCGGTTGCATTCCAGGAAAGAGGAAGATGTCAAGAACTTGGTTTCCAAGGGAGCTGTCGTCAAAGGAGTTCTTCTCCAGCAGACGATCCAGGCCGCTGTTGCCATCCTCTTGTTCACTGTAATTCTCGTTCTCCTTCTTCTTCTTCTTCTTCTGCTTCTTTGATTCAGTCTCTGTTATTTCCTTGTTCTCTCTCTTACTGAATTTTTATCTTTCGTTATAATTTTGAATTTTGTTAAAGTATTTTTCATTCACACTGGGATGGATTGCTTTGAACTTTGTTGCTGGAGTTAATGTGTTCTTTGTGGTTACGATAATTGATTAATCAATCAATTAATCTTTTTATTTTTGGAAATGGTAATATGATGTGAACCCACAACCTTTAAGATTGCACGCTAAGAACATCAATTGTGCTACAAGCGTTTGTCTATGAAGATATTGAATTTATGTTGATCCTCAATGGATCAAAACTCAGAACCCAATTCTAGTCAATTACCCAGATGTTCTATGCAAGGGAATTCTATCCGATGTAACCAAGCTCCCAATGGATCCAATTTTCTATAAAAAATTTTCTTTGAAGATGGCTATCTCCTCACGGTGGCACCTCTTGAAAGGGCACAAATCTCACACATAAATGAAGCATGGGATATCTGCAGGCTCCCATTCATGAATTTATAATCCTACATATGCATACATACTCTATACCAAATATCTTGTCTTTATTTTAGATTGCTGTCACCATTATATATTTTTTCTTCTTTCTCAATGGTAGCATATGAACACTTAACCATAATAGTTGCCACACGTACTGCTCGTCTTTCATTACTTCTCTCTCTCTCTCTCTCTCTCCCTCTCCCTCTCCCCTATATATATATATATACCAGCAGTTGTTTGTCATTATGAAATGGATGCTTGTGAGTTTGATTTGCTTGTATTGTCAATTGTTTTTGTTCGGCTGGTTTGGAGCAGTGTACTTCCAATGGAGAGGTATATCATATAAGGGAGTCTAGAAATAAGATGGCCAATTATTTGCTGAGAAGAGGGATTCCTTGATATATTCTAATGGCTTTTAAGTTGTGAGTACCCTCGTTTCCTAGGTGGCTGGAGCTGAGTTGGGAGTGGAGATGTTTTCTTTGATAGGGCTAGCTAACAACAAAAAAATACAATTTATTAGAGGGAATTCATCTCCAAAATGTAGTCATGGGACAGCAACACCAAGCTTCTTGTGGATAATGGCTTATGGATTTTCTTCATGTGCGACACCCAAAAAAAAAGAAGCTATAATAATACCTATTACTCTCTAACCTCATCAATCATGTTCGCTGTCCTAGAAAATCACCTGACGATAAGACTCATTGGATTACATGATGGTTCACCATCAATTCTCACTTTAACAAGGCACTTCCAAGCAAGTTCTTTGAGTTTCACCATTAAACTGATGCTATTGCATCATTAGAAGTTTAGAATTGTATGGCCCATCATCATCATTACCATCACCATTACCATCATCATTATCATCATCGTTGTCAACATCATTATCAAACCATTTATCCCATTAATTGGGGTTGGCATTTATATTTACATTTGGCAAATTGTTTTTCATGGGTTGATTGCCTATCTAATGCCTTTGGGACATGAAACCACAATGTTTTAGTCTACAATAATTGGTTTGCCTTGGATTACCTTGAGGCCTCTGATCAAAATTTAACTGAAATAATTTGTTAATATCTTCTTTGTTTATTTTGTCATCTGTTGTGACAAGTTCATAGTATGCTTTCTTATGAGTTTTCTTCATTCTTAGTGGTAATAATGTGTAGGAATTAGATCTTATGTGGTCATAATGATGGAGGACATGCTTTGCTAGCAAATCTGATGTAGTACATGCTTTGATACCAAATTTGATGCAAGATAGGTCAAAGTGTTGGAAACCCTAGATCTAAATGCTACATCGATGCTCTTATGAGAATGCAAAACGTCAATCCTAAAATGACGTGTAACTTATATCCACAATTCACACAAGATGTTAGAGAACATTAATATTAAACAAAGAATAAAAACAAAATCTATGCAAATTCACACTCACAATTAGTCAAAGAGATTCAAAAAGAAGAATGACTCCTACACATATTTCCCTCATGGTGGCCTTCAATGCAAAAATCCTTCAAAAGATTAATTAGATCTTGCTGAACCCTTTCCTAGGTCCTCTAGATATAAAATACCCAAAAGAGTGAACTAGGGCTATGGGACCACCTAGGGTTTGCCAAAGGGATTAGGGTGTTTTTTATTATAAGAAAACTCATAAGAAAGCATACTAAGAACTTGTCACAACAGATGACAAAATAAACAAACAAGAGATTAACAAAATATTTCAGTTAAATTTTGATCAGAGGCCTCAAGGTAATCCAAGGCAAACCAAGTTAGTAAGCATTGTGCAGACAACATGAATAGGCTATTGTTATAATTTAACTCAGGACATAGACCTAAAGGTAAAGGCTCATTGTTGTAGCCTAAAACATTGTGGTTTCAAGTCCCAAGGGCATTAGCTAATCCACCACCCTTGAAATACCCAAACCCCCTGCAACCTCAGGTTCCAATGAAACTAGATTCAATTTTTGATTGAATTAAATTGAAAATGCAATTCCAATCAAACCAATTAGTTCTAATTAAGTTAATGCAGAATATCTATGGATGATTGCATGAATTAAATTAATTCAAAACAAAAATAAAAACTAGCTTTCAAAGAGAACATTTTACTAGAAAATTCACCAAAGAGACTTGTCTCTTAACTTCAAATTTCCAAATTCGTGTCTTACATGGCTGCATTACACCTCTATTTATAGCAGTCTAAGGGATGGAGGAACAATAGAAAAAAGCATCGTAATGGGCATGGCTAGGGTTGAGCTACACAAGGGTTACTAATTAGTAATTACATTTAACAATAGTAAAGTTTCTTGTCACTCTCTGGCACCTAAATAGAAAAATGGTCATAACTTTGTCTACGTGTACTAGTATTGTGCAAACTTAGACTTGTTGGAAAGATTATTGAATAAGCATTCCGACAAACCCAATTTTGTGAAAATCCAATATCGTTTGAGATTTTAATTATGCTTGCAAAGTTACAACACGTTTTCTGCCGATCATAGAGTGAGGACCAATCAAATTGCTCCATGTCACATTGATATGTTGTCTCCTCCAATCAAAACCAACCACCTCCATTTGCCAACAAGCCTTATTCCTTTTCCAATTAGGACTTCAAATCATGCTTGGTGAGGGAGAGTGAGAGTCCACATGCCACCAAGCCATAAGATTTGGAATTTTCCCACCAACCTACTCCAATTCGTAATTCACTTTTGGAGCTAGGGTTTTGGCTTTGCAACACTTCCTGTGGGGTCCATTATGCTTCCAATGTGGATCGGGCCTATGGGTAGGGTCCATATGCACTAAATTGACCATTTTGGGGCCCCAATTAGATGGTTTCAGCTCCACTTTGCCATAGTAAAAATTGTGTAATTTTTTTTGAAAGGTGTAAAAAATGTGTAATTTTCTCCATAATTTTTGATGCTAGAAGCCCACCAGGTCATCTCTCCAATCATGAACCACCCCACCAATGCTTAGGATTTGGCTTACCTCTAGCAGCTCCATTGACATTGAATTTAAAGAAACCAAGATTTGGCTTCACCCAAGACTCTATTGGCACACTCCTTTTCCTCCTAGGGGCACCAGATAAACAACCCTCACAAGAAAGATCCAAAATAGAAAAATCCTTGTATTCTTTACATAACAATAGACAAGACGCCCATCTCCACTTCACTCAATAGCCTTCCCTACCTCCATCGACCTATTTTCAAATACCCTCTGATCCTTTTCCTTCCATATGGATCATAAGACCACTGCAGGAACTATATGTCAAGCAACCTTTTTTACCTTTGAAAGGACCCCCACCCCATTCCACCAAAATCCTCACACATCTTTGCTAAAGACCCAATCACTACCCAACATCCCTAAACAATAGTGTCAAATTCTCCAAGAAAATGAACAATTACATAGTAAATGGTCCACTGATGACTCCTCCACCCTGCACAAAACACATAATAAAGAGGCTCCATTAGGTAACAAATTCTATCCTTGAAATTACACGTGAATAATATTTTCTTTTTAACTGGTATCCATGAAAACGCTCTCACATGTGGGGTCACTAAGCTATTCCACACCATGTTGTTAAGTTGATTAAAACCGGACTCCCTAGTCCTCACCTTTGCCGAAATTGGTTGTACAGAAAAGATACCCAAAGAATCACCAACTCAAATCATCTCATCCTCATCCTTTACCGAAATATTACTGTCATTGAGTAAATTCTTCAAATTCTCATAATCTACTTGTTCGAAATCCTTCAAACCTCAATCCTACCTTTCAAAAAAAAAAAAAGAGACACTGTAGTAATCATTGACATGCACCCTTTTATCCACAACCATCCTACATAACCTTGGGAAAACCCTATAAGTGCCTATCACCAAGCCAACAATCTTTCAAAAAAAACGAGCTCTGTTGCCATTGCCCACCAATAGTTGAATCCCTTGTTTATACTTTGCCTCAACTTTACCCACCCCATTGCTTAACTTGAAAAAAGCTCTTACCATCGATAGAACCCTCTTTCCTTGCTTTTGTTGCTTTAACTCCCAGCCACCCAAGCCTTTAACCCATACCTAGCACATAGTACGCTCCTCCATAAGGTTCCTTCCTCATGAGCAAATCACCAAGGCTATTTACAAAGCAAAGCTTGATTTCTATCCACCACCCTTGAAATACTCAAACCCTCTGCAACCTTAGGTTTAGTTGCCTCTTCCCATTTCACTAAAGGGATTTTCTCTCTCGCCCCCCCTCCCAAAGAAAGTTTCTATGCAACTTTTCTCATTTCCTCGCTACTCCTTTTGGCTTTTCAAATAACGACATATAATAGGTTGGAGTACTTGCCAGAATAGATTGGACTAAACTGAGTCTACCAACTCAGGTTTACTCACCTCTTCCCATTTCACTAAATGGATTTTCTTTCTCCTCCCCTCCCAAAGAAAGTCTCTCTGCAACTTTTCCCATTTCCTCGCTACTCCTTTTGGCTTTTCAAATGACGAAATATAATAGATTGGAATACTTTTTTTTGAATATTTGACTAAAGTGAGTCTACCACCCAACAAGTAGTCTCTTACTCCAAAAAGAAAGCTTCTTCTCCACTTTTTCCACCACTGGGTTCCACATAGTTTTCAATCTAGGATTTGCACCTACCGGGAGACCCAAGCAAACAAAAGGTAATTTCCCTACTCCACACCCCATTTCATCCACCAAGGATCATCTCTCTACTTCCTCCTCCTCCTCCTCTACCTCCACTCCCACCAACTTACTCTTGCCCAAATTTAGCCCAAATTTACCCTTAGACTTGAAACTAACTCAAAATAACGAACGACCGCCTTGATACCTACCAATTCCACCAAATTGTCACAAAACAATGATCTATCATCTGCAAACTTTAGATGGGGCAGTACCTAGTCATTTTGTACCACTTCCAAACCTTTAGTTTTTCCAACTTCTCTAGCTTTCAGCTTCAACCTGTTCAATGCTCAGCCACCACTGTAAAAATAAAAGGGGATAAAGGGTTACCTTGTTTGAGTCCTCTAGACACCTTAATAGGGGCAACCGAAGATCCATTCACTAGAATCAGAAAGTTGGAATCTTCCACACAAGCATTCATCCATTTGCACCACTTAATCCCGAAACCCATTTGACCAAATAAATAATCCACAAAACCCCAATCGACATAATCGTATGCTTTCTCCATATCCAATTTCAAGAGAATACCAGCCTTCTTCTCTTTCCATGGACACTCCCATTAGCAATCAGAACACCATCTAGGATTTGCCTTCCTTCCAGAAATCCCCCTTTGGTATCATCAATGGTCTTAGACAACATTGAATTATGCCTAGTGGAAAGAACCTTAGCTAGCAACTTTTACACATACCCGACCAAGCAAATTGGCCTAAAATGACCCAATTTGGCTGGGCCCTCTCTTTTTGTAACCAAGGTAACCAAAGAATTGTTAAGTACCTTATTAACAATACCCTTCCTATGGAACTCATTGAACAGTCTCAAAATCCTCCCTTAGAATGCCCCAAGAAGCCTTGATAAACTTGAAATTAAAATCATCAGGCCTCGGGGCCTTATCCCCCTCAATTCCACCAACACCTCCAATATTTCCTGTTTGAGACTATTTGAGACCTATTTATCATTTGAAATAAACAAAAAATATCAAATCTCAATCCCTTTTGACAAACCCTAGGTGGTCCAATAGCATATTTTATCCTTTTGGTTGACTGATTTTAAATCTAGAAGGCCTAGCACAGGAATTAGGAAAATATGATTAATCTTTTGAGGGATTCTACTCTAAAAGCAAGCAATAAAACCATGAGGGCATTATTGTAAGTGTGAATTTGTGCATTATTTCTTTTATTCTTTGCTTAGTAGTAATTTATTTATCTAATATTTTATGTGAATCATGGATATAGGTTGCATGTCATTTTACACTTCACTTTACACTTTTGCATTTTCATAGAAACATCCACTTAGCATTTAGATTTAGGGTTTCTGATATTTTAACCTATTTTGTGTAAAAAATATTTCAACTCTTTTAGTATCAGGGTTATATCTTTTAACTTACTAAGATGGGGCAATGGTGTCTACATAGGTTAACAAGCGTTGGCTTAGGAATTAAAGTTTGCCTATGTAATGAGATGATGACTCTACAGATTGATGAAAACCTTGAGTTCTCACCTTGTTTAATGAAGTCCTAGAATCTAGACTACAGTGGACTAGGTTGTTCACTATACCCGTTGCCTTACTAGTTTATTTTGCATGACAATTTCTTTTCTATCTGCTTTTATTGTAATGTAGATTCCTATGCGTATACATCAATTTTCTTCCATTGATATTTGATGAATGCTGGACCAATTTACCTATTCAATGCATGGAACAGTTTAAAATATTAGTTTTCCCTCCCCTCCTCCTCCCCAACCTGAACCAACCCTACTGATGTACATGCAAACTCTTTAATTTGAAATCAACAAAATTTACAAGAACAAGTGAGAAAGCTCCTCTCTTCCACCCACCATTTTTTTTTGTCTGAGATGAAAGGAAGCGCATCCAAGTGAGGTTCCACTGGATTTCATGAACAAGGGCTTTTATCACAGTGATATTCACTATTGGATTGAATATGCAGATAGAAAGATGGGATTACCCGTGGTTTTCTCATGTTAATGAGGCCTTGCAAATGAGAAGTTGCAAAACCAGAAATTCTCATTAGGTGATTGGTGGGGATTAATGATACAGGTGCATCTACAAGAAGATGGGCCTTATGTTGAAATTGGGTTGATCATCCTTGGACTTTATAATTTTTTTGATCAAAATGGGTTATTTTTAGATGATTATAGTACCCAAAATAGTATTTTCAGTTGCCCATATCTACTTTTCTTATTTGGGCAAATACTCAATTTGCAAGGCCCATATCCATGGAGAAAGTGGAGAAAGCTTCAAATCTGAGAACAATCAGTTTTCCTCTCGAAGGAGTTTTGACTACAATTTAGGAGAGAAGATAACCTTCAAATCTGAGAACAACCAGTTTTCCTCTCGAAGGAGTTTTGACTACAATTTAGGAGAGAAGATAAAAGTAGGAGGTGCGCAAGGAACGTGATGATAACTTATTGGAAAAACAGTAATGTAAAAATTAATTGGGAGCGAAAATGTGAGAGTATAGAATGGTAGAAGAAGATGGGAACTGATTCAAGGTGGTTCCAGGCCTTCTAATGCAGAATGAAGGTCTCTCCTGCTAATTTTCTTTAAACCCCATGTATCGATTTGCAGTTCTAGCAACAAGGTACTCTGATTTATTCGAATTATTTATCCTGCTACTAAATTGGTGTCTGATGGGAAGCCTATCCTTAGCAAACTCTTCCTAATCTTCAGCTATCCATGTCTACTGGCTGGATTCTTTCCAAACTGGTTGCGTTTGCTGCTTGCATACCACCCTAGTCATGTGAGTTCCCGTCTGAGTCCACGAATTACCTCTTGGTCTTCTAACAGAATGCAAGGATCGACCGTTGCAATAGCTAATCTTCACTTTTACAATTTCTTTTTATGTTTTGTTTCTTATTTTTGGTTAGGACACTTGGCAATTTTCAATTGATGTGGAAATTAGATAGGACACTTGGTATTTTAGGATTGGTGGAATTAGGTGTAACTTAGTGGTCATATTTCATGTATCAAATGATGTCTGATTTACATAAACTTGGATTCATTTGAAAACTTATTTGACAACCTTTCTAGTGAGCCGAAGTTTGTGTCATTCCAACATATATGGAGAAAGTTATGTATCCTATTGTGATGAGGAGCATTTAGGGTTTATTTTTGTTAATTTTTATAATACTTACGCCATAAAATAAAGACTACAATAGAATGAATTCCAATTGAGTTTTGAGCAAGTGCTTCTCTCTTCTTGATGAGTTTTATATTCAGTTTATGTCTTCTAGTTGAATTTAATTTGTATTTTCAATTTATTGTGCAATCTATTTTCCTAGAATTTATAATTTATTTCCACTGAGTGTTTGGAATTTTCATGTCTGATTTCAATACTCAGTGAGGATTTTGGGCGTATAATCAATTCTTTGTTTGTGAGAGTTGACCATTGGTTTAGCCAATCATGTTTGGATTTCCTTAATTTGAGCCAAAATTCGTTAGATTGTCTAAGTTTTCAGTGAAATTTGAGAAATTTCCCAAATCTTTTAAGGTAAATCTGAATTTAGCATTTCCTCATCCTTGAGCTTAATTTTGAATTTTCCTAGGTCTGAATTCTTTGAGTTTAGATCTGAAAATTTCCCTGTTGTACTAGGGTTTCATCTTCTTGAACTTTAGCCTACATCAATTAATATTGTACTGGTTCTGCCCTTTTCAATAAGGAACCCACCTGATACCACCCTTCCTACTCACCTTTTGTAGTCTTTGAGAGAAGGAAGCTTCACTTTTCATGAACAAGAAACCTTAATCAAAGTGAAGAGCCTTGATGAAAGTGAAATTCACTGTGGATTAAATTATGTAATCAGGAAAGTGGGACTGATGTAGAACAACCTGCAACTAGGCAGGGATAGGATTGTCTGCAACTCGCGCAGAAGTAGGAGAAGATGAAAATCAACCAGATAAATCTGAATCTTTAATTCATATTCGAATAGAGGTGTATCCCTCTGTTACATCTATCATATTTATAAGAAAACAAAGAGATAAAAATAGAAAATGACTCCTAATCAAAGTAAGAAACTTCTTAATTATTCTAAAACAAAAATAACACTTCTAATCTTATCCTGGACTCCTAAATAAATTGGGAAAGCCACCGACCTGGCTTCCTTGCTAAATAAGAACTCTAAAAATATAATAATGCGAAAATACAAAATTAAATACTAAAATTGGGCCTATGAGCTGCGTGTCCTACATCATTCCCCCTCTCTTGAAAAGAACTCGTCCTCGAGTTGAAATCAGTAAATCACAAGGCACCAAACAGAGATGAAGACCAAGTTCGAAGATGTGAATCACAAAGCGTGGAACTGTACAATCTTCAATGCACGGATGATGAGAGCTTTCCTTCGGTGGGATGAAGAAGCCTAGGACCACATACGGGCTCAAGCACGGATGAACCAAGCTTATCACGAAGGGGTCGTCATATGGTACTGGAGTGATCACACGACTCTGATGGTGTGTCTTATGAGGCTCCAATGAGAGAATAGGAGGTGAGCATGAGGAGGTACGAATAACCAGAGATGAGTTCTTGGTATCCGTAATGGCATCATGTTTGGGTAATGGAGAAGGTTGAGTAAGTCGCGGTGGTGGTGGGGGAGGGTGGAGGTGATGATATTGGTGGCGGTGGAGAGCGATCGACACGTGTTGGTTGCATCGACTGTGGCGCTGGCAACACAACTGACTCTTTCTCCAGCACGAGCACTGTTTGAGGGGTCACGAGGTCTGTAGAAGCAAGCATTAACTCGGAGGCTGACTTTGGAGCAGTATGCACGAATGCTGAGGATGTCCAAAGCTGGTTCAAAAGCAGTAGTTGAAGGAGCAGGAGCATGAGTTACCTCAGGTCGTTCTAACTCATGTTCAATTCCTATGGCCATTCGGAATGCATATCTTAAAGTGACGATGTCGTGGAAGACGATGCGGTCATAGAGCACAGGATGGAGTCCTCCGAGGAATTTGGAGATCTGTTGAGACTCAGTCTCAGCGTATCTCGCGGAGAGAGAGAAAAACTCAACTACATAATCTCGAACAGTCCGATCTCTTTGCCAACAATTTTGGTATTTCTCCAACATAAATTGCTTATAGTCGACCGAAAGGAAATGATTACGTAGCAACCTTTTCATCAATGTCCATTATCTATTAGGAGGCTATTTGTAATACTTGAGGTTGATTTGCAACTCTGTCCACTATGTAGACGCTTCATATTCGAGACGAGAGGCCACGAAGTCTACCTTTCTCGTTTTCTCAATGTTCGTGTAAAAGAAGAAGCCTTCGACTTTTACGAGCCAATCGAGGAAGTATTCATTGCGCCACTGACCATAAAAAGGTGGGACGTAGGGCTTGTTGCCGTCGCTTGAGTAGGCACAATAGGAAGTCATGGTGATACCACTTGATGTAGCAGAAGCATTGCAGACTTAAAGTGCCCGGTCAAACTTGGTCAACACAGGTCAATTTGGTCAAAGATGGGTGGGTCCCACGGTTTAAGGTATGAGTTTGGTCAAAGGTTGTAAAGAAAGTGGGAATAGGGTGGTTTGGTAAATAAGTTAAAGGAGTGGTTTGTTAATTGGAGAACAGGTGAAGGGCATTAAAGGTAGATGAAAAAGTAAAGGAGACAATGCATTAATTGTCTTGGGAGGTGGGATGACTTTAGTGAAGGGAGTAAGAGAGTGAAACGACTGGTGTAGGATGATTTGGATTGTGAATGGAATAAAATAATGTGGAAAAATGGTATAAGTGGGTAAATAGAAGGTAACGGGTATAGCTGTAAGGAGAAAGTGATGCTTTTGAGGGCATTAAAAGAAGAGAGAGAAAAGATTGCAAAGGTTTTGTTGTCTCGTCGCTAGTGAATGGTTTTTTTTTTTTTAAATGAAAGCAAGGTGGTAGGTGGGAGGATTGGGTTGTCTTTATGGGGTCTCGGGAAAGATGGAAGCTTGGAGTTGATTTGTGGCTGGCTGCAGAGAAAGGGTGTAGAAAGAGGGATAAGTTAGGGTTTGAGAAAAAAGGAAAAGGGTTAATATGAATGGGGTTTTAGCAAACGAAAGGGAGGAAAGGGCTTAGAGAGGCAGTGGGAAAAAAAAAGGGCAGCGATGGAAGCGGAATAAAGGAGGGAAAAGTGGAGAGGATTCGTAGGAAGAAGATGGAATACCTGCCTGAAAGGCGAGTCTGAAGAGAGATGATGGAAGATGTAGAGGCGAAGACCGGCAGAGAAGGTAGTAGATGTGTCCGGTGATCCAAGGGTTAGAGGCGGAAAGCAGTAGCCGTAATAGACCTGGGATAAAGTCCAAACAACATCAGCAGCGGCAACAAAGGTATGGTTTCTCCTCGAAGATTCTTGGCTGTTTTGTTTTGGTGTTTTTTTTTTTTTTTAGGGGGAAAGGGGAGGGGAAACCACAATCATCCCTGATAATGCAGGGGAACGCTTCTGTATAACAGGGATACAGAGAACCCTTGGCTCTGAACCAATTGATGAAGAACAACCTGCAACTAGGCAGGGATAGGATTGTCTGCAACTCGTGCAGAAGTAGGAGAAGATAAAAATCAACCAGATAAATTTGAATCTTTAATTTATTATTCGAATAGAGGTGTATCCCTCTCTTACATCTATCATATTTATAAGAAAACAAGGAGATAAAAATAGAAAATGACTCCTAATCAAAGCTAGAAATTTCCTAATTATTCTAAAATGAAAATAACACTTCTAATCTTATCCTAGACTCCTAAATAAATTGAGAAAGCCACCGACCTAACTTCCTTGTTAAATAAGAATTCAAAAAATAAAATAATGCGAAAATACAAAAATAAATACTAAAATTGGGCCTATGAGCTGCGTGTCCTACATCAGGGACCATCCATGATTTGCTCATGCTCTTAAGGCCTTGAAAACGAGGAGGTGCAAAATTAGAAATTTTGTAGCTTTCAAGCGGTTTCTAGCTTTTTTTTTTTGAAACATCAAGTGGTTTCTAGCTTAAAGGTCAACATTTCAACAAGTACTATTGCAAGAGTTCTAGCTTGGATGATAGGTTCAAATTTTCAAATCTACCTTGACTAACCTACTAGTGTACTCTCCATCTCTCTTCAAAATCCTTGTCAAAGTTGCAAAGATTCTTGAAAAGATCTAGACGGCCTTTGTCATGGTTTTGGGTTGGGAAGGAAACTATACTTGGTGAAATGGAATGATGTTTATCTGCCTTAGAAAAAAAGGGGTTTGGGTTTTGGATAAGCTTGAAAGAGGTTGGGTTTTTGGAGGTGTCTATTATGGTAGTTGAACCCCGATTTGGAAGGATATATTGAAAATTGGGATGCCGGGCATTAATTAGGTGAGTTAATTGGGATGACAAGATTGACCAGAAAAGGAGTGAAGTTTGAATGGGACGAAGCATGTGAGAAGGCTTTTCTTGACTTGAATAGTAGACTGACATCCTCTCCAATACTCATCATTCTAGAGCGAGCTCAGAATTACACGGTGTATTGTGATGCATCCCGAGTGGGACTCGGCTGTGTTTTAATACAGATTGGTAGAGTGGTTGCCTACGGGTCTAGACAGTTAAAGGTGCATGAACAAAACAATCCGATTCATGATCTCGAGTTAGCAGCAATGGTGTTTGCACTAAAGATCTGGAGACACTATCTATATGGGGAATGATTTGAGGTATTCTCAGGCCACCAAAGTCTTAAACATATGTTTACTCAGAAAGATTTAAATTTGAGACAGAGGAGGTGGGTGGAATATTTGTGCGATTATGACTTCGAATTTCTTTATCATCCCGGAAATGCAAATGTAGTAGCTGATGCCCTGAGTCGAAAATCTCAAGGTGAGATTACTAGCTTGACTGTCTAGGAACATCTTGTATAGTGTCTCAGCCATATTTGGTGGGTAGAGTATTGAGAACTCAACAGAATGACCAAGAAGCAGTTAGGTTGAGAAATCAGATAGTCAGTGGTAATGGTCAAGATGGTTGGACAGTACGATCAGATGGAGGGTTGGTTTTTCATGGCAGGTTGTTTGTACCATCGACTGAGCAGTGTAGAAAGGAAGTATTGCACCACTTCCATCACTCCAAATTCGTAGTGCATCCTGGTGGTACAAAAATGTACTGAGATTTGCACTGACAGTTCTGGTGGAGTGGGATGAAGTGTGAGGTGGTAGAGTTTGTAGCCACATGTCTCACATGTTAGCAGGTTAAGTTTGAACATAAAAAACCCGGCGGCTTGTCGGAACCCCTTGAAATACCCGAGTGGAAATGAGAATATATCACTATGGACTTTGTGACTGGATTTCCGAGGTCACCAAAAGGTCATGATTCAGTTTGGGTGATTGTGGACAGACTGACTAAATCTGCTCGTTTCTTGGCCATGAAGAAGACCGACTCCCTAGAGTCATTGAGTAAATTGTACACTAATAATATAAACATCATATTACAATTGTGTAGAAAAGAGAGAGGGTTGAGTGGGGTCCACTCGGGTTTGGGTCCCAATATTTGTTATTAATAATATTATTTCACAAAATTTGGGATTTTAAATCACACAATTGCAATTTTACACGTGGTATTTAGGATTTCAATTATCATATAATTAAACCCGAAATGACGGGTCGGGTCATTACAATTTATATACCAGGGAATTTCCAATACCACTAGCAATGTGGGACTTTTCAGGGTATTACAAGATTAGAAGAGAATGATGTTTGTGATGGTTGATGGATCGAAAATGAAGTTTTTTGGAAGACAAGTAGATATGCGTTGCTCTTTGAGAGATGCCTATCCAAGATCGTATTCTATTTCAAATCAAAAGAATAGATTTATCAAGGATGTGGTGAAAGTCATTAGGGATGGGGTTATTTGCACTCTATAAGAAATCTTGTGGATCTTTAGATTCCTACTTTGAAGTGTTATTTTCTTCTCTAGGGACTATTCGTCCAATTATGGATGGTGAGGATAAGGTGTGGAAAAAAGAAGCCTCTGGACTATTTCTTGTATGTAAATCATTATTATGTTTGACCATACTTTTTTTTTTTTAATGACCGAAGGTGTCCAGGCGTCTCACCCGACTAATCCTTTAGGGCATGTGAAAACCTCCCAATCCGCACACACCATGTAAAGGTATGAGGAGTGGCCTTTGGAGTTGAGTGTAAATCGAACACAAGACCTCCGTTTCCTAAGGCGGGTTCTTGGCTGTTAGGCCAACCTCATACTTGATTCTTCATAATCACTCCCTTTCAATTCCATTTGTGAACCTTTGGTCTTCTCCAAAGTTAAAAGGTTTTGTTGGGTTGCCTTTTTAAAAATTATATTTTGACTGCCGATAATCATAATGCCAGTGGCATTCAAACCTCTAATGTTTTTTACTTTTGTTTGAAGAATAGGGAATCATTTGTCTCCATTATTCTTTTGTTTTCTTTGTTTGGTACCATTTTCTTGCTTAGACTTCTTTTTGATGGGGTTTGTACTCCTTCCCAAAGAGAAGCTGAGTCATTTGGAAAAATGAAACCTTTGGCTATTGTTTGGTTTGTTTGGTGAGAGCATAGTTGAAAGATTTTTGAACACCATTCACTGCCCATGGAAGCGGTGTTTTGCAAGATCAAGTTAAATATAGTCAAACGGGTTTGGTACTAAACCTTTTACTGGTTTTTCTGCTCAGCAGTTCAGTAAAAGCTGTGAAGCTTTTAGTTACACACTATTTTTTGTTGTTTGTGATGTGACTTCTATTTTGTTGAGGCCTAGCTCCTTGCTGGGCCTTCTCTTTTATGAACTTTGCTTTTGCAATTAATAAAATTTGTTATCTCAAAGAGTTAAAACCTTCCTAGTTCATTGTCACTTCTCTTTTGAAGCCTGGAACTTTGTCCTTGGCCGTTTCGGTGTGGCTTGGGTTATGCCATCGTTTGTTGCTGAGTTGTCTTTTGCTTGGGACATCGTCTCCCTCTCACAGAAATGCTTTGCTTTGTGGCATTTATCTTTATTTGCCACCATTTGGAGCCTTTGGTGGGAACGTAATAACATGATCTTCAAAGATACAACTAAGACTAGTGTGTTGGTTGCAAGACGTGTTGTTACCAAGTGTGCATCGTAGGCTACTTCTCTTTAGGAATTCAGGAATATCTCTATGTCTGACTTATTGCGCGTCTGGAAAGATTGTGTCGACCTTGCATAAGCTCTTCGTATTTTGTGCTCTGGCCTAGATGATGCCGTGTCCTGTGTAGGTTTTCTTTGCATGTTGTTGTAGCTTTATGTCTTTTTTTTTTGTGCTATATCTTTATGTATTTGCACCTCTAGTGTTTTTTATATATTAATAGATGAACCATTTAAAAAAAAAAACAAAAAAAAACCTTCTTGGTTCTACCCTGCAAATAAGGAACTATGCTTGAATGTGTCTTTGATGGATAGGCCTACACGTGGCTTATGGGCAGGCTAAAACTGAGCACAATCATAAATTTGCGGTTGTTGATTGAAAGAGTTTGAAGTATATCATATGTTGGACTATAGTTTATGAATTTCCGGCTTTGGTGAATTCTAACATAATAAGAATAGGAGGGTAAAATGCCCTAATTACACTCTACTTTTGCTTGTACAATTGCGACAGGTTAAAAGAAAAAATGAAAATAACCTTTCAAAAAGAAAAAGAAAAAATGAAAATAACACAGAGATTATTTGAGTTTGAAATGTGAATTAAATATGAAATTATGCACATTTTCTATTTTATCAGTATTATAAAAATTATATGTTTGTAATAAACTTGCAACATTAATTGACTACATGGTTATCCCATTGAATTCCATTACCATCTTGACCTGATAACTGGATGAATAAGTTTTTATTTTGAGTTAACTCAAAAATAAGTTATTTAATCAGCCTGGCACTGTTCTTGGTAGTATTGAAACCTTTCTTGTTCTAATCAAATATTTAATATGTATGCAGGTAACAAGCAATGACAGTGAAACTATGCAGTTGCGGCCTTCTCTTGCTGTTTTAGCACGGCAATTCTTGATTGCAATGCTGGTTTTGGATACATGGCAGTACTTTATGCATAGATACATGCACCATAATAAGTTTTTGTATCGGCACATCCATTCGCAACATCATCGGCTTGTTGTACCCTATGCCTATGGAGCTCTATACAACCACCCTGTAGAAGGACTTCTTCTAGACACAGTAGGTGGGGCTTTATCTTTCCTTGCTTCTGGTATGTCGCCTCGGGCCTCCATTTTCTTCTTTTCCTTTGCTACCTTAAAAACGGTTGATGACCATTGTGGACTGTGGCTTCCTGGAAATGTTTTCCATATTTTCTTTAGAAACAATACTGCTTATCACGACATCCATCATCAACTCCATGGCACCAAGTACAACTTCTCACAGCCATTCTTTGTCATATGGGATAAAATTCTTGGAACCTATATGCCATACTCACTTGAGAAAGGAATAGGTGGGGGTTTTGAAGCTCGGCCTGCCAAAGATTAGTGGTAATTTCCGTGTAAATGTTTTGTTTGTTACAACTGTGTATTATGATGTTTCGAATGTTTGTATATGATAGAATGCCATAATCAAGAATTTGAATTTTGTACATATTTTTTATCTATTTACAGTTGTGGTATAGTTTCACAAATAATTACTGAAATTAGAGTGTTGAGTAATTATTGGCCCACATAATTGCACCAATATTATTATTATTAATAACTCTGGAGGAATGTTCTAGTACAAGACTAGGAAGGCCATACACCTGACAAGGACCTTTGATGAACAAGGGCCATAGACCATGGTAGTCCAAAGCTTATATCACGAGGGCATAAGACATGTGCATAGGAGTGAGCCTATTTTTTTTTTTTTAACAAAGAAACCCAAGACCCTCACCTCTCTTTGAGTAGAGGGCATTGGTAAAACTCTAGAAACATGCAGTTCCCCGAAAGCCACGGGAATAGGTGACTAAGGGACTCAAATATGGGATCTCTGGTAGTGAGCCTAATTTTCCTACACATTATTATTTTTATTTTTAATATAAATATTCTTTATTTTGTTTCTTTACGGCACCATTATTTGTAAAGATAGTGTTTTTTTTTAAGAACAAGGTATTTAAGCCTCTTAGATCACCTGACTAATCCTTGGGTATGTACAAACTTCCCTATTCACACACACTGGGTATCACTATGGGGAGTGGTCCTTTTGTGCTGAGAGTGATTTGAACCCAAGACCTCTTGCATCTAAAGCAGGTTTTTGACCGTCAAGCCAACCCTCACGGGTTATCTGTAAAGATAGTGTTATCACCAAAAGCAATGAAATATCCATGGTAATGCATCTAATTTGAAATTAAGTGTCAAAGGCATACTTCTAGTTGGCTAGGACATGTATTATATGCATATTTTTAAGAGTATTTTTCAAAACATGATTAATATGCATATTAAGGTATTCATGCATATAATGCGTGTTTTATATGCATATATACTAATACGCCTAAAAAAAATGGGTTTTGAGCAATTGGGTTCCGGCATGCAACTTTGCAACAGTTTGCCTTTGATGAAGAAAATCCAAATGATTTCCATTCCCTCTTTCCTTTCTTCCCGTTTGGCACTGCAAGAAAATATTGTAACCGCGGATCTGAAAATTTGGCATCAGGAGAGGCCAACTAGGTTCTATTTGATTGTATATGGTTTCTAAATCAAGTTCTTTTTGACCCCTCAGTCTGTGTTTTTGATAGGCATCAGATGCTACAAACTAGTTTCTGGTTAGCATGCTTCTCTTAAAAGTGAAAACATATGGTCCCAACACTCCACTAGTTTTCCCCAATTTTGCTATGCTTCC